>CATNEN010000038.1:30652500-33052500 GCA_950097015.1 Macrostomum hystrix | reverse complement strand
AGAGTGACAGACTTGGGAATATAGTGACAGACTTGGGAAGAGAGTGATAGAATTGGGAAGAGAGTCACCGACTTGGGAAGAGAGTGACAGACTTGGGTAGAGTGACAGACTAGGGAAGAGAGTGACAGACTTGGGAATATAGTGACAGACTTGGGAAGAGAGTGATAGAATTGGGAAGAGAGTCACCGACTTGGGAAGAGAGTCACCGACTTAGGAAGAAAGTGATAGACTTGGGAAGAGAGTGATATAACTGGGAAAAGAGTGACAGAATTGGGAAGACAGTAAAAGAATTAGGAAGAGAGTGACAGACTTGGGAAGAGAGTGTCAGAATTAGGAAGAGAGTGACAGGATTGGGAGGTGAGTGACAGACTTTGGAGGAGAGTGACAGGCTTGGGAAGACAGTAACAGAATTAGGAAGAGATTGACAGACTTGGAAACAGTGATAGACTTTGGAGGAGAGTGATAGACGTTTGAGGAGAGTGACAGACTTTTGATGAGAGTGACAGACTTTTGAGGAGAGTGACAGACTTTTGAGGAGAGTGACAGACTTTTGAGGAGAGTGACAGACTTTTGAGAAGAGTGACAGACTTTGGAGGAGAGTGACAGACTTTGGAGGAGAGTGACAGACTTTTGAGAAGAGTGACAGACTTTTGAGGAGAGTGACAGACTTTGGAGTAGAGTGACAAATTTACTTGTGACGAGTGTCACTAACTATCAGCAGTGTGACAGAAAATGCGAAAATCCAAAAATTTTCCAACTATTTCGTTTCGCAGAGCCTGCCGTAGAAATATTTCGTGATGGGCCAACTGAGACTCAAGTGCTGTCAGAAATTCTAGAAAAAGTCTGTAATTATACGTCGTATAAATACCTCATGCGGCAGATTTCTAGAAGTTGCAGAACACACAGGGCTAGGTTTCTAGTCGATCTAACTAAATGTACACACACGAACAGATTCGCTATAGAACACTTATCTCGTCACTCTTATCTCTTTTTTTTCCTGAGCGAATTCTGGTAAACAGAACCCGATATTTTCTTAAGGCGTCAGTTGAGAAAGCGATAGGCAGCGAAAGCAGATCGTTTCATAGCTCTGGTTTTGCTTGCAGACATAATGAAATCGTGCTGGTTTCATTCACTCCTTTTGCTGACGCTCCTGACATACTTCAGCGTCTGCGTCGAGACGGTGACCGCCGAGCAGGACTGTCCGGGCTTCGGTCCCTGGCGCATGAAGTGCCCGCAGTTTTGCTGCCTGCAAGACTTCGACGAGCCTCTTGAAGGTCAGTACTGCTGCAGCTCCTGTAGTCAAAGCTGCGACGCGTCAGTGAGAAACGGCTATCAATGCACAGCCAGCCGGTATCTGCCCCACAATTGGTCTGTGGTGTTAATAGCCTGCGGCATTGCGTTTATTGTGCTGGTCTGCTGCACCTGCTGCTGCTGCTGCTGCTGCGCACCGTGCAGAGAGAGACGACAGAGAAGGCGATACGGCTGCTGCGGCGAGGCGCCGGCCGTCGTTTCGCATGGTAAGCAGCAATTTGCCTACCAGCACCGATTTTACGGCTCAGTGTCGTCTCCTTCGTCCGTAGAGAGCAGCGGAGCTTCATCGCTTTTGTCGCCAACGGCGCCACCTCCGCCTTCTACGCCATCAATTTCGGCAGCTTCTGCTTCTAGCGGCAGACTGAGAAAAGGCAGTGAAGTGGCTGATACAATGCCGCAGCCACCGCCCTATCAGCAGCATCAGCCGGTGCCACCGCCAACGTACAGGCCTTGAATACTGATTGTAAGACGTTTGTCTAAGACACTGTCAAGCGTAAAAATGTATCACACAAAGTTTAAGACACACAATTTATGAAGACAACGGCTTGACTTTAATAATTTCGTAATACGTTAGAAGTTTGTCTGTTGCATCCATTGTATGTTTTGATCGTTTTTTTATCGAAATCATATTTTTGTTTTTTTGTAGCGAGTATTTTGTACATAACTTAATTCGCGTTGTGTTTGATTTAAACTCTATTTACAATTTTCAGCTTATGATATTATTTATATTTGGATGAGTAGTATAGTTGAAAAACGCGCCGGTTCTGCTCCTCTACGCTGATTGGCGGGCCCAGGTGAGAGAGTCTCAACGAGGGTCACCACCCACCCCTTCCCAGCCAACCAATCGGTGATGTGGGGCAGACCTTGCTACTTAAAAAATACTGATATGGTATATTGATTTTATTTTATTCTGTTGATTGACAACTAATATCTGAACGCACGTTTTCTTGCACCATTTATAATCAGCAGGCCCGATAGTTTTAGAACGAGGAGGTGATGCACCTAAAATGATAAAAGGTAAAGTACTTCAGGGGCATCATTATGAATAATGATGAACATTATTTGGGTAAGAAGGTGATGTACTTTTCTACTAAGTGCCATGCACTTTAAAGCCATGAGGAAATATTTAGGTGTCTTGCCGTGGCCTAAACTAAGACTGTGACTAGGGGAACTTTTCATAATAGGTATCATCACGACTAATTTTTCCACTAAATGAATTTTTCGCATACCGTTAAATCATGTTATTTTACTCGTATTTTGATTTTTTTCATCGTTACATAAATATTCCGAAAAAATGTCTTGTCACTTTTAGATGCACAACTTGCAAGTGTTGTTCTTTTTGCAGTTAAACAATGGCATATGGTCTGTCCTTAAATTGGATAAAAATCTTAGTTGATCAGTTGAGCACAAGCAGTTAAGTATTCGCGTTAAAGGTAAATCCTGGAACCGCAAAATATGTTCACGAGTAGACAAAATTGAACCTCAGGCTCAATTTTTTACGTTAAGGCGAGAGAACAGAAGTTATAGAAGGGTGACGAGTGACTGAGAAGGGTGAGGAGTGACTGAGAAGGGTGAGGAGTGACTGAGAAGGGTGAGGAGTGACTGAGAAGGGTGAAGAGTGACTGAGAACGGTGAAGAGTGACTGAGAAGGGTGAGGAGTGACTGAGAAGGTAGAAGAGTGGCTGAGAAGGTAGAAGAGTGGCTGAGAAGGGTGAAGAGTGACTGAGAAGGGTGAAGAGTGACTGAGAAGGATGAAGAGTGACTGAGGAGGGTGACGAGTGACTGAGAAGGGTGAGGAGTGACTGAGAAGGGTGACGAGTGACTGAGAAGGGTGAGGAGTGACTGAGAAGGGTGAAGAGTGACTGAGGAGGGCTGAGAGTGACTGATTTTTTTGGAGAGAGGCTGAGAAGGGTGAAGAGTGACTGAGAAGGGTGAGGAGTGACTGAGAAGGGTGAGGAGTGACTGAGAAGGGTGAGGAGTGACTGAGAAGGGCTGAGAGTGACTGATTTTTTTGGAGAGAGGCTGAGAAGGGTGAAGAGTGACTGAGAAGGGTGAGGAGTGACTGAGAAGGGTGAGGAGTGACTGAGAAGGGTGAGGAGTGACTGAGAAGGGTGAAGAGTGACTGAGAAGGGCTGAGAGTGACTGATTTTTTTGGAGAGAGGCTGAGAAGGGTGAAGAGTGACTGAGAAGGGTGAGGAGTGACCGAGAAGTGTGAAGAGTGACTGATTATTTTGGAGAGTGGCTGAGAAGGGTGAAGAGTGACTGAGAGGGATGAGGAGTGACTGAGAAGGGTGAGGAGTGACTGAGAAGGGTGACGAGTAACTGAGAAGGTAGAAGAGTGACTGAGAAGGACTGAGAGTGACTGATTATTTTGGAGAGTGGCTGAGAAGGTTGAGGAGTGGCTGAGAGAATGCATCTGCGAATATCAGACCGTTAAAATTCACAGTCTAGAAAATTCATGAAAATTTGAATTCAATCGCATCGGTAAAAAACCAAAACCAACTGGTCGAACAGCAAATGATCCGGAAGGCGGCTGAAGCCGTAATAAAATGTCATGTTTTAGAAGGCTTTCAATCCAGTGTCGCGCTCGATATGATCCAGCTCACGTTTAATCTGGCAGGTCACTAGAGGCCCGCAGCACATTGTACAGCAGCAGTCGTCAATGGCGCTGCCCCTGATGTTGTACTTGGCGCGCAGTTTGGTTCGATAGACTAGCACGGGTAGGAACATGCCGGGATAGACCATAGACAGGCAGATAGGGGTGCAGCAGTTCTCGCCCACTCTCTCGGACAGGCTGCAGCAGACGTAGCAGGGGGCACACAGCAGCACACAGAGGCACGAGCTGACATCCTCGCAGCAGCCGCAGAGTCCGGTGTTCCAGTCGCGAAACGGATCAACTACCGTTTGTGGGCTACTGTTTAGAGTGATGTTAACCTGATTGTTCATCTGCTGCATCTGGGCCTGCGGCTGCGGCGGCGGCTGCGGCTGCGTCATGACGGGATTGGTGTAGCCGTAGTTGGCCTGCGAGGGGGCCTGGAGAACACGCGGTAGTCATGACCGACAGACTGTCGCATTTACGAAACAGATATCAAAAAGCCATATTATAGATACCAATGACCACTAAGAGTTGAAGGACAGGAAAAAAAATAATTGCTGGAGGGCTGCGGGCCATGGCACATCATTTGGTGACAGTCCTGCCTATTTCACTGACTCCTGAGCGTACACTCACACAGATACCGTACGCAGGTGTGTACATCAACCCTGACTTCCTCATCGTCAGCTACTTTGATAAGCTACTTTCCGTGCTAATTTCAGCATAGAAATAGAACGGAGCAAACTTGAGCATAGAATGTCAAAGTACTCAAATTGCTCAATAATCACAGTGACCCAAGTGCAGAGCTCACCTGATAGTTCATGACGCCAACTTGGTTAGCCATCTCCTTATTCAAACGGATTTAGAGTTAAATTTAGAAACAACAAAATCCTCGAACGATAGAATATTATCCGCGCTCTGTATGGGAGAATGCTCGGCTATGTAGAAACCAGCAAGTCTACCAAGCTATGCTATGAGAAAATGAAAGACAAAAAAATCAATTTTCGTATCGAATGTGACGATAAGGACTGCACCAGATCGATGCTTGGTAGACTTGAGTAGCGCGCGCACAACATGCACTCACACTGGCAACCAACGGTGGCAGATCCTCAAAAGAATAGTCTGTATTGAAACCTCTAAACGACTATGGCCTGAAAACTTGTGAATGACCATTGTGTGCTCCACGCTATATATAATAGTGGTTGAAACTGCCTATGGCTAAACAGTGCCATTTGAAAACAAGCAGCGGCTATTATATCTGAAGCGGTTCTGTTTCATTTTATGGTCCTTTGTATTCTGTATTTTAGATTCAACATAATGTTGGTCAACTGTTCGACAAGCTAGAACAGTAGCTTCGGAATCGAATCTAGAACAGTAGCTTTGGAATCGAAGCTACAACAGTAGCTTTGGCATCGAAGCTAGAACAGTAGCTTTGGAATCTAAGCTAGAACAGTAGCTTTGGAATCGAAGCTAGAACAGTAGCTTTGGAATCGAAGCTAGAACAGTAGCTTTGGAATCGAATCTAGAACAGTAGCTTTGGAATCGAAGCTACAACAGTAGCTTTGGCATCGAAGCTAGAACAGTAGCTTTGGAATCTAAGCTAGAACAGTAGCTTTGGCATCGAAGCTAGAACAGTAGCTTTGGAATCGAAGCTAGAACAGTAGCTTTGGAATCGAAGCTAGAACAGTAGCTTTGGAATCGAAGCTAGAACAGTAGCTTTGGAATCGAAGCTAGAACAGTAGCTTTGGAATCGAAGCTAGAACAGTAGCTTTGGAATCGAAGCTAGAACAGTAGCTTTGGCATCGAAGCTAGAACAGTAGCTTTGGAATCGAAGCTAGAACAGTAGCTTTGGAATCGAAGCTAGAACAGTAGCTTTGGAATCGAAGCTAGAACAGTAGCTTTGGAATCGAAGCTAGAACAGTAGCTTTGGAATCGAAGCTAGAACAGTAGCTTTGGAATCGAAGCTAGAACAGTAGCTTTGGAATCGAAGCTAGAACAGTAGCTTTGGAATCGAAGCTAGAAAAGTAGCTTTGGCATCGAAGCTAGAACAGTAGCTTTGGAATCGAAGCTAGAACAGTAGCTTTGGCATCGAAGCTAGAACAGTAGCTTTGGAATCGAAGCTAGAACAGTAGCTTTGGAATCGAAGCTAGAACAGTAGCTTTGGAATCGAAGCTAGAACAGTAGCTTTGGAATCGAAGCTAGAACAGTAGCTTTGGAATCGAAGCTAGAACAGTAGCTTTGGAATCGAAGCTCCAACAGTAGCTTTGGAATCGAAGCTCCAACAGTAGCTTTGGAATCAAAGCAGGAGCCATAGCTAAAGAGAATCGCAGCAGGAGCAGTAGCTAAAGATAATTAAGCAGGAGCAGTAGCTTAAGGGAATCGCAGCAGGAGCAGTAGCTAAAGATAATTAAGCAGGAGCAGTAGCTAAAGAGAATCGAACCAGGAGCAGTAGCTAAAGATAATTAAGCAGGAGCAGTAGCTAAAGAGAATCGCAGCAGGAGCCGTAGCTAAAGGGAATCGCAGCAGGAGCAGTAGCTAAAGAGAATCGCAGCAGGAGCCTTAGCTAAAGAGAATCGCAGCAGGAGCAGTAGCTAAAGGGAATCGCAGCAGGAGCAGTAGCTAAAGAGAATCGCAGCAGGAGCCGTAGCTAAAGAGAATCGCAGCAGGAGCCGTAGCTAAAGGGAATCGCAGCAGGAGCAGTAGCTAAAGAGAATCGCAGCAGGAGCCGTAGCTAAAGAGAATCGCAGCAGGAGCAGTAGCTAAAGAGAATCGCAGCAGGAGCCGTAGCTAAAGAGAATCGCAGCAGGAGCCGTAGCTAAAGAGAATCGCAGCAGGAGCCGTAGCTAAAGAGAATCGCAGCAGGAGCCGTAGCTAAAGAGAATCGCAGCAGGAGCAGTAGCTAAAGAGAATCGCAGCAGGAGCAGTAGCTAAAGAGAATCGCAGCAGGAGCCGTAGCTAAAGAGAATCGCAGCAGGAGCAGTAGCTAAAGAGAATCGCAGCAGGAGCCGTAGCTAAAGAGAATCGCAGCAGGAGCAGTAGCTAAAGAGAATCGCAGCAGGAGCCGTAGCTAAAGAGAATCGCAGCAGGAGCTTTGGAATCGAAGCTAGAACAGTAGCTTTGGCATCGAAGCTAGAACAGTAGCTTTGGAATCGAAGCTAGAACAGTAGCTTTGGCATCGAAGCTAGAACAGTAGCTTTGGAATCGAAGCTAGAACAGTAGCTTTGGAATCGAAGCTAGAACAGTAGCTTTGGAATCGAAGCTAGAACAGTAGCTTTGGAATAGAAGCTAGAACAGTAGCTTTGGAATCGAAGCTAGAACAGTAGCTTTGGAATCGAAGCTAGAACAGTAGCTTTGGAATCGAAGCTCCAACAGTAGCTTTGGAATCGAAGCTAGAACAGTAGCTTTGGCATCGAAGCTAGAACAGTAGCTTTGGAATCGAAGCTAGAACAGTAGCTTTGGAATAGAAGCTAGAACAGTAGCTTTGGAATCGAAGCTAGAACAGTAGCTTTGGAATCGAAGCTAGAACAGTAGCTTTGGAATCGAAGCTAGAACAGTAGCTTTGGAATCGAAGCTAGAACAGTAGCTTTGGAATCGAAGCTAGAACAGTAGCTTTGGAATCGAAGCTAGAACAGTAGCTTTGGAATCGAAGCTCCAACAGTAGCTTTGGAATCGAAGCTCCAACAGTAGCTTTGGAATCAAAGCAGGAGCCATGGCTAAAGAGAATCGCAGCAGGAGCAGTAGCTAAAGATAATTAAGCAGGAGCAGTAGCTTAAGGGAATCGCAGCAGGAGCAGTAGCTAAAGATAATTAAGCAGGAGCAGTAGCTAAAGAGAATCGAACCAGGAGCAGTAGCTAAAGATAATTAAGCAGGAGCAGTAGCTAAAGAGAATCGCAGCAGGAGCCTTAGCTAAAGAGAATCGCAGCAGGAGCCTTAGCTAAAGAGAATCGCAGCAGGAGCCGTAGCTAAAGAGAATCGCAGCAGGAGCAGTAGCTAAAGAGAATCGCAGCAGGAGCCGTAGCTAAAGGGAATCGCAGCAGGAGCAGTAGCTAAAGAGAATCGCAGCAGGAGCCTTAGCTAAAGAGAATCGCAGCAGGAGCAGTAGCTAAAGGGAATCGCAGCAGGAGCAGTAGCTAAAGAGAATCGCAGCAGGAGCAGTAGCTAAAGAGAATCGCAGCAGGAGCCGTAGCTAAAGGGAATCGCAGCAGGAGCAGTAGCTAAAGAGAATCGCAGCAGGAGCCGTAGCTAAAGAGAATCGCAGCAGGAGCCGTAGCTAAAGAGAATCGCAGCAGGAGCCGTAGCTAAAGAGAATCGCAGCAGGAGCCGTAGCTAAAGAGAATCGCAGCAGGAGCCGTAGCTAAAGAGAATCGCAGCAGGAGCCATAGCTAAAGAGAATCGCAGCAGGAGCCGTAGCTAAAGAGAATCGCAGCAGGAGCCGTAGCTAAAGAGAATCGCAGCAGGAGCAGTAGCTAAAGAGAATCGCAGCAGGAGCAGTAGCTAAAGAGAATCGCAGCAGGAGCAGTAGCTAAAGAGAATCGCAGCAGGAGCAGTAGCTAAAGAGAATCGCAGCAGGAGCCGTAGCTAAAGAGAATCGCAGCAGGAGCCGTAGCTAAAGAGAATCGCAGCAGGAGCCGTAGCTAAAGAGAATCGCAGCAGGAGCCGTAGCTAAAGAGAATCGCAGCAGGAGCCGTAGCTAAAGAGAATCGCAGCAGGAGCCGTAGCTAAAGAGAATCGCAGCAGGAGCCGTAGCTAAAGAGAATCGCAGCAGGAGCCGTAGCTAAAGAGAATCGCAGCAGGAGCCATAGCTAAAGAGAATCGCAGCAGGAGCCTTAGCTAAAGAGAATCGCAGCAGGAGCAGTAGCTAAAGGGAATCGCAGCAGGAGCAGTAGCTAAAGAGAATCGCAGCAGGAGCCGTAGCTAAAGAGAATCGCAGCAGGAGCCGTAGCTAAAGGGAATCGCAGCAGGAGCAGTAGCTAAAGAGAATCGCAGCAGGAGCCGTAGCTAAAGAGAATCGCAGCAGGAGCAGTAGCTAAAGAGAATCGCAGCAGGAGCCGTAGCTAAAGAGAATCGCAGCAGGAGCCGTAGCTAAAGAGAATCGCAGCAGGAGCCATAGCTAAAGAGAATCGCAGCAGGAGCCGTAGCTAAAGAGAATCGCAGCAGGAGCCGTAGCTAAAGAGAATCGCAGCAGGAGCCGTAGCTAAAGAGAATCGCAGCAGGAGCAGTAGCTAAAGAGAATCGCAGCAGGAGCCGTAGCTAAAGAGAATCGCAGCAGGAGCCATAGCTAAAGAGAATCGCAGCAGGAGCCGTAGCTAAAGAGAATCGCAGCAGGAGCCGTAGCTAAAGAGAATCGCAGCAGGAGCCGTAGCTAAAGAGAATCGCAGCAGGAGCCGTAGCTAAAGAGAATCGCAGCAGGAGCCGTAGCTAAAGAGAATCGCAGCTGGTTGTGATCACAAAGATTAGTTTCGTTAATTACGCTATCCGAAAACGAAAAACGAAAACTTCAAATCTGTACTACTAGCCATTTCATTAATTGCAGACAGACTGCTGTTAGTCAGTTTCTAAAAATAGAACTCCGGTCTAATTTCTCTAGCAGATGTACGGGAACCCCCACCCCTCGACAGTGTACATTTTGGATGTACAGTTGGACGTGCGTACCAAAGAAGTCGTTCATTTCCCAGGCTATAATTATTTACAACTGTGCGCGCTGGCCAGACTACTATTTCTTTCCAAGAAAAATATTGTCCTGTAGAGGCTTTAGGAGTCTTATAAGTGGAGGCCAACCAGGCTTCATAAAAAGAAAATTTATGAATTTCAACACGGAACAAAAGTCGCTACTTTGATAAAACTACTTATTTATTATTTCATCGATTCGAGAAAACGGAACTATCAAACTTGGTTAATAGTAAGTAAAAGTGAATAAATAATTTTAGTAACTGAGTCTGCGATTTTCTTCTCATAGCCCTAGATTGCTTGCCTAGTTACTACGTAGCAATATTTCTATCTGCGTTAATTGTGTTGGCTATTTGTATATAGACCTACAGAATCAATTGAAGGGTAGATCTAGCCATTGAGAGTAGATCTATCCACAATGAGATCAGTTGACAATAGCGATCGAATCACAATTGAAAAAAAGGAAAGGAATTTATTAAAATTTATCTAAACATCCAGGTAGCTAACGTTAGAAACAATGTCCTATCGTCAGCCGAGGGGAGCAGCCTCCAACGACACTGGAAGGGGTGGCAACGGAGCTCGTGGCGGTCGCGGCGTTCGCGGGGGCGGCGGAGGCGGCCGCGGCGGGGTCAGACGTGGAGGTTGTCATTTTGACGGCGATCGTCGAGAAGACAGCTTTGCTGGTGGCAGCGGAGGAGGCGTCCGCGGTGGCAGAGGTCATTTTGACGGCGATCATCGAGAAGACAGCTCTGCTGGTGGCAGCGGAGGAGGCAGCCGCGGCGGCAGAGGTTATTTTGACGGCGATCGTCGAGAAGACAGCTCTGCTGGTGGCAGCGGAGGAGGCAGCCGCGGCGGCAGAGGCCGCGGTGGCGCCGGCGGATCTCGCGGTGCTGGTGCTCGCGGCAGTGGTGGCGGTGGCCTGTACACGGACAGGGGCCGCACAATGCGTCAGAACGAGCTGGATCGTTTGGAGTTGGAAGTCGACAATGGCAAGCTTACGTCAAACGATCTACTTCTGACGCTGCTCAACATTCGAACAGGATTCGGCAATTTGATTAATTGTGAAATTTCATCAGCCAGCCAGTTTAGCACGGTGGTGATGCTGTCAGCCAAAGCAGTTGAAGAAGAGTTCTCGCCAGCATCGAAGCTAGAACTGCTCAGTCAGCTGATGCACAGCAAGCTGTTCGAGGACAGTCTCCGACGCTACATTACTCAGCTTCCAATTCTGCTCAGCCGCAGCGAGCAGGAATGGCAGACCATTGGATTTCTGCTTCAAATTTTTGACACCTGCTTCGAACGGATGCCCCAGGAGGCTTATAATAAACTGCAGGGTCCGATTCTGGTCCTGCAGGACAATCTAAAACGGAATAGCCCCGTCACCTGCCCGAGTCTGGTCGGCGATAAGCTGGACGAACTGTTAGACAAGCTGCATCTGCACAGGGCCAAGCAGCTATCGATGCAGATCAGTCCCGAGGCTCTAGCTGCTGCGGCAAGGGCTGAACGATTTCAACAGCCGCCAAACGATTTTCGCGAGCTGTCCATCATCCCGACGCCCGAAGATCTGGCGACAGACTTCAAGCACGTCTTCCTCCAGGTCAACCGTGTCAAGGGCAGCTACCCGTCGGCTGAAGTCTACCTGGACACTCAGTTCCGCCTAATGCGCGAGGACATGGTCGAGCCGCTCCGGCGGGGCCTCGGCGAGCTTCGCAAGGACCCGATGGGCCGACGGCGCATTGGCGACATACGAGTCTACAATGATGTTCAGGTGCTGAACATCTTCTACTGCTCCAACGATGGCATCAGCTACTCGGTGCAGTTGGACACGTCAACGCCTAGTTTTCGCAGAACCAATTGGTCCGTTTCCAAGCGACTCATCTACGGGTCTCTGGTCTGCTTTTCCTGCGACGCCTTTCAGACACTCTACTTTGCCACGGTGCAGGACAGGAAATCTAAGCGCTTCGAGGAGAACGGCATTTTGCAGGTGGTTTGGGTCAACCAGCCAGATGAGGAACTTGCTCTCTCGAATCGGTTCGTCATGATTGAGACTACGGCCTTCTTTGAGAGCTACAAGCACGTGTTAGAGACCATGAAAGACATGGACCCGGCAAGGGTGCCTTTCGTGCGCTACCTGGTCGACTGCCAAACTCAGGTGTGAATGGGCTAATTCATCCATTTCGATTGATTTAAGTTATAAACTAATACGTTTAATATTGAAATTACAGACCTTAGAATTAAGAGTAAAGATCTAACGATTAGAGTAGACATCTAACCATTCAGATTAGAGGTTTAGTCATTGAGATTTGGGATCTAGCGATTGAGAGTAGAGATCTAACGATTGAGAGTAGATGTCTAACCATTGAGAGTAGAGATCTAACGATTGAGAGCAGATGTCAAACCATTGAGAGTAGAGATCTAACGATTAAGAGTAAAGATCTAACAATTAAAGTAGAGATAGAACGATTGAGAGTAGAGATCTATAATGATTCTAATGATCTAATGAGGTGCGCTAACATTTGTTAGTGTTTGTCAACTGCTATTGCGAGTGCTTAATCTTAAAAACGAAACACCTGTGTTTTGCCAGGTGCGCCAACCTGAATACCTGCGACAGAACGCCACAGTTACCTACGATTTTCGGCCCATAATGCCTGACCAAACACAGCATCACGACAATCTGGGTCGTGTTCGCATCCAGGAAGACCAGAACTGGCCAACGGCGGAGGCCGTGCGACTTGACGAGAGCCAGTACGCTGCGCTGATGACTGCGCTGCGTCACGAGCTGGCTGTGATCCAGGGACCGCCAGGCACAGGTGAAACCCCCGTGTTTGCTACTGATCCAAGAATCGGTCGATACTCGACAACCATCAGGGTTTGTTTGATACCGATCGAGCTTGGTGCGATACCGATTGAAGTTTCGGTAACATCGCTGGTTCCGAAGCTTGGTCGATACCAAGTTTGGTCGATTTGGTCGGAGGTTCGGTGGCAGGGCGGTTAACGCGTTTGCCTCTCGCGCCGCGAGGCCGAAGCTTGATTCCGCGGCGAGGCCGAGTTGCATTGGGGCGCAGCCGCGGAGAGAAGGCTTGGGGGCTTGTCGTGCAATTTACGCCCTTGAGGGCCAACCTCCAAAGCACAGTGAGAGTGTACGAAGTACGATGAGAAAGTCAGGGCAGATGTGCACACCCTGTGTGAGTGTGTGCCTGCTTACAGAATCTGAGTGCGTGTGTGATCAGAAGTCAGCGAAATCGGCAGCATGGCCTCCTCGCTGGCTGCGGGTCTAGTGCTGAGACATTACCCGCAGCCCTCCTGCAGTTATTATTATTATAGTTTTTATCTGTTGATACCAAAGTTTTGGCGATACCGTGCTTTGTTTGATAACGAGGCTTGATTCAGAAAACTATTGGTTGATAAATCCATAGTTTTGCGTAGCCCTCATATCATGCCTGATCATTTGCTCATCAACAGGCAAAACCCACCTGGGTCTTCGCATTGCGCACATGCTGGTACACAATATCCAGCGGCGGCGGCCCAACTTCGGCCCAATCCTGCTGGTGTGCTACACCAATCACGCGCTGGACCAGTTCCTGGAGGGCATCCTGAGCTTCGTTAAAGCGGAAGACGCTGTTCGCGTCGGCGGCAGGTGCAAATCGGACAAACTCGAGGGCTGCCTGCTGTACAGGAAGCGCCATACAGATGCTGCTGTGTACGAACTGCGCTCCCGGTTGAACAGAATCGAAGATGAGCTTAGAAGGATGTGCGTAGATCTGGACCTGCCGTGGCGGCGGCTGCTCAAGCTTCACCTGATTTACGGCCTGATCTCACCGCTGCACCGGGACAGCATATCGGCGCACGCTCCAGAGCAAGTCCAACACTCTGTGCTAGAAGCCGCCTCCTGGAAGCATCGTCGGGCCTCGGAGCTGGATGAGCTAAGCGAGTACTTTAACTTGTGGATTCTCAACATCGGCTCGGCAGCGCAGCCAGAGGCCCAGCTGACGTTGGAAGAGTCGCTAGCGGCCGAGGACGATGCAAACGAGCTGCTAGAAGATGCTGTTTTCGACGAGATTTACGACATTGTCTCCGCCATCAAACGATCTGGCGATATTGACGACGACAATGTGCGCGGTGAGGGCGAGTTTGAGTTGGAAATTCGCGACGCGTCCCACGGATTTGATGATCCGCATCAGCCGGCAGATCGGGCGGAGCGCGATCATCTCATGAGGTAGAACATTGCCATAGTAACTACCACTATACTAATAAAAAAAATTGCAGGAGGGCTGTGGGCAATGGCACATCTATTTAGTGACACTAGACCCGCGGCCAACGAGGAGGCAATTCTGTCCGTTTCGCTGACTCTTGAGCACACACGCACTCAGAACGCAGCGACACAATCACACAGGTGTGTTCATCTGCCCTGACTTTCTCATCGTCAGGCAGTGTACACTTTCACTGCCTTGGAGGTTGGCCCTCAAGGGCGTAAATTGCACGGCAAACCACCAAGCCTTCTCTCCGCAGCAGCGCCTCGACGCGAATCGAGCTTAGGAACCTTGGTGCGACGCGAGAGGCAAATACTCTGCCACCGACCCCCTGTAACTAATTTTAGTTACATAACAAAATGAGTTGTCATCGAATTAGAGTAGTCTACCCTGAGGGAATTCGAATTACTTCAAGTAGGACCTCAGATTAACTAGGATTTAATTTAATTGCAAAAAAACTTTTTCTAGGGAGCGATTTGAACGAGAGAACGCTGTCGACATCGACAACTGCGTCCTGGTTGACTCCGACGGCTTCCGTATGGTGTTCGATCGACACCGGCATCGACGGCACATCGAGCATCAGCTGGGCCGCAGGGACACCATGACTGAGGCGGAGGCGGCCGTCATCGAGGACGTGTGGAGCCTGGACGAAGAAGATCGATGGCGATTGTATCGTTATTGGCGATCGCTGTTTCTTGAGCAGCAGCGAGAGAAGATTTCCAAGCTAAAAAATGAGTACAACAGAGCTAGGGGCCTGCTAACCGAGGCCAACTATCAGTGCGATCGCCGGGTGTTCGAGAACAGCTGTCTGGTTGCCATGACAACCACAGGAGCGGCGCGCTACCGCCGGGTTTTGCGTCAGATCGAGCCGAAGATTGTCATCGTTGAAGAGGCCGCCGAGGTGTTGGAGTCGCACGTCCTGGCGTCGCTGTCTCCAGGCTGCCAGCATCTGGTGCTGATTGGCGATCACAAGCAGCTAAAGCCAAATCCTGCAGTCTTTGAACTGGCCAAAAATTACAACCTGGACGTGTCCATGTTCGAGCGTTTGGTTAACAACCAGGTGCACTACGACACCTTGGCCTATCAGCATCGAATGCGTCCGCAGATCTCCAAGCTGATGCTGCACATCTATCCCGGCCTTCAGGATCACGTCAGCGTGCACACCTACCCGGATGTGCTGGGCATGTCCAGCAACCTGTTCTTCATGGAGCACCAGCATCAGGAGGATTATGTTGAAGAGATGCGCAGCAGAAGCAATCAGTTCGAGAGCGAGATGGTTATTAACCTGGCCTGCCACCTGGTCAAGCAGGGCTATAAGCAGAGCCAGATCACTGTGCTCACTCTCTACAGCGGCCAGTTGCTGAGCATTAAGAAGCTGATTCCCAGATTTCCGCTGGTGCGCGGAGTTCGAGTCTGCGTGTGCGATAATTATCAGGTGAGTCTAAGATTGAGATTGCGATTTGACCGTGCGAATCGGATGATCATTCGGATCGAATGATTTAAATGGAGTCGCGGCTCAGATCAAACGTTTTATTTCAAGTGGCTGCTCAGATCAAAGGTTTGAATGAAGTGGCGGCTCAGATCAAAGGTTTGATTATGAGTGGCGGCTCAGATCAAAGGTTTGAATGAAGTGGCGGCTCAGATCAAAGGTTTAATTATGAGTGGCGGCTCAGATCAAAGGTTTGATTATGAGTGGCGGCTCAGATCAAAGGTTTGATTATGAGTGGCGGCTCAGATCAAAGGTTTGATTATGAGTGGCGGCTCAGATCAAAGGTTTGATTATGAGTGGCGGCTCAGATCAAAGGTTTGATTATGAGTGGCGGCTCAGATCAAATGTTTAAATTAAGTGCCGGCTCAGATCAATGGCTTGAATAAAGTGGCGGCTCAGATCAAAGGTTTGAATGAAGTGGCGGCTCAGATTAAAGGTTTCAATAGAGTTGCGGCTTAGATAAAATGACTAAATCTGATGGCGGATAAGATCAAAGCATTAAATGTGGTGGCGGTAAAAGTCTTAGAGAAGTTCAGAGTTGCCCAAATTATATGGCGATGGCAAAGTAAATATGCCTTAAAATCTGACTTCCCCATTGCATGAAGGGCGAGGAAAACGACATCATCATTTTATCCATGGTGCGAAGCAACGAAGACAACGACATCGGCTTCCTGAAGGCCGAGAATCGCGTCTGTGTGGCCCTCAGCCGAGCCAAAATCGGCCTGTACGCTGTCGGAAATTTTCCTCAACTGGCTAACAAAAGCCGCCTGTGGCGTAAAATGATTGAAACGGTCAGTAACGAGCCCCATTGCTATGGAGATGCGATCCGGCTGAGCTGCCAAAATCATCCGGAAGACAATGGCCTCCTGATTCGTCAGCCGTCCGACTTTCAAAAGAGTCCAGAAGGTGGATGCCGTCGGATTTGCAATCTGCAGATGCCGTGCGGCCACACCTGCAGGAAGGCCTGCCACCCGACTGACAAGGAGCACACCGAGACGGTGTGCAAGCAGCCCTGCGCCAAGAAGTGCCCGAAGGGCCACCCGTGCCAGCGGCTCTGTCATCAGCCGTGCAAGTGCACCGTACTGCAGAGGAAGACAATACCAAAGTGCGGACACGAGCAGATGGTGAGTTCTGGGCTAATCTTGATCTTATTAGTCTCGCAAGGAAAACTGGTCGAAGGATTAGTCAGAAAAACTCGAATAAATTCGAAATTTATTAGTAATATTTAAACTGCATGACAGATTAGAGGAATACGACATAAAGTTACTAACGGATTAAAGAAAGGTTAAGCAGAAGCTTAAAATAAACTTATGTTCAACCTATTAAGAAAAGAAAAAATGTTCATTTTGTATGCGCGCTGGCGTAAATAGATATTTACATGGCCTTTCCGTGGTGATTCCATGGCCATTCTGCGGTGATTCCGCGGTGATTCCGCGGTAATTCCGTGGTCCTAGATCCCAAGGAATCCTAGATCCCAAGGAATCCTAGATCCCAAGGAATCCTAGATCCCAAGGAATCCTAGATCCCAAGGAATCCCAGATCCCAATAATCCTAAATCCGAAGAATCCTAGGTAGATCCAAAGGATCATACAGTCCGAGGATCCTCTGCCCTAAAGATCAAGCAGCCAATGGCAATGTCCCAAGTATTTTGCGCCTTGAAGGTGGAGTGCCACATCCCTGCTGAGGATTTTGTCTGTCAGAATCCGTGCTCATTTGAGTTGGACTGCGGCCACCGTTGTGGCCAAAAGTGCGGAGAGTCGCACAGCTACCAGTGCCGGGTGCAGGTAGAACGCCGGCTGCCGTGCCAGCACATGGCCAAGATGGACTGCTGCGAATCCACGGCACTCTACTCAAATTGTGCTCAACCGTGCGGCGCTAACTTGGCCTGTGGTCACAAATGCCAGGGTCGCTGCGGAATGTGCCATCAGGTAATAGTTCGCTGAGAGCATTCTTTTATTGCGTTCCAAGAATCCAAGATTCCAAGAATCCATGAATCCATGAATCCAAGATTCCAAGAATCCAAGATTCCAAGAATCCAAGATTCCAAAATCCAAAAATCTAAGAATCCAAGATTCCAAGAAGTCCAGAATCCAAGAATCCAAGATTCCAAGAATTCAAGATTCCAAGAATCCAAGGTTCCAAGAATCCAAGATTCCAAGAAGTCCAGAATCCAAGATTCCGAGAATCTACGATGCCACTTTGGATTTCTTTTTTGCAGGGTCGTTTGCACGTACCCTGTAGGCAGGCCTGTACGCGGCTACTGATCTGCGGCCATGTCTGCAGCAGCCGAACGTGCCACCAGATTTGTCCGCCATGCGAGCTGGACTGCATCAACGCCTGCAGTCACACCCGCTGCTCTAAGCTCTGCGGAGAGGCCTGTGTACAGTGCAAAGAGCCCTGTGCCAACCGCTGCATTCACGGCGCTTGCAAAAAGAAGTGAGCTATGAATTTGAGTCTGTAAGGCTCTCTGTTATGTAGCATTTTTATGCAGATTAGTGATGTGATTGCTCGACGTGGATTTGGAATGCCACGTGATTAATTGAACAATTTAGAAATTCTTCTGTAGTGCACTTACCACTTTAGGCGCTTTAAAATTATTCACCAGTTTACACTCTAGGGTAGGTCGTTGAAGATTAATAACGAATGCACACTCTCGTTTAGGCGGGTTAAAATATTCGACATGTACATGCTTGGGTAGGTGGGTTAATAAATTAGCCGATGTACATTATAAGGTAGGCGGGTCAAAAGATTCGCCCATGCACATTCTAGGGTAGGTGGGTTAAAAGATTCGCCCATGTACATTCTAGGGTAGGCATGTCAAAAGATTCGCCCATTTACATTCTAGGGTAGGCGGGTCAAAAGATTCGCCGATGTACATTCTAGGGTAGGCGGGTTAAAAGATTCGCCCATTTACATTCTAGGGTAGGCGGGTCAAAAGATTCGCCCATGTACATTCTAGGGTAGGCGGGTTAAAAGATTCGCCGATGTACATTCTAGGGTAGGCGGGTCAAAAGATTCGCCCATGTACATTCTAGGGTAGGCGCGTGAAAAGTTTCATAAATGTACACTCTTAACAGGGTATGTTAAGCCAATAGGTTCACACGCGCGATATGAATTCGACGCTCACAAAACCAACGGGATTCCATGAATACCTTTCTCAAACTCAGGTGTCACGAGCCGTGCGATCGTCAGCCGTGCAATGAGCGTTGCAGTTTCTCGCCATCAAAAGGCTGCCGGCAATGCAACGGTCGCCTTGAGTGCATCGGACTTTGCGGCGAAACGCACATCATTGTCTGCAGCAAGTGCGAGGATGGCCGCTACACAGGCGACATATTCTTTGGCACAGAGGACAAACCGGACGCGAAGTTTATTAGGTTGCTCACCTGCAAACACGTGTTCGAGGTTTGTAATTGTAATCAAGGCTTTGTTTAAAATACACTCGTAAATTCATAACTGGATTCAAAAATTGGATAAAAAAACTACGGATCTTCGGCCAAAACCGCTGAATATCTCGCCAATCTGAAGGGCTGGCGACTTGATTCTTGTTTCAGAAGATGCGCACCTAAAATTTTTCCGTGTTCCAGAGTATCCTGTGCTTGCATTGCTCCTTTCGGGTGCAGCAAAAGTAATTAATAAGAGGGAAATCCCACTCGGTGATTCTATTGTTAATTTTAACAACTTCTTCCCGTCAGGTGACCGGATTAGACCAATGGATGAAGCAGCCCTACCTGGGCAATCAGATTGTTCGCAAGTGCTGCCCCGCCTGTAGGAAGCCGATAACTCGCGCCTCCTGCTGGCGTTACGGCGCCATCCTCGGCGTTGTTGAAGCCGACATCGAGCAGGTGCGTAAGCAAGTTATTCAGCAGCGTCTGGACCTCGGGACTGCGATGAGCGGCCTGCCATCAACAGTGAAGGCCAACAGAGAGCGGATGATCAGCGCTGCCGAAGTGCTGGCAGCATCCGGGGTGTTCGCCAATTGGATGGCGCACTCGCTGGAGAAGGTCCAGATTAGAAGGTGAGGGACGATCGTTGTTGTCTATCAGGTGATCATTGTTGTCTAACAGGTGATCATTGTTGTCTAACAGGTGATCATTGTTGTCTAACAGGTGATCATAGTTGTCCAACAGGTGATCATAGTTGTCCAACAGGTGATCATAGTGTCCAACAGGTGATCACAGTTGTCTATCAGGTGATCATAGTGTCCAACAGGTGATCATAGTTGTCCAACAGGTGATCATAGTGTCCAACAGGTGATCACAGTTGTCTATCAGGTGATCATAGTGTCCAACAGGTGATCATAGTTGTCCAACAGGTGATCATAGTGTCCAACAGGTGATCATAGTGTCCAACAGGTGATCATAGTTGTCTAACAGGTGATCATTGTTGTCTAACAGGTGATCATAGTGTCCAACAGGTGATCATAGTTGTCCAACAGGTGATCATAGTGTCCAACAGGTGATCACAGTTGTCTATCAGGTGATCATTGTTGTCTAACAGGTGATCACAGTTGTCTAACAGGTGATCACAGTTGTCTATCAGGTGATCACAGTTGTCTATCAGGTGATCATAGTGTCCAACAGGTGATCACAGTTGTCTAACAGGTGATCACAGTTGTCTAACAGGTGATCATAGTGTCCAACAGGTGATCACAGTTGTCTAACAGGTGATCACAGTTGTCTATCAGGTGATCACAGTTGTCTATCAGGTGATCATAGTGTCCAACAGGTGATCACAGTTGTCTATCAGGTGATCATATTGTCCAACAGGTGATCATAGTTGTCCAACAGGTGATCATAGTGTCCAACAGGTGATCATAGTGTCCAACAGGTGATCATAGTTGTCTAACAGGTGATCATTGTTGTCTAACAGGTGATCATAGTGTCCAACAGGTGATCACAGTTGTCCAACAGGTGATCACAGTTGTCTATCAGGTGATCATAGTGTCCAACAGGTGATCACAGTTGTCTAACAGGTGATCACAGTTGTCTAACAGGTGATCACAGTTGTCTAACAGGTGATCATAGTGTCCAACAGGTGATCACAGTTGTCTAACAGGTGATCACAGTTGTCTATCAGGTGATCACAGTTGTCTAACAGGTGATCACAGTTGTCTATCAGGTGATCACAGTTGTCTATCAGGTGATCACAGTTGTCTATCAGGTGATCACAGTTGTCTATCAGGTGATCACAGTTGTCTAACAGGTGATCATAGTGTCCAACAGGTGATCACAGTTGTCTAACAGGTGATCACAGTTGTCTATCAGGTGATCACAGTTGTCTAACAGGTGATCACAGTTGTCTATCAGGTGATCACAGTTGTCTATCAGGTGATCACAGTTGTCTATCAGGTGATCACAGTTGTCTATCAGGTGATCACAGTTGTCTATCAGGTGATCACAGTTGTCTATCAGGTGATCATAGTGTCCAACAGGTGATCACAGTTGTCTAACAGGTGATCACAGTTGTCTAACAGGTGATCACAGTTGTCTAACAGGTGATCATAGTGTCCAACAGGTGATCACAGTTGTCTAACAGGTGATCACAGTTGTCTATCAGGTGATCACAGTTGTCTAACAGGTGATCACAGTTGTCTATCAGGTGATCACAGTTGTCTATCAGGTGATCATAGTGTCCAACAGGTGATCACAGTTGTCTATCAGGTGATCATAGTGTCCAACAGGTGATCACAGTTGTCTAACAGGTGATCATTGTTGTCTAACAGGTGATCGTTGTTGTCTAACAGGTGATCATTGTTGTCTAACAGGTGATCATTGGCAAAATTCGTTACCTGCAGCTTTCTCACCTGTGGACTGGGCGTGAGCCGGGAAAAGTTTAGCGAAGCTGCTCAACTGCAGGAGCACAGGCGCCTTCAGCTGCTGCTGCAGATGCTGAAATTGCTGAACATGATCAACTCGACCGCCTGGTTCAAGGAGGTCAACGTGCGCCCGATCCGACATTCGCCTGCGAGTCGCGACGACGACCTGGACTTGAACGAGCTGCCCGAGCTTCGTAGAAGGAAGCCGTTGATGTTTGCTAATCTCTGCCTGAGCGTGGACACAGTTCGCTTCCTGCGCTGGTTTGAGGCCATTCTACCGCTTAGCGACTACTCTGCTCAAGAGGCCGAGGACGAACTGTTCCGTTTGAAGGTCAGTGGGTTATTCTTATGTCCGGATGAATTATATTACCTGACCCCGCCTACTGAAAATATATAATTATAAAATGCCTTGTCTAACAAACAGTGCACATGTCTAACAGGTAACACGCATGTCTAACAAGTGAAAGACCTGTCTAATAGGTAGCACACATGTCTAACAAATAGCGCAGCTGTCTAACAGGTAGAACACTTGTCTAATAGACAATTCGAATCTAACAGGCAAAATACATGTCTAACAGGTAACTCACTTGCCTAACAGGTGTCTAACAAGTGTCTAAAAGTACCCGGGTCACTCCCTATTACACAATTGCATATTCTCTTCCATTCCACAAGGCAGTCTCACATCCAAACCACTGCTCATTTGATAGGCTCTGGCTCACTTCGCAAACCTGCAGCACCAGATCGAAGGCTGCAAATCTATCGACGAAACCCACCGTCCGGCTGTTGACCAGGCCCTGGACAAGCTGGCCCAACTTCTGGCCAGCCTCACCGACGGCTCGCGGTTCAGCGAAGCCAGACAGAAAATCGCCACCCAGATTGTCGGCGAAGTTGGCGAACTGGTGAAATCAGTGCTTCTAGTGGCTAAACTGGAACGAGAAATGATTGTCAAAGCAATGCAATTGCCCAGCGGCCACTGGTTCAAGTGTCCTCGCGGCCACGTCTACGCCATCGGCGATTGCGGCGGAGCTAATCAGGTGGCCAATTGTCCGGAATGCGGCTGCGTCATTGGCGGCGAAAATCACCGGTTGGCTGCGGGCAACGCGCACGCGCCAGAGATGGACGGCTCCCAGCATCCGGCCTGGTCCGATGAGGCAAACAGGATGCTGGGTGACATGCAGCTCTATGACTAGGGTCTACCTGTCCAACTGATAAGAAGCTTTGTTGTTACCTTTAATACGAGCGTAGAATATACTAATGTACACCGGCTGCTTATCACTTATTCGGTATATTTAATCCCGAAGAACGACTATTTCAGTCTCAAAAGCGTCACAATTGTAACTACGAGCTCGTGCGAGTTCTTTTTCGAAGAAAATATTCACCTTTAACTATTTAACTTTTGTGTCACAAAGCTTATTCAAAGGCACAGTAGCTTGGGTCCCAGTTACTATTTTCCTACGCAGGACAAATATTCATGGTCATTCAATGCTGATTGGCTGGATCTACCAGGGGTAAATATTACACTGTAAAAAATTCGGCTGCTTCTTCGGCGGGTTTTTTGTGCAAAATAGGAGTGGAATCTACCAAAATCCCCCCTATCTCGCAAGAGTTAAAGAAACCACCCAGGAAGCAGCCGATGTAACCGTAAATTGTGCGGAAACCGCCGAAGAATCACCCGAACCAGTGGCCCATGGGACAACCAGAGAATTATTTACGGGCGATTCCTCGGCGGTTTCTGAGCATGGAATCTTCCGAACTGGAGGATTCTTTGGGTGATTCCATTTCGCCACCAAGAAGCACCGAGAAAACGCCCAGTTGGGTAGATTCTAAGCATGGAGTCATCCGATTGGTATGTTTCCAGCGTTCGGCTGTTTCTTTTTCTGGAAACACCGCAGATTCCAACTGGAATCACCCAAAGAAACATTCCTATTTTTTAGCGGGTATCTGGAGTGTACATTAATCCGGCTTCTTTCCTGTCCTGTCGTTCCAAAATGGAGTTTTCAAGGTCTTTAGATGCTGATTGTCTGGCGCCAGAATGTAAATTTAAACAGAAAAAATGTTGTTGCTATTTTAAGAAAATCTTACATTTTTGGAAAGCCCCTATCTTTAAAAGTGATTTACTGTAGCCAATCAAATCCACATCTGCCTAATGTACTTTAATAACATTTTTAGAATTTATCAATTGTGATTAAAAACTATTTTCCAGTTCTCTTTTGCTTGCTCGAACAACTAAAAGACGAAGCAAAAATATACAAGATACCGCTGAATAATTTCAGGTTATAAATAAATAAAATATAATAAAGACTGCCAAATTAGTTTATTTAACAATTGAGCCGCGAATATTTTTAATGAAGCAGAAACAAACACAAGTTAAAAAAATTAATTTTCCAATTCTCGTAGCGGCGTAATTATGAAATTAAATAGCAGATACAAAAGGTACACACACTTAAGCTACTGGGACGGACTTTTGATAATAGCTCGTAATAATAGTAAACTCATATAGACAAAATTAACTAATAGGTGGAATTTTTGTCTACTAAATCGCCTTCTTCTTCACTACTTAAAGTAAGTAGGTATGGTAGAATAAATGCACACGCACAGAGAGTACTGGATATGTTGTGGGCAATGAAAAAATGAATAACGACCCGCGTTGCGAATGTCAACAATCGATAAATACAATACAGTTCTGATTAAAAATATATAAAATAAAACACTAAGCTGGAACTTAAATCAAATCACAAGCACTTGATTTGAAAGTGCGTCGAATTGGACAAAGAAAGATTGTTAAAAAGTGCATAGCGCCTTATGTACTTATAAAGTACACACGTAGGTACATTTGAAGGTCACGCAATGAAATGACGAATACGAAATGAAATCAATGAAGAATGAAGAATTCAGTTGCAGGCGGCTGCAGCTCCGGGATCCTTCTCGGCGGGCGTCGACGTGGCAACGGCGGAGGCGACGGCAGCTGAAGACCGCTGTTTTGACTGCGACGATCTGGGAGCCACAGGCGGCGGCGGCGGCGGCTGTTTCTGACGAGGCAGTAGGAACTGTTGCATTGTCGGAGAGGACAACCTGCTAGCCGATGTAGTCGGCGTCGAGTCGCCGTCACCATCTTCGCAGTCGTCGCCGTTTAACAGTTCGGAGCGGCGCGTTAGATGAGAAGCCGACGGCAGCGACCGGTGCATGGTGTGGTTGAGCGACTGGTTCAACAGCTGATGGCGGCGGTTTGGGATGGGGCGAAAGCTTTTAGGATTTGAGGATACAGTAGATTTGAGCACATGAGAGATTTGAGAATCTGGGAGATTTTCAAGCATCTAGGAGATCATTAAGGGTCTGGGAGGATTAACGGATATTGGTGGTTTAATTGGAGAATTGGAGGAGGATTTTCTCTCGGATATCTGAAAGGATATTTACTGTGGGAATAAAGATAAAAAAGCTCCTACCTGCAGAACGGAGTCGACGCTCAGCTCAGCGTCCGGGCAGCCAAATTTATCTTCAATATTTCGGCGCAGGTGCAGAGCAAACCTGGCGCAGAGGCTGCGCTGCGACCTGCGCAGGCGTCTGTCGGCTCGCTCCTGACTGTCGGCCATGTAGCCGACAACTTCGTCGCGAATGCGGCTGATGGCAGCTAGGTAGCACTGCTGAAGACGCCGGCCCAGCTCCGTCTCCTGCTCAGCCAGGGGATCAACTGGCGAGGAGGCGGCTGCGGCTGCCGTTGACAGGCTCAGATTCATTGGCGGCGGCGGCGACGCCTGCGATGAAATGGTACAATCCAGACATTGAATCTCCAAATCTACTTTTTTCCCAGGTCGCCAATCTAACAAAAACTTTGTGTTGCGCATATTCTGAAATAAGAATCTAGCCCTTTAGACCATCTAGATATTCAATGGTTCTGGCCGAAATACAGATTTTTCTCATAAGCACTAGTGTATTTCATACACCCATATACACGAATTAGCACTGCGCCTCAGTGCGGTCTTGCCGGGCCTTCAAAACTTATCAGCATGTCACCCGAATGTGCCTGCATCATCTCCGTCTTCGGTGGTCACCTACCTTCTAGATGGACTGCTAGACCTTCAAGGGCTAATCTCCCAGTCTACCTTTCTCCTTCACTTTACTAATATAATTATCCCACAAACAAATCTACCAATTTCACTAAATCTGAATAGTAGATGCTCACCTGTACAGCGGCATTAACCGGCTCCAGTCGCCTAGTCTCAACGGCAACCGACGAAGTTAACAGCGCCGCAGTCTGAGTAGCTACCGGCCTATTCTCAACCTTGACTGCGGCAGCTGGCTGCTCAGCCTCGGCCTTCATGAGCTGTCTAACAGTGTGAGCCAGTTTGGCCTCCAGTTCCCGTCTCTCCTGACCCAGCTGGGTCACCAGGCTCTGCACATCGGCTAGTCGCGCTTCGTAGCCGTCGACAGTGGCCCGGCGCTCCTCGGCGAAGCCAGCCAGAAGTTCTTCGCGCATTTTCTCTCGGCACAAATCGAAATGCGCCTGGCAGGTGCGTTGGATGCGCTCGAATTCGGCAGATTTTTCATGCTCCGCTCGCTCCCAGGCGTTGGCGAAATCCGAGCGCAGCTGGTCAGACTGCTCAAATAGCTGGCGCTGAGCCTCTGCTGACTCTGACAGGCTGGCCTGGGCTGCTGACAGCTCCGACTCCAGCTGGAAAGAGTGCGATGATACGGCAGTAGAGTTCGGTGAATCTTTACACTTTATCTACTTCTCTACCCTACTGTATCTACTTCTCACTCTACTGTTCTACTACTCAACCTACTGTTTCTAATTTTTACTCTAATATATCTACTTCTCACCAACTGTATCTAATTATCACCCTACTGTATCTAATTCTCTACCTTGGCAATCCGGTTATTGGCCTCTTTAAGCAGACCCTGCAGCCTCGCAGCCTCAGCGCTGGACTCCTCGAGGGCGGCGCCAACTGCGGCCTCCTGCTGCTTCTGAGCTGCCGAGCGCAACTTAGTCTCCATGGCAACCGCCTGCTCGCGTTGCTCAGCCAGAGCCAGTTCGGCTCGTTCGCAGCGCAGACTGGCCTCGTGGCTGGCCTTCTTCAACTGTATGAGCTCCTTCTGCAGCTCCGTCACTTTCTCTCTCTTCTGCTTGAAGAGCGCCTGGCAGCGCAGCAGCTCGGCCTGGGGATCGAGCAGTGGGGAGAAAAGTAGTTAGGGAAAGGAAACAGGTAGGGCCGGGTCGGGGGAGAAAGGTAGGGATAGGTGGGGAGAAAGGTAGGGATGGGTGGGGGAGAAAGATAAGGATGGGTGGGGGAGAAAGATAGGGATGGGTGGGAGAGAGAGATAGGGATGGGTGGGGGAGAAAGATAAGGATGGGTGGGAGAGAAAGGTAGATGGGTGGGGGAGAAAGGTAGGGATGGTGGGGGAGAAAGATAGGGATGGGTGGGAGAAAACGGTAGGGATCACAACTCGGACTCACCCTCAGACAGGCGACATTCTTATCCCTATCAGCGGTTGGTCCCACATTCGGCATGCTAGTACTAGTGGCCTCTCTACTGGCATCGCTGACGGCCAGTCCATCGGAGGCGCCGCCAGCAAGCACGGAGGACTTGGCAGGCGGCAGGGCGCCCAGTCGTTCGGCAGTCTCGTACATGGCCAGCTGTTCCCGGAGATCCACGATCTCCTGCTGCAGCGCCGAGTTCATCTCTTCCGTGATGGCTTTGGCCAGGTCTTTCTGGGCTAGCTGCTGACGGAGGGCGACGGCGGCCTCGGAGTCGGCGCCGGCGGCTAGGAGGTCCTGACAGCGGCGCTGACTATCCTGCAGCTGTTGGGACAGGCTGGCGGCCAGTTTGTTGGCCTGTATGAGTTGGTCGCTCTGCTGCGACCTGAGCTTTGTTGCTAGGGCGTGCGCCGCGTCTATATCGGCTTGACGCTCGGCGGCCTCAGCTTGCAGGCGATCGATGCGGTCCTTCAGGTAGTAGATTTCTTCGTCCTTTTTGTTGCGCAACGATTGAATGAAGTTTTCCTGCGCGTGGAAGTTAACATTGAATTTCTGCCAGAAAAGTTTTTATCTACTAAGAATTAATAATTAATAATAATTGATTACACCTGCCCCAATTGGGTCAGATGTGCAGCCGACAGCACAGCTGCAGCTAATGCGCGGCGCATCTGAAGGCTGCGTACAGCTGTTCAGTCCACGGACTGGGGGGACGCCACACCCACCTTCAATTATCCCAGCTGATGCTGGTACCCATTTAACAGCTGGGTGAACTGAAGCAATGCAGAGTTAAGTGTCTTGCTAAAGGACTCAAATTGTTCCAGTGGAGTCGGGAATCGAACCCCCGACCTTAAAGTCGTGAGTTGAAGCACTAGTAGATTTCAAGTTATTTACTAAGAAAGCCTGGATTCGGAGGGGAATCTCCATAATGTATATCGGGTAATTTTTAGGGGAATCTATCGGAATCTCTGCCAGGAGAATCTACGAGAGCGAAATCTATGAGAAAAAAGTCTGAAGAATTTAGGTTAATTGAATGGAGTATCTATGTGAATTCCCAAGGGGATCTATGGGACTACCTCAGGAGAATCTACGGGAATTCCGTAGCCAAACTTATGGGAATACCACAGGAGAATCTATGGGAATACCCAAGGGGAATCAATGGGGATACTCCAGGGGAATCTATGGGAATACCCAAGGGGAATGAAGGGGGATACCACAGGCGAATCTATAGGAATTCCCTAGATAAAATCTATAGGAATACCCCAGAAGAATCTATGGAATGTCCCAGGTGAATCTATAGGAATACCCCAGAAGAATCTATGGAATGTCCCAGGTGAATCTATAGGAACTCCCTAGAAGAATCAACAGGAAGTATCAGTACTATACATTGGCATCTCTTTGAGAATCCTTGGGGCGAGTTTTAGCTTATCTCTGAAAGAATCTACAACGGAATCTCACCTGCTGATCCCGAACCCGTCCAATTGTGCCAGCGGTGGTCATCTCAGTCAGCTGAGCAGTCAGGGCCTCGTTCTGACAGCTGGCTTCAGTTACCTGCCGCTTCAGCTGCTCATTTTCAGTCAGGAGTCGAGCCGTCAGCTCCTGGCGTTTGTCCGAATCTGCCTTTAGGCAGCGAATCTGAATAATAAAAGTAATATAAAATGTATTAAAAACAAAAATAACATAAAACATTTATCAAACCGATTTGGATCGCTTAGATTATTACCTCTTGTAAAGAATCTTTCAATCGTTCTTCAACTCCAGTAGCTGCCTTCTCAGCAGACTCCCGATTGGCTTCGGTGAGGGCCAGCTTGTGTTTCAATAGGCGCGCCTCTTTGGCCGAAGATTCCTGAGGATTTGGGATAAAGGAAAATGGGAATTAACGATAAATAGTTTTCAATTTTTTATTAGCCGTTAAATATAGCCAGCCTAAACAACAGAGTTACTCGTAAACAATCATATTCAATACTACTAGCAAAATAGAGCTGGGGAATCCCATACATAGTATCCGGGAATCGCAGGATAGGGGAATCCCACGCAATGAGATCGGGGAATCCCAGGATAGGGGAATCCCACTCAATAGGATCGGGGAATCCCACGCAACAGGATCGGGGAATCCCACTCAATAGGATAGGGGAATCCCAGGATAGGGGAATCCCACGCAATAGGATCGGGGAATCGCAGGATAGGGGAATTCCACTCAATAGGATCGGGGAATCCCAGGATAGGGGAATCCCACGCAATAGGATCGGGGAATTGCAGGATTGAGGAATCCCACGCAATAGGATCGGGGAATCCCACGCAATAGGATCGGGGAATTGCAGGATAGAGGAATCCCACGCAACAGGATCGGGGAATCCCACTCAATAGGATAGGGGAATCCTAGGATAGGGGAATCCCACGCAATAGGATCGGGGAATCGCAGGATAGGGGAATTCCAGGATAGGGGAATCCCACTCAATAGGATCGGGGAATCATACACAATTGGATCAGGGAATCTCATGCAATGTGTTGGAGAATCCCAATGTTTGGGAATCTCACAAAATAGAATCGGGGAGTTTCACGCAATAGGATCGGGGAATTCCACACAATAGGATCAGGGAATCCCACTCAAAAGGGTGGGGAAATCTCACGAAATAGGATCGGAGAATTTCGACTAACATCAATGGGGGATCCCGCAAATTGTAATTAAACGATCCCACATATTAGAATTGAGGAATCCCATACAATAAATAAGTGAATCCGAATTATTTTCTAGGAATTCGGCAAAAAAACTTGTGAACCTACTGTATTAGAACTCTACATTATGAACGAGATCGTAGCGACACCAATTGCAGATACGCCATTCCTCACCTGCAAATCAGTCAGCTGTGCTTTTAACTCTTCAATGTGCCGACCCCGGGCCCGATAAAGAATGTCCAGCTGGTCCAGATCGCGCTGGTTGTCTGGCACAACGCTGACACCAACATCGACGCCGCGCTGTTTTACAACCGCTGTCGCAGCGGGATAAGGCTGGCTCTGGCGCATACTGGGCGGCAGAATGTTCGCGTGGCCGTTGAGATTCTGTTGTAGGCAAAATTTAGTTGTCATATATGAATAGTGTAATTGAGTTTTTGTTAAACTACAGAATGCCTGATCTAAAAGGAGGAAAGTGAAGAATTCCGAGAATATCAATCACCAATCTTTGGAATATTTTAAACTATCAGAGTAAAGTCTAGGTTTTCTCACAAATATATAAATATAATCGATCATCGAGTACAACGATTTTAAATACGGGGAATTCCGGTAATAATGATCTCCGATTCTAAAAAGCATACGGAGATTACCGGTATTAACGATCTGCGATTCTAAAAATAGCACCTGGGGAATCCCGGTATTAACGATCCCCGATTCTAAAAATAGCACACTGGGAATCCCGAAATTAATTATCTCTGATTAAAAAAATTGCTAAACACAGAATCACAATATAATCAATTTTTTCAGATCGATAGGTCATAAAAAGCTCAGACACAATCAAATTGATTTCGGTGGAACTCGGTGAAAGTCCGCCGAAAACTATATCAAAACAGTAACCATTGCATACCCGATTATGACCAAGCAGCAGCAGCTCCTGAGTTTGTTGCACACCCGATGAAGAATACTCGGCCGATGACAAGCCGCAGCCGGTGGTCTCAGGCGATATAGTAGCCAACTGAGCCGTCGATCTGGACGTCGCCTCCGAGGGCAGGATTAGGTGACGCGCCGGATGGCCGGAGGGTAGCAACGCCAGCTGCTGTAAATAAGCATGGCTGCCAGGCGGTGGCCCAACGATGACACCGGCTGGGGCCGGCATTTCTCGAACGGCGACATTTTCATCTTCGTCACCGTCTTCTTCTTCATGATTTTCAACGACGTCATCGTCCTCATCATCATCATCATCGTCGTCATCTACGTCAGTGTGGCGATTGTGAGCTAATAACAGCATATCGTTAGTTTCATTCTCCCTGCCAATGATTGCATCATCAGCGTCATCGTCGTCATGACGCTGAGCAGCACGATTGACTGGCTCTTCGTCGATATAGGAGGAATCTTCGATTGGCGGCCGAATATCATCCGGCCGACGATGCTGAACAGTCGGCTGATGTCGATAGTAGGGCTGCGACTGCGGCTGCGGCGCAGGTGGAACGACCGCATCGACGTCCAGAGACGATTCGGACAGTTCGTCATTTCCATTGGCCCTGTTGTCGTTGTCGACATCGTCGATGTTGTCACTGTCGCTGTCGCTGTCGTAAAAGCTCTCCAATTCGTTGTCGATGGCTTCTTGAATGTCTCGCTGACGCTGGGCTAGATCGGCTTTCATAGCCGCCTCCTGCTGGGCAGCCTTACGCTCTAAGAACACGCTTAGCGTAGTGGCGCGGCTTGTGGTTGCCATGGTAACCACTAGATATTCTACTAAGAATAAATATGTTGCCGATTACCTTCCGAATATTTTCAATTAATCGGATCTGTTGTCGATTTCTTTTCTGAAATAAAATTTATCTTGTCATGATATGTGGCTGTTTTTTAAAGGTACGATTAATATATGTCAGTAGCGAAAAAATCACAGATTTATTAGAACAGAAAGTAAAATTCATAATAGCAAATTGTAGGGTCCGATAAACTTGAACTTAATATATGATAAACATTATATAATAAACTTGAATCTTAGGTAAATCAGTTTTGAGAAATCTCTAATCCCATCTTAATTTCGGTGAATAGTTCAGGTGACTATATTGCGGAATATTCTCAATCCAATCAAAAGTTCTTAATGACCTAAAAGATATTGAGGATTCATTCAGGTGAATCGGTATAGGGAAATCCTCCTGTAGGTAAATACATTTTGGGGAATCCACATGTATGTGAATTTACATTACGGAATCCCTCTATACGTAAATCCATTTTAGGGAATCCTCCATTTAGGTGAATCCACATTGGGGAATCCCCCTGTAGGTGAATCTATTTTGGGGAATCCTCCTGAAGGTAAATATACATAAGGGAATCCCCTGTAGGTGAATCTATTTTGGGGAATCCTCCTGAAGGTAAATATACATAAGGGAATCCCCTGTAAGTAAATCCATTTTGGTGAATCATCCTTTAGGTGAATCCATATTGGGGAATCCCGCCGAAGGTAAATATATTTTGTGAAATCCTCCTGTAGGTGAATCCCTATTGCTTGAATTGCTTCAATTTAATAGATTATTGGGAAGCTTTTTGTCTAAGTGACCTATAAAATGTTTACAATATTGACCTCCAAAATATTGAAAGTTAAGTAATAAGTAACAAGAAATAGTTTATAAACACAGTTTATTAAAGATATATTATATTAGAAGCATTTAATCTTGAATAAAATGAACATACATTTAGCTCTAATGAACAATATACACATAAATAGAACACGCAAAGTTAAAATCCTATAAAAGAGAGCGTAAACACCAACAGCCACAGGCTAATAGTTAATTAAAATATATATACAGACAAGGCCAAGAGAACAACAAACAGGATTGCTAATAAAATGGATTAGGAAGCTAAGCGAACTTTATATCTAAATAACACTAATATTTTCTTAACAAGGAAATAATTATTTGATACAATGAAATACCGTGAAAAAGGAAATTCATTAAAGAAATGTCAACAATTTAAACTATTAAATCAACATACAGTCAGGCTCGCGAATTTTTATCGCATAGAAAATGCAGAAACAAAGAACCTCAATCATAATCTGCAACGAAAATAACATGTCATTAACCTACAGCAGGGTAATCCCAATAGATAAACCTCACTAAGGGTAATCCCAATAGGTAAACCTCACTAAGGGTAATCCCATTAGGTAAACCTCACTAAGGGTAATCCCAATAGGTAAACCTCACTAAGGGTAATCACAATCGATAAACCTACAACAGGGTAATCCCAATAGGTAAACCTCACTAAGGGTAATCCCAATAGGTAAACCTCACTAAGGGTAATCCCAATCGATAAACCTACAACAGGGTAATCCCAATAGGTAAACCTCACTAAGGGTAATCCCAATCTATTAACCTACAACAGGGTAATCCCAATAGGTAAACCTCACTAAGGGTAATCCCAATCGATAAACCTACAACAGGGTAATCCCAATAGGTAAACCTCACTAAGGGTAATCCCAATCGATAAACCTACTAATGAAAATCCCGATCTATAAACCTATTAAGGGTAATCCCGATCGTAAACCTACTAATGAAAATCCCAATCTAGAAACCTACTAAGGGTAATCTCGATCGGTAAACCCTACTAATGAAAATCCCAATCTATAAACCTACTAAGGGTAATCTCGATCGGTAAACCCTACTAAGGGAAATCCCAATTGATAAACCTACTAAGCGTAATACCAATCTATTAACCTTCTAAGGGTAATCCCAATCTATAAGCCTACTAAGGGTAATATCGATCGGTAAACCTACCAATGAAAATCCCAATCTATAAACCTACTAAGGGTAATCTCGATCGGTAAACCCTACTAAGGGAAATCCCAATTGATAAACGTACTAAGCGTAATATTAATCTATTAACCTACAACAGGGTAATCCTAATCTATTAACCTTCTAAGGGTAATCCCAATCTATAAGCCTACTAAGGGGAATTCTAATCGATATATATATCTACTAAGGGTAATCCCAGTCGATAAACTTACTAAGCAAACACAAATTAAAACATATCCGAACATTAACTCTAGTTGGTATTGCCTGCAAAAGGAAATCCGAATCAGAAAACGAACAATGGTAAATCAACATGTGGAATCCTAATTACCAAGTCTAAAATCTCAGAGTATATCCAATAAATCGGCACAGAAGTCTACAAATTGAGAATAGACTAACAATGGCAATGCAGACCACTTTTAAGTTCATCGAAGCTTAACATAAACTTTACAACAGCATGTACGCAAAGACGTACAACTTAGTACAGTGACAGAAATGCTTACATTACAATTTGTTCGGTGAAACAGTTATTTGTTGATAACAGCGAATAGACAATAATAGATTGTGGTTGCTAAGCAACAAGAAATCAATAAGCATTCTTTGGCAATCAAAGAATAAGCAGACAACAACAAATAATAAAATTAAGCAAGAAATTTCTTTGATTCGGATTGCAGATTGGAATGATGAAAATAAAACAAAATTGTATCTATTGTTGGATTTCAAGATCTTTTTAAATAAAGGAGGAAATATTTAAAGAAGTAAAAATGATTGCCTTTATTGAGAGGTATGCATAATACTTCGCAACAGCTGTCGAAGCGGAATTTGTAGCAGCAAAAACAGCATCAGCCGATAGAAAAAAAAACAGCAACTGAAGCAGCAGCAGCAACAGCAGCCCGACTTCCGGCATACCTCCGAGCAGCTTCGGACTCCGGCAAGACCCCATCGGGGCTGGCCGCCGGAGCTGGACTGTCAGGTGTCGGGTGGAAGGTCCATTGGCCGTGGGCACGAAATTGTCCGGAATTACGGTCGGACCGTAATTCGGACCTAACAACAACAACAGCAGTAGCAGTTGCAACAGCAGAAGCAGATACATTAGCAGCTATTGCGCAGCAGCATCAAAAACAGCATCAGCAGATACAAAAACAACAGCAACTGCAGTATCAGCAGCAACAGCTAAAGCAACTGTGCTAGAAGAAGCAACAGAAAATAAGAATTAAATTCTTACGCCAAGCAGTCAAACTAAGCCTAGAAATAAGAGAACATGCAACAGATTTTTTCTAAAATTCCGAGCCGAATTCTTTAGCGCAGTCGCACAACGCACATGCCGGTATCGCAGCGACCGTAGAGCATACACGAAGCTGCCTCGTCGTGCAGCACCCATTCGTTGCGTATGGGATCGAACGCTTCAACGCTGCTCAATAACTGGGTGCCGTCGTAGCCCGCGGCCACGAAAATGCGACCGTTGAGGTGGCAGGCGCCGACGTAGCACCTGGGTATGTTCATACAGACAACTGAACTCCACTGGCCCTGACGAATGTGATAGGCTTCCACTGAGTCCAAGTGTACCGGCGGCTGACCGTCGGCGCCTCCGTAGCCGCCGCAGACGTAGATTGTGTCGGCCACAACGGCGCAGCCGGCTCCTGACCGACGCATCCGCATCGGCTCGCACTGGGACCAGCTGGCCCGCTTGGGGTCGTAGCGCTCCATCGAGGACAGCAGCTGCGCGCCGTCATAGCCTGCGGGAATGACAGGGCCGGCTGTCTGATACCCGTGTAACTGGCTGTCTGATACCCGTGTAACTGGCTGTCTGATACCTGTGAAACTGGCTGTCTGATACCTGTTTAACTGGCTGTCTGATACCTGTTTAACTGGCTGTCTGATACCTGTTCAACTGGCTGTCTGATACCTGTTCAACTGCCTGTCTGATACCTGTTCAACTGGCTGTCTGATACCTGTTCAACTGGCTGTCTGATATCTGTGAAACTGGCTGTCTGATACCTGTTTAACTGGCTGTCTGATACCTGTTTAACTGGCTGTCTGATACCTGTTCAACTGGCTGTCTGATACCTGTTCAACTGGCTGTCTGATACCTGTTCAACTGGCTGTCTGATACCCGTGTAACTGGCTGTCTGATACCTGTTCAACTGGCTGTCTGATACCTGTGAAACTGGCTGTCTGATACCTGTTCATCTGGCTGTCTAATACCTGTTCAACTGGCTGTCTGATACCTGTTCAACTACCTGTCTGATACCCGTGTAACTGGCTGTCTGATACCTGTGAAACTGGCTGTCTGATACCTGTTCAACTGGCTGTCTGATACCCGTGTAACTGGCTGTCTGATACCTGTTCAACTGGCTGTCTAATACCTGTTCAACTGGCTGTCTGATACCTGTTCAACTACCTGTCTGATACCCGTGTAACTGGCTGTCTGATACCTGTGAAACTGGCTGTCTGATACCTGTTCAACTGGCTGTCTGATACCCGTGTAACTGGCTGTCTGATACCTGTTCAACTGGCTGTCTGATACCTGTTCAACTGGCTGTCTGATACCTGTTCAACTGGCTGTCTGATACCTGTTCAACTGGCTGTCTGATACCTGTTCAACTACCTGTCTGATACCCGTGTAACTGGCTGTCTGATACCTGTGAAACTGGCTGTCTGATACCTGTTCAACTGCTTGTCTGATACCTGTTCAACTACCTGTCTGATACCCGTGTAACTGGCTGTCTGATACCCGTGTAACTGGCTGTCTGATACCTGTGTAACTGACTATCTGATACCTGTTTACCTCCCTGTCTGATACCTGTTTACCTCCCTGTCTGATACCTGTGTAACTGGCTTTCTAATACCTGCTTACCTGTCTAATACATTTTTACCTGTCTGTCGAATACCTGTTTACCTGCCTCTCTAATACCTTTTTACTTGGAAGTCTAATACCTGTTTATCGACACTGTAATAACCCAGCGCGAGTAGTTATCAATCCTTGCCAGTCAAAAAGAAACACTAACCGCCTAAGCAGAACAGGCAATTATCCGCCACTAGTAGACCGGCTCCCTCCCTTGGGGTGCTCATATCTTGCAATAGGCGCCATTCGTCAATTTTCGGATCGTAGACTTCCAGACTGCGTAGTCGAACGCCGCCATCGAAGCCGCCGCAAACGTAGATTCTACCCTGATAGGTGGCCGCAGCCGATAGGCCGCGCTTATGCCGCATAGGCGTTATACTGCGCCAACTAGACGTCGGATCTTGCAGGTCCAAACAGGCTACAGCGTTAAGTCGTTCGCGACCGTCAAAGCCCCCAATAGCGTAGATTGTGGACTTAATAGCGGCGGCCGCTACATAACGATAACGCTTGGGCAGGGGTGTCAGGCCGGACCAGTGACCGGTGCGCGGGTTGAACAGCTCCACACTGTCTATGGGCGCTTGGTCTTTGCCGAATCCACCAATAAGGACCTGAGTTGTTTCAAGTAGAGTGAATGTACATTACTACAAGCCGGGGAAGATATTAATTGGGTTCAATGTACATCATTTCAACAAGCGTGTGAGAGCGAGGGGGAAAGATATACTGGCGAAATGTACATTTCTTTCCGGGTGAGGTATATGAGGGTAAGAGACATTGGCGGAATGTACATTTCTTTTCACAAGCGGGGTGAGGGATAGGAGGGTAAGAGACATTAGCGGAATGTTCATTTCTTTACACAAGTGGGTCAGGGATAGGAGGGTAAGAGACATTGGCGGAATGTACATTTCTTTTCACAAGCGGGGTGAGGGATAGGAGGGTAAGAGACATTAGCGGAATGTTCATTTCTTTACACAAGTGGGTCAGGGATAGGAGGGTAAGAGACATTGGCGGAATGTACATTTCTTTTCACAAGCGGGGTGAGGGATAGGAGGGTAAGAGACATTGGCGGAATGTTCATTTCTTTCTACAAGCGGGTGAGAGAAGCGATAGACGGGCGGAATGTACATTTTTCCCAAGCAGGATGAGGAATAGAATAGTGAATATGTCATTAAGCAGACAAGCATTAGAATGTACATTATTAAACAAATCTCACCATGTACTCATCGGCCCCAGATCTCGGCCTATACTTAGGATCTGTCATTTCGTGTCGCAAATCCGGTCTCAGATGATACCGTTTAGCGTCGTCAAGCAGATCGCGACATCGCAGACTGTGCTGTATCAGTGGCTCCTGGTCTAAGACTTCAGTGATAAAGCGAGCCGACATTGTTGCCAGACGAATATGGCCCAACAGATCGGGTAGGTGAAGTGAACGATCCTTTTCGTCGTGTCGAACCCAGCGTATGACGGCTTGGTAGACTGACTCTTCGCTGTCAACCTGGGCAGGTAAAATAGGGCAAGTTAGAATAAGTAAACTGCGGGAGTAAATATCTATGGCTTTTATAGGTAAGGTTGTCTATACACCTTGTGCGTTTATTACCTGAAGATCTTCGCGTCTAACCAAGTCTAACAGTTCATCGCAGCAGATAGTCCAGAATTCGTCCTCTCTGGTGACATCTTCGAAGTGGCGCGAGCTGAACAATTGAGCAGCCTGGCGCAGTTGGTGGCAGCTGTGCAGCTCAGCGAAGCGCGTTATGCCGAGCACGTTGGACGGGTGCAGTTCGGCTTTGAGAAACTCGCAGCAGGCAGTGGTCACGCCTAAGTTGGGAGATCGGAGAGAGAAAAAGGTGGTGAAGTGGTGAAAAGGTGAAAAAGTGGAGAAGAGGGGTGAGATATTGGAGGAGAAGTGAGAAAGTGGAGCAGAGAGGTAAAAAAGGGATAAAAAGAGGTGAGGAAGTGTGAAGAGTGTTGAGAATGTGGAGGAGAGGTGAGAAAGTAAATGAGAGAGGTGAGAAAGTGGATGGAAGAGGTGAGAAAGTGGGGAACAGAGGTGAGAAAGTGGGGAACAGAGGTGAGAAAATGGGATAAAAGATAAGACTGGGTAAAAAAGTGAAATAGTGAAGGAGGGGTAAGAAAGTGGAGAATAAAGGAAAGAAAATGGTGAGGCGGCTAGAGATAGGAGATATCTCCTTAATAATAATCCCATACCTCCCAGCTGAAGAAGAGAGGCAGCTGGCAGCAGATCCTGTACATTGTCCATGCAGACGTCAACAGACTCGGTGTAGACAAAGTTCAGCAGCACATTCATAACTTCGGCTTTGACGCCTTTGATTTCCACGGTGGATTTGTCGCTCTCCTCCATGCCGCCGGTGAACATGGCGCAGAAATAATCGGAGCAGGAGGCCAGTACAATCCGGTGCGCCGGGAACTCTTCGCCGCCAACTAGCAGGCTGACATCGCAGAGGCAGCCACGCCTGCGCAATTCATTCATTCGGCTGAGCATTTCCACGGCGTGACTGTCGCTACTGCTACTGCTGATACTACTGATATTGCCTGCGCCCACAGCGCTACTATGAGTAGTATTACTAGCGATAGTGGAAACAAACGAATGAGGAAATGACTGATTAGTTGGTGTTGGTGTCGAATGACTATAGCAGCTGCTGTTACTACTACTACTACTATTATTATTATTGTTATTGCTGATTCTTCTGTTTGGGCCGCCCGTGTCCATGTGGACAGATAAGTTAGTTGAAGAAAATAAGAATTCCTAATTGGCTACTCGGCGAGTAGTTAAGTTACCGTCGAAGACGAGATCTGAAATGAAAAAAAAAAGTTTTTTTTATTTTACATCATCCGCCTTTCAACTTAGCAGTTTGGTTTGGTAGATTGAAAGCTATCCTATTGTTTGAAATAAGAAAACTAATAATGAAAACAAAAAATAATAAAAAACAGCAAACTGAGTATATTTACATCACTTAAACTACGTTAAATTATAATTAAAAATTGATAGGTTGCTTGGAAACAAATTATTACCGCTTAGAAATATCATTCAAACTATAAGTAATAGACCGACGAATATCTAGATTGAAGATTCTAGGAAATCGACGAATCTCTAGATTGAAGATTCTAGGAAATCGACGAATCTCTAGATTAAAGATTCTAGGAAATCGACGAATCTCTAGATCAAACATTCCAGGAAATCGACGAATATCTAGATTGAAGATTCTAGGAAATCGACGAATCTCTAGATTGAAGATTCTAGGAAATCGACGAATCTCTAGATTGAAGATTCTAGGAAATCGACGAATCTCTAGATCAAACATTCCAGGAAATCGAAGAATCTCTCGATTGAAGATTCCAGGAAAATTGACGAATCTCTAGATTGAAGATTCCAGGAAATCGACAAATCTCTTATTTACGATTTAAAAAAATTAACAATGTCTAGCTTGACATGACTTGACTATTAACTTTAAAAAAGTCAAGTAATATTTTAAGAGGCCATTGCGAATTTCAATAAGGAGGCGCAAATTCTGGATTCCTTTCGCCTTGTCTAGCGGCGACGGAAGCAGCAAAAGATGTTGGTCTCCTCTGTGGCTGCTGTTGTTGCTGTTGTTGCTGGCGTTGCCATGGCAACGAAGATTCAACCTGCTGACGAATTTGTCGTAAGCCAATTTCAATTTGACGATCAATGTCTTCTTGGGAGACTGTCGTAGGCGTCTCAGTTCCTGCGTCTTCTTCAGCTTTGTCCACTTCAGCATCAGCATCAGCAGCAGCAGCCGCCGCTGGGGCCGCTAATCCGCGACGCTGCCTGACCCGCTGTAACCGCGCAGCTGCAGCGTCGCGTCGCTTCGATAGCGCTTCTAATCGACGCTTTTTAGCGGCCTCCGTGTCCTCGGTGCGCTTGGCCAGGGCGGCTAGCTGCTCGGCTCGCTCGACTGAGTCCACCGAGAAGCGATAATAACCGACGCCGTGTTCTCTGAATTATTTACGGTGAAATATTTTAATATTTCTACTACTAGTAGTGCAATTAGGCACTATGGTGGAAAAAATACATATTATTGTTTGGAACTAAGGTCAAAATTATATTGCGAATACTTTTTAGTACTTGATTTAATGTAACAAATGCACTGATGAACAACCACTAAATCATAAACTAAACAAAAACTTCTCAGACCTTACACCTTACATGATGAATTTTGAATTTCTTTAAAATCCCTCTTGATAAAGACCCTTCCTATTCTAAACCCTAATCCTTGAACTTTTCCACAAGTGGTGATCCTTCTATCCTTAATCGTAATCCCACTTTACGCAATCCCAATTCCAAAAAAGCAATTCTTCTTCCTCAAATCTTAATTCTACTTTTCTAAATCCGGATCCGAAAAATCCCAGTTGAATTTTTTTAAATCCCAAAAACTCACCTGGCCTCATCATAATCGACCCGTGAGTAATGAGTCACATTGGACTCAGCGTTCAATCGGTCCATTTCTTTCCACCGGTCTAGCTGCCTCTGTCTGGTAAAGTCAACCAATGGCGCGCTGTCATCGTCTTCATCGGCGTCATCGCAGTCTTCTTCTTCCAGTTTCTTCTTTGCCAGCTGATCGTAAAGAGCCGCTTTGGCTATCAGGCTTAGGCGAGAAGCTCTTAGCTTTGCATCTTCGTCCTCTTCATCGCCGGTGGAGGCATTATTAGACTCTTTGTTTGGCCTATTCGAGTCTTCGTTATCGCGAGTGGGCAATAATTTCTCTTCTTCTTTTATTCGACGCTTGCCTCTAGAGCCTGGAATGAACTGGACACCGCCTAGCTCTCTGATTGGCCGACTAGTCTGTACACAACTGGCGGCCCGAACTTCGGATTTTTGTTTAGCCAATTCGGCAACGAATTCAAGATTGCTAGCGGCTGCCCCCGCGGCAATGATGGCTTTGTAGGGCTCGCGGCCGCTGGACATGGCGCAAACTGCTGCAATTTGTGAGATCAGATTAGCAAATACTCCTAATAATTAGCTCATTTTGGTATTCACTCCTAGAAGAGATAACGGGTAAGTGGGGAAGGAGGGAAGGGGTAAGTGAGGAAGGAGGGAAGGGGTAAGTGAGGAAGGAGAGAAGGGGTAAGTGAGGAAGGAGAGAAGGGGTAAGTGAGGAAGGAGAGAAGGGGTAAGTGAGGAAGGAGGGAAGGGGTAAGTGAGGAAGGAGGGAAGGGGTAAGTGAGGAAGGAGGGAAGGGGTAAGTGAGGAAGGAGGGAAGGGGTAAGTGAGGAAGGAGAGAAGGGGTAAGTGAGGAAGGAGGGAAGGGGTAAGTGAGGAAGGAGAGAAGGGGTAAGTGAGGAAGGAGAGAAGGGGTAAGTGAGGAAGGAGGGAAGGGGTAAGTGAGGAAGGAGGGAAGGGGTAAGTGAGGAAGGAGAGAAGGGGTAAGTGAGGAAGGAGAGAAGGGGTAAGTGAGGAAGGAGGGAAGGGGTAAGTGAGGAAGGAGGGAAGGGGTAAGTGAGGAAGGAGAGAAGGGGTAAGTGAGGAAGGAGAGAAGGGGTAAGTGAGGAAGGAGGGAAGGGGTAAGTGAGGAAGGAGGGAAGGGGTAAGTGAGGAAGGAGGGAAGGGGTAAGTGAGGAAGGAGAGAAGGGGTAAGTGAGGAAGGAGGGAAGGGGTAAGTGAGGAAGGAGAGAAGGGGTAAGTGAGGAAGGAGAGAAGGGGTAAGTGAGGAAGGAGGGAAGGGGTAAGTGAGGAAGGAGGGAAGGGGTAAGTGAGGAAGGAGAGAAGGGGTAAGTGAGGAAGGAGAGAAGGGGTAAGTGAGGAAGGAGGGAAGGGGTAAGTGAGGAAGGAGAGAAGGGGTAAGTGAGGAAGGAGAGAAGGGGTAAGTGAGGAAGGAGAGAAGGGGTAAGTGAGGAAGGAGGGAAGGGGTAAGTGAGGAAGGAGAGAAGGGGTAAGTGAGGAAGGAGGGAAGGGGTAAGTGAGGAAGGAGGGAAGGGGTAATTGAGGAAGGAGGGAAGGGGTATGTGAGGAAGGAGGGAAGAGGCAAGTGAGGAGTTTAGTGCTCAAAAATCGAACAGTAAATGAGTCTAAAACGAAAAGCAGCATTATATAGTATACCAGAGTATACCACAATCTATCTGTCCCGTGGACCAGGTGGATTGGCAAATGTAATTGTAATGAAATAGTTTTTTAACAATGCATAATAAAGCTATCTATAGACCTGAACTGCAGGGTAAAATAAGGAGTTTTAGTAACCATATATGGAAATAAAAAACTGAATACTTTTATTTATTGATTATTACTAGCCGCGTTTTCTTTGCTAGTTAATTATTAAGACCCAGAAGATCCGTAATTAGAAGTTAATGGAGAAAACTTAAAAATACAAACTTTAATAATTTTCAAACAAAATGGAATTTTTTTTCATAATTTAACACTTGTAAGCAAACTGATAAGCAATTAGTGAAACAAAGAGTGTTAAAATAGAAACACAAAAGTACTTTTATGCTGATGGGAGACTGGAAATAGACAGGGTAGAGAGAGGGTAAGACAGGGAAGGAACAGGGTAGAGACAGGGGAGAGACAGGGAAGAGACAGGGTAGAGACAGGGAAGATAGACGGGGAAGAGATAGGGAAGATAGACTGGGAAGAGACAGGGAAGATAGACTGGGAAGAGACAGGGCAGAGAGACAGGGAAGATAGACTGGGAAGAGACAGGGTAGAGACAGTGAAGAGACAGGGCAGAGAGACAGGGAAGATAGACTGGGAAGAGACAGGGTAGAGACAGTGAAGAGACAGGGCAGAGAGACAGGGAAGATAGACTGGGAAGAGACAGGGCAGAGAGACAGGGAAGATAGACTGGGAAGAGACAGGGTAGAGACAGGGAAGAGACAGGGCAGAGAGACAGGGCAGAGAGACAGGGAAGAGACAGGGCAGAGAGACAGGGAAGAGAGGCAGGGGAGAGACAGGGGATATGGCGAGGCTTCTGTGGGGAGAAGAAGTAGGGAGAGGAATGGGAATCTGAAATCGCCGAACCGGGCAAAAGTTTCTAACGCAGAGAAAGTTAGTCAGCTACTGTCAATCAGACTGCGAGTAATTAATTCCAAACCACCTGATGGCCGCCTTGGATGGAGCCCATTTTAGCGAAGGGCACGCCACTAGACACTGGCTGCTGCTGCTGCTGCTGCTGTTGACTCAAATCAACGGAGCTAGCCGTCTGACTGTCCCCATTAGGCGTGAGAGTTGTCAAACATTTCCACTGATCGGCATAGTTGCCCTGCCACAGGCGCACAGTGCCATCTTCCAGCGAGCCGGCCAGTACAGTGCCGAGAACATTCCAGCTGACGCGCCAAGCGGTCATCTGGTAGCGCTGATCGTCTAGGGTGCAAATGCAGGTCAGAGTGTACCTCCCTGTGCCGCCAACGCCTGAGGAGGCGTCCAACGATGCCGAAGATTGAGAAGCCGGCATCAGCAAGCCGCCAGCACCGCCAGCGCCGGAGCTGTTGGACAGCTTGAGTTTGTACAGGCTGATGCGTTGAGAAGCCACAGCCAGTACGTGAAATGAGCGACCCAGGCTAGGAGCGAATTGTAGATCGTTTACACCCACCTCAGAAGGCTTGGTCAGACAGAAGGATTCCACTTTGGCAAACTTGCGGCTGTCCTCTTGCAGTTCGTAGATCTACGAGGCGGTGTTTGATTGATGAATTGTGTGACAGATGTGAAAAATCATGCAGCAGATTAGAGGGATTTGGGATAATCGATCCCAAAAATTTTTGCTCCTTTCAGGTCCCAGATCATACTTGAGCATCTGGGATAATCACACTTGAGGATCTGGGATAATCATACTTGAGCATCTGGGATAATCATACTTGAGCATCTGGGATAATCATACTTGAGGATCTGGTATAATCATACTTGAGCATCTGGGATAATCATACTTGAGGATCTGGGATAATCACACTTGAGGATCTGGGATAATCACACTTGAGCATCTGGTATAATCATACTTGAGCATCTGGTATAATCATACTTGAGGATCTGGGATAATCATACTTGAGCATCTGGGATAATCACACTTGAGGATCTGGGATAATCATACTTGAGGATCTGGGATAATCACACTTGAGGATCTGGTATAATCATACTTGAGGATCTGGGATAATCATACTTGAGCATCTGGGATAATCATACTTGATGATCTGGGATAATCATACTTGAGGATCTGGGATAATCATACTTGAGGATCTGGGATAATCATACTTGATGATCTGGGATAATCATACTTGATGATCTGGGATAATCATACTTGAGGATCTGGGATAATCATACTTGAGGATCTGGGATAATCATACTTGAGGATCTGGGAGAATCATACTTGAGGATCTGGGAAAATCATACTTGAGGATCTGGGAGAATCATACTTGAGGATCTGGGAGAATCATACTTGAGGATCTGAGAGAATCATACTTGAGCATCTGGGAGAATCATACTTGAGGATCTGGGAGAATCATACTTGATGATCTGGGATAGTCATACTTGATGATCTGGGATCATCTGGGATGAGGATTTAGGATAAACATATTTGAGGATCTGGGAAAATAGGTGATATTTGAGGATCTGGGAAAATAGGTGATATTTGAGTATCTGGGATAATCGGTGATATTTGAGTATCTGGGATAATCAATACTCGTATTGTTTGAGGATCCTGAATAATCATATCTATGGATAACTAAATGAAAATAAATGATATTCAAACACATGATACATGTGAGCAATGAGTAGAACTGCTCTCTCCGCAGGAATACCTGGAAGCTGTCCCTGCAAGCCGCATCAGTGGCGGTGGCATCTGAGCAGCCGGCAGCAATGAGTGTCGGATGTAGGCGCGACTGAGACCATGCAATGCAGGAGCAGTTCTTCATTTTCGTGTGGATCGCTTCGCAGTAGAGGGACACCTGAATTAAATTCAATGTGTGTTAAATAAATAACTGAATAACTGATAATAAATAAATAACTGAATAACTGATAATAAATAAATAACTGAATAACTGATAATAAATAAATAACTGAAATCCCATTGCTTAGTAACTGAAATCCCATTGCTTAATAACTGAAATTCCATTGCTTAATAACTGAAATCCCATTGCATAATAACTGAATACCCATTGCTTAATAACTGAAATCCCATTGCTTAATAACTGAAATTCCATTGCTTAGTAACTGAAATCCCATTGCTTAATAACTGAAATTCCATTGCTTAATAACTGAAATTCCATTGCTTAGTAACTGAAATTCCATTGCTTAGTAACTGAAATCCCATTGCTTAATAACTGAAATTCCATTGCTTAGTAACTGAAATCCCATTGCTTAATAACTGAATACCCATTGCTTAATAACTGAAATCCCATTGCTTAATAACTGAAATTCCATTGCTTAGTAACTGAAATCCCATTGCTTAATAACTGAAATCCCATTGCATAATAACTGAAATCCCATTGCTTAATAACTGAAATCCCATTGCTTAATAACTGAAATCCCATTGCTTAATAACTGAAATCCCATTGCTTAATAACTGAAATCCCATTGCTTAATAACTGAAATCCCATTGCTTAATAACTGAAATCCCATTGCTTAATAACTGAAATCCCATTGCATAATAACTGAAATCCCATTGCTTAATAACTGAAATCCCATTGCTTAATAACTGAAATTCCATTGCTTAGTAACTGAAATCCCATTGCTTAATAACTGAAATCCCATTGCATAATAACTGAAATCCCATTGCTAATAACTGAAATCCCACTCCTAATAACTGAAATCCCATTGCTTAATAACTGAAATTCCATTGCTTAGTAACTGAAATCCCATTGCTTAATAACTGAAATCCCATTGCTTAATAACTGAAATCCCATTGCTTAATAACTGAAATCCCATTGCATAATAACTGAAATCCCATTGCTTAATAACTGAAATCCCATTGCTTAATAACTGAAATTCCATTGCTTAGTAACTGAAATCCCATTGCTTAATAACTGAAATCCCATTGCATAATAACTGAAATCCCATTGCTAATAACTGAAATCCCACTCCTAATAACTGAAATCCCATTGCTTAATAACTGAAATTCCATTGCTTAGTAACTGAAATCCCATTGCTTAATAACTGAAATCCCATTGCATAATAACTGAAATCCCATTGCTTAATAACTGAAATTCCATTGCTTAATAACTGAAATTCCATTGCTTAGTAACTGAAATCCCATTGCTTAATAACTGAAATCCCATTGCTTAATAACTGAAATCCCATTGCTAATAACTGAAATCCCATTGCTTAATAACTGAAATTCCATTGCTTAATAACTGAAATCCCATTGCTTAATAACTGAAATTCCATTGCTTAATAACTGAAATTCCATTGCTTAGTAACTGAAATCCCATTGCTTAATAACTGAAATCCCATTCCCTGATAACTGAAATCCCATTCCCTGATAACTGAAATCCCATTGCTTAATAACTGAAATTCCATTGCTTAGTAACTGAAATCCCATTGCTTAATAACTGAAATCCCATTCCCTGATAACTGAAATCCCATTCCCTGATAACTGAAATCCCATTCCCTGATAACTGAAATCCCATTCCCTAATAACTGAAATCCCATTGCTTAATAACTGAAATCCCATTCCCTAATAACTGAAATCCCATTGCTTAATAACTGAAATCCCATTCCCTGATAACTGAAATCCCATTGCTTAATAACTGAAATCCCATTCCCTAATAACTGAAATCCCATTGCTTAATAACTGAAATCCCATTCCCTGATAACTGAAATCCCATTCCCTAATAACTGAAATCCCATTGCTTAATAACTGAAATCCCATTCCCTGATAACTGAAATCCCATTCCCTGATAACTGAAATCCCATTCCCTGATAACTGAAATCCCATTGCTTAATAACTGAAATCCCATTCCCTGATAACTGAAATCCCATTCCCTGATAACTGAAATCCCATTCCCTGATAACTGAAATCCCATTGCTTAATAACTGAAATCCCATTCCCTGATAACTGAAATCCCATTGCTTAATAACTGAAATCCCATTCCCTAATAACTGAAATCCCATTGCTTAATAACTGAAATCCCATTCCCTAATAACTGAAATCCCATTGCTTAATAACTGAAATCCCATTCCCTAATAACTGAAATCCCATTGCTTAATAACTGAAATCCCATTGCATAATAACTGAATACCCATTGCTTAATAACTGAAATCCCATTCCCTAATAACTGAAATCCCATTGCTAATAACTGAAATCCCACTCCTAATAACTGAAATCCCATTCCCTAATAACTGAAATCCCATTCCTAATAACTGAAATCCCATTCCTAATAACTGAAATCCCATTGCCTAATAACTGAAATCCCATTGCTTAATAACTGAAATCCCATTGCTTAATAACTGAAATCCCATTCCCTGATAACTGAAATCCCATTCCCTAATAACTGAAATCCCATTGCATAATAACTGAAATCCCATTGCTTAATAACTGAAATCCCATTCCCTGATAACTGAAATCCCATTCCCTGATAACTGAAATCCCATTCCCTAATAACTGAAATCCCATTGCTTAATAACTGAAATCCCATTCCCTGATAACTGAAATCCCATTCCCTGATAACTGAAATCCCATTCCCTGATAACTGAAATCCCATTGCTTAATAACTGAAATCCCATTGCATAATAACTGAATACCCATTCCCTAATAACTGAAATCCCATTCCCTAATAACTGAAATCCCATTCCCTGATAACTGAAATCCCATTCCCTAATAACTGAAATCCCATTGCTTAATAACTGAAATCCCATTGCATAATAACTGAATACCCATTGCTTAATAACTGAAATCCCATTCCCTAATAACTGAAATCCCATTGCTAATAACTGAAATCCCACTCCTAATAACTGAAATCCCATTCCCTAATAACTGAAATCCCATTCCTAATAACTGAAATCCCACTCCTAATAACTGAAATCCCATTCCCTAATAACTGAAATCCCATTCCTAATAACTGAAATCCCATTGCTTAATAACTGAAATCCCATTGCTTAATAACTGAATACCCATTGCTTAATAACTGAAATCCCATTCCCTAATAACTGAAATCCCATTGCCTAATAACTGAAATCCCATTGCTTAATAACTGAAATCCCATTGCTTAATAACTGAAATCCCATTGCATAATAACTGAATACCCATTGCTTAATAACTGAAATCCCATTCCCTGATAACTGAAATCCCATTCCCTGATAACTGAAATCCCATTCCCTGATAACTGAAATCCCATTGCTTAATAACTGAAATCCCATTGCATAATAACTGAAATCCCATTCCCTAATAACTGAAATCCCATTCCCTAATAACTGAAATCCCATTGCTTAATAACTGAAATCCCATTCCCTGATAACTGAAATCCCATTGCTTAATAACTGAAATCCCATTCCCTAATAACTGAAATCCCATTGCTTAATAACTGAAATCCCATTGCATAATAACTGAATACCCATTGCTTAATAACTGAAATCCCATTCCCTAATAACTGAAATCCCATTGCTAATAACTGAAATCCCACTCCTAATAACTGAAATCCCATTCCCTAATAACTGAAATCCCATTCCTAATAACTGAAATCCCACTCCTAATAACTGAAATCCCATTCCCTAATAACTGAAATCCCATTCCTAATAACTGAAATCCCATTCCCTAATAACTGAAATCCCATTGCTTAATAACTGAAATCCCATTCCCTAATAACTGAAATCCCATTGCTAATAACTGAAATCCCACTCCTAATAACTGAAATCCCATTCCCTAATAACTGAAATCCCATTCCTAATAACTGAAATCCCACTCCTAATAACTGAAATCCCATTCCCTAATAACTGAAATCCCATTCCTAATAACTGAAATCCCATTGCTTAATAACTGAAATCCCATTGCATAATAACTGAATACCCATTGCTTAATAACTGAAATCCCATTCCCTAATAACTGAAATCCCATTGCTAATAACTGAAATCCCACTCCTAATAACTGAAATCCCATTCCCTAATAACTGAAATCCCATTCCTAATAACTGAAATCCCATTCCTAATAACTGAAATCCCATTGCTTAATAACTGAAATCCCATTGCTTAATAACTGAATACCCATTGCTTAATAACTGAAATCCCATTCCCTAATAACTGAAATCCCATTGCCTAATAACTGAAATCCCATTGCTTAATAACTGAAATCCCATTGCTTAATAACTAAAATCCATTGGCTTGATTTCTGAAATCCCATTGCTTAAAAACAGGGATTAAATGGAGCCTAACCTGGTTAATCTGCATAATGTCGCTAAAATGATAGATCCTCAAATAGCCGTCATTGCTGCAGGTGCCTAATTGGAGGCCTACATGCCTAGGCGCAAATTGGATGCCAGTTACAGACAGGGCGCTCTCGACAAGGTGGGCCCGTTTCTCAAAAGTTGTTGTAGTCAGCGGACGACCGCTGGTTACTCCCGCGCCGGCACCTACGCCGCCACCGCTTCCGATGCCGACGCCGCCGCCGCCGCCGCTAGACGACGCTGTGGTTGTCACTTCCTCCCAGATACAGACGGATCTGAGATTTGGTTCCAGGTAATTAAAAATAAGGGTGGAGCGTCCAGATCCCAGCTTTCAGAATTCAAATCCGAACCTTCAGAATATAAATCCCAACCCTCAGAATATAAATCCCAACCTTCAGAATATAAATCCCAACCTTCAGAATATAAATCCCAACCTTCAGAATATAAATCCCAACCTTCAGAATATAAATCCCAACCTTCAGAATATAAATCCCAACCTTCAGAATATAAATCCCAACCTTCAGAATATAAATCCCAACCTTCAGAATATAAATCCCAACCCTCAGAATATACTCGTAAATCCCAACCTTCGGAATATAAATCCAGTTGTCATAATCCAGATCCCAGCTGTCATAATCCAGATCCCAGCTGTCATAATCCAGATCCCAGCTGTCATAATCCAGATCCCAGCTGTCATAATCCAGATCCCAGCTGTCATAATCCAGATCCCAGCTGTCATAATCCAGATCCCAGCTGTCATAATCCAGATCCCAGCTGTCATAATCCAGATCCCAGCTGTCATAATCCAGATCCCAGCTGTCATAATCCAGATCCCAGCTGTCATAATCCAGATCCCAGCTGTCATAATCCAGATCCCAGCTGTCATAATCCAGATCCCAGCTGTCATAATCCAGATCCCAGCTGTCATAATCCAGATCCCAGCTGTCATAATCCAGATCCCAGCTGTCATAATCCAGATCCCAGCTGTCATAATCCAGATCCCAGCTGTCATAATCCAGATCCCAGCTGTCATAATCCAGATCCCAGCTGTCATAATCCAGATCCCAGCTGTCATAATCCAGATCCCAGCTGTCATAATCCAGATCCCAGCTGTCATAATCCAGATCCCAGCTGTCATAATCCAGATCCCAGCTTTCTGGGATAACAGTGGCATTCTGAGATCACAGAACAGACGCTAATCTACCTATCAAATGAGCAGGTGGCGAGTATCTGTCCAAACTCCGGGTGCGCCCAGGCCAGTCGCCAAATGCTGCCGTTGTGAGCGCGCCACGAACAAGTTAACTTCCATTCGCCATCGGAGTCCAAATCCCAGACCTTCACAGTCTGATCAGAGCTGCAGGTGGCCAAGCGTTTGCCATAGTTGTCGTAGGCAACATCGTGAATAAGATCGCGATGCTGCACCGGTATGCTTTTCAATTGGAACATCTCGGCGGCCTGCTATTGGCTGAAATATTAAAACGCATTGTCATTATGTTAAATCACTGCACACGAGCTACCTTATTCAAACCCATTTTATTTCTATCCTTAATTACCTAACTACAATTCATCAACATTCGACCAGGCAATACACCTTAATACGCTCACGAAACACCCAAAAACGCCCCACGGAACACACTAATCCGCCCACGGAACACACTAATCCGCCCACGGAACACACTAATCCGCCCACGGAACACACTAATCCGCCCACGGAACACACTAATCCGCCCACGGAACACACTAATCCGCCCACGGAACACACTAATCCGCCCACGGAACACACTAATCCGCCCACGGAACACACTAATCCGCCCACGGAACACACTAATCCGACCACGGAACACACTAATCCGCCCACGGAACAAACTAATCCGCCCACGGAACACACTAATCCGCCTACGAAATACCCACATAATCCGCCTAAACATACACAATTCCGCCCACGAAACTCCCTAGTCAGCCCACGCTACTTATTAATCCACCCAAGCGACGCACTTATCTCACTTATCTGCAAGCTCAAACGATGCATTCATAACAATTAACAGAAATTAGAACATCCAAAACAAGCGTAGAAGTAAAATACAACCTTTGTTAAGTAATATATTTTAGTCAAAAGGCATTGTGTCAAAGGTATAGTTTGATAGTTTAGATGTTAGATGTTTAAAAAATCCTTTTAAAAATGTAAAAATACAGATTTATAGCTTCGCTACAAAAATATCCGAATTTATCAAAAGTCACAAACAGGCTATACTCAATAACTATAATGAATGCTCTACATCGATTACAGCTATAGGTAGAACAAGTAAAAATGAGCACTTTGAATGGCCTTGCTGCAGATAAAAGAACTGGAAGTAAATAGAAAACCCGATGATGGAATGAACTGTAGAAAAAAACTATTAATAAACGGAAATGAATTCGAAGGGTGGGCAAACCTTGGCCACGAATAAAAAAATCACATAGAAAATCACGTTGACAAGATAATTAGCTTTGTCGGATTAATGCGAAAAGAAATATTTTCTGTAAATCAGCATTTAACAAATATATATTAATGAACAATCACACCATTATAGCAAGAAGGGTAACAAAAAATTCTAGGTGGCGGGTGGTGGGTCACGTGATATGAGGCTTAAAGTGTTGAGGAACGGGGCCATAAGTGTCTAGGGCTGCAGGCGCAGAAGGCCAGATAGCCAGTGAGTGGGTCACGTGACATAAGGCTGAAAGTGTTGAGGAACGGGGCCATAAGTGTCTAGGGCTGCAGGCGCAGAAGGCCAGATAGCCAGTGAGTGGGTCACGTGACATAAGGCTGAAAGTGTTGAGGAACGGGGCCATAAAAGTGTCTAGGGCTGCAGGCGCAGAAGGCCAGATAGCCCGTGAGTGGGTCACGTGACATAAGGCAAAAAGGTGTTGAGGAACGGGGCCATAAAAGTGTCCAGGGCTGCAGGCGCAGAAGGCCAGATAGCCAGTGAGTGGGTCACGTGACATAAGGCAAAAAGGTGTTGAGGAACGGGGCCATAAGTGTCTAGGGCTGCAGGCGCAGAAGGCCAGATAGCCAGTGAGTGGGTCACGTGACAAGGCAATTAAAGTGTTGTGGAATGGAGTAAAATAATCTGCCTTGGGCTACAGGCGCGAAGGCCAAATTCGTATTTTCAAGTGAAGCCTAACTGACTAAAGTTAAAAAGAGTTTAGCCTTAGATAATTGCTTCGAATTGTCTGTCTTTTATAAAAAGGAAAAGTGAGCAACGATTACATGGTACATTATTTACTACTAATCAATATTGAAGATCAAATTGGAAGCAATAAAAAACTGCAGAGACAATCTGCACAATCATAAATAATCAATGATTCAATTAGAATATTGTAAATTTAGAAAAATCTAGAACCAAAACTTTTTCTCTACGAATTCAGAATGATGTTAAGATTGTTAAATACTACCAATCAGTAAGAGCGCATGCACTCCGATGGCACATTGATCTGCATAAAAAATTGTGAAATTCTACTTGTCTATCGATAGTTCTTAAGAAAACAATTCATCGATTCAGCTGACTTTTCTACTAATCTTCTTGGCTTTGCTAGCCCTTGGTGGATATTTCAAAGAGCTGCCGCTAATCATGCGAGTGTACTGCACTCGGTAAGCGTCGGTTGCCAGGAATTGCATCACGTGACTAACACCGAGAGATAGCTGATCGGCAATCTGCTCCACCCAGGGATTATCGGTCATGCGTAGGACGCTATCTGGCCCGCTAAGCTCCAGTTGTGAAAATTCTGGCGGCAGGAGCATAAGACGATTGCCCTGCATGTGGAGCTCGCGCAATGCGGAGCACTGGCCAATCTCTGGAGGCAGTTCGACCAGGTCGTTGTCTCGAAGGGACAGCTTAAAAATTGTTTAAGATAATATATCAAGCAGGGTGCTGGCAAGAGGAATTGTCTAGGGTCGAGCCAAGTGACATTATAAGCTGGGTGCTGGCGAGAGGAATTGTCTAGGGTCGAGTCAAGTGACATTATAAGCAGGGTGCTGGCAAGAGGAATTGTCTAGGGTCGAGTCAAGTGACATTATAAGCAGGGTGCTGGCGAGAAGAATTGTCTAGGGTCGAGCCAAGTGACATTATAAGCAGGGTGCTGGCGAGAGGAATTGTCTAGGGTCGAGCCAAGTGACATTATAAGCAGGGTGCTGGCGAGAAGAATTGTCTAGGGTCGAGCCAAGTGACATTATAAGCAGGGTGCTGGCGAGAAGAATTGTCTAGGGTCGAGCCAAGTGACATTATAAGCAGGTTGCTGGCGAGAAGAATTGTCTAGGGTCGAGCCAAGTGACATTATAAGCAGGGTGCTGGCGAGAAGAATTGTCTAGGGTCGAGCCAAGTGACATTATAAGCTGGGTGCTGGCGAGAGGAATTGTCTAGGGTCGAGTCAAGTGACATTATAAGCAGGGTGCTGGCGAGAAGAATTGTCTAGGGTCGAGCCAAGTGACATTATAAGCTGGGTGCTGGCGAGAGGAATTGTCTAGGGTCGAGTCAAGTGACATTATAAGCAGGGTGCTGGCGAGAGGAATTGTCTAGGGTCGAGTCAAGTGACATTATAAGCAGGGTGCTGGCGAGAGGTATTGTTGAGACAAGTAACGTACGTAATAAGCAGGGAAGAATAATTGTCTAGGGTCGAGCCAAGTGACCATTTCAAGTTTCGTAATAAATGCGGGATAAGGTGAAGCAAAATGAAGCTAAAAACTGAAAATCTAAAGTTAAATTACCACAAGTAGATTTTTAAAGCATCGAATCGTCGCTGGTAGTCGTTCGAAATCATTGTCGCCCAGGTAAAGAGCTCGCAATGATACTAGGGTGAAAAATTCACCAGACAAGCCGCCTTCGTGCAGATTGTTGTAGCTGAGATCTAGAATCTCAAGTTGTTGCAGTTGGCCAATCTCTTTAGGTAGAGCAGACAGCCGGTTCATGCCCAGATTGAGTTGGTAGAGTTTTTTCAACTGTGTAAATGTATACAGACGGAGATGCACTTTTTAAATAGGTTAATGAGGCGAGAGGTTGTTTTTAAGCTAGAATAGGACCATTTAGGGCAAGAGTAAGCTTAAATCAAGAGTAAGATTAGTGATAGTGAAGTGATAATGAGTATGGGATTACAGCTACAGTTAATTAAAGGCGAGTATGGGATTTAAGTAAAAGTGCAATAACGACAAAAGTGGGATTAATGCGAGAGTTAGACTAAGGCGAGAGTTAGATTGAGGCGAGAGTGGGATTAAGGCGAGAGTGGAGACATTGAAGGCAAGAGTGGGATTTAGGGCGAGAGATTGATTAGGGCCAGAGATTGATTAGGGCGAGAGTGGGATTAGGGCCAGAGATTGATTAGGGCCAGAGATTGATTAAGGCGAGAGATTGATTAGGGCCAGAGATTGATTAGGGCCAGAGATTGATTAAGGCGAGAGATTGATTAAGGCGAGAGTGGGATTAGGGCCAGAGATTGATTAGGGCCAGAGATTGATTAAGGCGAGAGATTGATTAGGGCGAGAGTGGGATTAGGGCCAGAGATTGATTAGGGCCAGAGATTGATTAGGGCCAGAGATTGATTAAGGCGAGAGATTGATTAAGGCAAGAGGGGATTAGGGCGAGAGAGGGATTAAGGCGAGAGAGGGACTAGGGCGAGAGAGGGATTAGGGCGAGAGAGGGATTAGGGCGAGAGAGGGATTAGGGCGAGCGTGGGATTAGGGCGAGAGAGGGATTAGGGCGAGCGTGGGATTAGGGCGAGAGAGGGATTAGGGCGAGAGTGGGATTAGGGCGAGAGTGGAGTCATTGAAGGCGAAATTTGGATTAAGACGAAAGATTCAGGCGAGAGTGGGATTAAGGCGACATTTTTAAAGCTCACCTGTCCAATCTCCGGACACACGGCAGTCAGTTTATTATTAAACAAATTGAAATGCTCTAAGTTTTCCAAGCGAACAATCTCTTTAGGTAAAACAGCAATTAGATTGCTGCTCAATGTTAGTCGAGTCAGGCTCAAATACAGAGTCTTCTCAGTCAGCAGCAGTGGACAGCGCAACAGATCTTCAATTTCGCGGTTAACCAGCGCCAAACCTGTGGCACCCACCTGTACGGCCTCCGTCAGGGCCTTGCGAATACCGGACGGCTGTGGAATGAAAAAAATCGCATTCATAAACTCGTACTTTCGCACAGCGCTACTAACAGTAGAGAATATTGAATATTAAAATGCCTATACTAGAATTTACCGCAATAAATCAAGCTACACTCCATTCAAATCTGAAAAAAATCGCAAACTAAATTACCAATATAAATATTTATAAGACACCCTAGAATCCCAAATAAGAAATCTGAAATACAAACTAGAACCCAAAAATTATTTAAATAAATTAACGATAAAAAAAGCGCCAGTTGATGACGTGACGTCTTGTTGTTGACGTGTACACACGCAGCTATATCTGAGCGAAATAAAATTACAAATATAATGTGCCGATGTTACCAAGGAGTTATGTCGCTAAAGCAAGATAGGCCTAAGAATAAGCATTCTTGAAACAAAGAGAAGTGTTGAAAAAACAGCTTGCGCTTCAATAATAATCATCTATAAAATTGACTCGGTAGAAATCACGACAACAACATGAATAGAAATGAAATTTTGAAAGCTTTTTTATCTCGTTTTTTTACAGAATCAATTCCTTAAAAAGGTTTTTTAAGGTAACCTTGGTTTTAGACAATAATTTTCAATTGTGTAATATTACACCATGCTAACTATTTAATATATTTAGAAAAATTATCAGAGCCAGCACAAAACTAATTACAAAACACCATCACCTGGTTGTCAGTATTACACAAGGACAAATTAAAGTTATTAAAAAGAATTCTACCACACACATATTGTAACCATTACTAGAGTCACATATAATCTTACAAATTATAAGATTAGAATAGAAATTCTAATAAGATTAGAAATTTAGAAATTCTCAGAGTTCTCAATAAACGATTAATAAGAATATTAATAAGATTAATAAGAATATTATATTACACCTGCCCCAATTGGGCCAGTTGTGCAGCCGACAGCACAGCCGCAGTTATCGCGCGGCGCATCTGAAGGCTACGTACGACTGTTCAGTCCACGGACTGAGGGGGAGGGCGCCAGACATCCCCAATTACCCCAGCTGATGCTGGTACCCATTTAACAGCTGGATGAACTGAAGCAATGCAGAGTTTAAGTGTCTCTCTACAGAAAACACATTGTTACAGTGGAGTCAAGATTCGAACCCATAACCTTCAAGTCATGAGCCAGACGCTATAACCACTAGGCAGCAACATCCATAACTATGAAAAAAAATTATTTCCTATAATTAAATCGATTACAATTTCATTGAATTCTTAGAAATCTTGTAATTTTTTATTTTTGATTTCTTAGAAATCTCGGAATTTTGAATGTTTTGATTTTTTAGAAGTCCCGTAATTTTGAACGTTTTTATTTCTTAGAAATCTCGGAATTTTGAATGTTTTGATTTCTTAGAAATCCCGTAATTTTGAATACGCATATTACTTTTAATTCTTAAAATCAGGGATTCCTCGATTTCTTACAATTTATCGGCTTTTAATTTTTAGATTTATAAAAACCCATTATTGTTTTCTATTTTTTCCAAGAAGGAATTACTGATTTCCTTGAATTTTAGTACCTATGAATAAATTGATTTCTTTGAATTTCAGAACTCAAAACTAACCAGAAAGTAATAAAAAAAATTTCAATTCAGAAAAATCAGACCACCATCATACAAAAACACGTGATAAAACAGGCACATTAAATTGGCCCATTCGTTTTTTATCCCTGTTCGACTTCAGGTGGTAGATTTTCAACCACAATCGTCGATGTTATGATATCATAGCTAGTCCGATGATTACTAAATACGAAAGCCGTTGCCCAGACAGGGAAGAAGAACATGATTGCCAGATTCTTGATGGCGCTCCGAGCCAGAGCGCGACTGAAGCTGAGCGGACTGGCTGGCAAGACTTCGATGATCTGATCGGGCAGGTCGATCACATCGCTGGCTTGCACTACCTGAGTGGGAGAATGAGGCGATTGGTTGGAATATAAAGTTAGGAATTGGTAATTTCGGTTTTTCTATACTAAGTGGAGATTTGGGATAATATAAGATTTTGGATAATTTAATATTTGTGATAATTTAATTTTCGGTATAGTTTTAATTTTTGGGAGAAATTAGTATTTGGGATAATTTAATATTTGGGATAATTTAACATTTGGGATAGTTTAATATTTGGGATAAATTAATACTTTGGAAAATTTTAATTTTTGGGATGATTTAAGATAATTAACGATATAGATGTATATCTTTAATTCGAGATAATTAAAGATTAAGATAAATGAATATTTGGGATAATTGAAGGTTAGGGATAATTAAAGACTGAGATAAGTGAATATTTGGGATAATTGAAGGTAAGGGATAATTGAAGATTTGGGATAATTTAATATTGGGGAAAATTAAAGATAATAAACATGCAACAGTGAAAACATAGGATAACACTCGGGTCGGGATATTCAATCGCAGTTTGATTCAAAGGAAGTGTTAGCCCAGTGGTCAGACTACCAACTGAGAGGTCGAGTGTTCGAGCCCCGAGAGAATAAAGTTGACAGTTATGATAATAAGAAGCAAAGCAATCAATGCTCTCACTTGCAAGTTGAGCAGCCATTTCCCAGGCGTCTGACCGGCTCGAAACAGGCCGAAGCAGCCGCACAGAGCCAAAGTCTCCAGCAGCAGCACCAGCAGGCGGACCATGAGGTCCAACAGGATCAACCTGGGTGACAGGAGGTCAGCCATGCTAAACCTAAGGCCAGCAAAGTCGAATTCAACATTTTGCTGCTGCTGCTGCTGCTGATGCTGGAATTGGTGATTGTTGACACCGAATCTGCGACCGAATTCAGCAAATCTACGCTGCTGCTGCTGCTGCTGCTGCGAATGCTCAGCCTTCCATAGTCGGTTATCAACTGGTAATAAACTATCCACTACAAAATCGATTCTCTGTTCTAGAACAATCATTAGAACAATTTTCAGCACTAGCAATAGTAGGCCGTCGATTAACTCGGCGCAGACGCGCTTCCAAATTGGCGCCACACGGAATCGGTAGCCTTCAATGCCTAGCCGACCGCCGTACACTTGGCGAGGATTGGCCCGTCTGGGCTGCCGCAGCTGAAGCTGCTCCGGCTGTTGCTGCTGATTCTGCGGTTGCTGCTGCTGTGCCTTGAAAAGGGTAAACAGCATGAGTAACTATACGTTATGTAACAAAGCGAAATGCCTCGTCATCCAATAAGTAACCGAGTGACATTTTCATGTAATTAGTAAAATCCAAATCTTACCGAACCCCTACTGTCACTTCCGCCAGCAAGTCCAGACTGAGGCGGCGATGCAGCTTTGATAAGTCGCAGCTGAGATTGCAGATGGGCATCAGCCAGTGCTGCTGCGGAGGCCTCAGTGTGGTTAAGCAAGCCACTACCCATCATTGCCGACGACATAATAAATTGATTGAATTTAAAGTGACTAGCAAACTTCTGTTGATTGTTAGCTAACCAATTGTAGAGTTCATCAAAGTAGCGTCTACGCTTGGCTTCAACATCTGAGCCATCTGAGTCCATCATGGTTTGTTTTTATTGTTTGTATTGCTCTGGAAGTGTTTTAAGTTGTATTTTGAATACCAATGAACTAGTAAAAGGAATTAATCAAACATTAAGTAAACATTTAAAACAAGAAAACCAAAAAAAGCTTATAAAAGTAAAGCACAAAACAAACAAAAATTTATCTTGGAGTTAACTTTGGATATTATTTTTCAGTTTATTAATATATCTCATTGTAACAGTTCAATATTTTTGCGCTATATATTTTATATGCCATATACTATAAATATTTTTTATATTATAGGAAAGTTTTGTATTAAAACAAATTTTAAGAACACTATATAAATGAGGAAAATCTTGCTGTTAGAAATATACCTCGCCAGTGAGCCAAAGAAAGGCAATAACTGAGTACCACCTTTTGAATAAGTGAAATTGTTGTGTCATTCAATATATTAAGAAGATATTGTCCAGTGTGGAGATAAGACAGATGTTGAGGCTGTGACCCTCTAATCCTGGAGAAACGCCCAGCTGAGACTAGAGAATAAGAGACCTAGTGCCTTAGAAGGATAAACCACTCGTACCAGTGCAAAAGCGCTACCCTAAGGGAAGCTCACAACGTAAGAGTTGTGGAGTTAAAACGGCCCTTTTCAGGGTCACCAAGATAAGATTTAAAGGAGAATACAAACAGTTAGAGAGAGAAATAAGTAACAAAGGAGGCCAGAAGAATACGCTACCAAGAGAGAGAAAAGTAGAGTGATAAGCCCTGTTACATCATTAATATATTATTATGCATGAAAAAACAAGTTCTACTTTATAATAAACAATTCGGTCATTTATGTACAAAAAATTTTACAAATTTAAAATGTCTAATTTTTTGTTGACTCGAAAAAATCTTTTTGTTTTGTTGACTCTAATAACATTTTCTAAAAACGAAAGACTAAACAAATGACACATGTACACCTGTTCATGCTAAATAACACAAAATGGTTAGGCTATGCAATTCTATAAGTTAAATGATAACACACTTAGCTTGTTAGAGTCTATACACACTAAAGCCCAACAACAACTAACAATTGGGTCACAATGGGGTGCTAACCATCAGCTTTAACTTTTGAGTGTGCTCAAAAAACCAGACAACTAATTTGATATGGACAGGTAATATCATTTTAACCAAACTTGTGTACCCTTTTGTATACAATTATTTTTACCAATGGACACTTACCTTCATTTACTTTACAACAAGCCAGCTATATTGAAATAGTTTAATGAGTCCTGGTTAGAAAAACTAATTAAATGGCTGCTTCATTTGTCTCAGAGAGTATGCATTAGCCCTAAAAAGACAATTATAGGGGCCTACTATAACACTGGCCTTATGTCAGCGTTTTTAATGAAAGAAAAGTTTTTTATCAGTTTTTCAATTATAGAGAAAATATAAAATATCTAGATATAGATGTCTAACAGAATATCACCACATTGATAGTTATAAAGATTTTTTCTTAACTTAACATTGACTTACTCTACACAAAATAGCAAAAAATGTATATAATTACTATTGAACATTATCTATATAACTAGCTAATGCATTTATCAGCACTTAAAAAATTCTATTATGTACATATAATATTTCCTAAACTTCCCTAAACTAGGCCTAGCCTCACTTTTTTACTTTTAATATGTCTTGTCTACTGTCAAAAAGTGTTATAAGGTGAAGCCAAATAAGCCAAACAATAGCTAGTGATGTTGATTCTTGAATACTCTAGCTATCATAGGTGGCCTAATATTTAATTGACCTTGGCACAATATTCCAATGAATATGATGACATTTGCACTATGCCTAAAAGTGCAGCTTATGCCTAGCAATGTTGTAAAATAGCTAGGCCAACATTCATATCTTTGTAATATCAATCTGTAAAACTAAAAGCAATAATCCACAAGGCCTAGAAATAGTAAATTACAATGTAAATGGTTTTCCATAATTAATATGTGGAAATAAAGTCTCAACCAATAGCCTAATGTCAAGCTAAATGTGAAGCTAATTCAAAAACCTTGACAAGAAATGCAAAAAAGGTTCATATTTTAAATAGCTTGGCCCTAGACTTATAGCCAGGTAAGACAATTTGTATTGAAAGTGAATAGAAAATTTGTATATATACAAGCTATAGACAGATAGTATATGATCCAGACCCAGTAGTTATAGGGGCCTAGGCCTAAATTAACTATATGCAACACAACACAATATGATTAGTAGTAGGTAGGGCGGGCCTTGGTTGACTGGTTGAGTCAAGACTTTTCTTTACGACTTTATGACTAGGCCCTAAGGAAAAGTCAATGAAAGAAAGACTGAAAGATTAATACTTATATGGCTTGGCCTATAAAAGTGCAAGAACAAAAACTTGTTTGTTGCTTTGGACACTTGGACAAGTAAGGCATAAGATAAGGACCAGTGGGGGTGAAGTGGAGGGAAGTGGGCGACTGGAACTTGCTTTTGTTTTTTTCGGCCTGCTTGTCTCATAAAATGCAAAATTACCTCATATACTGCTTTATTTACACATCATTATTTTTTGCACCCACAAAGTCATAATTCCTATAGGCCTATACGTAGGCATTGAGTGTGGGTGGACACTAAAGTAATTGTACATTTATCTGCGTTGAAGTAAGTTTAAAAAGCTTTACAAGAAACCTATTAGATGTCGAACACAAATACAACAAGACGTAAGCGATCTGAAATAAAAATGTTTCCTAACTTATATTGAGTACTACATTTCTTAACTAAGATGAAAACAAATTGTAAAATGCATTTTTGTGTGTTATACTTTTATCTTTCTAAAAGCATATTTCAAGACATGTTCCAGACTCGTCTTCTCCTTATTTTAAACGATACAGGCTCTGTAGCAGAGATCCTAGTCATTTCGTCAACTGCCATTTCGTCCACTGGTCACTTCGTCAACTGGATTCCCATATTGGTTGTTTCGTCAACTGGCCAATCGGATACTCGCAAACCTTGGTCATTTCGTCAACTGGGCAATGGGGCCATCTCAAACCTTGGTCATTTCGTCAACTGCCAATAAAATATTACCCATTCCGTGACTTGTATGGCTTGTATAGCCTAACCCAAACAAATATAGACAAGGAATGCTTTCTTAAAACGATTTTCATATAATTCAAATAGGTCGAACTGAATAAATTAGTGTATTTAGTATATTCAGTTTATACCACATAACCATGCAGTCCCTTTAATGCGAATATACTGTAGTGTAAATATACTGGTGCAATGTCATCACAAATATATCACAAAGATCACAAAGGTCACAAAGATTAAGTGGGTGCGGGCATACATCTAGTGGAGGGTCAGTTGCACTCTCTCGGCCCGCTGCTTCAGTCGCCTGTGCCACACCTCCACCTCATTGTTGGTCCGGATAGACTCATGGCCGTATACGCTTATCTCGGCGGCACTGTGTACCGGATTGGTCAGCCACGTGCTGCTGACGTACTCTGCCAAGTCTAGTAGCAGCGGAGTTTGCACATCAGAAATGACTTGGGCCAGCCCATCGCTCATGTGCTCTGCCGGCAGGTACGGAAGGGCCATCAGCATCCTGATGAAATCCCTGTGACATTACATAAGGCATTCAAATATGAGAGTCATCTTTTGCATTCTACTATTTTAAGATATATTAAGAGCAAAATTGACATTATCTGTTACCAGGATCTGCCAGATAGGGCCGCTATAGAACCAGGTGCTGTACACGACGGAAAATAGCCTGAGCATAGTGGAACAGGCAGCCCTTGAGTCTGGCAGCCGGGAAGACGACTCGCAGAGCTTGCCAAGCTGCGGCTTCGTAGTCCAGGATGCTATGTAATCGTACAGAGACCTACCTGACATCAACGCGTAGGCCAAGACGACCTGCTTCACTGCAGTTGTACCCTGCCGGATGCAGCAGTGCACTGTGTACAACTGCTTGAATGGTGCATGGACGACATCGAACGTGCCGTCCAGGAACCAAATCCTGCGGGAGGCAAGCAGCTCAAGCTGATTGGCAGTGTACAGAAGCAAATGGCGCTTACCTGTCCCTTGAACTCGGAGGTCGAAGCGAACAAAATCCTGTTCCGAACAAGCGGAAGGCTGAAAAGAAATCAGTCCTCAGGGGGGCCGGGTGATGAGTGTACACTTATCTAATCGCGCGGCGGTGTACACCCGCCCTCCAGCCACCATCGAATCCTCAGCTATATGAGCTGTTTCATGGAAGGGATGTCAAAAGGATGGCGGATGGCGTAAGGGCAGTCAAAAGACAATATATTCAAGACAATTCAAGACAAGTAATGAAGACATGAAGACGCAAACTTACCAGAATCAGCAGCCATATAACTCTGCCAAGAGACCCTCCGCCGCAGTCACACAAGTGGCACACGACCATGCAAACAAGTCTTGCCGCATAAGCCGCCTGTACTCTGCTTGTGAGATTCTAGTTCCACAAGTTCGATGTTGCCAAACATGACAACGTGCAATGTGACTCTTCGCACAACTCCCTTATTCTCTCTCTCTCTCTTTCTCCCTCTCTCACACATATGTTGGTTCTCTTACAATGAATATCAATTTGCATCTGTGTGCACGCATGATGTTAACTAGACAACGTTACACTTTTAATTGTCTTACAATTTTTGGCAATGTTAACTGGCTGGCGATAACAGTGTGAGGTTTCATCAACTGGCCAATAGGGCGGCCTCAAACCTTGGTCATTTCGATCGTCAACTGCCAGTAAGACCACCCTTAAATGTTCCTTGATGTTGACCCAACCGAGTTGACGAAGTGGCTGTTGACGAAATGACCAGCACCCTGTAGCAGCACGAGGATCAAATATATATTTCTACAATAGTGATTATGATCATCATGATGAAGAAATTATAATATTATACATAATAAAAGCATATTATCAAATAATAATAATAAATAATAAATAATATATAAAATAATAATAATAAGAAACTAAGTATCTGGGCGACATCTAAATACGTATTGCAAATGGGGTGCGGCAAAATTTTCCGTGCTAGGGCTTCCTCAAAGTAAAAAATAATTTTAATTAGGCTAAATGTCTAATTATTCCGCCTGGCTATGAATAGTTTTTTCATTGAATTCCGCGTATACAAGTCTACCACACAACGTAAGAGATAAAGCAATTGGTTTAGTCTTTAAGGAGTTGCGACACGATGTGAAATTCAGTCAAAAGTGACGAAATGAGTCGACCAAAATTCATTCGGAGCTTGGGTCTCCGGAGAGTCAGCGCCGTTTTATCATGGCATCTCAACGACAGCGACGCAGACCTGATGAGGTGCACCAATTGTATTTGTTCATTCTCCTTAGTCGCACACGCAAGTAATTAGAGCATCATCGACTCGCTGCGATCATAAGTGTTGCTTATGCTTTTCGATCAAGCGACCCACGCTCGAGCACAGGTCAAGACAAAATGACTGCTGTCCTGTTTTTTCACAATTCGACTGTCACCCGCAACATCAAGGAACTCAAAGATATGCTCGAGGTGGGAATTACTCAATGGAGAACTGGGCGCTGTGGAATGATAATGACGATACAAAATTCAAGGAGCTGCTCATCACAATGAACGAGACAAAGCAGCAGTCGATGCATTGGGGCCCCAGAGGCTGCCACCCTCAACAAAAGGCGATGAAGTCGGCCTGGACGCAAAGTGACATGTGCATGACTGTGGTTTGGCGCACCTTGTGTGCTTCTGGTCGATTACCAGCTGCCACAAGGTCAGACAGTCGATTCCGATTATGTCATCGGCTCTATCGTCTGCGCGATGGTGTTCTGAGTAAGCGCCGCATCACGCGTCAGAGACCCTTCATCCTTTGGGACACTGCGCCACCGCCGCTCGGACGCAAGCCAAGGTGGAAGAGCTTTGGTTTCCGCCAGTTGCACCAATCCTGTCTAGTCATTCAGTGTGGTGCAATTATTCAGTGACAAATGCATTCCTATGCTAAAAAAATTCAATAATGTTGCAGCACCCTTAATATACGAGCGTACCATTATGTACTGATTGTATTTGGAAAAATCGAACTTTTACTTTGACACTTTACTTTTAAAAATGACACTTTTAACTTACAACTCTTGCTTTGAGTCACATAAATTGATAAATATAATAAAATTACTAACATTCGATAAATATAAAATCGACTGGAAATACTAATAATGATAATAATTGCAGGAGGGCTGTGGGCAATGGCACATTATTTAGTGACAGTAGACCCGCAGCACACACACTCACACAGATATCATACGAAGACACACACGCTCACAGGTGTTTACATCTGCCCTGACTTTCTCATCTTCAGACAGTGTACACGTTAATCATTGCGCTTTGGAGGTTTAAAGGTTGGCCCTCAATGGCGTAAATTGCATGACAAGCCCCCAAGCCTTCTTCCCGTGGCTGTAACTAAGGCCGAGGCTATTTTTAATGTGCAGAAAGCTCTGGCGTCCTTCAGGGCGACACACTGGCTCCTCTGCTTTTCATCATGGTCGTGGACTACGTGCTGCGCCGGTCTCTCCATGATGACGACGGCTATGTGCTAGTCCCACGTCGAAGCTCCCGACACCCTGCAGTCCCGCTGCCGGCTCTTGCGTATGCCGACGACATCGCACTCCTCTGTCGCGATCCAGCTGCTGCCCAACGCGCTCTCTTAAGACTCTGCGAGGAGGGCGCTCGGGTTGGACTGATGATCAACGCACTGAAGACAGAAGTGCTGCACGTGGGCACTGATACCGCCCCGGCACTAGATCTGCCCAACGGAGACGCCATCGCGGTGTGCGAGGACTTTCGGTACCTCGGCTCCCTGGTGATGAGTCCCGACTCCATCGTCTCCGACAGAAGGAATCAGGCCTGGCGTGCGGCGCACCTTCTCAGGAACGTCTTCAACTCTGCTGCAAGAGACAGCCTGAAGGTGCGCCTCTTCCGCGCTGCCGTTGAGCCTATCCTTCTGTACGGCATGGAAGCAGTGCCGATGACCGCCACGCGAGAGAAAGCCCTGGACGCGATATACAGGTCCCTGCTGCGCCACGCCCTGGGCGTGCACTACCCGGAGAGGCTGCCGTCCAGAGACCTGATGGTTCGCGCCGGCGTCCCAGCCCTGAGCGTCACCCTGCGCCGGCGCCGCCAGATGCTGCTGGGCCACTGTCTGAGGAGCCACGGTCGCGGCGAGCGAAACCCGCTTGCGCTGGTCCTCCTGCACCAACCGACCGAGCGGCTGCGCCGCGGCCAAGGAAGAACTGTGACGCTAATTACCACTCTGTTGGCTGACTTGCAGGCTATCGGACTTGATCCCCAGTCCGCCATGGCCTGCCCCTCCCGACTGTTCTGCGAGCGCGTGCGCGCAAAAGCTATCTAACTTTTTGCGTCTATATATATATATATATAATGTGCAGACAAAACTCTCATTTTTACTGCCACACTGAGCGCCCCAGTCAATATATTATTTGCTAGAACTGGGGTGGCGACACCCACCCGCTCAGCAACCAATCAAACGACCCAGGTGTACACCTGGGCCTGGCTCACGTGCGTACGCACACTACATCTCTCACCCTTCGAACAGAAACTGTGGGGAGACAAAAGAGAACGAATTCGAGAAGCAAAATATCGAAAAGAACGAAAGAAAAAAAAGGAAAAAAACATATGCTGCTATTGGAGTAAATAAAACACTCGCATTGATAGTCGCATCGGACTTGCAAAGAAAAGCGTGCATGTGTTTGTTAATGTCAGAAGATTGCTTTCGACTTTCTCATCTTCAGACAGTGTACACGTTCATTGTGCTTTGGAGGTTTGGAGGTTGGTCGTCAAGGGCGTAAATTGCGCGACAAGCCGCCAAGCCTTCTCCCCGTGGCTGCGTCCCAATTTATTGTGAAATACTATTGGTTGTGGTCGAATTATAGACTTAAAATGAGGACTCTAATTCAAGCCATTATTTTGAGTTCATTGCCGCACGTAGTTTTAGCTGACTAGATCGGTATCTGGGGTCATAAAAGCTAAGAGGTACTTAAGCGTTCATGATCGAATAAAATATAGCAATGAAACTTAAAAAATGCATCGAACGCTGCAATTCGGAAACTACACAACTCGCGGAAACCAGACCGAAGCCGCGACTGTACCATCGGCTGCTGCAGCAGTCGATCGAACCGTTCAAACCATTAGCATCATGGTACTGGGACCTCGCGGAGTTGGCAAGACCACTCTTGTGCGGCAGTTTCTCGACAATGCAGCCCCAGAGGCCTATGCGACCACAGTGCGGCCATTTGTGCATTATCACACGATCCTCGTCAACGAGCGCATCTTCAACGCGCGCCTAGTTGATTGTCCGCCAGTTGATTATTTTCCAAGAAATTCACTGGAGGAGTTCTCGAGCTGTCTCGTGGGCTGCGGTCTGTCCACAGCCAGTGCCATTGTGCTCATGTTTGATTTGAACGAGCCAGCCAGCTTTCAACAGGCGCATCAGCTGCGCTTTCAGCTGCTTGAGCGCGGATGGTCTGCCCCGCTGCTTGTGCTTGGCAACAAAGCCGACCTGGTATTCGACAATAATCCTTCGGCGCAGCGCAGCTCGGGCACCGGCCTTAGCGACAAAGCCTCCATGGGCTACATTGTCCGCAAGAAGTGGAAGTGTAACTATGCTGAATGCTCGGCCAGGTACAACTGGCGCGTGTGGAACGCCTTTCGCGAACTATTCCGCATGATGGAACTGCGCGAGTCAATCAACAGAGGCACAGCAGCTAGGATGCAGGCCGCTCTGAGAGGAACAGTGTGCTCTGTCTTGTAGCTAGGTTGCCTCCATTGGAGGGGTTGTAGCCTAGCGGTTAGAGCGTCGGACCAACGACTCACGAATCGGGGGTTCGATTCCCGACTCCACTGGATCTATTTGTGTCCTTTAGCAAGACACTTAACTCTGCATTGCTTCAGTTCTTTAACCAAGCTGTTAAATGGGTACCAGTATTAGCTGGAGTAATTGAGGGTTGGGGTGGCGTCCCCCCAGTCCATGGACTGAACAGCCGTACGCAGCCTTCAGATGCGCCGCGCGATAACTGCGGCTGTGCTGTCGGCTGCACATCTGTCCCTATGGGGGCTGGTGTAATATATTATTTTTTTGCTCCCATTATCGAATCGCTTTATCATTTACAGTTGATAGTACGAGATAAACTAGATAGATAGAAATTACACATTTATTAGCTTTGAGTGTACAGCAGTTCTGTCCATGGACTGGGAATTCGATGCGGTTTGCATTCTACAGATGGCCAAACTATAAAAACAATGGGAACTTAAATGTATTGCATAACGAGACAATTTTTCCACAAGGACTACAAAACGACACTTGTTGTTTGCAATGAACGTGGCCTCGCCCCAGATTCGAACTCGAGATCTTGCTAAAATAAAACGTTATCGATTCTTAAATAAACAAACTCTTATTATCCGACCTGAATTGGTTCGTCGTCAAACGATTAAGTTAGATAAAGCGTAAGAACCAATGAATGATAAAATAAAATTATATTTTTGTTGTATGAATAAAAAGTATAGATTAACATGAAAATCACAAGAGAGCATGCTATAGATAGGGGTAAATATGTATGTGCGTTTAAACAAATCTGTGCACTTTTGATGAGGTTATTGCCGAGTAGACTTTCTCCCTAAATTGACTCACTTATAAAGGTGAAAAAACGGTTCTTATTGAATAACTGTTAGATAGCGTCAAAGAATGGAAATATCTTGGCTTTCACATCAATGCTAAAGGAACCGTGGATTCCCATGCCACAGAGATTAACAAAAAATGTGGATATCCTATTCTTCTCTTAAGGAAATTAGCCAGCCATGGGGCGGTCAGATACAATCAGCTCATGCTGTACTGCACAGCAATGATAGAAAGCATAGCTCTGTACGCCTCTGAGGCCTGGGGGGCTTTTGTCTCGTGGAACCTGGGTCCTTGGGACCGCTGTCTTTTTGAAAGAGTAAACATCAGGTGCTGTAAAGCCATACTACAAGTCAGCCAAAATACGGATGGCAACGGGGCCCGCTCGGAGTTAGGCAGATTGCCTTTATTATACAACATCCAGAAAAGAAGCATTTCGTACTGGGCCTCCATAACAAGCCGGCCGGACTCCATAATTTCCAAGTTATTGGCGGACCAAACATACAGTGATGTTGGAATCAAAGCAAAGACCAACAATGAGGTTATGCTGAACTGCAGAGGCATTAGTCCTGCAAAAGCAATTGGAAACCACAGGAAAAATTTCGTTTCTCAGTTCGATACCCATTGGAGACAAAGGACACAGAACTCAAGCAAGCTAAGTCACTTCTATTACTCCTTTAAGCAATATTATTCAGCCGAAAAATATTTACAACAAATATACAACCCGGAGTGGAGACGTACCATAGCCTCGTTTAGACTAGGAAACCATAAGCTAGCTTGCGAAACATTGCGAACTGCGAGACCGAAAATTCCGTATGCAAATAGATTATGTAGTAAGTGCAAAACAGAAGTTGAAAACGAGGTCCACTTCCTTTTTAAGTGCACTTGGAATAAGTATAGCGCAGTACGTTCGAAATTTGAGACGGAAGTTTCTGGGAAAACCCCCAATTTCATATCCTTAACAGCAGAAGAAAAATCTAACTACATAATGGCTCAAGACGATAGAGAAACCGCTGAAGCTTTAGCAAAATACATCATAGAAATATCTAAAATAAGGGAACAGCTGCCCTGAGACTACGAGATTTTACTAGCATTCAACAATAGATATTTCATAATTTGTTTTATCCCTGGCGTCCCTTGTGTTTTTACTGCTCTTATTTTTAATACCTTTGCTTTCCCTTCCCAGCTCGATATTTGATTCCTACTTAACTTCGCTTTTTATGTTGCTTTTCGTTGTTCATTTAAATGTGTTGTTAAAAAATATATATATAAAAAAATCAGCACCCATAGATGGCGTGCGCGTTTTAATAATAATAATAATAATAATAATTGAATATAAAGTGGGTTTTAAGTGGCACATAAAATCTGAATCTGATCAAGGCCAGAAAATTTTGTTCTGCCAGAAATTGCCAGAAAGAAAAGGTAATAAAGAAAAATTCATTTTCACCGCTAAGTAATAAAAGTGTTTGTCAAATGACTAAATTGAATCGAAAAAAATTCAGATCAATTCCTTACCGGAAAAATTTACTGGGTGCGATTATAAGAAAACATATTGTAAATTTTAATTAAATTGGATTGTCTGTTTAAACAACGAAGTAAATGAATTACTATATAAGCACCAGTAACTAGATTTACAGTCACTATAGTAGCTTAATTTAATTTGAAGCTAGATTTCATTGCAGGAAGAAAATAATTTTTTTGCAAAATAGGGCGCGAGTTTTTCGAATACCTTACTGCCAGTAGGTTACGAGTGAAAAATAGTTTTATCAATTCCAGTCAGTTAAGCCGTGGTGCTTCTCTCAGCAGCCGTCACTATTTTTCCTAGGATTGGCAGAAGCGCTTGAAATCGCGGCCTCGCGCCCGGCAACTCATTAGTTGCCATGGCAAATAAACGAGCCATCCATCCGGCCATAGCCGACGACATACCAGCCTCCTGCTGCAGCGTCAAAGCGTACGCTGGCAGCCGCAAGCCCCTGGTGGCAATGAGCAGGCCAATTTCCATGGGCAGCAAGTTGGCGAAGGGCACCAGCCGCGTGCCCAGTTCCCATAGCAACACACCGAAGCTCCACATGTGGGCTGCGCCCGAGTTAAAAGAACCCACCGGATTGGCCAGAGCTTCTGGGGCTAGCCAGGCCGGCTGGCGCTCGTGAATTGAGCCGCTGCTGCGTTGGGCGCCGGGACCAACCGGAAAGCGACAGCTGGCAAGGCTTATCTTGGCTGTCATATTGTCGTCAAGCTAAAAAAGTGCACAAAATGTACATGTCCGACAATGTCTCGCGCTGTTGTGTTTATATTCTGGGGAGTTCCAAGACATTAAAAGTAACTTGATTGCTGCTAACACAATTACTTGCAGGAGGGCTGTAGGCACCAGAGAGTAGACGATTCTGCCCATTCCGCTGAATCCTGAGCACAGACTCACTCACACACACACACACACACACACACACACACACAAAGATACAGATACTAGAAATAAAGCTCACACTCACTGTACCTCGGATGTTAACTTTGGCCATTCTCTCCAAGGTGGGTTAGGGTTGCGGTTAGGGTTAGGGTTAGGGTTAGGGTTAGGTAGGATTAGGGGTTTGGGCTAACAATCCAGTTGATCAAACGAGCTTATAGCAAAGGAGATACCGGGCAGTCCAGTTTTCCCATGGACAAACTCGCATGTTTTCTAAAACAACAATATCTTGAATTCAATCCAGCACGTATTTGTTCGCGCCCAAGCAACATGCACTACTTTTTGAAGTAGTATCAAGTAGTCTAGAAGAGCGTTAAATACACAAATATTAAAGTTAAAGCAAACAATCATGATCATTCGTTACCACCTCAGTTGTCAAGAAGTCTAAGCTATAATCCATCTACCATGCAAACCACTAAAGTGAGATTTGAACACTCCCGACAGAGTATACATGAATATGTATACATGCATACATGACCTGACGGCCCAATGCACAGGCTAATCCTTACCACAACAGACTTGGAGTTCAACTGATAGCAGCTCAGCGGCGGATCCATTCTGCTGATGTAGTCCATTCCGTTGGCAACATCCAAAGCTATCCTGACAGTTCTTGACGTATCGAGCTCAAAGCCTGTATTACAAATTGCACAGAACCAAGAGTATTCTGCAATCATTTTCCTAGCTGGTTTCACAGCCCAGTAAACAGAAGTTCGAATTTCTAACTGAAGAGGTCGGGAGTTCGACTCCTACAAGATACTTAATTCCCTAGTGCTTCAGTCCCAAGACCAGCAATAAAAATCGGCAAAGGTGGATATTTTGATTAGTCTAAAGCGGTTTCCCCAGTCCACGGACTGAGCAGCTGTACACAACGGTATGCAGGCGATCTCCATAAGTAATATTTACCTTGCTGCTCAGGTCGATGCAACAGGTGATACAGAGAGCCCAGCTGCAGGTAGCCGCTCACCAGTGTCAGCTGTGGTAAGGCAGAAGCATCTACCTCTGCGCCCCCGCTGCTGCCGCCTTCAACAACACTAGAGGCCAGCAGCGGCTGCACCTGGGCGCAGTTAAACACTCGCAGCCGGGGCGCCAGCAGCGCCAGCTCTCGGCGCAGACGGGCCACGCGTTCGGCAATGTCGACGCTAACTCTGCGCGAGAGCCTATAGACGCGAACGGCCACCTGGGCTTCGGCAACCGATTGGTCGCCAAGCCAGACGCCGAGCCACAGCTGGGAGCGGCCACAGCCCGGCGGAGTGGGTCCTTGAGTTGTCAGCAACATCGGGCGAATCAATCGCAGCTGTTTGTCAATCTGCTGACTAATCTGACGATTGAGCAGAGTCGTTGGGCCAGTCAGAGTTGACGTCGGATTTGGCGATAGGGGCGGGACCACCAGAAAGTCGGCGATGCAGTCGGCTGATAGGTTGGACGCCTGGCTCTGTTGACGAGCGAAGGCAATGCTGTCCGCTTGCCATGCTTGACGACGGCTTGGGTCCTAAGTTGGAAGAGCGAACACGAGTGAGTTTATGAGTGCCAGCTTGGTTAAGTTAGCTATCTAAATCTGTGCTTTTGGAGCTGCTACGCACGGCCTTTCAAACTGGCGATAGCGTCGAGAACGAGGCCCCGTATGAAAGTCCTGCTGCAGCTGCATCACTCACGCGGGGACAGGTTCGTACCCGGAGATGCAGACCACATGCCATAGCGCCAACAGGGTGGAATATGAACGCAACAGATTTGGCTGCAGCGAGTGACTCACCAGTCCCAAGCTAGACGCAGCATTTTTCAGCTCATTTGCCAGCGCCGGACGCGCCAAATCAATCGGCGTCTGGCCGTATCGATTCTCGCGGCCTAACGCAAACTCTCCGCTCCGGCCTGTCGCCGACGCCGCCGCCATCAGCAGCTCCAGCGCTGTCTCCGGATAGTTGAAGAAGCACGCATAGTGCAACGGCGTGTTGCCGTGCTCGTTGACAGCCTCCAGTTCGGCCTTCAACTGCAAAAGCCGCTTGACTAGCTGAGCGTGGCCATGCGAGGCCGCCGCGTGCAGCGGGGTGTCGCCGCCGGCGTTCCTGAAGTTGACGGCGTTAGCGCCGCCGAGGCGAGCAGCCAGCAGGTCAGCGAGGCCGATGTGGCCCTCCCAGGCGGCCCAGTGGAGCAGGCTGAATCGGTGGTCGTCTGTCCAAGTCGGGTCGTGGCGCGGATCGTCCAGCCACTGACGAACCCGGATGGCGTCGCCGGCGCGAACCCAGGAGACGATTTCGTCCATGCGCTCGCCGACTATGCTGTATTTCTTTTATTACTTTTTGCTTAGAAGTAGATGAATATTTTCTTTTCTCTTATTAATACCCGAACTGAAAATTATCGGTGAGTGCGGTGATCATGCTTGAGGTTTCGACTTTTTAAGTTAAACTTTCGAGTGTACCAACTATAAGTCAGTTAGATTGAGCCAAAAGTTTCTCGACTTTTATTGAACACTGCTCAGAAAGTCAATAGATTTTTATAACTAATGCACGAGTACATGTTTCGAAGTTAACACCTCGACTTTATCATTTAACTGCTTGCGCACGCTGAAGTCCGGGTTGTCCTCGAGGATTTGGAAAACTGACCTCATGGACTTGCAGTTGGGCATGATGACACAGCTGCGTGCAATCTCACTTGCGCATGATTGGTTTTGTCTATGGTATATACGGTCGCATAGATTCATTCATTCACCCCGAGGCGTGCCGAATGTACTCGTATATGGTAGGTTGATGCATGTCAAAATGATAAATACGATTCATGATCGAAATGGATAGTTAGTCATGACTCATGAGACTATTGGCCCGACTCTCGAGTGCGCGTGTCGTGAAAGTACACTAATGCTTAATTGCGAGTTTTATTACCATAGATTAAAATGTGTAAGTTATAAGATGGTTCTAACCACAGAATGCTTATTAAATGGCTATTATCATATACGTACGATCTTTTTATACGTGCAGTAATGTGTCGCCAATTACAACGATATATTTAATAGGATTTACGAACTTCTTTCCGATAAAGTTCAATTCATGCTTCAAACGTACTGTAATTTTAAAACAACGAGTAACTAATGAAATGAAAAAATTGACTCACAACCATGCGGAACAACTTTATTTGTTCTTTTATTATATTGTTTACACTATCAAACAGCAGTTATTGCAGTTATAACACCGCGACAGTTTTATTGTTGGCATTGTATTGAATCATTTTGATCATATTGATAATCTATTGATTTAAAACATGCACATTAAGATATATATTCGCCAGCATCACATGTATTTAAGATAAACATCACTTTAATGATAGACTCGCTTCCTAAATGTGAAACTGCATGCAAGCAAATGCTAAAGAAACAAAAAATCTATATGATAAGCTATCACATATTCTTGAAAGATATGGGCAGCAACTTAAATTTAACGCAAAACAACCGTTACCCTGCGTACTAAACATTAACATATGAGACACTATGAAGGATCAGGGGTAGGAGACATACGTTAAATAATCAGGGGGTAGAAGACACACACTGAAGGATTAGAGGGTAGAAGACACACACTGAAGGATCAGTGGGGTAGAAGACACACACTGAAGGATCAGTGGGGTAGAAGACACACACTGAAGGATCAGTGGGGTAGAAGACACACACTGAAGGATCAGTGGGATAGAAGACACACACTGAAGGATCAGTGGGGTAGAAGACACACACTGAAGGATCAGTGGGGTAGAAGACACACACTGAAGGATCAGTGGGGTAGAAGACACACACTGAAGGATCAGTGGGGTAGAAGACACACACTGAAGGATCAGTGGGGTAGAAGACACACACTGAAGGATCAGTGGGGTAGAAGACACACACTGAAGGATCAGTGGGGTAGAAGACACACACTGAAGGATCAGTGTGGTAGAAGATCAGTGGGGTAGAAGACACACACTGAAGGATCAGTGGGGTAGAAGACACTAGTTAGGACCCTTGACCTATGAAGTGCTAATGCTCTAAGCAGGCAGAGCAGCTTTGGCTGTCCGACTAGCAGCCGAATAGAAGATGCTGGCAAAGAATCGCAGACCTTTAGAACCGCCAGGTATATAAGATATTAGATACCAAACTAGACAAACAATTTGACAGGCGCAACAAATCAAAGCCAGCAATGCGGAATGCAGTCCCATGGCGCAGTACAGGGTGCCAATTAAGCTGCACAGGTAAGCGGCTGAGAATGTCACCCTAGGGCCGGATAGCAAGTGCTTAATGTGAGCCACCGGACCCCACAGCGCGGAGAAGGATACCAATAAACAGAGCGAGCCCATGGAATATAGAATAGCAAATCTTCTAGCCTTCAATAAAAGCATAGGCAAGAACACTAAGCTGAGACAGAGGAAGAAACTGCCTAACATTAGCAGACAGATGAAGGCTAAAACTCGCTGTCTACGGGACAGGCCGAGGCATTTCAGCACAGGATCTTTAGTAGAAGCTCCGGACAATAATTTTGAACTTTTAAACCATCTAGATAGTAGAGCAGAGGATTCTTCTGTACCGTCGCTAGTGTTCTCATCCTCGGAATTGTCAGCATCTCCAGATTCTGGAACATTTTCTTCTAAGCCATCTTCCCTTTGAGCACTACTCGGCTGGTTAGAATTAGACGCCGACAGTGTTGGCGACGATGTTTCTTGCTGCTCAACTGTGCTCAATAATTGGCCCAAGTCATCCTTGCCAGTCTTCACTGGCAATTTCCCTCTGATCCACGTCAGCTGAAAATAGGCGAACACGCCATATAAAAATCATGTTCAAATCAATCAAATAGGTAGAGATTGAAGCCTTAGTGGTTAGAGCTTCACTGCTCGAGACTCCAGAATCCAATAGAAAATAATTTGTACTTTAGCAAGACGCTTAAAATTATTAAAATCGCTATAGTTTTAATTTACACAAAGGGCTACAAAAACCTTTGGCGAGACACTTAATTTCGTAGTGCTTTAGTTCAGTCTAGCTATAAAATGGGTGCGAGTGGTAGAATTAAGTCCACGGACTAAATAGTTGAGCACAGCGTCTGAGTAGCCATGCCTTCTAGTTCCTACTATAAAAAGTAATAGTAGTGGTACACAAGACCTAATAATAATAATAATTGCAGGAGGGCTGCGGGCAACGGCACATTATTTGGTGACACTAGACCCGCAACCAGCGAGGAGGCAATTCTGCCCATTTCGCTGACTGCTGAGAACACCCACACAGATACCTAATGCAGGCTCTCGCTCACACAGGGTGTGTACATCTGCCTTGACTTTCCCATCGACAGTCAGGCAGTGTACACTGTCATTGTGCCTTGGAGGTCGGCCCTCAAAGTCGTAAATTGCACGGCAAGCCTCTAAGCATTCTCTCCGCGGCTGCGCCCCCAATTAAATGTGGCTTTGCCGCGGAATCGAACTCAGGGAACTTCGTGCGACAGGCAAACGCGTTAATCGCTCTGCACCTCACCTCTTACATCAGACCGAACTAGAAAATAATTTATATTCCCAATATATTTATGCTATAAGTGGTTTGGATGAACTAGCAACGAAATTCTGCCAAAATATTGTCATTATTTATAGAAACGAATACAAAAACTCCACTTGCTTAAGAAACTATAGTAGAAACATTCAGTGTTAGTTATTCCAGACAGAAGACAACTTTTATATTGATTTGCTGTTAGCAGAAGTAGACAATAATAATATGCTCGTAATATGAGTGACATTAATAATAAGAAACACACTTGCGCGGTATTAGTTAACAAAAATGCTACGAATGACAATTATCGCTTCTTATTTCCAACTGATAACACTCATTCTATTTTTCCCCATTGATTTTGCAAACTACAATTCACACAAAAGAAAAATTCTGCCAAAATTGAATATTTTAGTAGGCATTGCTTTAGCAATCCTTGCCCAATCAATAAATTAATCAATCAATCAATTGTGATCGGGTCTGATCACTGGCAGCTGTGCGGCGGAAAATCCCTGCTTGGCCAGTTCAGCCCTCAACTGCTTGCTAAAATCGTCTTCCACATTGTCGTCGTCCCAATTGTCCTCCCAGACGTTGACAGCGTCGGGATCGTCGCCGCCCTCCTCGTCGGCTGGTCCCCAATCTTCGGCGGGAAATTCTTCAAATTCGTCATCCTCTTCTAGCATGCCGACATCCTTTTTTGGGCTGGCGTTGGCCTCATTATCTTTGGCTGCGGTGGAAGCAGATTTTTCATCCTTCTTCTGCTGTTGCTCAGATTTGCTTGCTCCAGAAGACATTATTCAAGATTGGACTGTTTGACTGAAATCGATAATTAAATAATTTAGCAGATACAAAATTTGGTAATAAGTTATCTAAATAATAATGTTAACCTAGATCAGGGGTCAGCAAAGCATGCGGCCATAGAGAGAACCTAAAGATGCAAGCAGGCCGCAGTAATTGTACAAATATAAGGGGATAGATGAGAAAGGGAGGGATGAGACAGAGATAAGACAGGTGAGATTACAAAGGGAAGAGATTACACACATGAAAGATGAGACACAGAATACATACATGCGCAACACCCGGCCGAACCGGCCGGGTGAAACAAGGGCCAAGCAAGGTAAGTCGCAAAAACCAATCAACCAAGCACAAAAAAATCAAATGGGGGAACCAAGGGACAAAAAGGAAGGCGTGGAGAAAAGGAAAAAGGGGAGAGAAAAAGAGAGCAAATGAGAGCAAACTAAGTCGTAAATAGAGCAATGAAATGAACTAAGTCGCAAATGAGAGCAAAAACTGAGTCGCACGGCCGGCTAAGATTTAGGAGGTTGCGCATGTATGACAGAATAGATAAGACAATGAAGAAATAAGACTGAATCTCCAGATGAGATAGAGAAATGAGACAGAAAAGATAGAAAGGATACTATTACAGGTGTTAGAAGGGGCAATGGGCCAGATTTGGGAGGTTTGAGGGCCACATCTGCCTGCAGGCCAGAGTTGTCTTCAAACAAATGCTAGCTATTGCTAATATGCTTAGGTTGATTAATAAGCTATCAAATATTTCATATGCTAAGTTAGATTTTTATGAACAGCTAGCTAGGTTAAAGTTTTTTGTAAGCTAGGTCTAACTTTGCCTAGAATAGTAGTTAAAATAGTTGATTCGAACTAATTTGGCAGGATTGCGATCAAGAAAGATTTTTTTCTCCAGATGGAATCAGGTGTTTTTGTGTACAATTACCATAGCCTATAGATCTATCAAATTGAAGAGACATCCAATACACTGACATTGACACAAACAGTATTAGCTACAAAGAGTTAGGCTTAGGCTGTGTATTATAAAAATACATGTATGGCTCGTATTTTATATTAGAAGACGTTGTTATGAAAAATCATTAGCATCTTAAAAATAGATCCAAGTAATCATTAGAATACTACAGATTCTGAATCATAAAATTAAGACCTCTTCACAATTCTGATTTTCAAGATTTGACCCTAAAATCCAAGTGAGGGTATGAGGGTATGAGTGTATATGTGGTATCCTCCCAGTCAATTGACTGAACAGACATACACAACCTTCAGATGTGCAAGGCACTAGCTGTAGCTGTGCTGTTGGTTGCCCATCTGGCCCAATATAAGCAGGTGCAAAGGTGCAATCAATTATTATCATATTTTTGTAGAAAATACAAATTATATTCACATCAGTAGAACTTTGTCTGTTAATTTGACATACAAAGCTGTTGTCTTACTTGTAAACGTGCTAACAACACAGAAGACAAAGTGAGTCACCAAGTTTTTTATTGTTTTTATAACATGATCTAACAATATTGACAGTGACAAACTGTTTGGGTCTCCCAGTTGGCTAGTTGATGAAGTGATCAACTATAAGTGTAGGATATAAATCAGCTGTTACAAAACCAGTTAAGAAAATGGTAGCTAGGCCTAATAAAATGACTAGGATCTTAATAAAATATGAAATGGCTTAACTTTACTGACCAATGCCAATGGTACTGTGATATTTTGGCGCATACATGCAGCATGCCTATTATGTCAGATAGATATCTCAAGGTAAAAAACTGTATCAAATAAAGGTTTTAACGAAATTTTAACGGAAGTTAACGAGCAGAATAACAGCATAGGGCCTATACAAAAATTAGGGTAATTAGGTCCAGAGCCAGAGGTTAGGGCCCACTGATGGAGGAAATTACTACGCAAATTTCAAAGAAAGTTGTTTGCAAACAACGGTTAGTTTTAAAGTCTTAAAATAAATTCCTTATATATATATATTTATTTATTATGGTGCTCTTGATTATTGTTGATGCTCTGTAATTTATTTACGAATTAAAACGTATGTAAAAAGCTTTGTTATAAAAATGCCACAAAAGTCGACAAATTTTTAAACATTGTATGTTCTTAGAGTCGCGATTGCAATGTGAAGTCATGATATCTCACAGTTAACTAATGCAGAACACAGTGACGTCAGTATAAATCTCGATTTCTTAACTGTCGGCTTTTACGAGACTTTTTGTTGCTCAAGAAACAAGCAACTATTTGAGTCGTTTCTGATACATTCTGCCATTCTGACTCTCAGAGCTCTTTAGTTTCTAACTACAAACTTATATCACGTAATAAATAGCTAACAAGTCCTTCTATTCGAATAGCTGCACAAATAACCAAGAGATGAATATTTGGCTTCGCGTAATTTCTTCTTCACCAATGCCAATGGTAAGATTTTTGTTCTAGCTATATCACATACAAGTGTAGCTGTCACAAGCTGTGTAGGCCTTTTGCCTTAGCGCTAGGCCAACTCAGTCTGGCATGCCGGCCTATTGCTTTAGCACTAGGCCTACACTTTAAATATTTTAGCAAATGATATTGACATAGACAGTACCTTTGTGCAGAAAAATGTTGGTATGTATATACATATGTAAAATGTATTTGCATGCTATCTCAATATATATTAATTTTTTATACATCTAGCCTGTCAGTCTGTAGGCCTAAGCCAAGTTTTTTAGTATTTGCGAGTTGATTTTAGCTAGTCTTTCGCAATTATTAGGCCTATTATTTATTAAACAAAAAATAAAAATGTAAGTTATATTGTAAGTAATATTTTAAGTAAGTAATAGTAAGTAGTAAAAAGATTAAAAATTTAGCAAAAATAGTAAAAATGAGTCTTTGTTGGAAAGTTTGTTAGGTCAATCTCTTAATTTTTATTCTAAAATACTTTGCTAAAAATTCTCTTTACAGAGGTGCTCAGTTTCTGCAAACAGAATTAACCAGCTAAGAAGACTGTGTAGCAGTGAGACCAGTGGCAGTGGGCCCACAGCTGAAGTGTAAGTATATTGGAACATTTAAGTTACATCAGCAAAAAAACTTTAAATTTTAAATACTCTTCATTTTAGGCCAAAGCGACGTGGTGGCATTGGCAAGGCAGTGGTCTTGGGTCTGATTGGTGTCACTGGCATCTTTGGTGGTGTTGCTGTCTATAGCTTTTATGACAAAAAATTTTTGGAAACATTAGAGAAATCCACTGGTCTGGATTTGTCATTTCTGCACACAGGCAGGCAATCAGCTGAGGCTTATCTGCCTTTTTTAACTGGCAGTGGCACTAGTGGATCTGGGAGGCTGTAAGTTTTTGTTTACAACTATAAATTCATCCTGTGTGTCCACTGTTATTCCATTCATTATGCCTGCTGTTATCCCATCAACTATGTCAGGTGTTATCCCATTCATTATGTCAGCTGTTATCCCATCTTCTATGTCAGCTGTTATCCCATCCAATATTATTCTATTGTCTCTATTTATTTGGCAAGGTCATCTTCAACACCGGCCCTGCCATCTCCCGGATCTTTGAACCATCCGGTGGCTAAGGATGACTCGAAGCTGGCGGCACCGAAACCCTTGAGTAAGTCTTCTCACATCTATCATTGTATTAATAGTCAATAGAGAATATTTAAATCAACTGAGTTACTTTGCCGTAAACATTGTAGAATCAGCGCCACTTCCTGAGAAGCAGCAGCAGACGGAGTCAAAGCCAGCAAACCCTCTTCCGGTCAAGAAGCCGGCTGGCAATGCCGAGCAGTTGGCCCAACTCGCCAACCTTAGAAAATCACTCAGCGAAGCCATGGAATCGGCCGTTGCCAAGGGCATCGCGGCCGAAACTAAAGTTCGCCAGCATAGTCAACAATTGAAACAGGCGATGGCTAGCAAGGCTGATTCAGAGTGGGCCCAGGTGAAATCTGCTCAGTCTGCCAAAACTGAAGCTTTGACTGCGGCCAAGGAGGCTAATGTGAAAGCCGAGTAAGTTGCATCACTTTTTTTGCGCCAAAATTCGTTATCACCTCTCCCACATACCCAGAATATGGAATGCGTTCTACAATATACCAGGTATACCAATATACCAGAGCACTCTCCCAGATCCCCAGGTGAGAGCACTCTCCCAGATCCCCAGGTGAGAGCACTCTCCCAGATCCCCAGGTGAGAGCACTCTCCCAGATCCCCAGATGAGAGCACTCTCCCAGATCCCCAGATGAGAGCACTCTCCCAGATCCCCAGATGAGAGCACTCTCCCAGATCCCCAGATGAGAGCACTCTCCCAGATCCCCAGATGAGAGCACTCTCCCAGATCCCCAGGTGAGAGCACTCTCCCAGATCCCCAGGTGAGAGCACTCTCCCAGATCCCCAGATGAGAGCACTCTCCCAGATCCCCAGGTGAGAGCACTCTCCCAGATCCCCAGGTGAGAGCACTCTCCCAGATCCCCAGATGAGAGCACTCTCCCAGATCCCCAGGTGAGAGCACTCTCCCAGATCCCCAGATGAGAGCACTCTCCCAGATCCCCAGGTGAGAGCACTCTCCCAGATCCCCAGGTGAGAGCACTCTCCCAGATCCCCAGGTGAGAGCACTCTCCCAGATCCCCAGGTGAGAGCACTCTCCCAGATCCCCAGGTGAGAGCACTCTCCCAGATCCCCAGATGAGAGCACTCTCCCAGATCCCCAGATGAGAGCACTCTCCCAGATCCCCAGATGAGAGCACTCTCCCAGATCCCCAGATGAGAGCACTCTCCCAGATCCCCAGGTGAGAGCACTCTCCCAGATCCCCAGGTGAGAGCACTCTCCCAGATCCCCAGGTGAGAGCACTCTCCCAGATCCCCAGATGAGAGCACTCTCCCAGATCCCCAGATGAGAGCACTCTCCCAGATCCCCAGGTGAGAGCACTCTCCCAGATCCCCAGGTGAGAGCACTCTCCCAGATCCCCAGGTGAGAGCACTCTCCCAGATCCCCAGGTGAGAGCACTCTCCCAGATCCCCAGGTGAGAGCACTCTCCCAGATCCCCAGGTGAGAGCACTCTCACCTGAGAGATTAAAAGTATACCGTGCCATTTGCATATTGCACTATTCAGGCAGCTTCTAGCTCAGTTCAAATCGGCTCTGGACGATCCAAAAGTGCAAAATTCGACGATCGCCAAATCTGGCCTCTCGGACTACAAACATTTTGCATTTGAATTGGATAGCATCAGGGCTAATGTGAGCACCTAAAATCAGTACTTAAATGTTTGTTTGCTTTTGCTCGTAAATGCATATTTTTATTTATTCACCTTTTTTGTACTTTAAGACTGAGCGAGCCGAATCGGAGTCTCGCATTCTCTCCGAGTACAAAGTTGAAGCAGACAAGCAGCAGCAGTTGCTGCGCTCTGAAGTTGAAAACCTGCTGCCTTTGGATAAGCGAAGCCCCGGTGAGATTTTTGTTGAGCGCTGGGGTTGGAGAGTGTGGAGGAGGTAAGAACGAGAGATAGGATAAAGGTAAGAACGAGAGGTAGGATGAAGGTGAGAACGAGAGGTAGGAAAAAGGTGAGAACGAGAGGTAGGAAAAAGGTAAGAACGAGAGGTAGGATGAAGGTGAGAACGAGAGGAGGATAAAGGTGAGAACGAGAGGAGGATAAAGGTGAGAACGAGAGGTAGGATAAAGGTGAATGAGAGGTAGGATAAAGGTGAGAACGAGAGGTAGGATGAAGGTGAGAACGAGAGGTAGGAAAAAGGTGAGAACGAGAGGTAGGAAAAAGGTGAGAATGAGAGGTAAGATAAAGGTGAGAACGAGAGGAGGATAAAGGTGAGAATGAGAGGTAGGAGAAAGGAGAGAACGAGAGGTAGGAGAAAGGTGGGAATGAGAGGAGGATAAAGGTGAGAATGAGAGGTAGGAGAAAGGTGAGAACGAGAGGTAGGATAAAGGTGAGAACGAGAGGTAGGATAAAGGTGAGAACGAGAGGAGAAAAAGGCTGAGAACGAGACGAGGGAAGGGTGAGAACGAGAGAAGGATAAGGGTGAGAAGAAAGGTAGGAACCAGAGCGATTTCAAAAAAGAGTGAGAACAAAATTTAAGTAATTCTGAAGCTTTGAAGAGCTTTAAGAACCAAACAAGAATAGGATTTTTTAAATAGAGTAAAGAGAGGAGAAGGCAAAGATTTTCCCGATCCCTTCCCATCGGAATCCCGCAGATGCCGACCTGAGCCGCGAGGATTTGCAGCTGTTGATTGCGCACGCCCACTCGAAGATTCTGGCGCTGCAGAAGCAGGTGGACGAATTCGAGGACCGGGAACGCCAGCTAGTCCAACAGGTGGTGGACAAGAGCTCCGCTGCTGGGGCCGCGCACACCGAGGCTGCGGTTGAACGCGAGCTCAAACACCAGATGCTGCAGTGGGAGGAGGAGAAGAGGAAGCTGGTTGGTGTCGTCCCTGTTGTTTATTGCTCTTCTAATAATAATTATGGGAATATAGATGTATCGTACTGAGGGGTGAGTGGCAGGGCGGTTAACGCGTTTGCCTCTGGCACCAAGGTCCCTGAGCTCGATTCCGCGGCGAGGCCACATTTAGTTTTGGGGCGCAGCCGCGAAGTCGGAGGCAGATGTACACACCTGTGTGAGCGGATGTGCTCAGGAGTCAGCGTCAAATGGGCAGAATCACCGAATCAGCGAATCAGCCATTGCCTGCAGGCCTCCTGCAACTTTTATTGTTATTTTTGTGTCATCCTTAAAACTCCAGACCCAACAGTTGCGCGAGACCTGGGAACTGGAGTTGCAGCACGAGTTGAGCAGACAGGCGGCGGCTCACACTAGTCACGTGACCCAGCTGACTCGCACCCTGCGCGATCAGCTGACTAGGGAGCATCAGGCCGAGCTGCGAGCCGCCCTGCTTAAAGAGCACGAAGAGTTTGAAGCTGCGTTGCAGGTAAATTTGGCTCGCAAACTGCAATTTGTTGTTAGCTTTGATCCAGAAACTCACCCATCCTAAATCTCACCCATCCTAAATCTCACCCATCCTAAATCTCACCCATCCTAAATCTCACCCATCCCAAATCTCACCCATCCTAAATCTCACCCGTCCTAAATCTCACCCATCCAAAATCTCACCCATCCCAAATCTCACCCATCCTAAATCTCACCCATCCCAAATCTCACCCGTCCTAAATCTCACCCATCCCAAATCTCACCCATCCCAAATCTCACCCATCCTAAATCTCACCCATCCCAAATCTCACCCATCCTAAATCTCACCCGTCCTAAATCTCACCCGTCCTAAATCTCACCCATCCTAAATCTCACCCGTCCAAATCTCACCCAACCTAAATCTCACCCGTCCAAATCTCACCCAACCTAAATCTCACCCGCCCAAACCTCACCTACCCAAAATCTCACCCATCAAAATCTCACTTACCCTAAATCTTACTTACCCGATATCTCTCTCAATTAAAGTCTCATAAATCCTTATTCTCACCTACCCGACATTTATCTCTAAATCTTAACCACCCCAATTCTCAACAGCCTAAATCTCATCCAACAGAATTGTAGCTCTAAATATCACCTGCAGTAAATCTCAACCTCCTAAAATCTCACACACTCCAATTATCATCTGCACAAAATCTCACCCTCACCAACTCTCACCTATCCTAAATCTCACCCACCCTAAATCTCACCCTCACCAACTCTCACCTATCCTAAATCCCAACTACCCTATATCTCACCTGCCCTAAATCTCACCCGCACCAAATCTCACCTATCCTAAATACCACCTGCCCTAAATCTCACCTGTCCTAAATCGCATATATTCCCAAATCTCACATATTCCTAAAATCTCACATATTCTCAACTCTCACCTATTCCCAAATCTCACCTATTTCAAAATCTAACCTATTCCAATCTCACATATTCTCAACACTCACCTATTCCCAAATCTCACCTATTTCAAAATCTAACCTATTCCCAAATCTCACATATTTCCAGGGCTGGACCGCTCGAGTGCGCGGAGTTGAATCGGCTGTCGAAGGCCGCGCCGAGGCTCTGGAGAGCGCCCAGCGTGCCCAGCAGCTGTGGCTGGCTGCGCACAGTCTGCGCGACGCCGTGTCCGCCGGCAGGAATTTTCGCGTCCCACTGGAAGCCACACTGGCTCTGGCCAGCCGGCTAGGCCAGGACGATGCCGCCAAAGCTCTGTCGGCCGCCCTGCCGTTGCACGCGACTGTGTCCAGCGAGGAGGCCATTGTGGCTCGGTTTGGTCGGGTCAGACAGGCCTGCGCCAAGGTGGCCCTGGTGCCAGAGACCGGTGGAAGCCTTTGGCTGCATCTGGTTAGCCGTGTCCAGGTGAGGCACGATCCCTAGTTTTTATCCTATTTGAATCCTTAGGATAACGTGAGTCTCATCTGAATCTCAGAGCCTGAGCCATCTGAATCTCAGACACTGAACCATCTGAATCTCAGAGCCTGAACTATTTGAATCTCAGAGCCTGAACCATCTGAATCTCAGAGCCTGAACTATTTGAATCTCAGACACTGAACCACCTGAATCTCAGAGCCTGAACCATCTGAATCTCAGACACTGAACCATCTGAATCTCAGAGCCTGAACCATCTGAATCTCAGAGCCTGAACCATCTGAATCTCAGACACTGAACCATCTGAATCTCAGAGCCTGAACTATTTGAATCTCAGACACTGAACCATCTGAATCTCAGAGCCTGAACTATTTGAATCTCAGACACTGAACCATCTGAATCTCAGAGCCTGAACTATTTGAATCTCAGAGCCTGAACCATCTGAATCTCAGAGCCTGAACTATTTGAATCTCAGACACTGAACCATCTGAATCTCAGAGCCTGAACCATCTGAATCTCAAAGCCTAAACTATTTGAATCTCAGAGCCTGAACTATTTTAATCTCAAAGCCTAAACTATTTGAATCTCAGAGCCTGAACCATCTGAATCTCAAAGCCTAAACTATTTGAATCTCAGAGCCTGAACCATCTGAATCTCAAAGCCTAAACTATTTGAATCTCAGAGCCTGAACCATCTGAATCTCAAAGCCTAAACTATTTGAATCTCAGAGCCTGAACTATTTTAATCTCAGAGCCTGAACTGTTTGAATCTCAGAGCCTGAATCATCTGAATCTCAGAGCCTGAATCATCTGAATCTCAGACCCTGAACCATCTGAATCTCAGAGCCTGAACCATCTGAATCTCAGAGCCTGAACCATCTGAATCTCAGAGCCTGAGCCATCTGAATCTCAGAGCCTGAGCCATCTGAATCTCAGAGCCTGAGCCATCTGAATCTCAGAGCCTGAGCAGTCTCCCTTGTATCTGTTTCCATTCCATTCCAGGCAGCCCTGATGCTCCGCCGAGCCTCCAAGCCGCTCAAACCTGAAGATCCCGTTGATCCCGAGAATCCGCCCAGCCTATTCGACTGGCTGGACACCGCCGAGTCGGCCATTAGAGAACGAGGCGACTTGGAGACGGCCGTGAGGGCCATGGCCCGCCTACCCGGCCTAGCGCGCCTCCTAGCAGACGATTGGATTCGCGAGACTCGAGCCCATCTTGAGGCCAAGCAGACCGCCGATGCCCTGTGCTCACTGGCCGCAGCCATGGGCCTGGATGCGGCTACTCAACACCGACTGCCGTCACTGGATATGGGATCTGATTGATTGATTTGATGCGAGCTAGAATTTTCCCTAAATTTTACTTTAATAAAGACTATAGATCTAGGATAAATATAACATTGGTAACATTTCTTGTGATGCCATCATTCAATTAGTTCCGTTATCTGCTTACCAGATTATGTTCTTTAAAGCGTTGGGTTTTATAATTATGTCGACAATAGTTTTGCTACTTTTGTGGTTAATAAGAACTGTTTTTTATGTCTAGGTTTGACTGGTTCAATTATTTTCTTGGGAAAGACAAGTTTAGTTTTGCTTCGAGTAATTATACCCGCTTAATTACGTCATTCCTTCGCGGGTAATATCATATTAGTTAGAAAATGAATCTATAATTTTTTAATGACGTCATCCAGTTGTACTCGTAGATAATATCGGTTAATAGTCAATCGTATATTTAACTGTACATGGCGTCATTCAATTGTGGATGATGTTATTCAACTGTGGATGACGTCATTTAACCGTGGATGACATCATTCAACTGTGGATGACGTCATTCAACTGCGGATGACGTCATTAAATTGTGGATGACGTCATTCAACTGTGGATGATGTATTTTAATATTTTGAACTTCATTCAGTCATTTAAATTGATCTTTAACTAGACATATTGTTTAATAATATAAAAATAAGTACTAAAACGACAGAGATCAAACAAATGGGTTTAAGAGTCAACAATCAGCTTTAAATGTCACTTTGGTTTTCGAAACAAAAGAAGCGAAAAAATAGTTGATATTATTCTATTTAGCCTACTGAAGTCAGTAGTGTAAAAGTAGTGCTAACTATGAAAAGTTAACAATTCGGTTTTAATGTCTTATGTTTTTGCTGCACTTTCATTTTTCGCCTTAGTTAGTTTATAAAAACGTAACGAGAACGATTTAAATTACTTCTAGCTAACTATTGTCTATGTTCTTTAGCCTAGTTAAAGAGCCTAGTCTCTTCCGTACGGTACATCAAATCGATGAAATGTGCCCTAAAGCTTTGGTCCGTATTTTCTAAATGGATAAAAACATTATAAAGTTAATAAAACGATTGCTTCTCGCGTTTTCTGAATAACTTGTAAATTAAACTGTTTATGACTTCTTCTTCATTCGTTACTTTAATAAGGGTTAGGTAGTTTGAAGACTATTGTTTAGAGCTTAAGATCAGCTCAGTTAAGTTTCAGTGAGCTTCAGTTCAGTTAAGTTTAGTCCATAGAGTTTTATCCAGGTGGTTAAAGGGTCGGACTCACCACATGAAGGTTGGGGGGTTCGATTCCCGACTCCACTGGAACAATTTTTTTAGCAAGACACTTAACTCTGCATTGTTTCAGTTCAACCTGCATTAGCTGGTGTAATTGAAGGTGGGTGTGACGTCCCCCCAGTCCGTGGACTCCGCGCAATAGCTAGGACAGGTGTAATCAATGATGATTAACTGTATGTTTCACTTCACACGCCTAGCTTAATGTAATATAACGAAAAAAGTGACAAACATTGCACTGTTAGACAAAATATACATTTATCAGTAAAAATACGTATGGAGATGCAAAGACAAAGACCACATTTATTTTGTTGCTTACTTTGAATAATGTAACTGCGCTCGCCGCTGTGTACAGGCTTATACGCAAATAAAATCACAGATTTAAAAAGTAAATTCATAAGCAAGCATGAAGCATTGTACATTGGTTTTGTGCTTAAAGAATAGAATTAGTACACATGTGCTTAGTTGTAAGTAGCTCTAACGAGGAATATGTACATATGAAGCCTATAAAGTATGTACAACGAAACCCTACTGATGGTATTAGATGAACTATTTGCGCTTCTGGGGATTCCACAGGTTTTACTATTGTCAACTGAGGATTACACACAGGTATGACACAACAGTCAACTGAGGATTACACACAGGTATGCACAACGGCCAACAGAGGATTACACACAGGTATGCACAACAGCCAACTGAGGATTACACACAGGTATGACACAACAGCCAACAGAGGATTACACACAGGTATGCACAACGGCCAACTGAGAATTTCACACAGGTATGACACAACAGTCAACTGAGGATTACACACAGGTATGACACAACAGTCAACTGAGGATTACACAAAGGTATGACACAACAGTCAACTGAGGATTACACACAGGTATGACACAACAGTCAACTGAGGATTACACACAGGTATGCACAACGGCCAACTGGGGATTACACACAGGTATGCACAACGGCCAACTGAGAATTACACACAGGTATGACACAACAGTCAACTGAGGATTACACACAGGTATGACACAACAGTCAACTGAGGATTACACACAGGTATGACACAACAGCCAACTGAGGATTACACACAGGTATGCACAACGGCCAACAGAGGATTACACACAGGTATGCACAACGGCCAACTGAGGATTACACACAGGTATGACACAACGGCCAACTGAGGATTTCACACAGGTATGCACAACGGCCAACTGAGGATTACACACAGGTATGCACAACGGCCAACTGAGGATTACACACAGGTATGACACAACGGCCAACTGAGGATTTCACACAGGTATGCACAACGGCCAACTGAGGATTACACACAGGTATGCACAACGGCCAACTGAGGATTTCACACAGGTGTGACACAACAGCCAAATGAAGATTTCACAGCTAATATAAGGGTACAAGTCGAGAAAAACATCGTTGTCGCCAGTTTCTAGTTAAGCCTCTTTATCCGCCGGAACAATGGAGTCCAAATCGGCTTCCTGATTGCTGACCTGCGACAAGACTATCAGAGGAATCGACACTTCTGCAGACCTCGGAGAAGGTCGCCTCTGTCTTTCAGTCTGCCTCTGATGCAGCTGTCCCTGTTCCAACAGTTCCAACTCCTGCTGCTGGCCGGACCCGTTGCTGGCATGAAATCTTGGTCCGGCTCTAGCCAGACGGTTGAGACAGAGCAGCCGGTAGAACTCCGCCTGGAAGTTCTCGTTGAACCAGCCGTAGAAGACCGGATTTAAGCAGGCCGACACCAGGACCAGCAGCAGCGGAATGCTCTGAGATGCTGCAATGGTTAGAGTGGACTCTCTGCTGCTGGCGCTACCGCCGCCACCGCCAGAGCGAACGGCTCCACCGACAGATCTGAACACTGCAGTCGCGTTGCCGCCGCCAACGGTCGGTCTCGCGAACTGCTCCGGCCTCGCCGGTTGGTTGAATAATTCGCTCTCGCGCTCAAACTCCTCTTTGACTTTGAGCACTCGCAAGTCGTGCACAATGTTCACTATGGTCAGCGGCAGCCAGGATAGACAGAACACAATCGCTATCGTTACTAGGAGTCGATTTGCTCGCCTCTGCCTGAGAGCTTCGGCCTCCTGACGGCTCTGCTGATAGGCCGACAGTGGCTGACGCGCCCGCTGACCCTCCTGACGTAAGCTGAGCATCCGGTGGCGCAGCCGGACACAGATCCTGGTGTACGCAGCCACCACAATGCCCAAGGGTACCAGATACTGCACCACCAATACCCCACTGCTGTAAGCCAGTTTAGCATATTTCACAAAGATTCTTGTTGTGATCTCGCTGCATATTGTGCTCACTCGACCGTCGATGCCGCCTAGGTTGATCGGGTGCTGGCGAATGTCGGCGAATAGAGCCAGCGGGCTGGCCATCAGGCCCGCGGAGCCCCAGATGGCAGCCAGGCAGAGGCCCATGGCGTGACGACTCATGTGGGTTCTGGTTGGATAAACGATCACCTACGATTGTGATCAATGGGTGAGCGATTGGTTGCGTACTTCAGTGTTTTGCGGTCTGGTGGGGCATGTGATTCGATAGAAAGTCCACACCAGGACGAGAATGTTTCTGGACAGCCGAATTAAAGACGTGAGAGTAGATAAACAAGCAACCTCGGGAGCTGAGAGTAGATAGACACTAGCCAACATCAGAATGTGAGAGTTGATAGACACTAGCCAACCTCAGGAGGTGAGAGTTGATAGACACTAGCCAACATCAGAATGTGAGAGTTGATAGACACTAGCCAACCTCAGGATGTGAGAGTTGATAGACACTAGCCAACCTCAGGATGTGAGAGTTGATAGACACTAGCCAACCTCAGGATGTGAGAGTTGATAGACACTAGCTAACCTCAGGAGGTGAGAGTTGATAGACACTAGCCAACCTCAGGATGTGAGAGTTGATAGACACTAGCCAACCTCAGGAGGTGAGAGTTGATAGACACTAGCCAACATCAGAATGTGAGAGTTGATAGACACTAGCCAACCTCAGGAGGTGAGAGTTGATAGACACTAGCCAACATCAGAATGTGAGAGTTGATAGACACTAGCTAACCTCAGGAGGTGAGAGTTGATAGACACTAGCTAACCTCAGGAGGTGAGAGTTGATAGACACTAGCTAACCTCAGGAGGTGAGAGTTGATAGACACTAGCTAACCTCAGGAGGTGAGAGTTGATGGACACTAGCCAACCTCAGGAGGTGAGAGTTGATAGACACTAGCTAACCTCAGGAGGTGAGAGTTGATAGACACTAGCTAACCTCAGGAGGTGAGAGTTGATGGACACTAGCCAACCTCAGGAGGTGAGAGTTGATAGACACTAGCTAACCTCAGGAGGTGAGAGTTGATAGACACTAGCCAACCTCAGGATGTGAGAGTTGATAGACACTAGCCAACCTCAGGAGGTGAGAGTTGATAGACACTAGCCAACATCAGAATGTGAGAGTTGATAGACACTAGCTAACCTCAGGAGGTGAGAGTTGATAGACACTAGCCAACCTCAGGAGGTGAGAGTTGATAGACACTAGCCAACCTCAGGAGGTGAGAGTTGATAGACACTAGCCAACCTCAGGAGGTGAGAGTTGATAGACACTAGCCAACCTCAGGATGTGAGAGTTGATAGACACTAGCTAACCTCAGGATGTGAGAGTTGATAGACCCTAGCCCAACTCAAGAAGTGAGAGTTGATGGACACTAGCCAACCTCAGGATGTGAAAGTTGATAGACACTAGCTAACCTCAGGATGTGAGAGTTGATAGACCCTAGCCCAACTCAAGAAGTGAGAGTTGATGGACACTAGCCAACCTCAGGATGTGAGAGTTGATAGACACTAGCCAACCTCAGGAGGTGAGAGTTGATAGACACTAGCCAACCTCAGGATGTGAGAGTTGATAGACACTAGCTAACCTCAGGATGTGAGAGTTGATAGACCCTAGCCCAACTCAAGAAGTGAGAGTTGATGGACACTTGCCATCCTCAGGATGAGAGAGTTGCAATTCAGAGCGCAGATCTTAAAGCATTCACCTGGAAGCGATCGAGTGCGATAGCCGTAATTGAAAATGTCGACACAAACATATTCAAGCCAGTCAGGGTGTTGACCACTTTGCACAGCAGCCTTCCAAACTCCCAGCTGATGAAGCTGGGAAATAGGCGCATAATGTTTAACGGTTGAGTCACTGTGCACAGGATGAAGTCGGAAATAGCCAGGTTCAGTATGAAAATATTTCTTGCATTTCTCATAGCCCTGTTGCGCCAGACAGTGAGGATGACCATGCCGTTGCCGAACACGCCGAACAGGATGAACAGGCAGTAGATGCTGATGATGCTGGCGAATACTGGCACCTCGCGACCCCTCGACGCTGCTATGTTGCTGCGAAACTGCTTCAGCATGTCCAAGTAGCTGGTGTCGTTGATGCAGGCGAAGTAGTCGTAGAGCGACCGGTGCCAGTGCCGCATGCACGGATTGCCAGCGGGTGTGCTCAGAAGGGTCGGCGGACTGCCGGTTGACGTCGGCTTTAGATCCACCTGAGCCTTATTGGTGATTAAAGAGGTGTCTGGACCTTAAAAGGGCCGTTTTGACTGGTCAATTGCATGGTAATACGTCAAATCAAGAGTTTTTGTACTTAGCTTTATAATAAATATTAAACAATTACGGGAGGGCTGTAGGCAATGGCTCATCATTTGGTGACACTAGACCGCAGCCCATTGGGTAGGCAATTCTGTCCATTTGCGCTGACTCCTGAGCACACACGCACTCGGATACTGCATGCAGGCACTCGCTCACACAGGTGTGTACATCTGCCCCTGACTCTCATCGTCAGGCAGTGAAGATGCCTTGGAGGTTGGCTCCCAAGGGCGTCAATTATAGGACAAGACCCTTAAGCCTTCTCTCCGCGGCCCCAAATGAATGTGGCCTCACCGCGTAATCGCGTTAACCGTTTTGCCACCGACATTCCGTACTTAGCAATTATTTAGGATTAATCTATAGATAAAAAATATTTATCTCCCGAATTCTAGATCTCAAAGCACCGATTTTACTATGGATTTTATCAAGCTAATATTCTTTGCAGCCTACTATCAGAAGAATAGAACGAATTTTCACAGTTGCGATTGTAGAAAATTGCTAATTTCTTTAGCTTTAAAAACTAACGTAATTTGAAATCTATATGCCTGGAGTTTTTCGATACATATCGGCTAGTTGACATTCCGCCATAATAAGCTCTATTTAAACTCACTGAAAGCGCCTCAATGCACGCCAAGTCACGGAGGCACAGAATTCAGTCAGCTGATTTGTCATTTTAAACAAACTAACTGCATTGCGTGGGTGTGCCCTCCCACTGCGCGTATATCTAAATAGGCCGGTTAATTAACACAAACACACTGAAGGCCCTACTATTCATTTTTGATTTCTGGTTCTGTCTCCAATTCTCCTGTCGCAGCAGGCCCTGCATTCTAAACTAGAATGGGAAACAAAAGAAGCATTTCGTGAGTTCGAATGAGCCCAGAGGAGATAATACAATTGAGATTGGGATCTAGCTTTAAATATGGACTGCTTAGGCAGCTGGGGAAAAGCGGGTTGCTGATAGAAATAGGGAAATATCATTGTTCTGCACTACACAATGCCAGCTGCAGCAGGGTAGAAGCAGCAGAACAGCTGTTGATGAAATAAATATCCCTTATCTGCGGGTTTAACATTTTCTTAATTCACTCTCAGGCGCCTAAGCCCGATGAATGCCTTAAATACTTGAAGAATTAAATTGGGCTTCTGAAGTGCTGTGATAAAGGCTGTTGGAAAATAAGCAGGATGACACTCAAGCGGTGTTTTATTGCCACGACCAAGCGATGTGTACATTCCTTTTAGCGAGTAGGTTGAAAATCGAAAATCTCTCTCCTTAGCTTACATGTACACTACTTTACCTAAAAGGCTGAAAGGATGACTCATTCTCCAGCGAATCAATTTTGGCCCTTGACAAATGACCTTGAATCACGCGCCTAGTGCATGCTCTTGAATAAAAATACGAATCAAACAATAACGGTCTATTTTTTTATTAGGATTTAAGTGACCTTGAATCACGCCTCTTTTGCGTGCTCCTTGCGCATATGAATCATCACGCTATGCTGCAAAGAAAAAAAATAGTTCCAAGTTCAAACAAAGCCTATGAATATGAGACACTTACAAACGCAAGTGTTCTCAGATTCCATATCGTCATTTCAGATTCTCTTTTTATATTTATCTAGCACTAGCAGTCTATGTATCTTCTCACGCTCAATTTCTTCAACAAACTCCTTCGAAATTACCCATCTAAAGATGTTTGAAGCAAACATTCTATATTTTTATGAAATCTGACAGAACTCATGCATCTACAGGATTTCTTCTATTTATCCCATTCTGGTTTGATTTAATTAAATTCGGTTAGACTTCCTATTTAATTAGCGTCGTGCTGATGGTCAAACATCTCGGAAGCTGTGCATATTAAAAATTAAGAGCGATACGAGAGATGAGCCATATGGGATATCATCTAGTCTTGCTGTCTCTCGCCAGATGAAAACTAGACATTTTTATCCTTTCGTGGACTAGACACACCACTGCGTACTGCTGTTCAGTCCATGGACTGGGAGAGCTTTAGCATAAACTAGAACAGTAAAAGCTGACAAGCGATCTCAAATTCGCCAAATAAAAACATTAATTTATAGAATTCTAAATTAGCGTAATTATCCGTAACATTCTTTTATGATCAAGTCAGAGAGAATTTCTGATTGATCTAATAAAAGTGCATGACTTTTTCGATTATTCAAACTGAATTTTCTTTTCGCTGCGTTGAAATGTTTTTTGAAGGATTTGAAATCGATTACCTAGCCTTAAGAGATACATGAACTAGAATTGTAGCTGAGAAATAAGCGAATGAAGTCGAAAAGGATGGAAGGATTCGCAGCAATAATGCTAGGATATTAACGAGAAACACATCTAGAAAGTTTGTTGGAATCGCAGCTAGAATCTCTATAGGAATCGCAGCTAGAATCTCTATAGGAATCGCAGCTAGAATCTCTAAAGGAATCGAAGGAATCGCAGCTAGAATCATAGCAGGAATCGCAGCTAGAATCATAGAAGGAATCGCAGCTAGAATCATAGCAGGAATCGCAGCTAGAATCATAGCAGGAATCGCAGCTAGAATCATAGCAGGAATCGCAGCTAGAATCGTAGCAGGAATCGCAGCTAGAATCATAGCAGGAATGGCGTGGCTAATATTCTGGAATCGACGTCAACTCACCATAATTTCAAGAAATTCTCAGGTTAATCAGTTGCTTTAATTAAAATAGTGCGGGTGGGTATCTAGCCAGGTAAATTTGGTTTGAAGTGACTCCGGCAAGTCTTGGCGTTTTTTCGGAGCCACTTAACGATCCTCTCTCGCTGTTATTTCCTCTCCCAACTCATTCCCTTGCAAACTGTTGAGCTCACGACTGCTTACTATTGGACCATGCCAGGGCCAAGCACTGCTCAAACGGCTGCTCTAGAAGTGAGCTGCCAGAGCACAGGTGGCATGAGGCAAGAGGTTCAGTTGGGTGAGTGTGTTTCTCTGTCTATACGGACCACCGCCATCCTATGAACTACCAAGGCTGGTGATGCCTTTTTACTGACTGTGTGTGAGTGTGTGTGCCCGTGCCTTCATTTCCTCCACTTCGCATGTCCGCCTTAAGCTCTCTACACACGCTCAAATAGAAAACTATTGACATCTTCCCTTTTTTGCTGCTTCAGCTCCTCCTTGGGGAATTTTCTGCCCCTTTTTCTTTTTTCTTATCCTCCGGAGTATATGCATACCGGGTGGCCCATGCGTTTAAGGACAACCTTAAAAATAGAAGAAAACAAAGCCAGCGGTAGCTAGAGCATAATAGTTTTGGTCATAGACAAAATAGTATCTATATAGTCTGTAGCTGCCGCGAAAATTTTCGGCAACTTAGCATTAGCCATGAATCGCGCTAAACGTTTGATGGTGGTAGACCAGCTCGCGCGGGGTATAAGCCCAGCACAGATAGCAGAGAACCTCAATGTTGCAAGGTCGTTTGTTTACGCCGTCAAGAGCGACAGTGAAGAAGTTGGAGCTGCTGCGGCAGTTGAAAGGAGACTCCAGCTCTGCTGCGGAGGAACACCGCTATATGCCTCGCCAGCAACATGCCAAAGGTGCCATGTTTCTCGGTGTCGTGGCTTCGGACGGCAGGGTGGCTCCCCCGATCTGGAGTGAAAATCAACTCAGCCGAGTACATCCGCATGCTGCAGGATCATGTACTGCCATGGATTCGACACAACTTTGCCCCAGGTACATTTGTTTTTCAGCAGGACGGCGCTCCTGCCCACACGGCTGTCGCTACTCAAGAATTTCTTCGCCGGGAGCTCGGCGAGGACTTCTGGGATGCGACCACTTGGCCACCATCGAGTCCAGACTGTTCCCCTCTCGATTACTTTTTGTGGAACAACGTGGCCCGCGTTGCATGTTTAACAACTTATGCTACCGTGGAGACTCTCCAAGTTGCTGTTAGTGCTGCCTGGTCAGCTCAGGGCCCTGCCGTCATCAGAGGTGCCTGTACCAAGTTTCGGTCTCGCATTGAAGCCGTGTATGCAGCGGAGGGGGGCTACATTGAGTAAATGTTATTTTTAGTTGCCATCTAGACATTATGGCGGTCAGTTAAAATGTTAAAGTTTTCGTTTTTGGTTTTTATTTTTAATCATTTTTAAAAATCATATATCATTTTTAAGTTGTCCTTAAACGCATGGGCCACCCGGTAGTTGTACAAGTGTCTAGCAGACAAAATACAAAAGACTATTGAGGGCGAATTGACACGGGAGAGATGAGACGCGGCAGAGATGAGACACGGGAGACATGAGACACGGGAGAGATGAGACACGGGAGAGATGAGACATGGGAGAGATGAGACACGGGAGAGATGAGACACGGAAGAGATGAAACACGGGAGAGATGAGACACGGGAGAGATGAGACATGGGAGAGATGAGACACGGGAGAGATGAGACACGGGAGAGATGAGACATGGGAGAGATGAGACACGGGAGAGATGAGACACGGGAGAGATGAGACATGGGAGAGATGAGACACGGGAGAGATGAGACACGGGAAAGATGAGACACGGGAGAGATGAGACACGGGAGAGATGAGACACGGGAGAGATGAGACACGGGAGAGATGAGACACGGGAGAGATGAGACATGGGAGAGATGAGACACGGGAGAGATGAGACACGGAAGAGATGAAACACGGGAGAGATGAGACACGGGAGAGATGAGACATGGGAGAGATGAGACACGGGAGAGATGAGACACGGGAGAGATGAGACATGGGAGAGATGAGACACGGGAGAGATGAGACACGGGAGAGATGAGACATGGGAGAGATGAGACACGGGAGAGATGAGACACGGGAAAGATGAGACACGGGAGAGATGAGACACGGGAGAGATGAGACACGGGAGAGATGAGACACGGGAGAGATGAGACACGGGAGAGATGAAACACGGAAGAGATGAGACACGGGAAAGATGAGACAAGGAAGAGATGAGACACGGGAGAGATGAGACACGGGAGAGATGAAACACGGGAGAGATCAGATGAGAAAAGGAAGGTGAGAACAGGAAGAGGTGAGAACGGGAAGAGGGGAGAACGGGAAGAGGTGAGAATGGGAAGAGGTGAGAATGGGAAGAGGTGAGAACGGGAAGAGGTGAGAACGGGAAGAGATGAGAATGGGAAGAGATGAGAACGGGAAGAGATGAGAACGGGAAGAGGTGAGAATGGGAAGAGATGAGAACGGGAAGAGATGAGAACGGGAAGATGTGAGAACGGGAAGAGGTGAGAATGGGAAGAGGTGAGAACGGGAACAGATGAGAATGGGAAGAGATGAGAACGGGAAGAGATGAGAACGGGAAGAGGTGAGAACGGGAAGAGATGAGAACGGGAAGAGATGAGAACGGGAAGAGATAAGAACGGGAAGATGTGAGAACGGGAAGAGGTGAGAATGGGAAGAGGTGAGAACGGGAACAGATGAGAATGGGAAGAGATGAGAACGGGAAGAGGTGAGAACGGGAAGAGATGAGAACGGGAAGAGGTGAGAACGGGAAGAGATGAGAACGGGAAGAGGTGAGAACGGGAAGAGGTGAGAACGGGAAGAGGTGAGAACGGGAAGAGATGAGAACGGGAAGAGGTGAGAACGGGAAGAGGTGAGAACGGGAAGAGGTGAGAACGGGAAGAGATGAGAACGGGAAGAGGTGAGAACGGGAAGAGGTGAGAACGGGAAGAGATGAGAACGGGAAGAGGTGAGAACGGGAAGAGGTGAGAACGGGAAGAGGTGAGAACGGGAAGAGATGAGAACGGGAAGAGGTGAGAACGGGAAGAGGTGAGAATGGGAAGAGGTGAGAACGGGAAGAGATGAGAACGGGAAGAGGTGAGAACGGGAAGAGGTGAGAACGGGAAGAGGTGAGAACGGGAAGAGATGAGAACGGGAAGAGGTGAGAACGGGAAGAGGTGAGAACGGGAAGAGGTGAGAACGGGAAGAGATGAGAACGGGAAGAGGTGAGAACGGGAAGAGGTGAGAACGGGAAGAGGTGAGAACGGGAAGAGGTGAGAACGGGAAGAGGTGAGAACGGGAAGAGATGAGAACGGGAAGAGGTGAGAACGGGAAGAGATGAGAACGGGAAGAGGTGAGAACGGGAAGAGATGAGAACGGAAAGAGGTGAGAACGGGAAGAGATGAGAACGGGAAGAGGTGAGAACGGGAAGAGATGAGAACGGAAAGAGGTGAGAACGGGAAGAGATGAGAACGGAAAGAGGTGAGAACGGGAAGAGATGAGAACGGGAAGAGGTGAGAACGGGAAGAGATGAGAACGGGAAGAGGTGAGAACGGGAAGAGATGAGAACGGGAAGAGGTGAGAACGGGAAGAGGTGAGAACGGGAAGAGGTGAGAACGGGAAGAGATGAGAACGGGAAGAGGTGAGAACGGGAAGAGATGAGAACGGGAAGAGGTGAGAACGGGAAGAGGTGAGACATCGTGTATTCGGAGTCAGCTGGTTCACGATGCTGTATTTGGCACATGGGTCGTAGGTTACCCACCTCTCGCCGTTGGCTCGTTAGCTTGCTACATTAAACTACTTAGCTGTTGTTGGGATAAATTTAGTAGCATGAAATGGGAGGAAACCTGCATACCAAGGGGAGATTTTGAAGGTTAAAAGAAGCCTCAATAACGAGCACATAGACATAACCAAATTTTAGTTGAATTTATATTTTTTAATATCTGTATGAATGAATTTGTATGAAAAATAATGTTAAAAGGTATTCAAAATTACCTCCCCGAAATCGTTGTCTATGGCCAAGGAACCGCTTCCTCAGCTGTTCCTTGGCCAAAGAAACGAAATCAGGGTGTATTATTCTATACTTAAAACTGACTCTGGTGAGTTAACCGGCGCTATCTTATTTAAGACTAGTCGACTTCAGCATTTTTTTATCTAATCAATTTTAGCTGTTGTAAGCCAGAGACAAAAGTGAATTGTTGCTGCATTTTTGTAAAATGGTTCAATGTGCCTGGATACGGGGTGCAAGGTCCACAGGTCGGCAACAAATTTCAGTTTTAAGCCTAGCCATATAGACATAATTAGATTAATAAATTTAACAGTCAAGAATGGACATAGTTTCTGATCGAGATTTTCAATTCGACAACATCGAACCACCAGTATCAGAACGCTTGGAAGTGAGACTGAATGTCTGCGTTGGTGTGACCTTCTTTGTCCTGTGCATGCTGGTGCACCATTATGTCAGCAAGAGGCTGTGCAGTAAGCGGTTTAAAGCTTATTCCCAATTGTCGTGGCAACTGCAGATGGAATGGGACTCGAGGTAAGTTTCGATTGGAGCCTCCTGACTTATTTAGCAAAAATGAGGTCTGCTTGTTGAGAGACTGACTGGCAAAGACAGTGAGAGACTGGCAAAGACGGGGAGAGACTGGCAAAGAGAGAGACTGGCGAAGACAGGGAGAGACTGGCAAAGAGAGAGACTGGCAAAGAGAGAGACTGGCAAAGAGAGAGACTGGCGAAGACAGGGAGAGACTGGCAAAGAGAGAGACTGGCAAAGAGAGAGACTGGCGAAGACAGGGAGAGACTGGCAAAGAGAGAGACTGGCGAAGACAGGGAGAGACTGGCAAAGAGAGAGACTGGCGAAGACAGGGAGAGACTGGCAATGACAGGCAGAGACTGGCAAAGGCAGTGAGATACTGGCAAAGGCAGTGAGATACTGGCAAAGAGAGAGACTGGCGAAGAGAGAGACTGGCAAAGAGAGAGACTGGCAAAGAGAGAGACTGGCGAAGACAGGGAGAGACTGGCAAAGACAGGGAGAGACTGGCAAAGACAGGGAGAGACTGGCAAAGACGGGGAGAGACTGGCAAAGAGAGAGACTGGCAAAGAGAGAGACTGGCGAAGAGAGAGACTGGCAAAGAGAGAGACTGGCAAAGAGAGAGACTGGCGAAGACAGGATGAGACTGGCAAAGACAGGGAGAGACTGGCGAAGACAGGGAGAGACTGGCAAAGACAGGGAGAGACTGGCAAAGACGGGGAGAGACTGGCAAAGAGAGAGACTGGCGAAGAGAGAGACTGGCAAAGAGAGAGACTGGCAAAGAGAGAGACTGGCGAAGACAGGGAGAGACTGGCAAAGACAGGGAGAGACTGGCAAAGACGGGGAGAGACTGGCAAAGAGAGAGACTAGCAAAGAGAGAGACTGGCGAAGAGAGAGACTGGCGAAGAGAGAGACTGGCAAAGAGAGAGACTGGCGAAGACAGGATGAGACTGGCAAAGACAGGGAGAGACTGGCAAAGACAGGGAGAGACTGGCAAAGACGGGGAGAGACTGGCAAAGAGAGAGACTGGCAAAGAGAGAGACTGGCGAAGAGAGAGACTGGCGAAGACAGGGAGAGACTGGCAAAGAGAGAGACTGGCGAAGACAGGGAGAGACTGGCAAAGAGAGAGACTGGCGAAGACAGGGAGAGACTGGCAATGACAGGCAGAGACTGGCAAAGGCAGTGAGAGACTGGCAAAGGCAGTGAGAGACTGGCAATGACAGGCAGAGACTGGCAAAGACAGGGAGAGACTGGCAAAGACAGGGAGAGACTGGCAAAGGCAGGGAGAGACTGGCAAAGACAGGGAGAGACTGGCAAAGGCAGTGAGATACTGGCAAAGGCAGTGAGAGACTGGCAAAGGCAGGGAGAGACTGGCAAAGGCAGTGAGATACTGGCAAAGGCAGTGAGAGACTGGCAAAGGCAGGGAGAGACTGGCAAAGAGAGAGACTGGCAAATGGAGAGTTTGGCAAAGACTGGTAGAGACAGGCATGGATAAAAGGGATAAAAAGAAGCTGCGATTAAACTATTCTCAGATAGTAGCTTAACTGTCCCACCCCACAATTTAAGAGGTTTAGCAGAATGTGTCCATTCAAATAGATGCAATTTTTTCAAGTCTTTCTTAATTGAACTGGGTGTGGCACAAATGCTCACATGCCGGAGAGCTTACTATATTAACACAAGTCAAAGTTAAAGGCAGTAGAAATTTGGCAATTTCTAATATCAAAGTATATGGATTGCTATTTACTTTCTTATGTCTCCTTTGCCAAACTGAATTCGTACTCAAATTGTACCTTGCAAGTAAATTAAAGCAGTAAAAATATATTAGTAAATTTGTGAGTTTACATTTTCAGAATAGTTTCAAGCATTCATGCCGCATTGGTCACTGTACTCAGCATGTACGCTTTGGCATTTGAGCAAGCACTTTGGACTGGAATGATTGAGTACGTTCGTAAACTCAAACTATTGTTCATTATTTTCAAACCTGCGCGATTTTTTTGTTTTACTATTTTGCTTTTCATTTTACTTTTGTTTTAGTGCGCCAACAAAAATAGGCGGAATTACATTGTCAATCAGTGCCGCGTACATGCTGGCAGGTAAAAACTGATTAAATCAATTGTAAAAGTACAATTTGTTGAGCTATGCACTTTTCAATCCAAACTATTGTCAGACGCCATTTCGATGCCGATTTACTGGCGGGACGTCAATCTGCTCGTGTTTTGGCTGCACCACGGCGTTGCCGCTCTGTGCTTCTCAATCTGCGCCGTAATTAAACTAATTGTTGCACTTTTAACGAGTTTCACATTCTTTAATTAACAATCAGCAAAATCATCACTTCACAATTCTATCAATTCTTGATTTTAATGTAAGATTCTCGATCTCGATCCTCATTTTCTGATTCTCACAATCCTCAAATCCCCATTTAGTAATCCCTAAAATCATTATTTCCTTATCCTAAAAATTATCATTTTCCAATCGCTAAAATCCTCATTTCTCTACTCATAAAATTCCTCATTTTTACATTCACAAAACAATATTTTCCGAACGCACAAAATCCTCATTTCCCGTTTCACAAAATCCTCATTTCCCAACTTACAAAATCCTCATTTCCCAACTTACAAAATCCTCATTTCCCAACTTACAAAATCCTCATTTCCCAACTTACAAAATCCTCATTTCCCAGCTTACAAAATCCTCATTTCCCAACTTACAAAATCCTCATTTCCCAACTTACAAAATCCTCATTTCCCAACTTACAAAATCCTCATTTCCCAACTTACAAAATCCTCATTTCCCAGCTTACAAAATCCTCATTTCCCAACTTACAAAATCCTCGTTTCCCAACTTACAAAATCCTCGTTTCCCAACTCACAAAATCCTCACTTCCCAACTTATAAAATCCTCATTTCCCAACTTACAAAATCCTCGTTTCCCAACTCACAAAATCCTCACTTCCCAACTTACAAAATCCTCATTTCCCGATTCCCATTCATTAAAGACTCGCGGTATTCTACATTTCTTTGCGCTGTTTCGCCTTCTGTCTGAGATGTCAACGCCATTCCTGAACATGAACTGGTACTACAGGCTGTGTAAGGTGAGCAGAGGCTCGCTGCTGAGTCTGAGCAATTCCATCTGCTTGTCAAGCACATACCTGACGGGTAGATTGTTAGCGATTCCAGTCTATTGGTACTATTTTGCCCAGTCTACAAGCACAATGGCATTCACCCGGTTGGCTGCCGAAGCTGATATTATCCTTGTGATTTGGGTTGCTTCCAGTCTGCTTCTAGACATTCTGAACATCTATTGGGCCAGATCTATACTGCGAGGGAGCCTGGTAACTGTTACTAAAGGCCTGCAACTGAGACTGCTGCTTTGATTCGACTAATTTTATACGTTTTTAGCTTCTCGACTACTTATAGTAACCGAATTATCGTTTTCATATAAAACGACAAAAAATCTTAAAGTTCTATTAAAAGGCATGATATCGCTTTCTGTTTGATTTATGTATGACTAAAGTACGTATGATTTAGGCACATACGCGACAAAATAAATAATTTGAACTCTTAATAGCCACTTTAATTGAAAATGCTCTAGTCTATGGTTAGCTTTTGCGCAAAAAATCTTTTTTTATATTTTTGTCTTTAATTTCTATTAAGTCGTCAGTAAAATTTACGCTTTAAAACCCTTACTCCTAGCCCAGTGTACACTTGTTTTTTTTAGTGTCAACCCAGGTTAACACCCTTCCTCCTAACATAATCTTCACTCGTCCTTCTAAACCAACCCCAGATAACACCCCATCCTCCTAACTACGTACGTACACTCTTCCTTCTTAGTCAACCCCAGATAACGCCCCGTCCTCCTAACTCAATGTACACTCTTCCTTCTCAGTCAACGCCAGATGACACCCCTTCCTCCTAACTACTGTACAGTCTTCCTTCTCAGTCAACCCCAGATAACACCCCTTCCTCCTAACTACATGTACAGTCTTCCTTCTCAGTCAACCCCAGATAACACCCCTTCCTCCTAACTACATGTACAGTCTTCCTTCTCAGTCAACCCCAGATAACACCCCTTCCTCCTAAATACATGTACAGTCTTCCTTCTTAGTCAACCCCAGATAACGCCCCGTCCTCCTAACTCAATGTACACTCTTCCTTCTCAGTCAACGCCAGATAACAACCCCTTCCTCCTAACTACATGTACAGTCTTCCTTCTCAGTCAAAACCAGATAACACCCCTTCCTCCTAACTACATGTACACTCATCTTCTCTGCCAACCCTAGTTAAAACTCTTTCTCCTAAACGAACGTATACTAATTGCTGCCCAGTCAACACATGCTACTGGTTAAGGTAATTTAAAGTGTATTAAGCCACGGATTGTCAGTTAGAAAAAACACTTGACAAATAAAAAATGTGTGAAAGCGGGAAAAAAGAAAGCAAGTGTGTTTAGTTTTTTGTGAGCCGTGAAATTTTTTTCAAAGAAAAAACAAACGAATAAAAAATCTACTTATAAGAAGGTGCTCTGGTCACACAAAACATGATTTGCACTTCTAAAGTCAGCTCAAATAGGTTTGACTGCTAAAGAGAAGCATTGCTAATATTATCCCTGTGTCTTTGTCTCACATAGTCGTTAATGTAGAAAGAGTCAATCAGTAAGGCCAGGTAACTAGATAATTAGTGCGCAGAAAAACAAAGGTGAATGGGTATTTGTCTATGCTAAAACATATCCATTCACGAGCTGCTCCGTTGAACATAGGTCTCGCATTGCCGTGATCGTTGCTTGAAATTTTCAATCTCTGCGAACTTCCGTGTCTAATTCAGCCTGCGCTCTCTAGCCAGGTGAATGTCCTGAAACCAGTTGTACATAGTCTTTTAGATTTGATTCTTTAAATTTTACCTGTACTGAATTCAGAAAAATCTAATTCCTAATTCCGCACCTCCAAGAGGAACTCCTCCAGTTCGATGGTCGCTCTCTCGAGGTCGTCATTGACGATGACGATGTCGAAATTTCCTGCGGCCAGGCCGTACTCCATCTCGGCTCTGGCTGCCCCTAGGCGTGCCTGGACCCGGTCCTCCGACTCGGTGCCTCGGCCGCGCAGGCGTTGCTCCTAGATTTAGTAATTGTTAATTCCGGTAATAAAAACTTTAAAAAGTCGGTCCCAAAAAACTTTTCAAAAACTTGAAATGGAAGCCCCTAAATTGTGATTTTAAAGTACTGCTTGTTTCCAATACCAACTGTTTTGAAGACAGCTAGTTTTTTTCGACCACCAATAAGTTTAGAAAACTAGTTTAGCAAGTCGGTATCTTGAAAAATCACTTGTTTAAAACTGAATTAACACTAATAAAAAGTATCACTTGCTTAGAAAATCGTGCCTTTCTAGTTTATACCTTCGGTAGTTAAAGTTGATATTAGGAAAGTCGTTACTTTGAAACTTGCTCGATAAGAAACAGTTTTTTTAAAAATCGCTACTTTAAAAAATCGCTAGTTTAGAAAATCGCTAGTTACTGAAAATCGCTAATTACTGAATGTCGCTAGTTTAGAAAATCGCTAGTTACTGAAAATCGCTAATTACTGAATGTCGCTAGTTTAGAAAATAGCTAGTTACTGAAAATCGCTAATTACTGAATGTCGCTAGTTTAGAAAATAGCTAGTTACTGAAAATCGCTAATTACTGAATGTCGCTAGTTTAGAAAATCGCTAGTTACTGAAAATCGCTAATTACTGAATGTCGCTAGTTTAGAAAATCGCTAGTTACTGAAAATCGCTAGTTACTAAAAATCGCTAGTTACTGAAAATCGCTAGTTACTGAAAATCGCTAGTTACTGAATGTCGCTAGTTTAGAAAATCGCTAGTTACTGAAAATCGCTAGTTACTAAAAATCGCTAGTTACTGAAAATCGCTAGTTACTGAAAATCGCTAGTTACTGAATGTCGCTAGTTTAGAAAATCGCTAGTTACTGAATGTCGCTAGTTTAGAAAATCGCTAGTTACTGAAAATCGCTAGTTTAGAAAATCGCTGGTTACTAAAACTCGCTAGTTACTGAAAATCGCTAGTTACTAAAACTCGCTAGTTGAGAAAATCTCTAGTTTAGAAAATCGCTAGTTTAGAAAATCGATAGTTTAGAAAATCGCTAGTTTAGAAAATCGCTAGTTACTGAAAATCGATTGTTACTGAAAATCGCTATTTACTGAATGTCGCTAGTTTAGAAAATCGCTAGTTACTGAAAATCGCTAGTTACTGAAAATCGCTAGTTACTGAAAATCGCTAGTTACTGAAAATCGCTAGTTACTGAAAATCGCTAGTTACTGAAAATCGCTAGTTACTGAAAATCGCTATTTACTGAATGTCGCTAGTTTAGAAAATCGCTAGTTACTGAAAATCGCTAGTTTAGAAAATCGCTGGTTACTAAAACTCGCTAGTTACTGAAAATCGCTAGTTACTGAATGTCGCTAGTTGAGAAAATCTCTAGTTTAGAAAATCGCTAGTTTAGAAAATCGATAGTTTAGAAAATCGCTAGTTTAGAAAATCGCTAGTTACTGAAAATCGATTGTTACTGAAAATCGCTATTTACTGAATGTCGCTAGTTTAGAAAATCGCTAGTTACTGAAAATCGCTAGTTACTGAAAATCGCTAGTTACTGAAAATCGCTAGTTACTGAAAATCGCTAGTTACTGAAAATCGCTAGTTACTGAAAATCGCTAGTTACTGAAAATCGCTATTTACTGAATGTCGCCAGTTTAGAAAATCGCTAGTTACTGAAAATCGCTAGTTACTGAAAATCGCTAGTTACTGAAAATCGCTAGTTACTGAAAATCGCTATTTACTGAATGTCGCCAGTTTAGAAAATCGCTAGTTACTGAAAATCGCTATTTACTGAATGTCGCTAGTTTAGAAAATCGCTAGTTACTAAAAATCGCTAGTTACTGAAAATCGCTAGTTACTGAAAATCGCTAGTTACTGAATGTCGCTAGTTTAGAAAATCGCTAGTTACTGAATGTCGCTAGTTTAGAAAATCGCTAGTTACTGAAAATCGCTAGTTTAGAAAATCGCTGGTTACTAAAACTCGCTAGTTACTGAAAATCGCTAGTTACTGAATGTCGCTAGTTGAGAAAATCTCTAGTTTAGAAAATCGCTAGTTTAGAAAATCGATAGTTTAGAAAATTTGCTAGTTTAGAAAATCGCTAGTTACTGAAAATCGATTGTTACTGAAAATCGCTATTTACTGAATGTCGCTAGTTTAGAAAATCGCTAGTTACTGAAAATCGCTAGTTACTGAAAATCGCTAGTTACTGAAAATCGCTAGTTACTGAAAATCGCTAGTTACTGAAAATCGCTAGTTACTGAAAATCGCTAGTTACTGAAAATCGCTATTTACTGAATGTCGCTAGTTTAGAAAATCGCTAGTTACTGAAAATCGCTAGTTTAGAAAATCGCTGGTTACTAAAACTCGCTAGTTACTGAAAATCGCTAGTTACTGAATGTCGCTAGTTGAGAAAATCTCTAGTTTAGAAAATCGCTAGTTTAGAAAATCGATAGTTTAGAAAATCGCTAGTTTAGAAAATCGCTAGTTACTGAAAATCGATTGTTACTGAAAATCGCTATTTACTGAATGTCGCTAGTTTAGAAAATCGCTAGTTACTGAAAATCGCTAGTTACTGAAAATCGCTAGTTACTGAAAATCGCTAGTTACTGAAAATCGCTAGTTACTGAAAATCGCTAGTTACTGAAAATCGCTAGTTACTGAAAATCGCTATTTACTGAATGTCGCCAGTTTAGAAAATCGCTAGTTACTGAAAATCGCTAGTTACTGAAAATCGCTAGTTACTGAAAATCGCTAGTTACTGAAAATCGCTATTTACTGAATGTCGCCAGTTTAGAAAATCGCTAGTTACTGAAAATCGCTATTTACTGAATGTCGCTAGTTTAGAAAATCGCTAGTTACTAAAAATCGCTAGTTACTGAAAATCGCTAGTTACTGAAAATCGCTAGTTACTGAATGTCGCTAGTTTAGAAAATCGCTAGTTACTGAATGTCGCTAGTTTAGAAAATCGCTAGTTACTGAAAATCGCTAGTTTAGAAAATCGCTGGTTACTAAAACTCGCTAGTTACTGAAAATCGCTAGTTACTGAATGTCGCTAGTTGAGAAAATCTCTAGTTTAGAAAATCGCTAGTTTAGAAAATCGATAGTTTAGAAAATCGCTAGTTTAGAAAATCGCTAGTTACTGAAAATCGATTGTTACTGAAAATCGCTATTTACTGAATGTCGCTAGTTTAGAAAATCGCTAGTTACTGAAAATCGCTAGTTACTGAAAATCGCTAGTTACTGAAAATCGCTAGTTACTGAAAATCGCTAGTTACTGAAAATCGCTAGTTACTGAAAATCGCTAGTTACTGAAAATCGCTAATTACTGAATGTCGCTAGTTTAGAAAATCGCTAGTTACTGAAAATCGCTAGTTACTGAAAATCGCTAGTTACTGAAAATCGCTAGTTACTGAAAATCGCTAGTTACTGAAAATCGCTATTTACTGAATGTCGCCAGTTTAGAAAATCGCTAGTTACTGAAAATCGCTATTTACTGAATGTCGCTAGTTTAGAAAATCGCTAGTTACTGAAAATCGCTAGTTACTGAAAATCGCTAGTTACTGAAAATCGCTAGTTACTGAATGTCGCTAGTTTAGAAAATCGCTAGTTTAGAAAATCGCTAGTTACTGAAAATCGATTGTTACTGAAAATCGCTAGTTTAGAAAATCGCTGGTTACTAAAACTCGCTAGTTACTGAAAATCGCTAGTTACTGAATGTCGCTAGTTGAGAAAATCTCTAGTTTAGAAAATCGCTAGTTTAGAAAATCGATAGTTTAGAAAATCGCTAGTTTAGAAAATCGCTAGTTTAGAAAATCGCTAGTTACTGAAAATCGCTAGTTACTGAAAATCGCTATTTACTGAATGTCGCTAGTTTAGAAAATCGCTAGTTACTGAAAATCGCTAGTTACTGAAAATCGCTAGTTACTGAAAATCGCTAGTTTAGAAAATCGCTAGTTACTGAAAATCGCTGGTTACTAAAACTCGCTAGTTACTGAAAATCGCTAGTTACTGAATGTCGCTAGTTGAGAAAATCTCTAGTTTAGAAAATCGCTAGTTTAGAAAATCGATAGTTTAGAAAATCGCTAGTTTAGAAAATCGCTAGTTACTGAAAATCGCTAGTTTCTGAAAATCGCTATTTACTGAATGTCGCTAGTTTAGAAAATCGCTAGTTACTGAAAATCGCTAGTTACTGAAAATCGCTAGTTACTGAAAATCGCTAGTTTAGAAAATCGCTAGTTACTGAAAATCGCTAGTTACTGAAAATCGCTAGTTACTGAAAATCGCTAGTTACTGAAAATCGCTATTTACTGAATGTCGCTAGTTTAGAAAATCGCTAGTTTCTGAAAATCGCTATTTACTGAATGTCGCTAGTTTAGAAAATCGCTAGTTACTGAAAATCGCTAGTTACTGAAAATCGCTAGTTACTGAAAATCGCTAGTTACTGAAAATCGCTATTTACTGAATGTCGCTAGTTACTGAAAATCGCTAGTTACTGAAAATCGCTAGTTACTGAATGTCGCTAGTTTAGAAAATCGCTAGTTACTAAAAATCGCTAGTTTAGAAAATCGCTGGTTACTAAAACTCGCTAGTTACTGAAAATCGCTAGTTACTGAATGTCGCTAGTTGAGAAAATCGCTAGTTTAGAAAATCGCTAGTTATGAAAATCTCTAGTTTAGAAAATCGCTAGTTACTGAAAATCGCTAGTTACTGAAAATCGCTAGTTACTGAAAATCGCTAGTTACTGAAAATCGCTAGTTACTGAAAATCGCTAGTTACTGAAAATCGCTAGTTACTGAAAATCGCTAGTTACTGAAAATCGCTAGTTACTGAAAATCGCTAGTTACTGAAAATCGCTAGTTACTGAAAATCGCTAGTTACTGAATGTCGCTAGTTTAGAAAATCGCTAGTTTAGAAAATCGCTAGTTACTGAAAATCGCTAGTTACTGAAAATCGCTAGTTGCTATAAATCGCTAGTTACTGAAAATCGCTAGTTACTGAAAATCGCTAGTTACTGAAAATCGCTAGTTACTGAAAATCGCTAGTTACTGAATATCGATAGTTACGGAAAATCGATTGTTACTGAAAATCGCTAGTTACTGAAAATCGCTAGTTACTGAAAATCGCTAGTTACTGAAAATCGCTAGTTACTGAAAATCGCTAGTTACTAAAAATCGCTAGTTACTGAAAATCGATTGTTACTGAAAATCGCTAGTTACTGAAAATCGCTATTTACTGAATGTCGCTAGTTTAGAAAATCGCTAGTTTAGAAAATCGCTAGTTACTGAAAATCGCTAGTTACTGAAAATCGCTAGTTACTGAAAATCGCTAGTTACTGAAAATCGCTACTTACTGAAAATCGCTAGTTACTGAATGTCGCTAGTTTAGAAAAATCGCTAGTTACTGAAAATCGCTAGTTACTGAAAATCGCTAGTTACTGAAAATCGCTAGTTACTAAAAATCGCTAGTTACTGAAAATCGCTAGTTACTGAAAATCGCTATTTACTGAATGTCGCTAGTTTAGAAAATCGCTAGTTACTGAAAATCGCTAGTTACTGAAAATCGCTAGTTACTGAAAATCGCTAGTTACTGAAAATCGCTATTTACTGAATGTCGCTAGTTACTGAAAATCGCTAGTTACTGAAAATCGCTAGTTACTGAATGTCGCTAGTTTAGAAAATCGCTAGTTACTGAAAATCGCTAGTTACTGAAAATCGCTAGTTACTGAAAATCGCTATTTACTGAATGTCGCTAGTTACTGAAAATCGCTAGTTACTGAAAATCGCTAGTTACTGAATGTCGCTAGTTTAGAAAATCGCTAGTTACTAAAAATCGCTAGTTTAGAAAATCGCTGGTTACTAAAACTCGCTAGTTACTGAAAATCGCTAGTTACTGAATGTCGCTAGTTGAGAAAATCGCTAGTTTAGAAAATCGCTAGTTAAGAAAATCTCTAGTTTAGAAAATCGCTAGTTACTGAAAATCGCTAGTTACTGAAAATCGCTAGTTACTGAAAATCGCTAGTTACTGAAAATCGCTAGTTACTGAAAATCGCTAGTTACTGAAAATCGCTAGTTGCTATAAATCGCTAGTTACTGAAAATCGCTAGTTACTGAAAATCGCTAGTTACTGAAAATCGCTAGTTACTGAAAATCGCTAGTTACTGAATATCGATAGTTACGGAAAATCGATTGTTACTGAAAATCGCTAGTTACTGAATGTCGCTAGTTGAGAAAATCGCTAGTTTAGAAAATCGCTAGTTAAGAAAATCTCTAGTTTAGAAAATCGCTATTTACTGAATGTCGCTAGTTACTGAAAATCGCTAGTTACTGAAAATCGCTAGTTACTGAATGTCGCTAGTTTAGAAAATCGCTAGTTACTAAAAATCGCTAGTTTAGAAAATCGCTGGTTACTAAAACTCGCTAGTTACTGAAAATCGCTAGTTTAGAAAATCGCTAGTTACTGAAAATCGCTAGTTGCTGAAAATCGCTAGTTACTGAAAATCGCTAGTTACTGAAAATCGCTATTTACTGAATGTCGCTAGTTTAGAAAATCGCTAGTTACTGAAAATCGCTATTTACTGAATGTCGCTAGTTTAGAAAATCGCTAGTTACTGAAAATCGCCAGTTACTGAAAATCGCTAGTTACTGAAAATCGCTAGTTACTGAAAATCGCTATTTACTGAATGTCGCTAGTTACTGAAAATCGCTAGTTACTGAAAATCGCTAGTTACTGAAAATCGCTAGTTACTGAAAATCGCTAGTTACTGAAAATCGCTAGTTACTGAAAATCGCTAGTTACTGAAAATCGCTAGTTACTGAAAATCGCTAGTTACTGAATGTCGCTAGTTTAGAAAATCGCTAGTTTAGAAAATCGCTAGTTACTGAAAATCGCTAGTTACTGAAAATCGCTAGTTGCTATAAATCGCTAGTTACTGAATATCGATAGTTACGGAAAATCGATTGTTACTGAAAATCGCTAGTTACTGAAAATCGCTAGTTACTAAAAATCGCTAGTTACTGAAAATCGCTAGTTACTGAAAATCGCTAGTTACTGAAAATCGCTAGTTACTAAAAATCGCTAGTTACTGAAAATCGCTAGTTACTGAAAATCGCTAGTTACTGAATGTCGCTAGTTTAGAAAATCGCTAGTTTAGAAAATTGCTAGTTACTAAAAATCGCTAGTTACTGAAAATCGCTAGTTACTGAAAATCGCTAGTTACTGAAAATCGCTAGTTACTAAAAATCGCTAGTTACTGAAAATCGCTAGTTACTGAAAATCGCTAGTTACTGAATGTCGCTAGTTTAGAAAATCGCTAGTTTAGAAAATCGCTAGTTTAGAAAATCGCTAGTTACTGAATATCGATAGTTACTGAAAATCGCTAGTTACTGAATGTCGCTAGTTTAGAAAATCGCTAGTTACTGAAAATCGATTGTTACTGAAAATCGCTAGTTACTGAAAATCGCTATTTACTGAATGTCGCTAGTTTAGAAAATCGCTAGTTACTGAAAATCGCTAGTTACTGAAAATCGCTAGTTACTGAAAATCGCTAGTTACTATAAATCGCTAGTTACTGAAAATCGCTAGTTACTGAAAATCGCTAGTTACTGAAAATCGCTAGTTACTGAAAATCGCTTGTTACTGAAAATCGCTAGTTACTGAATATCGATAGTTACGGAAAATCGATTGTTACTGAAAATCGCTAGTTACTGAAAATCGCTAGTTACTAAAAATCGCTAGTTACTGAAAATCGCTAGTTACTGAATATCGATAGTTACGGAAAATCGCTAGTTACTATAAATCGCTAGTTACTGAAAATCGCTAGGTACTGAAAATCGCTAGTTACTGAAAATCGCTAGTTTAGAAAATCGCTAGTTACTGAAAATCGCTAGTTACTGAAAATCGCTAGTTACTGAAAATCGCTAGTTACTGAAAATCGCTATTTACTGAATGTCGCTAGTTTAGAAAATCGCTAGTTTCTAAAAATCGCTAGTTACTGAAAATCGCTAGTTACTGAAAATCGCTAGTTACTGAATGTCGCTAGTTTAGAAAATCGCTAGTTACTGAAAATCGCTAGTTACTAAGAATCGCTAGTTACTGAAAATCGCTAGTTACTGAAAATCGCTAGTTACTGAATGTCGCTAGTTTAGAAAATCGCTAGTTACTGAATGTCGCTAGTTTAGAAAATCGCTAGTTACTGAAAATCGCTAGTTTAGAAAATCGCTGGTTACTAAAACTCGCTAGTTACTGAAAATCGCTAGTTACTGAATGTCGCTAGTTGAGAAAATCTCTAGTTTAGAAAATCGCTAGTTTAGAAAATCGATAGTTTAGAAAATCGCTAGTTTAGAAAATCGCTAGTTACTGAAAATCGATTGTTACTGAAAATCGCTATTTACTGAATGTCGCTAGTTTAGAAAATCGCTAGTTACTGAAAATCGCTAGTTACTGAAAATCGCTAGTTACTGAAAATCGCTAGTTACTGAAAATCGCTAGTTACTGAAAATCGCTAGTTACTGAAAATCGCTAGTTACTGAAAATCGCTATTTACTGAATGTCGCTAGTTTAGAAAATCGCTAGTTACTGAAAATCGCTAGTTTAGAAAATCGCTGGTTACTAAAACTCGCTAGTTACTGAAAATCGCTAGTTACTGAATGTCGCTAGTTGAGAAAATCTCTAGTTTAGAAAATCGCTACTTTAGAAAATCGATAGTTTAGAAAATCGCTAGTTTAGAAAATCGCTAGTTACTGAAAATCGATTGTTACTGAAAATCGCTATTTACTGAATGTCGCTAGTTTAGAAAATCGCTAGTTACTGAAAATCGCTAGTTACTGAAAATCGCTAGTTACTGAAAATCGCTAGTTACTGAAAATCGCTAGTTACTGAAAATCGCTAGTTACTGAAAATCGCTAGTTACTGAAAATCGCTATTTACTGAATGTCGCTAGTTTAGAAAATCGCTAGTTACTGAAAATCGCTAGTTTAGAAAATCGCTGGTTACTAAAACTCGCTAGTTACTGAAAATCGCTAGTTACTGAATGTCGCTAGTTGAGAAAATCTCTAGTTTAGAAAATCGCTACTTTAGAAAATCGATAGTTTAGAAAATCGCTAGTTTAGAAAATCGCTAGTTACTGAAAATCGATTGTTACTGAAAATCGCTATTTACTGAATGTCGCTAGTTTAGAAAATCGCTAGTTACTGAAAATCGCTAGTTACTGAAAATCGCTAGTTACTGAAAATCGCTAGTTACTGAAAATCGCTAGTTACTGAAAATCGCTAGTTACTGAAAATCGCTAGTTACTGAAAATCGCTATTTACTGAATGTCGCCAGTTTAGAAAATCGCTAGTTACTGAAAATCGCTAGTTACTGAAAATCGCTAGTTACTGAAAATCGCTAGTTACTGAAAATCGCTATTTACTGAATGTCGCCAGTTTAGAAAATCGCTAGTTACTGAAAATCGCTATTTACTGAATGTCGCTAGTTTAGAAAATCGCTAGTTACTAAAAATCGCTAGTTACTGAAAATCGCTAGTTACTGAAAATCGCTAGTTACTGAATGTCGCTAGTTTAGAAAATCGCTAGTTACTGAATGTCGCTAGTTTAGAAAATCGCTAGTTACTGAAAATCGCTAGTTTAGAAAATCGCTGGTTACTAAAACTCGCTAGTTACTGAAAATCGCTAGTTACTGAATGTCGCTAGTTGAGAAAATCTCTAGTTTAGAAAATCGCTAGTTTAGAAAATCGATAGTTTAGAAAATCGCTAGTTTAGAAAATCGCTAGTTACTGAAAATCGATTGTTACTGAAAATCGCTATTTACTGAATGTCGCTAGTTTAGAAAATCGCTAGTTACTGAAAATCGCTAGTTACTGAAAATCGCTAGTTACTGAAAATCGCTAGTTACTGAAAATCGCTAGTTACTGAAAATCGCTAGTTACTGAAAATCGCTAGTTACTGAAAATCGCTATTTACTGAATGTCGCCAGTTTAGAAAATCGCTAGTTACTGAAAATCGCTAGTTACTGAAAATCGCTAGTTACTGAAAATCGCTAGTTACTGAAAATCGCTATTTACTGAATGTCGCCAGTTTAGAAAATCGCTAGTTACTGAAAATCGCAATTTACTGAATGTCGCTAGTTTAGAAAATCGCTAGTTACTGAAAATCGCAATTTACTGAATGTCGCTAGTTTAGAAAATCGCTAGTTACTAAAAATCGCTAGTTACTGAAAATCGCTAGTTACTGAAAATCGCTAGTTACTGAATGTCGCTAGTTTAGAAAATCGCTAGTTACTGAATGTCGCTAGTTTAGAAAATCGCTAGTTACTGAAAATCGCTAGTTTAGAAAATCGCTGGTTACTAAAACTCGCTAGTTACTGAAAATCGCTAGTTACTGAATGTCGCTAGTTGAGAAAATCTCTAGTTTAGAAAATCGCTAGTTTAGAAAATCGATAGTTTAGAAAATCGCTAGTTTAGAAAATCGCTAGTTACTGAAAATCGATTGTTACTGAAAATCGCTATTTACTGAATGTCGCTAGTTTAGAAAATCGCTAGTTACTGAAAATCGCTAGTTACTGAAAATCGCTAGTTACTGAAAATCGCTAGTTACTGAAAATCGCTAGTTACTGAAAATCGCTAGTTACTGAAAATCGCTAGTTACTGAAAATCGCTATTTACTGAATGTCGCCAGTTTAGAAAATCGCTAGTTACTGAAAATCGCTAGTTACTGAAAATCGCTAGTTACTGAAAATCGCTAGTTACTGAAAATCGCTAGTTACTGAAAATCGCTATTTACTGAATGTCGCCAGTTTAGAAAATCGCTAGTTACTGAAAATCGCTATTTACTGAATGTCGCTAGTTTAGAAAATCGCTAGTTACTGAAAATCGCTAGTTACTGAAAATCGCTAGTTACTGAAAATCGCTAGTTACTGAATGTCGCTAGTTTAGAAAATCGCTAGTTTAGAAAATCGCTAGTTACTGAAAATCGATTGTTACTGAAAATCGCTAGTTTAGAAAATCGCTGGTTACTAAAACTCGCTAGTTACTGAAAATCGCTAGTTACTGAATGTCGCTAGTTGAGAAAATCTCTAGTTTAGAAAATCGCTAGTTTAGAAAATCGATAGTTTAGAAAATCGCTAGTTTAGAAAATCGCTAGTTACTGAAAATCGCTAGTTACTGAAAATCGCTATTTACTGAATGTCGCTAGTTTAGAAAATCGCTAGTTACTGAAAATCGCTAGTTACTGAAAATCGCTAGTTACTGAAAATCGCTAGTTTAGAAAATCGCTAGTTACTGAAAATCGCTGGTTACTAAAACTCGCTAGTTACTGAAAATCGCTAGTTACTGAATGTCGCTAGTTGAGAAAATCTCTAGTTTAGAAAATCGCTAGTTTAGAAAATCGATAGTTTAGAAAATCGCTAGTTTAGAAAATCGCTAGTTACTGAAAATCGCTAGTTTCTGAAAATCGCTATTTACTGAATGTCGCTAGTTTAGAAAATCGCTAGTTACTGAAAATCGCTAGTTACTGAAAATCGCTAGTTACTGAAAATCGCTAGTTACTGAAAATCGCTAGTTACTGAAAATCGCTAGTTACTGAAAATCGCTAGTTACTGAAAATCGCTAGTTACTGAAAATCGCTATTTACTGAATGTCGCTAGTTTAGAAAATCGCTAGTTACTGAAAATCGCTAGTTTAGAAAATCGCTGGTTACTAAAACTCGCTAGTTACTGAAAATCGCTAGTTACTGAATGTCGCTAGTTGAGAAAATCTCTAGTTTAGAAAATCGCTACTTTAGAAAATCGATAGTTTAGAAAATCGCTAGTTACTGAAAATCGCTAGTTACTGAAAATCGCTAGTTACTGAAAATCGCTATTTACTGAATGTCGCTAGTTTAGAAAATCGCTAGTTACTGAAAATCGCTAGTTACTGAAAATCGCTAGTTACTGAAAATCGCTAGTTACTGAAAATCGCTAGTTACTGAAAATCGCTAGTTACTGAAAATCGCTAGTTACTGAAAATCGCTATTTACTGAATGTCGCCAGTTTAGAAAATCGCTAGTTACTGAAAATCGCTAGTTACTGAAAATCGCTAGTTACTGAAAATCGCTAGTTACTGAAAATCGCTATTTACTGAATGTCGCCAGTTTAGAAAATCGCTAGTTACTGAAAATCGCTATTTACTGAATGTCGCTAGTTTAGAAAATCGCTAGTTACTAAAAATCGCTAGTTACTGAAAATCGCTAGTTACTGAAAATCGCTAGTTACTGAATGTCGCTAGTTTAGAAAATCGCTAGTTACTGAATGTCGCTAGTTTAGAAAATCGCTAGTTACTGAAAATCGCTAGTTTAGAAAATCGCTGGTTACTAAAACTCGCTAGTTACTGAAAATCGCTAGTTACTGAATGTCGCTAGTTGAGAAAATCTCTAGTTTAGAAAATCGCTAGTTTAGAAAATCGATAGTTTAGAAAATCGCTAGTTTAGAAAATCGCTAGTTACTGAAAATCGATTGTTACTGAAAATCGCTATTTACTGAATGTCGCTAGTTTAGAAAATCGCTAGTTACTGAAAATCGCTAGTTACTGAAAATCGCTAGTTACTGAAAATCGCTAGTTACTGAAAAGCGCTAGTTACTGAAAATCGCTAGTTACTGAAAATCGCTAGTTACTGAAAATCGCTATTTACTGAATGTCGCCAGTTTAGAAAATCGCTAGTTACTGAAAATCGCTAGTTACTGAAAATCGCTAGTTACTGAAAATCGCTAGTTACTGAAAATCGCTATTTACTGAATGTCGCCAGTTTAGAAAATCGCTAGTTACTGAAAATCGCAATTTACTGAATGTCGCTAGTTTAGAAAATCGCTAGTTACTAAAAATCGCTAGTTACTGAAAATCGCTAGTTACTGAAAATCGCTAGTTACTGAATGTCGCTAGTTTAGAAAATCGCTAGTTACTGAATGTCGCTAGTTTAGAAAATCGCTAGTTACTGAAAATCGCTAGTTTAGAAAATCGCTGGTTACTAAAACTCGCTAGTTACTGAAAATCGCTAGTTACTGAATGTCGCTAGTTGAGAAAATCTCTAGTTTAGAAAATCGCTAGTTTAGAAAATCGATAGTTTAGAAAATCGCTAGTTTAGAAAATCGCTAGTTACTGAAAATCGATTGTTACTGAAAATCGCTATTTACTGAATGTCGCTAGTTTAGAAAATCGCTAGTTACTGAAAATCGCTAGTTACTGAAAATCGCTAGTTACTGAAAATCGCTAGTTACTGAAAATCGCTAGTTACTGAAAATCGCTAGTTACTGAAAATCGCTAGTTACTGAAAATCGCTAATTACTGAATGTCGCTAGTTTAGAAAATCGCTAGTTACTGAAAATCGCTAGTTACTGAAAATCGCTAGTTACTGAAAATCGCTAGTTACTGAAAATCGCTAGTTACTGAAAATCGCTAGTTACTGAAAATCGATTGTTACTGAAAATCGCTATTTACTGAATGTCGCTAGTTTAGAAAATCGCTAGTTACTGAAAATCGCTAGTTACTGAAAATCGCTAGTTACTGAAAATCGCTAGTTACTGAAAATCGCTAGTTACTGAAAATCGCTAGTTACTGAAAATCGCTAGTTACTGAAAATCGCTATTTACTGAATGTCGCCAGTTTAGAAAATCGCTAGTTACTGAAAATCGCTAGTTACTGAAAATCGCTAGTTACTGAAAATCGCTAGTTACTGAAAATCGCTAGTTACTGAAAATCGCTATTTACTGAATGTCGCCAGTTTAGAAAATCGCTAGTTACTGAAAATCGCTATTTACTGAATGTCGCTAGTTTAGAAAATCGCTAGTTACTGAAAATCGCTAGTTACTGAAAATCGCTAGTTACTGAAAATCGCTAGTTACTGAATGTCGCTAGTTTAGAAAATCGCTAGTTTAGAAAATCGCTAGTTACTGAAAATCGATTGTTACTGAAAATCGCTAGTTTAGAAAATCGCTGGTTACTAAAACTCGCTAGTTACTGAAAATCGCTAGTTACTGAATGTCGCTAGTTGAGAAAATCTCTAGTTTAGAAAATCGCTAGTTTAGAAAATCGATAGTTTAGAAAATCGCTAGTTTAGAAAATCGCTAGTTACTGAAAATCGCTAGTTACTGAAAATCGCTATTTACTGAATGTCGCTAGTTTAGAAAATCGCTAGTTACTGAAAATCGCTAGTTACTGAAAATCGCTAGTTTAGAAAATCGCTAGTTACTGAAAATCGCTAGTTACTGAAAATCGCTAGTTACTGAATGTCGCTAGTTTAGAAAATCGCTAGTTACTAAAAATCGCTAGTTTAGAAAATCGCTGGTTACTAAAACTCGCTAGTTACTGAAAATCGCTAGTTACTGAATGTCGCTAGTTGAGAAAATCGCTAGTTTAGAAAATCGCTAGTTATGAAAATCTCTAGTTTAGAAAATCGCTAGTTACTGAAAATCGCTAGTTACTGAAAATCGCTAGTTACTGAAAATCGCTAGTTACTGAAAATCGCTAGTTACTGAAAATCGCTAGTTACTGAAAATCGCTAGTTACTGAAAATCGCTAGTTACTGAAAATCGCTAGTTACTGAAAATCGCTAGTTACTGAATGTCGCTAGTTTAGAAAATCGCTAGTTTAGAAAATCGCTAGTTACTGAAAATCGCTAGTTACTGAAAATCGCTAGTTGCTATAAATCGCTAGTTACTGAAAATCGCTAGTTACTGAAAATCGCTAGTTACTGAAAATCGCTAGTTACTGAAAATCGCTAGTTACTGAAAATCGCTAGTTACTGAAAATCGCTAGTTACTGAAAATCGCTAGTTACTGAAAATCGCTAGTTTAGAAAATCGCTAGTTTAGAAAATCGCTAGTTACTGAAAATCGCTAGTTACTGAAAATCGCTAGTTGCTATAAATCGCTAGTTACTGAAAATCGCTAGTTACTGAAAATCGCCAGTTACTGAAAGTCGCTAGTTACTGAAAATCGCTAGTTACTGAATATCGATAGTTACGGAAAATCGATTGTTACTGAAAATCGCTAGTTACTGAAAATCGCTAGTTACTAAAAATCGCTAGTTACTGAAAATCGCTAGTTACTGAAAATCGCTAGTTACTGAAAATCGCTAGTTACTAAAAATCGCTAGTTACTGAAAATCGCTAGTTACTGAAAATCGCTAGTTACTGAATGTCGCTAGTTTAGAAAATCGCTAGTTTAGAAAATTGCTAGTTACTAAAAATCGCTAGTTACTGAAAATCGCTAGTTACTGAAAATCGCTAGTTACTGAAAATCGCTAGTTACTAAAAATCGCTAGTTACTGAAAATCGCTAGTTACTGAAAATCGCTAGTTACTGAATGTCGCTAGTTTAGAAAATCGCTAGTTTAGAAAATCGCTAGTTTAGAAAATCGCTAGTTACTGAATATCGATAGTTACTGAAAATCGCTAGTTACTGAATGTCGCTAGTTTAGAAAATCGCTAGTTACTGAAAATCGATTGTTACTGAAAATCGCTAGTTACTGAAAATCGCTATTTACTGAATGTCGCTAGTTTAGAAAATCGCTAGTTACTGAAAATCGCTAGTTACTGAAAATCGCTAGTTACTGAAAATCGCTAGTTACTATAAATCGCTAGTTACTGAAAATCGCTAGTTACTGAAAATCGCTAGTTACTGAAAATCGCTAGTTACTGAAAATCGCTTGTTACTGAAAATCGCTAGTTACTGAATATCGATAGTTACGGAAAATCGATTGTTACTGAAAATCGCTAGTTACTGAAAATCGCTAGTTACTAAAAATCGCTAGTTACTGAAAATCGCTAGTTACTGAATATCGATAGTTACGGAAAATCGCTAGTTACTATAAATCGCTAGTTACTGAAAATCGCTAGTTACTGAAAATCGCTAGTTACTGAAAATCGCTAGTTACTGAAAATCGCTTGTTACTGAAAATCGCTAGTTACTGAATATCGATAGTTACGGAAAATCGATTGTTACTGAAAATCGCTAGTTACTGAAAATCGCTAGTTACTGAAAATCGCTAGTTACTGAAAATCGCTAGTTACTGAATGTCGCTAGTTTAGAAAATCGCTAGTTACTGAATGTCGCTAGTTTAGAAAATCGCTAGTTACTGAAAATCGCTAGTTTAGAAAATCGCTGGTTACTAAAACTCGCTAGTTACTGAAAATCGCTAGTTACTGAATGTCGCTAGTTGAGAAAATCTCTAGTTTAGAAAATCGCTAGTTTAGAAAATCGATAGTTTAGAAAATCGCTAGTTTAGAAAATCGCTAGTTACTGAAAATCGATTGTTACTGAAAATCGCTATTTACTGAATGTCGCTAGTTTAGAAAATCGCTAGTTACTGAAAATCGCTAGTTACTGAAAATCGCTAGTTACTGAAAATCGCTAGTTACTGAAAATCGCTAGTTACTGAAAATCGCTAGTTACTGAAAATCGCTAGTTACTGAAAATCGCTAGTTACTGAAAATCGCTAATTACTGAATGTCGCTAGTTTAGAAAATCGCTAGTTACTGAAAATCGCTAGTTACTGAAAATCGCTAGGTACTGAAAATCGCTAGTTACTGAAAATCGCTAGTTACTGAAAATCGCTATTTACTGAATGTCGCCAGTTTAGAAAATCGCTAGTTACTGAAAATCGCTATTTACTGAATGTCGCTAGTTTAGAAAATCGCTAGTTACTGAAAATCGCTAGTTACTGAAAATCGCTAGTTACTGAAAATCGCTAGTTACTGAATGTCGCTAGTTTAGAAAATCGCTAGTTTAGAAAATCGCTAGTTACTGAAAATCGATTGTTACTGAAAATCGCTAGTTTAGAAAATCGCTGGTTACTAAAACTCGCTAGTTACTGAAAATCGCTAGTTACTGAATGTCGCTAGTTGAGAAAATCTCTAGTTTAGAAAATCGCTAGTTTAGAAAATCGATAGTTTAGAAAATCGCTAGTTTAGAAAATCGCTAGTTACTGAAAATCGCTAGTTACTGAAAATCGCTATTTACTGAATGTCGCTAGTTTAGAAAATCGCTAGTTACTGAAAATCGCTAGTTACTGAAAATCGCTAGTTACTGAAAATCGCTAGTTTAGAAAATCGCTAGTTACTGAAAATCGCTGGTTACTAAAACTCGCTAGTTACTGAAAATCGCTAGTTACTGAATGTCGCTAGTTGAGAAAATCTCTAGTTTAGAAAATCGCTAGTTTAGAAAATCGATAGTTTAGAAAATCGCTAGTTTAGAAAATCGCTAGTTACTGAAAATCGCTAGTTTCTGAAAATCGCTATTTACTGAATGTCGCTAGTTTAGAAAATCGCTAGTTACTGAAAATCGCTAGTTACTGAAAATCGCTAGTTACTGAAAATCGCTAGTTTAGAAAATCGCTAGTTACTGAAAATCGCTAGTTACTGAAAATCGCTAGTTACTGAAAATCGCTAGTTACTGAAAATCGCTATTTACTGAATGTCGCTAGTTTAGAAAATCGCTAGTTTCTGAAAATCGCTATTTACTGAATGTCGCTAGTTTAGAAAATCGCTAGTTACTGAAAATCGCTAGTTACTGAAAATCGCTAGTTACTGAAAATCGCTAGTTACTGAAAATCGCTATTTACTGAATGTCGCTAGTTACTGAAAATCGCTAGTTACTGAAAATCGCTAGTTACTGAAAATCGCTAGTTACTGAAAATCGCTAGTTACTGAATGTCGCTAGTTTAGAAAATCGCTAGTTTAGAAAATCGCTAGTTACTAAAAATCGCTAGTTTAGAAAATCGCTGGTTACTAAAACTCGCTAGTTACTGAAAATCGCTATTTACTGAATGTCGCTAGTTTAGAAAATCGCTAGTTTCTGAAAATCGCTATTTACTGAATGTCGCTAGTTTAGAAAATCGCTAGTTACTGAAAATCGCTAGTTACTGAAAATCGCTAGTTACTGAAAATCGCTAGTTACTGAAAATCGCTATTTACTGAATGTCGCTAGTTACTGAAAATCGCTAGTTACTGAAAATCGCTAGTTACTGAAAATCGCTAGTTACTGAAAATCGCTAGTTACTGAATGTCGCTAGTTTAGAAAATCGCTAGTTTAGAAAATCGCTAGTTACTAAAAATCGCTAGTTTAGAAAATCGCTGGTTACTAAAACTCGCTAGTTACTGAAAATCGCTAGTTACTGAATGTCGCTAGTTGAGAAAATCGCTAGTTTAGAAAATCGCTAGTTATGAAAATCTCTAGTTTAGAAAATCGCTAGTTACTGAAAATCGCTAGTTACTGAAAATCGCTAGTTACTGAAAATCGCTAGTTACTGAAAATCGCTAGTTACTGAAAATCGCTAGTTACTGAAAATCGCTAGTTACTGAAAATCGCTAGTTACTGAAAATCGCTAGTTACTGAATGTCGCTAGTTTAGAAAATCGCTAGTTTAGAAAATCGCTAGTTACTGAAAATCGCTAGTTACTGAAAATCGCTAGTTGCTATAAATCGCTAGTTACTGAAAATCGCTAGTTACTGAAAATCGCTAGTTACTGAAAATCGCTAGTTACTGAAAATCGCTAGTTACTGAAAATCGCTAGTTACTGAAAATCGCTAGTTACTGAAAATCGCTAGTTACTGAAAATCGCTAGTTTAGAAAATCGCTAGTTTAGAAAATCGCTAGTTACTGAAAATCGCTAGTTACTGAAAATCGCTAGTTGCTATAAATCGCTAGTTACTGAAAATCGCTAGTTACTGAAAATCGCCAGTTACTGAAAATCGCTAGTTACTGAAAATCGCTAGTTACTGAAAATCGCTAGTTACTGAAAATCGCTAGTTACTAAAAATCGCTAGTTACTGAAAATCGCTAGTTACTGAAAATCGCTAGTTACTGAATGTCGCTAGTTTAGAAAATCGCTAGTTTAGAAAATTGCTAGTTACTAAAAATCGCTAGTTACTGAAAATCGCTAGTTACTGAAAATCGCTAGTTACTGAAAATCGCTAGTTACTAAAAATCGCTAGTTACTGAAAATCGCTAGTTACTGAAAATCGCTAGTTACTGAATGTCGCTAGTTTAGAAAATCGCTAGTTTAGAAAATCGCTAGTTACTAAAAATCGCTAGTTTAGAAAATCGCTGGTTACTAAAACTCGCTAGTTACTGAAAATCGCTAGTTACTGAATGTCGCTAGTTGAGAAAATCGCTAGTTTAGAAAATCGCTAGTTATGAAAATCTCTAGTTTAGAAAATCGCTAGTTACTGAAAATCGCTAGTTACTGAAAATCGCTAGTTACTGAAAATCGCTAGTTACTGAATGTCGCTAGTTGAGAAAATCGCTAGTTTAGAAAATCGCTAGTTATGAAAATCTCTAGTTTAGAAAATCGCTAGTTACTGAAAATCGCTAGTTACTGAAAATCGCTAGTTACTGAAAATCGCTAGTTACTGAAAATCGCTAGTTACTGAAAATCGCTAGTTACTGAAAATCGCTAGTTACTGAAAATCGCTAGTTACTGAAAATCGCTAGTTACTGAATGTCGCTAGTTTAGAAAATCGCTAGTTTAGAAAATCGCTAGTTACTGAAAATCGCTAGTTACTGAAAATCGCTAGTTGCTATAAATCGCTAGTTACTGAAAATCGCTAGTTACTGAAAATCGCTAGTTACTGAAAATCGCTAGTTACTGAAAATCGCTAGTTACTGAAAATCGCTAGTTACTGAAAATCGCTAGTTACTGAAAATCGCTAGTTACTGAAAATCGCTAGTTTAGAAAATCGCTAGTTTAGAAAATCGCTAGTTACTGAAAATCGCTAGTTACTGAAAATCGCTAGTTGCTATAAATCGCTAGTTACTGAAAATCGCTAGTTACTGAAAATCGCCAGTTACTGAAAATCGCTAGTTACTGAAAATCGCTAGTTACTGAATATCGATAGTTACGGAAAATCGATTGTTACTGAAAATCGCTAGTTACTGAAAATCGCTAGTTACTAAAAATCGCTAGTTACTGAAAATCGCTAGTTACTGAAAATCGCTAGTTACTGAAAATCGCTAGTTACTAAAAATCGCTAGTTACTGAAAATCGCTAGTTACTGAAAATCGCTAGTTACTGAATGTCGCTAGTTTAGAAAATCGCTAGTTTAGAAAATTGCTAGTTACTAAAAATCGCTAGTTACTGAAAATCGCTAGTTACTGAAAATCGCTAGTTACTGAAAATCGCTAGTTACTAAAAATCGCTAGTTACTGAAAATCGCTAGTTACTGAAAATCGCTAGTTACTGAATGTCGCTAGTTTAGAAAATCGCTAGTTTAGAAAATCGCTAGTTTAGAAAATCGCTAGTTACTGAATATCGATAGTTACTGAAAATCGCTAGTTACTGAATGTCGCTAGTTTAGAAAATCGCTAGTTACTGAAAATCGATTGTTACTGAAAATCGCTAGTTACTGAAAATCGCTATTTACTGAATGTCGCTAGTTTAGAAAATCGCTAGTTACTGAAAATCGCTAGTTACTGAAAATCGCTAGTTACTGAAAATCGCTAGTTACTATAAATCGCTAGTTACTGAAAATCGCTAGTTACTGAAAATCGCTAGTTACTGAAAATCGCTAGTTACTGAAAATCGCTTGTTACTGAAAATCGCTAGTTACTGAATATCGATAGTTACGGAAAATCGATTGTTACTGAAAATCGCTAGTTACTGAAAATCGCTAGTTACTAAAAATCGCTAGTTACTGAAAATCGCTAGTTACTGAATATCGATAGTTACGGAAAATCGCTAGTTACTATAAATCGCTAGTTACTGAAAATCGCTAGTTACTGAAAATCGCTAGTTACTGAAAATCGCTAGTTACTGAAAATCGCTTGTTACTGAAAATCGCTAGTTACTGAATATCGATAGTTACGGAAAATCGATTGTTACTGAAAATCGCTAGTTACTGAAAATCGCTAGTTACTGAAAATCGCTAGTTACTGAAAATCGCTAGTTACTGAAAATCGCTAGTTACTGAATGTCGCTAGTTTAGAAAATCGCTAGTTACTGAATGTCGCTAGTTTAGAAAATCGCTAGTTACTGAAAATCGCTAGTTTAGAAAATCGCTGGTTACTAAAACTCGCTAGTTACTGAAAATCGCTAGTTACTGAATGTCGCTAGTTGAGAAAATCTCTAGTTTAGAAAATCGCTAGTTTAGAAAATCGATAGTTTAGAAAATCGCTAGTTTAGAAAATCGCTAGTTACTGAAAATCGATTGTTACTGAAAATCGCTATTTACTGAATGTCGCTAGTTTAGAAAATCGCTAGTTACTGAAAATCGCTAGTTACTGAAAATCGCTAGTTACTGAAAATCGCTAGTTACTGAAAATCGCTAGTTACTGAAAATCGCTAGTTACTGAAAATCGCTAGTTACTGAAAATCGCTAATTACTGAATGTCGCTAGTTTAGAAAATCGCTAGTTACTGAAAATCGCTAGTTACTGAAAATCGCTAGTTACTGAAAATCGCTAGTTACTGAAAATCGCTAGTTACTGAAAATCGCTATTTACTGAATGTCGCCAGTTTAGAAAATCGCTAGTTACTGAAAATCGCTATTTACTGAATGTCGCTAGTTTAGAAAATCGCTAGTTACTGAAAATCGCTAGTTACTGAAAATCGCTAGTTACTGAAAATCGCTAGTTACTGAATGTCGCTAGTTTAGAAAATCGCTAGTTTAGAAAATCGCTAGTTACTGAAAATCGATTGTTACTGAAAATCGCTAGTTTAGAAAATCGCTGGTTACTAAAACTCGCTAGTTACTGAAAATCGCTAGTTACTGAATGTCGCTAGTTGAGAAAATCTCTAGTTTAGAAAATCGCTAGTTTAGAAAATCGATAGTTTAGAAAATCGCTAGTTTAGAAAATCGCTAGTTACTGAAAATCGCTAGTTACTGAAAATCGCTATTTACTGAATGTCGCTAGTTTAGAAAATCGCTAGTTACTGAAAATCGCTAGTTACTGAAAATCGCTAGTTACTGAAAATCGCTAGTTTAGAAAATCGCTAGTTACTGAAAATCGCTGGTTACTAAAACTCGCTAGTTACTGAAAATCGCTAGTTACTGAATGTCGCTAGTTGAGAAAATCTCTAGTTTAGAAAATCGCTAGTTTAGAAAATCGATAGTTTAGAAAATCGCTAGTTTAGAAAATCGCTAGTTACTGAAAATCGCTAGTTTCTGAAAATCGCTATTTACTGAATGTCGCTAGTTTAGAAAATCGCTAGTTACTGAAAATCGCTAGTTACTGAAAATCGCTAGTTTAGAAAATCGCTAGTTACTGAAAATCGCTAGTTACTGAAAATCGCTAGTTACTGAAAATCGCTAGTTACTGAAAATCGCTATTTACTGAAAATCGCTAGTTACTGAAAATCGCTAGTTTAGAAAATCGCTAGTTTAGAAAATCGCTAGTTACTGAAAATCGCTAGTTACTGAAAATCGCTAGTTGCTATAAATCGCTAGTTACTGAAAATCGCTAGTTACTGAAAATCGCCAGTTACTGAAAATCGCTAGTTACTGAAAATCGCTAGTTACTGAAAATCGCTAGTTACTGAAAATCGCTAGTTACTAAAAATCGCTAGTTACTGAAAATCGCTAGTTACTAAAAATCGCTAGTTACTGAAAATCGCTAGTTACTGAAAATCGCTAGTTACTGAATGTCGCTAGTTTAGAAAATCGCTAGTTTAGAAAATCGCTAGTTTAGAAAATCGCTAGTTACTGAATATCGATAGTTACTGAAAATCGCTAGTTACTGAATGTCGCTAGTTTAGAAAATCGCTAGTTACTGAAAATCGATTGTTACTGAAAATCGCTAGTTACTGAAAATCGCTATTTACTGAATGTCGCTAGTTTAGAAAATCGCTAGTTACTGAAAATCGCTAGTTACTGAAAATCGCTAGTTACTGAAAATCGCTAGTTACTATAAATCGCTAGTTACTGAAAATCGCTAGTTACTGAAAATCGCTAGTTACTGAAAATCGCTAGTCACTGAAAATCGCTTGTTACTGAAAATCGCTAGTTACTGAAAATCGCTAGTTACTGAAAATCGCTATTTACTGAATGTCGCTAGTTTAGAAAATCGCTAGTTTCTGAAAATCGCTATTTACTGAATGTCGCTAGTTTAGAAAATCGCTAGTTACTGAAAATCGCTAGTTACTGAAAATCGCTAGTTACTGAAAATCGCTAGTTACTGAAAATCGCTATTTACTGAATGTCGCTAGTTACTGAAAATCGCTAGTTACTGAAAATCGCTAGTTACTGAAAATCGCTAGTTACTGAAAATCGCTAGTTACTGAATGTCGCTAGTTTAGAAAATCGCTAGTTTAGAAAATCGCTAGTTACTAAAAATCGCTAGTTTAGAAAATCGCTGGTTACTAAAACTCGCTAGTTACTGAAAATCGCTATTTACTGAATGTCGCTAGTTTAGAAAATCGCTAGTTTCTGAAAATCGCTATTTACTGAATGTCGCTAGTTTAGAAAATCGCTAGTTACTGAAAATCGCTAGTTACTGAAAATCGCTAGTTACTGAAAATCGCTAGTTACTGAAAATCGCTATTTACTGAATGTCGCTAGTTACTGAAAATCGCTAGTTACTGAAAATCGCTAGTTACTGAAAATCGCTAGTTACTGAAAATCGCTAGTTACTGAATGTCGCTAGTTTAGAAAATCGCTAGTTTAGAAAATCGCTAGTTACTAAAAATCGCTAGTTTAGAAAATCGCTGGTTACTAAAACTCGCTAGTTACTGAAAATCGCTAGTTACTGAATGTCGCTAGTTGAGAAAATCGCTAGTTTAGAAAATCGCTAGTTATGAAAATCTCTAGTTTAGAAAATCGCTAGTTACTGAAAATCGCTAGTTACTGAAAATCGCTAGTTACTGAAAATCGCTAGTTACTGAAAATCGCTAGTTACTGAAAATCGCTAGTTACTGAAAATCGCTAGTTACTGAAAATCGCTAGTTACTGAAAATCGCTAGTTACTGAATGTCGCTAGTTTAGAAAATCGCTAGTTTAGAAAATCGCTAGTTACTGAAAATCGCTAGTTACTGAAAATCGCTAGTTGCTATAAATCGCTAGTTACTGAAAATCGCTAGTTACTGAAAATCGCTAGTTACTGAAAATCGCTAGTTACTGAAAATCGCTAGTTACTGAAAATCGCTAGTTACTGAAAATCGCTAGTTACTGAAAATCGCTAGTTACTGAAAATCGCTAGTTTAGAAAATCGCTAGTTTAGAAAATCGCTAGTTACTGAAAATCGCTAGTTACTGAAAATCGCTAGTTGCTATAAATCGCTAGTTACTGAAAATCGCTAGTTACTGAAAATCGCCAGTTACTGAAAATCGCTAGTTACTGAAAATCGCTAGTTACTGAAAATCGCTAGTTACTGAAAATCGCTAGTTACTAAAAATCGCTAGTTACTGAAAATCGCTAGTTACTGAAAATCGCTAGTTACTGAATGTCGCTAGTTTAGAAAATCGCTAGTTTAGAAAATTGCTAGTTACTAAAAATCGCTAGTTACTGAAAATCGCTAGTTACTGAAAATCGCTAGTTACTGAAAATCGCTAGTTACTAAAAATCGCTAGTTACTGAAAATCGCTAGTTACTGAAAATCGCTAGTTACTGAATGTCGCTAGTTTAGAAAATCGCTAGTTTAGAAAATCGCTAGTTACTAAAAATCGCTAGTTTAGAAAATCGCTGGTTACTAAAACTCGCTAGTTACTGAAAATCGCTAGTTACTGAATGTCGCTAGTTGAGAAAATCGCTAGTTTAGAAAATCGCTAGTTATGAAAATCTCTAGTTTAGAAAATCGCTAGTTACTGAAAATCGCTAGTTACTGAAAATCGCTAGTTACTGAAAATCGCTAGTTACTGAAAATCGCTAGTTACTGAAAATCGCTAGTTACTGAAAATCGCTAGTTACTGAAAATCGCTAGTTACTGAAAATCGCTAGTTACTGAATGTCGCTAGTTTAGAAAATCGCTAGTTTAGAAAATCGCTAGTTACTGAAAATCGCTAGTTACTGAAAATCGCTAGTTGCTATAAATCGCTAGTTACTGAAAATCGCTAGTTACTGAAAATCGCTAGTTACTGAAAATCGCTAGTTACTGAAAATCGCTAGTTACTGAAAATCGCTAGTTACTGAAAATCGCTAGTTACTGAAAATCGCTAGTTACTGAAAATCGCTAGTTTAGAAAATCGCTAGTTTAGAAAATCGCTAGTTACTGAAAATCGCTAGTTACTGAAAATCGCTAGTTGCTATAAATCGCTAGTTACTGAAAATCGCTAGTTACTGAAAATCGCCAGTTACTGAAAATCGCTAGTTACTGAAAATCGCTAGTTACTGAATATCGATAGTTACGGAAAATCGATTGTTACTGAAAATCGCTAGTTACTGAAAATCGCTAGTTACTAAAAATCGCTAGTTACTGAAAATCGCTAGTTACTGAAAATCGCTAGTTACTGAAAATCGCTAGTTACTAAAAATCGCTAGTTACTGAAAATCGCTAGTTACTGAAAATCGCTAGTTACTGAATGTCGCTAGTTTAGAAAATCGCTAGTTTAGAAAATTGCTAGTTACTAAAAATCGCTAGTTACTGAAAATCGCTAGTTACTGAAAATCGCTAGTTACTGAAAATCGCTAGTTACTAAAAATCGCTAGTTACTGAAAATCGCTAGTTACTGAAAATCGCTAGTTACTGAATGTCGCTAGTTTAGAAAATCGCTAGTTTAGAAAATCGCTAGTTTAGAAAATCGCTAGTTACTGAATATCGATAGTTACTGAAAATCGCTAGTTACTGAATGTCGCTAGTTTAGAAAATCGCTAGTTACTGAAAATCGATTGTTACTGAAAATCGCTAGTTACTGAAAATCGCTATTTACTGAATGTCGCTAGTTTAGAAAATCGCTAGTTACTGAAAATCGCTAGTTACTGAAAATCGCTAGTTACTGAAAATCGCTAGTTACTATAAATCGCTAGTTACTGAAAATCGCTAGTTACTGAAAATCGCTAGTTACTGAAAATCGCTAGTTACTGAAAATCGCTTGTTACTGAAAATCGCTAGTTACTGAATATCGATAGTTACGGAAAATCGCTAGTTACTATAAATCGCTAGTTACTGAAAATCGCTAGTTACTGAAAATCGCTAGTTACTGAAAATCGCTAGTTACTGAAAATCGCTTGTTACTGAAAATCGCTAGTTACTGAATATCGATAGTTACGGAAAATCGATTGTTACTGAAAATCGCTAGTTACTGAAAATCGCTAGTTACTGAAAATCGCTAGTTACTGAAAATCGCTAGTTACTGAAAATCGCTAGTTACTGAATGTCGCTAGTTTAGAAAATCGCTAGTTACTGAATGTCGCTAGTTTAGAAAATCGCTAGTTACTGAAAATCGCTAGTTTAGAAAATCGCTGGTTACTAAAACTCGCTAGTTACTGAAAATCGCTAGTTACTGAATGTCGCTAGTTGAGAAAATCTCTAGTTTAGAAAATCGCTAGTTTAGAAAATCGATAGTTTAGAAAATCGCTAGTTTAGAAAATCGCTAGTTACTGAAAATCGATTGTTACTGAAAATCGCTATTTACTGAATGTCGCTAGTTTAGAAAATCGCTAGTTACTGAAAATCGCTAGTTACTGAAAATCGCTAGTTACTGAAAATCGCTAGTTACTGAAAATCGCTAGTTACTGAAAATCGCTAGTTACTGAAAATCGCTAGTTACTGAAAATCGCTAATTACTGAATGTCGCTAGTTTAGAAAATCGCTAGTTACTGAAAATCGCTAGTTACTGAAAATCGCTAGTTACTGAAAATCGCTAGTTACTGAAAATCGCTAGTTACTGAAAATCGCTATTTACTGAATGTCGCCAGTTTAGAAAATCGCTAGTTACTGAAAATCGCTATTTACTGAATGTCGCTAGTTTAGAAAATCGCTAGTTACTGAAAATCGCTAGTTACTGAAAATCGCTAGTTACTGAAAATCGCTAGTTACTGAATGTCGCTAGTTTAGAAAATCGCTAGTTTAGAAAATCGCTAGTTACTGAAAATCGATTGTTACTGAAAATCGCTAGTTTAGAAAATCGCTGGTTACTAAAACTCGCTAGTTACTGAAAATCGCTAGTTACTGAATGTCGCTAGTTGAGAAAATCTCTAGTTTAGAAAATCGCTAGTTTAGAAAATCGATAGTTTAGAAAATCGCTAGTTTAGAAAATCGCTAGTTACTGAAAATCGCTAGTTACTGAAAATCGCTATTTACTGAATGTCGCTAGTTTAGAAAATCGCTAGTTACTGAAAATCGCTAGTTACTGAAAATCGCTAGTTACTGAAAATCGCTAGTTTAGAAAATCGCTAGTTACTGAAAATCGCTGGTTACTAAAACTCGCTAGTTACTGAAAATCGCTAGTTACTGAATGTCGCTAGTTGAGAAAATCTCTAGTTTAGAAAATCGCTAGTTTAGAAAATCGATAGTTTAGAAAATCGCTAGTTTAGAAAATCGCTAGTTACTGAAAATCGCTAGTTTCTGAAAATCGCTATTTACTGAATGTCGCTAGTTTAGAAAATCGCTAGTTACTGAAAATCGCTAGTTACTGAAAATCGCTAGTTTAGAAAATCGCTAGTTACTGAAAATCGCTAGTTACTGAAAATCGCTAGTTACTGAAAATCGCTAGTTACTGAAAATCGCTATTTACTGAAAATCGCTAGTTACTGAAAATCGCTAGTTTAGAAAATCGCTAGTTTAGAAAATCGCTAGTTACTGAAAATCGCTAGTTACTGAAAATCGCTAGTTGCTATAAATCGCTAGTTACTGAAAATCGCTAGTTACTGAAAATCGCCAGTTACTGAAAATCGCTAGTTACTGAAAATCGCTAGTTACTGAAAATCGCTAGTTACTGAAAATCGCTAGTTACTAAAAATCGCTAGTTACTGAAAATCGCTAGTTACTAAAAATCGCTAGTTACTGAAAATCGCTAGTTACTGAAAATCGCTAGTTACTGAATGTCGCTAGTTTAGAAAATCGCTAGTTTAGAAAATCGCTAGTTTAGAAAATCGCTAGTTACTGAATATCGATAGTTACTGAAAATCGCTAGTTACTGAATGTCGCTAGTTTAGAAAATCGCTAGTTACTGAAAATCGATTGTTACTGAAAATCGCTAGTTACTGAAAATCGCTATTTACTGAATGTCGCTAGTTTAGAAAATCGCTAGTTACTGAAAATCGCTAGTTACTGAAAATCGCTAGTTACTGAAAATCGCTAGTTACTATAAATCGCTAGTTACTGAAAATCGCTAGTTACTGAAAATCGCTAGTTACTGAAAATCGCTAGTCACTGAAAATCGCTTGTTACTGAAAATCGCTAGTTACTGAATATCGATAGTTACGGAAAATCGATTGTTACTGAAAATCGCTAGTTACTGAAAATCGCTAGTTACTAAAAATCGCTAGTTACTGAAAATCGCTAGTTACTGAATATCGATAGTTACGGAAAATCGCTAGTTACTATAAATCGCTAGTTACTGAAAATCGCTAGTTACTGAAAATCGCTAGTTACTGAAAATCGCTAGTTACTGAAAATCGCTTGTTACTGAAAATCGCTAGTTACTGAATATCGATAGTTACGGAAAATCGATTGTTACTGAAAATCGCTAGTTACTGAAAATCGCTAGTTACTGAAAATCGCTAGTTACTGAAAATCGCTAGTTACTGAAAATCGCTAGTTACTGAATGTCGCTAGTTTAGAAAATCGCTAGTTACTGAATGTCGCTAGTTTAGAAAATCGCTAGTTACTGAAAATCGCTAGTTTAGAAAATCGCTGGTTACTAAAACTCGCTAGTTACTGAAAATCGCTAGTTACTGAATGTCGCTAGTTGAGAAAATCTCTAGTTTAGAAAATCGCTAGTTTAGAAAATCGATAGTTTAGAAAATCGCTAGTTTAGAAAATCGCTAGTTACTGAAAATCGATTGTTACTGAAAATCGCTATTTACTGAATGTCGCTAGTTTAGAAAATCGCTAGTTACTGAAAATCGCTAGTTACTGAAAATCGCTAGTTACTGAAAATCGCTAGTTTCTGAAAATCGCTATTTACTGAATGTCGCTAGTTTAGAAAATCGCTAGTTACTGAAAATCGCTAGTTACTGAAAATCGCTAGTTACTGAAAATCGCTAGTTACTGAAAATCGCTATTTACTGAATGTCGCTAGTTACTGAAAATCGCTAGTTACTGAAAATCGCTAGTTACTGAATGTCGCTAGTTTAGAAAATCGCTAGTTACTAAAAATCGCTAGTTTAGAAAATCGCTGGTTACTAAAACTCGCTAGTTACTGAAAATCGCTAGTTACTGAATGTCGCTAGTTGAGAAAATCGCTAGTTTAGAAAATCGCTAGTTATGAAAATCTCTAGTTTAGAAAATCGCTAGTTACTGAAAATCGCTAGTTACTGAAAATCGCTAGTTACTGAAAATCGCTAGTTACTGAAAATCGCTAGTTACTGAAAATCGCTAGTTACTGAAAATCGCTAGTTACTGAAAATCGCTAGTTACTGAAAATCGCTAGTTACTGAAAATCGCTAGTTACTGAAAATCGATAGTTACGGAAAATCGATTGTTACTGAATGTCGCTAGTTTAGAAAATCGCTAGTTTAGAAAATCGCTAGTTACTGAAAATCGCTAGTTACTGAAAATCGCTAGTTGCTATAAATCGCTAGTTACTGAAAATCGCTAGTTACTGAAAATCGCTAGTTACTGAAAATCGCTAGTTACTGAATATCGATAGTTACGGAAAATCGATTGTTACTGAAAATCGCTAGTTACTGAAAATCGCTAGTTACTAAAAATCGCTAGTTACTGAAAATCGCTAGTTACTGAAAATCGCTAGTTACTGAAAATCGCTAGTTACTAAAAATCGCTAGTTACTGAAAATCGCTAGTTACTGAAAATCGCTAGTTACTGAATGTCGCTAGTTTAGAAAATCGCTAGTTTAGAAAATTGCTAGTTACTAAAAATCGCTAGTTACTGAAAATCGCTAGTTACTGAAAATCGCTAGTTACTGAAAATCGCTAGTTACTAAAAATCGCTAGTTACTGAAAATCGATTGTTACTGAAAATCGCTAGTTACTGAAAATCGCTATTTACTGAATGTCGCTAGTTTAGAAAATCGCTAGTTTAGAAAATCGCTAGTTACTGAAAATCGCTAGTTACTGAAAATCGCTAGTTACTAAAAATCGCTAGTTACTGAAAATCGCTAGTTACTGAATATCGATAGTTACGGAAAATCGCTAGTTACTATAAATCGCTAGTTACTGAAAATCGCTAGTTACTGAAAATCGCTAGTTACTGAAAATCGCTAGTTACTGAAAATCGCTTGTTACTGAAAATCGCTAGTTACTGAATATCGATAGTTACGGAAAATCGATTGTTACTGAAAATCGCTAGTTACTGAAAATCGCTAGTTACTGAAAATCGCTAGTTACTGAAAATCGCTAGTTACTGAAAATCGCTAGTTACTGAATGTCGCTAGTTTAGAAAATCGCTAGTTACTGAATGTCGCTAGTTTAGAAAATCGCTAGTTACTGAAAATCGCTAGTTTAGAAAATCGCTGGTTACTAAAACTCGCTAGTTACTGAAAATCGCTAGTTACTGAATGTCGCTAGTTGAGAAAATCTCTAGTTTAGAAAATCGCTAGTTTAGAAAATCGATAGTTTAGAAAATCGCTAGTTTAGAAAATCGCTAGTTACTGAAAATCGATTGTTACTGAAAATCGCTATTTACTGAATGTCGCTAGTTTAGAAAATCGCTAGTTACTGAAAATCGCTAGTTACTGAAAATCGCTAGTTACTGAAAATCGCTAGTTTCTGAAAATCGCTATTTACTGAATGTCGCTAGTTTAGAAAATCGCTAGTTACTGAAAATCGCTAGTTACTGAAAATCGCTAGTTACTGAAAATCGCTAGTTACTGAAAATCGCTATTTACTGAATGTCGCTAGTTACTGAAAATCGCTAGTTACTGAAAATCGCTAGTTACTGAATGTCGCTAGTTTAGAAAATCGCTAGTTACTAAAAATCGCTAGTTTAGAAAATCGCTGGTTACTAAAACTCGCTAGTTACTGAAAATCGCTAGTTACTGAATGTCGCTAGTTGAGAAAATCGCTAGTTTAGAAAATCGCTAGTTATGAAAATCTCTAGTTTAGAAAATCGCTAGTTACTGAAAATCGCTAGTTACTGAAAATCGCTAGTTACTGAAAATCGCTAGTTACTGAAAATCGCTAGTTACTGAAAATCGCTAGTTACTGAAAATCGCTAGTTACTGAAAATCGCTAGTTACTGAAAATCGCTAGTTACTGAAAATCGCTAGTTACTGAAAATCGATAGTTACGGAAAATCGATTGTTACTGAATGTCGCTAGTTTAGAAAATCGCTAGTTTAGAAAATCGCTAGTTACTGAAAATCGCTAGTTACTGAAAATCGCTAGTTGCTATAAATCGCTAGTTACTGAAAATCGCTAGTTACTGAAAATCGCTAGTTACTGAAAATCGCTAGTTACTGAAAATCGCTAGTTACTGAATATCGATAGTTACGGAAAATCGATTGTTACTGAAAATCGCTAGTTACTGAAAATCGCTAGTTACTAAAAATCGCTAGTTACTGAAAATCGCTAGTTACTGAAAATCGCTAGTTACTGAAAATCGCTAGTTACTAAAAATCGCTAGTTACTGAAAATCGCTAGTTACTGAAAATCGCTAGTTACTGAATGTCGCTAGTTTAGAAAATCGCTAGTTTAGAAAATTGCTAGTTACTAAAAATCGCTAGTTACTGAAAATCGCTAGTTACTGAAAATCGCTAGTTACTGAAAATCGCTAGTTACTAAAAATCGCTAGTTACTGAAAATCGATTGTTACTGAAAATCGCTAGTTACTGAAAATCGCTATTTACTGAATGTCGCTAGTTTAGAAAATCGCTAGTTTAGAAAATCGCTAGTTACTGAAAATCGCTAGTTACTGAAAATCGCTAGTTACTGAAAATCGCTAGTTACTGAAAATCGCTACTTACTGAAAATCGCTAGTTACTGAATGTCGCTAGTTTAGAAAAATCGCTAGTTACTGAAAATCGCTAGTTACTGAAAATCGCTAGTTACTGAAAATCGCTAGTTACTAAAAATCGCTAGTTACTGAAAATCGCTAGTTACTGAAAATCGCTATTTACTGAATGTCGCTAGTTTAGAAAATCGCTAGTTACTGAAAATCGCTAGTTACTGAAAATCGCTAGTTACTGAAAATCGCTAGTTACTGAAAATCGCTATTTACTGAATGTCGCTAGTTACTGAAAATCGCTAGTTACTGAAAATCGCTAGTTACTGAATGTCGCTAGTTTAGAAAATCGCTAGTTACTAAAAATCGCTAGTTTAGAAAATCGCTGGTTACTAAAACTCGCTAGTTACTGAAAATCGCTAGTTACTGAATGTCGCTAGTTGAGAAAATCGCTAGTTTAGAAAATCGCTAGTTAAGAAAATCTCTAGTTTAGAAAATCGCTAGTTACTGAAAATCGCTAGTTACTGAAAATCGCTAGTTACTGAAAATCGCTAGTTACTGAAAATCGCTAGTTACTGAAAATCGCTAGTTACTGAAAATCGCTAGTTACTGAAAATCGCTAGTTACTGAAAATCGCTAGTTGCTATAAATCGCTAGTTACTGAAAATCGCTAGTTACTGAAAATCGCTAGTTACTGAAAATCGCTAGTTACTGAAAATCGCTAGTTACTGAATATCGATAGTTACGGAAAATCGATTGTTACTGAAAATCGCTAGTTACTGAATGTCGCTAGTTGAGAAAATCGCTAGTTTAGAAAATCGCTAGTTAAGAAAATCTCTAGTTTAGAAAATCGCTATTTACTGAATGTCGCTAGTTACTGAAAATCGCTAGTTACTGAAAATCGCTAGTTACTGAATGTCGCTAGTTAAGAAAATCGCTAGTTACTAAAAATCGCTAGTTTAGAAAATCGCTGGTTACTAAAACTCGCTAGTTACTGAAAATCGCTAGTTACTGAATGTCGCTAGTTGAGAAAATCGCTAGTTTAGAAAATCGCTAGTTTAGAAAATCGCTAGTTACTGAAAATCGCTAGTTACTGAAAATCGCTAGTTTAGAAAATCGCTAGTTACTGAAAATCGCTAGTTACTGAAAATCGCTAGTTACTGAAAATCGCTAGTTACTGAAAATCGCTATTTACTGAATGTCGCTAGTTTAGAAAATCGCTAGTTACTGAAAATCGCTATTTACTGAATGTCGCTAGTTTAGAAAATCGCTAGTTACTGAAAATCGCTAGTTACTGAAAATCGCTAGTTACTGAAAATCGCTAGTTACTGAAAATCGCTAGTTACTGAAAATCGCTAGTTACTGAAAATCGCTAGTTACTGAATGTCGCTAGTTTAGAAAATCGCTAGTTTAGAAAATCGCTAGTTACTGAAAATCGCTAGTTACTGAAAATCGCTAGTTGCTATAAATCGCTAGTTACTGAAAATCGCTAGTTACTGAAAATCGCCAGTTACTGAAAATCGCTAGTTACTGAAAATCGCTAGTTACTGAATATCGATAGTTACGGAAAATCGATTGTTACTGAAAATCGCTAGTTACTGAAAATCGCTAGTTACTAAAAATCGCTAGTTACTGAAAATCGCTAGTTACTGAAAATCGCTAGTTACTGAAAATCGCTAGTTACTAAAAATCGCTAGTTACTGAAAATCGCTAGTTACTGAAAATCGCTAGTTACTGAATGTCGCTAGTTTAGAAAATCGCTAGTTTAGAAAATTGCTAGTTACTAAAAATCGCTAGTTACTGAAAATCGCTAGTTACTGAAAATCGCTAGTTACTGAAAATCGCTAGTTACTAAAAATCGCTAGTTACTGAAAATCGCTAGTTACTGAAAATCGCTAGTTACTGAATGTCGCTAGTTTAGAAAATCGCTAGTTTAGAAAATCGCTAGTTTAGAAAATCGCTAGTTACTGAATATCGATAGTTACTGAAAATCGCTAGTTACTGAATGTCGCTAGTTTAGAAAATCGCTAGTTACTGAAAATCGATTGTTACTGAAAATCGCTAGTTACTGAAAATCGCTATTTACTGAATGTCGCTAGTTTAGAAAATCGCTAGTTACTGAAAATCGCTAGTTACTGAAAATCGCTAGTTACTGAAAATCGCTAGTTACTATAAATCGCTAGTTACTGAAAATCGCTAGTTACTGAAAATCGCTAGTTACTGAAAATCGCTAGTTACTGAAAATCGCTTGTTACTGAAAATCGCTAGTTACTGAATATCGATAGTTACGGAAAATCGATTGTTACTGAAAATCGCTAGTTACTGAAAATCGCTAGTTACTAAAAATCGCTAGTTACTGAAAATCGCTAGTTACTGAATATCGATAGTTACGGAAAATCGCTAGTTACTATAAATCGCTAGTTACTGAAAATCGCTAGTTACTGAAAATCGCTAGTTACTGAAAATCGCTAGTTACTGAAAATCGCTTGTTACTGAAAATCGCTAGTTACTGAATATCGATAGTTACGGAAAATCGATTGTTACTGAAAATCGCTAGTTACTGAAAATCGCTAGTTACTGAAAATCGCTAGTTACTGAAAATCGCTAGTTTAGAAAATCGCTAGTTACTGAAAATCGCTAGTTACTGAAAATCGCTAGTTACTGAAAATCGCTAGTTACTGAAAATCGCTATTTACTGAATGTCGCTAGTTTAGAAAATCGCTAGTTTCTGAAAATCGCTATTTACTGAATGTCGCTAGTTTAGAAAATCGCTAGTTACTGAAAATCGCTAGTTACTGAAAATCGCTAGTTAATGAAAATCGCTAGTTACTGAAAATCGCTATTTACTGAATGTCGCTAGTTACTGAAAATCGCTAGTTACTGAAAATCGCTAGTTACTGAATGTCGCTAGTTTAGAAAATCGCTAGTTACTAAAAATCGCTAGTTTAGAAAATCGCTGGTTACTAAAACTCGCTAGTTACTGAAAATCGCTAGTTACTGAATGTCGCTAGTTGAGAAAATCGCTAGTTTAGAAAATCGCTAGTTATGAAAATCTCTAGTTTAGAAAATCGCTAGTTACTGAAAATCGCTAGTTACTGAAAATCGCTAGTTACTGAAAATCGCTAGTTACTGAAAATCGCTAGTTACTGAAAATCGCTAGTTACTGAAAATCGCTAGTTACTGAAAATCGCTAGTTACTGAAAATCGCTAGTTACTGAAAATCGCTAGTTACTGAAAATCGCTAGTTACTGAAAATCGCTAGTTACTGAAAATCGCTAGTTTAGAAAATCGCTAGTTTAGAAAATCTCTAGTTTAGAAAATCGCTAGTTACTGAAAATCGCTAGTTACTGAAAATCGCTAGTTACTGAAAATCGCTAGTTACTGAAAATCGCTAGTTACTGAATGTCGCTAGTTTAGAAAATCGCTAGTTTAGAAAATCGCTAGTTTAGAAAATCGCTAGTTACTGAAAATCGCTAGTTACTGAAAATCGCTAGTTTAGAAAATCGCTAGTTACTGAAAATCGCTATTTACTGAATGTCGCTAGTTTAGAAAATCGCTAGTTACTGAAAATCGCTAGTTACTGAAAATCGCTAGTTACTGAAAATCGCCAGTTACTGAAAATCGCAATTTACTGAATGTCGCTAGTTACTGAAAATCGCTAGTTACTGAAAATCGCTAGTTACTGAATGTCGCTAGTTTAGAAAATCGCTAGTTACTAAAAATCGCTAGTTTAGAAAATCGCTGGTTACTAAAACTCGCTAGTTACTGAAAATCGCTAGTTACTGAATGTCGCTAGTTGAGAAAATCGCTAGTTTAGAAAATCGCTAGTTAAGAAAATCTCTAGTTTAGAAAATCGCTAGTTACTGAAAATCGCTAGTTACTGAAAATCGCTAGTTACTGAAAATCGCTAATTACTGAAAATCGCTAGTTACTAAATATCGATAGTTACGGAAAATCGATTGTTACTGAAAATCGCTAGTTACTGAAAATCGCTAGTTACTGAAAATCGCTAGTTACTGAAAATCGCTAGTTACTGAAAATCGCTAGTTACTGAAAATCGCTAGTTACTGAAAATCGCTAGTTGCTGAAAATCGCTATTTACTGAATGTCGCTAGTTTAGAAAATCGCTAGTTACTGAAAATCGCTATTTACTGAATGTCGCTAGTTTAGAAAATCGCTAGTTACTAAAAATCGCTAGTTACTGAAAATCGCTAGTTACTGAAAATCGCTAGTTACTGAATGTCGCTAGTTTAGAAAATCGCTAGTTACTAAAAATCGCTAGTTTAGAAAATCGCTGGTTACTAAAACTCGCTAGTTACTGAAAATCGCTAGTTACTGAATGTCGCTAGTTACTGAATGTCGCTAGTTTAGAAAATCGCTAGTTTAGAAAATCGCTAGTTACTGAAAATCGCTAGTTACTGAAAATCGCTAGTTACTATAAATCGCTAGTTACTGAAAATCGCTAGTTACTGAAAATCGCTAGTTACTGAAAATCGCTAGTTACTGAAAATCGCTTGTTACTGAAAATCGCTAGTTACTGAATATCGATAGTTACGGAAAATCGATTGTTACTGAAAATCGCTAGTTACTGAAAATCGCTAGTTACTAAAAATCGCTAGTTACTGAAAATCGCTAGTTACTGAAAATCGCTAGTTACTGAAAATCGCTAGTTACTAAAAATCGCTAGTTACTGAAAATCGCTAGTTACTGAAAATCGCTAGTTACTGAATGTCGCTAGTTTAGAAAATCGCTAGTTTAGAAAATTGCTAGTTACTAAAAATCGCTAGTTACTGAAAATCGCTAGTTACTGAAAATCGCTAGTTACTGAAAAACGCTAGTTACTAAAAATCGCTAGTTACTGAAAATCGCTAGTTACTGAAAATCGCTAGTTACTGAATGTCGCTAGTTTAGAAAATCGCTAGTTTAGAAAATCGCTAGTTTAGAAAATCGCTAGTTACTGAAAATCGATAGTTACTGAAAATCGCTAGTTACTGAATGTCGCTAGTTTAGAAAATCGCTAGTTACTGAAAATCGCTAGTTACTGAAAATCGCTAGTTACTGAAAATCGCTAGTTACTGAAAATCGCTAGTTACTGAAAATCGCTAGTTACTGAATGTCGCTAGTTGAGAAAATCGCTAGTTTAGAAAATCGCTAGTTAAGAAAATCTCTAGTTTAGAAAATCGCTAGTTACTGAAAATCGCTAGTTACTGAAAATCGCTAGTTACTGAAAATCGCTAGTTACTGAAAATCGCTAGTTACTGAAAATCGCTAGTTACTAAAAATCGCTAGTTACTGAAAATCGCTAGTTACTGAAAATCGCTAGTTACTGAATGTCGCTAGTTTAGAAAATCGCTAGTTTAGAAAATCGCTATTTTAGAAAATCGCTAGTTACTGAATATCGATAGTTACTGAAAATCGCTAGTTACTGAATGTCGCTAGTTTAGAAAATCGCTAGTTTAGAAAATCGCTAGTTTAGAAAATCGCTAGTTACTGAAAATCGATTGTTACTGAAAATCGCTAGTTACTGAAAATCGCTATTTACTGAATGTCGCTAGTTTAGAAAATCGCTAGTTTAGAAAATCGCTAGTTACTGAAAATCGCTAGTTACTGAAAATCGCTAGTTACTGAAAATCGCTAGTTACTGAAAATCGCTAGTTACTGAAAATCGCTAGTTACTGAAAATCGCTAGTTACTGAAAATCGCTAGTTACTGAAAATCGCTAGTTACTGAAAATCGCTAGTTACTGAATGTCGCTAGTTTAGAAAATCGCTAGTTTAGAAAATCGCTAGTTACTGAAAATCGCTAGTTACTGAAAATCGCTAGTTACTGAAAATCGCTAGTTACTGAAAATCGCTAGTTACTGAAAATCGCTAGTTACTGAATGTCGCTAGTTTAGAAAATCGCTAGTTTAGAAAATTGCTAGTTACTAAAAATCGCTAGTTACTGAAAATCGCTAGTTACTGAAAATCGCTAGTTACTGAAAATCGCTAGTTACTGAAAATCGCTAGTTACTGAAAATCGCTAGTTACTGAAAATCGCTAGTTACTGAAAATCGCTAGTTACTGAAAATCGCTAGTTACTGAATGTCGCTAGTTGAGAAAATCGCTAGTTTAGAAAATCGCTAGTTTAGAAAATCGCTAGTTTAGAAAATCGCTAGTTTAGAAAATCGCTAGTTACTAAAAATCGCTAGTTACTGAAAATCGCTAGTTACTGAAAATCGCTAGTAACTGAAAATCGCTAGTTACTGAAAATCGCTAGTTACGGAAAATCGCTAGTTACTGAAAATCGCTAGTTACTGAATGTCGCTAGTTGAGAAAATCGCTAGTTTAGAAAATCTCTAGTTTAGAAAATCGCTAGTTTAGAAAATCGCTAGTTACTGAATATCGATAGTTACTGAAAATCGCTAGTTACTGAAAATCGCTAGTTACTGAAAATCGCTAGTTACTGAATGTCGCTAGTTTAGAAAATCGCTAGTTTAGAAAATTGCTAGTTACTAAAAATCGCTAGTTACTGAAAATCGCTAGTTACTGAAAATCGCTAGTTACTGAAAATCGCTAGTTACTGAAAATCGCTAGTTACTGAAAATCGCTAGTTACTGAAAATCGCTAGTTACTGAAAATCGCTAGTTACTGAAAATCGCTAGTTACTGAATGTCGCTAGTTGAGAAAATCGCTAGTTTAGAAAATCGCTAGTTTAGAAAATCGCTAGTTTAGAAAATCGCTAGTTTAGAAAATCGCTAGTTACTAAAAATCGCTAGTTACTGAAAATCGCTAGTTACTGAAAATCGCTAGTAACTGAAAATCGCTAGTTACTGAAAATCGCTAGTTACGGAAAATCGCTAGTTACTGAAAATCGCTAGTTACTGAATGTCGCTAGTTGAGAAAATCGCTAGTTTAGAAAATCTCTAGTTTAGAAAATCGCTAGTTTAGAAAATCGCTAGTTACTGAATATCGATAGTTACTGAAAATCGATTGTTACTGAAAATCGCTAGTTACTGAAAATCGCTATTTACTGAATGTCGCTAGTTTAGAAAATCGCTAGTTACTGAAAATCGCTAGTTACTGAAAATCGCTAGTTACTGAAAATCGCTAGTTACTGAAAATCGATAGTTACTGAAAATCGCTAGTTACTGAATGTCGCTAGTTTAGAAAATCGAAAGTTACTGAAAATCGATTGTTACTGAAAATCGCTAGTTACTGAATGCCGCTAGTTTAGAAAATCGCTAGTTTAGAAAATCGCTAGTTTAGAAAATCGCTAGTTACTAAAAATCGCTAGTTACTGAAAATCGCTAGTTACTGAAAATCGCTAGTTACTGAATGTCGCTAGTTTAGAAAATCGCTAGTTTAAAAACCCACTACTTGCATGAAAAAACTATTTTCAAATTTTCTATTTACCAGTACTTCCACAGATGGTGGCATGATGAAGACGTACTTCGGGTGAAGCTCCGACTGTCGCTTCAACGTCTTGACACCCTGAGTGTCAACGTCTAGGAGGCAGATTTTGCCAGCCTCGGCCACAGCTGCCACGGCCGCCTGGCTTGTGCCATAGAAGTTGCCCGAGAATTCGGCACTTTCTATGAAATCGCCTCTTGATATCATCGACAGCATTGTGGCCCGGTCAGTGAAGAAATAATCTGCCAGTAATTCAATAAAAAAATAATATTAGTATTAGTAATACTCGTAATTGGGTGATGATATCCTATCCAAAATTAATGTTTCAGTTACCGAACCTTTTCCGTCGACTTCCCCGGGTCGAGGCTGTCGGGTTGTATCTGCAACGTTGAAGCAATTTTAATTGTATCCTGAAAAATTCTAAGAAATGAATTTCTGCGACAAGAAAGCTCACGCGACACGCTGAACGCAAACAGGCCGTCATATTTTTGCATCAGGGCCTTGATGAGGGTCGACTTGCCTGAGCCGGATGGTCCGCACAATACTACTGGCCTGAGGGTCATGCCTTTTGAGTAGTGGAGTCTGCAAGTGATGAAAATCTTTCATTGTAGCTAGTAAAGATAAAAATAAATTTTCCTAGTCACAATCAACAGCCTCAGGTCGTTCAGTGAGTCACAATCAACAAACTCAGGTCCTTCAGTGAGTCACAATCAACAACCTCAGGTCGTTCAGTGAGTCACAATCAACAGCCTCAGGTCCTTCAGTGAGTCACAATCAACAGCCTCAGGTCCTTCAGTGAGTCACAATCAACAGCCTCAGGTCCTTCAGTGAGTCACAATCAACAACCTCAGGTCCTTCAGTGAGTCACAATCAACAGCCTCAGGTCCTTCAGTGAGTCACAATCAACAGCCTCAGGTCCTTCAGTGAGTCACAATCAACAGCCTCAGGTCCTTCAGTGAGTCACAATCAACAGCCTCAGGTCCTTCAGTGAGTCACAATCAACAGCCTCAGGTCCTTCAGTGAGTCACAATCAACAGCCTCAGGTCCTTCAGTGAGTCACAATCAACAGCCTCAGGTCCTTCAGTGAGTCACAATCAACAGCCTCAGGTCCTTCAGTGAGTCACAATCAACAGCCTCAGGTCCTTCAGTGAGTCACAATCAACAGCCTCAGGTCCTTCAGTGAGTCACAATCAACAGCCTCAGGTCCTTCAGTGAGTCACAACCAACAGCCTCAGGTCCTTCAGTGAGTCACAATCAACAGCCTCAGGTCCTTCAGGGGTAAATGGGGGGTAACTAAATGGAAAACTTCAGGTACTTCAGTGTATTCGATTCATTCAGAATTCACATTCGCACTGAACTCTCCTTGGTCTCTGCAGTGGCGCCATTTTAAGTTTAATTTCGAACTGCAAAAGAGCTTCTCGTGATCATGCACCCGAACTGAGCATTTCTGCGTGTTAGGTGCCACCTGTGTACTTTTAGGAAATCTACCTTAACTTTAGTTGGATCATTCGTTATCTGATTTGCACTTATTATAATTTATAACAGACATAAGTACTCGAATTAATGATTCTTATCTCAACTTAGCTGTCATATCGTTAAATTCAAGTTTAACGACTGAAATCGGTTAACATGCAACTCATACCCAAAAGGTGACTCTAGAGTCTAACAGGTAGGTGATTCTAGTGTCTAACAGGTGACTCTAGTGTCTAACAGGTGACTCTAGTGTCTAACAGGTGACTCTAGTGTCTAACAGGTGACTCTAGTGTCTAACAGGTAGGTGACTCTAGTGTCTAACAGGTGACTCTAGTGTCTAACAGGTAGGTGACTCTAGTGTCTAACAGGTAGGTGACTCTAGTGTCTAACAGATGACTCAAGTGTCTAACAGATGACTCTAGTGTCTAACAGGTGACTCTAGTGTCTAACAGGTAGGTGACTCTAGTGTCTAACAGATGACTCTAGTGTCTAACAGGTTGGTGACTCTAGTGTCTAACAGGTAGGTGACTCTAGTGTCTAACAGGTAGGTGACTCTAGTGTCTAACAGGTGACTCTAGTGTCTAACAGGTAGGTGACTCTAGTGTCTAACAGGTAGGTGACTCTAGTGTCTAACAGGTAGGTGACTCTAGTGTCTAACAGGTGACTCTAGTGTCTAACAGATGACTCTAGTGTCTAACAGGTAGGTGACTCTAGTGTCTAACAGATGACTCTAGTGTCTAACAGGTGACTCTAGTGTCTAACAGATGACTCTAGTGTCTAACAGGTAGGTGACTCTAGTGTCTAACAGATGACTCTAGTGTCTAACAGGTGACTCTAGTGTCTAACAGGTAGGTGACTCTAGTGTCTAACAGGTGACTCTAGTGTCTAACAGGTAGGTGACTCTAGTGTCTAACAGGTAGGTGACTCTAGTGTCTAACAGGTAGGTGACTCTAGTGTCTAACAGGTGACTCTAGTGTCTAACAGGTGACTCTAGTGTCTAACAGGTAGGTGACTCTAGTGTCTAACAGGTAGGTGACTCTAGTGTCTAACAGGTAGGTGACTCTAGTGTCTAACAGGTAGGTGACTCTAGTGTCTAACAGGTGACTCTAGTGTCTAACAGATGACTCTAGTGTCTAACAGGTAGGTGACTCTAGTGTCTAACAGGTAGGTGACTCTAGTGTCTAACAGGTAGGTGACTCTAGTGTCTAACAGGTGACTCTAGTGTCTAACAGATGACTCTAGTGTCTAACAGGTAGGTGACTCTAGTGTCTAACAGATGACTCTAGTGTCTAACAGGTGACTCTAGTGTCTAACAGATGACTCTAGTGTCTAACAGGTAGGTGACTCTAGTGTCTAACAGATGACTCTAGTGTCTAACAGGTGACTCTAGTGTCTAACAGATGACTCTAGTGTCTAACAGGTAGGTGACTCTAGTGTCTAACAGGTGACTCTAGTGTCTAACAGGTGACTCTAGTGTCTAACAGATGACTCTAGTGTCTAACAGGTGACTCTAGTGTCTAACAGATGACTCTAGTGTCTAACAGGTGACTCTAGTGTCTAACAGGTGACTCTAGTGTCTAACAGGTGACTCTAGTGTCTAACAGGTGACTCTAGTGTCTAACAGGTAGGTGACTTTATTATCTAACAGGTAACTCGAGTGTCTAACAGGTAGGTGACTTTATTATCTAACAGGTAACTCGAGTGTCTAACAGGTAGGTGACTTTATTATCTAACAGGTAGCTCGAGTGTCTAACAGGTAGGTGACTTTATTATCTAACAGGTAACTCGAGTGTCTAACATACTAGCTCATATGTTTGAGTTGTCTCCTGTCTAACAGATAAAACTAGTTTAACATAGAACTCAAAGTTAAGCAAAATTTTACCTGATAATTTTATTACTCTAAATTATTACAGGCCTCGATTTCACTTTGACAAAATCTGTCAATGACGAAATTCGACAACAACGGGAGAAAGTGCCACTGAAAAAATTTTTAGAAGCCTGCGCTTAACAAATCGACCGGCTCACACGGCCTCTTAATCTGCCACACATCTCTCCCTCTGCCCCTGTCCGATTCCTCCCAGGTTCGTGTCCTGGACTCGGGATTCGTTCGAACAATCGCCCACCCACCTCCCTCTGGGTCAATTTTGCACTCCTCTCATTCTGTCCCCCCGGGGTTGCCATGGCAACTGGATTTAGGACTGTCGAGACAAGTGCGCCAGAGTCCCCGTGAAAAATGTTAGGCAGAGAAACTAATTATGTGCTCGTCGCGAGCTAGAACGAACTTAAGAGCATCCTTAGGGTTTTGTTTCGCTTGCTTCGACAAAAAGAAAAACAAAGATTAGAAAGGTAGATTAGATCAGAGTGAAGTGAGATAGTGGGAGATTAGACTAGGGTGAGATTAGATAGTGGGATAATAGACCAAGGTGAGATTAGATAGTGGGATAATAGACCAGGGTGAGAATAGATAGTGGGAGATCAGACCACGGTGAGATTAGATAGTGGGAGATCAGACCACGGTGAGATTAGATAGTGGGAGATTAGACCATAGTGATATGAGATAGTGGGATAATAGACCTTGGTGAGATTAGATAAGTGGGAGCTGAAAAGTACGACCTGCTGAGAAGCGCAACACAGTACTTGAGTCCATGAGCTATTGAAGTAAGTAAGATGCATAACTATGTAAATGTAGGTGTAAAACAAAAAGTATGCACAACATTCAGTCCCTAATTACTGAGCAGTACAATTAGCAAAGGCTTAGACCCCTCAGGTTGGAAAAAAATCTGACAGATTGGATGATGAATCGGGGCGCATTATTAATAATCCATTCGAATCCTCTCAAGGATTGAGAATTTGCGTGCCACACTGGCCTGTCGTCGAAAAAAAGAGGATCTGAAGCGATAGGGAGATTTTTCTAGGCAGATTTAGATTTTCTCCCAATTTGCGCTTTTGTTTGTCTCCCTTTTTATTCTTTTTGCTTTGCTTTTGCGCAAATATTAATTCAGGCAGAAATGTTAATGAGACGACTGTGGAACTGATTCCATGCTCGCCCGAGCAAAGAATCATTACCATCGTGTCACCGTTGTTGATGGCCTGCTAAAGACTATTTTCCTATTCGTTTTGTGGGACTTCAGGAAAACAATTCGCTTCGCAGGTACAGTCATGACGAATAGATTAAACAGAAGATAAATATTACTTTGAATCCGGTTGGGGCAGCAGATCCTTCAGGTCTTCAGGCACTGTCCCTCAGGTCTTCAGGCACTGTCCCTCAGGTCTTCAGGAACTGTCCCTCAGGTCTTCAGGCACTGTCCCTTAGGTCTTCAGGCACTGTCCCTCAGGTCTTCAGGCACTGTCCCTCAGGTCTTCAGGCACTGTCCCTCAGGTCTTCAGGAACTGTCCCTCAGGTCTTCAGGAACTGTCCCTCAGGTCTTCAGGCACTGTCCCTCAGGTCTTCAGGCACTGTCCCTCAGGTCTTCAGGCACTGTCCCTCAGGTCTTCAGGCACTGTCCTTCAGATTCAGGCACTGTCACCCAGATTCAGGCACTGTCACCCAGATTCAGGCACTGTCCCTCAGATTCAGGCACTGTCCCTCAGATTCAGGCACTGTCACCCAGATTCAGGCACTGTCACCCAGATTCAGGTACTGTCACCCAGATTCAGGCACTGTCACCCAGATTCAGGCACTGTCACCCAGATTCAGGCACTGTCACCCAGATTCAGGCACTGTCCCTCAGATTCAGGCACTGTCACCCAGATTCAGGCACTGTCACCCAGATTCAGGCACTGTCCCTCAGATTCAGGCACTGTCACCCAGATTCAGGCACTGTCCCTCGGGACTTCAGGCACTGTGGCTGAAGGAATAAGAGTTGCCCATTTGTTAACCAGTATTTCGTGTATTATCAGACAGTTCTGCTCAAATTAAACTGGAGCTGAAGCATGTGACTAGTTTGATTTCATGCTTAAATAATCTAGAAAACGATAATAGCCAATTAGGGTTTAGTGGAAGCTGCCAATCTGTAAAACACAGAGTTCACAGTAGCAGCAGCAGCAGCAGCAGCAGCAGCTTTCACTGCCAGGTATTAGATAAGGACAGGAACATTTGCTCCTGTGAAGATTTCACTGAATATTTTCAATTAAAGATTACCTGTGCCCAGTCCGAATTGGTTTGTTGGTTAAACTTGAAGACTCTACGAAATTCACTTGAGAAATTCTATTTAAAAGAATGCAACTCGAATAGACGGGTAGATATAAAGGGCAAACGAGTCTTATCTGACTAAGGTGAAATTTTTTTTCTGCCGATCAAAGTACTCAAGACTTGAACAGACTATATATAACAGGATTGCTGTCATGTAAAAACTGCATTGCATTTCGCATTAGATTATTTAGTCATTGAACTTATCAGCTAGAAATCGGTTAAGCGGAAAATGTCTGCAGTGGCATTTCTATCAGTCATCGGATTGCTAATTACAATATCAACATCGTTCGCTGCATCGGCAGATTCGGCCATAGATAATAATAGTGACAACAATGTGCTACCGAGTAGTTTAAACAACTCAGTCCTAATAGAGGCTGTCATGATCATGTACGGCGCTGCACGGCAGCCTAATAACCAGCCGTCGCTGAGTAGGGCACAGCTGCACGACTTAATCTCGTTTGGAAAGAATGTCTCTAGGAAGGCGTTCGTTGAGACGATTCGGGACAGACTGCACTCGATCAAGCCATGGGGCAGTGCAGTACAGGTTTGAGCAGTTCAACACATTTATGATAGTATTATTATTATTATTATTATTATTATTATTATTATTAGTAGTAGTAGTAGTAGTAGTAGTAGTAGTAGTAGTAGTAGTAGTAGTAGTAGTAGTAGTAGTAGTAGTAGTAGTAGTAGTAGTAGTAGTAGTAGTAGTAGTAGTAGTAGTAGTAGTAGTAGTAGTAGTAGTAGCAGTAGTAGTAGCAGTAGTAGTAGTAGCAGTAGTAGTAGCAGTAGTAGTAGTAGTAGTAGTAGTAGCAGTAGTAGTAGTAGCAGTAGCAGTAGTAGTAGTAGTAGTAGCAGTAGTAGTAGTAGTAGTAGTAGTAGTAGTAGCAGTAGTAGTAGTAGCAGTAGTAGTAGCAGTAGTAGTAGCAGTAGCAGTAGTAGCAGTAGCAGTAGTAGTAGCAGTAGTAGTAGCAGTTATAGTAGCAGTAGTAGTAGCAGTAGTAGTAGCAGTAGTAGTAGCAGTAGTAGTAGCAGTAGTAGTAGTAGTAGTAGTAGCAGTAGTAGCAGTAGTAGCAGTAGTAATATTTCTATTTACAAGCAAAGCACTCACTCTTAGTACTTCTCAAACGATTCGTATTACGGCAGTGCGAGTCCGCCGAGTCTTTGTTAAACGACACGTCGATTCTGTCCAGTCGCGAGTCGGTGAATGGCACGGAGGAGCTGGCCAAACTGCTGCCCCGCCTGTTCTTCTCGATGCAGAATCCTGAGTGCTTCGCCGAGAAGCCCAGGCCGAGATCTTTGACGGATCCGTTCGGTGAGAACCATTGCTGAACATCGCTATACAATAATAATAATAATTTGACACAAGACCCAAGGGCCAGTGCAGGTCTTGTGTGTCAGGCACACTAGCAGGTGGGGACTGCACATGTTTGTGAGCTTGTTCTCAACTATTGAAAAGAAACTAAGTAGGCCGTCAATTGAGCGTTGAAACTATAGGCTATAAACGACGCGGTCACTCTCAGCGCTGCTAACGACCAGTAGTCTATTTAAATCAATTTAATTGGGGTGGGCAAATAAACGTACATGCTGAAGTCCAAGAATGAGTTGCCGCCAGAGAGAAAATGACTCAGCGCATGGGGGGTAGAAATTGAGTACGCGTGCAATAAATTTCAAATAATAAAAAATAATAATATATTGAAACATACTCTTTAAACCATACTCCCCACCTTGACATGTCTATGGCAAAACCTGACTTGCATTCAATACTGTAGTACAAGAATCATTGATACGTGCGCAGTGGAAGCTAGATAGGTGTAGCAAGGCCCGTTGCAAGTGAACACTAATGACTAAATACGTTGCAACGGCACCGGAACAATTAGATTGGACAATTTAACTTTAGCTAAACAAAAAACCGCAAACGGGAAATCTAGTTAGCGTCAACATAGAACGTCAAAATTTAGTTGCAGTGGAAGCAAAATATAGCCTAAACGTTAGAAATTTTTTAATGAAAGCTAAATTACATTGATTGAAAACGACAAATATTTAATTAAACTGAAGCAAATGAATAATAAGCGAAAAAACGAGCAAAATTGTAAACAAAGATTCACCGCCACCAAACTGTTACTGAAAAGTACAGTGCAATTAAGCAAATAAAGTGCATGACTCATTTTTTTTTAACAATTGCAAGCAAATTGAAAGCAACTGAACTCTCACTAATTTAGTAAAGTACGAGTAGAAACATAATCACTTGAAACACTTCGTATATAACTTTGGCGAAGATAATGAAAAACGCAAAATTTTAAACCGACAACCTGTTAACAATTCGCCGTGGACGCGCAGATGTCTCAATGGGCCGACACATTAAACCCTGAACACAATAAACACTCGAAAAAACACTACCTCACAAAGTCAAACAGTAACTTTAACTTCAACACAAAACTCTCGAAAAGTTTGCAGTCCATAAATTGATCAGTCATTAGTTCACTCAAATTCAATAAGTTATCAATGGGCACAGCTTGTTGATAGGCCTGATCAGCATCCTATCCGCCACTTGCACCTTCGCTACTCGCACGTGGCCGTCGCTGCCCGGGTACACCTCCAGAACTCGAGCCAGCGGCCAGTGTCCCCGCGGGCTGTCAGGGCAGACGTACAGAACGACATCGCCAGGCTTCAGGTCGGGCTGCACTCGCCGCCACTTGCTCCTAGCTCCGAGGCCGGGTAGCCACTCTCGCAACCACCGACGCCAGAACGCCTTCACCAGCTGCTGCACGTAACGCCACCGCTTGGTAGGATTGAACGCCTCATCAGCTGCGATCTCCGGTGCCAGCTGCCCGCCGACGTGTCCGTACAGAAAATGCGCCGGCGTCAGGACAGGATCGTCGCCCGGATGCGATGACTGGTATGTCAACGGCCGCGAGTTCAACAGCGACTCAGCTCCCGTAAACGCTGTCACCAGCTCCTCATCGCTGACTTCTGCTGTTGTCAGGATCGCACTGATCGCTTTCTTTGCCGACTTAATCATGGACTCGTGGACACCGCCGAAGTGCGGAGCTGCAGGTGGATTAAAATGCCACTTGATCGGCATGTGGCATGTGCGCAACTGCAATTCGTTCTTGTCCACCGACTTCCACAGCGCTTTCAATTCTTTGTCGGCTCCTACGAAATTTGTTCCATTGTCTGAAAATATTTCTTGAATCTGACCTCGGCGGCTGATCATTCTAAATAGAGCATTAAGGAAACTGCTCGTATCAAGGCCGTACGCCATCTCCAAGTGGACTGCACGCGTTGCCATGCACGTGAAGAGCGTCAAGTAACGCTTCTGCCGAACACGTCCTCGACCCTGCTTCGTCAGGAATGGTCCGCCGAAATCCACTGACACCTTCGTGAACGCTCTTAGTGGTTCTAGCCGATCTGGAGGCAATGGCGCCATTAACTGCGAAGCTGGCTTGGCTCTTCTTCTCTTGCACTCCGAACACTTAGCTTCCCAATCTCGAATGGCTTCACGGCCTGCTGGAATCCAAAATCGCGCGGTCAATGCTGCGAGTACTTGATTGGTGCCGCCATGGTACGCTCTTTCGTGGTGGTGTTTGATGATCAGCTCTGTCACCGGATGGTGCTTTGGCAAAATAATCGGCGATCGGGTGCTAAAGGGCAGTGCTTCGGCTCGCTGCAGTCGGCTCTCCGAGCGGATCACGCCATTCGGATCGATTTTCGGATGCATGCCGGCCAGCTTGCTGCTCTCAACAACGCTCTTGTTCTTCTTCAAAGCGGAAAGCTCCGTACTAAATGCATCTTGCTGAGCATCCTTGATGATTCTTAGCTCAGCATCCTCCAGCTCTGCCGGTTGTAGCTCTCCTCGAGTTCGGTGCTGTGGTTCGAAACGGCAGTTGTTGACGAACCGACTGATCCAAGCATTCAACCGCAAGAAGCGCAGCCAACTTGAGAACCTACTCGGGTCAAGCCGTTCTATTGTTCTGCGTTGCTCGCAGCTGACAAGATTCGCACTCAGGACCACCTCGGCCGCGACTGAATTCTTCTTAGAATTCCGCGTTTCTAGGCCCTCTGGTCGCTCTAGCACGGTGCTTGGCCATGCGCACTGCTCTTGATGCAGAAACTCCGGACCGCTCTTCCATGTCTGCTCCTCGGTCAGCTGACTGATTTTGGCTCCTCGTGACAGCAGATCCGCAGGATTGCACGCTGTCGGCACGTATCGCCACTGAATCGGATCAGTTGCCTGCTGGATTTCACCGACGCGATTCGCAACGAACGACTTGAAGAAACGGCCTCTGCCACGAATCCAGTACAGGACATTCATGCTGTCGGACCAGAAAACTGCGTCCTTGATGTTGATCTCCAGCGCCTTGGCAATCTTGACCGTAAGATGAAGCCCAACGACTGCTGCCATTAGCTCCAGCCTCGGGATGCTCATGGTTGCTACGGGTGCAACTCGAGACTTCGCCGCGATGAGACGAACGGATGTTGAGAAGTCGGCATACTTGCATCTTAGATAGCACACCGCTCCGTAGGCCTTTTCAGAAGCGTCAACGAAACAGTGTAGCTGAGACTGAGTAGGCACACTATAGAGAGCTGCAGACAACGGTCAACTCGAAAGCAGTTCAAAGTCGCCAAGTCGTCGCACCATGCTTGGATTCTCTTTTATAGGACTTCATCCGGCGCTTCATCCCAGTCAAGCCCGCTGCACCACAGCTCCTGAAGGAGAATTTTTGCCTGTGCCGTGAATGGTGCAATGAGGCCGAGAGGATCGTAAACTGACGCTAATCTCTTGAGTAGCTCCCTCTTCGACTTAACTGGACTCGACTTGCCATCAGCAGCAAAGGTGAACTCATCGTTTTCACCTTTCCAGACGACTCCAAGCGTCTTCGAAACCGGCAACGGTTGTCCATCCAGGTTCACCTCCGCGACCCTATCCTCCGGGGCGACACGCGCAAGCAATTCTCTTGAGTTAGAGATCCACTTTCGGGCATGCATGCCAGCTCGCTCCCACAATTGACTGAGCTCCTGGTACAACTGAATGGCATCTGCGTCAGTTTTCTTAGAATCCAGACAGTCATCCATATAAGTCGACTGGAGTACCGTTTCTGCTGCAGCAGGAAACTCATGCTTCAACTTCTTCGCGTGCTCTTGTGTCACAAATTGCGCCAGAAATGGTGAGCTCGTTGCTCCAAAAACGACTCTGTTGAACTCGAATGTCTGCGGTGCCTTCATCGGATCCATGTCCCGCCAAAGAAAACTGTGCGCTGCTCGATCTTCTGGTGCGATCTCAATTTGCAGGTACATTTCAGAAATGTCGCAAGCAACTGCTACTGGATGTCTTCTGAAGCGCAGCAGAACGCCAACCAGATCTTGCTGAAGCTTCGGCCCTGCCAGCATCAGGCTGTTCAAAGACTGTTCGCCTCCCGCAGAAGCATCGAAGACGATGCGAACTTTTGTCGTTGCTTTGTCCATCCGTACTACTGGAAAATGCGGAAGGTAGTACCGGTTCGCAGGCTCTTGTTCATTTTGAAGCACCCTCCTGATGTAGCCAATTTTCTCATAGCGATCGATTACATCCTGGTACTGCTTTGCTACTTCCAGGTCCTTCAAGAGCCGCTTCTCGGTGTTGCCTAGCCGCTTGATGGCCATCTCGAAGTTGTTGGTCTGGATCTTCACGTCCGCTCTCCATGGAACACCAACTTGGTAGCGCCCGTTGACGAACTTTAGTGACGACCTAGTACGCTCCAACGCAATCTGCTCTTCCTCTGTGACTAGAGCTGATTCCATTCGTTGAACCTCCTCCACCTCCCAGAATTGACGTAACAATGGCTCCAGGTTCTCAATCCTACTTCCACTGAAGAACGTATTTGCGAACAATGAACGCTCCGAAACTTCATCAACCTTGCCGATGCACGTCCAACCCAAAGGCGTTAGTCGGGCTTGCGGATCTCCAGGCTTACCACAAACTTCCAGGCGGGATGAATGCAAGTCGGCATAGTCGACACCGATCAGCAGATCAACAATCGGCGGTGTCTGCATCTTCTCGAACGGAATGCTAGCCAAGTGCGGCCACCTCGACGCCAATTTCTGCCAGTCTACGACTTCCATGCTTCCGGTGACACTGTCCGTCGTGAAAGCCGTGATCTGCTTACTGATCTGTCCATCCACACTCTCCAACGTGCATGTTACTGGCGCTGTCATAAAAGTCTCAACTTGTCCATTCAGCACATTCACCTGAACTGATTCCTGCTTGCCTTGCAATCCCAGCTCTGCGGCGATCTCTGCATTCAAGTACGTCTTCGTGCTGGCGTCATCCAGCAAGGCGTTGACCTTCACCGCACGTCTATTCGACTTAAGAATGACTGGCACTGTTCGCAGCGACACTGCACTAGCCTCCCTGGACACCATAGTCACAGTTTCTGCTTTTGGCTGGTATTTCTCAGCTTGCTGCTTTGCCGCTGAAGCTGCCTCGGGCTTTTCTTTTGCCTCTGATCTTGCTGTTGAATGCAGCAAACGATGGTGTGTTTTGCTGCAACCGTCAATGCCACACTTGCGACCTCGCCGACAGTTCATAGCACTGTGGCCATGTCCTAGACACCGGAAACAAGCCCTGGCTTCCTGAGCAGCTTTCCATCGATTTTCGGACGACAGCTTTGCAAACACTGGACACTTCCACAGTTCGTGCGGCTCCTTGCAAACAACACAAGAGTACCTCTCGCCTGAGCTTTTGCTTTGATGCATCACGTGGAAAGTCTTCTGCTTCCCTTCTTTCTTTGGTTGCTCCTGGTTGGAAGTGGCTACTCCGTGCACAATCTCTGCTGCCTGAGTCCGGAACTCGGACTCACGCAGCACCCATTCTCGAAGTGTCCTTACACCCTCTGCTTTCTCTTTCTCGAATAGCCAACGGCGAAACGCTGCGACCATCGGCTCTGGGAGCTTTTTCTGCAATCTAGCATACAGTAGGCCATCGCTGAGTTCGGTGTTCTTGCCAGCTTCTTCTAGATTAATAACAGCAACGTCTAAGAGATTCGCAAACTTCTTCAACTCCTCTGCACTATTCTGCTTCACAGGTGGAGAACTGTCTAATTCTTCTAAATAAAGAGCCAACTGCCTCCTCTTGCCACCATACTCTCGCTCCAGCCTCTCCTTCGCCGCCTCATACGCCGCTGCCGAGTGACCCAGGTGCTCGATCACTTTCAGCGCTGCTCCCTTCAGATACTGGCGCAGCTGAAGCAGCTTGAATTCCGGAGTTGCAGGCGCCCTATCAATGCAAGCCATAAAGGCTGCCTTCCACGCTTCATACTGCTGCTTGTCGCCATAAAAGGTAGGAATCTCCACTCTACGGAGCATCTTCCAGAGATCCTTCGATAGTTGCTGCTCTGAAGAATTGCCCACTCTACGCTCACAGCAGTCACCAGAAGCGCTGGCTAGATCATCGTCCTCCTTCTCGAAACCCCTTCGCTGGTTTGAAGACAGGTAGCCAAACTCACCACTCCATCCTCTGTACGGATTTTGCTGCTGTTGACTTTGCAGGAGCTCCGGCGCCGCCTCGCTGAATCCGAATCGCTGGCCTCGGCTGGCTCCACACAGTGGCTGAGCCGCTGCTGCCGCTGCTGCCTCCTCAGGTGCCGCCGTAGCTGTAGTCGATGTTGTTCGCGGTGCTGTGCGGCCCATGAGGTACCGCTGAACCGCCTGCATAGCTGTTCTATAGTCGTCCTCGATTGTGTCGATCTCGTCGAGCAGCTTTTTCTGTGCCCCTGGATCCGGTTGCTGTTCTAGCTCATCGCAAAGCTGCTGGAGAACTTCTGCCGCCTCCTCGTACGCTTTGGTGACGGTCTCGCATTCTCTCTGAATGGCCTCCTTTTCGTCTGTGATGAGCAACCACGAGAGCCTACTGCGGCTCTTGGTGAGTGCAGACTTGCACTTTGCCTTTTGTCGCCTAAGAGCGTTCAGCGATGACACGTCGAGCTCTGGCGGTTTCTTCTGTTCTTCATCGTCGCTCATTTCTGCCTACTGTATTGGCTAGCTCGGACTTGCACTATTATAAGCGATGTCTGGTGGCTTGACAAACCACGCTCTGCTACCAAATGTTTGTGAGCTTGTTCTCAACTATTGAAAAGAAACTAAGTAGGCCGTCAATTGAGCGTTGAAACTATAGGCTATAAACGACGCGGTCACTCTCAGCGCTGCTAACGACCAGTAGTCTATTTAAATCAATTTAATTGGGGTGGGCAAATAAACGTACATGCTGAAGTCCAAGAATGAGTTGCCGCCAGAGAGAAAATGACTCAGCGCATGGGGGGTAGAAATTGAGTACGCGTGCAATAAATTTCAAATAATGAAAAATAATAATATACTGAAACATACTCTTTAAACCAGCACACCTAATGTACTCCCCGGCTCTCTCGGACACCGGTTCACAGCCGCGTGTCAGCAATGAAATTTATTTTTCCAAACATATCGGCAGCATCCAAACCCCACTGAATTGCCGCACAGAACTGCTTTATTCCACGCCAGCCGGAATTATTATTACCCGTCGAAATGACGGTACTCATTTGCAGCTGAGTAGACTGTGTGCACATCGGGGCAAAGCAGCTTGCCAAAGGCTGAACGAATAGTTCTAGACTTAGGTCGGGAGTCGAACCCAGGACCATCTGATTTAGAGTCCGACACTTTACTGACTGAGCTATCCGCCCTTGGTGTTCGAAAACACAAATCGCTATTGGTGTGGGAAAAGGAAAACGAAAATTCAGAAAAAAACATCGCATTATTTTACGCAATCTGCCGGGAATTTTAAGACAAATTGATCCTGGGAACTACTTTTTAAAGTGCAAACTACGATCCTCGGATCCCGCAGCCTGGCTCTACAGCTTCCTGGCCGTGTTGGTGATGAAATTCTGCGCCCTAGTCGGCATCCTGGCCTTCCCCTGTATGAGCGCCACCGTGTACACAATGGCCCTGTCATTCCTGGTGCCTCTGGCCATCAGTTCACTGATGGGCAGCACTTTGTTCATCTTTCTGCCCGAGGTGCGGTAAAATTCGGTTGAAATTCTTTTGATGTTCAAAAGATCCCATTGTTTATTAAACTCTTGATTCACAAAAAAACTAATGAAATCCCAACAAGTCTAGAAATCCTAGAATCTCTTTCAAAACGGCTTTGAAAATTTGTTCATTGTAAAGGGTGGATAATTTTGAGTCAGATAGTGGACTTTCACGAAAATTGGTCATTCGATTTGGAAGCTATCATTATCATTAACAGGTCGTTCTACTGTTAAAATCCCCAAGCTCTTGAAGTCCTTAAGCTCCCAACTATAATCGCCAAGCAGATAAAGTCCCGAGCAGAGTCTTTCAATAAAATCATTGCTCAAAACCAATCACCCGGCTGTCATCAGATTCTGAACCTGCCAAACATCGATCACTACGAAGAGAATTTTGGCGAACCGGTGATTAAAATGCTGGCGGTCGGAGCTGGGATCTACCTGTTCTACCTCATCGAGAAGCTGCTTCGCCTATTGATGGAGCACAAGGAGACAAAGTTCTACAATAAAACAGCACTCAACCGCAGCTACAGTCTGAACGTGGCTCAGGAAAGTGTCGCAGTCAGGCCGTCGCGTAAAATCAGCACAACAATGGCCGGTGACATCAGCAGCTTTCCGCGCCAAATGATTCAAAATACTCGGGACTCGCGTATCGAACTGGCCATGACTGACAACGCCACTTCCGTTGTACCGAACGAGGATGACAAAAAAGAGGCGATCGCACCCATCGCCTGGATTGCCATCATGGGCGACTGCATTCGCAACTTTATCGACGGAACCGCCATTGGAGCCGCGTTCAGCATCAGCCCGCTGGTTGGTGTCAGCTTGTCACTGGCCTTCGTGTTCGAGGAAATCCCAACCGAACTGGGTTAGTTAATCCCTGTTCTCAAGATTGAGCACTCTCTTGTCTGTTGAATGAGCACTCTCTTATCTGTTGAATGAGCACTCTCTAGTCTGTTGAATGAGCACTCTCTTGTCTGTTGAATGAGCACTCTCTAGTCTGTTGAATGAGCACTCTCTTGTCTGTTGAATGAGCACTCGCTAGTCTGTTGAATGAGCACTCTCTTGTCTATTGAATGAGCACTCTCTAGTCTGTTGAATGAGCACTCTCTAGTCTGTTGAATGAGCACTCTCTAGTCTGTTGAATGAGCACTCTCTAGTCTGTTGAATGAGCACTCTCTTGTCTGTTGAATGAGCACTCGCTAGTCTGTTGAATGAGCACTCTCTTGTCTATTGAATGAGCACTCTCTAGTCTGTTGAATGAGCACTCTCTAGTCTGTTGAATGAGCACTCTCTAGTCTGTTGAATGAGCACTCTCTAGTCTGTTGAATGAGCACTCTCTAGTCTGTTGAATGAGCACTCTCTTGTCTGTTGAATGAGCACTCTCTAGTCTGTTGAATGAGCACTCTCTTGTCTGTTGAATGAGCACTCTCTTGTCTGTTGAATGAGCACTCTCTAGTCTGTTGAATGAGCACTCTCTAGTCTGTTGAATGAGCACTCTCTAGTCTGTTGAATGAGCACTCTCTAGTCTGTTGAATGAGCACTCTCTAGTCTGTTGAATGAGCACTCTCTTGTCTGTTGAATGAGCACTCTCTTGTCTGTTGAATGAGCACTCTCTTGTCTGTTGAATGAGCACTCTCTAGTCTGTTGAATGAGCACTCTCTTGTCTGTTGAATGAGCGCTCTCTAGTCTGTTGAATGAGCACTCTCTTGTCTGTTGAATGAGCACTCTCTTGTCTGTTGAATGAGCACTCTCTTATCTGTTGAATGAGCACTCTCTAGTCTGTTGAATGAGCACTCTCTTGTCTGTTGAATGAGCACTCTCTTGTCTGTTGAATGAGCACTCTCTAGTCTGTTGAATGAGCACTCTCTAGTCTGTTGAATGAGCACTCTCTAGTCTGTTGAATGAGCACTCTCTAGTCTGTTGAATGAGCACTCTCTTGTCTGTTGAATGAGCACTCTCTAGTCTGTTGAATGAGCACTCTCTAGTCTGTTGAATGAGCACTCTCTTGTCTGTTGAATGAGCACTCGCTAGTCTGTTGAATGAGCACTCTCTTGTCTGTTGAATGAGCACTCTCTAGTCTGTTGAATGAGCACTCTCTTGTCTGTTGAATGAGCACTCTCTTGTCTGTTGAATGAGCACTCTCTTGTCTGTTGAATGAGCACTCTCTTGTCTGTTGAATGAGCACTCTCTTGTCTGTTGAATGAGCACTCTCTTGTCTGTTGAATGAGCACTCTCTTGTCTGTTGAATGAGCACTCTCTAGTCTGTTGAATGAGCACTCTCTAGTCTGTTGAATGAGCACTCTCTAGTCTGTTGAATGAGCACTCTCTTGTCTGTTGAATGAGCACTCTCTTGTCTGTTGAATGAGCACTCTCTAGTCTGTTGAATGAGCACTCTCTAGTCTGTTGAATGAGCACTCTCTTGTCTGTTGAATGAGCACTCTCTTGTCTGTTGAATGAGCACTCTCTTGTCTGTTGAATGAGCACTCTCTTGTCTGTTGAATGAGCACTCGCTAGTCTGTTGAATGAGCACTCTCTTGTCTGTTGAATGAGCACTCTCTTGTCTGTTGAATGAGCACTCTCTTGTCTGTTGAATGAGCACTCTCTAGTCTGTTGAATGAGCACTCTCTAGTCTGTTGAATGAGCACTCTCTAGTCTGTTGAATGAGCACTCTCTAGTCTGTTGAATGAGCACTCTCTAGTCTGTTGAATGAGCACTCTCTAGTCTGTTGAATGAGCACTCTCTAGTCTGTTGAATGAGCACTCTCTAGTCTGTTGAATGAGCACTCTCTTGTCTGTTGAATGAGCACTCTCTTGTCTGTTGAATGAGCACTCTCTTGTCTGTTGAATGAGCACTCTCTAGTCTGTTGAATGAGCACTCTCTTGTCTGTTGAATGAGCACTCTCTTGTCTGTTGAATGAGCACTCTCTAGTCTGTTGAATGAGCACTCTCTTGTCTGTTGAATGAGCACTCTCTTATCTGTTGAATGAGCACTCTCTAGTCTGTTGAATGAGCACTCTCTTGTCTGTTGAATGAGCACTCTCTTGTCTGTTGAATGAGCACTCTCTAGTCTGTTGAATGAGCACTCTCTTGTCTGTTGAATGAGCGCTCTCTAGTCTGTTGAATGAGCACTCTCTTGTCTGTTGAATGAGCACTCTCTTGTCTGTTGAATGAGCACTCTCTAGTCTGTTGAATGAGCACTCTCTTGTCTGTTGAATGAGCACTCTCTTGTCTGTTGAATGAGCACTCTCTAGTCTGTTGAATGAGCACTCTCTAGTCTGTTGAATGAGCACTCTCTAGTCTGTTGAATGAGCACTCTCTAGTCTGTTGAATGAGCACTCTCTAGTCTGTTGAATGAGCACTCTCTAGTCTGTTGAATGAGCACTCTCTTGACTGTTGAATGAGCACTCTCTAGTCTGTTGAATGAGCACTCTCTTGTCTGTTGAATGAGCACTCTCTAGTCTGTTGAATGAGCACTCTCTTGACTGTTGAATGAGCACTCTCTAGTCTGTTGAATGAGCACTCTCTAGTCTGTTGAATGAGCACTCTCTAGTCTGTTGAATGAGCACTCTCTAGTCTGTTGAATGAGCACTCGCTAGTCTGTTGAATGAGCACTCTCTAGTTTGTTAAATGAGCACACTCTATTCTCAAGATTGAGCACTCTCTAGTCTGTTGAATGAGCACTCTCTAGTCTGTTGAATGAGCACTCTCTAGTCTGTTGAATGAGCACTCTCTAGTCTGTTGAATGAGCACTCTCTTGTCTGTTGAATGAGCACTCTCTTGTCTGTTGAATGAGCACTCTCTTGTCTGTTGAATGAGCACTCTCTAGTCTATTGAATGAGCACTCTCTAGTCTGTTGAATGAGCACTCTCTAGTCTATTGAATGAGCACTTTCTTGTCTGTTGAATGAGCACTCTCTAGTCTGTTGAATGAGCACTCTCTAGTCTGTTGAATGAGCACTCTCTTGTCTGTTGAATGAGCACTCTCTAGTCTGTTGAATGAGCACTCTCTTGTCTGTTGAATGAGCACTCTCTTATCTGTTGAATGAGCACTCTCTTGTCTGTTGAATGAGCACTCTCTTGTCTGTTGAATGAGCACTCTCTAGTCTATTGAATGAGCACTCTCTAGTCTGTTGAATGAGCACTCTCTTGTCTGTTGAATGAGCACTCTAGTCTGTTGAATGAGCACTCTCTAGTCTGTTGAATGAGCACTCTCTTGTCTGTTGAATGAGCACTCTCTAGTCTATTGAATGAGCACTCTCTAGTCTGTTGAATGAGCACTCTCTTGTCTGTTGAATGAGCACTCTCTAGTCTGTTGAATGAGCACTCTCTAGTCTGTTGAATGAGCACTCTCTAGTCTGTTGAATGAGCACTCTCTAGTCTGTTGAATGAGCACTCTCTAGTCTGTTGAATGAGCACTCTCTAGTCTGTTGAATGAGCACTCTCTAGTCTGTTGAATGAGCACTCTCTAGTCTGTTGAATGAGCACTCTCTTGTCTGTTGAATGAGCACTCTCTAGTCTGTTGAATGAGCACTCTCTTATCTGTTGAATGAGCACTCTCTAGTCTGTTGAATGAGCACTCTCTTGTCTGTTGAATGAGCACTCTCTAGTCTGTTGAATGAGCACTCTCTTGTCTGTTGAATGAGCACTCTCTTGTCTGTTGAATGAGCACTCTCTTGTCTGTTGAATGAGCACTCTCTTGTCTGTTGAATGAGCACTCTCTAGTCTGTTGAATGAGCACTCTCTAGTCTATTGAATGAGCACTCTCTAGTCTATTGAATGAGCACTCTCTAGTCTGTTGAATGAGCACTCTCTAGTCTATTGAATGAGCACTCTCTAGTCTGTTGAATGAGCACTCTCTTGTCTGTTGAATGAGCACTCTCTTGTCCGTTGAATGAGCACTCTCTAGTCTGTTGAATGAGCACTCTTTTGTCTGTTGAATGAGCACTCTCTAGTTTGTTAAATGAGCACTCTCTAGTTTGTTAAATGAGCACACTCTATTCTCAAGATTGAGCACTCTCAAACGTCAGCTTTTTCTACCCCACAATGGAACCAGGCGACGTGGCGATTTTGCTGAGCGCTGGCATGACAATTTGCCGGGCCAGCATGTACCATTTCTTCGCCGCCATCTTCGCTTTCATCGGCGCCGCCTTCGGCATTCTGCTGGGCGACCTTGGCCAGAGCCAGATCTGGATCTTCGCAATCAGCGCCGGGGCTTTTCTCTACATTGCTCTGGTCGATTTGGTCAGTACAATGCAAACTGTGCTACTTATTAGTAGGCTGGTAGCAAATTTTGCGAAATATTGAAAAAGCTCACAAAAAAAGACAAAAAATTCCCCAAATCTCTTAAAATCTCCCTAAATTCCCGAGCTCCGGAAGTCCCAAAGCTCCTGAAATCCCAAAGCTCCTGAAATCCCAAAGCTCGTGAAATCCCAAAGCTCCTGAAATCCCAAATCTCCTGAAATCCCAAAGCTCCTGAAATCCCAAAGCTCCTGAAATCCCAAAGCTCCTGAAATCCCAAAGCTCCTGAAATCCCAAATCTCCTGAAATCCCAAAGCTCCTGAAATCCCAAATCTCCTGAAATCCCAAAGCTCCTGAAATCCCAAAGCTCCTAAAATCCCAAAGCTCCTAAAATCCCAAAGCTCCTGAAATCCCAAAGCTCCTGAAATCCCAAAGCTCCTAAAATCCCAAAGCTCCTGAAATCCCAAAGCTCCTGAAATCCCAAAGCTCCTGAAATCCCAAAGCTCCTGAAATCCCAAATCTCCTGAAATCCCAAAGCTCCTGAAATCCCAAATCTCCTGAAATCCCAAAGCTCCTGAAATCCAAAAGCTCCTAAAATCCCAAAGCTCCTAAAATCCCAAAGCTCCTGAAATCCCAAAGCTCCTGAAATCCCAAAGCTCCTAAAATCCCAAAGCTCCTGAAATCCCAAAGCTCCTGAAATCCCAAAGCTCCTGAAATCCCAAAGCTCCTGAAATCCCAAAGCTCCTGAAATCCCAAAGCTCGTGAAATCCCAAAGCTTCTGAAATCCCAAAGCTCCTGAAATCCCAAAGCTCCTGAAATCCCAAAGCTCCTGAAATCCCAAAGCTCCTGAAATCCCAAATCTCCTGAAATCCCAAAGCTCCTGAAATCCCAAATCTCCTGAAATCCCAAAGCTCCTGAAATCCCAAAGCTCCTGAAATCCCAAAGCTCCTGAAATCCCAAAGCTCCTGAAATCCCAAAGCTCCTGAAATCCCAAAGCTCCTGAAATCCCAAAGCTCCTAAAATCCCAAAGCTCCTAAAATCCCAAAGCTCCTTAAATCCCAAAGCTCCTGAAATCCCAAAGCTCCTGAAATCCCAAAGCTCCTGAAATCCCAAAGCTCCTGAAATCCCAAATCTCCTGAAATCCCAAAGCTCCTGAAATCCCAAAGCTCCTGAAATCCCAAAGCTCCTGAAATCCCAAAGCTCCTGAAATCCCAAAGCTCCTGAAATCCCAAAGCTCCTGAAATCCCAAAGCTCGTGAAATCCCAAAGCTCCTGAAATCCCAAATCTCCTGAAATCCCAAAGCTCCTGAAATCCCAAAGCTCCTAAAATCCCAAAGCTCCTGAAATCCCAAATCTCCTGAAATCTCAAAGCTCCTGAAATCCCAAAGCTCCTGAAATCCCAAAGCTCCTGAAATCCCAAAGCTTGAGCTCAAACTATTGCCTTCAGATGCCCGAGATGAATCACGCCCTGGAGAGTGACAAGGCCAAAGGCATTGGTCGGCTAAAAATCTTCCTACTGCAAAATGTCGGCCTGGTTCTGGGATTCGGTGTCACCGCCGTCCTGGGCATCTTTAAGGATCAGCTGCACTTTGACTTTGGTGGCAGCGGCGATGCTCACTAAAGTACAAGCTAAACATCTAGATTAACAAAGTGGAATTGTTTTGACTATTATTAAGCACAATTGAGAATTTAATTTCATGAAGGATAGAAAACGATTTACATCATTAAATTTTAATTCATTTCGCTTTCTCAGCTTTTCTCGATAATCCAAAGAAATCCTTTCTTTACTACTCTTTTTCTATTAATTTAAGCTTTTTCGATCCATATCGGTTACTTTTCGACCGGATCCTCGTTAACGCTTACGAGTATGTTGATCATTCCAGAAATTACTCGTTTGACAGTGTGACCTCAACGTTCGATAAATCCCTGACTTCCTCACTTCCTTATTCTCTCACTCTCACACTCTCTCACTCTCACTCTCACTCTCACTCTCACTCTCACTCTCACTCTCACACTCTCTCACTCTCACTCTCACTCTCACTCTCACTCTCACTCTCACTCTCACACTCTCTCACTCTCACTCTCGCTCTCGCTCTCACTCTCACACTCTCTCACTCTCACTCTCACTCTCACTCTCACTCTCACTCTCACTCTCACTCTCACTCTCACTCTCACTCTCACTCTCACTCTCACTCTCACTCTCACTCTCACTCTCACTCTCACTCTCACTCTCACTCTCACTCTCACTCTCACACTCTCTCACTCTCACTCTCACTCTCACTCTCACTCTCACTCTCACTCTCACTCTCACTCTCACTCTCACTCTCACTCTCACTCTCACTCTCACTCTCACTCTCACACTCTCTCACTCTCTCACTCTCTCTCACACTCATCGGTAGTGTTCTCTCTCCTCTCTCCCTCTCTCACTCTCACTCTCACTCTCTAAGTGTTTTCTACGTGCCTAAATGCTTTTTTGTTATCTTGCTCTTGAATAAAAGAATTTATTAGTTTGAACTATTCGGATATCTCCTTCAGTTTTTGCCTACCTGTTTATTGTGTGTGCTTACCTACTGTCAGAGTTGCCTCATATCTGTACAGAATATAAACGTATATATGTGTCTGGCCTGTGCTAATTGCAATGATTACATTAATATTCCAAATATTTCACTAACTGCACTACTAAGTAGTCGTAAATAGCGCAAAAAGCCGGACTGTTCCACTTTTATTTAAAATACACTTTTATTTACCAATTTGACCTACTCTAAAGTGAACTTTTTAGGTAATTTATTGTGACAGAAAACGGACTAAAAAAGCTGATTTGATGATAAGTTGTTATTTTTTAAACTTGTAACCATCATTCTCCAATATTTCATCCATTCTTCTCAAATATTCATTCCATCATTCTCCCATCTTCCATCCCTCATTCTCCAATTCTCCAATCATTCTCCAATCTTCCATCCCTCATTCTCCAATCTTCCATCCCTCATTCTCCAATCTTCCATCCCTAATTCTCCAATCTTCCATCCCTCATTCTCCAATTCTCCAATCATTCTCCAATCTTCCATCCCTCATTCTCCAATCTTCCATCCCTCATTCTCCAATCTTCCATCCGTCACTATCGAATGTTTCATCCACCACTCTCCAGTCTTCCATTTATCATTCTAAAATCTTCCATCCATCATTCTCCAATCTTCCATCCCTCATTCTCCAATCTTTCATCCGTCACTATCGAATGTTTCATCCACCACTCTCCAGTCTTCCATTTATCATTCTAAAATCTTCCATCCATCATTCTCCAATCTTTCATCCCTCAGTCTCCAATCTTCCATCCATCATTCTCCAATCTTCCATCCCTCATTCTCCAATCTTCCATCCATCATTCTCCAATCTTCCATCCATCATTCTCCTATCTTCCATCCACCATTCTCCAATCTTCCATCCATCATTCTCCAATCTTCCATCCATCATTCTAAAATCTTCCATCCATCATTCTTAAATCTTCCATCCATCATTCTAAAATCTTCCATCCATCATTCTTAAATCTTCCATCCATCATTCTAAAATCTTCCATCCATCATTCTAAAATCTTCCATCCATCATTCTCCAATCTTCCATCCATCATTCTCCAATCTTCCATCCATCATTCTCTCTTTTTCGCCAACTGTTTGTAGGCCATTCTCCAATGCATCATCCCGATAATTGTGCGAGTACAAACTTCATCGATTTTTCTTCAATCTTGAATCTACTTATGTCAAATCTACAATCGGTTTTCTCCTAGCGTCCAGTAATCAGTTTCTTATCTTCTTTCGCTTCTTACTTTCACAGCTATCCATAAAAAGTTATTCTGTAACAACAGTCGACTTTTCAAAGGGTTAACTTGGATTGCATCTGCGAAATAAAGCTACACGATAAAACGAAAATGATCTTGCCATAGATGTGTCTATGCAGCCCGCATGTCGGTAAATTTTGGCAGAGGCCCAACCCAACCCAAATCTGTGTACATTGCTTGAGGCGTACATCTGCAGCTTGCACATGTTGTACTCATTTTAGTGTGTATACTCAGCTAGCTAGGGTCTAGAATGTGGTATGAAATAATAGAAGTTAAATAGAAAGCCTTAGCCAAGATAAGGCCGGGCTTTTCATTACTTTTCTTTCTAGTTTAAAAGCAAGCGACTATTAAACATAAAGAAATACTTGACTCATAACTATAGACCCTAAAAACTGAAATAACTGATTGACATAATCTGGCACAAAGGTAATATGCGAATAGGGACATGCGTCTTCAGCAAACAGCACTGCCTAGTGTTACTAGCCCTGACCTATCTGCTTGTGTTTGCCATTGTTGTAATCTCGATGTACAGCCAACAGACAGAACAGTCTACTGTCGACGACAAGGATGCTATTTCAGATCAGCTTCTGACACTGGATGACATCAGCGAATGTGACATGTGCTTTCGACACGGAACCAACCTGTGCATTCAGCTGTCCACTTCACCACGCTATGTGTGAGTCTGGCATTACTTGCTGACACTTTCTACTGACAGTCTGTTACTGCCTGACAAATTCTACTGACACAGTCTGGTACAGCATGACACTTTCTCCTGACACAGTCTGGTACAGCATGACACTTTCTACTGATACAGTCTGGTACTGCATGACACTTTCTAGTGACACAGTCTGGTACTGCCTGACACTTTCTAGTGATACAGTCTGGTACTGCCTGACACTTTCTAGTGATACAGTCTGGTACAGCATGACACTTTCTACTGATACAGTCTGGTACTGCATGACACTTTCTAGTGACACAGTCTGGTACTGCCTGACACTTTCTAGTGACACAGTCTGGTACTGCCTGACACTTTCTAGTGATACAGTCTGGTACTGCCTGACACTTTCTAGTGACACAGTCTGGTACTGCCTGACACTTTCTCCTGACACAGTCTGGTACAGCATGACACTTTCTACTGATACAGTCTGGTACTGCATGACACTTTCTAGTGACACAGTCTGGTACTGCCTGACACTTTCTCCTGACACAGTCTGGTACAGCATGACACTTTCTAGTGATACAGTCTGGTACTGCATGACACTTTCTACTGATACAGTCTGGTACTGCATGACACTTTCTAGTGATACAGTCTGGTACTGCCTGACACTTTCTCCTGACACAGTCTGGTACAGCATGACACTTTCTAGTGATACAGTCTGGTACTGCATGACACTTTCTACTGATACAGTCTAGTACAGCATGACACTTTCTACTGATACAGTCTGGTACAGCATGACACTTTCTTCTGACAGTCTGACACACTTCTGACTTCTCACTTCTGACACATTTTGACGCATTCTAGCACATTCTGACGCATTCTGACACATTCTGACACATTCTAACACTCTCAGGCCTATTCTGACACACTCTAGACATTCTGACACATTCTGACGCATTCTGACACATTCTGACACATTCTAACAATCTCAGACCTATTCGGACACACACTAGACATTCTGACACTCTCAGGCCTATTCTGACACACTCTAGACATTCTGACACATTGTGATACATTATGGTACCCACTAAATCAATATATTTAACATTTCATAAGTTTTTGTCGTCATTTCACACACATGCCACGAGTTTTATGCCGATTTTCTTGGAGTTCTGAGTTCAGCAACGCAATTTAGCTGGCTACTAACAATTTCCAGATGCGTGTGCAAACGCGGCTTCGCTGGACCATTGTGTCGATCGCTGCGCATTCAGCAGAAACTGATGTTCAGAAGAAGAAGAATATAAAATTCTAGAAAATTAAAATGTTGACCGCTTACATGTCAGGCCAGTTCTCATGCTAGCTATTTACAAAGTGGTATTGTGATGTGTATATAACTGTTACTTCCAGACTATACCATGTATATAACCACTTTTGATTACCGCTCAGATCTTAAATAAGCCTACCTAGAGATTTTCAACCAATCAAAGCGCGGCTCAGCTAGGGTAGGTTGCGTTTCGCTCATCGCCTAAGGCCAAGGTCAGAGGAAAGTTTTAATCGTAAGATCACGCGCGTGATGCGTGATGCCTCTGTAATTAAATCCGCTGTTTTCCTAACCCGTTGGAAATACAAGAGTCCTGAAAATAATTGGAAAGCAGTTAAGAACACATTCAAGCGTGTAATTGTTAACTTAAAAAATAGTCAAATCAACATTTTAGCAACAATAAAATAATCATGGGTTTTAGTTTGTGCAGAGAGGTTGTAGCCTAGTGGTTAGGGCGTCGGACTCACGACTTGAAGGTCGGGGGTTCGATTCCCGACTCCCCTGAACAATTTGTGTCCTTCAGCAAGACACTTAACTTTGCATTGCTTCAGTTCACCCAGATGTTAAATGGGTACCAGCATCAGCTGGGATAATTGAAGGTGGGTGTGGCGTCCCCCCAGTCCATGGACTTAACAGCTGTACGCAGCCTTCAGATGCGCCGCGCATTAGCTGCGGTTGTGCTGTCGGCTGCACATCTAACCCAATTGGGGCAGGTGAAATCGAATTAGTTTGTGCTGCAAATCCGGCAAACAATTGGCATTGGTTTCATTTATCGGCCTTGTTCCTTCAACAGTTGCTATATTGATTATCAATTCTATAGTCTTTCTCTTCAAATATTGCAGTTTTATTCATCACATGAAATCATTGCTTAATTTGGTTGTAAAATACTGTTACAGTTTTGTTTCGCCGAAATAAAAATCACCAGTTCACTTGTTTTGGACAATGTCGCTTGTCAACGACATCAAAGGCGCCGCATTCCTTCGGCTTGACGCCTGTGTAGGTGTCGCAAACCAGTTTTAAAAGATTATTTTCCGCCCGCTTCTGAATCTGGTCCGTGTGCACCTGTTAGTGTGAACAATAAATTGCCTGAATTTAATTGGATTCTTATCATAGATCCTTAAAGTAGTATCACGTGAAACTACGCTTATACACATGAACACATCTCATGTTTAATTTCGCACCTGAGATGTTGAATTTTTCAACAGATTCTATGGGAGTGTGTTATCAGATTAGAATAATCTAGTTAGATTTGGACCCTCGAGGGAGTTAATGCTGTCGGTTGGAAAACTAATTAAGGAATTTCCCTCAACTGACGACTCTATCTATCTATCGACTTACTAAAAGACATCTTTAGATTCATTGAAAGCTTTTTAAGTCTATCGACTAAATCTATCGACTTACTTAAAAGCACATCTATTGACCCATTTAAAGCACATAGAAAAAACGCATTAAAAGCACAAAATATATCTATCGACTAACCGAAAGGACATCTACCGACTTAATGGAGGCACATCTACCGACATACTGAAGGCACATCTACCGACTTACTGAAGGCACATCTACCGACTTACTGAAGGCATGTCTATCGATTCACTGAAAGCACATATATAGAATCATTAAGCACTCATCTACTGACTTACTGAAGGCACATCTACCGACTTTCTGAAGGCACATCTACCGATTTACTGAAGTCACATCTACCGATTTACTGAAGTCACATCTACCGATTTACTGAAGTCACATCTACCGATTTACTGAAGGCACATCTATAGACTCATTAAACCTTGTCTCGACATAACTCGCCACGCACATCAACCCATATCCTCACCCCATTGACGGTGACCCAAGGCACGTATTGATGCGGCGGGTTCAAAGCCTCGGTCCTCTGGCCCATCTCATGCTCCCACTGGTTGCCCTGACTGCTCAGTGCGCAGTTGCTAATGTCATCAAAGTTGATATTGGGCTGCACAGCGGTCGAGCAGTCCTTAGCAACCTGGAGAGCATCGCTACTACCGTTCGCCAGCCCGACCTCGATACAGTGCAAGTAGGGCAGCCACCTGGGCGGACTAACGAGCAGTTTGATTGCGCATGTCTCCAACTGGTTGCCGACGCATTCCATGTCTCCGTGCTGACAGGTGAACACCCACTTATCGCCTTGTTGCTGCTCGCGAGCATTGCCATAAGGGACAACGTCCACGGCTAGGATTCCGGTTGAATTCAGCTTCAACCAGGTCGGGTACAGTTGGCTGGCAAAGAGGGCCTGACAACCAGGACACAGACTCTCCATGTAGAGAGTGACAGCCACTGGACTGTCCACTCCGACCGCGGCATCTGGTACAGCAGCTGCGGCTGACACTAGGAGCAGAGAAACGATGGCAGGCAATCTCATGCTGAGCAATTGTCTAAAAAATTGTCAAATTGTCCAAAAAATCGAAGTGAAGTTAGTTAATTCGCTTATCAAACACGAGTCTCTATTAGTCTAATATTCAATGATAAGGCTTAATTTATACCCGAGAATTGTGCTGTTTTTCTTACCTGAAGAAAAGTTTAGCTATCGGTGAAAAGTTTATGCGTCGTTCACTTTTTTTCTATAAACAGCAAATGCAAAGTCGATAAACAGCTGAGCTAATAAGATAAAGAAAAATATGTAATTACGTAAATTTCTGCTTTTGCAAGTCTCGGTAATTAAACTGTCAGAGGGCTTAGTGGTGGCTAGAGCGTCGGCCTCACGACTTTAAGGTCGGGGTTCGATTCCTGGGGCTTCACTGGAACAAATAGCATAATTTAGCAAGACACTTAACCCTAAATTGCTTTAGTTAAACTGCAGTTGTTAAATACGAGTAGATACCAGCATCGGGTGGGTTAATTGTCCGTGGACTGAATGGTCATACGCAGCCGTCAGATGTATCTTGCCATAGCTGCGGCTAATTCCGTGTTGCCAAGTCAATAATCATAACATCGCTTCACATTTCAATCCCCAGCTGGTATATTATTGGTGCAGGGAACACACTGACTAACGTGCTTCATACAGCCCGGCCTCCAACTGTATTTCATCCGCAGCCAATGGGGAGACGGAATAGCTACATAAAAAATACTTCAAGGACTGAGGGTTGATTTGCTGCTTTTCGGGAAGTTTTTGTGCATTTTAATCGAGTTTAAATCCTGATTATCAGACGACACACACCATTTTTACGAGATTTCTAATTTACAGAGCAACTTGTGAAATTAACAACAGACAAAAATCACCATGCCGAGAGGGCTTCTAGCTCCACAGAACACTTTTCTGAATACCATAGCAACTAGATTTGATGGCACGCGTAAGTCTTTTGATAGACTAAATTTTACATGATTCAAAAGCAATCACTCACAACAGTACTCTGACTCACAACAGTACTCTGATTCACAACAGTACTCTGATTCACAACAGTACTCTGATTCACAACAGTACTCTGATTCACAACAGTGCTCTGATTCACAACAGTACTCTGATTCACAACAGTTCTCTGATTCACAACAGTACTCTGATTCACAACAGTACTCTGATTCACAACAGTACTCTGATTCACAACAGTTCTCTGATTCACAACAGTACTCTGATTCACAACAGTACTCTGATTCACAACAGTACTCTGATTCACAACAGTACTCTGATTCACAACAGTGCTCTGATTCACAACAGTACTCTGATTCACAACAGTTCTCTGATTCACAACAGTACTCTGATTCACAACAGTACTCTGATTCACAACAGTGCTCTGATTCACAACAGTTCTCTGATTCACAACAGTTCTCTGATTCACAACAGTACTCTGATTCACAACAGTACTCTGATTCACAACAGTTCTCTGATTCACAACAGTACTCTGATTCACAACAGTACTCTGATTCACAACAGTACTCTGATTCACAACAGTGCTCTGATTCACAACAGTACTCTGATTCACAACAGTACTCTGATTCACAACAGTACTCTGATTCACAACAGTTCTCTGATTCACAACAGTGCTCTGATTCACAACAGTACTCTGATTCACAACAGTACTCTGATTCACAACAGTACTCTGATTCACAACAGTACTCTGATTCACAACAGTACTCTGATTCACAACAGTGCTCTGATTCACAACAGTTCTCTGATTCACAACAGTTCTCTGATTCACAACAGTACTCTGATTCACAACAGTGCTCTGATTCACAAAAGTTCTCTGATTCACGAAAGCGCTCTGTTTTACAAAAGTACTCAGACTCAAGGATATAAATAGAAATGGCAGGAAAAAGCAGAATGCCTTTAGAAACTCTATTTAAAAATCCATCCATAAAAACCATTCTCGTGCAGTGACTTTAACATAATTAAATTGAGTAGCAATAACATGAAAAATGAGTCCCCTAGGAAGCATTCTGAGTTGTATCTACTCGCGAATAGCGTGTTGGCTTTGTCAGGACTTCAGGTAATTCTCTCAGTACTAGCGACTTTTACTTGCTATATTTTTTGTTCTGCTTTTGAATAGCTGCAGAAACAATGTCCTGTTAACTTGCCGATGTTTTTTGAGGCAAAAACAACAGAAACAGAGGCTTTTTTATCACGATTTCCTGGATAGCTGAAATAGCGACTTGAATTGTTGTTGATAGATGCAAAATCTAACAGCCTTTGAAGTCTGCGATTAAAATAGCCAGGATCCGCGCAATGATACAATATTCCTTGCACAAGGTTGCTGTTTCAAAATTATTTTGTCCAAAAAGCAGTGAAATTTTTCAGAAACTATGTGCCTTAAGGCGGAGGAGTGGGCAAATTGTATTTTATGACTTGGAAACAACTGCTGCTAACCGATAGATAGATAGATAGATAGATAGATAGATAGATAGATAGATAGATAGATAGATAGATAGATAGATAGATAGATAGATAGATAGATAGATAGATAGATAGATAGATAGATAGATAGATAGATAGATAGATAGATAGACAGATAGATAGATAGATAAATAGATAGATAGATAGATAGATAGATAGATAGATGGATAGATAGATGCACAACTATTTACATTCAGTTCTGGATCTATTATACCATATCTCTAAGATTGAATCGCCCAATAACAAGCATTCAGTGTTGCTCGTAAATCAAGTCACAAACCGCTTATCTTGTCTGTATAAAAGTGCACCCACATTTCATACCAAGCGATGCGATGTTGCCGGACACAAAAATATTTTTTGCTCGTTCTGTACGTGGTAGCGAAAAAGAAATATGCAAAAATGCTTAGCTTACCAAAACTTCTGCATCCATTTCTCTTTTAACATTAGAAACTATAGTTTCGGAAATCCTCAATATTAAAATAATATTTTTGTCGCTAAATTGGAAATCCCATTTTCTAAATCAGTAATCGCATTTTCAGTATCCATTTCTCAATCATCGAAATTGGAAATCCTAATACTAAATCCCATTTCTAAATTACTAAATTGGAAATCCCATTTCTAAATTTCTAAATTGAAAATCCCATTTCTAAATTGGAAATCCCATTTCTAAATTGGAAATCCCATTTCTAAATTGAAAATCCCATTTCTAAATTGGAAATCCCATTTCTAAATTGAAAATCCAATTTCTAAATTGGAAATCCCATTTCTAAATTGAAAATCCCATTTCTAAATTAAAAATCCTACTTCTAAATTGTAAATCCTGTTCGATTGAAATTCTCAATCATTCCAGACAGCAATTTCGTGCTTGGCAACGCCCAGGCAGCCGAAAGACCCATTGTGTACTGCTCCGACGGCTTCTGCGAGCTGACGGGCTTCTCCCGGGCCAGCGTGATGTCACGCAGCTGCGCCTGCAAGTTCCTCTGGGGCGAAGCCACCGAGGCGGCGGCAACTGAAGCGATCGAATCCAGCCTGAAGGACAAGACAGAGATGAAGACCGAGGTCATCTTCTACACCAAGGCCGGTGAGTTGAGAATTGAGAATCCCCTCCTACTATTTGGGAATCCTCTTCTACGAATTGGGAATCCTCCTCTAAGATTTGGGAATCCACTTCCATAATTAAGTGACTCCACAACTTTTCATTTGAAAATCATTGGTCTGTTATACTTCAGTGTCTCACCCGTTATCCTTCAGTGTCTCACCTGTTATCCTTCAGTGTCTCACCTGTTATCCTTCAGTGTCTCAGCTGTTATCCTTCAGTGTCTCAGCTGTTATCATTCAGTGTCTCACCCGTTATCCTTCAGTGTCTCAGCTGTTGTCATTCAGTGTCTCACCTGTTGTCATTCAGTGTCTCACCTGTTGTCATTCAGTGTCTCACCCGTTATCATTCAGTGTCTCAGCTGTTATCATTCAGTGTCTCACCTGTTATCCTTCAGTGTCTCACCTGTTATCCTTCAGTGTCTCAGCTGTTATCATTCAGTGTCTCACCTGTTATACTTCAGTGTCTCACCCGTTATCCTTCAGTGTCTCACCTGTTATCATTCAGTGTCTCACCTGTTATCATTCAGTGTCTCACCTGTTGTCATTCAGTGTCTCAGCTGTTGTCATTCAGTGTCTCAGCTGTTATCATTCAGTGTCTCACCTGTTATCATTCAGTGTTTCACCTGTTATCATTCAGTGTTTCACCTGTTATCATTCAGTGTCTCACCTGTTATCATTCAGTGTCTCACCTGTTATCATTCAGTGTCTCACCTGTTATCATTCAGTGTCTCACCTGTTATCATTCAGTGTCTCACCTGTTATCATTCAGTGTCTCACCTGTTATCATTCCGTGTCTCACCTGTTATCATTCAGTGTCTCACCTGTTATCATTCAGTGTCTCACCTGTTGTCATTCAGTGTCTCACCTGTTATCCTTCAGTGTCTCACCTGTTATCATTCCGTGTCTCACCTGTTATCATTCAGTGTCTCACCTGTTATCATTCAGTGTCTCACCTGTTGTCATTCAGTGTCTCACCTGTTATCATTCAGTGTCTCACCTGTTATCATTCAGTGTTTCACCTGTTATCATTCAGTGTTTCACCTGTTATCATTCAGTGTCTCACCTGTTATCATTCAGTGTCTCACCTGTTATCATTCCGTGTCTCACCTGTTATCCTTCAGTGTCTCAGCTGTTATCATTCAGTGTCTCACCTGTTATCATTCAGTGTCTCACCTGTTGTCATTCAGTGTCTCACCTGTTATAATTCAGTGTCTCACCTGTTATCATTCAGTGTCTCACCTGTTATCATTCAGTGTCTCACCTGTTATCATTCAGTGTCTCACCTGTTATCCTTTTTAACTATTTAGTGTCTCTTTAATTGGCTGAACTGAAAACTTAGCACCAGTTACAAATTGTGCCAGCATACAGCACGTTTATCAATGTACTTTTACCGGAACAAAAACAGGCAAGCCGTTCCTGTGCCTACTCGATATTGTGCCAATCAAGAACGAGAAAGGAGAAGTGGTGCTATTCCTGGCGTCGCACAAGGACATCACCAGGGAGAGTCGCAGTCTGGCCGACGAAGCTTCAGAGGAGGGCGGCTGTAAACTGCTGGCGGCTGCTGGCGAGATGCGTAAGCTATGGAGTTAAAGTACATTCTAGTGCATTATTAGTGCATTTCTAGTACATTCTAGTGCATTCAAATATGAGACAGGGAAGAGATGAGACACGGGACAGATGAGACACGGGAGAGATGAGACACAAGGAGAGATGAGACACGGGAGAGATGAGACAGTGGAGAGATGAAGACAGGGGAGAGATGAGACACGGGAGAGATGAGACAGGGGAGAGATGAGACACAAGGAGAGATGAGACACGGGAGAGATGAGACAGTGGAGAGATGAGACAGGGGAGAGATGAGACAGTGGAGAGATGAGACACGGGAGAGATGAGACAGGGGAGAGATGAGACACGGGAGAGATGAGACAGGAGAGATGAGACACGGGAGAGATGAGACAGGAGAGAGATGAGACAGGGAAATATGAGACAGGGGAGAGATGAGACAGGAGAGAGATGAGACACACTGGGGGAAATATGAGACGGGAGAGATGAGACACGGGAGAGATGAGACACAGGAGAGATGAGACACGGGAGAGATGAGACACGGGAGAGATGAGACACGGGAGAGATGAGACACAGGAGAGATGAGACACGGGAGAGATGAGACACGGGAGAGATGAGACACGGTAGAGATGAGACACAGGAGAGATGAGACACGGGAGAGATGAGACAGGAGAGAGATGAGACAGGAGAAATATGAGACAGGGGAGAGATGAGACAGGAGAGATGAGACACGGGAGAGATGAGACAGGAGAGAGATGAGACAGGGGAAATATGAGACAGGGGAGAGATGAGACAGGAGAGAGATGAGACAGGAGAGAGATGAGACAGGGGAGAGATGAGACACGGGAGAGATGAGACACGGGAGAGATGAGACACGGGAGAGATGAGACACGGGAGAGATGAGACACAGGAGAGATGAGACACGGGAGAGATGAGACACGGGAGAGATGAGACACGGGAGAGATGAGACACGGGAGAGATGAGACACGGGAGAGATGAGACACGGGAGAGATGAGACACATGAGAGATGAGAGACGCTAAGTTGAAAAGTATTTTTATTGTTAATCACGATGGCACCTTTATTCTCACAAAAACCAACCGCAGTGTCCATGCACATTCAGACCACAGCTGGCATAGCGTCTCCAGCTGTAACAGCTTCGCTAGCAGCAGCAGCCGGCAGCAGCAGCAGCAGGTGCAGACAACAATATTCTTTATCTAATTGGTCTAATCGACAGGTTGTATCGAACAAGTCGACAAAGGACTTTGACCATGACATTGGTGAAGACGAAGACAGTGATCAATCGATCAAAACTACTGACTCGCAGCAGCAGCAGCAGCAGCAGCAATCGACCGCACTGTTAGGCCCTGGCGGTTACAAAAGGCGGAGATCGAGAGCAGTGCTCTATCACCTCAGTGGACAGTTTAATTCGCGCAATAAGACCAAACACTTTAGCCAGTTGAACAAGGTAGATATTAACCAATGGCTTAACTTTAGACACCCTGCCCTGCAAAAAGACACCCTGTCCTAAAAAACACACCCGGTGTTACAAAAAGACACCCTGTCCAAAATTCAGACACCGTCTTAAAAAACACCCTGTCCTACAAAAAGACACACTGTCCAGCATTCAGACACCCTGTCCTATACAAAGACACCCTGTCCCACAAAAAGACACCCTGTCCTGCATTCAGACACCCTGACCTACAAAAAGTCACCCTGTCCTAAAAAACACACCCGGTGTTACAAAAAGACACCCTGTCCAAAATTCAGACACCGTCTTAAAAAACACCCTGTCCCACGAAAAGACACCCTGTCCTGCATTCAGACACCCTGACCTACAAAAAGACACCCTGACCTACAAAAAGTCACCCTGACCTACAAAAAGACACCCTGTCCTGCATTCAGACACCCTGACCTACAAAAAGACACCCTGTCCCACAAAAAGACACCCTGACCTACAAAAAGTCACCCTGTCCTACAAAAAGACACCATGTCCTACAAAAAGACACCCTGTCCCACAAAAAGACACCCTGACCTACAAAACGTCACCCTGACCTACAAAACGTCACCCTGACCTACAAAACGTCACCCTGACCTTCAAAACGTCACCCTGACCTACAAAAAGACACCCTGTCCTATACAAAGACACCCTGTCCCACAAAAAGACACCCTGACCTACAAAAAGACACCCTGTCCCACAAAAAGACACCCTGACCTACAAAAAGTCACCCTGTCCTACAAAAAGACACCATGTCCTACAAAAAGACACCCTGTCCCACAAAAAGACACCCTGACCTACAAAACGTCACCCTGACCTACAAAACGTCACCCTGACCTACAAAACGTCACCCTGACCTTCAAAACGTCACCCTGACCTACAAAAAGACACCCTGTCCTATACAAAGACACCCTGTCCTGCATTCAGACACCCTGTCCTACAAAAAGACAACCTGTTCTACGTTCAGACACCAATTGCAACATCCTTTTTCAGCTTCATCACGGTCTCAGAGGCAAGGCAGCGCTGCCGGAGTACAAAGTGCAAGAGGTTCGCCGCTCCAGTTGCATTCTGTTGCACTACGGCTTGCTAAAGATTAGCTGGGATTGGCTAATTTTGCTCTGCACTTTCTACATCGCCGTCATGGTGCCCTACAATGCGGCCAGCGGAGGCAGTCGAGTGCGCCGACCTCATCAGGCTGACGGCGAGGAGGCTGGGGTGGCTGTCGACTTGCTAGTCGAAGTGGTGTTTATCATTGGTGAGCGAAACTTGTGCAATCTCCATCAAGCCCAACTCTAATTGAGAGATGTGACAGGGGAGAGATGTGACAGGGGAGAGATGTGACAGGGGAGAGATGAAACAGGGGAGAGATGTGACAGGGGAGAGATGAGACAGGGGAGAGATGAGACAGGGGAGAGATGTGACAGGGGAGAGGTTAGAGAGGGGAAAGATGTGACAGGGGAGAGATGTGACAGGGGAGAGATGTGACAGGGGAGAGATGAAACAGGGGAGAGATGAGACAGGGGAGAGATGTGACAGGGGAGAGATGAGACACGGGAGAGATGTGACAGGGGAAAGGTTAGAGAGGGGAGAGATGAGAAACGGATAGATGAGACAGGGGAGATATAAGTCAGGGAGAGATAAGACAGGGGAGATTAGACATGAGAGATGAGACACGGGAGAGATGAGACACGGGAGAGATGAGACACGGGAGAGATGAGACACGGGAGAGATGGGACACGGGAAAGATGAGACAGGGGAGATATTAGAGAGAGGAGAGATGAGAAACGGATAGATGAGACAAGGGAGATATAAGTCAGGGAGAAATGAGAAAGGGAGATAAGACGGGGAAAGATGAGACAGGGGAGATATTAGAGAGAGGAGAGATGAGAAACGGATAGATGAGACAGGGGAGATATAAGTCAGGGAGAAATGAGAAAGGGAGATAAGACGGGGAAAGATGAGACAGGGGAGTTTAGACGTAGAGATGAGACACGGAGAGATAAGACATGGGAGAGATGAGACACGGAGATATGAGACACGGAAAGATGAGACACGGAGAGATGAGACACGGAGAGATGAGACACGGAGAGATGAGACACGGAGAGATGAGACAGGGAGATGAGACGGGGAAAGATGAGACGGGGATTTTAGACGTAGAGATGAGGCAGTGGAGATAAGCGACAGTGGATGAAAAACAAAGCTTTCCTCTATTATAAATTTCATACTTCTGTGACAAACATTTTTTGGTTCACTATGCCTAGTTTGCTGTTGAACTGCGTTCACATAGTAAAGCTATTGAGATCACACCTTACCCTGTCACTATGGTGAGCAGGTCTCTAGATTTACGGAGCATGCAATCAACTCAGAATAGGAGCGGCAACTAAAGCTTATTAAACACTTGAAGTGCTGCTGCAGAGCTGGCACACTTGAGAAACAGCACGCTTCTCATGAAGCAATCTTTGTCAAATATAAACTGCCTGCAACCTACTCAAATTTTACCACTTCAATGAGCACTTATGAAGCGCGGAGCCTTTTGTAAATATGCCTGGTCGTTTTTCTCCGCATGTGATTGTAGGCGGAATCAGGCCTCTGGTTTTTTAAATCCAACATGCTCTCTTATTGCGACGCTCTGTTTGAATGCACATTTGCCTACTTAAGTCTCACCCTTCACCTTTCTTTAAATCTCTTCTCTCTTCTCTACGCTCGTATTCTCTCATCTTTCTTCTCTATTCTCTCGTCTCTCGTCTCTCTTCTCTCTTCTCTCTTCTCTCTTCTCTATTCTCTCATCTCTATTCTCTCATCTTTCTTCTCTATTCTCTCTTCTCTCTTCTCTCTTCTCTATTCTCTCGTCTCTCTTCTCTCTTCTCTCTTCTCTCTTCTCTCTTCTCTCTTCTCTCTTCTCTATTCTCTCGTCTCTCTTCTCTCTTCTCTCTTCTCTCTTCTCTATTCTCTCATCTCTATTCTCTCATCTTTCTTCTCTATTCTCTCTTCTCTCTTCTCTCTTCTCTATTCTCTCGTCTCTCTTCTCTCTTCTCTCTTCTCTCTTCTCTATTCTCTCGTCTCTCTTCTCTCTTCTCTCTTCTCTCTTCTCTCTTCTCTCTTCTCTCTTCTCTATTCTCTCATCTCTATTCTCTCATCTTTCTTCTCTATTCTCTCGTCTCTCTTCACTCTTCTCTCTTCTCTCTTCTCTATTCTCTCATCTCTATTCTCTCATCTTTCTTCTCTATTCTCTCTTCTCTCTTCTCTCTTCTCTCTTCTCTCTTCTCTATTCTCTCTTCTCTCTTCTCTCTTCTCTATTCTCTCATCTCTATTCTCTCGTCTCTCTTCTCTCTTCTCTCTTCTCTCTTCTCTATTCTCTCGTCTCTCTTCTCTCTTCTCTCTTCTCTCTTCTCTCTTCTCTCTTCTCTCTTCTCTATTCTCTCATCTCTATTCTCTCATCTTTCTTCTCTATTCTCTCGTCTCTCTTCTCTCTTCTCTCTTCTCTCTTCTCTATTCTCTCATCTCTATTCTCTCATCTTTCTTCTCTATTCTCTCGTCTCTCTTCTCTCTTGTCTCTTCTCTCTTCTCTATTCTCTCGTCTCTCTTCTCTCTTCTCTCTTCTCTCTTCTCTCTTCTCTCTTCTCTCTTCTCTATTCTCTCTTCTCTCTTCTCTCTTCTCTATTCTCTCATCTCTATTCTCTCGTATCTCTTCTCTCTTCTCTCTTCTCTCTTCTCTATTCTCTCGTCTCTCTTCTCTCTTCTCTCTTCTCTCTTCTCTCTTCTCTCTTCTCTCTTCTCTATTCTCTCATCTCTATTCTCTCATCTTTCTTCTCTATTCTCTCGTCTCTCTTCTCTCTTCTCTCTTCTCTCTTCTCTCTTCTCTCTTCTCTCTTCTCTATTCTCTCGTCTCTCTTCTCTCTTCTCTCTTCTCTCTTCTCTCTTCTCTCTTCTCTCTTCTCTATTCTCTCATCTCTATTCTCTCATCTTTCTTCTCTATTCTCTCGTCTCTCTTCTCTCTTCTCTCTTCTCTCTTCTCTCTTCTCTCTTCTCTCTTCTCTATTCTCTCATCTCTATTCTCTCATCTTTCTTCTCTATTCTCTCGTCTCTCTTCTCTCTTCTCTCTTCTCTCTTCTCTATTCTCTCATCTCTATTCTCTCATCTTTCTTCTCTATTCTCTCGTCTCTCTTCTCTCTTGTCTCTTCTCTCTTCTCTATTCTCTCGTCTCTCTTCTCTCTTCTCTCTTCTCTCTTCTCTCTTCTCTCTTCTCTCTTGTCTTTTCTCTCTTCTCTCTTGTCTTTTCTCTCTTCTCTCTTGTCTTCTCTCTCTTCTCTCGTCTCTCGCACATTCTCAATTCTTATCTATTTCCTTTCAACTCTTCTCTCTTTACTCCTTTTATAATTAAAGCTGTAGTTTTTGCGAGAATGCTAGTGTTTGTTTAGCAGAACAATCGTTTGCCACTGACATTTTGTGGAATGATTGATCAATTTTTAAACGACAAGATGCATTTCAGAAACAGCCTATGCGTTTTCCGTGAACTTTTACGAAAACTTCTAGCAGAATAGAGGATGTGATACCTTAAAACTGATACTTTCAATCAAACTATAACCTGTTATAGATGGATTCAGCTATAAATTTTGTCATTTTCATTTCCATGTAAATCAGCAAATTCCCGAAATCGACGAATTCTTGAAATCACCGAAATATGGAAATCCATTATTCCTGAAGTCGACGAATTCCCGAAATTCGCGAAATCGACGAATCTCTGAAATCGTCGAACTCCCTAAACTCCCGAAATCGTCGAACTCCCTAAACTCCCGAAATCGACGAATTCCCGAAATTCCTAAAATCGACGAAATTCTGAAAATAGAAGAATTTCTGAAATCGACGAATTCTTAGAATTGACTAATTTCCGAAATCTACGGATTCCTAAAATCAAGGAATTCTTAAAATCAACGACTTCCAGAAATTGACCAATTTCTAAAAATCCACTTGTTGCTTACATTCAAGCGTATTGCCATCATCATCAACTGGGGGGTCATCATCAACTGGGGGATCATTGTGAACTGGGGGATCATTGTGAACTGGGGGATCATTGTCAACTGTGGGATCATTGTAAACTGGGGGATCAATGTCGACTGGGGGATCGTTGTCAACTGGGGGTTCATTGTCAACTGGGGGATCATTGTCAACTGGGGGATCATTGTCAACTGGGGGATCATTGTTGCTTAAAAAGCTGAAAATACAGCTGCTAAAAAGTATATACAAGACGAATTAAAAATATTTCTGCTCCCCGAAGGGGGCAAAACATGCTAGTTCCCGTTCTAAATCTAAAACTCCCAGACGAGGCTGAGGTTAGTTTCTTAAAAATCGTTTCTTTTTCGTACATTTTTTCAGAGAAGACTTCTGAACTCAAGGATTTTTGCCATTATCGAGCTCATTAATTATCAAATTCTTGTTGAGCTCTATCTAGTTGAAATTGGCAATTTCCTGCTCTGTGGCCACTAGAATGATAGTGCAGGATAGTCGCAATTTAACGATAGATCAATCAGTGCAGGCCTGGGTGGCCATTTTGCTATCTAAATACCTAAATGAGCCTTGAGTGTCAAATGCAAAGCCCTCACAGTGACAGCCTAATCACAGAATGATATAGTTCTGATGAGCTAGAAGTAAGAAAAATTTGGCCTAGGAGATTGATAAACAGCTGCGAGATTTTGTCTAAACAATTACAATACTAATGAAGGAGAAACAGTAAGATTTTGAGAGAAACCATGTGATATTTTATGACGAACAGTGGGATTTTGGGAATTGGGAATTTCGAGATTCCGAAAATTAGGAACTGTGGGAGTTTGAGAATAGGGAACTCTGACAGTTTCAAACGAACGTAGAGATTTTGAAAGGAACAGAGTGAGATTTTGAGAATCTGGTAAGTTTTTTAATGGGGAACTGGGAGATTTTAAAAATAAGGAACTGGGAGATTTTAACAATTGGGAACTGGGAGATTTGGAAAATGGGGAACTGGGAGATTTTGGAAAATAGGGAACTGGGATATTTTGAGAATGGGGAACTGGGATATTTTGAGATTGGGGAACTGGGAGATTTTGAAACTGGGGAACTGGGAGATTTTGAAACTGGGGAACTTGGAGGTTTTGAGAATGGGGAACTGGGAGGTTTTGAGAATTGGGAACTGGGAGATTTTGAGAATGGGGAACTGGGAGATTTTGGAAAATAAGGAATTGGGAGACTTTAACAATTGGGAACTGGGAGATTTGGAAAATGGGGAACTGGGAGATTTTGGAAAATAGGGAACTGGGATATTTTGAGAATGGGGAACTGGGATATTTTGAGATTGGGGAACTGGGAGATTTGGAAACTGGGGAACTGGGAGATTTTGAAACTGGGGAACTTGGAGGTTTTGAGAATGGGGAACTGGGAGGTTTTGAGAATTGGGAACTGGGAGATTTTGAGAATGGGGAACTGGGAGATTTGGAAAATGGGAAACTGGGAGATTTGGAAAATGGGGAAGTGGGAGATTTTGAGAATGGGGAACTGGGAGATTTTGAGAATGGGGAACTGGGAGATTTTGAGAATGGGGAACTGGGAGATTTGGAAAATGGGAAATTGGGAGATTTGGAAAATGGCGAAGTGGGAGATTTTGAGAATGGGGAACTGGGAGATTTAGAAAATGGGTAACTGGGAGATTTTTTAAAAATAAGGAACTGGGAGATTCGGAAAATGGGGAACTATTACATTCTCTAGAATATTAACTGTGGTAGCAGACAAATTCAGTGAGAAAGCAGAAGATAAATGATCAAATATCGAGTAGAAGCTTTCAATAACCATTAAGAACTTTCTTAAAAAATGAAAAAAGGCAGGCCTACTTCCCAAATACACTGGGCGTCCCCAACTCATATCTGAGCCAACTAAAATTTTGTTGACTGAGTCAACCTCAAACTACGCCTTGGCGAGTCAATATTTTTCCTGATATTATCCCCTCCGAATTTTAATTGGCTTATATATAGGCGGGAAACCCCTATTCAAGGATAATATTCCCATATCAGTGAAAGCAGATCGCTAGGCTCCACTATTTGCAGAAACTGCAACCCTCAAACACCGACCGGGAATATGCTTTGGCACACGGCAAGGGAAATTATATTTGCTGAAATATGCTTTCCTTGTCTGGGATATAATCCTCATTTATGCCTACCACCCCACTGTCCCAATATTCCACTGTCCCAATGTCCCACTGTCCCACTGTCCCACTGTCCCACTGTCCCACTGTCCCACTGTTCCACTGTTCCACTGTCCCACTGTCCCACTGTCCCACTGTCCCACTGTCCCACTGTTCCACTGTTCCACTGTCCCACTGTCCCACTGTCCCACTGTCCCAATGTTCCACTGTCCCACTGTCCCACTGTCCCACTGTCCCACTGTCCCACTGTCCCACTGTCCCACTGTCCCACTGTCCCACTGTCCCACTGTCCCACTGTCCCACTGTCCCACTGTCCCACTGTCCCACTGTCCCACTGTCCCAATGTTCCACTGTCCCACTGTCCCACTGTCCCACTGTCCCAATGTCCCACTGTCCCAATGTTCCACTGTCCCACTGTCCCACTGTCCCACTGTCCCACTGTCCCACTGTCCCAATGTTCCACTGTCCCACTGTCCCACTGTCCCACTGTCCCAATGTCCCACTGTCCCAATGTCCCACTGTCCCACTGTCCCACTGTCCCACTGTCCCACTGTCCCACTGTCCCACTGTCCCACTGTCCCACTGTCCCACTGTCCCACTGTCCCACTGTCCCACTGTCCCACTGTCCCACTGTCCCACTGTCCCACTGTCCCACTGTCCCACTGTCCCACTGTCCCACTGTCCCTCAGGCCGCACTGAGGCGCAGTGCAAATTCTTGTATAGGGGTGTATGAAATACACTAGCTCTTATGGTAAAAATCGGACCTTCGGCCAGAAACATTGAATATCTTGACCGTCTGAAGAGCTGGCGACTTGCTTCAGAAGATGCGCAACAAAAAGTTGGCCCGTGTTCTTGAGTTTCGTGTGCTTGCATTGTCCCGTTCGGGTGCAGCAAAAAAAATTGTCAGGGGGGGAAATCCCCCCCCCCTTGGTATAAAAACGGGCGGCAAAATGGCTTGGTAGTCCTACTGTTAAAAATCGTTGGTTGGCAAAGCTTGGGTATCAATTTGATTGTACCATAGACGTTTTTGCCCAAGCAATACTTTCAGAGTCAGAGCCGGGGCTGTGGGGCAGAGCCCCCACTTCGGGGTGCCATAGACATTTTAGCCTCAGTAAGCCATTCCTATTGGTCGATGCCTTTTTTGCGGGCGGTTTATGGACAATGAGAAAGTCAGGGCAGATGTACACACATATGTGAGCGTTCTAACCACAGAATGTGATGTATACTTATTTCTCACTTTTTTGCTTAATGCGTGCTTTTACAAATTGAAATCGTATTACAATGGATGGCATTGTGTGCTAACATAGGTTCTATTCAATTCCAATGCTCAAAATCCTATTCAACTAACCGATTTGATTCTAGTCTATGCATTAAAAAAATACAGTCTTAAAACCGTTCACTTGAGATTAATTCAGTCAGTCGTCATCACCCAGTCGAAACTTGTCAGCTGGCTTCATCGACCATCCAGCGAAGTCGCCATCGTCATCGCCGTCAGCGACTTCAATCGCTGCCAGTTCGCTTTCGGATCGTCGCAAATCATCAAAAAAACTGCGCAGCCTCTCTCGCTCCGTCATCAGCTGGGTGTGGAGAAACAACTCGCCGCGTTGTCCGTTTCTAAACAAGCGATGCATCGCCGCTAAGCTGGTGAAGTTCGGATTGTCCTGCGCTGAGCTGCCAACGCGCGACAGCAGGGCGTCGATCGGCTGCACAACCAGCCGGCAGGTGTGGTACAGTGTGTACTCGGAGTCGCTGTGATCTGTCTCGGCTACTCGCTCGGCAGCTGTGGTCAGAACGGCTAACGCAGCTCTCGGAGACAGGCCAGTCAGGTTGCTCAACAGTTGCTGTTCGCGTTGCTTGCACAGCCGAGTACTTGAGTAGATCCCATCCTGAGCGAATCGGCGAACATAATTACCCATCGGAGACTGACGCGCCTCGGGCGGTTGAATCGCCGACAAGGCAGCCAGAGCCTCCTCGTAGCGGCCAGACAGGCAGAGTTCCTTGGCCAAGTCTAGCAGGGCATCAGGTGACGGCGATCTGCTTGTTAGGCGAGCTAAAGCCGCTTCAAAGTTTCCACTGACATTGAGCCTCGACCGCAGAGTGTCCGCCAGAACCGCCGTAACCGCCAGATGCTCCTTGACGGGATCTGGGACATCGGCCTCGTGCAGGCGGATGATTTTTAGGGCCCGATCAGCTTTGCCGGCCAGGGCCAGACTCCGCGCGTAGCCGCGAATCACATCGGCAGGTTGTATCTGGCTCAGGTGCCAGCGGGTCTCGTTCAGCCGGGCGTACAGCTGCTGGAATTCTGGCACAGCCTGGACTGGCTTTCGCAGCTGCAGCAGACCGTAGGCTACGCACTGCTTCACCTTCGGGTTGCCGAATTTGCTGTGCCGCTGACAGAGCTCCAGCATCTCCCAGTGCTGTCCCTGGCTCTCCATCACGCGTGCGAGCGACTCGACGCTGTGATCCATTGAGAACGGCTTGCCAACAGCGTTGGCTCGTTCGAACAGGAAGCGTTGAAAGCCGGGACTGTCTGGCTCTGAGAAGGCCAAGTTAGCTAGAACGTTCGCGTTTGGCGAGCAGGCTTTGTAGGACGAGTACCAGAGGCTGCGGCTGCTGTTCCAGTCGAGGTCACGCAGGCTGGTGCGAATGGCCATCAGAATGAGGAGCCAGCGAAGGCACCTGTGCAAACTGCTCACCAACCGCCACCTCGTCTGATCGATGGTGATTCGAGTGACGACCTGCGAATTGCGCGAAAAAAATTGTGAAGCGAGGAGAGATGATATAGATGAATCTAGTTCTACTGGGCCAGATGTACAGTCAGTAATAAACCCAAAAGCTGTGTACAGCCAGTTCAGTCCATGGACTGGAGAGGTCGCAGAAAATCCAGCAAAGTTTCTACCGCAGCTAATGCTGATACAAGCAATAAGAAACTCAGATGTGCAGTCACAGCTATTGCGCGGCGCATCTGAAGGCTGCGTACGGCTGTTCAGTCCATGGACTGGGGTGGGCGACACACCCAGCCTCTATTACCACAGCTGATGCTGGCACCCATTTAACCACTGGGTGAACTGAAGCAACGCAGAGTTAAGTGTCTTGCTAGACGACACAAATTTTTCGGGAATCGAACCAACGACCTTCAAGTCGCGAGACCGACTCTCTAACCACAAGGCTACAATACCCTTGGTACAAATGTATGCTCATAGCCCCGAATCTAACTACAAAGGGGTTGCACTCACGACTTGAAGGTCGGGGGTTCGATTCCCAATTAAGCAATTGAACTTAATTGAGTATGGTTGTGGCGTTCCTCCCAGTCCATGGACTGAAAAGCCGTGTTCAGCCTTCAGCTTCGGCTGTGGCACTTGCTGTACTTTTATATTTATCAATCAAATGTGAGTTCAAACCTCAGTAAGCCTCTGAACGCCCAGTCCAACCAGAAGGCAGAAGCCAATGGACGGGGCGAACAGTATCCGCTCAGCAACAGCGAAGCCAACAACAAAGAACAGATTTGACACGGGCAGAAAGGGCAGCGTCAGCCAGGCGACACCCGTCAGCAGTTCGTGTACATCGCGCCGCTTGTCCAGTGCAGCTCTGACCAGCGTGAAGGCCGACCACAGCAGAGCCACGCCAGCCAGGTACATGAGCAGACAGCGCTGGTCCAGCAGCCCCTCCACCTCGGGAATGGCCGAGTTGGAATAATCCGGGCACAGAGTGACCGGTGCCACTAGCAGTCCGGCATGTACCATCGCGTAGTAGGCCATGGTGAGGCCACGGGCCAGTCGGCTGTGATGAAACGCTGCCGGATTCATGAAACTGTTGAACTGCGGCTTCTCGCGCTGAATGCAGCAGCGGCCGACGAAGATGCCGACGCCAGCCAGGATGTAGGCGGCAAGGTGGAGCCAGGTTGATGAGCGAATCTTTCTCAGGTCGCGCCACTGGAGGTAACCATCTGACTGCAACTGGTCCTTCTTGGCAGCGGCAGACTTCACCGCGCGCAACTCTACACTGACAATATGCAGGCAGATGATTGGCAAAGCCGAGAAGCCGGGCTCCTTGGACAGGGTGGCAGCCAGAGAGGCGAGAATCGCTGCGGTTGAGTTCATCACAATTGAACCGCGACGTCTAGAATAAGCCAAAAAGGCCAGGAGCATGAACACGCCGCTGAGTGACTCGGCCTGGCCTGTGATGTTGCTGACGGACTCCGTGTGAATAGGGTGTACAGCGAACAGCAGCGTGGCAAAGGCGGCCGAGTCCTGACAGGTCAGGCAGATGCGGGACACTTTGCTGAACAGCCAGACGGCGACTGCCTTGGTGGCGACGTTGCCGAGGTGCCAGAGGCGCGAATCGGAGAAGCCCCAAAGGAGGCGCTCAACGATGAAGAACATTGTGGTGACCGGGCGGTAGGACTTGTGACTCGAGTTGCTGCTCATTGGGGTGCCCCAGTAATCGGCCTGGTTGTGAGATCGATTTGAGATTCTTTGTAATCCTCTGAGCCGTTGAAATTCAAATTAATTTTTTTATTATTTCACTTTCAATTCCAAAACTTTCAAATATATAAATAACTATATTTATTTTACTAACTAGCCTTTCTACTAGTTCAATAAACTTCCAAAGTCGCCTTTTTAAATAATTTCTGGGAAATCACTTGCTCTTTCATTAATATCGCTGCTTCTTTACGCATTCAATATAGCTTTCTAGGAAATAAAATGTATATTTTCTCCAATAAATCACCGTTGATGTACAATAGATCATTCATTTTCTTAATCAATATTTTTTGTTATTGAAATATAAACATTGAATACCACATTTTCTTCTTAATATTACGAATTACTGCTTTTGAAAGCGAAATCCTAGAAATTCATAAGTTTTCCAAGAATTGTAACAATTTTCCAGGAAGTCCCGTGTTTTCAATCCAACTCATGAGTAGAAATTTAGACGAGTTTTTATCAACCCCTGTCCATGGACTGATCTTGACATAATTTCAAATCATTTTCCTTGAAATATGTCGATTAAAAATCATTAGTTTTCCAAGAAATTTCAATTTTTCGATAGCCCAGGTGCACTTGAGCATTTTTGCTCACCCAGAAGACGCAAGTCCAGGGCACGGGCTCGTTCATGGGATCCACGCCGATAACGCAGGGATTTCTGCGAACACTCGACTGATCGTCGTAAATCCATGTCTCAGCGTCGTTGGCGAAGATTAGTAGATTCGGGCTGTAGCACAAAAATGTCAGCGCAATCGGCAGCCACCAAAGGCTCCATTTAGCTGGAAGCAATGTGTCCATGTAGGCTAATGAACGAATCAATTGAAGCTTCGGCTCACGAGTAACAATGTCACTCGAGCAGTCAGCACCATTCGGCTGCTGCTGCTGCTGCTGCTGCTGCTGCTGTTCCGACTTGCTGTCAATGCTGTCTCCTAAAGGTTTCTGACTTATCGCTGCTTTCCGAGCAACCATTTCTCGCTCTGTGTGCGCTAAAGAAACTAGAGAAACATTATTTTAATTTGGTTCTCCAATCTCTGAAAAGTAATTTTTTGCGATTGCATCGGTTATAAATGATTTGGAATCGAATTGTCTGACGTAGAGTACAGCTGAACACACACACTCACTAACGCACCTGTGAGCCAGCAGAAACTTCTAATTGAGAACCCATTAACAACATAAAAAGCGGAAGAAAAAAAAAATCTAGAGCTACTATTTGTGCACCTGCTAAATATTTTCGCTCAATCGCAAATCATGATTTCATATTAGCTCTCAATGTTAATTATCTTTAACAATCTCTAAATGTTTTCGCTAACCAGAAATTTCACCCCCTCACCTGTGCCAACGCAGATATTTGCATTAACTTCTGCACAACTTTTGTGAGCAAAAGTGGACAAGTTGTCTATTGCCAAAGGCAAATTGCTTTGAACTATTTGAAGACCTGGTTTATTCTGGACCTTCTGGCTGCTGTTCCATTTGATATCATTATTCTCATCAGCAGTGCCATCAGCCATGACTGGGCTTCCAGAATGGTGAGTCTGTTGGTTAGTCTGTCTGCATTTTCACTTTAAAGCCGCATTTCATATTTCAAAGTCATATTTCCAATACTCAAGGAGCTTTTAGCCTTGTGGTTAGAGCGTCGGACTTACGACTTGAAGGTCGGGGGTTCGATTCCTGACCCCAATGAAACAATTTGTGTCCTTTAGCAAAACAATTAACTTTGAATTGCTTCTGTTCACCCTGCTGTTAAATGTGTACCAGCATTGGCTGGGTTAATTGAGGCGGGTGTGTCGTCCCCCCCAGTCCATGGACCGAACAGCTGTACGCAGCCCTCAGATGCGCCACGCCATTGCTACGGCTGGCTCAATCGGTGCAGGTGTAATCAATTATTTTTTGTTTAAATTATTCCGGCACTCGATATATATCCCTAGACTCCATAAGCCAGAAATGTACTTTAGTATATACCTGCCAACCAGTTTATCTCGTAGCCCAGCGAGTGTGTTTACTCTGAGAACTCATCCTAAACGCCCATCCCAGCTCATGCCAAGCGCAGCAACCGCCGGCAAACAATCATCGACTCTACTCAAACCAACTGCTCCAGCCCCCCCCAGACCCGAGCATCACACATCGCATCGAACTCAGTAGAAAAAGCGAGAGTAGATTAACAAAAAAACTAACGAAAATAACAAATCATTGCGCACAGGAGGCATTCAATTTGATGAAGCTGGCGCGCATGCTTCGCCTTGTGAAGCTCTATCAGAAAATCGATCGGTACGCTCAGTACTCCAGCCTAGTGCTGCTGCTGCTGATCTCAATGTTTGCCCTCAGCGCTCACTGGTTTGCCTGCGTCTGGTTGGTCATCGGTCGAAAACAGCTCGAGGTCAATGCTACGAGGGATATAAGTGAGAATCGTCTATTAAACTGGGGTGGGGCAATTTTTGTGCAAAGCTGGGGTCAGCAAACTCCGGCCCGCGGGCCAGATAAGGCCCCTAAGCTCCCAAATCCGCCCCGTTGCCACTACAGTATCATGTCTCATCTCTCCCGTGTCTCATCTCTTCCGTGTCTCATCTCTCTCGTGTCTTATCTCTCCCCTGCCTCATCTCTCTCGTGTCTCATCTACTCTCATCTACCCCGTGTCTCATCTCTCCCGTGTCTCATCTCTCCCGTGTCTCATCTACTCTCATCTACCCCGTGTCTCATCTCTCCCGTGTCTCATCTCTCCCGTGTCTCATCTACTCTCATCTACCCCGTGTCTCATCTCTCCCGTGTTTCATCTCTCCCGTGTCTCATCTACTCTCATCTACCCCGTGTCTCATCTCTCCCGTGTCTCATCTACTCTCATCTACCCCGTGTCTCATCTCTCCCGTGTCTCATCTACTCTCATCTACCCCGTGTCTCATCTCTCCCGTGTCTCATCACTCCTTAGTCTCATCCCTCTCGTGTCTCATCTCTCCCGTCTCTCATCTCTCTCGTGTCTTATCTCTCTCCTGTGTCTCATCTCTCCTGTGTCTCATCTCTCCTGTGTCTCATCTCTCCTGTGTCTAATCTCACTAGCTTTCATCTCTTCTCTGTCTGATCTCATATTTCTACAGTTAATGCGGCCCGCTGTCGTCTTTTAGATTCTCTGTTTGGCCAGCTAGCCAATAAGTTAGCCGAACCATGGGTGTAAAGGCAAGAGTTTCCCATATAAAGAATCTGACATGAAAAATGCAATGCTTTGGGAAATACCTGTCATGTTTAACCTGGCGATCGCGTAGTCCTGATAAGACGAGCTGGGAGCCTCCTATTCTGTAAGCCTCCCCATCTCTTTCTTCTACCCTGTCGGCTGGGTAGAATTATTGTTTACCGAAAGAAACTACCCGCTTTAACCTCAACCCGTGATCACAGCAAATATAATATCTAAGATGTGTCTGTATTTCGCGCGTGACTTGGTGAAATTCTTTCCATCCTAGTATTAAATAAATAGGATGAAAATACTATCGTGTTTAACTGGGATTAAGTGCTAAAATGAGTTCGATTCCTCGACACGCCGCCTTCTTATTTCGTAGATTGGTGAAATTGTCTTTTTATTAAGTAAAAGGCAATGTTAGCTGTCCTTGCCACCAGGCTCTCCGACAACAACCGACAAGAAAGTCAGGAGCAGATGTACAAACCTGTGAGCTTGTGTGCTCAAGAGTCAACAGAATGGGGCAGAATTTCCTCCTTGCTGTCTGACGGGTCAACTGTCACTAAATGTGGTGTCATTGTCTTCAATTATTAATATTACCAATATACGGTATATGAGCTACATTTATGGACAGTTAGGACATTAGGGCGTCGGACTCACGACTTGAAGGTCGGGGGTTCGATTCCCGACTCCCTGAACAATTTGTGTCCTTTAGCAAGACACTTAACTTTGCATTGCTTCAGTTCACCCAGCTGTTAAATGGGTACCAGCATCAGCTGGGATAATTGAAGGTGGGTGTGGCGTCCCCCCAGTCCGTGGACTGAACAGCTGTACGCAGCCTTCAGATACGCCGCGCATTAGCTGCGGCTGTGCTGTCGGCTGCACATCTGACCCAATTGGGGCAGGTGTAATCAATTATTAATTAATGGACAGTTAATCACAGAAGTCACCCCTGAATAACCATTTCTCCGAAGGCTGGATTGCCAAACTCAGCCTAGATATCAACGCACCATTCAGTCTAGAGAGAGCCTCATGCGACTCAGAGTCGGTCAATTCAACTGGCTCACAGCAGTCAGACAGTTGTGCTTTGACGCAGACAAACGGACCAAGTCATTCGTCCAGGTACATCACAGCCTTGTACTTCACCTGCAGCAGTTTGACTAGCATAGGATTTGGCAACGTGTCGGCTAACACGGACCACGAGAAAATATTCAGCATCTTCGTGATGCTCATTGGAGGTGAGCTGACCCATATGACCGAGTTCTAGTTCCTGCATGAGCAAGCTCATACACCGTCATGACAATGCTAGGATTTTTCATGGAAAAAATCGGAGAGGAATTTCGGAAAGAATTCGTAGAGGATTTTAGGGAAGAATTCGTATAGGATTTTAGGGAAGAATTCGTATAGGATTTTAGGGAAGAATTCGTAGAGGATTTTAGGGAAGATTTCGTAGAGGATTTTAGGGAAGATTTCGTAGAGGATTTTAGGGAAGATTTCAAAGATGATTTTAGGCAAGAATTCGTAGAGGATTTTAGGGAAGAATTCGTATAGGATTTTAGGGAAGAATTCGTATAGGATTTTAGGGAAGAATTCGTAGAGGATTTTAGGGAAGATTTCGTAGAGGATTTTAGGGAAGATTTCGTAGAGGATTTTAGGCAAGAATTCGTAGAGGATTTTAGGCAAGAATTCGTAGAGGATTTTAGGGAAGAATTCATAGAGGATTTTAGGGAAGAATTCGTAGAGGATTTTAGGGAAAAATTCGCGGGAATTTTAGGGAAGATTTTGGAGAGAATTTCAAGGGCAGCTCGTCTCCGCGCTCCCCCACGCACCCCAGCTCTGATGCACGCCGCCGTGTTCGGCAATGTGACGGCCCTGATCCAGAAGATGTACGCCAAGAGGGCGGCATACACAGCTAAGACCCAGGAGCTGAAGGACTTCACCAGGACGCATCGCATTCCAAAGCATCTGAAGCGCCGCATGCAGGAGTATTTTCAAGCCATGTGGGCCATCAACCGTGGCATCAACCCGTGCGATGTGAGCGAGCCGATAAATATAGATCCGAAAACGCTAATCCCGGAGCTGTCTATTGTTCTTCCATATTCAGTTTTCCGTTATTATAATGAATTTATTTTTTTTCTATACACGTCCTAGTTTTGATAAATTGACTGAGTTGACAATTAACTAAAATCGACGAATTTCCGAAATAAAAAATTCCTGAAATCGATGAATTCCCCGAAAATCGACGAATTCCTGAAATCAACGAATTCTCGGAAAGTCGACGAAACACTAAAATTGACGAATTCCTAAAATAGACGAATTCCTCAAATCGAAAAATTCCTGAAATCGACGAATTCCTGAAATCGACGAATTCCTGAAATCTATGAATTCCTCATATCGACGAATTCATAAAATCGACGAATTCCTAAAATCGACGAATTCCCGAGATCAACGAATTCTCGGAAAATCGACGAATTCCTGAAGTCGACTAATTCACGAAATCGACGATTTTTTCAAATCACTAAATTCCAAAGAATCGGCGATATTCCGAGTCAAATTTGTTACAGATCATGCGCGACTTCTCGGAGGAACTTCGCGGCGACATTGCGTTGCACTTAAACCGCGAGATTCTCTCCCTGCCAATATTTGAGTCAGCGAGCCACGGCTGTTTGAAGGCCATTGCCCAGCGAATCGGTACTCTGTTCTGCCGGCCCGAGGAGTACCTGGTCCATTGCGGAGACACGCTTAAGTACATCTACTTCGTTGTCAACGGTTCCATGGAGATTCTCAAAGACGGCATGGTGGTGGCGCTGCTGGGTGAGCGCTGAAGCTTGTTAGTCTTGCTGCTGCTGAGATCGAGAAGCGAGAGATACAACCTGTTAGACAAAACATAGAACCTGTTAGACAAAACATAGAACCTGTTAGAAGAAACATACAACCTGTTAGACAAAACATAGAACCTGTTAGAAGAAACATACAACCTGTTAGACAAAACATAGAACCTGTTAGACAAAACATAGAACCTGTTAGACAAAACATAGAACCTGTTACACAAAACATACAACCTGTTAGACAAAACATACAACCTGTTAGACAAAACATACAACCTGTTAGACAAAACATAGAACCTGTTAGACAAAACATACAACCTGTTAGACAAAACATAGAAACTGTTTGACAAAACATACAACCTGTTAGACAAAACATAGAACCTGTTAGAAGAAACATACAACCTGTTAGACAAAACATAGAACCTGTTAGAAGAAACATAGAACCTGTTAGACAAAACATAGAACCTGTTAGAAGAAACATACAACCTGTTAGACAAAACATAGAACCTGTTAGACAAAACATACAACCTGTTAGACAAAACATAGAACCTGTTAGACAAAACATGCAACCTGTTAGACAAAACATACAACCTGTTAGACAAAGCATAAAACCTGTTAGACAGAAACTCCAAACCTGTTAGACAGAAACTCCAAACCTGTCAGACAGAAACCCTAGACCTGTTAGACAGAAACTCCAAACCTGTTAGACAGAAACTCCAAACCTGTTAGACAGAAACTCCAAACCTGTTAGACAGAAACCCTAGACCTGTTAGACAGAAACTCCAAACCTGTTAGACAGAAACTCCAAACCTGTTAGACAGAAACCCTAGACCTGTTAGACAGAAACTCCAAACCAGTTAGACAGAAACTCCAAACCTGTTAGACAGAAACTCCAAACCTGTTAGACAGAAACTCCAAACCTGTTAGACAGAAACTCCAAACCTGTTAGACAGAAACTCCAAACCTGTTAGACAGAAACTCCAAACCTGTTAGACAGAAACTCCAAACCGGTTAGACAAAACATAGAACCTGTTAGACAAAACATACAACCTGTTAGACAAAACATACAACCTGTTAGACAAAACATACAACCTGTTAGACAAAACATACAACCTGTTAGACAAAAATAGAACCTGTTTGACAAAACATACAACCTGTTAGACAAAGCATAAAACCTGTTAGACAGAAACTCCAAACCTGTTAGACAGAAACTCCAAACCTGTTAGACAGAAACTCCAAACCGGTTAGACAAAACATAGAACCTGTTAGACAAAACATACAACCTGTTAGAAAAAACATACAACCTGTTAGACAAAACATAGAACCTGTTAGACAAAACATACAACCTGTTAGACAAAAATAGAACCTGTTTGACAAAACATACAACCTGTTAGACAAAGCATAAAACCTGTTAGACAGAAACTCCAAACCTGTTAGACAGAAACTCCAAACCTGTTAGACAGAAACTCCAAACCAGTTAGACAGAAACTCCAAACCTGTTAGACAGAAACTCCAAACCTGTTAGACAGAAACTCCAAACCTGTTAGACAGAAACTCCAAACCTGTTAGACAGAAACTCCAAACCTGTTAGACAGAAACTCCAAACCAGTTAGACAGAAACTCCAAACCAGTTAGACAGAAACTCCAAACCTGTTAGACAGAAACTCCAAACCTGTTAGACAGAAACTCCAAACCTGTTAGACAGAAACTCCAAACCTGTTAGACAGAAACTCCAAACCTGTTAGACAGAAACTCCAAACCTGTTAGACAGAAACTCCAAACCTGTTAGACTGAAACGCTAGACCTTTCAGACAAGTTTTCGATGCATGGCTGAACAATATTTTGGCAAATTTATTTCTAGGAAAGGGGGACTTGTTCGGTCCAGACATCGACACTGAGCAGCAACAGCAGCAGCAGCAGCAGCAGCAGGAGCAACAGCAACAGCAGCAGCCGCCTCTTATCAGATCTCGCTTCGATGTCCGCTCCCTGACCTACTGTGATCTCCAGTGCATAGATGTGGCAGGTCTCATGGACCTACTCAGTCAGTACCCTGAGTACCGTGCGAAATTTCGCGAAGATCTGCTCAATGATCTGACCTTCAATATGCGAGAATCGACCGATGGGTTGGTAAGACTTCGAGCTGTATATGTTTTTCTCTCTCTAACCTTAGATAAAGATTCTTGTTTCCTAATCGATGCGGCCACTTCTTAAGCTCCCGACTATTTTCAATTCGGATATTTTTTGCTTGTTCAGTTTTGCTGGTTTCTTAAGAGCTTTTTTAACAACTCCCACGATAGCTGCCGAGAAATTTAGTTTGAAGTCGCTACAAAATCAAAACTATTAGATTGAATGAGGGATTTTAGAGAGGAGATAGAGGGGAGAGAGAAGATGGAGAGGAGAGAAATGAGATCGCGGGGGCAGAGGAGAAATAGAGGCGAGAGTATAATTAGGAAGGAGGGGAGAAATATGAGAGGAGGAGAAATAGGAGAAAGGGGAGAAATAGGAGAAAGGGGAGAAATAGGAGAAAGGGGAGAAATAGGAGAAAGGGGAGAAATAGGAGAAAGGGGAGAAATAGGAGAAAGGGGAGAAATAGGAGAAAGGGGAGAAATAAGAGAAAGGGGAGAAATAGGAGAAAGGGGAGAAATAGGAGAAAGGGGAGAAATAGGAGAAAGGGGAGAAATAGGAGAAAGGGGAGAAATATGAGAAAGGGGAGAAATAGGAGAAAGGGGAGAAATAGGAGAAAGGGGAGAAATAGGAGAGAGGGGAGAAATAGGAGAAAGGGGAGAAATAGGAGAAAGGGGAGAAATATGAGAAAGGGGAGAATTAGGAGAGAGGGGAGAAATAGGAGAAAGGGGAGAAATAGCAGAGAGGGGAGAAATAGGAGAAAGGGGAGAAATATGAGAAAGGGGAGAATTAAGAGAGAGGGGAGAAATAGGAGAAAGGGGAGAATTAAGAGAGAGGGGAGAAATAGGAGAAACGGACAAAGAGGGAGACAGAGGAGAGTGGAGACAGAGGAGAGTGGAGACAGAGGAGAGTGGAGACAGAGGAGAGTGGAGACAGAGGAGAGTGGAGACAGAGGAGAGTGGAGACAGAGGAGAGTGGAGACAGAGGAGAGTGGAGACAGAGGAGAGTGGAGACAGAGGAGAGTGGAGACAGAGGAGAGTGGAGACAGAGGAGAGTGGAGACAGAGGAGAGTGGAGACAGAGGAGAGTGGAGACAGAGGAGAGTGGAGACAGAGGAGAGTGGAGACAGAGGAGAGTGGAGACAGAGGGGACAGAGTGGGGAGAGGATAGAGGAGAAAGAGGAAGTGTATTGAGATGGCTAAGGGCTAGCAGAATGGGCGGTCATCCCTGCTTTACCGCTGCACCCGCTCGAGCAGATGCACTCTGCAAAGAGTCAAGTCAAGAGTAGAGACGGGACTGACAGTGCTGGAATGAGTGGAAGAGAAAGATAGAGTTGAGATTAAAATCGCGCTCACCAGCTGGTCATCAATCACCGCAGGGCGATCCCGAAGCCGCCGAAGGCTCAGACAGGGCTCAGTCGCCCTCCAGCGCCTTGCCGTCAATCGGCGAAGAACAGGACGAGAGCGACTCGGACGGAGAGCTGGGCAAAACTCCGGGTGACCAGCGGATGACGACCGGCAATGACAGGCGACGACTCGAAAAAGCTGTCGCGGAGAAGAAAGACTCCAACGGATCGATAGCCAGGTGAGTGGAAGATTCAGGAGATTATCTGGGATCAGCGTCTGTGGAGCTGAAGGATTGGGGTTCAGTAAATGAGGTTCTGAAGGATTAGGGATCTGTGAATGAGGATCTGAAGGATTTGGGATCAGAAAATGAAGATCTGAAGGATTAGGGATCTGTGAATGAGGATCTGAAGGATTTGGGATCAGTAAATGAGGATCTGAAGGATTGGGGATCTGTGAATGAAGATCTGAAGGATTGGGGATCAGTAAATGAGGATCTGAAGGATTAGGGATCAGTAAATGAGGATCTGAAGGATTTGGGATCAGTAAATGAGGATCTGAAGGATTAGGGATCTGTGAATGAGGATCTGAAGGATTGGGGATCTGTGAATGAAGATCTGAAGGATTGGGATCAGTAAATGAGGATCTGAAGGATTAGGGATCAGTAAATGAGGATCTGAAGGATTTGGGATCAGTAAATGAGGATCTGAAGGATTAGGGATCTGTGAATGAGGATCTGAAGGATTAGGGATCTGTGAATGAGGATCTGAAGGATTAGGGATCTGTGAATGAGGATCTGAAGGATTGGGGATCTGTGAATGAGGATCTGAAGAATTTGGGATCAGTAAATGAGGATCTGAAGTATTGAGGATCAGTCAATGAGGATCTGAAGGATTGGGGATCTGTGAATGAGGATCTGAAGGATTTGGGATCAGTAAATGAGGTTCTGAAGGATTGGGGATCAGTAAATGAGGATCTGAAGGATTGTGAATCTGTGAATGAGGATCTGAAGGATTAGGGATCTGTGAATGAGGATCTGAAGGATTGGGAATCTGTGAATGAGGATTGGGAATCTGTGAATGAGGATCTGAAGGATTGAATAATCAAGTTATATCTGCACATTTTATTAGCAAGAATATTTTGAGTTAATGCAAATAATTGTGCTCTGCAACTTTTAAAGTTAAAGATGGGAGAGAATAGACACATGATTGCTATAAAAGTTGCTTAGATATGCTAGTTTTATATTGACATAGTCTGGTTCAATTCGGAATTTTCATTAAAAAAACTTTAATTTTCGCATTTCGTAAATGTTGTTGCGACGCAAAACAGAAAAATTCAATTTGCGCATTTTTCCCATTTTTATGGGGGGAAAACCTAGAAAAAATCGAAAAATCCCGCCAAAAAAACTTTTTTTGTTATATTTCGTTGCCACAGGAAGTCGGCTAAATTCTTGTGGGACAAACTGGCTTCCAGTCAGAATAAACTCGCTGGATTATCGCCAAATCCGGCAGCTTGCAGGTATAATTAACAATAATTTAGCATGTTAGCTTAATTAAAATTATTGCACTTTTAGAAAAATAATTTCCCGTAAATTATCTTAATCGTCTATCACATCACTAACACGATACTCACACCATGCTACTTAAAGCAAAAATATATAAGATTTTTTTAATTTATCATACATCGCCGAATCTTAATTATAAATCGTAGTAATATGATAACGAGTATGATAACGAGAACAGCGGCACAGGTGTAGGTTAATGATAACACCTGTTAAAAATTGAAAAAAGTTCAAAATTTTAAGCGAATGAAAATCTCGTGCCTTAGTTTTTACTCAAGACAGTTTAATTTAATTTGTTGCTTCAACAGCCTTTTGTCTGAACAATGTTACTTCAAGTAGCAAGTTTTGATTATGCATTCTAGCACGCAATTGATTGCAGTGGAAATAACAATTACTGCAGCAATGTACCTCTACTGTAAATGTCCTCATCCGCAATTGATTTTAAATCTTGTTTTCAATCACCTATTTATTTGTGTTCCGTTTTTTAATTGGTCTGCTTGATTTTGTCGAATTTATTGTAAATTCTGTACATCAAATGCCTGAACTAGCATTTAGTCTGCCCGATGCATGTAACTTAACAAGCCTTTTTCATCATCCGCATTCGTCAACAATAGGTACTTTCCCGAAAGTGTCAAGAACATCAGGTCGGAGGCCACGGAGCTCATTCGGTTCCGCGACAATCCGCCGGGTTCCGGAACTGGTTCCGCGCAGACCGGTGCCAGGCAGCCGGCTGGCGGCGGTTTCGCTGCTATCGCCCAGTTGGTGCGGAGAAATCATCAGCAACAGCAGCAGCAGCAGCAGCAGCAGCAGCAGCAACAAGTAACATCAACTTGTAAGTTAATAACGGAATTGAAAGTTTCAATAGTTACAGTCAGCATAATGGTGAAAACTGTTTAATATATTGTGACACCTGTTAGATACAGAGAGACACCTGCTAGATACAGAGAGACACCTGTTAGATACAGAGAGACACCTGTTAGATACAGATAGACACCTGTTAGATACAGAGAGACACCTGTTAGATACAGAGAGACACTTGTTAGATACAGAGACACCTGTTAGATACAGAGAGACACCTGTTAGATACAGAGACACCTGTTAGAGTAGTAGGGACCGGTTCGAAAAAAATCGTTAAAAAAGTCGGCTAGACAAAAATACACACCTGTTAGATAATGATGACACCCGTCAGAAAATGATGAAATCTGTTAGACAATAATGACACCTGTTCATGATCCACCGAATTCGCTTGCAGCATCCTGGAAGGACTCGCCACCATCGTCATCGAGTTCAGCGTTGCCTAGCAACTGCAGTCAGGCCAATCTAGACTCCCAAGAGCGTCAGCTGTTGCAGGAGATTCGCACTGATTTAGCTCAAGTCAGGAGCTCTGTGGATCAGTTGGAGAAACGGATTTCTCGACTTTGCGAATCTTCCAACTCTAGGCTGTCATCATCCGGTGTCGATGCTGCAACAATCAGAACGGCAGGATTAACTTCCAGGGATATGTGGCGCATGCCGTTAAGGCGGGTGCAGCAGCAGCAACAGCAGCAATTTGGCCACGAATCATAATCTGAGGACAAATATTTTTATTTTTTATCGCTTTTCATAGAATATGGAAAAACTAAATGCATATCATATTGATATCTGATTATTATTGGATAGTAAGTAAAACTGGTATACTTTAAAGACGACTTGCCTGTTAGACAGTGGGTGTTGGCTGTTAGACAATGGGTGTTTGCTGTTAGACAGTGGGTGTTGGCTGTTAGACAATGGGTGTTTGCTGTTAGACAGTGGGTGTTGGCTGTTAGACAATGGGTGTTTGCTGTTAGACAGTGGGTGTTGGCTGTTAGACAATGGGTGTTTGCTTTTAGACAGTGGGTGTTGGCTGTTAGACAATCGGTGTTGCTGTTAGACAGTGGGTGTTAGCTGTTAGACAGTGGGTGTTAGCTGTTAGACAATCGGTGTTGCTGTTAGACAATGAGTGTTTAAAATTTATGCAATATTTCGTATTATCCTTCTGACAAATGAATCTCTTATCAGAGATTCATTTCTTTAATCATGCATTGTTGTTTGTATGATTAAAGAAACCGTTGATGGTTAAGAAACCGTTCACCTCAAATACAAATACCTGTGGTTATTTTTTAAGTTTTTAATATCGCTGAACTAATTCTACATTGAATGCAAGAAGCAAGCAAATTTATCAGTTTGCCAATTTAAAAAAATTGTCAGTTTAAACTGACTGACTGACTGAATTTAATTTAATTTAACTCGTGCGCCTCTTTCAACCCGAATGGAGTCTACTTCTCGTCTGCTATTGTGGATAGCTCAAGGCCGATGTACGTCAATGGAGCTGGTGACAGTAATGCTGCGCTTCAGAGCATCCGCATGATGCTGCTGGACTGCGCACTGTAGAAATTGCTGCAGTGTATTGTGGACATTACGAATTTTACGCTAGCTTAGAGTGAGGTGGCTGCACGATGGACGAAAATTGGAGTGGGGTGGCTGGCCGAGGGACGAAATAGGGAGTGGGGTGGCTGGCCGAGGGACGAAATCGCGAGTGGGGTGGCTGGCCGAGGGACGAAATCGCGAGTGGGGTGGCTGGCCGAGGGACGAAATAGGGAGTGGGGTGGCTGCCCGATGGACGAAATAGCGAGTGGGGTGGCTGCCCATGGGCGAAATAGGGAGTGAGGTGGCTACCCGAGGGACGAAATCCGGAGTAGGGTGGCTGCCTGAGAGACGAAATGTCGAGTGCATTAATTTGTTTCCAAGTAAGAAGTCAGAAGTAAATTTTTGTCAGTAATATTGATATTAAATGCACAACGATAATCGACAGTTAATCATCTAAATTTTATGATTTGTTATATTCATAGAAAATGATTCAAACTTTCTGATTTGTAAAACTCTTTAATTTAGTTAGATTTTAGTTGGATGATAGCAGAAAAATTTTACGTTTCTAGCTTAGTGCTTTTTTCAAATTTGCTTGACGTGCCTTGCTGTAGCTCGTATATAACTTTTTAGAAAATATGAAACTAAACTTTTTATGATAAAATTTGCATGTAAATTAACTGTGAATATTTTAGCAACGATTTCATTGTTTTTTAATGAAAAAAAACACTCGTTAAATAAAAAATGCAACTAATAGTCTCGACTGTTAAAAGCATAAAAGCCAGGGTTGAAACAGTTCGTTTAGAACCGCCTCTATTATGTTTCAAAATTGACTCGATCGAATGTATATTAAATTAAATGTAGAACGAATTCAATTAAAAAAATGGTGTCTTCATTATAATTTATTATAGTGACAAAATGACAAAAGTAATGATGAAAATTAATGTGACTGTCATAGGGAGTGCGAATAAAAGGAAATGAGAAATTTGCACTCTTGTAACTGGGGTTAATCTTCTCTGTCAGTTGATGGACTGTCAGTCAGTCTGAGCACTGCTGCAAGATAAGTTAAACTCTATTTACAGGAGCCATATTTCTTGCTGCTGCTAACTTTCTTCTGAAAAGAAGAACAAATATTTTATACTGACATCTGTGTTTACACCATTTTATTTTGTTCCAAACTGAATTTAAGACACTTCAAACATAGGAAATAAAAACTAGTTCCTTTCAGTGATGCTGCGTGTGTGCTCAAACTCCAGGAAGCGAGGAATGCTGAGAAATTGATACTCTCTCAATAAGAAAGAGTTGCTTTGTTAAGAAATAGTTGAAGGATAGAACAATTTCTGTCATGTCAAGAGTAATTTACAAGTCAGCAGCTATAAAGGACTTTAACTGCATAAGCGCAGACACTGATTTTCGAAATCTTCAACACCGTAAAATACGTATAACCGCAGTAAAAAAAGTCTGGGACTTATCGACTTATCATTGTAGTCTGAGGTCGTCAGTATGTTCGCTCCTTATTTTTTGTCGATCAAAAAACTATTTGCAATTTGGTGGATCTTGATCGGTGAGTCATTTTGCCATACTTTCTTTTTCAAGAAGGGTCCTTGGTCCTTAGAATCCATGGTGGCGCCTCCCCTAAAATACATGGTGACGTCACCCTCCAAATCTATGATGACGTCATCCTCCCAAATCCATAGTGACGTCACCCTTCAAAGTCCATGGTGACGTCATCCTCCCAAATCCATAGTGACGTCACCCTCCAAAGTCCATGGTGACGTCACCCGCAAATCCATGGTGACGAATCCATGATGACGTCATCCGCAAATCCATGGTGACGTCAACCTCCCAAATCCACATGCTGACGTCGCCCTCCAAAATTCATGGTGACGTCACCCCCAAATTCATGGCGACGTCACCCTCCCAAATCTATGGTGACGTCACCCTCCCAAATCCATGGTGACGTCACCCTCCAAATCCATGGTGACGTCACACTCCTAAATCCATGGTGACGTCATCCGCAAATCCATGGTGACGTCATCCGCAAATCCATGGTGACGTCACCCTCCCAAATCCACATGGTGACGTCACCCTCCAAAGTCCATGGTGACGTCACCCCTAAAGTCCATGGTGACGTCACCCTCCCAAATCCACATGGTGACGTCACCCTCCAAAGTCCATGGTGACGTCACCCCCAAATCCATGGTGACGTCACCCTCCCAAATCTATGGTGACGTCACCCTCACAAATCCATAGTGGCGCCCCTCTGGGACGCGACCCTCCCTATAAAAAATCCAAGTTTGATTCCGGTTCAGAGGTCGGTATTTCCTGAAATATTTCTTCCAAACTTTTCTATAGGCCTCTTCGCATGCTCTACAAAAGGGTCGGTGAGCACACTCACACTGATTAGAAGTGAACAAGTGATTATTAGCAGCATGCTCAGCAGCCACTTGGTCAACGAGACGAATGCTAAGAGCGTCACCAAATGCAGCGCATTGTGCTCGACGCAAAGCTGCGTTGCCATGGTTACCAGCAAGTCCAGGATGCTTTGCCAGCTGGTTCTGCTGAATGACGCCTCGAAGTCTGCGGGTCCGGCGGGTAGCCACATAAGGAGGTTGCTGGGCGCTGGGCCAGATGAGCAGGCTTGGAGGGCGGCCGACTTTGAAGATCAGGTCCGGCGCAAGATGCGCAAATCTTTTACCTTTCGCAGTGAGTTCTCGTCAAGCTCGTGGCAGCTGAAATTAAATTAGATTTCATAGCTATAAAGTCTACTGACAGTAGAAATTAAAGCATTTAACCTATTTATACGAGTGATGTTTATCACCACATGAAGCAATGGCCGAGTTTGCAGTAGAGGGACGACGCGATTTTCCTCATGGGGAGAGATCACTGCCTACTTCATGATAGATTCCAAACCGAATGACCGATTTTCATGAAAGTCCACCATCGGAATCAAAATTTTCCGCCCTTCACGATGAACAAACTTTCAAAGCCAAAATTTTGAAATTTACGAATAGAAAATTTTGACCCATGTTCTGGATTTTCATGCCGATTGGATAAATATTTTAGGCGATGCAAAAATAGATAATGTGGGTATTCGAAACACCCACGTGGTATTTATACTATTGAGCATCTTGCTCGAGGCCTTTGACTGAGATTCGAACTCCCGACCTCTCGACCAGAAGTCCGAAGCTCAAATTTACTGGGCATGGTGAAATTTTTAAGGGTAGTCGTTAGAACGCCGGACTCACGACTTGAAGGTCGGGGGTTCGATTCCCGACTTTCCTGGAACAATTTGTATTTTTTAGCAACACACTTAACTCTGCATTGCTTGATTGCTACGGTAACCATGGACTCAACTGCCGTGCTCCCGTACGCAGCCTTCAGATCTACCTGAGCTGCAACACTGAGCACAGTGAGCACAGTGGCGGTACAGAAGTAGAGCCTGCGCTAATTTTGAATTCGGCTTTCCAGACGTGTCAAATGGTAGCAGCGGCTCCGTCCAGTCACTGCTGATACCGCTGAGCGGCTGCTACAGGATCCAGGCTTCAGGAGCCAGGGGCGGAGCCACCTACGCCGGCATCAGTCCGGTCTACCGAGGCGGCAACGGAGCCGTCATCAACGGCAGCTTCAGCCTCACTGCCGGCACCGAGTTGTTCATAATCGTCGGACAGGCTGGTGGCGATGCGACCGAGGCGCACTTCAAGGCCGGCTCCGGGGGCGGCGGTGGGTCGTTTGTTCACACTCGAAGTCTGCTGCTCCTGGCTGCTGGCGGTGGCGGCGGAGCAAATTTTGAGACTAACGGTCAGAGGCTATAATTGGTCAAGTACTCAGCTACTTTAAGTAGTGTTTGCTGAGTTTTGCTGGGGAAATAAAGAAGTAATGCAAGCGATGACCTTAAATAATTATAATAATTGCAGGAGGGCTGTTGGCAATGGCACATTAATTTAGTGACCAGCGTGAAGCAGTTCTGCCCTTTCCGATGACTCCTGAGCACACACGCACACAGACACTGTACGCAGGCTCTCGCTTACACAGGATGTGAACATCTGCCCCTGACTTTCTCATCGTCAGGCAATGTACACACTCACTGTGCCTTGGAGATTGGCCCCCCAAGGGCGAACATTGCACGACAAGCCCACAAAGACTTCTCTCCGCGGCTGCGCCCCAAATGAATGCGGCCTCGCCGCGGAATCGAATTAAGTGCGAGAGGCCAGTCTGGTGCACATCTGGCCCAATGGGGGCAGGTGTAATCAATTATTATCATTTTTTTCCTTTTTAACGCATCCAGGATTCGCAGGTCAGGCCGGAACATCCGGCTCGGATACGACCCCCTGCGGCAGGTGCAACATCCGCTTCAAAGGCTTCGGCGGAGTCAACGGATCTGCCGGCCTAATCAACATCGGCAACGCGTCGCAGAGCTACAAAATCGCCGGAGCTGGAGCCGGCTGGTTCAACAGCCAAGTCGAAACCGGTCGACGATCGGTTAGCGACGGCGAGAGCGGCGCCAGCCGAGCCGGCGGCTGGTACGGCGGCATGGCCGGATTTAACAATTCTGGCGCCGTCGGCGGCTTCGGCGGCGGCGGCGGCGGAGCTGAGGCCAACGGCGGCAGCGGCGGCGGCGGCGGCTTCAGTGGAGGCGGCGCCGGATTGGCCAGCCTTCAGCCTGGCGGCGGCGGCGGCTCATTCTGCGGAGGCTGGGGCTGCGTCGGAGTCGCCGGCGGGAACTGGGCCAATGAGCACGGATCTGCGACCATTGAACTTGGGAGCGACATCTGCTAGACTGAAGGAGAGAGCATTATTGTTCCAAGAAGTAAATAATTGCTTTAGGATGGCCGAACTGTTGTTTAAGGGGGACGATTGTAATTTAAAGGAAAGGATTGTTGCATTAGTGGAAGGATTGTTGCATTAGGGGAAAGATTGTTGCATTAGGGGAAAGATTGTTGCATTAGGGGAAAGATTGTTGCATTAGGGGAAGGATTGTTGCATTAGGGGAAGGATTGTTGCATTAGGGGAAGGATTGTTGCATTAGGGGAAGGATTGTTGCATTAGGGGAAGGATTGTTGCATTAGGGGAAGGATTGTTGCATTAGGGGAAGGATTGTTGCATTAAGGGAATGTTTGCTGCATTAGGGGAATGTTTGCTGCATTAGGTGAATGTTTGCTGCATTAGGGGAATGTTTGCTGCATTAGGTGAATATTTGCTGCATTAGGGGAATGTTAGCTGCATTAGGGGAATGTTTGCTGCATTAGGTGAATGTTTGCTGCATTAGGTGAATGTTTGCTGCATTAGGTGAATGTTTGCTGCATTAGGGGAATGTTTGCTGCATTACGGGAAGGATTGTTGCATTAAGGTTGAAGATTGATGCATTGAAGGTTGAAGGGAGAGGATTGCATTAGGGGAAGGATTGTTGGCGTTGCATTAGGGGAAGGATTGTTGCATTAGGGGAAGGATTGTTGCATTAGGGGAAGGATTGGTGATTGAAGGCTAGAACTATATTGCAGCAGCTACAAGTGACAAACACAAAGTGAGCAGTTGAATTAGAATTTTATGCTCACAGATCTGGCACTACGATACAAACCTGAAAATCTGTCAGCAAATCAACAATTGCCAGAACTGATTTATAATTTATTTGAATCTGTTCGCGCCAGTGTTTTAAAAGCATTTGTGTAAAGAAAATGTCTGCAAATGAAACGAGTATTTTTATGAACTTGTCGGACAAAAAGGGAAAAGTATTAGGTAGGAGGATTATCATTGTTGTTTCAAGCAAGATTTGAGCAGTGATTGGTGATAGAAATGACGAATTAAAATATTGTAAGTATGAGAATCATTTAATGAATTATGAAGAAAAATTTTCAGGTCTGCTAATAAACTGCACGGTAATGAGGATTCCAGAACAAACATTTGAGGATAAGTAAGTAATACATATACGAAGCTAGAAATTGTAACGATAATAGTGTGACAAATATACTGCTAAAGTACTTGTAGTAGGCCCTAGGCTTGACGCAGAAGAGAAGTCTTCGCTACCAAATAGAAGCAGAGTCTATGTACAAATGCACTTTAGAACTAAGTTGCAAATGAAAGCAAACAAAATCTAAATCAATTGTAAAGTTTGTCCATTACACACAGTTGGATTGGCTAAGCTGGCAGTAGGCGGTGCAGCTGACGCCTGGTGTTCTCATCCAACTGATTGGGAAATTCAACATCGAATTCCACCACAATGTCGCCGCGCGTATCTGGAGCCTTCGGATGCGGCAAGCCTTCGCCTTTGATCTTGCGCAGCGAGGTCGGCTTGACCGGCCCAGTTAGCTGCAGAGGAATCTGCCTGCCCGCGTCTAGAGTGGGGATCTGCAGGCTGCAGCCGCACAGGGCATCCCTTAGGCTGATCTTCACCTTGTAGTACAGGTCGGCACCATCTCGGCGGAAGTACTTGTGCGAGCGATCCTTCACTGTGAAGATGACGTCAGCCGGAGTTCGATTGGGCAGTTGGTCGCCTTCCTCGGGGAAGGTTATCTTCGTGCCCGCCTTCCAGCCTTTCTTCACCACGATCTCCAAGATCTTCTCCTCTTCCACTAGGCTCTGGCCGTCTGGCGATAGACGCTTTCGAGTTATCTTGATCTTCTTGGTGCAGCCGTTGAGTACATCCTCCAGGGAGACGCTGAGGTCGTGATGGATGGGCGGGTCTTTTCGCATTCGCCTGCCGCCGCCGCCGCGTCCACCGAATGCCATACCGAATGGGCTGCCACCGAATGCGCTAAAGCCACCCATTCCGTCTTCGTCCACGTCCATCATGTTCATGCCCATGGTATCGAAGCTAGCAAAATTTCCGCCCCCTCCGCGATGCTGGAATGCAGCGAAAGGATCGTCAGTGCCGAAGAACATGCGGAAAGTCTCGCGCGGATCGCCCTGGAAAGTGTAAGTGAAGCCTTGTCCACCAGACGGGCCACCCTGGGGACCAGAGGGGCCTCCGGGTTGAGCCTTCAGGCCTTCCTCGCCGTATTTGTCGTAAATTGTGCGCTTGTTGGGATCGCTGAGCACTTCGTAAGCCTCTGCCGCTTGCTTAAACATGTCCTCTGCGTTAGGAGACTTGTTCTTGTCAGGATGGTACTTCAGTGCCATCTTTCTGTAGGCCTTCTTGATTTCGTCCTCGGAAGCATTTCGCGAGATGCCAAGAATCTTATAGTAGTCTTTGCCCATGTTTAAGAAAAATGAAGTAGCTTGGTGACTAAAAGAGTCAACAACTCGAGAGAAGCCGAAGAGAAACTGCTTTGAACATAATCAGCTGACGAGCGTGGACATTCTTAATTTATAAGAAAATAAAATTCGAAATGATGAATAAGAAAATTCTAGAAAGTTCTTTCAAGTTTCTAAGCGGTTATTGCCAATTACATTTATGTTTTATTACAAAAAACACATTTACCATTATACAAATTTTAAGAGTTAATTGAATTAGAAGTGTACTAAAAGTATTTAAAGTTGTTTAAATGCAAAAAATATTTCTAAGAAACAGTTTTTTAACTTGTCACTAAGCATTTTTTGCGAAGCGAAGAATGTAGCGCAACTGTTTTAAATTCTTAACGTGCATTGTTTTCACCCCACTCAAAATTATTTTTTCGTCCCGTTGATTCTTACTATGTCTAATTCTCGTCCAGATAAAAATGGCAAATCCAAGGGTATCTCCTGTGGTCAAGACCAAGGTATGCTGTATTATTTAGCACTAAATCGAATTAACTGAAACAATAATGCTAATTGTTAGATAGGCCCTAAGTATGAAAACGGAGGCCTTGACTTACTTTGACTTAGCGGCAGGGAGCCTCCATGACGGACGCAGCGAGGAGGCGGCTGATGCCGCCCATATCGCTAACCCCTGAAAACGGAGGCCAAGGTTTATTCTATTTTTTGTGTTTTTGAGAAACTAATTACTTTTTCTAAAATGATGTCCTGTTCCAGTGGGTAATGTGGGAATCAGTAATAAAATTAGGCAGTTGTTATTTGTCCTGTTAACCTGACAAATAGCCGTTTGATTATTCGTCTGGTTAATCGAGGTTGTAGGGGTTGTAGCGCTACCACGAGAACCTCTATCATTTGTAAGATAAAATAATTAACAAGCTGCAAAAGGACAGTCATTCAGATTTGAAGTTTGTGTCTCAAATTATTTTCGCTTATCAGCTAATTAAAAAATTAAAACCTTTTCCAGAAATTCGGTTGTTTCAGGGACTAACTTAGTTCAAGGGTAGGGGCCTATAGTTTGGTCTTTGTGAGGTCAAGACTCAAGATGGCTATTAGCAGGGCAAGAGTGGTCTTTGGGAGGATCGTTGCTCCTGCTCATTGAAAGGGGAGAAATTAAGTCCTTGGGTGGTTAACCGGTTAACCGGACGAATAACCAAATGGCTATTTGTCCGGTTAACCAGACAAATAACAACTACCATAAAATTATGAGATGCTAATAAGTAATATAGGACAGGCTAGCCAATGGTGAATAACTATAGGCCTAACTTAATCAAACGATAACCCGAATTATCTGCTACCTATTATACATTTTAATTTCGTTAATCTGCATGTCCTGATTTATTATATTTAATTAGCTTAAAGCTAGATTAGATGGCTGTTGGTATCGATTTAGTTGTGAAAACAGATTGTGAAATCTCATTGTGGCTTGTCATTTGTCATTGATTGTTTCATTTACATATCCTGGCCTAGCATAGTAGTCACAGTCCTAGCTTTCTAGTTAGGAGTTATAGTATAACAGCTATTGTGTAATTCCTTATATTTAAGCTATTTTACAAAGCTGCCAGTGTTAGGGTACAGATAGGCCTATATCAGATAAAGTAGCTTTTTCAGCCAAAATATGTAATCTTTAAACTGAACAGAGACATAATTTTTATGATTCAGTATTTTTTAGTAAAATAAAATATGAAATTTTATAATCATATAATGTTATTTTATAGTGAAATGAAATATACTTTAATAATAGACATATAGGTTTTTAAAAAATGTCTCGTCTTTAAATGTGTAAATAAAACAAATGTTGTATTTAGCAAAAAATTAGTTTCATTTGCAAAAGTATTATACATTTGAATTGATAGCAATGAACAAGTAAAAATAGTAGTTATTAGTTCAAAAGTAATAGCGCTAAATGTATTGCAATTGCAAATGCACTAGAAGTTCAAGGATATTGATGTTGCCACAAAAATTCTAAAATTTCTGAATGTGCAACTCAAAAAATGTGACTCTTTATTTGTATCTCATTACATTTTCATTTGCAATGGACCATGTGCCTCTACAGGATTAGTATGTAGTAAATATTGCTAACTACTGCTTTGTAATTATTTACTACTGTCATAATTCTACCATAGAGCCATAGTACTCCTAAAAGCTTCAATGCCACATCAGTTATACATATTCTTAATTCCTATGCATAGTAAGCACAAATTCAAACAAGAAATAAATTTGCATTGAACTGCTTTATTGTCTTGAATTCACTTTTGAATATACACAAAATGCTAGATTTTGCCATATTAAATGAAATATAAGCCTTTTATATAATAAATATATTTCTTTTTAGAAAAGAAATTTTTCACTAAGTGTCCATAATGTACAATATTGATATGGTTAGTAATGAATAAAACGATTTCTTGGTATCTAATTATTTATACCAAAAAACATGCTCATTCTAATCATAGTAACATTCAATTATAAATTACACTTCTTAGATGGTTCATCGCTACTAGACCAAGTGGATTTCATTGGCGATGAAGAAGAGATTGACATTGAATCCCAAGAACCTGTCAGCTTGTTTGACCAGGCTATTGGCCACATCGAGGACATCATGGTTGGTAGGTGATATTTCTTAAAAGCTTAACCCTTACCACTAATCATAAAAAGGTAATTGTTAATAACTAGCTAGCTACAACGTTTCATTGAACAGGAGATGCATTTCAAGAACTACAGAACAGCTTTTTCAGCAATTATAGTCACCTATTCTCAGAGGATGAAGAGAACAAGCTTGAGTACACCAATTTGCACGCGGAATATGTGAGTTCAATTTATATGGCCCACTCACTTTTGATGCAACAGTAGTTACCCTTATCCCTGAAGCTTCAGTGCATCAGTAGTTACCCTTATCCCTGAAGCTTCAGTGCATCAGTAGTTACCCTTATCCCTGAAGCTTCAGTACATCAGTAGTTACCCTTTTCCCTGAAGCTTCAGTACATCAGTAGTTACCCTTATCCCTGAAGCTTCAGTACATCAGTAGTTACCCTTATCCCTGAAGCTTCAGTGCATCAGAAGTTACCCTTATCCCTGAAGCTTCAGTGCATCAGTAGTTACCCTTATCCCTGAAGCTTCAGTGCATCAGTAGTTACCCTTATCCCTGAAGCTTCAGTGCATCAGTAGTTACCCTTATCCCTGAAGCTTCAGTACATCAGTAGTTACCCTTTTCCCTGAAGCTTCAGTACATCAGTAGTTACCCTTATCCCTGAAGCTTCAGTACATCAGTAGTTACCCTTATCCCTGAAGCTTCAGTGCATCAGAAGTTACCCTTATCCCTGAAGCTTCAGTGCATCAGTAGTTACCCTTATCCCTGAAGCTTCAGTACATCAGTAGTTACCCTTATCCCTGAAGCTTCAGTGCATCAGTAGTTACCCTTATCCCTGAAGCTTCAGTGCATCAGTAGTTACCCTTATCCCTGAAGCTTCAGTGCATCAGTAGTTACCCTTATCCCTGAAGCTTCAGTGCATCAGTAGTTACCCTTATCCCTGAAGCTTCAGTGCATCAGTAGTTACCCTTATCCCTGAAGCTTCAGTGCATCAGAAGTTACCCTTATCCCTGAAGCTTCAGTGCATCAGTAGTTACCCTTATCCCTGAAGCTTCAGTGCAACAGTAGTTACCCTTATCCCTGAAGCTTCAGTGCATCAGTAGTTACCCTTATCCCCGAAGCTTCAGTGCATCAGTAGTTACCCTTATCCCTGAAGCTTCAGTGCATCAGAAGTTTCCCTTATCCCTGAAGCTTCAGTGCATCAGAAGTTACCCTTATCCCTGAAGCTTCAGTGCATCAGTAGTTACCCTTATTCCTTAAGCTTCAGTGCATCAGTAGTTACCCTTATCCCTGAAGCTTCAGTGCATCAGAAGTTACCCTTATCCCTGAAGCTTCAGTGCATCAGAAGTTACCCTTATCCCTGAAGCTTCAGTACATCAGTAGTTACCCTTATCAGTAGTTACTGAGCACTCCCTGAACCTTCAGTGCCTTCTGTGTAATCTTAATAAACTTCAGGGTTGCTGAATGCTTATTCCAATTATACAAACCGATCAATCAAAAGGTTGCGTCACTTGAGCGACACCTGGAGTCTGAGTTGGCTCAACGAATCGATAACTTTTCGATGGATAGATTTGCCGAAGAATTGACGTGAGTTGACTTGTAGTATTTATTTATATTTTTAATCGCGTTTATCTGTTAAAAAAGCAATTGTAATCATTATTTCAGTGAGAAAAGAAACGATTTAGAAGGCGAAGTATTTGAAATGCTATTCACAATTACTGACTTCGCCGCGTTTAAAGAGGCCATGCTGGACTATAAGCGGGTGAGTTTCACTATCTAGAGCTAAATAATCAACTATATGTCTGAGTTTGTAGCCTAGTGGTTAGGGCGTCGGACTCACGACTGAAAGGTCGGGGGTTCGATTCCCGACTCCACTGGAACAATTTGTGTCCTTTAGCAAGACACTTAACTCTGCATTGCTTCAGTTCACCCAGCTGTTGAATGGGTACCAGCATCAGCTGGGATAATTGAAAGTGGGCGTGGCGTCCCCCCAGTCCGTGGACTGAACAGCTGTACGCAGCCTTATGATGCGCCGCGCATTAGCTGCGGCTGTGCTGTCGGCTGCACATCTGGCCCAATTGGGGCAGGTGTAATCAATTAATTATATTATTATTGTTGTACCGGTCGTCCTGCTAACAATGCGGGATCCGGCGAACTCCAATATGAAGTCCAAAAATTACTAGGTAGTGTAGTAGTAGCGCTGCCACCAGGGCGTCAGGACTTCTGCCTTCGGTGAGGTGAAGGATCCTTGGCCCGAAAGAGAGAAAGTCACGAAGTCTAGAGAAGCACGCAATGCAGAGTTTCAGTTGCAATTACAGGCTGTCAGTGTCCTGCGTAGCTCGGATGGTGGGGTGGAGGCTAAGTTAGTTTCGGGACTTAGCCAGAACTGAGCTTACGTGCAGTCACATGCAGAGACTGAAGTAGGAAACTTAGACACTGATGGCACAGTGACTATAACGAAGTCAGAGTATCGCTATCAGAGAAGAACCAGAACTAGAACGACGCGCTTCTAAAGAGCCAGAGGAGCGGGGAGCTTTCTTTTATAGGCAGGGGCCTCCCATAGGGTCAGTGCAGAGTTAGAAAACACGTGATGGAATCACGTGGTTTCTAAAAATAGCAACTGACGTCAGTGGCGCCAGAAACGTCACTCCTACGTAGGCTCCTGTCCCATAATCAAAGCCCCAAGTGCAGTAAACATGTTTACTTGCACTTTAAAAGACAAAGAGAGAGGCCAGTCACATGAGGAGAATCACGTGCTGACTGAGTGCAGACAACCACACACAAGAAAAGGACAAGGGACAACAAAGCCAGCGCGGGACAAAGAGTTGCTGACTCATCCATGGGGGGAAGAGACAGCACACTCAAAGTGCAGGCGCCGCCGGGAAGGGAAGGGCAAAGAGGGGCAGACCAGACAACGCCAGAGAGGGCGGGCCGGGCAGCCACTCAATGCAAGCAAAAGGGGACACCTAAGCTACCTTGCAGGTGGGGCTACTGACAGCTAGTGAGACACCAATAGGCCCCTAAGCAGTGGCTCACTACATTATTATTATCACGTTGTAGATATTTTAGACTTAATTTCTTATCGATCAATCAAAATCCCGAATCTTAGTTGCTAAAATCCGTCTTATTTGTGGAATTTTGCCTAAACTCCAAAATTATTAACTGTCTAATTACCCCTAAAATTCCCGGCATTCAATTAGGCTGCCAGCGGCGAAGCCCTGGACGTCAGCATGGACCTGGTGGTGGTGCCGTTGACGCCTCGCGACACCGACATGACTTCGCCGTCAGCTAGCCTCAGCATCTCCGGCTCCGGTCTGAGGAAGCCGCAGCCGCGTTAGGAAATTCGTTCAGCAACTCTCTTTTTGAGGCTCATTGGCGATTCTTCTTTTGGGTTTTGAGTCTTTTTTTGTTTGCTTCATTCCTTTGGCCAGATTGACTCTCACACGTGTTTGCTCAGATCTTTTAGAATTTTATTTAGGCTTAACTTTTGTTGCTTCTGTGCTTTTTTGTTTCGGTCACCAATTAATACGAGCACAGGTGGGATATTCTGCCTAACATGTGGGATATTCCGTCTAACAGGTATGAGGTAGGATATCTTGTCTAACAGGTGTGTTATTCTGTCTAACAGGTAGGATATCTTGTCTAACATGTGGGATATTCTGTTTAACAGGTGGGATATTCTGTCTAACAGGTGGGATATTTTGTCTAACAGGTGGGATATCTTGTCTAACATGTTGGATATTCTGTCTAACAGGTCGGATATCTTGTCTAACATGTGGGATATTCTGTCTAACATGTGGTATATTCTGTCTAACAGGTCGGATATTCTGTCTCCCTGTAAAAAATTCGGCTGCTTCTTCGGCGGGTTTTTTTGTGTAAAATAGGAGTGGAATCTACCAAAATCCCCCCTATCTCGCAAGAGTTAAAGAAACCACCCAGGAAGCAGCCGATGTAACCGTAAATTGTGCGGAAACCGCCGAAGAATCACCCGAACCAGTGGCCCATGGGACAACCAGAGAATTATTTACGGGCGATTCCTCGGCGGTTTCTGAGCATGGAATCTTCCGAACTGGAGGATTCTTTGGGTGATTCCATTTCGCCACCAAGAAGCACCGAGAAAACGCCCAGTTGGGTAGATTCTAAGCATGGAGTCATCCGATTGGTATGTTTCCAGCGTTCGGCTGTTTCTTTTTCTGGAAACACCGCAGATTCCAACTGGAATCACCCAAAAAACATCCCTATTTTTTAGCGGGCTAACAGGTGGGGATACCCTGTCTAACAGGTAAGATAGCTTGTTACCTACCGAAGTAAAAAATCAGGAATATTTTTCACACTTTTTGGCATACAGAGATAGTCAAATAGAAATTAGTTTGTTTTTCAATTTGGCAGTGTAACATGTGTACTTTTACTTGCACTTTAATTTAAAGTTGCTTAGCAGGATGAGGTACGGTAAAATGATAATATTGGCCAGCCTTTTTAATGCACCATTCAAACATGATTTTTAATATACTCGAACAAGCTTTCACACTTTTACTATCTTTTGATAATTTGAGTACGATTGTTATCAAACATTTCTATCCGTCCCGTTTATGCCAGTTTTAATTTCAGTCTGCTGCTTTGCCCTGTTGAGTTGGCTTTCTCTGCTACGAAACCAATTTTTGTTAAAAGTTTTCTTTTTTCGTTATTTAATTCTCTAGCCTTCTTCTGTTGCTGTCACAAAAAGAAAGTTTTGTAAAAACAGCTAGTTAATTTTATAATCAAATGCAGCACCAGAATACAGAATAATGGGGTCACTACTTGTCCAGATTCTATTTGATAGCTTTCTACTGTGATAGGTCGTTCGTTGTCTTGTACTTATCTAGATTATGTCGCCTTCTGTTTTTTATAAGAATTGAGCTTTTCTGCTAAACAGTGTCTGTGCCAGAGAAATATATTGAGTACAGTTCAATAATTATGGTTTGATTGATTTTGCTATCATCCAGCAAGCTGTGTGTTTTCCTCTCTGTCGCTGCTGATTTGAAGATTTTGCCAAAAACATTTTGTTGTCTTACGAATTGTTGCCATTACTTTTAGTTACTTACTAGCAAGTTTTGCCCCCCTTCGGGGAGCAGAAATACTTTTAATTCGTCTATAATATACTTTTTAGCAGCTGAATTTACAGCTTTTAAATTCTACATTGATCCCCCAGTTGACAATGATCCCCCAGTTGACAATGATCCCCCAGTTGACAACGATCACCCAGTTGACAATGATCCCCCATTTGACAATGATCCCCCAGTTGACAATGATCCCACAGTTGACAATGATCCCCCAGTTCACAATGATCACCCAGTTGATGATGATCCCCCAGTTGAAAATGATCCCCCAGTTGACAATGATCCCCCAGTTGACAATGATCCCACAGTTGACAATGATCCCCCAGTTGACAAAGATCCCCCAGTTCACAATGATCACCCAGTTGATCATGATCCCCCAGTTGATGATGATCCCCCAGTTGAAAATGATCCCCCAGTTGACAATGATCCCCCAGTTGACAATGATCCCCCAGTTAACAAAGATCCCCCAGTTCACAATGATCCCCCAGTTGATGAAGTCTCCCCATTGATGATGATCCCCAGTTAACAATGTTCCTCCATTTGACAATGTTCCCCCAGTTGACAATGATCCCCCAGTTGATGATGATCACCCAGTTGACAATGATCCCCCAGTTGACAATGATCCCCCAGTTGACAATGATCCCCCAGTTGACAATGATCCCCCAGTTGATGATGATCCCCCAGTTGAAAATGATCCCCCAGTTGACAATGATCCCCCAGTTGAGAATGATCCCCCAGTTGACAATGATCCCCCAGTTAACAAAGATCCCCCAGTTCACAATGATCCCCCAGTTGATGAAGTCTCCCCATTGATGATGATCCCTAGTTAACAATGTTCCTCCAGTTGACAATGTTCCCCCAGTTGACAATGATCCCCCAGTTGATGATGATCACCCAGTTGACAATGATCCCCCAGTTGACAATGATCCCCCAGTTGACAATGATCCCGCCGGTTGACAATGATCCCACAGTTGACAATGAACCCCCAGTTGACAATGATCCCCCAGTTGATGATGATCCCCCAGTTGACAATGATCCCCCAGTTGACAATGATCCCCCAGTTGACAATGAACCCCCAGTTGACAACGATCCCCCAGTTGACAATGATCCCCCAGTTGACAATGATCCCCCAGTTGACAATGATCCCACAGTATACAATGATCCCCCAGTTGACAAAGATCCCCCAGTTCACAATGATCCCCCAGTTGACAAAGATCCCCCAGTTCTCAATGATCCCCCAGTTGATGATGCTCCCCAGTTGATGATGATTCCCCAGTTGACAATTATCCCCCAGTTGACCATTACCCCCCAGTTGACAATGATCTCTCAGTTCACAATGACCCCCCAGTTGACAATGATCCCCCGGTTGACAATGAACCCCCAGTTGACAATGAACCCCCAGTTGACAAAGAACCCCCAGTTGACAATGATCCCCCATTTGACAATGATCCCCCAGTTGACAATGATCCCCCAGTTGACAATGATCCCCCAGTTGACAATGATCCCCCAGTTGACAATGATCCCCCAGTCGACAATTATCCCCCAGTTTACCATGATCCCCCAGTTCACCATGATTCCCATTTTGATGATGACTCCCCAGTTGACGTTGATTTTTCAAACGCTGGGTTAGCCAAGATTCAAACTCAGGTTTCGCCATGTTTTAAACCCTGGTGGGCTATGATTCAAACTCTCGTTTTGCCATGATTCAGACTCTGGTTGGCTATGATTCAAACTCTGGTTTAGCCAAGATTCAAACTCTGGTTTAGCCATGATTCAAACGCTGGGTTAGCCATGATTGAAACTCGGTTTTTGCCATGATTCAAACTCTGGTTTAGCCATGATTCAAACGCTGGGTTAGCCATGATTGAAACTCTGGTTTAGCCAAGATTCAAACTCTGGTTGGCTATGATTCAAAGTCTGGTTTAGCCATGATTCAAACTCTGGTTTAGCCATGATTCAAACTCTGGTTTAGCCATGATTCAGACTCTGGTTTAGCCATGATTCAAACTCTGGTGTAGCCATGATTCAGACTCTGGTTTAACCATGATTCAGACGCTGGTTTAGCCATGATTCAGACGCTGGTTTAGCCATGATTGAAACTCTGGTTTTGCCATGATTCAGACGCTGGTTTAGCCATGATTCAAACTCTGGTTTAGCCATGATTCAAGATCTGGTTTAGCCATGATTAAAACTCTGGTTTAGCCATGATTCAAACTCTGGTTTAGCAATGATTCAAAGTCTGGTTTAGCCATGATTCAAACTCTGGTTTAGCCATGATTCAAACTCTGGTTTAGCCATGATTCAGACTCTGGTTTAGCCATGATTCAAACTCTGGTGTAGCCATTATTCAAACTCTGGTTTAGCCATGATTCAGACGCTGGTTTAGCCATGATTGAAACTCTGGTTTAGCCATGATTCAAACTCTGGTTTAGCCATGATTCAGACGCTGGTTTAGCCATGATTCAGACGCTGGTTTAGCCATGATTGAAACTCTGGTTTTGCCATGATTCAGACGCTGGTTTAGCCATGATTCAAACTCTGGTTTAGCCATGATTCAAACTCTGGTTTAGCCATGATTCAAACTCTAGTTTAGCCATGCTGATGATGATGGTTTAGCCATGATTCAAACTCTAGTTTAGCCATGCTGATGATGATGGTTTAGCCATGATTTAGTCTCTGGTTTAGCCATGATTCAAACTCTGGTGTAGCCAATATTCAAACTCTGGTTTAGCCATGATTCAAACTCTGGTTTAGCCATGATTCAGACGCTGGTTTAGCCATGATTCAGACTCTGGTTTAGCCATGATTGAAACTCTGGTTTAGCCATGATTCAAACTCTGGTTTAGCCATGATTCAAACTCTGGTTTAGCAATGATTCAAACTCTGGTTTAGCCATGATTCAGACTCTGGTTTAACCATGATTCAGACGCTGGTTTAGCCATGATTCAGACGCTGGTTTAGCCATGATTGAAACTCTGGTTTTGCCATGATTCAGACGCTGGTTTAGCCATGATTCAAACTCTGGTTTAGCCATGATTCAAGATCTGGTTTAGCCATGATTAAAACTCTGGTTTAGCCATGATTCAAACTCTGGTTTAGCAATGATTCAAACTCTGGTTTAGCCATGATTCAGACTCTGGTTTAACCATGATTCAAACTCTGGTTAGCCATGATTAAAACTCTGGTTTAGCCATGATTCAAACTCTGGTTTAGCCACGATTCAAACTCTAGTTTAGCCATGATTCAGACTCTGGTTTAGCCATGATTCAAACTCTGGTTTAGCCATGATTCAAACTCTGGTTTAGCCATGATTCAAACTCTGGTTTAGCCATGATTGAAACTCTGGTTTAGCCATGATTCAGACGCTGGTTTAGCCATGATTCAGACGCTGGTTTAGCCATGATTGAAACTCTGGTTTTGCCATGATTCAGACGCTGGTTTAGCCATGATTCAAACTCTGGTTTAGCCATGATTCAAACTCTGGTTTAGCAATGATTCAAACTCTGGTTTAGCCATGATTCAGACTCTGGTTTAACCATGATTCAAACTCTGGTTAGCCATGATTAAAACTCTGGTTTAGCCATGATTCAAACTCTGGTTTAGCCATGATTCAAACTCTGGTTTAGCCATGATTCAAACTCTGGTTTAGCCATGATTGAAACTCTGGTTTAGCCATGATTCAAACTCTGGTTTAGCCACGATTCAAACTCTGGTTTAGCCACGATTCAAACTCTGGTTTAGCCATGATTCAGACTCTGGTTTAGCCATGATTGAAACTCTGGTTTAGCCATGATTCAATCTCTGGTTTAGCCATGATTCAAGCTCTGGTTTAGCAATAATTCAAACTCTGGTTTAGCCATGATTGAAACTCTGGTTTAGCCATGATTCAGACTCTGGTTTAGCCATGATTCAAACTCTGGTTTAGCCATGATTCAGACTATGGTTTAGCCATGATTCAGACTATGGTTTAGCCATGATTCAAACTCAGGTTTAGCCATGATTCAGACTATGGTTTAGCCATGATTCAAACTCAGGTGTGCTATGATTTATGATATTTTATTTACGAAATGAAAAAATAAATTAAAAATAATCTTCAATCACTACTGGCTGAAAATTAGTCTAAATGATTTGACGCAGTGCAGAATCGAACCCTAGCCTAGCCTAACCTATTCCTAGTGCCTACACATCGGCTATTCCGACTGTTGGTTAGTGGGTGCAAAAATCAGCCTTATAAAATGAATTCTCAAAGTTCTGGCTTTGTACAATGAAGTAAGAAAATAGAGTACACTCAGTCTCGCGGTTGGTTGTGTACATTTATTTCCAATTTGTCTCCAGAGTGCAGGCTTCAAATTCAATCAGCTAGGGGTTGTTGCGCAATTTGACGATGCAATTCCAATTCAGCGGCAGTGAGTAAAATTCTCAATAGGCCAAGATGGTTTGACCTTTGAAAAAATCATGTTTTTCGAATATTTAATCCCCTTAGCAATAAAGTTCAGCTTAATAAAAATACGTGTAAAATTGTCCCCATATTTGGCATCTTTTGGTGAAGAAATGGTGAAAATTGGTTGAGCCGTTCTGGAGAAAATCAATTACAAGCAAGCAAGCAACCAACCAAGCAAGCAAGCAAGCAAGCATTTCATTTTTAGTATAGTGGACAATATACGAGCTAAAGACGACATTTGCACGACCAAAAAACTATTCAGGTAATAAAAAATATTAGTTTATTACCTTTTATATTGAGTAGGTAATTAGTAAAAATAACTGAGGAGAGCGAGGACTAGGAGGCAATCCTGCCCATTTCGCTGACTCCTGAGCACACTCAGGTGGTACATCTGCCTTGACTCATCGTCAGGCAGTGTACACTCGCAGTTGCTCGCCATCGCCACAGTGGCCCTGAGCCTGACCAGCTCCGTGCAGGCCAATGTCATCATGGCCAACCAGCAGATGGACCTGCTGATTCAGAGCCTCACTCAGAACCTGCGCGAGACCAACTCTCACCTGGTCAGCGTGCTGGATAAGAAGGTCGGCTTCAGCAAGAAGGTTCTGCTGGTCACCATCAAGGGCTCGGCGTCCATCAACGGTCAGCTGGGCGACTTGTCGACGGTGCGTCGGGCCGGAGACGCCTCCCTGACCCAGTCGGGCACCGTGCTCACCCTGCAGGGTCTCTTCGGAGCCGACATCGGCGGCAGCCTGAGGGCCGCCGTGTCCTGGAACGGCATCAAGGTGTCCGCCAGCGTTGGCGTCGGTCTGAAGAATTTCCGCGCCTTCCTGCGCGTCACTCACGACCTGGGAGCCGCGGGAGCCAGCCCGGAGCTGCGGGAGGTTCGAATCCACAGCATCGGCAGCCTCAGCGTGTCTGTTGGCGGCCTGGGCGTGCTGGACTGGGTGAGTGGAGAGAGCCTTCGACAAGCTGATTTAGCCACTTTAGTTTCATTCCATTGCTCATGCCTCATCACTATTCGTGCAGGTGCTCAGCCCGATCAGCAACGCCATGGGAGGCATCATCAGCGAGGTGATGAACGGCTGGGTTGGCAACCAGCTGGCCGCCGCACTGCGTAGCGTTGTCAAGCTGATCCGGCTGGGCTGATGCTCTCGACGTTTTCGTAAAGGCGCAATGAGCCTGCTGTGACAATCTTTGCTCGGAAGAAACGTAAAAATAAAATCCATTGCTGTCTGGTTGAATCGTTGTCTAAAATTGACTCCAGCGCGATAAAAATATACGCATCTCCAAATATCTATTCTATTTAGCTGTAAGTAACAGCTTTTTCTTTTTCCCTTTTTCTCATTGGTTGCGCCCCCCAGCCAAACACCAGTTGGCGTCTCCCCAGCCAAACACCAGTTGGCGTCTCCCCAACCAAACACCAGTTGGCGTCTCCCCAACCAAACACCAGTTGGCGTCTCCCCAACCAAACACCAGTTGGCGTCTCCCCAACCAAACACCAGTTGGCGTCTCCCCAACCAAACACCAGTTGGCGTCTCCCCAACCAAACACCAGTTGGCGTCTCCCCAGCCAAACACCAGTTGGCGTCTCCCCAACCAAACACCAGTTGGCGTCTCCCCAACCAAACACCAGTTGGCGTCTCCCCAACCAAATACCAGTTGGCGTCTCCCCAACCAAACACCAGTTGGCGTCTCCCCAACCAAACACCAGTTGGCGTCTCCCCAACCAAACACCAGTTGGCGTCTCCCCAGCCAAACACCAGTTGGCGTCTCCCCAACCAAACACCAGTTGGCGTCTCCCCAGCCAAACACCAGTTGGCGTCTCCCCAACCAAACACCAGTTGGCGTCTCCCCAACCAAACACCAGTTGGCGTCTCCCCAACCAAACACCAGTTGGCGTCTCCCCAACCAAACACCAGTTGGCGTCTCCCCAGCCAAACACCAGTTGGCGTCTCCCCAACCAAACACCAGTTGGCGTCTCCCCAACCAAACACCAGTTGGCGTCTCCCCAACCAAATTCCCGGTGGCTCGCTGGGTAATCGTAATCGTAAGTATCTATAATGTGGTAAATTCTAGAGAGATAGTAAACATCATTACCAGTATTATCAGTGATTTCAATACTTGGAACAACAACACAACGAAAAGCATGTACTCAGAGGGTTGTGTAACCTTTAACTAGTGCTGTGGAGTTCACAGCTTTCCCATTGGAAACCAGAAGATAGGGCAAGCAAATTATATTTTATTATACCAATATGTGTTTGGAGTCCAACAACCATATTGCATGAATTCACGTAGAGAGCCTCATGGAGTCAGGAGATGATCCTTATAGAACTCCAGAGATAACGTCGAGAGCGTCAACCAAGCCGGATCAGCTTGACAACGCGACGCAGGGCAGCGGCCAGCTGGTTGCCAACCCAGCCGTTCATCACCTCGCTGATGATACCTGACATGGCCTTGCTGATCGGGCTGAGCACCTAAAACAGGGAAACAGTTAATTGTGCACTAGTCACGCCTTTGCAAACGGGTAATTTTAGTCCAAGGAGAAGATCGAAGGACGGTATTACACGTTTCTAAGAAAAATAATAAAAGTTTTTCGAAGCAGATCTGAGGAGCTTCTTTTGATTTAACCGAACGAGTACGAGTATGGTACTCCAAAGAATATTATAAATGTGTATTCCTAGGAAGTTAATCTGCATACTATTTTCATCAATAGGCCTAGAACTAGAGTTAGAATTTGAATTTGAATTTTCTTAAAGAAAACCATTAAAAGCATTAGTTTACCCAAGTTTTATAGTTTGCGGATTCTGAATCACAATGCAATTTTAGGCACGGTGGAGCTGGCATAAAAATAGTAAATAAGCTCACACAGGTGTGTACCAGTGTCGTCAGGCAGTGTACGCTATTACTGTGCCTTGGAGGTTAGCCCTCAAGAGCTTAAATTGCACGACAAGCCCCACAGGCCTTCTCTTCGCGGCTGCGCCCCAAATGAATGTGGCCTCGCCGCGGAATCAAACTTCGAGACATTGACGCGAGCGGCAAATGCTTTTTTTTCCTTTCGGTATATGCACCTTCTAAATGTTTTCTTAGAAACGTACTTTCCCGTCGTTCTACTCCAAGTGGTCTTTGAGTCTTTGAGTCTCACAGTCGGCTCCCTCCACTCACCCAGTCCAGCACGCCCAGGCCGCCAACAGACACGCTGAGGCTGCCGATGCTGTGGATTCGAACCTCCCGCAGCTCCGGGCTGGCTCCCGCGGCTCCCAGGTCGTGAGTGACGCGCAGGAAGGCGCGGAAATTCTTCAGACCGACGCCAACGCTGGCGGACACCTTGATGCCGTTCCAGGACACGGCGGCCCTCAGGCTGCCGCCGATGTCGGCTCCGAAGAGACCCTGCAGGGTGAGCACGGTGCCCGACTGGGTCAGGGAGGCGTCTCCGGCCCGACGCACCGTCGACAAGTCGCCCAGCTGACCGTTGATGGACGCCGAGCCCTTGATGGTGACCAGCAGAACCTTCTTGCTGAAGCCGACCTTCTTATCCAGCACGCTGACCAGGTGAGAGTTGGTCTCGCGCAGGTTCTGAGTGAGGCTCTGAATCAGCAGGTCCATCTGCTGGTTGGCCATGATGACATTGGCCTGCACGGAGCTGGTCAGGCTCAGGGCCACTGTGGCGATGGCGAGCAACTGCAGCATGACGATTGGTAGCTCAGTACGGAGTGTGTCTACGGAGTGGAGTTGCCCGGATTGGATTCATTACAGTATTGAGCTTAGCCTAATATAGCCCAAATTGACAAGTTGTCCCAGAAGAACACTTGACAAGTTGGGTAAGCAAGTGACAGTTTCGATATCTAGAAGGTAAATCTAGATTGGAAGCTTCAAGCTAACCAACGTTGTTGTAGCGTTGGGAGCCCGTCATGAGGCTCGACTTAATGGCCCACTTGATGTTTGGTGGCGATTTCTTCTTTAACGCTACAATGTTGACAACTCTATTTACCTAGTTTTGGCAGGGCGGCTTGCTTGAAGCCGAAAATTTGACACTGACAGCTTGGGACTTGAGAATTGGGACTTTGTTATCTAAGTAAGTTCCTAAAATTAGGATTTATCTACTTTTATTTTAAGTGATTTATATATTTGGAAATAATGCTATAATGTTCTGTTTGTGTTATTTATTCAAAATATCCTTTCCTCACAATATCCCCCTTTTCATAATATCCTCTCCTCCCAATATCCCTTCCTCAAAATATCCCATCCTCACAATATCCCTTCTTCACAATATCCTCTCCTCACAATATCCCCCTTTTCATAATATCCCCTCCTCACAATATCCCATCCTCACAATATCCCTTCTTCACAATATCCTTTCCTCACAATATCTCTTCCTCACAATATCCTCTCCTCACAATATCCTCTCCTCACAATATCCCTTCCTCACAATATCCCTTCCTCACAATATCTTATCCTCACAACATCCCCTCCTCACAATATCCCTTCCTCACAATATCCCTTCCTCACAATATCTCTTCCTCACAATATCCCTTCCTCACAATATCTCTTCCTCACAATATCCTCTCCTCACAATATCTCTTCCTCACAATATCCCTTCCTCACAATATCTCTTCCTCACAATATCCTCTCCTCACAATATCCTCTTCTCACAATATCCCTTCCTCAAAATATCGCTTCCTCAAATATCGCTTCTACGCACTGTCGTTAAATTTTCGCACATTCGAATGACGCTACTTGTCAGGAAAGTAGTGGAGAAGGCATACGAAGCAGTATAACAAACAGCGACAAGTTTTTATAACTTTAACCGTATATTTTACGCAAAGCAATTGAAGGTCTAACCCAGACGCAGCAGTTTAACCACGATGCGAAGGGCGTTGAATAGCTGCGTACCGACCCAACTGTTCATGACCTGGAAAATGATGCCCAGCATGGCATTGCTGATTGGCCCCATCACCTGCGGATTGGTTAGCGGTATGCGCGAGATTGCGGACTGCTCTGGGTTATCTCCTGATCTTAATGATCAGTTTCAGTCTCACTGTCGATCTCCGATTCTCACTATCAATCTCCGAATCTCACCACCAATCTCCCGTCACTCACCCAGTCCAGCACGCCCAGTCCACCGATGGCCAAGCTCAGGCTGCCGATGCTTTGCACCCGAACCTCCTGCAGCTCCGGGCTGGCTCCCGCGGCTCCCAGGTCGTGCGTGACGCGTAGGAAGGCGCGGAAATCCTTCAACGTGACACCGATGCTGGCGGTCACGCCGATGCCGTTCCAGGACACGGCGGCCTTCAGGTTGCCGCCGACGTTGGCACCAAAGACACCCTGCAGGGTGACCACCTTGCCAGACTGAGTCAGGAATGCATCGCTGACTCTCTTCATGGTGGACAGGTCGCCTAGCTGGCCGTTGATTGAAGCCGAGCCGCTGATAGTGACTAGCAGGACCTTCTTGCTGAAACTGACCTTCTGGTCGATCACGTTGACCATGTGCGAGTTGGTCTCGCGTAGCAGCTTGGAGACAGCTTGCAGCAGCAGGTCCATCTGCTGATTGGCCAGGATGGCATTGGCCTGAACTGGGCTGGTGAGGGCTAGAGCCACTGTGGCAACGACTAGCAGAGGGAGCATGCTTCAGCTGGTTTAGTTTGATGGCGCTGCAATGCGATTGGTAGATATAGGTAGATTGGTGACACAGGTAGATTGGTAGATACAGGTAGATTGGTAGATATAGGTAGATTGGTACATACAGGTAGATTGGTAGATACAGGTAGATTGGTAGATATAGGTAGATTGGTAGATACAGGTAGATTGGTAGATATAGGTAGATTGGTAGATATAGGTAGATTAGTGACACAGGTAGATTGGTAGATACAGGTAGATTGGTAGATATAGGTAGATTGGTAGATACAGGTAGATTGGTAGATACAGGTAGATTGGTAGATATAGGTAGATTGGTAGATACAGGTAGATTGGTAGATATAGGTAGATTGGTAGATACAGGTAGATTGGTAGATACAGGTAGATTGGTAGATATAGGTAGATTGGTGACACAGGTAGATTGGTAGATACAGGTAGATTGGTAGATATGGTAGATTGGTGACAGAGGTAGATTGGTAGATACAGGTAGATTGGTAGATATAGGTAGATTGGTAGATATAGGTAGATTGGTGACACAGGTAGATTGGTGACACAGGTAGATTGGTAGATATAGGTCGATTGGTAGATATAGGTAGATTGGTAGATATAGGTAGATTGGTAGATACAGGTAGATTGGTAGATACAGGTAGATTGGTAGATACAGGTAGATTGGTAGGCACAGGTAGATTGGTAGACACAGGTAGATTGGTAGACGCAGGTAGATTGGTAGATACAGGTACCTTTAATTTGTGAGATACTTCCGACTGGTGATACTTTTCTGGGTAATTTATTTATTTTTTAATTCACGATAATATATGTTTATCGCTCCTACGTATTTTAAACAGCATTTAAATACAAAGGAAGTGCTTGTATACTGCCAAAGATTTACATTCCCAGATTAAAGTGGGAAATTTTGCAGATTTCGTTTTGCTTCTCTTATCTGGGTTGTGGGGACAGCGAATCACTGCTGGAAATTACTGAATATTTGTTCTTATTTTCTTGCTTCTGATAGCTCGTATAACACATAATGTAAAATGCAATCGCTAGTAGCTGTAATACTATCGTACTTTAGAGGTGTAAGTAGATTGTTTATAGCTGTTTATAGCTTGTCTATAGTTGAATATATCTAGCTTCGATTCCAGTTAAATACATCTAGCTTCGATTCCAGTTAAATACACCTAGCTTCGATTCCAGTTGAATATATCTAGCTTCGATTCCGCTTAAATACATCTAGCTTCGATTCCAGTTGAATACATCTAGCTTCGATTCCAGTTAAATACATGTAGCTTCGATTCCAGTTGAATATATCTAGCTTCGATTCCAGTTAAATACACCTAGCTTCGATTCCGCTTAAATACATCTAGCTTCGATTCCAGTTGAATACATCTAGCTTCGATTCCAGTTAAATACATGTAGCTTCGATTCCAGTTAAATACATGTAGCTTCGATTCCAGTTAAATACATGTAGCTTCGATTCCAGTTAAATACATCTCGCTTCGATTCCAGTTGAATACATCTAGCTTCGATTCCAGTTAAATACATCTAGCTTTGATTCCAGTTAAATACACCTAGCTTCGATTCCATTTAACTACATCTAGCTTCGATTCCAGTTTAAAACGTCTAGCTTCGATTCCATTTAAATACATATAGCTTCTATTCCAGTTAAATACATCTAGCTTCGATTCCATATAAATACATCTAGCTACTTTTCCATTTAAATACATCTAGCTGCGATTCCGTTTAAGTACATCAAGCTTCGATTCCAGTTGAATACATCTAGCTTCGATTCCAGTTGAATACATCTAGCTTCGATTCCAGTTGAATACATCTAGCTTCGTTTCCACTTGAATACATCTAGCTTCGATTCCAGTTGAATACATCTAGCTTCGATTCCAGTTGAATGCATCTAGCTTCGATTACAGTTGAATACATCTAGCTTCGATTCCATTTAAATACATCAAGCTTCGATTCCAGTTGAATACATCTAGCTTCGATTCCAGTTGAATGCATCTAGCTTCGATTCCAGTTGAATGCATCTAGCTTCGATTCCAGTTGAATGCATCTAGCTTCGATTCCAGTTGAATGCATCTAGCTTCGATTCCAGTTAAATACATCTAGCTTCGATTCCAGTTAAATACATCTAGCTTCGATTCCAGTTAAATACATCAAGCTTCGATTCCAGTTGAATGCATCTAGCTTCGATTCCAGTTGAATGCATCTAGCTTCGATTCCAGTTAAATACATCTAGCTTTGATTCCAATTGAATACATCTAGCTTCGATTCCAGTTAGAAACGTCTAGCTTCGATTCCAGTTAAATACATCTAGCTTCGATTCCTTTTTTAAACGTTTATTTTCGATTCCATTTAAATACATATAGCTTCTATTCCACTTAAATACATCTAGCTTCGATTCCATATAAATACATCTAGCTACTTTTCCATTTAAATACATCTAGCTGCGATTCCGTTTAAGTACATCAAGCTTCGATTCCAGTTGAATACATCTAGCTTCGATTCCAGTTGAATACATCTAGCTTCGTTTCCACTTGAATACATCTAGCTTCGATTCCACTTGAATACATCTAGCTTCGATTCCAGTTGAATACATCTAGCTTCGTTTCCACTTGAATACATCTAGCTTCGATTCCACTTGAATACATCTAGCTTCGATTCCACTTGAATACATCTAGCTTCGATTCCAGTTAAAAACGTCTAGCTTCGATTCAAGTTAAATACATCTAGCTTCTATTTTTAGTTAAATAATCTAGCTTCGATTCCAGTTAAATACATCTAGCTTCGATTCCACTTGAATACATCTAGCTTCGATTCCAGTTGAATACATCTAGCTGCGATTCCAGTTGAATACATCTAGCCTTGATTCCAGTTAAATACTCGAATATATTTTAAAGGAGATATTTAAGAATTATTAAAGTATTAAAGGATTTATTTTTCGGATGTTAATAAAACTAATTGCTCAATTTGCCGAAATGGAAATTTCAGAACTATAAATTTAGGGTGCTGTATTAGACCTATAAAATTGAGTTTATGTCCAGTTCAAGGTCGCATAGCTCATAAAAAGTAGCAGGCAATTTCTGATTCGCTTTTAGCCGCTACATCGAGGCTTTAAATTGAATTAGCTATTATAGCCTTCAATTAATTGTTTCGCACTTACATAGACGGGCAGAATGCAACGCTCACCTCTCCACATGCGTGTTAAGCAGGTATTAAAGCTCAGTATAACACCATCTAAATTTCGACACAATTTTTTAGCAGTTCCAAGTGTTATGCAGTCCCGATAACTTGATACAGAAGAGACAGTTTTCACCTCTTATGTGCTTGAAAATGCTACAGGTGCTAATAAACAGTTTCTTTTTTGTATCAAATCCTGCCGTTCGAATTGCCTATTTAGGCGTTTTAGACATTGAAAAAATTAAGCATAGGAGCTTGACACATTAAATAGACACCGATTTATAGTGTTGGACAATATTCGTGAGCACACGCGAAGAGGAACATGCTGCCGGTGAGTTGATGAGAATTGCTATAATAACAATAATAATAATAATAATAATAATTGCAGAAGAGCTGCACGCCATGGCACATCATTTCGTGACACTTGAACTTCAGCCAGCGAGGAGGCAATTCTGCCAATTTCGCTGACTCCTGAGCACACACGCACACAGATACTGTACGCAGGCTCTCGCTCACACAGGGTGTGAACATCTGCCCTGACTTTCTCATCGTCAGGCAGGGTACAACCTCAATATATGCCTTGAAGGTTGGCCTTCAAGGGCGCAAATTGCACGACAAGCCCCGAAGCCTTCTCTCCGCGGCTGCGCCCCAAATTAATGTGGCCTCACCGCGGAATCGAGCTCAGGGACCTTGGTGCGAGAGGCAAAAACGTTAACCTCTCCGCCACTCACCTTCCTGGCAATTTATTTTTGCCTTGAGCTAAAGATTCGAACTCCCGACCTTTCATACAGAAGTCCGATTGTCTAGCATTGCTCATTGCAGATTCTAATCTACTTTTTAACAATCGGCTTGATCGGATCAGCCAGCGCGACTAATGCAACTACCAAAAACGTCAACAACCAGACGGATCGTTTCCTAGAAACGGTTGCCCAAGACCTGAGGAGAAGAAACACGCACATGGTGTCAGTAGTGGATAAGGAGATTCCCTTTAACATAACAATCTCGCCAGCCAGTATCACAGGCTGTGTAAGACTCGACGGCAAGCTAGGCGACTGGTCCACGATCAAGCGAGCAGGCGATGCGATTTTGACTGACTCCGCCAAGCGATTCTCGTTGCAGAGCAACTTCAGCACCGACATTCACGGGGTTCTGTACTCCAGCGTGTCCTGGAATTGCACCAGGATTGCACCTGGAATGCAATTGGAAGGGTCCAATGTCTATTTAAAAGTCCACGTGCTCCTACGAGATTTCATGGTGCAAATGAAGATTGAAAAGGACCGAGATGCAGGTAATGATTCAAAGCCTGTGCCAGAGCTGACCGTACTCAGCATTGGAAGGCCCAGTGTGTCCATCGGCGGCCTGCTGAATCTGAATCTGGCGGCCAGTGATCCGATACAAGAAGATATAGATAAAGTCCTGACGGAAACCCTCAACTATTGGATTGCTAAAGAGTTGAAGGCCGTGATCGGTGAAGTATATGCCTCCCAGTATAAGAAAATTATGAAACAGACCTGAAGTAGCATTCAAATATGAACCTGAATCAATATTGACAGCAACAGTTACAAAATTTCAATGTTTTTAATAAAGTGAGAAAAAACTTTTAAAAATATCTTAGAAAATCTTGCAGCTGATTCACATCAATTGCTTAACTTTTTCACAATTTTTAAACAAAACGATTGACATTACTACTTGATTTTTAAATAGAAACTTCGCATATAAATAAAACAAGAAAGTGAAGAAAACATTTATTTTTTTTTCTTATTTAAGTGCAACTACATTACCGCCCGCTAGACAGGCATTCTATTGTAAACTGGCTTTCTTAGCCTATCTTGAATTATAATAGAAAAAAATTGAAAGATAAGATAAAGCTGAGGGTTGAGGTGGAGCTTGGATGTTTTGCGCGGCATTTCGAGAGTCACGTGATCTAAGCCTCAGCCAATAGAAGATTTCCAACCCTTCCCCGACCACCACCCCAAGTGTTGCGTAAACTGAACACGAAGTAGAGTCACGTGATCTAAGCCTCAGCCAATAGAAGATTTCCACCCCTTCCCCGACCACCACCCAAGTGTTGCTTAAACTGAAAACGGAGTTTGAATGTACATATCGATCGATGTGCAGCGCACTTAAAACTTTTTATTGCATTAAAACCTTTCATTAAATTACGACTAGTTTTGACCTGTTGGCCCCCCTGATTCGATGACTCAATCATCAGTGTGAATAATAAATCTAGCCTGGCACTATATAAACTTGAAACCTAAAGACTTCGTAGACAACAAACAGCATTAAGCGATTTAGTGCCACAATCACTCTTATCTACTAATTTAAACTACTAATCGACATGAGCCGTGTCAAGCACGACAACATCAAAGGCATCGAGCTCTGCCTGAGCTGGCAGCCGGCATCCAATGGCAATGTGCCGCCAGGCGCTGTCAAGGCTAGCGACGACTGCTACGTTGTCCGCGCCAGGCACGAAGGCGAATGGGTGCCGGGCAAACTGCCGGCCGGGCACACCAGCGCCTATGTGCCTTTCGGCGAGCAGGAGCTGGCCTACACCGAGTACGAAGTGCTCACAGCCTCGGATGTTGGTCACTTTGGCTGCGGCTACCAGTGGCTTCCGGCAACAGGAAGCTCGGTGCCTAAGCGGGCCCTGGTTTCCGGTTACGACGGCGGAGCCCCACTCTATGTTGCTAGGGCCAGCGTAAGTACTCGCTCGCAATGTTCTTTACCTGTTTTACCGACCTTCCCTCACAAACAGCACTAGAATGTTTATATCCTATGGATCAGTTGTCTACCCAAAACCCACTGGAGGATCAGTTGTCTACCCAAAACCCACTTGAAGATCAGTTGTCTACCCAAAACCCACTTGAGGATCAGTTGTCTACCCAAAACCACTTGAAGATTAGTTGTCTACCCAAAACCCACTTGAAGATCAGTTGTCTACCCAAAACCCACTTGAAGATTAGTTGTCTACCCAAAACCCACTTTGAGGATTAGTTGTCTACCCAAAACCCACTTGAAGATCAGTTGTCTACCCAAAACCCACTTGAAGATCAGTTGTCTACCCAAAACCCACTGAAGGATCAGTTGTCTACCCAAAACCCACTGAAGGATCAGTTGTCTACCCAAAACCCACTGAAGGATCAGTTGTCTACCCAAAACCCACTGAAGGATCAGTTGTCTACCCAAAACCCACTTGAAGATCAGTTATCTACCCAAAACCCACTGAAAGATCAGTTGTCTACCCAAAACCCACTGAAGGATCAGTTGTCTACCCAAAACCCACTTGAAGATCAGTTGTCTACCCAAAACCCACTTGAAGATCAGTTGTCTACCCAAAACCCACTGAAGGATTAGTTGTCTACCCGAAGACGACTGAAGTATCAAATCAGTACCAACTACAAAAACGCGAATTTCAGATCGAAGGTGAGACCTGCTCCGGCAAGGCCCAGCCCAGCCACGGCTGCGCCTACTTTTCATGGGGTGGCAAGGAGCACAAGGTCACTGACAACTACGAGGTTTTGGTGCTCAACTGAGAACTTCTCACTGTTCTCACCTGGAGTAGGTTCTCGTACGGCGGTGTGACTGACTGACTGAATATAATTTCTGCTACTTTTTTAAATCGTTTCAAATATATAATATCGTCTTTAAAAAGTGCATCTTATAAAACCTTTTATAGTCTTTGGATATTTATTTTGCCACGACTTTATAACAATACGAAAACTGGAATTTGCAATGATTAATCACGACGAGAACTCAGAAATCTGTAACCAAATGTCATAGCCAAGTACAATAACATATTTAGCGAAAACTATAGTGCATTACCAAGTCTAATTATATGAATCCATGTGCTTAGCTCGATCTCATTAGTCGATAAAATATCTTCGAGATTTTGTATAGTGGGCTTTGTTTTGACAGTAAAGCCTTCATTAGGGCCGAATAGGTTTTTTGGGATTGGTCGGAAACTCTCGGAAAAGCACCCACCTCACTCCAATTTTCGTCCCTCTAGCAGCTATCCCCACTACACACTGTCTGTTCGATTACGAGACTACATCAGTAAAGTGACAATTTAAATTAGTTGTAAAACATTATCTAAATGCTTTGCGGTCGTATTTTATGCTAAGTGTGAATAGTTTATGGTAAATTTAAGTCAAATATCTAGGGGTCTCTAAATCGCTTTTTTTATTCTTAGTTAGAAATCGTACATTTGGTCGTACTCATTCATTATTCACAGATTTAATCGATTTTAAATATTTTCTATAGTAGATATTTTATTAGATTTTTAAAACAGTGATGCATAGTAACCAGTACCATCGCTCGGATCAAGACGACTGCTCATCTTCAGAGGAGGAAATGATACCGCAGCAGGAGTCGGCCTCTCAGCGACATCTGAAGCGCCATCAGCATCATCAGTCACTGGCGCATCAAGGCGGCTTCCTCGAGAATCTACGCAAAGGCATTCGCATAGTCAAGGAGCTGTTCACAATGAGCCCGAGTACGGAGGCTGGCCACAACCGTAAGCGCTCCCAGCTGCCATGCCGTCTGGTCCGCTTTACCGAGCCAAACTTGGCCTTGTCCGTGGTACTCGACTGGCTGGCCAAGATTTCACGTCGACTGCTGCAGCTGCGACACAGCTGCGACCTTCAGTCGCTCAGGTGAAGCATTTCATGGCTCAACTATTCAGTCAGCTCATATCCCAATTCCTGAGAAATCAATCGATCACTTAAACATCCCTCTCGATGTTGTAAACTATGCTTTACGGCTCCTTGTTGAGTTTTAGCTAATCGATAAATGCCGCAATCCAATACTGCCCAGCAACAGAAGCGAGACTCGCCAGCAGCCGCCTCAGCTGACACTACCGGCGCCAGTATTTGACAAGCACGGCTCATTCCAGGGGATCGACGAGTCGCGTCTACTCACCGAGGACGACTTCAGCACCGTGCCAAACGATCAGCTGCCTGCTAGAATCATCCGCTTACTTGGCACCGGTGACCTTCTGTGTCAACTGGCAGAGCACCTGCTGCCTTCGGGAGAGTCAGCAGACTGTCAGCTGGACAATACCAAGCGCCAGCATCCGCGGCAGGACCTGCTGCTGCTTCCGCTGTCATACGAGACGCCGGCGAGTCATCATCATCATCATCACCATCATCTCATGAGCAGCCTTCATCTGTCATCTCACCACACAAGTCAGCAGCATCAGCATCAACACCATCTGTCATTCAAGATTCAATCTGAACTCAACAGGTGCGAGGCTAAACTCACCGTATTTCACCGCTTCTTAGCCAAACTCATTCTGGCCAATAGGATCAATAGGAGCCATGGCGATTCAGCCGCAGACTGCTCTGACGACGGTGCCGACGGTGGAGTTGGCTGCGAGTTGAGCATAGCACTGGGTCGGCAGTGCGCCGACTGCAACGCAGTCAGTTTGCTTCTGCGCGGTCAGCAGCAGAACCCAAAGCCTGAAGCTGCTGTTGACTCGAAAGTTGCCGGCCGTTTGCACTCAGACTCGGCCGTGTCGGTGCTGCTGCTGCACCTGCTGACACTGATGCTGACACTCGGCGAGCTCCAGGCTGCCCCACAGCCTGCGTCCAATGAATGCGAAGGATCGTTGAACTCTGAGCGAAATTACAGTCAACTGGTTGAAGAGGTTCTGCAACTGTGGGAGCACAGACTCGAGTGGCCATCACTGGCTGAAGATCACCTGATAGGACAGGTGAGAGAACGGTACGCTATGCTGATTGACAAGTGATTGTCATAATTAGCTTTATAAATATTCACAAACTGCTTTGTTAGGGACCAAGTTTTGCATCTCATTCTCGAGTCTTAAGAACCATTGTTTACTCAGAAATAACACTCACCCGAAACACCATCTTCCCCGAAACCTTCCCTTCCCATGTAACACTATCGTCCCCCAAAACCTTGCGTCCTACAGAACCATCACTTCCGTCCGAAACCTTACTTCCCTCCGAAACACCACTTCCCTCCGAAACACCACTTCCCTCCGAAACACCACTTCCCTCCGGAACATCACTTCCCTCCGAAACATCACTTCCCTCCGAAACACCACTTCCCTCCGAAACATCACTTCCCTCCGAAACATCACTTCCCTCCGAAACATCACTTCCCTCCGAAACATCACTTCCCTCCGAAATCTCACTTCCCTCCGAAACATCACTTCCCTCCGAAACATCACTTCCCTCCGAAACATCACTTCCCTCCGAAACATCACTTCCCTCCGAAACATCACTTCCGTCCGAAACATCACTTCCCTCCGAAACATCACTTCCCTCCGAAACATCACTTCCCTCCGAAACATCACTTCCCTCCGAAACATCACTTCCCTCCGAAACATCACTTCCCTCCGAAACATCACTTCCCTCCGAAACATCACTTCCCTCCGAAACATCACTTCCCTCCGAAATCTCATTTCTCACTGAAGCCTTTCGGTTCGTACATCGCTTTAACAACATTAAAGGTAACCAAACTAGTAAGCATGTAGTGAGTTTCGCCAACTCCATTCTCTTCATAACATTGACTTAAAAATTATTTAAAATAAAAAATATCGTATTTTAATGTAAAAATGTTTATGAACGCCAGAAATGTACCATAGTGCTTGAAATACACAAACACGCTTTAATACCATGTAATACTGTTAGTTATAACAAACTTCCAAAATGGCAGTTCAGAGTGTTCCGAGTTGGTTCACTTCAACTACAAAGCGCAAACTATTGTCCATTGTTAAATCATAAATTCTTTGAGCACTTCAAAGTTTGAGTAGCAGATTAATACAGATTAATAAACGTTTAAGCTAATGATTACTTCTCTCTTACTAATGGCACTCAAATATTGACATTCTAAAGCGATTAATGTCAACTTTATACGCTCGTTATTTCCGTTTGAAACCTTGCATTGACGTTGATCTACCAAAAAAATCTAGGCTATGGATTAGTGTAGCAAGTGTATGTATGTGCATAGATACAATTCACTCATTACTTACTGTCATTAATAAATAAACTGAATAAACAGAATCTGAAACATGATAGCTTATAGCTTAGATCTGTGATCAATAGGCTTCATTGTGATCAAGTGCCGTAACCTGATGCTCGCGGGACAATGGACCGACCAATTAGACAGACAGTTCACTGCTTTTCTGTGATCACGTGATCTCTGTTTAAAGTTTTGCATCATTTGAAGGATGTCCGACTTTATGCTTCCGATTTCTAATCCTCCAACTGGCCTCTCTAATCCCCCAAGTGGACTCTCTAATCCTCCAAATGATAATCCCAAATCCTCTAACTGGACTCTCAAATCCTCCAACTGGCCTCTCTAATCCTCCAACTGGACTCTCAAATCCTCCAACTGGCCTCTCTAATCCTTTAAATGATAATCCCAAATCCTCTAACTGGACTCTCAAATCCTCCAACTGGACTCTCAAATCCTCCAACTGGCCTCTCTAATCCTCTAAATGATAATCCCAAATCCTCTAACTGGACTCTCAAATCCTCCAACTGGCCTCTCTAATCCTCCAACTGGACTCTCAAATCCTCCAACTGGCCTCTCTAATCCTCTAAATGATAATCCCAAATCCTCTAACTGGACTCTCAAATCCTCCAACTGGACTCCCTAATCCTCCAAATGATAATCCGAAATCCTCGAACTGGACTCTATAATCCTCCAACTGGCCTCTCTAATCCTCAAGCTGATAACCTCTAACCTATCAGATAGCTGATAATCTCTAACCCATCACGTAGCTGATAATATCTAATCCTTCAGATAGCTGATAATCTCTAATCCATCACGTAGCTGATAATATCTAATCCTTCAGATAGCTGATAATCTCTAATCCATCACGTAGCTGATAATCTCTAATCCATCACGTAGCTGATAATCTCTAATCCTTCACATAGCTGATAATCTCTAATCCATCACGTAGCTGATAATCTCTAATCCATCACGTAGCTGATAATCTCTAATCCATCACGTAGCTGATAATATCTAATCCTTCAGATAGCTGATAATCTCTAACCTATCAGATAGCTGATAACCTCTAATCCATCAGATAGCTGATAATCTCTAATCCATCAGATAGCTGATAATCTCTAATCCATCAGATAGCTGATAATCTCTAATCCATCAGATAGCTGATAATCTCTAATCCATCAGATAGCTGATAATCTCTAATCCATCAGATAGCTGATAATCTCTAACCCATCACGTAGCTGATAATCTCTAATCCATCAGATAGCTGATAATCTCTAATCCTTCAGATAGCTGATAATCTATAATCCCCCCACATATACCTGTCTGCGCAATTTAGCTGTTAATTACTCTGATTAATGATGGAAATGTAATTACTTAACTCATTAACCTTCACTTAATCAATTATAGGAGGATAGCCATTTTCATCCTCACTAATACGAGCAATAACCTGGTGCTCACTCACATTCTTGAGTCTAATTTCTGTGAGCAATCACGGGTCCAGTCAAAGGCCCACACAGAAGATGCCCTATTTGGAGAAAAAGTTCATTAGATGAGCTTTTTCAAACGAAGACAAGAAGACCTTGGCCCGGATGGAATGTGATTGGAAATAAAAAAGTCTTATAAATCACTTTCACATGCTTCTCTCTTGCGATCGGTGAAGCGAGACATGTACAAGCAGCAATGCAGGTTCTATCAGTGTAATTGGTCTTTGCTACTACTGTAAATATTAAGTTTCACGGCTAGGAATATTCTCACAGAACTAGAGAACAGAACATTAGGATTTAAACATTGCGGTCTCGGAGCGAGATTGCATCGACCTGTTTTCAGTGTCCGCATAAATTGTACAGTCTATGATTATGCAAATCTACAAGTTTTTATAGTTCACAATGCGATGTAAAATGGAAAAGCAATATCTAACTGCGCTATTAGCTTCTGAAAGCTGAATATAGATTTTTAGTTGACGTGAGTATAAATCGGATGGAAATAAGGTTTTGGAGGGAACTGAGGTTTCGGAAGTGAGGTGTCGGAAGGAAGTGAGGTTTTGGAGGGAAGTGAGGTTTCGGAGGGAAGTGAGGTTCCGGAAGGAAGTGAGGTTTCGGAGGGAAGTGAGGTTTCGGAGGGAAGTGATGTTTCGGAGGGAAGTGATGTTTCGGAGGGAAGTGATGTTTCGGAGGGAAGTGATGTTTCGGAGGGAAGTGAGGTTTCGGAGGGAAGTGAGGTTTCGGAGGGAAGTGATGTTCCGGAGAGAAGTGATTTTTCGGAGGGAAGTGAGTTTCCGGGGGGAAGTGAGGTTCCGGGGGGAAGTGAGGTTTTGGAGGGAAGTGAGTTTCCGGGGGGAAGTGAGGTTCCGGGGGGAAGTGAGGTTTTGGAGGGAAGTGAGGTTTCGGAGGGAAGTGAGGTTCCGGGGGGAAGTGAGGTTCCGGGGGGAAGTGAGTTTCCGGGGGAAGTGAGGTTCCGGGGGGAAGTGAGGTTTCGGACGGAAGTGATGTTTCGGAGGGAAGTGATGTTTCGGAGGGAAGTGATGTTTCGGAGGGAAGTGATGTTTCGGAGGGAAGTGATGTTTCGGAGGGAAGTGAGGTTTCGGAGGGAAGTGATGTTCCGGAGAGAAGTGATTTTTCGGAGGGAAGTGAGTTTCCGGGGGGAAGTGAGGTTCCGGGGGGAAGTGAGGTTTTGGAGGGAAGTGAGTTTCCGGGGGGAAGTGAGGTTTTGGAGGGAAGTGAGGTTTCGGAGGGAAGTGAGTTTCCGGGGGGAAGTGAGGTTCCGGGGGGAAGTGAGGTTTCGGAGGGAAGTGAGGTTTCGGAGGGAAGTGAGTTTCCGGGGGGAAGTGAGGTTCCGGAGGGAAGTGAGGTTTCGGAGGGAAGTGGGTTTTCCGGGATAAGTTGTCTACTCAAACCTGCAGATGATAAGAAGCTTAATGAAAATTAAGGAAATCCTCATACGGAGAATCTGTGGATGCCTGGCTATTTTGTGATGTTTGTCAATCTTGAACTAGCGAGGCATCCACAGGCAATTTTTTTCTATTTAAGAAACATGTCGCAATTTTCAACTCTGGTGAGCTGAAACAAATAGATTGAAGTCTTAAACCTAAGTCTAAAAGTGATAAACAAAAACTCCAGCGTCTGTTTGCAGTCGGCTGCAACTTTGCTCTTCTAGTCGTGAAAGGTGCCCTCATTCTGGTGCGCGCTCAGCACTAGAAAGTACAGCCAGTAGATGGCGTTGAACAACAAAAAGCTGAACGGGAACAGAAAGATGGAGACCCAGTCCACGTGCTGCGGCTTCAATCCGAAGGCGAATCGGCCTGCGGCAGCCTGATGTCGGCGCTGCCTACGGGAATCGAACCTCGGACCTCGGCCGAGATTACTAGCCGCCGAGCCGACGGCGCCTACTGTGGACACGGCAGCTCTCGGAACGTTCCCGCCGACGCCGCCGACACCGCTAGAGTCGTCGGAGCCGCGATGACGACGGTGCCGCATCGACATCATCATCATGGCAAGCAGGGGGCTGTCTGGAGCGTCGCTGCCGTCAAGGTCCACGCCGTTACTAACACCACCGCCGCCGCAACCGCCTCCATTAATCGTCGAGTCGACAATATCCGCGGCGGAGAATCCGCCAGTCAGGGCAAGCAGCTCCTGACGCAGGGCTCGACGAAGCTCGCAGCGCCATTCCGCGTCACGGTGCTTCGATTGTCGGCGAGCCAGCACGTTCACCAGCGAGAACTCCAGCAGCGACAGCACCACGAATGCCAGGCATGCGAACAGCCACACGTCTATGGCTGCGGAGTGCGGCACGGGCGAGATAGACTTGCGATTTGCACGATAAAAAATGCCAGCTAAATCACACCCACCCCACTCCGACTCTCTGCCCCTTTGGCCGACACCCACCCCACTCCGACTCTCTGCCCCCTGGCCGACACCCACCCCACTCCGACTTTCTACCCCTCTGGCCGATACCCACCTCACTCCGCTTCACTGTCCCTCTAGCCAACACCCACCCCACTCCGATTCTTTGCCACTCTAATCAACATCACCTCATTCTTATTTCCGCTGAAACTTCCAATTCTCCGCCTCTATATTTATAGTAAGAAAGCACACGCAACAATTATCAATACTGTTGCTTCAACTTTTTTCAGGTACAGCTTAAAATTAAATGAAATTTTAGCCCTTATGCAAAGAAAGAGTGCAGGAAAAATGAAAGTTTGAAATTTAATAAAGAATTTTCTGAATCCCAGTCTTTGCAATCTTAAGTTTCTTCTTTTAGAAAATTGGGTACATCTATCCTGAAGATAAAGCTTCATGCTGAAACTATTGCGCTGGGATTAGAGTGCACCTGATTAAATAAATAGATATCGTCAGAATATTTCTTCTGCCACGTGCTTATCAGTCGGCTGTGTAAGAAATCAGCAAAGTTTCAAAGCAAACTGCTTGCATCCACGGAGATTAAAGATAATCTGCATGTTGATACATCAGCTTATTGAGCAAATGAAGACATTGTGCAGCACTTTGAGCACAAAATCACTATGTTTCATTTTGGTCCGCTTGTGAGTTGTCCGTGTATTAGGGTAGGACAGGTGCAACGATTTCGATGAAACGATCTCTAGTGGATTATCTAATTCTGGCATTTGGCTGCCTGCGTATATCCCAGCTGTCTCTGGGACTAAATAACATTTCCGTGTCAACCTCTACAAGTCATTGTCAAATAATTTTCTAATTTTCCTTCCCTGCCTCTCATACGTCTACCCCGTCTAACCTACCTCCACACCCAGTCTAACCTACCTCCTCCCTCAGTCTAATCTACCTCCTCCCCCAGGCTAACCTACCTCCTCCCCCAGTCTAACCTACCTCCTCCCCCAGTCTAATCTACCTCCTCCCCCAGTCTAATCTACCTCCTCTCCCAGTCTAATCTACCTCCTCCCCCCTGTCTAATCTACCTCCTCCCCCCTGTCTAATCTACCTCCTCCCCCAGTCTAATTTACCTCCTCCCCCAGTCTAATCTACCTCCTCCCCCAGTCTAATCTACCTCCTCCCCCCTGTCTAATCTACCTCCTCCCCCAGTCTAACCTACCTCCTCCCCCAGTCTAATCTACCTCCTCCCCCCTGTCTAATCTACCTCCACACCCAGTCTAACCTACCTCCTCCCCCAGTCTAATCTACCTCCTCCCCCCTGTCTAATCTACCTCCTCCCCCCTGTCTAATCTACCTCCTCCCCCAGTCTAATTTACCTCCTCCCCCAGTCTAATCTACCTCCTCCCCCAGTCTAATCTACCTCCTCCCCCCTGTCTAATCTACCTCCTCCCCCAGTCTAACCTACCTCCTCCCCCAGTCTAATCTACCTCCTCCCCCCTGTCTAATCTACCTCCACACCCAGTCTAACCTACCTCCTCCCCCAGTCTAATCTACCTCCTCCCCCCTGTCTAATCTACCTCCACACCCAGTCTAACCTACCTCCTCCCCCAGTCTAATCTACCTCCTCCCCCAGTCTAATCTACCTCCTCCCCCCCTGTCTAATCTACCTCCTCCCCCAGTCTAATCTACCTCCTCCCCCAGTCTAATCTACCTCCTCCCCCAGTCTAATCTACCTCCTCCCCCCTGTCTAATCTACCTCCTCCCCCAGTCTAACCTACCTCCTCCCCCAGTCTAATCTACCTCCTCCCCCCTGTCTAATCTACCTCCACACCCAGTTTAAGCTACCTCCTCCCCCAGTCTAATCTACCTCCTCCCCCCTGTCTAATCTACCTCCACACCCAGTCTAATCTACCTCCTCCCCCAGTCTAACCTACCTCCTCCCCCAGTCTAACCTACCTCCTCCCCCAGTCTAATCTACCTCCACACCCAGTCTAACCTACCTCCTCCCTCAGTCTAATCTACCTCCTCCCCCAGTCTAATATACCTCCTCCTCCAGTCTAACCTACCTCCTCCCCCAGTCTAATCTACCTCCTCCCCCAGTCTAATCTACCTCCTCCCCCCTGTCTAATCTACCTCCACACCCAGTTTAACCTACCTCCTCCCCCAGTCTAATCTACCTCCACACCCAGTCCAATCTACCTCCTCCCCTAGACTAATCTACCTCCTCCACTAGACTTATCTACCTACTCCCCAAGTCTAATCTACCTCCTTCCCCAGTCCAATCTACCTCCTCCAATAGACTTATCTACCTTCTCCCCTAGACTTATCTACCTCCTCCCCCAGACTAATATACCTCCTCCCCCAGTCTAACCTACCTCCTCCCCCAGTCTAATCTACCTCCTCCCCCAGTCTAATCTACCTCCTCCCCCCTGTCTAATCTACCTCCACACCCAGTTTAACCTACCTCCTCCCCCAGTCTAATCTACCTCCTCCACTAGACTTATCTACCTACTCCCCAAGTCTAATCTACCTCCTTCCCCAGTCCAATCTACCTCCTCCAATAGACTTATCTACCTTCTCCCCTAGACTTATCTACCTCCTCCCCCAGACTAATATACCTCCTCCCCCAGTCTAACCTACCTCCTCCCCCAGTCTAATCTACCTCCTCCCCCAGTCTAATCTACCTCCTCCCCCCTGTCTAATCTACCTCCACACCCAGTCCAATCTACCTCCTCCCCTAGACTAATCTACCTCCTCCACTAGACTTATCTACCTACTCCCCCAGTCTAATCTACCTCCTTCCCCAGTCCAATCTACCTCCTCCACTAGACTTATCTACCTACTCCCCCAGTCTAATCTACCTCCTCCCCCAGACTAATCTAACTCCTATAAGTCTAATCTACCCCTTCCGCCAGTAAACTCCACCTACTCCTTAGCTGAGACAAACAAGTATAAAATAAACGGTAAAAAGTCGTCCAATTATAAAGAAAAGTAAAATCTTTGAACCAATTTCCAGATTCTGTTTCGAAAGCCTATATTTTTGTTCGTACCATAAATCGAGTTTGATTGCAGGCTTCGACACTACCAGACATTTAATGCATTTATTTTCAAATCAAATGCTGTTTTTAATAAATTTAGTTTCTACAAACTTCAGTACAGCTCCTACTCATACGTTATATTGCTCTCCACGATAAGCTAGTAATAATCTGCACCCTGTTTAGGGTATATTGTGTTTCAAACATAATAACAATAATATACCAAGCCAAATTTTACTCGCAATATCCGTTCTGTCTTGTGCATGGGATTCCGTTATGTCTGGAATCTTGTTCATTTAGGGGAAGTCTTAGCCTAGCGGTTAGGACCTACGGCGATCATAGATCCTAGGGAGGTCCTGTGTTCGAATCCCTGTCTTGGGGAAAATTTTCCCAAAACCTTACTCTCAAGGCAAGTATCTCCCCAAACATTCATCCAAACGCCATGAAATTCCAGAACACGGGCTAAAATTTTCCGTTCCACCCGGTGAAGCAAGTTGAGATAGTTAACGATTCTCGTTGTTAGCGACATAGCGACATTAGCAACACTGTGTTCTGTGATCTGTGGTCATAGCAACACAGGGGCGGATAGCTCAGTCAGTAAGGTGCCGGACTCTGGATCAGATGGTCCTGGGTTCGACTCCCGACCTAGTCTAGAACTATTCGTGCAGCTGCTTTGCCCTGATGTGCTCACAGTCTATTCAGCTGCAAATGAGTACCGACTGATGTGCTCACAGTCTACTCAGCTGCAAATGAGTACCGACTGATGTGCTCACAGTCTACTCAGCTGCAAATGAGTACCGACTGATGTGCTCACAGTCTACTCAGCTACAAATGAGTACCGACATTTCGTCAGGTAATAATAATTCTGGCTGGCGTGGAATAAAGCAGTTCTGTGCGGCAATTCAGTGGGGTTCGGATGCTGCCGATATGTTTGGAAAAATGAATTCCATTGCTGACACGCGGCTGTGAACCGGTGTCCGAGAGAGCCGGGGAGTACATTAGGTGTGCAGTCCCCACCTGCTAGTGTGCTTGACACACAACACCTGCCATGGCCCATGGGTCTTGTGTCAAATTGTTATTATTATTATTATACTTCGATTCTTATTAGCGACACCTTATAAGCTATTTATATATACTTCCATGTCTTCATTCTAATTATACTGCACATTAATTATTCAGGTTAAAAAAAGTAATTCTTTTCTTAAGCTTCAATTGAGGTGATTTTTTTGTCCAAAAGGATGTGCTACAATTGTGCCACTAAAAATTGATGAAAGGAGTTTTAGATGTACTCAAGTGGAGGGACGTTCCACAATTAACACCTACAAACTCTCTATCAAGAGTTTTTTAGGGATAAAATTAAATCAGCGAATCTAATCACCGACTGTCGACCTTGACGGCTTTCGCATTCGATTAGCTTAGAGAATTTCCGCAGAAACGCACTGCAGACTTATCTCGCAATGTCTCATCTCGGTTTGTTATAAGAGTGTATATGCTACAATCTAGACACACGTGGGATAATTTTATTCCGACTGCAGAACCTTTGAAGCGACAATTTCCCGTTTGTGCCTTAAAGAAGATTATTATCACATCTTATGGATTCTGTTATGTAGAATTGTCACAAAATGGATCATATGCTTGAAGCACACTAATACCCTTAGCAATGACCTCCAACACTGCTTTGACCAAATCTGACATGTTGATTTTGCTTTCCTTGTGACTAGCCCTACCCGAATAGACCCCTCACAATGCACCTTATCTTGAACTCGCTCCTTACTCTCTCTGTACTCTCTCTGTACTCTCTCTGTACTCTCTCCCTACTCTCTCTGTACTCTCTCCCTACTCTCTCTGTACTCTCTCCCTACTCTCTCTGTACTCTCTCTGTACTCTCTCTGTACTCTCTCCCTACTCTCTCTGTACTCTCTCCCTACTCTCTCTGTACTCTCTCCCTACTCTCTCTGTACTCTCTCTGTACTCTCTCTGTACTCTCTCTGTACTCTCTCTGTACTCTCTCTGTACTCTCTCCCTACTCTCTCTGTACTCTCTCCCTACTCTCTCTGTACTCTCTCCCTACTCTCTCTGTACTCTCTCCCTACTCTCTCTTTACTCTCTCCCTTCTCTCTCTGTACTCTCTCCCTACTCTCTCTGTACTCTCTCCCTACTCTCTCTTTACTCTCTCCCTACTCTCTCTGTACTCTCTCCCTACTCTCTCTGTACTCTCTCCCTACTCACTCCATTTTCTTTCCCTACTCACTCCATTTTCTTTCCCTACTCACTCCATTTTCTTTCCCTACTCTCTCCCTACTCACATTCTACTCTCTACTCTCTGTATTCTCAAAAGAAATCTCACCCTAATCTCTCCCTTCTCTCCCAACTATCCCCCGCAAGCTCAGTATCCATAGCCGCCTACCTTTAACATAGGACACCCTTGGCAATTTCTGCAGCGTGGCGGCGGCCTGTGTGATCAGTGCCAGGATTGACAGCAGTCCCAGGGTGATTCGAGCTGGTACAGCTTGGTAATCAATCCAGAATGAGATCCAGGACAGCAGCACCACCAGGATGGAGGGCAGGTAGGTATAGATCAGATAGAAGCCGAATTTTCTAACCAGATGAAACTCCAAGTAGACGCAGGCAAACCTGCCGGTACTATTGTAGGCCTTAACGCAAGCTCCGTAGCGCAAATTAGGAAATTGAAACTCGTTAATCTGCAGCTTATTATTCAGCTCAACCTGCTGACTGCCGACCCAGACAAAGTCCAACTCATCCAGCGAATAGCCGTAGCTGCCCATCTCAACACGGCACACCTGACTATCCATGGGGAAGTTCCACAGAGTCATGGGACAGTCGAGCTTCACAGACAGTTTCTGGCTGAATAGAACGCTGCCATTGTCTGGATAGACCCAGATCAAGTGGTTGGGCGTGGTCACCGTGTGCAACTTGCCCTCCTTCGAGTTGCGAAAGAACAGGTCGGGAATCCACAGCCGGTCCTTCATGTAGTTCAACGACAGGACGCCAGCCTGACCGCGAAATCTGAGCCGGGAGTCCGTCCACCTCTGTCGTAGAAATACGTCGACGGAATAGTCCATGTCCACCACACTGATGGAGCTGATGCTGTTGACGTAGATGTTGACGCTGACGATGGTTGGCGAAGTTGAACTGCGTTGATTGCCGTCCAAACAATTCGGCGGCCGGTGCTGCTTCTGGTAGCCGTTGAACAATTGCGCCACGAAGCGCTCCTCCGTGACGTTGGCGTGCTTCGTCAACGGAGGCACGTCCTGGCACCAGCTTCTGCTGAGCTCGGCTGGCGAAGTGGACGGCAAAATTAGCAGAACAATCGCTTGCAGAAGAAGACAAAGCAGTGACGGTAGATTTGACAACATTTCTAAATATGATTAACAAATTGTATCGAAAGCAACTGAAGAGAATGAATTGAAGTTCTGTCACATTTAACACAGGGAAGAGCGGCAACTGTACAATCCAGGGATTTGGCTTCAGCGCTTCTCATTGGTTGGACAAGGAGTCTAAAGTGATCCCATTGTAAGGTCTCAATGTGCGTGTCTGTCCAATCGATCTAGTGAGTGTTGACGTCGCTAGGCACAGGTGCTTTCCCATTTTTGTATCCATCGCGTATTTACCAACTGAATCAGCCTCAGTCACTCCACACCCAGTACTGAATCAGCCTCAGTCACTCCACACCCAGTACTGAATCAGCCTCAGTCACTCCACACCCAGTACTGAATCAGCCTCAGTCACTCCACAACCAGTACTGAATCAGCCTCAGTCACTTCACACCCAGTACTGAATCAGCCTCAGTCACTTCACACCCAGTACTGAATCAGCCTCAGTCACTCCACACCCAGTACTGAATCAGCCTCAGTCACTCCACACCCAGTACTGAATCAGCCTCAGTCACTCCACAACCAGTACTGAATCAGCCTCAGTCACTTCACACCCAGTACTGAATCAGCCTCAGTCACTTCACACCCAGTACTGAATCAGCCTCAGTCACTCCACACCCAGTACTGAATCAGCCTCAGTCACTCCACACCCAGTACTGAATCAGCCTCAGTCACTCCACAACCAGTACTGAATAAGCGTCAGTCACTCCACACCCAGTACTGAATCAGCCTCAGTCACTCCACACCCAGTACTGAATCAGCGTCAGTCACTCCACACCCAGTACTGAATCAGCCTCATTCACTCCACACCCAGTACTGAATCAGCCTCAGTCACTCCACACCCAGTACTGAATAAGCGTCAGTCACTCCACACCCAGTACTGAATCAGCCTCAGTCACTCCACACCCAGTACTGAATCAGCCTCAGTCACTCCACACCCAGTACTGAATCAGCCTCAGTCACTTCACAGCCCGTACTGAATCAGCCTCAGTCACTTCACAGCCTGTACTGGATCAGCCTCAGTCACTCCACACCCAGTACTGAATCAGCCTCAGTCACTTCACACACAGTACTGAATCAGCCTCAGTCACTTCACAGCCTGTACTGGATCAGCATCAGTCACTCTAATCAGACATACCAGAAACACTTGATTAACCAACATCTCACCTCCCTCTGATTGTCCTAGAGTTACCGATGCAGACTAAAGTGCCTGATGCAGTGTTAGTCTAAAGTCAAGCTTCAATGCAAAATATCCAATTAACAAATCAATCAAGGCTATGCAGTTTACTAAACAGTAGTTAAGAGACGAAATCAGAGGCTTCGCATACTGCCAAAAACTTGTCGACACCTGAGCAGCGATGAATTGACCAATAATTAGTATCCGGCACAGAAGTACACAATCAAAATGTGGTTTATATAGTTACTGTGCATTGCTGCTTCTGCTGTTCTGGATTGACTGGGTTTGAGGACAGTAGAGAATTGTCATCGGTAGATACTTAACTTCTATTGACGTTTAACAATTGTTCACATTGTTCTTTGATTGCGTACGGCCCTAATGAAAATGTATTTATATTATACATAAATATACTGATATTAGGCACTTTCGATCAGACAGCTGTGAGAATAGACACTGATATTAGGGATATTGAGATTAGACAAGTTTGTAGCAACCATTTACCAAAGAAGGCACGTATAATCAAAAGTACATGTGATTTTTTAACCAATTTTTTTCGTTATACCTTGTAATAGTTAATTGCCGATTTGGTGAACTAATACTTTCTAGCTATGAACAAAAGATGGTAAATGGTTGACCGTGTTGTAGTAGCTTAAGTACAATTTATGAAACGTTTTTCGATATCGCATTTGTACAAGAGGCAAACTACAAATGTCGAATGACATTTACTGATTTTTTTATTGATTTAAATAACAGCTCTGTGTATTTATATTTTCCTTACTTACTTCACTATTAGACTGCTTGCAACCGATTCAGTCCCTTACCCAGACAGCACCCACCTCACTCCTTTACCTGCAGCCAGCACCCACCTCACTCCTTTACCAGCCAGCACCCACCTCACTCCTTTACCAGCCAGCACCCACCTCACTCCTTTACCCAGCCAGCACCCACCTCACTGCATTACCCAGCCAGCACCCACCTCACTCCTTTACCCACCCACCACCCACCTCACTCCTTTACCCACCCACCACTTACCTCACTCCTTTACCCACCCACCACTTACCACACTCCTTTACCCACCCACCACTTACCTCACTCCTTTACCCACCCACCACTTACCTCACTCCTTTACCCACCCACCACTTACCTCACTCCTTTACCCACCCACCACTTACCACACTCCTTTACCCACCCACCACTTACCTCACTCCTTTACCCACCCACCACTTACCTCACTCCTTTACCCACCCACCACTTACCTCACTCCTTTACCCACCCACCACTTACCTCACTCCTTTACCCACCCACCACTTACCTCACTCCTTTACCCTCCCACCACTTACCTCACCCCTTTACCCAGCAGCGGGTGTGTTTTAAGTAAGAGAGACTATAATCAGGTTACATTAGTTAAAAATTGAATTTCACTTAGTGACATTGAATTTTGTATGTTAGCTATGCGAAATTTTATGACAATTGTTGCTAGAATTAGTAGCACAAAGACCTGAATAAAGAGAACAAAAATGTAGGCCACTTAACGCCTCACAATGAGATGCTATTAAATGTAAACTCACGATAAGAAAACAAGAAGCAGCGGCACAGGGACCACTTCCAAAGACGATACATCTTGAAAGAGACAAAAATTCTGACTAATTTTCACTTATAATATTATGCCTACAACACGCACACAACATACGAGTACACTATATTCTTCACCGAAATTTAAGCCCTTCTAATATAGAGCTTAGTTTATGCAAAAGAAAAATAAAACCATGCTTAACGCTGATTGGTTGGCACCGAAGAACGCACAACCCCATGCTTAAAGCTCATTGGATGACACTAAATAGTACACAAAAGCCATGATATACGCTTATTGGCTAGCGGTAAAATACAAAAAACCCCATTATTAATGTCTATAATTTAACTAGTTATCAGTAATGATAAGAGTGCAATAAATTAATTTACTTTGCGGCATTTATTGACAGAGGAAGGACAATTAAAACGAGATAAAACAAGCCAGGAACCAGATAGACAAATATGTATAACTGAACAACGGGCAGAGGCAATTAAACTGACTTGCAGGAAATTTAGAGAACAGTTTTTATAACACTAAAATAAGAAGGCAAAATTAAAAGCCGAGAAAGCAAACGGACAAACAGACTGAAAGCTATCGTAATGCTTTTTGTGAAAGTGTGCAAAATCGGAGAAATGAAGCAGGCAAACAAACTTCTTGATGAGGTTTTACAGACAGAGAATGACTGAATAGATTATATCAACTTGCTAACCTTCAATTGAGGATCGGAAACTGGGAAAACTTCATTCCTAAATGTTTGCCACAAAGAGAACTCATTCCCTAAATCCCAATCAATGGGAGGAATCGATTACCAAATCATCATAAATGGGAGAAATCGATTCCCAAATCATCATAATTGGGAGAACTCGATCCCCAAATCCCCAACAATGGGAAAACTCGATTCCCAAATCCCGAACAAATAGAGAACTCGATCCCCAAATCCCCATCGATGTGAGAACTCGATTCCCAAATCCCAAACAATGGGAGAACTCGATTCCCAAATCCCTAGCAATGGGAGAACTCGATCCCCAAATCCCCAACAACGGGAGAACTTGATTCCCAAATCCCAAACAATGGGAGAACTCGATTTCCAAATCCCAAACAATGGGAACTCGATCCCCAAATCCCCATCGATGGGAGAACTCGATCCCCAAATCGTCGATTTTCGCATCCTCAGTTTCGCTCAACATCGGGGCCCAATGCGACAACGGTGGGCAGCTCAGATGTTTTTAGCTGCTCAATAAGGCGCTCAGCCAGTCTGAGCAGTGACAAAGTAGATTGCTGCTGCTGCTGCTGCTGCTGCTGAGAATCGCTGCCATCAGCCGCTCCTAATGCCGTTGGTGGCAGATCGGCCGACTTACGCAAACAGGCGCAGATTTTCTCCGAAGCTGCAGTTATCGTTGCATTATTGCTGCTTTGCTGGGGTGGCGGCGGCTGCTGCTGCTGAACTTGCTCTTTGCTCACAGCTAGGAGAAGCAGACATGCTTTTATATCGCCTTCAATTTGAGCTAGAAGTTGAACAGTCTTCTCGTGTGGCTCGATAGATGCAGCTGGAGTAGCCGCGATGGTAACAATGATACTCAGGAACTCAGCGGACTGAGTAAGGCTGTCAGTCAGCGAGGCGCGAATGTCCAGCATGTCCGCGAGGCACTGGTAGGCCTGTGTGACAGATGCGGTTTATAATTAGCAGTGATGCTCTCTTTTGGGATAGAGAGCCGGGGTGGGGTGGGTGCCAGTTTCAGGGAGAGAGAGGCGGAGTGAGGTGGGTGCCAGCTTCAGGGAGAGAGAGACGGAGTGAGGTGGGTGCCAGTTTTAGGGATAGAGAGCCGGGGTGGGGTGGGTGCCAGTTTCAGGGAGAGAGAGACGGAGTGAGGTGGGTGCCAGTTTCAGGGAGAGAGAGGCGGAGTGAGGTGGGTGCTAGTTTTGGGGGGGGATAAAGATGCGGAGTGAGGTTGTTGCTATTTTCCATTGTAACACAATAAATAAAAACAATATTACGGCTCGTATAAAGTGCGAAAGAGCGATTAATGACCTTGGGAAAGCAGTGCGTCAAAAACGCGTAGATGTGCCGGTCGACCAGAGAGCGACGTTCTTGAGACAGCACAGCTACTAGGTACTCGGCAAAGTAGCTGTCCTCCATCAGCGTGTCCAACGGTGACTGACGCGAAGCTCCTCCACTGCTAGCGGAGCAGTTGGCGGCATCGGAGGCTGCTGCGATGGCAGCAGTGGGGGCCGATGAGGCACCGGTGGGTGACGCTAGCGTCTTTGAGTCGCCCTGCAGCAGTGTTTTGAGTAGCTATTTTCAACATACGAAAACTGAATTCAGACGGAGGAAGATGTGAAGTAAGGTAGGTGGCCGTAGAGGGAAGAGATGTGTGGTCAGGTGAGGTGGCAATCAAGGGAAGGGATGTGGAGTGAGGTGGCTGTCAAGGGAAAAGATGTGAAGTGAGGTGGCTGTCAAGGGAAAAGATGTGGAGTGAGGTGGCTGTCAAGGGAAAAGATTTGGAGTGAGGTGGCTGTCAAGGGAAAAGATGTGGAGTGAGGTGGCTGTCAAGGGGAGGAATGTGGAGTGAGTTGGCTGTCGGGGCAATATATTTGGAGTAAGGTGGTTGTAAGGCCAAGACATATGGAGAGTTGACTATATTAGATGACTGTAGTTCCGATGAGTTACTTAAATTGGTGGAATAATATAATGAAAAATGCTGTAAAGCCGCACTTGATTTAGAATAGTGCGATCCTGAAGCGTAACAACCTCGTTCCAGAGCTTGGCAAACAGGTTGCAGTGCAGGCTGGCGCCCTCGAAGGCAACCATGGCGCACAAGTGAGCAGTCTCAGCCGTGAACTGTAAAGCATTGATGCTGACCCTAGCTAAGCGGTCCACTAGCTGATAGTATGGCAAGAAGAATTCGTCCAATTTGCGGTCATATGTGGGGTTCGTGCCTCGCTGAGCCTCCAGCATGCTGGGATTGAGAAGCATATTTAAGTGCGGCTTTGGTAGCTTCACCTGGCGCTGATGACTCAACTGGAATGCCGGCGGCGACTGCAGACGCGGAAAGAATAGGCCGTGCGTGACTGGAGGGAGGTGGGTGGACATAATCATTATAAAAAGTAAAGTTATTTTTTAATCTATTCTTAGCGATTCTTAATGTGAGCCAGAGAGCTAGAAAGTGGAGTGAGGTGGGTGTAGGCCATGAGGTTAGAAAGCGGAGTGAGGTGGGTGCAGGCCAGAGGGCTAGAAAGCGGAGTGAGGTGGGTGCAGGCCAGAGGTTTAAATGTGAAGTGAAAATACATTAGGACAGTATATTAAAGTAGTAGAAGAAAATTCTGAGTAGTCAGGTTTGCCCAAGAATAAGGCTTTAATAGGCATTGGCATCGCTATATGCAAAAATCTTACTGTGCGCAGTGGTGCTATGGAATGCTTGGTGTCGACTGCTGAGCAGCTCAACTAACTGTTCAGTGACGTCAGTCTGGTAGATGTTAACCATATTCTTAAGCGCTTCTAAAATAAATGGAAGAACGCGTGAATTTTTTTAGAAAGTATAGTTCTTTACTCGTCCTAAATGGTTTCCTGCAGCTCTGCTCACCAATAGCCGCGCCTCTAATATCCGGCACCACAAAGCTGCTGAGCAGACTGAGCAGTTTATTAGGCAGATCCAGCAGGCTTCGCCGGTTTTTGTGCCCGTAAAAAATAGTTTTCCGCACGGTGACATCTCTGCGCCGTTCAATATAGTCTAGGCCAACTCGAAGACAAGTATTGATAATGCACAATAGTTGAAGCATCTCTTCGTAGACGAAGCAGCCCTCAGAGTCGAAGAACATTGTGTGTAAGGTGAAGAATGCGTCAGCAAGGACTGGCAGATTGTTCAGCTCCATGAATTCGATATAGTCGGAGTCTCGTTCGAGTAGGACTTTGCACAGCCTGAAAGACGTTGCAAACCAAATAATAGAAATTAGTGCGTAGTGGCTGGCAGTGAAAAAATGTGAAAAAGTAGTAGAAGAGGATAGAGTGGGGCAGAAAAGCGGAGTGGGTTGGGTGTCGGTTGGGGCAGAGAAGCGGAGTGGGTGGGTGTCGACTGGGGCAGAGAAGTGGAGTGAGTCGGTGTCGGCTAGGGCAGAAAAGCGGAGTGAGGTGGGTGTCGGCTAGGGCGAAAAAGCGGAGTGGGGTGGGTGTCGGCTAGGGCAGAAAAGCGGAGTGAGGTGGGTGTCGGCTAGGGCAGAAAAGCGGAGTGAGGTGGGTGTCGGCTAGGGCGAAAAAGCGGAGTGGGGTCGGTGTCGGCTGATGAAGAGAAACGGAGTGGAGTCGGAGTTAACGAGGGTCTGCTTGAAAAGCCGAATGAGAATTTATTTTACCCACCTGAGCAGAGGAGCAACTTGGTTAGCGCCAATCTCCCAGACGTTGAGTACCGTCATAGTTTGCGTACGAAAGGCGGCCGACACGCTATCATCGTCGTTACGCTGATTCTCCTCCGCCGTCACGTCGACCCGTTCCCCATTGTTCTCCTCGCCGTTGGTTTCGCTGCCAGCAGGTCGTCGAGCGCGCCCGCTAATTAGCATTACCTCGCACAGTCTGAGCAGCTCGTCGCTAGCCGGGCCATAGTGCGTTGAATAAGGCGCAATGAACCGCAGAGACCAGCTCACATTGGTGTGCCGGCACAGGTTGGCGGTGAATTTCGGAGACGCCAAGCAGAGCAGACGCAGCAGGCCGTAATAAGCCGGCAGCATGCAGCGATTGTAGAATATTACTTCACTGTCGTCCATGTCAGATCTGAAGTACGTTTTGAAGGACAAATATGGAATTATGGGATAGATCACAATACTTCAGCGTCGCAGGACGCGTATCTTTGACAATTTTTTATAAGTTGAATATTCCCACCTCTTGAATTCCATAGCATCCCCATCAGATAAATTATAATATTTTAATGCCACATAATTCAGAAATCATTGTTTCACAAATCCAGCTATTTCATAACTCACAAGATATAGTTTGTGCAGATCTGGTTGAAAACCTTCTGATTGGCCAGCAGTGCCGCCACATTCTCCTGACAGTCGGTGCAGGCCGTATGCAGAAAGTTAAGTATAGCGTATTTGTTGCCGTGATTGGAAATCTCAACGGACAAGATCCGGGGAAAAAATGCGTCCCAGAGATCGGCAAGGTGAGGCGTTACCTAGAAATTGTGGAGCGAGTTAGTAAGATAAATACTCGTATGATGCTAGATATGGGAAAGGGGAATTGAGGTGGGGAATATGGGAAAGGGGAGTAGGGAAGGTGGGAAGATGGAAAGGGGAATAGGGAAGGTGGGAAGATGGGAAAGGGGAGTAGGGGAGTAGGGAAGGTTGGAAGATGGGAAAGGGGAGTAGGGAAGGTGGGAAGATGGGAAAGGGGAGTAGGGGAGTAGGGAAGGTGGGAAGATGGGAAAGGGGAGTAGGGAAGGTTGGAAGATGGGAAAGGGTAGTAGTAGGGGAGTAGGAAAGTGTGAAGATGGGAAGGGGGAGTAGGGAAGGTGGGAAGATGGGAAAGGGGAGTAGGGAAGGTTGGAAGATGGGAAAGGGTAGTAGTAGGGGAGTAGGAAAGTGTGAAGATGGGAAGGGGGAGTAGGGAAGGTGGGAAGATGGGAAAGGGGAGTAGGGAAGGTGGGGAAGATGGAAAGGGGATTAGGAAAGGTGGGAGTAGATTATAAGGGGAAGGAAAACAGGCAGATAGATCAAAAGCAGCTAGGCACCATTCGCTTTTCTTCTGGTGACACCAGGCAGAGCGTCATCGAGTTGAAATAGGGCACAAAGCAGGAGTGCTCGCTGCGCTCGGAGCCGCTGCCGCCGCTGCCCCCGGCGCCGCCACCGCCGGAGCCAGACGATGAGCCGTGTCGAATGTCGGCTAGGCAGGTGAGAAGCAGTCTGAGTAGGTCGGCAAACAGAGCACGCTGCTCAGGGCTGCACACTGACAGCCGACCGCCGGCTGTGCACGGCGACACGACGGCTAGTTTGCATCTGGCCGAGCTTAAATCTTGAATTCTCACCTGAGACCTGACTGGCAACAGGTGAGAGAACAATAGAAAAGTAGCCTGACGAACTTTCAGATTCGGATGAAAGATCAGATGGGCCGTCAGCCAGTGCTGGCGCGATTCTAATAGGTGCCGCTGAACAGCTGGACTGCGCATCGCCTGCGAATGCGAGAATCAGCGGTTTTCATTATTATCAGAAGCTTGATACTACACATGCTACTCACTACTGAGTGTGAGTAGCGAGTTAGGAATAATGCAGGCGATTTTTCTGTTGGGTTCAGGACTTTTATTAATTTTTTTTCAGTTCCAAAATTTCTTTTTTTGTTTAATAACTCCGAAGGAGGAGTTCCGGCGGTACAGTGGACATTGTTGAACCACGCCTCGCACAATTGGACAGGGGTCGGTGGCAGAGCGATTAACGCGTTCGCCTCTCTCACCAAGGTCCCTGAGCTCGATTTCGCGGCGAGGCCACATTAAATTAGGGCGCAGCCGCGGAGAGAAGGCTTGGGGGCTTGTCGTGCAGTTTACGCCCTTGAGGGCCAACCTCCAAGGCACTATGAGAGTGTACACTGCTTGACGATGAGAAAGTCAGGCCAGATGTACACACCTGTGACAGTGTGCTGAGGAGTCAGCTAAATGGGCAGAATTGCCTCCTCGCTGGCTGAAGTTCAAGTGTTACCAAATGATGTTCCATTGCTTGCAGCCCTCCCGCAATTATTATTATTATTATAACCCAATCGGACCAAATGTATTGTGCACCAAAGGGGTTGATTGTCTGGGAGGGTTCTTTAGCTTCTTCAGACAAGTAAGTTTAAACAATGAGGTGTGTAGAATAGAAAAAAAGAATACGAATTGTTGAAAAGTTTCACATGTACATAATAATTGAGCCCACCTGAGTGGCCAGCCATTCAACGCAGTAGGCGGGTGACTTGCCAAACTGCACAGCTGACCAGATGTGCCGCATAACCAGCTGTACAAAGCCGGCTTCGTCTGTTGAACTAGAAGACGCTGCTGATGATGACGATGATGAAGAGCCAGCAGCAGCAGCAGCTTCCGGCGTCAGTCTCAATCCGGGATCCATCAGCGGCGTGAGAACTTTGACAAAGTTTTGAAAGGCCTCACCCTCCTGACTGGCCATGCCCTGCAGCAAGGTGACCATCAGGGGCTCGGCGTAGGCCGCTGAATCTAGTCGGCAGGCTGACAGAACCATGGCGATGGCGCTGCGAATACCGGAACCAGTGGCGCACTGCCTGATGAAGAAGAATATGAACGGGAACAGCACCTGGTTGGATCCCACCTGCTGCTGCTGCTGCTGCTGCTGCAGATTGGGCAGTATAGCCTGCCGGTCTTCATTCGAGAGCGGAAACGAAGCCGGATCGATGGCAGCTCGACTGAGAAGGAATTCGACAACTTCGCCTGGGGCATGGTGAGACATTGATGGGTTAGATTCTGGATTTAATAATGCTCAGGGGAATAATAGCCTCCCCGCTGGCTGCGGGTCGTACAGATGAACTCACCCAGCTTCTCAAAGTGACCCTGGCCTTGCCTGGCCGAAGCGATGTCTAGAGTCAATTCGTCGTCAGTTTCGCATGGCTGGGGAGGAGCTGCGGTAGGAGCGACTGCCGCTGCTGCAGCAGGAGAGTCCACAATGACGGCCGCATTGGGTCCGCCGCCGCTGGAATGGTGCCCGGTTCTGGTCATGAGGCAGAAGTGTACAAGTCGGGATATTGCACAGTTCTCCAGCATGAAAGCTGTCTCCAGGTGTCCATCGGACAGTCTCAACAGCAGGGTGAAGTACTCGTCCAGATGGCGACAGTGCTGCTGCATTGAGCGCTGGTCTAACGCGCAGAGCAGCATCCTGATGAAGCTGGTGACATTGTCGCTAAGCAGCTCAGGCTGGCGTTGACGGACTTTGTTGACAACTTCTAGACAGAATCGGCTGAAAATTTCTCTCATTTTAGGACTGGGACAGGCCACCAGAATCTGGCGCAGCCACCAGTCGTCCTCAGCCATTGTGGTTAGAAACCAGTCGCACACTGGCGGACACAGCAGCAGCATCTTGTCCATGATTTCAATCCACTGCACTAGGTTCAACTTCTCCTTGGCGTGGACTAGCGTCTCCAGGATGAAACTGCACGTTAGGCGGGCCGTCTTGAAGAACACCTGGCCACAATGGGAGGGCGATGAGACGGACACTGAGACAGGGTGAGACAGAATGAGATAGACACTGAGACAGGGTGAGACAGAATGAGACAGACACTGAGACAGGGTGAGACAGGATAAAACAGACACTGAGACAGGATAACACAGACACTGAGACAGGATAAGGCAGACACTAATACAGGATAACACAGACACTGAGACAGGATAACACAGACACTGAGACAGGATAACACAGACACTGAGACAGGATAACACAGACACTGAGACAGGATAAGGCAGACACTAATACAGGATAACACAGACACTGAGACAGGATAACACAGACACTGAGACAGGATAACACAGACACTGAGACAGGATAACACAGACACTGAGGCAGACACTAATACAGGATAACACAGACACTGAGACAGGATAAGGCAGACACTGAGACAGGATAACACAGACACTGAGACAGGATAACACAGACACTGAGACAGGATAACACAGACACTAATACAGGATAACACAGACACTAATACAGGATAACACAGACACTGAGACAGGATAACACAGACACTGAGACAGGATAACACAGACACTGAGACAGGATAACACAGACACTGAGACAGGATAACACAGACACTGAGACAGGATAACACAGACACTGAGACAGGATAACACAGACACTGAGACAGGATAACACAGACACTGAGACAGGATAACACAGACACTGAGACAGGATAAGGCAGACACTAATACAGGATAACACAGACACTGAGACAGGATAACACAGACACTGAGACAGGATAACACAGACACTGAGACAGGATAAGGCAGACACTGAGACAGGATAAGGCAGACACTAATACAGGATAACACAGACACTGAGACAGGATAACACAGACACTGAGACAGGATAACACAGACACTGAGACAGGATAACACAGACACTGAGACAGGATAACACAGACACTGAGACAGGATAACACAGACACTGAGACAGGATAACACAGACACTGAGACAGGATAACACAGACACTGAGACAGGATAACACAGACACTGAGACAGGATAAGGCAGACACTGAGACAGGATAAGGCAGACACTGAGACAGGATAACACAGACACTGAGACAGGATAACACAGACACTGAGACAGGATAACACAGACACTGAGACAAGATATGGCAGACAGGCAACTCAAAAGGCGCCGGCACCCACCTGATCATCCGAAGGCACAGTGTTCCTGAGGTAGGCGCACACTTGAAACATAAAGTTAAAGTACATGTGATTGAAGATGTTTCTGTCCTGCAGATAGGACTTGTTGTCCTGCCATACGGCGTCGGCTAATTCTGGCGGCAAATCGAAATTAAATCGGCGTCGAGGAATGCTGGATAGACTTGGCTGCTGCTGCTGCTGCTGCTGCTGCTGCTGATGCTGCTGCTGCTGCTGGTCCAGAGGTACATGCTCGTAGAATAACATGTAGGCACTGTTAGTTCGCTCAAAGGAAAAGTCCATAAAACGATCCTGCAATATAAGCCAAACAATAACAGTTTTAATTTGCGCCAATAAACTAATACTTTTCTGTTTAAATTTAAAATGAAAATTTTCCAAGTGCTCAATTCTATCTGAAGATACGGCTCAAACCTACCTGTAGATACTGCTCAAATCTACCTGTAGATACTGCTTAAACCTACCTGTAGATACTGCTCAAATCTACCTGTAGATACTGCTCAAATCTACCTGTAGATACTGTTCAAATCTACCTGTAGATACTGCTCAAATCTACCTGTAGATACTGCTCAAATCTACCTGTAGATACTGCTCAAATCTATCTGAAGACACTGCTCAAATCTGCCTAAAGATGCTACTCAAATCTACCTGTAGATACTGCTCAAATCTACCTGTAGATACTGTTCAAATCTACCTGTAGATACTGCTCAAATCTACCTGTAGATACTGCTCAAATCTATCTGAAGACACTGCTCAAATCTGCCTAAAGATGCTACTCAAATCTACCTAAAGATACTGCTCAAATCTACCTAAAGATACTGCTCAAATCTACCTAAAGATGCTACTCAAATCTACCTAAAGACACTGCTGATATCTACCAGAAGATACTGTTCAAGTAAAAAAGTGAATAGCCTGAGTCTATATTAAACACACCTGCATAGAATCGTAAGCTTTGCTGGACACTTCTCCACCGAAGCACTCCACTGGTATCTGGCTAGGATCGAATGGCCGAACTTCGGAATCGTTGAACCACAGCCAGCGATCACTGTCTGGCGATAGACGGTCCCGAATGTAGCTGTAGTAGTGACCACCGTCTGCTGTGCCTAGGAAAACAATTTAGAAATACAAAAATGACTACTAATGGATCAACAGGCAACTGATAGATCTAGTGGCTACTGATGGATCTAGTGGCTACTGATGGATCTAGTGGCTACTGATGGATCTAGTGGCTACTGATGGATCTAGTGGCTACTGATGGATCTAGTGGCTACTGATGGATCTATTGGCTACTGATGGATCTAGTGGCTACTGATGGATCTAGTGGCTACTGATGGATCTATTGGCTACTGATGGATCTAGTGGCTACAGCTCATAACTAAATCGGCATACCTGTGTGCACGGTCACTCCGATGAGCTCATAGACGTAGCCCTGAGCATCCTGCTCCGCAACCGTAGGCAGTTCAGCTCTCAGTCGTTGCTGCATTTCGTCATCTTTGTCAACAACTTCAATGCGATGCGGCTGCTTGGCGGAGGTCTCGCTAGCCGCTGCGGCTGCTACCGTCTGGCTCTGACAGAAAGGAGATGGAATTGAAGTTGATTTATTCCACTGCTCAAATCGACCTGATTCTAAAACTGTAATTTACCTGAAACTCTACATGAAATCTATTCCGAAACTGTAATCTACCTGAAGATTCCGAAAATGAAATCTACCTGAAGATTCTGAAACTGTAATCTACCTGAATATTCTGATACTCAAATCTACCTGAAGATTCCGAAACTGTAATCTAACTGAAGATTCTGAAACTGTAATCTACCTGAAGATTCCGAAACTGTAATCTACCTGAAGATTCCGAAACTGTAATCTACCTGAAGATTCTGAAACTGTAATCTACCTGAAGATTCTGAAACTGTAATCTACCTGAAGATTCTGATACTCAAATCTACCTGAAGATTCTGAAACTGTAATCTACCTGAAGATTCTGATACTCAAATCTTCCTGAAGATTCTGATACTCAAATCTACCTGAAGATTCTGAAACTGTAATCTACCTGAAGATTCTGAAACTGTAATCTATCTGAAGATTTTGAAACTCTAATCTACCTGAAGATTCCGAAACTGTAATCTACCTGAAGATTCTGATACTCAAATCTTCCTGAAGATTCTGAAACTGTAATCTACCTGAAGATTCTGAAACTGTAATCTACCTGAAGATTCCGAGACAGTAATCTACCTGATTGAAAAGGATGATTTCTACATAAATGACACAAAAACTCACTAGCTCCATGTAGTCCCTCATGACCAGTTTCATAGGAAAGCTGAAGTGAGAATTGACTTTCTCCTCTCTCATCGTTAGCATGTCAAACGTGTAGCGCATAGTGTTAAGGCACAATATCTTTGGCAGCTTCTTGAACATCACTCTCTTCTCGGCTTTAACCTTGCAGTCGCAGCCGGAACAGCGGTACATATTCTCGCCCTCCAATAGGTCCGTAACGCACAGCTTGTCCAAGGATTGGTAAAGATTTTTAACGCCCTGCACTTCGCAGCGAATGCAATAGAATTCTTCTAAGGTGTGACGAATATGCGGGCAGTCCTGAGATACAACACTGTTGGTTAGCACTCCGCAGAACAGATCCTTCACTGCGGCCTGTAGCGTTGATTGGATAATAAAGATTAGCCATGGAAGATGATGATTATCTATGGGAAAAGCAATATCCACTGGAACAGGGATTATTCAAGGGAGAAGGGATTATCTATAGGACAATGTGGATTATCTATCGGAAAGGGATTATCCAAGGAGACGGGATTATCTATAGGAAAATGGGGATTATCTATCGGAAAGGGATTATCCAAGGGAGAACGGATTATCTATAGGAAAATGGGGATAATCTATCGGAAAAGGGATTATCCAAGGGAGAACGGATTATCTATAGGAAAATGGGGATTATCGATAGGAAACAGGAATATCCAAGGGAGAAGGGATTATCTATGGCAAAATAGGGATTATCTATAGGAAAATGGGGATTATCGATAGGAAACAGGATTATCCAAGGGAGAAGGGATTATCTATGGCAAAATAGGGATTATCTATAGGAAAATGGGGATTATCGATAGAAAACAGGATTATCCAAGGGAGAAGGGATTATCTATGGGAAAATAGGGATTATCTATAGGAAAATGAGGATTATCGATAGGAAACAGGATTATCCAAGGGAGAAGGGATTATCTACGGGAAAATAGGGATTATCTATAGGAAAATGGGGATTATCGATAGGAAACAGGATTATCCAAGGGAGAAGGGATTATCTATGGCAAAATAGGGATTATCTCTAGGAAAATAGGGATTATCTACGGGAAAATAGGGATTATCTATAGGAAAATGGGGATTATCGATAGGAAACAGGATTATCCAAGGGAGAAGGGATTATCTATGGGAAAATAGGGATTATCTATAGGAAAATGGGGATTATCGATAGGAAACAGGATTATCCAAGGGAGAAGGGATTATCTATGGCAAAATAGGGATTATCTCTAGGAAAATAGGGATTATCTACGGGAAAATAGGGATTATCTATAGGAAAATGGGGATTATCGATAGGAAACAGGATTATCCAAGGGAGAAGGGATTATCTATGGCAAAATAGGGATTATCTCTAGGAAAATAGGGATTATCTATGGGAAAATAGGGATTATCTATAGGAAAATGGGGATTATCGATAGGAAACAGGATTATCCAAGGGAGAAGGGATTATCTATGGGAAAATAGGGATTATCTATAGGAAAATGGGGATTATCGATAGGAAACAGGATTATCCAAGGGAGAAGGGATTATCTATGGCAAAATAGGGATTATCTCTAGGAAAATAGGGATTATCTACGGGAAAATAGGGATTATCTATAGGAAAATGGGGATTATCGATAGGAAACAGGATTATCCAAGGGAGAAGGGATTATCTATGGGAAAATAGGGATTATCTATATGAAAAAGGAGTATATACGGGAAAATGGGATTATCCATGGGAAAAGGGATTATCTAAGTGTAAAGGGATGACAAAAAGCACCAATGCAGGCATAATTTTCGACAAGTCTTCGATAAGAATTGCTGAATATCTCGACGATGATGTCGTCGGATGGCTTTAAACGTTACTTCATTGTAATGTCAAAGGGCAGAAAATGTTGATCCAAATGATGGATTTTCACGAAAAATCGTTCATTCGATTTGGGAGCTGTCGCGAATTAGGCAGTGGGAATTTGAAATTCCCCGTGGTCTACAGTTGATGGGAAATGATGGGAAATAAAGACTCAGTTAGGAAAAGAAGTGAAGGATTGATTTCTCGGGAATATTAGAATCCAACCTTCAGGTCAGGCGTCATCTCCTCCAGTTTGGCGATGAGGTCGTTGAAGAACTCGGTCATATCTTTCTGCTCGCCAGTGTTGATTGTCTGCCTATTCATTGAATAGACTCGGCAGAAGCCGCGCGGGTTGAAGGCCCTCCGCTGGCTCTCCTGCAGGAAGGCGAATAATTTCTTTAATTCGGCCAGAATTTCCGGGTGTTTCACCGGATTGCTGGCCTGAAGCAGGGCCTCCCTGGCCTGAGGTATCATGAACAGGTGCTGCAGACAGGTTGCCATGTAGCAGGTGGCGCCAAGGTTTGTCAGGCCAACGTAGCCGCACGGGGCTCGGCCCTCGTCCAATGGCCAGTAATCCCATCCATAGGGATCGTGACAGTGCTGGGTGTGCTGCAGCTGGAGCCAATCAACCAATGACAGGTAATTCTCGCCGTTGCCACCTTTGGCTAATTCCACTAGCAGGTCGATGGCGTTGGATCTGGCGGCGAGTGATTTGCACTTTGGCAGGTGGCGCTGCTGAGCGCTGGGCAGGGCGAATAGGAAATCAAAAATGTCGCGCATGAAGTCGCTGCCAACGGCGGCTGTTGACGACGCCGACGATGCCTTCAACTGGGGACAACGCTGCAACAGGTGCTGGGCCAGGCGAAGCAGGCCAATTAGGACTTCGTCTTCGTCGTGGATGGCGACGGTAGCTGCTGTTGACGCTGACGAAGTCGACGGCAATTGGCTGCAGCTGGCTGCAGGCGACAGCGGAGGCGGAGGCGGCTGCGCCGCAGGCGGCGCCGGTGGAGGCGGCGACGGCGGCGACGGTTGCGAAGGGAAGGCTTGGCCGCACCTGTGCCGCTCGAGGCATTCTCGATTGCGCAATAGCTGCATCACCTGGCTGGTCACTTCGGCTAAATGAAGCTGCACTTGCTGCTGCTGCTGCTGCTGCTGCTGCTGCTGCTGCTGAGGTTGCAGGTCGAGCAGGCGGGTGACCAAGTTGAAATACTCGGTGCAGTTCAGTCCGAAATTATCGTATTTGTCGGGCTGAAAAATTATTTACTAATTACTGACAATGGACAACATATTAATCTTCTGAACAGACATGAAAAAGTGTAACATTTAATTAGAGCCGGTTGAGGACATAGAACAGCCACCTGAAGGATGAAGACAGCCACTTGAAGGACACTGAGACAGCTACCTGAAGGACACAGAACAGCTACCTGAAGGACACTGAGACAGCTACCTGAAGGACACAGAACAGCTACCTGAAGGACACTGAGACAGCTACCTGAAGGACACAGAACAGCTACCTGAAGGACACTGAGACAGCTACCTGAAGGACACAGAGACAGCTACCTGAATGACACTGAGACAGCTACCTGAAGACACAGATAAAACGCACCTTAGCGTCCACAGCGCCGATTCCGCTAATTCCAGCGCCGAGAGCAAAGCCGCCGCCGCCGCCGCCGCCACCGCTGCCGCTGGTTCCGGCACCGCCAGCGCCGCTTCCGCCGACCCCGCCGCCAGCGCCGCCAGCGCCGACCCGCGCGCCCTGTTCGGAAGGTTTCATAGCGGCCGCTTTGGGTAGGAATCGCAACAGGCAGGCCAGCATTGGCCTGGCGAAGCGTCTGCAACTGACTCCGCGGGTGCTGCGCAGAGAGCACAGCTGAACAATCTTGTGCGACACCTCGCGGCGAACCTGACCGTCCAGGCTGTCCAACACGGTGGCCTGAAGCCAGCCCGACAGGTTCTCAGAACCGGTTAGAACCGGTTCCACTTCGTCACGGCAGCTGAAGGACAGGGATAACAGAAAAGTTAGGGACCAGCGGACAAGGCCAACGCGACCGCTACTCAAAGGCGTGAGCAGGCTGCCCGCGGCAGCTCTAGCCGTGATGTCCATGAGAGTTCGGACGAGATTGTCTACGCTAGACACCGTTGATGAAGCTTGCAATAGGAGGCCGCGCTTCAAAGGCAGGAAGGCGACGGATGTCGAAGTTGGCGACGATGTTGAAGATGAAGTCGCCATGGCCGGATCAGGGCCACAGGAGTCGCTGTTGACTGCAGAAGCTGCGGCTGCTGCTTGCTGGGACCTTAATTAAGGGTATTTTTGGGGATTTCTGTATCTCAGTGAAATTCCAATTTTTAAAGCAATTAGTAAAATCCCAACCGTTTCTAATCTCATCAGTGAATTCCCAACCGTTTCTAATCCCATCAGTGAAATCCCTACCGTTTCTAATCCCATCAGTGAAATCCCCAACCATTTCTAATACTATCAGTGAAATCCCAACCGTTTCTAATTCCATCAGTGAAATCCCAACCGTTTCTAATCCCATCAGTGAAATCCCCAACCATTTCTAACACTATCAGTGAAATCCCAACCGTTTCTAATCTCATCAGTGAAATCCCAACCGTTTCTAATACCATCAGTGAAATCCCAACTCAACCGTTTCTAATCATATCTTATTATCTCAGCGAGATAGAAAATTTTTCCTAAAAAACGCATTCAGAAATTCTTACCTTCGAGATCGTTTGCCACGTCCGCCGCCGCCACTGCTGCGGCCGCCTTCTGGCAAGCCAGTAATCACTTCCATGTCTTCCTCCGTTGAAGCAGCGGTAGCATCCGATGCCGTGTCAGTGTCCACCACGAATTGATAGATTACCTGCGGAAAATTACCGAAAATTATTTTATGCTTTGAAACAGACACATAAACAGACAGGTGTAGCACTCACCTCAATGAGAAACGCCAGGCACTCGACGCCCCAGTCGCTGAGCAGTCCCTTGTCGCTGCTAATCCAGTCGATGCGGTTGCCAGCGAACAGCTCCAGCAGCCAGTTGAGGCCGCCATTGGCGCAGAACTGATCCCGAAATCGTTGAGCAGCGGCTGCGGCTGAGTCGGCGTCAACGCCAGCTCGCGACTGATAGAAAGACTGACGACAGAGCAGGTCCACCACCTGCGCAGGTGTTTTTGTTTATTAATGCTCGGCGTTATACATTAGCCTTAAGAAGCGTTTGACAGTTTACAATCACTTTTCATCTCTCGGCCTCTGCTTACCTCAACCTACCATCTCTCGCCTCGCCAAACGTCAACCAACTATCTCTCGCCCTACCTTAACCTACCTTCGCTCGCCTCGCCAAACGTCAACCAACCATCTCTCGCCCTACCTCAACCTACCATCGCTCGCCTCGCCAAACGTCAACCAACTATCTCTCGCCCTACCTTAACCTACCATCGCTCGCCTCGCAAAACGTCAACCAACTATCTCTCGCCCTACCTTAACCTACCATCGCTCGCCTCGCAAAACGTCAACCAACCATCTCTCGCCCTACCTCAACCTTCCATCTCTCGCCTCGCCCTACCTCAAACAACTGACTCTCGCCCTACCTCAACCAACTATCTCTCGGCTACCTCAACCTTCCATCTCTCGCCCCGCCCTACCTTAGCCTACCATCTCTCGCCTACCTCAGCCTACCATCTCTCGCCTACCTTAGCCTACCATCTCTCGCCTACCTCAGCCTACCATCTCTCGCCTACCTCAACCTACCATCTCTCGCCTACCTCAGCCTAACATCTCTCGCCCTACCTCAACCTACCATCTCTCGCCTACCTCAACCTACCATCTCTCGCCTACCTTAGCCTACCATCTCTCGCCTACCTCAGCCTACCATCTCTCGCCTACCTCAACCTACCATCTCTCGCCTACCTCAGCCTAACATCTCTCGCCCTACCTCAACCTACCATCTCTCGCCCTACCTCAACCTACAATCTCTCGCCCTACCTCAACCTACCATCTCTCGCCTACCTCAACCTACCATCTCTCGCCTACCTCAACCTACCATCTCTCGCCTACCTCAACCTACCATCTCTCGCCCTACCTCAACCTACCATCTCTCGCCTACCTCAACCTACCATCTCTCGCCTACCTCAACCTACCATCTCTCGCCCTACCTCAACCTACAATCTCTCGCCCTACCTCAACCTACCATCTCTCGCCTACCTCAACCTACAATCTCTCGCCCTACCTCAACCTACCATCTCTCGCCTACCTCAACCTACCATCTCTCGCCTACCTCAACCTACCATCTCTCGCCTACCTCAACCTACCATCTCTCGCCTACCTCAACCTACCATCTCTCGCCTACCTCAGCCTACCATCTCTCGCCTACCTCAACCTACCATCTCTCGCCTACCTCAACCTACCATCTCTCGCCTACCTCAGCCTACCATCTCTCGCCTACCTCAACCTACCATCTCTCGCCTACCTCAGCCTACCATCTCTCGCCTACCTCAGCCTACCATCTCTCGCCTACCTCAACCTACCATCTCTCGCCTACCTCAACCTACCATCTCTCGCCTACCTCAGCCTACCATCTCTCGCCTACCTCAGCCTACCATCTCTCGCCTACCTCAACCTACCATCTCTCGCCTACCTCAGCCTAACATCTCTCGCCCTACCTCAACCTACCATCTCTCGCCTACCTCAACCTACCATCTCTCGCCTACCTTAGCCTACCATCTCTCGCCTACCTCAGCCTACCATCTCTCGCCTACCTCAACCTACCATCTCTCGCCTACCTCAGCCTAACATCTCTCGCCCTACCTCAACCTACCATCTCTCGCCCTACCTCAACCTACAATCTCTCGCCCTACCTCAACCTACCATCTCTCGCCTACCTCAACCTACCATCTCTCGCCTACCTCAACCTACCATCTCTCGCCTACCTCAACCTACCATCTCTCGCCCTACCTCAACCTACCATCTCTCGCCTACCTCAACCTACCATCTCTCGCCTACCTCAACCTACCATCTCTCGCCCTACCTCAACCTACAATCTCTCGCCCTACCTCAACCTACCATCTCTCGCCTACCTCAACCTACAATCTCTCGCCCTACCTCAACCTACCATCTCTCGCCTACCTCAACCTACCATCTCTCGCCTACCTCAACCTACCATCTCTCGCCTACCTCAACCTACCATCTCTCGCCTACCTCAACCTACCATCTCTCGCCTACCTCAGCCTACCATCTCTCGCCTACCTCAACCTACCATCTCTCGCCTACCTCAACCTACCATCTCTCGCCTACCTCAGCCTACCATCTCTCGCCTACCTCAACCTACCATCTCTCGCCTACCTCAGCCTACCATCTCTCGCCTACCTCAGCCTACCATCTCTCGCCTACCTCAACCTACCATCTCTCGCCTACCTCAACCTACCATCTCTCGCCTACCTCAACCTACCATCTCTCGCCTACCTCAACCTACCATCTCTCGCCTACCTCAGCCTACCATCTCTCGCCTACCTCAGCCTACCATCTCTCGCCTACCTCAGCCTACCATACTAGTAGGGATCTCGCCCTACCTCAGCCTACCATACTAGTAGGGATCTCGCCCTACCTCAGCCTACCATACTAGTGGGGATCTCGCCCTACCTCAGCCTACCATACTAGTAGGGATCTCGCCCTACCTCAGCCTACCATACTAGTAGGGATCTCGCCCTACCTCAGCCTACCATACTAGTGGGGATCTCGCCCTACCTCAGCCTACCATACTAGTGGGGATCTCGCCCTACCTCAGCCTACCATACTAGTGGGGATCTCGCCCTACCTCAGCCTACCATACTAGTGGGGATCTCGCCCTACCTCAGACTACCATACTAGTAGGGATCTCGCCCTACCTCAGACTACCATACTAGTAGGGATCTCGCCCTACCTCAGCCTACCATACTAGTGGGGATCTCGCCCTACCTCAGCCTACCATACTAGTAGGGATCTCGCCCTACCTCAGACTACCATACTAGTAGGGATCTCGCCCTACCTCAGCCTACCATACTAGTGGGGATCTCGCCCTACCTCAGACTACCATACTAGTAGGGATCTCGCCCCAGCAATCCAGCACCCAGCAGCCCGCACCTGCAATCCATAGAGCAGCAGAGGCGGCTGTGCAGCCGGCAGCACGGCAGACCAATCGGCGCCAGGAGTGTCGGCCAGTTGGCGCACGCCGTCAACCACCCTGGAGTTGGTTGGCAACAGGCAGATGATCTCCCACAGGTGCCTGGAAAGAATCTGAGCTCTCAGAGCCAGCTCGGGCGGATTGCGAACCGCAACTAGCGGCCCCAGCAGGCTGCAAAGCTGATTAAAATTCTCCTCGCGGCTAAGGATTAGCAGGGGATTGAGCTCCGGTCGCGGCGGCGGTAGCACAGCCGAAGACACTGGACCGTCGGCGAAGTTCAACTCGCGGCGAATGCACATTGCAGTCACGTGTACTGTGCAGCCGTCCTAAGTTGGCGATTTTGAGTAGGATTGGAGATGCGACACGTGAGATGAAGTTTTACTATTTTAGAAAGGTAATACACTAGTTAAGAGAGATTTGACAGCTTGGGATTTGACATTTGAGATGGGGATTTGACATTTGAGATGGGGATTTGATATTTGAGATGCGGATTTGACATTTGAGATGGGGATTTGACATTTGAGATGCGGATTTGACATTTGAGATGCGGATTTGACATTTGAGATGGGGATTTGACATTTGAGGTGGGGATTTGACATTTAAGATGGGGATTTGACATTTGAGATGGGGATTTGACATTTGAGATGCGGATTGGACAGTAGAGATGCGGATTTGACAGTTGAGATATGGATTTAACAGCTGAGATTAGGGTTTTTGACAGTTAGGATATGGATTTGACAGTTGTGATTAGGATTTTTGACAGTTGAGATTAGGGTTTTGACAGCTAAGATGGGGATTCGACGTTTTCGACGTTTGAGATATGGATTTGACAGCTGAGATATGGATTTGACAGCTGAGATATGGATTTGACAGCTGAGATATGGATTTGACAGCTGAGATATGGATTTGACAGCTGAGATATGGATTTGACAGCTGAGATATGGATTTAACAGCTGAGATATGGATTTGACAGCTGAGATATGGATTTGACAGCTGAGATATGGATTTGTCAGCTGAGATTAGGGTTTTTGACAGTTGAGATGGAATTTGGTGCGGATTTAATAATCCATAAGGGTTAAGAATTATATTTGAGAAAGTATGCTACTTTGACAGATAGTAACGACAAGTCACCTGCAAGCCTGTCTCGTGCAGAGTTTTCAAATCCATCTCTAGGGTGAGCTCTGTGAGGGTGAGCACACCGCGGCGAAGAGCGAATAGGCGAACGTAGCGTAGCAGTTGCTGCGGTGGCTGCTGTAAGTAGGGAGGTACTGGCTAGATCCCTCAGTAAAGTACACGACAGGGTTCAGCTGGCCTAGATCCCTCAGTAAAGTACACGACAGGGTTCAGCTGGCCTAGATCCCTCAGTAAAGTACACGACAGGGTTCAGCTGGCCTAGATCCCTCAGTAAAGTACACGACAGGGTTCAGCTGGCCTAGATCCCTCAGTAAAGTACACGACAGGTTCAGCTGGCCTAGATCCCTCAGGAAAGTACACGACAGGGTTCAGCTGGCCTAGATCCCTCAGGAAAGTATACGACAGGGTTCAGCTGGCCTAGATCCCTCAGGGGAAAGTACACAACAGGGTTCAGCTGACCTTGATCCCTGATGGAAAGTACACAACAGGGTTCAGCTGACCTAGATCCCACAGGGAAAGTACATGACAGGGTTCAGCTGACCTAGATCCCACAGGGAAAGTACATGACAGGGTTCAGCTGACCTAGATCCTTCAGGAAAGAGCGTCTAACTCACCCCCGGCTCCTGGTCTGTCTCCACCTCGGAGGCAAAGTTAACTGGCTGCTGCAATCGCATGTCTTCAGTCTCAATAAAGAACTGAGTAGACTCGGCCCTCAGCTCAGCAACCAGACTGGCAGATGTCAGGACAATGAGCTTGCGCAGCTGCCTCTGCGGCGACAGCAGCGTCAGGTTCAGCTGCTTGATTCTGAAGCCTGGAGTGGCCTGCAGTACAGGCGGCTGCTGAGGAGTCAGCGGAGGCGATGTAATATTCAATGAGATGGAAGCTGTGCCGCTGGAGACGGAACCAGCCGACAGGTTCGGAGACATCAGCGACACCGACGGATGCTGCTGCTGTTGATGCTGGTGCAGCAGCGCCGGAGGCTGCAGTTGAAGCCTACGATGCGGCGGCAGGCCGCGACCCTGCAGACGCATGAGGCACAGATGAAAAGTCCAATGTCTGGCGAATTCTTTCAGATGGCTGGCCAGCAGCACCAGGGCTCGCTGAAGTGCCAGCAGCTGCCCAGGTTGTAGAGGCTCATCTGAGCCAGGCGACGATTCGGCAGTCAGCAACTGCTGGGAGGCCACGCGAAGGCAATGCTTGACAAACTGCTCCTCGGCATTGTGAGCGGATGTCGGAGTCGATGCCGGAGCCAGGTGGTCTCTGGCCAGACGCTGCAGCAGGTGCTTACTGATGTGCTCGCTGGCTGTTATGCTCACGTCGGAATTGTCAGCGGCCAAAGCTACGTCCCACAGAAAATCGCCGCTGCTGTTACTGGGGCCTTCTTTGACGTCCTCGCCTTGGCTCTCGCCGGAGCCGGAGCCAGCCGTGGATGAGTTGCCGCCGCTGCGACGCTGGCGTAGAAATAGGTAGAGCTGAAGGCCGGCTGGGCTCAGGCTGCGAGCGCCAAGGCTGGGCAAGCTGAAAGGCGAAATTGAGGATTTCGAAAGGAATTATTTCAAGTACGCTCCAATGAGTGTGACAACTATGAGAAGCAAAAAATACCTGCGTGGCTTTTAAGAACGATAAAAGCAACTCGAGTGCTTATAAATGAATTTTATAACACAGAAATATGATTAAAAAAACAAAACTAAATTTCTGAGCGCACAATCAGCACGTATAAGGAATTCATGAAGTTCTGCAGATACAATCAGCACTATGAGCACACAATCATTACTTTGAGCACACTATGAGCACAAATTAACGCACAATGAGAACAATGAGCACAATGAGCATACAATATGCACAATGAGCACACAATGAGCACTTTAAGCACTATCAGCACACAATCAACACTGTGAGTACAGTATGAACACTATGAGCACACAATCAGCACTATGAGCACACAACGAGCACTTTCGGGATTTCATGCATTCTGGTGACACTATGAGCACAATGAGTACAGTACGATATTATTACTCACCGATCCAGTTCAAGTCGAACAGCCGCCTCAGCGCTAAGCCCGCCATTCCAGACTAAATCAAACAGCCACTTCAGTGTAACGTCGGCCAAAACAGCCGGCTGTCCGTCCACCAGGCAGCGCCACAGACAGTCGGCCTGATCGGCATTCAGTGGCAGATCCTGCGCCACAGACAGTATTAGATCTAGCCGAGCAATTATATCGTCCGGCGTCACTTGCTGGGCCGGCGGCGGGGTCGACGACAGAGGCGGCACGCCGCCATCGCCGCCGACGCTGTTTGGCGATGACATTCCCCGAAGCCAGAGCAGATCAGAGAATATGGCATCAGCTAGATGCAGATCCTTAGGTTAAAAATTTTTTTCCTTGCTAACTTTTTTCCTTGTGTCAGGGGAGAGGGTGTCAGGGGAGAGGGTGTCAGGGGAGAGGGTGTCAGGGGAGAGAAGTCAGGAGAGGGTGTCAGGGGAGAGGTTGTCTAGAGAGAGGGAGTCAGAGAGTCAGGGAAGAGGGTGTAAGGGGAGAGGGTGTCAGGAGAGAGGGTGTCAGGGGAGAGATGTCAGGGGAGAGATGTCAGGGGAGAGATGTCAGGGGAGAGGGTGTCAGGGAGTGGGTGTCAGGAGAGAGGGTGTCAGGGGAGAGGGTTTCAGGGAGAGATGTCAGGGAGAGGGTGTCGGGGAGTGGGTGTCACGGGAGAGGGTGTCAGGGAGAAAATGTCAGGAGAGAGAAAAGCAGCCAGGCTAGCCAGGCATGTCTTGTTCACCTGCACAGCCCAGCGCAGCATCTCCTTGGCCTGGGCGCCGAAGGACCTGAACAGTTTAGCCAGCAGTCGAACGCAGACCAGCGGCGCCCGATGCTCGGCTAGGCTAGCCACGGCGGCTGACACAAATCGATGCCGAATTCGGCCATCGGCACCGCACAGCAGGCAGAACAGAAGCCGCTGGGCTTCGTCCAGCAGGTGCTCCTCGGCTAGGCGTGCGGCGGCCTCGGAGTCCCGGCAGAGATCCCACAGTAGGCAATGCCCAGGCTCAGCAACTCGATTTAATCTATCGGACAGAATTTCCAGCTGTTTGTGATGCTGCTGCTGCTGCTGCTGCTGGTGCAGATGAGCCAGCTGGTGATGCTGATGATGCTGATGATGATGCACAGTGTGGCGGTGATGAGGCGGCACACCGCCGCCATCATGAGCCGAGGCGTAGCGTCGATGCTGCCGGCTGGGGATGCCGACTTTTGCCAAGGCGGCGGCGGCGGCTGACGCTGTGGCTGCGGCCAATTCCTCCTCTTCTTCCATTTCCTCTTCATCGTCCTCCTCGTCTTCGTCTTCTTCCTCCTCGTTATCATCGTCGTCATCTTCCTCTTCCTCTTCGTCCTGCAAAAAATGCTTTGCTGCTTGAGAAAGCTGCGTAATACTGATCCCTAACTGACCACAATAATCCCCTAATACTGATCCCCAACTGACCACAATAATCCCCTAATACTGATCCCTAACGGACCACAATAGTCCCCTAGTACTGATCCCCAACTTACCAAAATAATCCCTTAATATTGATCCCTAACTTAACCAAATTTATCCCCTAATACTGATCCCTAACTTACCAAATTTATCCCCTAATACTGATCCCTAACTTACTACAATAATCCCCTAATACTGATCCCCAAATGACCACAATAGTGCCCTAGTACTGATTCCAAACTGACCACAATAGTCCCCTAGTACTGATCCCCAACTGACCACAATAGTCCCCTAACCTCAGAGGTTAGATCCCAATCAAACCTCAAAATCGGCCATATTCTTATCCGACAATCTGCCGCCAGACGATGACGACGAAGTAGAACTAGATCCAGAGAAAGAATGCACACTGACACCGACCCCGGCGCCTCGAACCGCCCCGCTGCCGCTACTGTCAGCATCCTCCACCGCCTCTTCCTCCACCTGCTCCTCATCGTCTTCTTCTTCTTCTAGCTCTTCGTCTTCGTCGTCCATCTCGTCGTATTCGACCTCTTCAAGAATGTCGGCGTCTTGACGGATTGGATGCGGCCGACGCTGCTTTGTTGGCGACTTCTGTGAACTCCCGTGCAGTCCCCGCTGCCACCGCCGCGGCTGCTGCTGCTGCTGCTGACCCCTTTGGGCTGAGAGCTGCTCAGATTGGCCAGCCTTTTTGCATCCTTGTAAAAGTAAAATGAATTCCTTTTAGGGCGCAGCCGCGGAGAGAAGGCTTGGGGGCTTGTTGTGCAATTTACGCCCTTGAGGGCCAACCTCCAAGGCACAGTGAGAGTGTACACTACATGACGATGAGAAAGTCACCAAACGATATAATAAATGAAGCAGATACTTATAAATAATAATAAGACCACACCTAAACGAAACAATCGACGAGAGCGGAGGCGCCGATTTTGACGCAAGGACACCGAGGAGCCAGCGGTGGCAGCCGCGGCTGCGGCGGCGGCGTCAGCAACGGCCACAGCGGCGGCTAACGGTGGCAGAACGGACAGCAGTCGACGACTGAATGCCGGCGAGTGCCTATGCGCTGCGCTTTGATGATGCCGATGATGACGAACGGCGGGCAGCACCGGCGGTAGAAGGCCTCGCAGGCGAACGACTACAGCGGACAGGAGAAGCCAAAAAGCCGGGCATGTGTTATTAATTCTTAGTAATACTCAATTTGTAGTGGACCTACGCTCGTAAATAGGGCCGTTTTCAGACTAAGTATAGATACCCGAATCATTTTTACCTAACTAACGCTCTGTAAGCAAAGTACTCTAAGTACTCAAAGTGCTCCATTGTAAGTAGAGCATTACAGACATTACAAAAAGTTTAGCAAAAATTGTAGTGCGAACAATTGGCTAAATTTATCGCAATTTCTTATAAATGCAGCGGTACTCAAAACAGTTAGTTTACCTGCTCGTGTGATTAACTTGAAGTTTCTAATTAACTGATCTAGAAAATTATTGTGTTTTGCTTGTGCACCTTAGTCAGGCCAATTAAGCAGAATATTTTTCGATGCTTACATTTTTAGCGCGCTACTGTCAGTATAGTAGTGAGAACACAAAACCTTTGACTGCGTGATTCCACTCACCACCTTTTGCTGCTGCGCCGCGGCTACCTGCTGGTCCAGCTGACTGAGCCAGTCTAGCCAGACGACCGGCGGCACGCGACCTGGCGAACCCGGCTCCGCTGCCAGCAGCCCCAGTTCCAGCCGGGACACCGGGCGGTGCCACTATCGTGATGTTTGGCGGTGGAGGCGTTCTGGCAAGCTGCTGACGCCTTCTCTGATGCTGATTTTGATGGGGGATAACATTGCAAGGATTTTAAACTACCTTAGCAAATGATTTAGCAAATAGAAAACAAATAACAAATGTCTACCACTGAATTCCCAATCATAATAACTCCATTCCTAATAGGGACAAATGCCGAGGCTGAGTGGCAGAGCGGTCTAACGCGTTTAACTCTCGCAACAAGGTCCCTCAGTTAGATTTCATGGCGAGGCCAAATTCATTTGGGGCGCAGCCGCGGAGAGAAGACTTGGGGGGCTTGTCGTGCAATTTACGTCCTTGAGGGCCAACCTCCAAGGCACAGTGAAAGTTTACACTGCCTGACAATCGGTAAATCAGTGCAGATGTACACTCGAATCAGCGGAAAGGGCGAATTGATTCCCCGTCGGCTTTGTCACTTTGAATGCACCCTCTGAAATATTTGACCTAAAAACTCTGCAAAATCTAATTGCCCAGAAAAGTTTCTCACCCCAGCCAGCTGAGCCTGCTGTCTCTCGTGACGCCGAAAAGCGCTGCCACCGCCGCTTACGCTGTCACTATGGGCAGAAGGCATCTCAGATGAGGATACTTCAATAAATCTGCGCATACTTTCTGACGTCTTCTCCGAGTCGTCATTCTCGGCGGCGCTAATGTCGCCCTGGACGTCCCGGACGCGGCTCAGAGATTTCAACGGAGTTGAAGCGTCAACAATCACTAGGGCCGGCTGCTGACAGCGACTCTGCGGCTCGGCTATGGTCAAATTTGGAAACAATTTCAAACGCTTGCTAGGCGGCGGACTGGCTGTCAATGCGCCAGACGAAACCGAAGCTGTCGCCTGCTCCGAAGTTGTCGTCGATGTTGTCACCGCAGTAGCAGCAGCGGCAGCGGCTGCGGCAGCGGCGGCGGCGGCTGCGGCCGCAGCTGCAGCAGCCAGAGCAGCCTGACGCTGGTGCAGAGCTCGGGAAACAACAGACCAGACTCGCTTCTGCAAGTGAAAAGCTAAACTAAGGGTGCCCTCGGTGTGGCACTGACACTTGGCTAGCAGGCTGAGGAAATAATCAACTAGACGAAGGCTCAAATGACGCACAAACGGTAGCAGAACGTCGATGACACTTTTGCCGCTCCACCGCTGCTGGGCGGCAGTCCAGATGCTGTCGATGCAGCTGTTGGTGACGCAGTCCGTTGAAGCTAGCAGCTGAAGCACTGCGTGAGCCTACGGGATGGCGAAGTATTTCAATAATTCTCCGGCATCATTTTTGAGATGTTCTCAAACCTACCAAAAACTGTTATTTTAGCCATTCGACCATGTAAAAGCAGACCAGAATTTAGTTGCTAACCTGTTTTAGCACCTCTCCATGCATATTCGGTCCAAACAGTAGTTGCACAATGCCTTTACTAACTAGCCAGCTAGCTAATTGGTGTTTTAAGCCGACACAGCGGCCAATCATGCTATTCAGGTGAGCGATGCCGGCCAATCTCACAGCCAGAGTGGATACGCTGAGACAAGCGAAAATTAAATTTAAAACGTCGACTGGAGGCGTGTCTTCGTCCGGAGCCAGACGACAGACGGACCACACCAGGTCCATGAGGTTGCGATCTCCAAGGCCGTCGGTAACTAGGCAGCGCAGCTTAGCGTCGTCAAGACCGCTAGTGTACTTGGCAACGTAGGAACGAATCGCTAGGAAATCATCGCGAACTAATCGCATATTTAGCCAGTCGAATAGCTGCGCAATGATCATTTGGGATTAGGCGGTGGGGATTAGCGTTGAATTTCAACTGTTTAGATATTTTAGATAAATAGCAATACCCTTAACCTTTATACTTTGGATAGCAACCATTACCCACACTAAGAGCTTGAGAATGCTTCAGTTTCTCTAGTCTACAGGAGTATAGCTAGCAAGGAGCACAACAGGAAAACACTATTCCCTGAACTCACATTGGACAGCATAAAGAAGATATACTGAGCCGCCTGCAACGGCAATCGGTGCGGACACTCGGCAGCGAATTGCAAGAGTTCGCGCAGAGAGCGAAGGCCTTGAAAATCGCAAAAGAAGCAAACATTCTGTAGCAGAAATATTGGCAATCCGGATCCGGAGCCGCCGAGGCCAACAGAAGCCGAGGCCGCATCGCAGACGTTGCAATAGGTTTGAAAAGTTTGCACCATTGTAGGCGATACATCCTCGTTAGATTGCTTAAATAGGTGCCTGTAGGTGACGTGCACTGGGAACTCCGTGTGAAATATCCTGCCTACAAACTCTAATAGCATTAGTTTCCTATCGAATGGCCAATCAGCCATTGATGATGACTTCTCATCAACACACGGCCGTTTTGAAGTTGTCGACGCACTGGCTGCTTTGTCATCAGACACTGAGGCAGCTGGATCACTTACAACATCACCGGTACTGTTGGCAACCATTGGTGAGGCATGCGACTGCCCTGGCTGCTGCTGCTCATCCACAGGTAGCCAGGTCAATGATTGCAATACAGAAATTGCTGTTCTAATAACTGCCTGCAGAGCATCATTAAGCACATCCAATGAGCGCCTCTTCTGATAGATGCACAGACAGCTGTTACTATGGGATGAACAAATTCAATAGGGGATGAACTTAGTTAAACTTTTGCCTTGAAGAAATTTAACAATTACATTAGTCTATATTGAGAACCACTCTGGTATATATGCAAAAATATTAGGAACAGTAAGCCATAAAATTTTGAAATCTTACCTGTCATTAAAAGCATTCAGATGCTGGATGATGACAAAGATTTGCTGCTGAGTTAGACCAAAGTCACACTTGTGACGCTCTTGGGCAACTAGAAATGATTTTTTTGTTTAATACTCACTGAATGAAACTTCTTTACATAGTTTTTATCTGTTATTACATATGTGCAACATTTTAAATATAGTTTTGCTAGGAAAATTTTATTGCAAATTGAAACTATGTTTTAACATTTCAAATTAAAGCTATTATAAAGTCCAACACTTTTAATAGAAGCTTTACTAAATAACTTTTCTAACTTCAAACTTTGGATTGTAACAAAACCTTATTTTAGAATTTTTTGATCCAGATTAAGCTGAATTAATTCCAACAGTAGATATAGCTAATTGGACAGCTATCTAACAAGGTGTTTGCAGAAGCCCAAAACAAATCATAATACTAAGCCCCTTAGCCTTGGCATTAGTATAAAATTTTCATTTATAGTAAATTAGACTAGCATGTTTTTAATACACTTGATTAGAAATTATTGCTATTAATTACTTTGATTTTTTCTTGACTCTTTTTAGTCTTTAAATATAGATTTTTCCAGAGGAAAATACTAGTCTATATAAAAAATATAGACACAAGAAAATAGAGACACAAAAATATTAACATAAAAAATATAAATCAATCCTTGTAACAAAATATTCCAAATGTCAACAGTGGAAAATTCAAATTTTTCTTGGCATCTACATCAAATGTTTATTATGGTAAAATGACCTTGCACCTGGGTAGGCCTACTTAAAACTTCTTAGGCCTAATTCCATGGGTAATATTTTAAATTTTTGTTATTAAAAATATATTTTTTTAATACAAATATAAAAATGTAAAAGGTAATTTTCAGTGGGGAAAAAAACGCTGATACTCTGTATGTGAAATAAAAGTAAAGACAAAGGGTCAGCTTTGATTTAGAAGACATTTTAACTTACCATAAGCAAGAACACGAGAAATTTCAACACAACCACTACATTTCAAAGGCATTTGTAAGTCTACCTGACACACAGGTACTTATACTTCTAATGCCTTTTGATTTCTAAAGTCACTGCGTGGTAACTATTAAGGCCTTTCAAGCCATTGCTGGACTCTGGAGTCACTTTAAGTTCAAAGTCACGCTTTTATAAAATAGACCGTGTTTAGACCGAAGATTAAAAACTACACTAAATCGAATTATTTTCGTAGAAACAACTTCACAAACGTTATCAACGAAACTCTACATTCTGGCGCGTGACAATTTAGACAATGCGATTCCCATCTTCGCGCACTAATGGAAATCTAAAAAGTACTGTGTTTTCCTCCTCCAATGTGAAAATGCGCTTGCAATGAGTTTCAGGATTTGTCGAGAAGTCTTGTCAAATAGAAACTTTTAGTCAGTGTAATTTCGAATATTTAATCCCCTTAGCAATGAAGTAATGCTTAATAAAAATACGTGCATAATTGTCCCCATATTGGGCATCTTTTGGTGAAGAAATGGTGAAAATTGGTTGAGCCGTTCGGGAGAAAATCAATTACAAGCAAGCAAGCAAGCAAGCAAGATATTCATTTTTAGTATATAGGATACATAAGTCCTTTATATATAAGTCTTAGACAATGTAAGTCCGTGCACTGAGATAAAATCGTCTAACCCTCACAAAACCTCGCCAATCTGCACTCTCAGCCTCTCTCTCCTACACCCCAAGTCTCGTTGGCTCTCTCTGGTTAGCCTGACTCTCAAAAGCAAAGCTTAAGTCTGAATGACTAAGAAATCCTCATTTGCCTTAACATATAGACTTGAGTTGACACGAGCCTTGCATGAACTTTAACGAATGCCTATTATGTTATTTAATGTTACTTTAATACTTTACTTACCTGATCATCAATCATCAAAATGAATCGTGGTAAGAATTTAGGATTGAGTTCTGGAAAGTCTCTTTTTCTCTCAACATCCCTTGGAAAGCTAAAATCTTTAATTGTGCAATTGCTTGCTTTTGTAAAATAGAAACCTCTAAATTATAGATTAAAGTACAAAATCATGGAAAGTGCAACAACAGGTAAAGGCCAGACGATTCTATACGCTTCCTTTACTCTTAGAATTGTACTAATAATCTTGTCCCTGATCTGAGTAACCTGTCCAGGTTAATACAGTTAGAACTGATAGACAGAAGTTGCTGACTGAAATGAACAACACATTTTTAAGCATTTCAAGTCGATAGAAAATGTTAATCCTAAAATCCTAAAGATTGATCCCAACCCAACACATGCTTGTATCGTGTAATAAAGGCGACTCGATCGCATTCCAATTGATTAATTTTGAGATCTTTTAATTGGACTGCCTTTTACCGAATCAAAAAAAGACGAACAGAATCCAGGAAAGAAACTGGACTTATTTTTATGGACAAAAAACTTATTTTCAGATTTGAACATTAAATTTATTTTATATAATTTACTTATTAACAAGAAAAAAGAGGAAAAATAGTATCGCGACCACAGAATAGAACAATAGGAACTGCACTGAAAAACTAACACAGTACGAGCGAATTTACCAGGACCAAGTCATGCGTAATATTTGTATGAACAAAAAGTATAATACACAAAAATGAAACATCTATAGTTGAATAAAGTTAGTGACATTCTATTGTAGCTGATTTTCCTAGCTTTTGAAAATTTCTTATTAAATTAGCATTCGCACTTCGCATCGCAGAGTACAAGCAAATGTACAATATGTACAATAAACAAACTATACAATTGCGTACCCAAAAAGTTCATGTACAAAAACTGGAAGCAAAAGCAGAAGAATAAAATATTAAACGAAACAATTATCTGATTAGCTCAAGCCTAAATTAGGGACTCATCCAGGATTCCAATACGTTTATTGAACTTGGAATCTTGAATTGAGACAAAAAGTCCAAAAAAGAGCAATCAAATAGACAACAGTACATTCTTAAGATTTTTTTATATCGGGAAAAAGCAAGAACACAACAACTAAACCTAAAAATGCTGTCGAATAGCCCCCAAAAAATTACTTCCTATATATGGCACTGCTGATTGATGGAGAAAAAGAGAGACATTAGTTGACGAAGCGAACAAATGCAAATCAATGCGCAGAGGAATCGGTAAAACTGCTAAAATGGGACTGAAAGGAACATAAAGTGCAGAAGCGGTCAGTGAGAAATCGGATGATAAGAAAAGCACTTGTATATTGTACATGTGTGATTGAACAGCAAAAAAAAATTCGAACTACTACACTGCAATTAGTGACCATGAATATAAAAGGTGCGTACTATTTTAAACTAAAAAAGGACTGGGTAAAATTGAAACTAATTTTGTTATGTCTGACTGACAAAAAAAAGAAAAAAACGCGATTCATTTCTTCCTAACAAAATTACACAAATAAACAAATTCTTTTTACTACGTATTAAAAAGTAAAAACGCTTGATGCACTACTTACAGCCTTAAGAGTAAGTAAGTAGGTAAAAGCGGACAATTTACATTGGTTTGGTAGAAAATAATATTGAAACACAGTCTTTGAAAGAAAAAAGACATAAAAACGACTTTCTATAGAGATATAAGAGAGGTGGCAAAGCAGTTAGTAATGGACACACTTGCAAAGCTAATATGTAATTAGCAAAGCTGGATTAAAACACAGCAAGTTTAACAACAAAACTAAAGCATGCACAATGTATAAGACATGTAAAATACATCTCACTTTGGAGTCACATTACCACTATAATTAATTACATAAAAATATTCGGTGAATTTATCCTTGCTTTCGACTTTAACGCAGAAACTGTTGTCTTATTCAATGAAAAAATATCGGAAGTGAAATTATGTACAGCTAAGCGCTTGAAAGTACTTTAAAAAACCAGCAAAGCAGGCATTGTGAAGTAAACAACACCAAGAAATCACGTTTTTTACAAAAAAAATTGTCTAGAAGCACAAGCATATCAGGGCTGTATTAAACTTGTGAATCTATATATACATACACACATTTATATACAATGCAGTGTACAAAATGATGTACAATTTTACAGGCAATAACGTCACAGACTGGTAAAAGAACACGGACATTTTTAGCAGTTACGAGCCATTTTTTTCTTTCGTCTTTTCATTGTCAAGCAAACTGCAGAATGCCAAAAGCCAATGAAGGCTTTTCATTAGAATTTATAGCAAATTAGAAATTTATATTCAGCTAATGCAGACTCTGTGACAGAGAAGACAGTTACAGACAAATAAAAATAAAAATTGAGGTTCATATACACAAAAAATAGTGGATTGCGCGACAGAGATCCCATAGAGATTATGGAGACAGATAATATGGGACATCGATAGATTGATACACAGGATTAGGGAATAGAGACGGGGGATTAGGGAATAGAGTCGGGGGATTAGGGAATAGAGTCGGGGGATTAGGGAATAGAGTCGGGGGATTAGGGGATAGAGTCTGGGGATTAGGGGATAGAGTCTGGGGATTAGGGAATAGAGTCGGGGGATTAGGGAATAGAGTCTGGGGATTAGGGAATAGAGTCGGGGGATTAGGGAATAGAGTCTAGGGATTAGGGAATAAAGTCTGGGGATTAGGGAATAGAGTCGGGGGATTAGGGAATAGAGTCGGGGGATTAGGGAATAGAGTCGGGGGATTAGGGAATAGAGTCGAGGGATTAGGGAATAGAGTCTGGGGATTAGGGAATAGAGTCGGGGGATTTGGGAATAGAGTCTGTGGATTAGGGAATAGAGACGGGTGATTAGGGAATAGAGTCGGGGGATTAGGGAATAGAGTCGGGGGATTAGGGAATAGAGTCGGGGGATTAGGGAATAGAGTCGGGGGATTAGGGAATAGAGACGGGGGATTAGGGAATAGAGTCTCGGGATTAGGGAATAGAGTAGGGGGATTAGGGAATAGAGACGGGGGATTAGGGAATAGAGTGGGCGACTAGGGAATAGAGTCTGGGGATTAGGGAATAGAGTGGGGGGATTGGGGAATAGATATTGGGGATTTGGGGAATAGAGTCGGGGGATTTGGGAAGAGAGACAGGGGATTATACAAAAGACACGGAAGCAGGAAGAAATATTAATGGAAATGAGACAAGATGTTAGTCAGGCATGGCTGAGATTGCGGGATGATTAAATAAAAAATTCAATTTTTCAAAAGTCGCCACGACTGCCAGCATTGCCTTCACTGCGGCTATCGTCTTCGTCTTCGGCCTCCTCGTTAGAAATGCCGGCACCCGACAGGGTGTAGAGTGCGCGAGAAATCAGCGACAGACTGCGCGAGCCGTGCATAAAATGCGACATTGCGTCGCCTGGCCCGGGGTAGGAGGACGACGTGACGCCACTGGCGCCACCGCTAGCGCCACCACTCGCGCCACCACTGGCGCCAGCTACAGAACGCGCCTGTCGTTCAGCCTCGGAGACGGAGTAGCCGCGTAGGCGACGAACCTAGTAAAAATTGTTAGTTAGAAAAAAATGTGATTGATTGAACAAATAATATCTGCAGGAGTTATAGGATATAGAGAATATAACGTTAGACAAGCAGAGAGGACATGGACAAAGTGGAAGGGGAGATAGAGCGAGATGTAGATACATAGCGGGAGATAGAGAGATAAAAAGACAGAAGTATGAAGAGAAAGGAAGATGAAGAGAGAGGGAGATAAAGAGAGAGGGAGATAAAGAGAGAGGGAGATGAAGAGAAAGGGAGATAAAGAGAGAGGGAGATAAAGAGAGAGGGAGATAAAGAGAGAGGGAGATAAAGAGAGAGGGAGATGAAGAGAGAGGGAGATAAAGAGAGAGGGAGATAAAGAGAGAGGGAGATAAAGAGAGACGGAGATGAAGAGAGAGGGAGATGAAGAGAGAGGGAGATGAAGAGAGTGGGAGATAGAGAGGGAGATAGAGATGGTGAGAGAGGTAGAGAGGGAGGTAGAGATGGTGAGAGAGGTAGAGAGGGAGATAGAGATGGTGAGAGAGGTAGAGAGGGAGATAGAGATGGTGAGAGAGGTAGAGAGGGAGATAGAGATGGTGAGAGAGGTAGAGAGGGAGATAGAGATGGTGAGAGAGGTAGAGAGGGAGATAGAGATGTTGAGAGAGGTAGAGAGGGAGATAGAGATGGTGAGAGAGGTAGAGAGGGAGATAGAGATGTTGAGAGAGGTAGAGAGGGAGAGAGATGTTGAGAGAGGTAGAGAGGAAGATAGAGATGTTGAGAGGTAGAGAGGGAGATAGAGATGTTGAGAGAGGTAGAGAGGGAGATAGAGATGGTGAGAGAGGTAGAGAGGGAGATAGAGATGTTGAGAGAGGTAGAGAGGAAGATAGAGATGGTGAGAGAGGTAGAGAGAGTGAGAGAGGGAGAGAGAGGGAGAGAGGGAGAGAGGGAGAGGGAGAGAGAAGATAGATAGGGGTGGGAGATGGTCCCTAAAGATGCACAAAGTGACGATTTAGCACAAAGTGATGCATTTAGAGGAGGGCATACAGGCTACCATATAGATAGTTCCTTAAGAGAGCTCATTACATAAATGATAGACACAAAATAAACAGTTTTAAATGTTAAATTCAAACTGAAAAACTATAGACTACGCAATCATACTACTGCTGCAGGGGCAAGTAGTATTCGTTGAATCTGAATGATATAGTTTTGACCGCAATATCGGTACTTCTATCTTCTCTTTTTTATAAACTATCACGAAGCATCAAAGTCATGCGGGCTACAAGAACATATAGACCGACCAGTCAGCTGATCTTTCCTACCCTGCAGTGTTCAGTTTTAAACAAAGCACGTGACAATTGACAAATGATAATAAATCAACTTTAAACTGGGTTCAATGTATATACACTATAAGATATCAGAATAGACAGATTGGCCAGATAAAACTAGATATAAGTTCTGGACTAAGCGTGCCATGCACTTACTTATAAAAAAGGTCACGCCCAGACCCGAGTTTAAAAATAGACCCTGACGGCATTTTCGAAAAAAGCATTTTCCAGAAGAACTAGAGAAGCTGCGCGTTGCTAGGCTAAAATAGTATGGTGTAGATGGTGAGTCTTCTAAGAAGCTTTATTAATAACTAATAATCCAGGGTCCGTTTTACCTGTAAATAAAAAAGGAAACCAACATTTTTTGTCATTTCTGGCCGAGCATGTTATGGGTAAACAAGACCCAGTTATATTAGGACTCACAACTTGCTCTTACCGGAGTTCATCTCAACAGTTTCCCGTGTACAGTTAGTTAGCAAATGCATTTAGCTTAGCTGGCTGAGTGTTGGATACTAAAAATAACCAGCCACGTGTGTGTCTTTCTTTGAAAACATAATTTATGATAGGGGAATCATAACAAATAATCTCTATCTCCCTCTCTACCTCTCTCAATTTATGAAACTGTTTTCTAGGGGAAATTTCAGAGTGGGAGATTAAGAGAGAAAAAGACGGAGATTGAGAGGGAGATTGAGAGGGAGATTGAGATGGAGATTGAGAGGGAGATTGAGAGGGAGATTGACAGGGAGATTGAGAGGGAGATTAAGAGGCAGATTGACAGGTAGATTGAGATGGAGATTGAGAGGGAGATTGAGAGACAGATTGAGAGGCAGATTGACAGGGAGATTGAGATGGAGATTGAGAGGGAGAGTGGGAGATTGAGAGGGAGATTGAGAGACAGATTGAGAGGCAGATTGACAGGGAGATTGAGATGGAGATTGAGAGGGAGAGTGGGAGATTGAGAGGGAGATTGAGAGACAGATTGAGAGGCAGATTGACAGGGAGATTGAGAGGGATATTGAGAGGGAGATTGAGAGGGAGATTGAGAGGGAGATTGAGAGGGAGATTGAGAGGGAGATTGACAGGGAGATTGAGAGGGAGATTGAGAGGGAGATTGACAGGGAGATTGAGATGGAGATTGAGAGGGAGAGTGGGAGATTGACAGGGAGATTGAGAGGGAGATTGACAGGGAGATTGAGATGGAGATTGAGAGGGAGAGTGGGAGATTGACAGGGAGATTGAGATGGAGATTGAGAGGGAGAGTGGGAGATTGACAGGGAGATTGAGAGACAATTGAGAGGGAGATTGACATGGAGATTGACAGGGAGATTGAGAGGGAGATTGACAGGGAGATTGAGAGGGAGATTGACAGTGAGATTGACAGGGAGATTGAGAGGGAGATTGACAGGGAGATTGAAAGGGAGATTGAGAGGGAGATTAAGCGGTAGAGAGGGAGATTAAGAGGGAAATTAAGAGGTAGATAGTGAGTGAGAAAGAGGGACATTGTTATGGTTCCTAATCGAGTGGTATTGCATAGTTCAGGATAAACACAGAATAGAGCTTGTTAAACATTGAATTGAATTGGTAACAAAAAAGGTATTAGAAAACAGTAAATATTATTCTACGTCAGTATAAATAAATAAATGAGGTAATAGGCTCATAAAGGGGAGTGCACATTTAGATCGTATTCTGTTATGACTCAGGCGCCAAATAGTATATCATATTTACACAAATAGAATATACCTTTTATGTAATGAGTCCTGTCCAATAGATTCAAACAACTTTATATAATTACGGAATTAGTAGTTAATAGTAAGTGCTATGAGGAAACTATGGTATAGTAAGAAGCTAGCAACTCCAAGTCAGCTGACCCCGAAAACACGCGCTTTGAACAACAGCCAATGATAGCTGGCCAATAGGAGATCCACTACTCTCTAGCTAATGCTACGGACAATTGGAGGACAAATACTGGATGAGGTTCGCACCGATTGAACCCTGGACCCCCAAGCTGTCCACCCATCCTCCTCCGCAATGTAGAAACGTTTGAAAAAATATAGAAATTTACGTTTCAACCAATTAAGGAATTTCTGAATTTAGACCATCAAATAGTTGACAATGGACTTCTAGATCTAGACTTGAAAATCTCAAGGTGCTAATGGACTTCTAGATCTAGACTTGAAAATCTCAAGGTGCTAATGGACTTCTAGATTTAGACAAGAAAATCTCAAGGTGTTAATGGACTTCTAGATCTAGACTTGAAAAACTAAAGGTGTTAATGGACTTCTAGATCTAGACTTGAAAATCTAAAGGTGTTAATGGACTTTTAGATCCGGACTTGAAAATCTAAAGGTGTTAATGGACTTCTAGATCTAGATAAGAAAATCTCAAGGTGCTAATGAACTTCTAGATCTAGACAAGAAAATCTCAAGGTGCTAATGGACTTCTAGATCTAGACTTGAAAATCTCAAGGTGCTAATGGACTTCTAGATTTAGACAAGAAAATCTCAAGGTGCTAATAGACTTCTAGATCTAGACTTGAAAATCTCAAGGTGCTAATGGACTTCTAGATTTAGACAAGAAAATCTCAAGGTGCTAATGGACTTCTAGATCTAGACTTGAAAAACTAAATGTGTTAATGGACTTCTAGATCTAGACTTGAAAATCTAAAGGTGTTAATGGACTTCTAGATCTAGATAAGAAAATCTAAAGGTGTTAATGGACTTCTAGATCTAGATAAGAAAATCTCAAGGTGCTAATGGACTTCTAGATCTAGACTAGGAAATCTTCGGCATGCAATTTTAAATTGAGATCCTTCTTAAACTAGTTCAGGTTTAAACAAATCATTGCCTTATTTCCGGTATTCAGCTGGCAAAAACGGAATAAGCTAACATTATTTTGATACAAGTTTTTCACTACATATCGGATGCTCGTGATTTGACTCTATAGGATTTTTAGAATCCTTACTTGTCAGCGAGATAGTGATACTATTGAAACACTGAACCACTTTATTGCTTCTGCAATCACTAAGAGAACATATAGGGAGGAATCCACGGAAACCAAAAATAAAATAACTACTTTATTTTTTAGTGTGTCGTCACGTGACGTTTTCTTCCCCTCTCCCAAGCCTTTAAATCCGGCCTTAAAGGTAGCGCTGCGATTCGCCAATACAGAATCAGCTGTCTATTGTTCCGCGGTGGATTTTTTTATTCATTCCATTTCATGCGGCATAGATCACCAACTGTATGACGCAGAGTGCAAAATCAGTGCATTGCAGATAGGAAGATAGGAATATAGGAAGATAGGAATAGGAAGATAAATGAAAGATCTTAAGCTGGGAATAGAGCTCATTGTGAGTGAGTGAGTGAGTAGAGTGACATTGTGAAAGAGTGACAAAACTCACAACAAAGATCTCGCTCCGCACTGGCCGACTATTGGCAATGGCGTCTCCGATGCGTCTCAGCCCCATAGCAACGAGCTCGACGCCATCCTCCGGGCGTCCACGTTGCCGCATCAGCTCCAGGGCTTCGTCTGGCATCACCGGGACGGAGCGGCTGCGGAAGCGAACGTCAACGATGGTCGTCTCCATGACTAGATCAGGCAGCGGCTCCTGCTGATGGCGACCCTGGACTGAAAGGCGAGATGGAAAAAATGGGATTCTTGATTACCTACAGGTACAGTACATCTAGTTAAAGTTGTGGCCTAACCAAATGTGCTTTTCTTTGTTAGAATCCAAATTTCATCCATTAGCATTCTAGATTCTATCGCATAGGATGTCAGATCCCATCAACTGGGATTCCAGATCCCATCTATTGGGATTCCAGATAACAGATCCTATCTACTGGGATTCCAGATCCCATCTACTAGGATTCCAGATAACAGATCCTATCTACTGGGATTCCAGATCCCATCTACTGGGATTCCAGATCCCATCTACTGGGATTCCAGATCCCATCTACTAGGATTCCAGATGACCAGATCCTATCTACTGGGATTTCAGATCCCATCTACTGGGATTCCAGATAACAGATCCTATCTACTGGGATTCCAGATCCCATCTACTGGGATTCCAGATAACAGATCCTATCTACTGGGATTCCAGACCCCATCTACTGGGATTCCAGACCCCATCTACTAGGATTCCAGATCCCATCTACTAGGATTCCAGATCCCATCTACTGGGATTCCAGATCCCATCTACTGGGATTCCAGATCCCATCTACTAGGATTCCAGATCCCATCTACCATCTACTGGGATTCCAGATCCCATCTACTGGGATTCCAGATCCCATCTACTGGCATTCCAGATCCCATCTACCATCTACTGGGATTCCAGATCCCATCTACTGGGATTCCAGATCCCATCTACTGGGATTCCAGATCCCATCTACTGGGATTCCAGACCCCATCTACTAGGATTCCAGACCCCATCTACTAGGATTCCAGACCCCATCTACTGGGATTCCAGACCCCATCTACTGGGATTCCAGACCCCATCTACTAGGATTCCAGACCCCATCCACTAAGCTTTCAGATCTCATCTACTGCGATCTGTGATCGATGTAATTTGTCATCCCACTTGTATCCACTAGAACAACCGCTAACGCTTGTTTGTTAGCAGTCAGTCTTGTTTTTCAGTAGTTGAAAAACTCGAGCAATTTCAAATATTATAGCATAGCTTTGAAAGCAACGTGCAAAAGATTTAATGACCCAAAGCCACTTTCCTGGAGACACACATTTTTGTTTGACAATGTCGAAATTACGTGTTTTCGTATTGTATAAATTTTTGCATTTTTTCGGCAAGGTCACCTAATAAGCAGGCATTGTTCGCGTTTGTGTCAAATAATTTGCTCACCTCACGTGGTCAAGTACCTCACGAGTTAAAAATAAAAAAAAAATTGGCACGTTGAAAACTATTTTCAGGTAAAAAATGTCTTTTTTGTTGATTTATTTTAACAAAGTTAAGTCAATTTGAACTTTAGACACTTTTAACTACTTGTAATTCGCACATTTCAAAATCGTTAAGCTTGATTTTCCCTCGTTAAAAATATCTTGAAATTTAAAGATTAATATTTCAGTTTTAAATCCCTTATTTAACCATTCCCAATTTTTTTTAAACTTAACGATTCCCTTATTTAACATTTTTTCAAACAACTCAAAGTTTCTATTCAAGTTAAAAATATCCCGAATCTTGAGGCTTTCCCAAGTTTAAAATATCCCAAATCTCGAGGCTTTCCCAAGTTCACAATATCCCAAATCTCGAGGTTTTCTCAAGTTTAAAATATCCCAAATCTCGGGGCTTTCCCAAATTTTGAATATCCTAAATCTCGAGGCTTTCCCAAGTTCACAATATCCCAAATCTCGAGGCTTTCCCAAGTCAACAATATCCCAAATCTCGAGGCTTTCCCAAGTTTAAAATATCTCAAATCTCGAGGCTTTCCCAAGTCAACAATATCCCAAATCTCGAGGCTTTCCCAAGTTTAAAATATCTCAAATCTCGAGGCTTTCCCAAGTTCACAATATCCCAAATCTCGAGGCTTTCAAAAGTTTAAAATATCCCAAATTTCGAGGCTTTCTCAAGTTTAAAATATCCCAAATCTCGAGGCTTTCCCAAGTTCACAATATCCCAAATCTCGAGGCTTTCCCAAGTTTAAAATATCCCAAATCTCGAGGCTTTCCCAAGTTCACAATATCCCAAATCTCGAGGCTTTCCCAAGTTCACAATATCCCAAATCTCGAGGCTTTCCCAAGTTTAAAATATCCCAAATCTCGAGGCTTTCCCAAGTTTTGAATATCCTAAATCTCGAGGCTTTCCCAAGTTCACAATATCCCAAATCTCGAGGCTATCTCAAGTTTTGAATATACCAAATCTCGAGGCTTTCCCAAGTTTTGAATATCCTAAATCTCGAGGCTTTGCCAAGTTTTGAATATCCCGAATCTCGAGGCTTTCCCAAGTCAAAAATATCCCAAATCTCGAGGCTTTCCCAAGTTTAAAATATCCCAAATCTCGAGGCTTTCTCAAGTTTAAAATATCCCAAATCTCGAGGCTTTCCCAAGTTTTGAATATCCTAAATCTCGAGGCTTTCCCAAGTCAACAATATCCCAAATCTCGAGACTTTCCCAAGTTTAAAATATCCCAAATCTCGAGGCTTTCTCAAGTTTAAAATATCCCAAATCTCGAGGCTTTCCCAAGTTTTGAATATCCTAAATCTCGAGGCTTTCCCAAGTCAACAATATCCCAAATCTCGAGGCTTTCCCAAGTTTAAAATATCCCAAATCTCGAGGCTTTCCCAAGTTTAAAACATCCCAAATATTAAACCCAAGTTCTAAATATCCCAAATCTCGAGGCTTTCCCAAGTTTAAAATATCCCAAATCTCGAGGCTTTCCCAAGTTTAAAATATCCCAAATCTCGAGGCTTTCCCAAGTTCACAATATCCCAAATCTCGAGGCTTTCCCAAGTTTAAAACATCCCAAATATTAAAGTCTCCCCAAGTTCTAAATATCCTAAATCTCGAGGCTTTCCGTCACATCTCTAATTTAATTGTACGAATTCTAAGCAAATTAGAAGCGAGACAAATGACAAGCCAAATTGGGTAAGCTGCACGCAATGCTCACAGCGGGCATACAGCAGTCATGCTAAATATACAGCGTGAGTCATTGACACCGCGAGCACAGTACATAGTTCAAACATAACTCTCTGCCTGTTGAACTATAGAGTATAGAGTATTTGCTCTGTGGAAATTTCTAAAAAAACTTCTTTTTCATACTCGACTGAGTGGCTATATATACACAATAACCTTACTTCACAACAGTCAGACAAGTATATACAGCTGCCTAGCACCCGTACTGTTTAACTCGTACAGTTAAACTAAAATGACCCGACAAAGCGACACTTCTATATGATTATAAATATAGCTGGGCTCTTGTAAGTGCCGTCTAGACACGTGCATTTAGTCGCGTTTTTCAATTTACAACTTCTAGTACTAGTTTTCAAGTGCATTCGCACCATTAGTTATATTTGAATAACTATTTTAGTTGAACACTTTGCAACTCTGGACCTTTAATTGGTGACCTGGGATTTCAACTGTTAAGTGGGACAATTGGGATTTCACTAGTCCTAAAAAATGAGCTTCCCCGAGTCCTCAGACATGGGATTCCCTGAGTCCTCAGACTAACGGGGTTCCCTGAATCCTCAGACAAATGGGAATCGGATTCCCAGAATCCTCAGACAAATGGGATTCCCTGAATCCTCAGACATGGGATTCCCTGAATCCTCAGACAAATGGGAATCCCTGAGTCCTCAGACAAATGGGATTCCCAGAGTCCTCAGACAAATGGGAATCCCTGAGTCCTCAGACAAATGGGATTCCTTGAGTCCTCAGACAAATGGGATTCCCTGAGTCCTCAGACAAATGGGATTCCCTGAGTCCTCAACCAAACAAGATTTCTAGAGTCCTTGGATAAACAAGATTTCCAGATTCCTCAGACAAACAAGATCCCCTGAGTCCTCGGACAAACAAGATTCCCTGAGTCCTCGGACAAACAATATTTCTAGAGTCCTTGGATAAACAAGATTCCCTGAGTCCTCGGACAAACAAGATTCCCTGAGTCCTCGGACAAACAAGATTCCCTGAGTCCTCGGACAAACAAGATTCCCTGAGTCCTCGGACAAACAAGATTCCCTGAGTCCTCAGACAAACAAGATTCCCTGAGTCCTCAGACAAACAAGATTCCCTGAGTCCTCGGACAAACAATATTTCTAGAGTCCTTGGATAAACAAGATTCCCTGAGTCCTCGGACAAACAATATTTCTAGAGTCCTTGGATAAACAAGATTCCCTGAGTCCTCGGACAAACAATATTTCTAGAGTCCTTGGATAAACAAGACTCCCTGAGTCCTCGGACAAACAATATTTCTAGAGTCCTTGGATAAACAAGACTCCCTGAGTCCTCGGACAAACAAGATTCCCTGAGTCCTCGGACAAACAATATTTCTAGAGTCCTTGGATAAACAAGACTCCCTGAGTCCTCGGACAAACAATATTTCTAGAGTCCTTGGATAAACAAGATTCCCTGAGTCCTCGGACAAACAAGATTCTCTGAGTCCTCGGACAATAGGATTCGCAGAGTCTTTAGACAATGAGATCTGATGCCTAGAAATGATGCCTGATGCCTGATGGATTCAAAATAAATCTCTGAACGCTATTTCAAAGACATTTGAGGTCAAACTTGACGCTAATGGGGTGCATTCTTCAAGGGCCGCATCTAATAGCAAAATTGATTGACAATGGTATAACAGTCTTATCTAAAGTGGCTATAATTACACAACCAATAACATCTTGAACGTGCAACATAGGACATAAGACAATTATCCCTCTCTGCGTGTAGCGTGATGTCCCCCAAAAAACCCACACATGCACAAAGAAGCAAGCCAATTACTTGAGAAAGGAGATTTTATCAGAAATAACACTTCAGGCTGTCTTGGCGGGTAGGTTTGGAATTAAAATAAATCCAGAAAATACGACACCCACTGGCTAGTAAATTTTAACAAAGCCGGCATTTCTTACACGAAATAAATTCCTTCCTAAGATAAATAAACAAAACGAAAATGGAAGCCATATTCAGAAATCGGTACAGGAAAAAGTTTTATAATTCTAACAAAAATAAATTGGATTGACAAGTGCTTCACTGCAATTGGTTATGACGATTCCTAATATAAACTAGAATATTCACATTTAACTGCCAGCTTGTAATTTCGACGCATAATTAAATGCACGTTTGTTTCAGGAGTGAGTGGCCAGGTGTGTGACAGAGATTGGTCAGGTGTGTGACAGAGATTGGTCAGGTGTGTGACAGAGATTGGTCAGGTGTGGGACAGAGATTGGTCAGGTGTGGGACAGATTGGTCAGGTGTGTGACAGAGATTGGTCAGGTGTGGGACAGAGTGGTCAGGTGTGTGATAGAGATTGGTCAGGTGTGGGACAGAGTGGCCAGGTGTGTGACAGAGATTGGTCAGGTGTGTGACAGAGATTGGTCAGGTGTGTGACAGAGATTGGTCAGGTGTGGGACAGAGATTGGTCAGGTGTGGGACAGAGTGGTCAGGTGTGGGACAGAGATTGGTCAGGTGTGGGACAGAGATTGGTCAGGTGTGGGACAAGGATTGGTCAGGTGTGGGACAGAGAGTGGTCAAGTGTAAGACCCAGAAGTGCTCATGACTCACGAGTGACCATTAAAAAAATTGGTCAGGTGTGGGACAGAGATTGGTCAGGTGTGGGACAGAGATTGGTCAGGTGTGGGACAGAGATTGGTCAGGTGTGGGACAAGGATTGGTCAGGTGTGGGACAAAGAGTGGTCAAGTGTAAGACCCAGAAGTGCTCATGACTCACGAGTGACCATTAAAAAAATTGGTCAGGTGTGGGACAGAGATTGGTCAGGTGTGGGACAGAGATTGGTCAGGTGTGGGACAAGGATTGGTCAGGTGTGGGACAAAGAGTGGTCAAGTGTAAGACCCAGAAGTGCTCATGACTCACGAGTGACCATTAAAAAAATTGGTCAGGTGTGGGACAGAGATTGGTCAGGTGTGGGACAGAGATTGGTCAGGTGTGGGACAATGATTGGTCAGGTGTGGGACAGAGAGTGGTCAGGTGTGGGACAGAGATTGGTCAGGTGTGGGACAAGGATTGGTCAGGTGTGGGACAAGGATTGGTCAGGTGTGGGACAGAGAGTGGTCAGGTGTGGGACAGAGAGTGGTCAGGTGTGGGACAAGGATTGGCCAGGTGTGTGACAGAGAGTGGTCAGGTGTGGGACAGAGATTGGTCAGGTGTGGGACAAGGATTGGTCAGGTGTGGGACAAGGCTTGGTCAGGATTGGGACAGAGATTGGTCAGGTGTGGGACAGAGATTGGTCAGGTGTGGGACAAGGATTGGTCAGGTGTGGGACAAGGATTGGTCAGGTGTGGGACAGAGATTGGTCAGGTGTGGGACAGAGATTGGTCAGGTGTGGGACAAGGATTGGTCAGGTGTGGGACAGAGAGTGGTCAAGTGTAAGACCCAGAAGTGCTCATGACTCACGAGTGAACATTTAAAAAAACGCCATACATGTTCCTATGTTCTCATTAGGGCGTGACCATGGAGAAAAATATGTTTTTCTTTACTCACGAAGTCGGCGATTTCGCAAAGCCTGTATTTCATCAGCTACTGAGTCAGTGTCCGCGGCAACAGCAGCAGCAGCAAAAGTTGATGCGTCACTGTAAAACACTTCATCTTCCTCGTTGTCGGACTCTAGCCCGAAGGTTACCGGCTCGTGTAGCTGTTGCTGTCGCTGCCGCTGCTGCTGCTGCTCTTGCTGTGACGGCATTATAATCTGACTGGTCTCACTCTCACCTAATCTGATTTATAACGCAAATCTTAAAGCAATATGCGGTATGGGACTCTCAAACCCTGATTTTATATACCCAGGTGTGAGCGGCGCGGCAAAATAAAACTGGGGAGGTTGGTGTGTGTGGGGCGGGTTGGCACTCGCACGTTGCCATGGTCCCGCATTGGTCTGACTGGCTAGTCTGTCCAAATTCTGACCGCACAGGGTCACGGGGTGGGGTGGGTGGGTGGTCTGAAAAAATCGCATGTTCAAAGGGATAAAAATAGATAATTCGTAATTTTTACCGCTTCTAATAGCAGGCTTGTCCAGTCATCTCTCCGCCCAACTGTTTAGGATGGGGGCAGTCAAAAATAACAGCGGGAGGGCCCTCGACTGGGGGGGGGGATGAAGGAAGGGGCATTTAATGTTATTTGACTATTGTTGTTGCTCGCTACTCGTAACAATGAGCTAAGAGTCTAGACAATGAGATGTTGCCATGCCTAGATTTATTAAGACGGAAGAAAGTCTATTTAAGATCGAGGCATTTGACCCCGTAACTTGGGTCGAAAAAATGAAGGACTGTCTCAGCGGCCCCGGTGTTTTCTGTTGTTTTTTTATTTTTTTCAGCGGGCCTGGAATTGGGGCGGTGGGTCAGCTAGGGCCCTCGATAGTCGACAGGTGGCGACAAGCGGTGGGTGCCCCAACTGAGAAAACTGATTCTAAAAATAGAACAAGGGCTGTATTTATCGCACTTCACAACTGACTGACAATGACCTGTGCTTCGAAAGCGTCAAAAGAAAGGAATTGAAAAAAGTACTAACGCTAACGAACACAGGGTCCTCTGAATCTTGATCTTATTAACTGCTAATCCATATAGCAATAGTAGAGAGCCTAGGCCTAGGCGAACTAGGGGCAAACATGTGTTATTTATTGCCTACTGTCCTGCAGAGGTGTTTGTTGAACGCTTAAGATCGTTTAAACTGTTTCTAACAGACAATGCACCGGCCAGTGACAGAAAACAAAGACCCAGACAAAACAGTAAGCGAAAACAACAAGGATTAGCAAGAAAACTTGCGCTTCGTGGGAATGGAAACTATTTTTGTGTCCGTTTCCCACCACTCTGTTCAATGGTTTAAACAGATTATAGTTAAGATGATTCATTAGATCTGTCCAGAGTGGACATCGCTTCGTATGACACCTACCCGCTGTTAATAAAATAAATACCAATGCAAGCCCCACGAACCCCAGCTCTAAACACACTAATTTGTTGAAACTTGATATAAGCTTACAAACCCCCCTAAATATTAATAGGGCATGAGAATTTAGGATATAATTATCAACCTACTGATAACAGTTTTGGCTTAGATAACTGGCTGGAAGACATTATTAAGAAAGCGGCTTTATTACATCATATCCAAATTTAGAGTTAGTTTGCACGGAGATTCTGACACGAGGTTAAAAAACAGTTCGGGCACTATTTAGCTGTCCTGACATGCCAAGTGCGGGCACTATTTAAACAAAACTTACATTAATTAAATACAATGCTGGCATATGCCTACATGATACATTTCATAAGCTTAAAAAACTTTCATTGGAATATACTGTTTTGTTTCTAATAACATTCATATTTTGTATTATTTCTGAAAAGATTTCTTATCCTCTAAACCGCTTAAAACAAAGTCTACTTAGTCTTGGATGTCTATTTTGTCAAAGAACAAAGTTCTATTATGTCAAGCGGCAGCTAGCCTAGTCAAGTTGCTTGCTTGATTGGGCTAAGCAACAAAAATCTGCAAACTTGGGGTCACTCGGTGCAAGCACTTGTGACTCACTTTTTATAGCCTCCAGAGTTCTTTAGTAAATAGCTAGCTATCTAAAGTTCACGTAGTTATTCATTTCGATGCACTTTTCCGCACGTGACACAGGCCATAGACTAACAGAATTTTGCAAATGCCTATTCTTTCCGCTGCCCCAGCCCCTGACAAGCTGTAGCAACAAGGATCACGTGACACCTATTTAATAAAAACGTGCTTATTTGTTATATCTATCTGTATTCTGTATAATAAATTGAGTCTAAATGGCACATGTGAACAGTGAAACAGTTTTAATACAAAATTGACAGAATCTCTTTCGCTTTCGATTGAAATTATACTCCGCACTTTATTCTTAAGTAATAAGTGGTTGCTAAAGTTTGATAAGTTGGATTGGAAGATTTTCACTTGAATCTGATCACGCGATAAATGCGTGCGCGCCTGGTGCCAATGGTGGCAAAGCGCATCACATGATATTTTAAAGCTCTAAGAATTGACCCTTAGAGTTAGAAGTCCCTTTTATTCGCTTGATCGAATTATGACATAAAAACTAAAAACTATAAATAGTTTAAAAACTATAAAAAAAACTTGACTCACCATGCCCATGATTGCGCATAGCAACATTGGCAACCTCACTGTCCGGATCGGTGAGTAGGCTCTGTTGAGCTATCGCTTCGCCTTCTTCTACATCGTCCGGCAGGTCGGCCATTGGCACGGAGGGTGGCCGATAGGGAAACGGATAACTGTAACCGTACGTCGTTGGTCTCGTAGGGCCAGCGGCCTGATTATTATAATAGTGATGGTTATAGCTGTAGTAATAGTTGGGCCCGTTCGCATTCCTAGCGGGCTGGGGACTAACTGGACGAAACGTGCCAGGTGGCGCCTGCTGCTGCATCATTTGATTTGCCGGCGACAGGCCCAGATTTAAATCCTCCATGCTCATACGGAACTGCTCCTGCTGCTGCTGCTGCTGCTGCTCGTACGGGTCCGAATGAAATTGAATTGGTCTTGTCGCTGACGACGCAGCGCCCGCTGACGGTGACTCGGTTTGATAGCCACTGTCAAAGCCGCCGCCGCCGCCGCCGAGACCTCCGCGCCCAGACGAACTAGACCTAACCCTCACGCCCATGGGTGTACTGCTCCAATCCTGCGCCCCCGGGCCTCTTGGACTAGTCGTGGCCCGAGTTGATCCACTGCCTGGCAGGCTGCTGCTGTTGCTGCCGCCGCCGAGGCCAAAAGACACCTCCGGATTAATCGGCGGCATAGACGGCGACTCGGGCCGCGGATGCGCATTCGAACGCTGACTTGACTGCATGCTTCTGCTTTGCAGGTGGACAAAATCGATCAGTAAAAGACGAAACGAGCTTTGCCTCGCTTAAGTAATGACGATTTAGTGATGCTTGTTACTTTTTTGCACTCAGCGTTTAATGAGAAATGAAGTCTGAAATGTAGACGACGCTTCTTATCACATCACGCGTTTTAAAGTGCACCGATGAACTTAAAAACAGAGAGATGTTTTCAAATCCAAGTTTGCAATGCAACACAAAGGCGTTTCCGATTGCAAATATTGGCCTCCTGACTGGGGTTTGGGGCTGTGTGGTTCCGCTGTTTTAAATTGCCTTCACCAACCCACCCTCCTATCTATTTTCGTTTTCGCTATGGGCTAGAGATTCCAGGCCATCCGATTGGTCGACAAATTTGGGGTGGGAGTGCGCCAGTGGGGTATGCTGGGCCGCGGTTTGAAATCATGGGGTGGTGTGCGCGCGTGATTCACTTCATTGCACCCATAAATTAAAGAAGTCTCTTAAGTTCTTTCTGGCTCAAAGAATGAACAATATTCTTTAATGGCGTCCGTAACAGACTACTGACAAATAATGCGACGACAAAAAAACATAATGGGATTATAAATCAAAAGTCTAATCGTCCCGCTAAAAGCAAATAACCAGAAGAAAAATAAAACAAAACTTAAAAATGCCAGATTAAACTATCTAATGGAATTGAAACAATCATAATTGAAAACTTATATGCCGTAACAGCAAAAGGTTTGGGCGTACAGAGTTAAAAGCTCTTCGTTGCCATGCGTTTTATTGCACGTGTAAAATATAAACTACCCGTTTCTGCCTTGCAAATCCACAAAATTTACTCTCTAAAAGCGTGGTTCTTAGCAGAAAATTCTCGAAAATTTTTCTTTCCTAAGAAGAATGAACAAGTCCCTAAAATCGAAAAAATCCCAAGATCCCAAAACGCAAATATCCTAGAATCTGTAAATCACAATAATTCTAAAATTAAAACCTGACAAAAATATACTGAGAAGGATCCAGAAATCCCAACAATAAGAATCCATAAATCCCAACAAGAATCCACAAATCCCAATAAGAATCCACAAATCCCAACAATTATCAACAAATCAAAACAAGATTAAGAATCCAGAAATCCCAATAAGAATCCACAAATCCCAACAAGAATCCACCAATACCAACAAGAATCCACAAATCCCAAGAATAATCCACAAATCCCAATAAAAATTCTCAAATCCCTAAAAAAAGCCACAAATCCCAAGAATTAGAATCGACAAATACCAACAAGAATCCACAAATACCAACAAGAATTCACAAATCCCAACAAGAATCCACAAATCCCAAGAATTATCAACAAAACAAGAATCTACAAATTCTAACAATAATTCACAAATCCCAACAAGAATCCACATATCCCAACGATTAGAATCCAAAAATCCCAAGAATTAGAATCCACAAATCCCAATAAGAATCCAGAAATCTCAGCGACCCAACGGTCTCCAATAATCCTGAGATTTGAGTAGTCCCAGAAATTCATCAAAACCTGTTTTACATGTTTTGAGAAATGCACAATGACATCATGGATCATGAAACACTAAAAGTGCATTTTCAAAGATCGAGTGCACTCTAGGGAGCAAAGCGAAAATGAATAGGATTTAACAAAGATGACTCATTCAATTGTTCTAAAGTACCCTTTGTTTCAATTAAAAAATGAATTTTTGCTTTTTCTGTTTCCCATTTTTAGGCATTCATTATACTTTAATATGCAAATACGCGAACAATACGCGATCTGCTTTCAAAGTACTCCACGCCGTTGTCCCATACATTTAATTTCACTTTGACTGTCGATGCGTCATAGGAATTTTTGGTGCCTAGATATTGTAAGGCACATCAGCTGCATGGGCCCCAGACAGGCAGACAGGCAGACAGACAGACAGACAGACAGTCGGTTAAGACAAGAGCGCCATAAAATAGCCCTTGCAGCTGTCTAGAAGGTCCTGTTACGTGTCTAGTGCACTTGCACTCGATTTTAAGGAAGAGCATGTAAATAAAGCTCGCGCATGCTGTCATTTTCTGTAATATGAAACTAGCTGGCTGCTGGCTGGGTTCCAGCTTGATTCCGTGATGAAATTTTGAAGCGATTAAAAAAGTTTACTTATATTCCCGGGATCAGAATTTCCTGACTTTTTTCGTCCCGAATCCGGATAAGCTAGTTTCGACTTTCTCAATGAAGAGTAGACATAAAAATCAAATCAATTTTTTTGTACAAGCGTATACATCATAACGACAATGGCAATCCGTTATTTCGTAATGAATCAATGCTTGCGTAAATTTGGCACATGTTTAATTGTTAAATATGTTGAATGTTCGAACTTGTCATTTTAGACATTGCAGGTTTCCCGGTTTCTGGAGATTACGAATACCCGGGATTTATGATTCTGGGATTTATGATTCTTGGGATTTATGATTCTTGGGATTTATGATTCTTGGGATTTATGATTCTGGGATTTATGATTCTTGAGATTTATGATTCCCGGGATTTATGATTCCCAGGATTTATGATTCCCGGGATTTATGATTCCCAGGATTTATGATTCTTGCGATTTATGATTCTTGAGATTTATGATTCTGGGATTTATGATTCTTGCGATTTATGATTCTTGAGATTTATGATTCTGGGATTTATGATTCTTGAGATTTATGATTCCCGGGATTTATGATTCCCAGGATTTATGATTCCCGGGATTTATGATTCCCAGGATTTATGATTCTTGCGATTTATGATTCTTGAGATTTATGATTCTGGGATTTATGATTCCCGGGATTTATGATTCTTGGGATTTATGATTCTTGGTATTTATGATTCTTGGGATTTATGATTCTTGGGATTTATGATTCCCGGGATTTATGATTCTTGGGATTTATGATTCCCGGGATTTATGATTCTTGGGATTTATGATTCTTGGTATTTATGATTCTTGGGATTTATGATTCTTGGGATTTTATGATTCTTGGGATTTATGATTCTTGGGATTTATGATTCCCGGATCACACATGAGCTGCTCTAAAAGCTACCTGACGGGGTTATTTTGATGTCACCTTTTTCACCTCCTAGCTCGTAAAGGCGATGCACCCGCGGCTTTTGAGGGATATATATTAATGGGAGAACCGGGCCTGTTCCCGCCCTAACTACTCCTATCTATAGGTATTCTCATGCAGGGGGTACTTCTAATTTACTAATCTAATCCTTATAGGCGTACATTAGCATTAAATTAGTCTTACATTAGAGTACATAGCTAGAGTACAATATTATCCTGAATCTTTTCATAGCGTCCGTCTACTGTCTATGGACCAAGGACCACTAGTAGGAGTAGGACCAGTAGGACTTATTATAGTAGGACATTTACTATGCTAGCGCACTGATTTACTCACTCCTCGCCATTGGCAAAGAGGGGAGTATAGTTAAAACAAAATTAAAGATTTTATTGGTTCCTAAAGTCCTAGATTAAGTTCCCCTTAAAGAGTCTTGAAAAATTTGTGATTTGAATTTTAAATGGCATGGTTTACATACAATGAGTTAGATTCGTTGAAGTAAAGAGTTTGAGGGGGAAGAGGATTAGGAATACTAAATAAATCTTCGATACACAAGAGCATTAAGAGCAGTGCACAGATTAAGATTAACCAAACCCCGTGAGTTGTCTGGCAACAGGTGGTCGGGCCGGGAAAACAGATCGCAGAAAACTGATATCGAATGGCGAACCGGGTAAAGCCGAGCTAGGAGGGCGTGAGCCTTAGTGCCTATGACGACTGATGACGAAAAACAACGATGTGTGGCGACTGCGGGCAACAAAAATTACAATGCGAAAGCGGTCCAAAAGGTTAGAACGGCGGAAACGTTTTCCAAAAAACGGCGTTACGGCGGGTACAAAGCCAAGGTAACGGTCCGGAGTGTAGGTACGAATGGAAGGGTCCAAAGGCACAAAAGGTTGGTGGTCTTCTCCAAAATAGGCACTGCACCACTAGCGTTATACGAGCCATAGAGCCAGAGTCACGTGCGCACGCCGTGATCGCATGATCCGCCCGACCTTGACTTGTTTACCAGACAGCCGGGTCACGTGGTTCTGATCCCCGTGCGTTGATTAGATGGGACGGGAGTCGGGTGGGTGCACGTTTGAGAGAAAATATAATTTACGAGGGAGAACGGGGCAGGATTACATCAAGGAATCAAGGACCACCAAGAGATGAAAAGACGAGAACGTACGTTTCTTAGAACAAAAAATTGAAGTCTGGTTTTCGCAGTATATCACAAAACGCGGAGATACGAAATTTACTTTTTTAATTTAAATCGTGAAAGCTTTTAATTGGAAGCAGATAGATACACAGCTGCTCTTTTGATGCAACTTGCCTAATATGTTGCTCTACCGAATGTTATAAAGTTTTGTACATTACAATTTGATCCTCTCCTCATACGGTTTTTCTTAAATATTTACTCGTAGTGGTCCTTGAGTTACATATAATAGATCGATGACAGGAGAACAAAAGAATGGAGGGGTGGTTGCGCAATGAATTTTTTTTTTAACTATGTGCGTAATGTGTGCAGGAAGGATCGAGGTGGGTGAATTCTGTGCGCAGTTGGTGGAGAAAACAAAGAATTATGAACAATTGGAGGGAGGTGTGGAAAATTTGCACATGCAAAAAATAACCCTAAAAATGGTATTGGCAGAGAGTTCGAGGTAGTGCAGGGGTAAGTCATCGTGCAGGGTGAGGGAATTGGGACACGAGAAGGGCAAAAAATCCAAAAAATTAAAATACTCCCGATGTCGCTAAAATTTTCTCATTTTCCTACAGATAAGTTGTTTTGTCCAAGACCTAACCGCATTGCTGATATTTTTAACGCGCGCTGGTTACAGCGGTTAGTTATTCTGTTTACAAACTGTCTAACTAGTTTTTCCGTCTTAAATGGCAAACGCATTGACTTCATGTCGATTAATGTCTTCAAAAAGTACTACTTAGAGAATCTTAGTCATTCACATCATTTTCGTATTGGCGAATCGAACTTGCAATATTATTGGACATCGATATCGTGAATGAATCAAATTAGCTAAAGTTAAGCTCAGGATGATGAATATGGACACTTTAATATGTATTTATTCAGGTTTACAAGCATTACTTGCACAACTGATCGTCAAAAAAGCAAACGAAATGTTCTGGTTATGTTCTGGAAATGTTCTGAAATGAACGGAACTTTGGATTAAAATAATCCGAATATATTTTTATTATCACGCTGGCAAGAATAACAAAAAAACATCATAAGCAATGCTATAAAATGATTGTTCTTGTTTTATAAATGACTAAAAACAATATAATGCGCTAATTTCAAGCACGCAGCTCAAAACGTTAATCTGTGTATTTCCAGGAATAAGTCACATGGACTTTTATAATGGCAAAAATTCAAAGTTAATATCAATGTGCGTTTAAATTATATATTAATAAAGGTAAGTGCATTATTTAAGGGCGAATCATAGGCGTAGGAACGGGGGGGACAGTGGGGCCATGGCCCCCCCACTTTTTCGGTTGGGGGGGCCAGTAATGAGATCTGGCCCCACATTTAAAAAGCAAAAAGTTGACTTTTTGCTTATTTTTTACTCTTATTTTTGGATTTTGCTGCTTTTTGGGACTATTTGGGATTTTTTTCGGGGAAATGGATCCTCCCCTTGGCCTTGGCCCCACACTTTTTTAATCATTCCTACGCCTATAGGGCGAATGTAGCTTTGATTATTAAAATTCAGATTATATCTTGCGACTTTGCGTAGCCTCATATGTGGTTTTCATAATAATTTGTTTTAGTTCGCTTTTTAGTTACCAACTAGATGGCCCCCAAACATTACAAATAATTGTTTGTAAACTTGTAGCAATTGCAAATTTTCCTATCAAATGTGCAGTGCAAGTGCAAGTGGCATAATCAACTTCACTATATATATTTTTAAAAGAAATAGGCCCCTAGGCTAGACAAAAACATAATTTCCATCATTTAGACCATTTAAATAAAGCCCACTGACTTGCTGATATGGCATAGTTTTAGGTCATTTAGTTAGTTTCAAAGCTTAGTAAGCTGTGCCTATTTTAAGATTTCTTCAGTGTTTGTGATCAGAGGTTTAGCCACGATCTTTTTTGAAGTAATGTTTTACTTAACAATTGTTTATTCCTCTTTGTTAATGTAGGCTAGGCCTAGTCCTAGCTATTGAGCAAAAACTAATTAACAATAGAACTACATCTAGCCATTTTTGCTACACCCGAATGGAACAATGCAAGCACACGAAACTCAAGAAACTCATGGGCCAACTTTTTGTTGCGCATCTTCTGAAACAAGAAACAAGTCGCCAGCTCTTCAGACCATCGAGATATTCAATGTTTCTGGCCGAAGGTCCAATTTTTCCCATAAGAGCTAGTGTATTTCATACACCCCTATGCACAAATTTGCACTGTGCCTCAGTGCAGCCTTGCCAGGCCTTCAAAATTTATTAGCATGTCACCCGAGTGTGCCTGCATCATCTCCATCTTCGGTGGTCACCTACCTTTATCTAGACAGACTGCTGGACCTTCAAGGGCTACAACAGGTGGAACTAAGCTACTATGGACACCCTGACGCGAATTTCTCAAATTTCAATGCTTAAGCCAAATTTAGGCGCAGCTCAACCACAGGACACCATTGCCTAGTCTGTCAACTAATCAGTCACCACCCAACACTATTACGTTGTAGCATTTGGGCGCTGCCAAAATAAATTGTCAGGGGAGAATTCCCCCCTTGGTATAAAAACTGGCATCAAAATGGCTTGGTAGTTCTACTGTTAAATATAAGTTAGCTAAAATGCTTAGTAGATAATTCATTCCAAAGTTATGACTATTTGTTATTCATGAATATTTTATTATAAAAATTTTTTGTCAGTTAACTTTTTCATTCTTATATTGCATAGTGAAATACTTATAGACATGATAGCATCAACACTTATTGCTAGAGACTTTTAATACTTATTTATATATAATTAACTTTTATTTGAGAAAATTATAGATATTGTTGTATTTTATTGATACCTTTATTGTATAAAAGTTTGCACTGTGTTGTGTTAGTACAATGCATCAGTTTGAAGTGCAATGGAATGAACTTAGGTTAAATTCTATTATATTTATAAGTCTATGAATAATAAAAAACTGTTGATGCACGATAGCTATGGGCACTTGTATATCAATTAGTTGCAGTTGACCAATTGCTAGTCTAATATAAGTCTTTCAGATAATATATTTCTGTTTTTTCTACTGACTACTAAACACTATTACACAATTTCTAAAAATAGCCCTTTTATTTACTATTCATTGCTTAATAATAAGATGAAAGTCATTGAGAAAAATAACTTTATAAAATATTGTTTGGTCTAGAAATCATTAGAACCCAATCTGGGTTCCATTATAACACTATTTCACCTATATATTACCAAAATGCTTATTTTTTCTGTAATTTTACTGCTTATACTCTTTCTTTCCCATTTTACTCTCTTTTTTTAATTCATTTTATTTTAGGTGATTTTAGCCTTGTGGTTTGAGCATTAAACTCACAACTTATAGGTTTGAGCAGGTTGATTCCACCAAAAAAGCATTTAGTGTTCTATAGCAAGACACTCAACTCTGGATAAATTCAGTTGTTAAACCAAGTTGTTAAATGGGTACCAGCACCAGCTCAGCTGGGTACTTTTGGAGGGTGCCACCCCCAGTCTATGGACTGAACAGCTCCATGGAGCCTTCAGATGTGCCACACAATAGCTATGGCTGGACTGTCATCTGCATATATGGCTTAATTGGGGCAGGTGTATTGTTATTATTATTCTTATTAATTAAATTTTTCACTAAAATTCATCTTAAAAATAAGATTAATTCTTCCCCATATAAATTTCCCCTTAATCTTTTAGCCTTGTTATATATATATTTTTCTATACTGATTTGCAATTCTAAAGCCAACCACTGCAGCCAACCTCCATAGTGTTTTTAATCCAGCTAAAACCAGTTTTTAGTTTAACCTAAAGGCACAGCTAAAACATGTATTATTATTAGTATAGTTTTTCTATAATTTATAGAATACTAATGGTCGCATTTATTATCCTTTGAACAGTGTCTGTCTGTGGCATCTGTCTCAGTCTACGAGTAATCTGTGTGCCTTATCTCTCTTATCTCCATCTCACCACCCTAGTTTTCCTTCCCCAGCTAGCTAATGTACATTCATCGCGTGGCTATATATAAGCCTTCAAAAAACCGCGCGAGGCTGTAGTGAGACAAGACAGTTCAGCCTGAGTTCTCTACTCCTAGATTTCTTCACTCCAGGCTAGAGAAGCGACGGGCGAGAGTTGGCATTTTTTCTTTTCCGTTTCTCGCCTGCGCCCACACATCGGCATTGAAAGTTCTAAGTCGCGTCTTATTGGCTGCGAGGTCTTCGCCTTCACTAGCCAATAGGAACGTGCGGCTGTATTATAATTTATTCAAGTTTTTTTCTTTGACTACGATCGTAATTGTATAATTTTCTTCTGTCATACAAAACTTGACTTTCCACCGTAGTGACCAATAGAGAAACTATCTATTCTCTAGCCTCTTGTCCTTTTTACCTCTTCCCTTTGTATTTCTACCCTCTCCCCTCTCCCATTTCTGCCCTCTTTCCTGTCCCATTTCTGCCCTCTTTCCTCTCCTATTTCTGCACTCTTCTTCCTCCTAGTTCTTCCCTCTTGTCTCTCTGTGATATAATAGTTTCTAGCTGGTTTTCGAGTTTGTTTTTACAAGCTTTATCTATTCCATGACAGCTTTTATTTTCACTTTAGCTTTCTTTGATTCGCATAGTTTATCAGTTTATGGAGACTGTACATTATAAAAAAATAAGATTAAGCCAATCTTAGAATCGTTGGATCGAATTTCTTGCGAAGCGAATGTGTTTAGTTAGCAACTAATTTAGCTTCTTGACTTGACTAATTAACTCTGTGTACTATCTAATCGCCAGAAAAAGCCCTCTAGAGATTATCGAGTGGCTCTCTGTTTACAATGTATGCTAATAAAGTTCACAATGTGTCTGGTAAAATGAGTTGGTCTTAATTTTCTCTTTTTATAACTTAAAAAGTTCTATTTGCACTACTTTTTCTTCGTTTAACTTTTTCGTAAAATATTTGACATATTTTTATGTATTTGCAGTGACTAAATTCAGGAATCTAACAATCGGGATCCAGGGATATTAACATCCGGATCCAGGGATATAAAAATCGGGATCCAGGGATTTTACAATCGGGATCCAGGGATCTCACAATCGGGATCAAGGGATCTCACAATCGGATCCAGAAATATTACTATCAGGATCCAGGGATATTACAATCGGGTCCAGGGATCTCACAATCGGGAATTTAGGGATTTTACATTAGGGATCCAGGGATATTAAAATCGGGATCCAGGGAGGGGTATTACAATCGGGATCCAGGGATATTACAATAGGGACCGAGGGATATTACAATCGGGATCCAGGTGTCTCACAATCGGGATCTTATAATCTCTGTGTTGATATCGCATTTGGTATAACATTGGATCGCATGACTGTTGTTGATATCATGTTGTTGATACATATTTTTTCAATAATAATGGTGTGAAACCTGTAGGTGCAATTTGACCGCATTCTAAATTATTTCAGCTTTGAAGTCCCAACGCCCCACCATGGCGAACATTGTGTTCCACTGGTTAGACTATCTAATCTTTGCCATTGTGCTGCTCGCCTCAGCTGCTATTGGCATCGCTTATCACAAGCAGCGCTCGTCCAAGGACATATTTCTAGGCTCTAGACAGATGACACTACTGCCAGTGACCTTCTCTGTCATGGCCTCGTTCATCTCCGCTATATCAATTCTTGGCACAACTGCCGAAGTCTATCAGTCTGGCGTACAGTACATCATCCTGGGCCTCAGCTATTTTCTGGCATTTCCAATCACCGCAGAAGTGTACATGCCTGTACTGTACAGGAATAAAGTGCTCACTGCTCAGCACTATCTAGAGCTGAGGTTTAGCTCATCAGTGCGAACCGCCGCATCCATTGTGTTCTGCATTCAGATGTTCTTCTATCAGGCTGTGGTGCTCTACGCTCCAGCCATCACCTTCCAGCAGGTGAGACTAATAGAGGGTGGGCAATACACTCTGCACACTCTACTGCACACTCTACTGCACTACTGCACACTCTACTGCACTACTGCACACTCTACTGCACACTCTACTGCACACTCTACTGCACACTCTACTGCACACTCTACTGCACTACTGCACACTCTACTGCACTACTGCACACTCTACTGCACACTCCACTGCACTACTGCACACTCTACTGCAAACTCTAGTGCACACTCTACTGCACACTCTACTGCACACTCTACTGCACACTCTAATGCAAACTCTAGTGCACACTCTACTGCACTACTGCACACTCTACTGCACACTCTAATGCAAACTCTAGTGCACACTCTACTGCACACTCTACTGCGCACTCTTCTGCACACTACTGCACACTCTACTGCGCACTCTACTGCGCACTCTTCTGCACACTACTGCACACTCTACTGCGCACTCTACTGCGCACTCTTCTGCACACTACTGCACACTCTACTGCACACTCTACTGCACTAATGCACACTCTATTGCACTACTGCACACTCTACTGCACACTCTAATGAAAACTCTAGTGCACACTCTACTGCACACTCTACTGCACACTCTAATGAAAACTCTAGTGCACACTCTACTGCACACTCTACTGCACACTCTACTGCACACTCTACTGCACTAATGCACACTCTATTGCACTACTGCACACTCTACTGCACACTCTAATGAAAACTCTAGTGCACACTCTACTGCGCACTCTACTGCGCAACTCTTCTGCACACTACTGCACACTCTACTGCGCACTCTACTGCGCACTCTTCTGCACACTACTGCACACTCTACTGCACACTCTACTGCACTAATGCACACTCTATTGCACTACTGCACACTCTACTGCACACTCTAATGAAAACTCTAGTGCACACTCTACTGCACACTCTACTGCGCACTCTTCTGCACACTCTACTGCACACTCTACTGCACTAATGCACACTCTATTGCACTACTGCACACTCTACTGCACACTCTAATGAAAACTCTAGTGCACACTCTACTGCACACTCTACTGCACACTCTACTGCACTAATGCACACTCTACTGCACACTCTAATGAAAACTCTAGTGCACACTCTACTGCACACTCTACTGCACACTCTACTGCACACTCTAATGAAAACTCTAGTGCACACTCTACTGCACACTCTACTGCGCACTCTTCTGCACACTCTACTGCACACTCTACTGCACTAATGCACACTCTATTGCACTACTGCACACTCTACTGCACACTCTAATGAAAACTCTAGTGCACACTCTACTGCACACTCTACTGCACACTCTAATGAAAACTCTAGTGCACACTCTACTGCACACTCTACTGCGCACTCTTCTGCACACTCTACTGCACACTCTACTGCACACTCTACTGCACTAATGCACACTCTATTGCACTACTGCACACTCTACTGCACACTCTAATGAAAACTCTAGTGCACACTCTACTGCACACTCTACTGCACACTCTAATGAAAACTCTAGTGCACACTCTACTGCACACTCTACTGCACACTCTACTGCACACTCTACTGCACTAATGCACACTCTATTGCACTACTGCACACTCTACTGCACACTCTAATGAAAACTCTAGTGCACACTCTACTGCGCACTCTACTGCGCACTCTTCTGCACACTACTGCACACTCTACTGCGCACTCTACTGCGCACTCTTCTGCACACTACTGCACACTCTACTGCACACTCTACTGCACTAATGCACACTCTATTGCACTACTGCACACTCTACTGCACACTCTAATGAAAACTCTAGTGCACACTCTACTGCACACTCTACTGCGCACTCTTCTGCACACTCTACTGCACACTCTACTGCACTAATGCACACTCTATTGCACTACTGCACACTCTACTGCACACTCTAATGAAAACTCTAGTGCACACTCTACTGCACACTCTACTGCACACTCTACTGCACTAATGCACACTCTACTGCACACTCTAATAAAAACTCTAGTGCACACTCTACTGCACACTCTACTGCACACTCTACTGCACACTCTAATGAAAACTCTAGTGCACACTCTACTGCACACTCTACTGCGCACTCTTCTGCACACTCTACTGCACACTCTACTGCACTAATGCACACTCTATTGCACTACTGCACACTCTACTGCACACTCTAATGAAAACTCTAGTGCACACTCTACTGCACACTCTACTGCACACTCTACTGCACACTCTAATGAAAACTCTAGTGCACACTCTACTGCACACTCTACTGCGCACTCTTCTGCACACTCTACTGCACACTCTACTGCACACTTTACTACACTCTCTCCTATACACTCTTCTGCACACTCTACTGCAAACTCTAGTGCACTACTGCACACTCTACTGCACACTCTACTGCACACTCTACTGCACACTCTACTGCACTACTGCACACTCTACTGCACTACTGCACACTCTACTGCACTACTGCACACTCTACTGCACACTCCACTGCACTACTGCACACTCTACTGCAAACTCTACTGCACACTCTACTGCACACTCTACTGCACTACTGCACACTCTACTGCACTACTGCACACTCTACTGCACACTCTAATGCACACTCTACTGCACACTCTACTGCGCACTCTTCTGCACACTACTGCACACTCTACTGCGCACTCTTCTGCGCACTCTTCTGCACACTACTGCACACTCTACTGCGCACTCTACTGCACACTCTACTGCACTAATGCACACTCTATTGCACTACTGCACTCTACTGCACACTCTAATGAAAACTCTAGTGCACACTCTACTGCACACTCTACTGCGCACTCTTCTGCACACTCTACTGCAAACTCTACTGCACACTTTACTACACTCTCTCCTATACACTCTTCTGCACACTTTACTACACTCTCTCCTATACACTCTTCTGCACACTACTGCAAACTCTAGTGCACTACTGCACACTCTACTGCGCACTCTACTGCACACTCTACTGCACACTCTACTGCACACTCTACTGCACTACTGCACTCTCTACTGCACACTCTACTGCACGCTCTACTGCAAACTCTAGTGCACACTATACTGCACACTCTACTGCGCACTCTACTGCACACTCTACTGCACACTCTACTGCACACTCTACTGCACACTCTACTGCACTACTGCACTCTCTACTGCACACTCTACTGCACGCTCTACTGCAAACTCTAGTGCACACTATACTGCACACTCTACTGCACGCTCTACTGCACACTCTCGTATACACTCTACTGCACACTCTCCTTTACACTCTACTACACACTCTCCCAAACACTCTCCTGCACACTCTCTCCTGTATACTCTACTGTACACTTTACTACACTCTCTCCTATACACTCTTCTACACACTCTACTGCACACTGTCCTATACACTACTGTACAATCTACTGCACACTTTACTGCCCACTCTCCTCTCCAATAATAGCGAAGTTCACAAGCAAATTGAGGTAAGGTTGCACATGAGGTTTCAAGAGGCTTCACATGAGGTTTGTGAAACGATGACGAATGATTTCTGTTTCCATGAATCACCCAAGGTGACAGGCCTGTCCTTTCCGCTGACCATGGTTCTCACTGGCGTTGTTTGCACATTCTACACCGCTCTTGGCGGCATCAAAGCCGTCATGTGGACCGACTTGGTACAAATGATTATCGTGTTTGTAGCCTTCTGCAGCCTGGTTGTCATGGCAACCATAGAAGTTGGTGGCCTGCAACGCGTCTTTGATGTCGCCGCCGCTGGTGGTCGACTGAATTTTTTTAACTTCAACCCGGACCCAACTGTCAGGCACAGCTTCTGGACATTGCTGATCGGCGGCACTGGAATGTGCCTGACCATCTACTCAGCTAACCAGGTGAGAATTGGATCTCAGTAATTGGGAATGGGATCTCAGTAATAAGGAATGGGATCTCAGTAATTGGGAATGGTATCTCAGTAATTGGGAATGGTATCTCAGTAATTGGGAATGGGATCTCAGTAATTGGAAATGGGATCTCAGTAATTAGTATTGGGATCTCAGTAATTAGTATTGGGATCTCAGTAATTAGAAATAGGATCTCAGTAATTAGGAATAGGATCTCAGTAATTAGTATTGGGATCTCAGTAATTTGGAATGGGATCTCAGTAATTAGGAATAGGATCTCAGTAATTAGTATTGGGATCTCAGTAATTTGGAATGGTATCTCAGTAATTAGTATTGGGATCTCAGTAATTAGTATTGGGATGTCAGTAATTAGTATTGGGATCTCAGTAATTTGGAATGGTATCTCAGTAATTAGTATTGGGATCTCAGTAATTAGTATTGGGATGTCAGTAATTAGTATTGGGATCTCAGTAATTTGGAATGGGATCTCAGTAATTAGGAATGGGATCTCAGTAATTTGGAATGGGATCTCAGTAATTTGGAATGGGATCTCAGTAATTAGGAATGGGATCTCAGTAATTGGGAATGGGATCTCAGTAATTTGGAATGGGATCTCAGTAATTAGGAATGGGATCTCAGTAATTGGGAATGGGATCTCAGTAATTAGTATTGGGATCTCAGTAATTAGTATTGGGATCTCAGTAATTAGTATTGGGATCTCAGTAATTGGGAATGGGATCTCAGTAATTAGTATTGGGATCTCAGTAATTGGGAATGGGATCTCAGTAATTAGTATTGGGATCTCAGTAATTAGTATTGGGATCTCAGTAATTGGGAATGGGATCTCAGTAATTAGTATTGGGATCTCAGTAATTGGGAATGGGATCTCAGTAATTAGTATTGGGATCTCAGTAATTAGTATTGGGATCTCAGTAATTGGGAATGGGATCTCAGTAATTAGTATTGGGATCTCAGTAATTGGGAATGGGATCTCAGTAATTAGTATTGGGATCTCAGTAATTAGTATTGGGATCTCAGTAATTGGGAATGGGATCTCAGTAATTAGTATTGGGATCTCAGTAATTGGGAATGGGATCTCAGTAATTAGTATTGGGATCTCAGTAATTAGTATTGGGATCTCAGTAATTGGGAATGGGATCTCAGTAATTTGGAATGGGATCTCAGTAATTAGGAATGGGATCTCAGTAATTAGTATTGGGATCTCAGTAATTGGGAATGGGATCTCAGTAATTAGTATTGGGATCTCAGTAATTAGTATTGGGATCTCAGTAATTAGTATTGGGATCTCAGTAATTTGGAATGGGATCTCAGTAATTAGTATTGGGATCTCAGTAATTGGGAATGGGATCTCAGTAATTAGTATTGGGATCTCAGTAATTAGTATTGGGATCTCAGTAATTAGTATTGGGATCTCAGTAATTGGGAATGGGATCTCAGTAATTGGGAATGGGATCTCAGTAATTTGGAATGGGATCTCAGTAATTGGAAATGGGATCTCAGTAATTAGTATTGGGATCTCAGTAATTAGTATTGGGATCTCAGTAATTGGTATTGGGATCTCAGTAATTGGGAATGGGATCTCAGTAATTGGAAATGGGATCTCAGTAATTAGTATTGGGATCTCAGTAATTGGGAATGGGATCTCAGTAATTAGTATTGGGATCTCAGTAATTAGTATTGGGATCTCAGTAATTGGTATTGGGATCTCAGTAATTGGGAATGGGATCTCAGTAATTGGAAATGGGATCTCAGTAATTGGTATTGGGATCTCAGTAATTGGGAATGGGATCTCAGTAATTGGAAATGGGATCTCAGTAATTGGTATTGGGATCTCAGTAATTGGGAATGGGATCTCAGTAATTGGAAATGGGATCTCAGTAATTAGTATTGGGATCTCAGTAATTAGAAATAGGATCTCAGTAATTAGGAATAGGATCTCAGTAATTAGTATTGGGATCTCAGTAATTTGGAATGGGATCTCAGTAATTAGGAATAGGATCTCAGTAATTAGTATTGGGATCTCAGTAATTTGGAATGGTATCTCAGTAATTAGTATTGGGATCTCAGTAATTTGGAATGGTATCTCAGTTATTAGTATTGGGATCTCAGTAATTAGTATTGGGATGTCAGTAATTAGTATTGGGATCTCAGTAATTTGGAATGGGATCTCAGTAATTAGGAATGGGATCTCAGTAATTAGGAATGGGATCTCAGTAATTGGGAATGGGATCTCAGTAATTGGGAATGGGATCTCAGTAATTAGTATTGGGATCTCAGTAATTAGTATTGGGATCTCAGTAATTAGTATTGGGATCTCAGTAATTGGGAATGGGATCTCAGTAATTAGTATTGGGATCTCAGTAATTGGGAATGGGATCTCAGTAATTAGTATTGGGATCTCAGTAATTAGTATTGGGATCTCAGTAATTAGTATTGGGATCTCAGTAATTGGGAATGGGATCTCAGTAATTGGGAATGGGATCTCAGTAATTTGGAATGGGATCTCAGTAATTTGGAATGGGATCTCAGTAATTAGGAATGGGATCTCAGTAATTAGTATTAGGATTTCAGTAATTGGGAATGGGATTTCAGTAATTGGGAATGGGATCTCAGTAATTGGGAATGGGATCTCAGTAATTGGGAATGGGATCTCAGTAATTAGGAATGGGATCTCAGTAATTAGTATTGGGATCTCAGTAATTAGTATTGGGATCTCAGTAATTGGGAATGGGATCTCAGTAATTAGTATTGGGATCTCAGTAATTGGGAATGGGATCTCAGTAATTAGTATTGGGATCTCAGTAATTTGGAATGGGATCTCAGTATTTTGGAGGTATGGTTGCAGTACATGAAGATGGGATTTTTTTATTTAGGCTGGGATTTATATCACTACTTTAGAGTTTAGAATGAGCAGTTTTGAAAATGGAATCTCAATATTTGTAAATTTGTGTAAACTTGTGAAGCTCTCAGCCTCTAAAAGCTGCGATTCCTCATCGCCCCAATCCGCGCAGGCGCAGCTACAGCGCTACCTGAGCTGCTCCAGCGAGTTGGTCGCTAGGCGAGCCATCTACCTTCAGATGCCGCTTACCTTTCTATTCCTGTGCTTCCTATGCCTGGCTGGCCTAGTTATCTACGCGTTCTACGCCGACTGCGATCCGTTACTATCCGGTGACATTGTGAAACGGGATCAGCTTCTACCGGCCCTGGTTGTTCGCCTGTTCTCCACCCGGCCAGGAATCACCGGCCTATTCGTGTCGTGCATATTTGCCGCCTCTCTGAGCACCGTGTCATCCGGCATCAATAGCCTGAGCTCCGTTGTGCTCGAAGATCTGATACGGCCTTTTAGGCCAAATCTAACAGAGAAATCGGCCGGCTGGGCTGCCAGGATTATCGCCGTTGTGCTCGGTTTGAGCACAGTTGGAGTAGGCTTCCTGGCTACTAACCTGCCAGCTACGGTGCTACAGATTGTTCTCAGCCTATTTGGCATTGTCGGCGGTCCACTATTGGCCCTGTTCACTCTGGGCATCCTGTTTCCGTGGTGCAACCGTTGGGGCGCCCTGGCCGGCCTTGGTACTAGCCTGGCCACCACAATGTCCTTCAGTGTGGCGGCCCTGCTCGACCCTCCGCCGCCGGATCATCGGCCATTTGGCACCGACGGCTGCTGGAATGGCACCGTCGACATAAATGGCACCACCACCGTTGATGACTTCTTGCGTAGCAACTGGACCTCCACTAATGCTTCAACGATTGCTACGGTGGCTAGGCAACGACCAGCTCATTGGCTGTCCTATTTGTACTATACTCCGTTGGCCTTATTGGTTGCCATAGCAACCGGACTGATTGTCAGCGGCCTGACAGGTTTCACTAGGTCGAAACCGCCGTCGCCGAAGCTTGTACATCCACTGCTGTGGCGCCTGGCCGCTGTCGGCTCTTTTGACGTCGCCAGCGGCGGAAATGATGTCGACGACTCAGCCGCAGTGGCCGCCGCTGCCGCTGATGATGACGAAGCGGAAAATGGCAGTTCTAATCGTAGAAAACAGCTAAAAACTGAGAACACTCCGTTAAAAATTGAGGTGGAGTTTAGCAACCGGCATTCTGTTGTGCTGCTGAACAGGGTGGAAAAATTATCACCCGAGTGAAGCAAAACAATGCGTGCGCCTAGTCGCCTAGCAACCGCATAACAACTGCGCAGCAACCGTACTTAAAAAAAAGAAACACTGATTTCCGACCAATATCTATGTATGTATTTCATCTGTTTGTATAATTGCCTATCGTAATAAAATTAGACATTTCATTTTTATAGTAGCAGCATAATCATAGAATCCTTGTATGCATAAAAATACGATAAGACTATAGTTATTGGTAAAATATCGGTTCACAAAGCAAATTTTTACTACGAGTTCTACTTACCCGAGATACAAATATTTCGATACATATCGGCTAATTCTTTGTCCCGATGTAAACTTGAATTCTGGTTCTTAGAGCCTCCTCGGGCCAATATGGGCATCAGGTGAGCATGCTGGATGAAGCAATTAGTTACTAATTTATTTAGAGACTAGTTACTAATACTAACTCGCACTTAAATACGAAGTCTTAAACCAATTAAGACTGGCAATATGCTGGTGTTTTATACTTCATCTAAAAACTGTGCTAGCACTTGCCTGATTTTTCACTTGATTTTTAATTGATGATTCAATATGATGATGGCGATGAGTTTATAAGCAATTTTGGCTTTAATGTTTTGTTTAACTTGCCTGTAGCTAAAAATTCAGTTTTTACTTTTTTAAATTCGCGTTTAGGTTTCAAAAAATTTCACCTTTAAAGCTAAATATTTTATCTGTTATCTATAGTTAGCAGTATATTATTCTTTTTAAAATCAGATACCGAATACGAAATAAAAAAACTCGGCAAAAAATTTTTTTTCTGTTGTCTGATTTTGTTATTCTCGTATATAATTTATAAAAGCATTTATAAAAATGCTTTTTTGAATAGCTATAAATTCAATGAATAATGACCAGTTGTGGTTTACAAGTAAATTTTGTTTAGTTGCGCTAGCTTTTGAAACTGAATGTTTTACAGGTTATGAATCCCATTTTTGTATGCTACATGTGCTACTCATAAAACATGAAAGCAGTAGTAGTGATCTCAACAATAATTCTGTGTGCATAATTTAGGAGTTTTTACTGAATCTCGCCTAATTTTTTAACAGATAAATTTTTGAATCAAGGGAAACTTGTTCTTTTACATTTTGTTATAACTAGTTAATTTAAACTAGCGCCAAAGAGCAACGACTTCAATTCAGTTTTTCACCTCTATTCTAATAAGGTGAAAAACTGATCAAAAATGTTTGCTCAACTTAAAAAACAACATTGGTTTTATGCACTCTTTTAGTGTTAATGCACTCACAATTCACAATATTCCGTACACTCCATTATTTACATATTTATAGCCCTTTGATTGACACTTTGACAGTTGTGTTTGATTGATTGACTTATTTTAAATGTACTCTTGCGTTTTAAATTGAACTCCCTCTAGTAAACCAGATTGACCTTGCCTTGGACACCTGATTGACCTCCCCTTGGACACCTGATTGACCTCCCCTTGGACACCTGATTGACCTCCTTGGACACCTGATTGACCTCCCCTTGGACACCTGATTGACCTCCCCTTGGACACCTGATTGACCTCCCCTTGGACACCTGATTGACCTTCCCTTGGACACCTGATTGACCTCCCCTTGGACACCTGATTGACCTCCCCTTGGACACCTGATTGATCTCCTTGGACACCAGATTGACCTCCCCCTAGTACACCAGATTGACCTCCCCCTAGTACACCAGATTGACCTCCCCTAGTACACCTGATTGAACTCCCCCTTGTGCACCGGATTAACCTCCCCCTAGTACACCTGATTCACCTCCCCCTAGTACACCAGAATGAACTCCCTCTAGTACACCTGATTGACCTCCCCCTAGAACACCTGATTGACCTCCCCCTAGTACACCTGATTGACCTCCCCCTAGAACACCTGATTGACCCTCCCCTAGTACACCTGATTGACCTCCCCCTAGTTCTAGTACACCTGATTGACCTCCCCCTAGTACACCTGATTGACCTCCCCCTAGTACACCTGATTGACCTCCCCCTAGTACACCTGATTGACCTCCCCCTAGTACACCTGATTGACCTATTTTCTTTGATTCAGCTCTTTTTCGGCCCATACTTGACCCCTTTGAGAAGGGAATTGTCCCATTGACATCACCTTCTCATTTATGGACCAATGGTTAGCTTGAATTCAAATCTGTGATAAAATTTCGGACTTAATTATGAGTTCCTTTTCCAAACAATTTTTATTGCTTTATTGCTCGTAATTTGTTTAATTAACAGATATTTCTGTTTCCGTTTTATCCGGACGAAGCGGTCATTCTTATCGCCGCGTTTGTTTTTGCAATAAAATTAAGATGGAGATGTAAAATGTCTCTGCAGAGACCTGAGTTGATTTTGAAATCAAAAGTTTAATTTTGAGTAGCCTTCTGGTTTGAATAGTTGTTACATTTTGTTTATCAGAAAATTAGTCCATTCCGACAATGGAACAGAATATATACTTCACTTAAAAAAACTAACGATTGCTAAGTCTATTTTCCCAATAATCATCGAATTCCAAAAAATTAACAAATTCCAAAAAATCAACGAATTCCCAATAATCAACGAATTCCCAATAATTACCGAATTCCTAAAATTCAGCGAATTCCGGATAATCAACGAATTCCCAATAATTACCGAATTCCTAAAATTCAGCGAGTTCCGGATAATCAACGAATTCCCAATAATTACCGAATTCCTAAAATTCAGCGAATTCCGGATAATCAACGAATTCCCAATGATCAAAGAATTCCAAAAAATTAACGAATTCCTAAAATTCAGCGAATTCCGGATAATCAACGAATTCCCAATGATCAAAGAATTCCAAAAAATTAACGAATTCAAAAAAATCAATGAATTCCCAATAATCAATGAATTCGTAATATTTTACGAATTTCCAAAAACCAACGAATTCCTAAAAATCATCGAATTCCCAATAATCAATGAATTCGTAATATTTTACGAATTTCCAAAAACCAACGAATTCCTAAAAATCATCGAATTCCCAATAATCAACGACTTCTCGATAATCAACGAATTCCTAATAATCAGCGAATTTCGGATAATCAACGAATTCCCAATAATTAACGAATTCCCAATAATCAACTAATTCCAAATAATCATCGAATTCCCAATAATCATCGAATTCCCAATAATCATCGAATTCCCAATAGTCAATGAATTCCCAATAATCAACGAATTCCCAATAATCAACGAATTCCCAATAATCAACGAATTCCCAATAGTCAACGAATTCCCAATAATCATCGAATTTCCAATAATCAACGAATTCCCAATAATCAACGAATTCCCTATAATCAACGAATTCCAAAAAATTAACGAATTTCCAAAAACCAACGAATTCCAAAAAATCATCGAATTCCCAATAATCAACGACTTCTCGATAATCAACTAATTCCTAAAAATCAGCGAATTCCGGATAATCAACGAATTCCCAATAATTAACGAATTCCTAAAATTCAGCGAATTTCGGATAATCAACGAATTCCCAATAATTAACGAATTCCTAATAATCAGCGAATTCCGGATAATCAACGAATTCCCAATAATTAACGAATTCCTAATAACCAGCGAATTCCGGATAATCAACGAATTCCCAATAATTAACGAATTCCTAATAATCAGCGAATTCCGGATAATCAACGAATTCCCAATAATTAACGAATTCCGGATAACCAACGAATTCCAAATAATTAACGAATTCCTAATAATAAACGCTTAAGTCCCAAAAGTCGTCGACCAAATTAAGAGGCAAAAATGAGAGAATAATTCCGTCACAATGGCGGGCTCAAATCTCAACCGAACCTCCGTTAAAACGGTCGCATTTATACTTCTTTTTGATAAGAGCAAATAACATTTTACAGAGAAAAAAGAAAAGTTTATTCTGAAAGAAAGACGGATAAAGTTATTTGTAAGCATGCACCGGAACTTTTTGTCGTGACTTGTCGCTTCTTGACTTTAAAACCGCTAAACTGACGACCTATTGTGACCCTTCTGTGTTGACAGTTTGAGCACTTTTAACTCGTCCGGCCGACTCTCGGAGGTTCTTGAAGTCACAAAACTGAGCTGCAGCGGAAGGCTGCGCCTAACTGACATCGTGCCACCGTCTTCAACGACGATGTTGCCGACATAGGTTCTAGTCCAGGTGCTGACTGGGTCCTTGGTTTGGGTCGCATTGTAGGCTGAAATTTCACAGGATTTGCATTTGAGGTCTTAGTCATTGTCTTAGTCATTGTCTTAGTCATTGTCTTAGTTATTGCTTAGTACGAGCAATTGTCTCGTAATTGTCTTAGTCATTGTCTTAGTAATTGTCTTAGTCATTGTCTTAGTCATTGTCTTAGTTATTGCTTAGTAATTGTCTTAGTCATTGTCTTAGTCATTGCTTAGTCATTGTCTTAGTACTTGTCTTAGTCATTGTCTTAGTCGTTGTCTTAGTCATTGTCTTAGTCATTGTCTTAGTCATTGTCTTAGTCGTTGTCTTAGTCATTGTCTTAGTCATTGCTTAGTCATTGTCTTTGTCATTGTGCTTAACAGTAATAAGGCCACCGGTATTGGGAATTTGAATACATTATCGAATACATTCGATAGCTCCCAAACCAAATGACCGATTTTCGTTGAAGTCCAGCGAGGCTAAAATTTTTCCACCTTTTACGATGAACTAACTTTTCATTATAGCGTAATTTTCATCGCTCACCAATGTCCAAGTTGGATTTTGCAGTCTGATCGAAATCTTCAGCGAAGACCACGGCTGGATAAGTCTGTGAATGGAATGTTCCAATATCTATGTCCAATATCATGTTATACATGTACTAGTATAAACTGTAATTTTTCGCGTGCATTTGCAATTTGGATGTGAATTTTTATCATACGATTGCTTTAACTCGCCTGAGAGGTTGTAGGAATGGCATACATTACCATGGCCGCTAAGATCGGAAGGATACCCGAAGCGTAGAACGAGATGTCCCATCGATCGGTGACGTCATTGATGTAGCCTTGAATATTTAGACAATTTTTGTGACGAGTTAAGGCGGGATTCGCTTATGATAAAGTGGATAAGGGGCCAGACAAGATAGTGGTTAGCGATCTGAGCAATAAGGATCGTTGATAGCGATCTGACCAATCAGGATTGTTGATGGCAATCTGGCCAATTGGGATCGGATGGTGAGAAACGAATGACCAATCAAGATCGGAGGGTGGGAAATAAGCTGACCAATCAGGATCGTTGATAGCTATCTGACCAATCAGGATCGTTGATAGCTATCTGACCAATCAGGATCGTTGAAAGCTATCTGACCAATCAGGATCGTTGATAGCGATCTGACCAATCAGGATCATTGATAGCGATCTGACCAATCAGGATCGTTGATAGCGATCAGAATGACTGACTAACCAGAATGAGAGGGTTTACAGAGCTGACCAATGACCGAGGATCGATGGGTAGGTGTAGCTCACCTGCCAGCAGCGGTCCCAGAGCAGTGGGCAGAGACATCGCCATGAGCAAAAAGCCGATGGCCTGTGAAGCGCCGCGAGGCCCCACGAGGTCGAACGCAATGGGACCAGTCAGGCACACGATGGCGCCGTCGCACAGGCCGAATAGCAGGGCCAGCAGGACTAGAAGAGTCTGGTGCTGACTAGGCGGCAGGAGCAGCATGCTGACGCCCAAAGCAGCGAAGGAGGCCTGCTGCAGGTGGATGCGGTTGACGCACTGACTGTCAGCCAGTTTGCCTACGGTCAGTTTGGCAACACTGCTTGCCAGATTGATGCACACCAGCAGCATGGCGGCTTCCGACTCGGCGGCCGACATCGACTGTCTAATTTGGCGTTGAAGCTCCGGGTTGACACCGCTGCTGCTGTTGCTGCCGCTTCCTACGCTACTGTTGTGACTGCCGCTGCAATGACGGCTCATTCCGCCTCCAGTACTGTCCATGATGGCCGTCAGTTGCTTGTCGCTAGTGATGTTGTACTGCAACAGCGCTCGTTGTTGTAAGAAATTTGGCTGGAAGAAAAATTAATTATTTCAATCAGACTTGTGAATGGAAGATAAGGCTGAAGATAAACGTGGTTACTAATGTAGAATGGCTCCTAATTATATCAGTTTAGGTTTTAGATAGCTAGGTACCAGGCTGTGGGGTCGAGGCTCCGTACACAGATTTGGGTTTAGGACGCTGGTTGTAAAAGGCTGAGCCTGGGGATCTCTACGTAAAATAAAGTTAAGGACAATGGTTAGTACAATGGTAAGGCTTGGGGTTCTCTACGTAGATTAGGAGTGTACAAGGTTGAGGTTTTCGCTAAGTGGTTTTGATGACAAATGTTTTACAAAGATTTTATTTGAGGCTCTCTACGTAAATTAGGGTCAATGACAATAGTGATATTTGGGGCTCTATACGTAGATAAGTGCAAAGGATCAGTGGCGTAGCCAGGATTTCTCTCTAGGGGCCGCGCCTTTTGGGGGCACCACTATAACACATGGGGCGCCATGCACTACCACATGGGGCGCCATGCACTACCACATGGGGCGCCATGCACTACCACATGGGGCGCCATGCACTACCACATGGGGCGCCATGCACTACCACATGGGGCGCCATGCACTACCACATGGGGCGCCACCACCAGTGGGCGCTAGTGCCAACAACTAGGGGTTGCCACTACCATGGGGGCGCCACTAGTCGCACGATGGGGCGCAACACAGTTTCGTCAGCCGATTAGGGGGGCCCACGGCTCTCCTTGCCCCCCCCTGATGGCTACGCCCCTGCTAAGTACAGTGTAAAAGCTTGAGATTTGGGGCACAGATACTAACCAGAAAGGCGAACGGCACAAAGTAGCCAACCATGGCCAGCGGACAGGCCGCAATCCAGACCATGAGGCCGCGACTTCGCCAGATGCTGACATTGCAAAACTTAGCCAGGAAGGTGCCAAATCCGCTCAAACTCTCTACTATAGAGTTTCTCGGCGACAAATAGTGATCCAATTCGATGTGTCGCGCCGGTCTAGTTGGAGTCCAGGTGAGAGCATAGAGCATAATGAAAGCGCTTAGAATGGCCATAATTCGAAACGTATTAGCTAGACCGATTTTATCTAACAGAACTGGTTTCATCATATGTGTTAGCGGCACTGAGAATACGCCGCTGCCCAATGTGACAATGCCATTAGCCAGACCCATGTGCCGCTCGAAATAGTGGCCAAGTATGACTAGGCTCGGCGTATATACCAATGCAGCCCCGATGCCGAATAGAAAGCTGTGTGTTAGTAGTAGCAGGGACACGCGGTCCGGTCTATCACAGAACGAGCTGCACAATAGGCCCAGTACGCAGATTAAGCCGCCGACAATGGCCACTGGTCGAATGCCCAGTCGGTCTGTTAATATGCTGGCCAAAAATGAGAAGAAAAATAGACAACCGATGGCCGAGGAACCGATGGCGCCTAGGGATAGCGTTGGGGCGAGGTGTCATGGCTTTTGGCGACTTAAAATGGTTTGTGACGAAGCATCATTGGTTTGTGACGATGTAAATAGTTTGTGACGAGGTATCTTGGTTTGTGATGATGTATCATGTTTTGTGACGATGCATCATTGGTTTGTGACGGTTTATCATGGTTTGTGACGATGTATCATGGTTTGTGACGATGTATCATGGTTTGTGACGATGTATCATGGTTTGTGACGGTTTATCATGGTTTGTGACGATGCATCATTGGTGTGTGACGATGTAAATGGTTTGTGACGGTTTATCATGGTTTGTGACGATGTATCATGGTTTGTGACGATGTATCATGGTTTGTGACGATGTATCATGGTTTGTGACGGTTTATCATGGTTTGTGACGATGCATCATTGGTGTGTGACGATGTAAATGGTTTGTGACGGTTTATCATGGTTTGTGACGATGTATCATGGTTTGTGACGATGTATCATGGTTTGTGACGATGTATCATGGTTTGTGACGGTTTATCATGGTTTGTGACGATGCATCATTGGTGTGTGACGATGTAAATAGTTTGTGACGATGTATCATGGTTTGTGACGATGTATCATGGCTTGCGACGATGCATCATGGTTTGTGACGATGTATCAAAGTTTGTGACGATGTATCATGGTTTGTGACGGTTTATCATGGTTTGTGATGATGTATCATGGTGTGTGATGATGTATCATGGTTTGTGATGATGTATCATGGTTTGTGATGATGTATCATGGTGTGTGATGATGTATCATGGTTTGTGACAATATATTGGTGCATCAGAAGAAAGATAGTTATCGGTCGTTTTTTGATATGGTATATAGATGTCAGTATTAAATTTGTAGCATGATTCTGGCCAACGAGTCATTACCAGCCATCGATTTGCTAGCCCCGTATTTAGCGATGAGCCATTCGCTAATTATGCCAAAACTATTGATCACAGCGAAGATGGTGCCATTGGTGCAGAATGAGGTCAGGCAGACTAGCCAAGCGGCGCATCCACCGTCGGCCGGGTGAAACTCGGGAATCTCTTCAGCGTCTCGAATGACTGCGAGTTCAGGTGCTTTGTCGGCGGCGTCTGCCTTGTCGTCCTGATCAGCCTTCGCTGAATCGGCGGCGACTTCTGGTGATGAGCCAACGCTGCCGCTGCCGCTGCTGCTGTCAATGCTGGTGCGTTTCTTCTGTGACGTCGCCGCCGCTTTCTGGAAATAACACTAGACTCTATACTCTTAGTAGCTCTCTTGGGATTTCACAAGAGCCTATACCGGCTTTGTCTTAAAACGTCACCTTTTCCTGGCATAAATATTAACAAATTTTAACGCGTTAAACGACGTCAGAATGTTTAAATTCTTAAAATATACTAATCAATACTGGTGTCATGAGAGGAAGAGGGTTAACGCGTTTGCCTATCGCACCAAACTCATTGAGCTTGACCCCACGACACTATTACTTTAATGACAGCATAATTAAACAGCTAATATTAACTGGATGATCTAACGTACATACATAATGCAACTTACATGCTTCTCCGCCTCTTTTGCTGAACTGTTTACAATTTGAGACGTTATAGTTTGGCATATATTTTGCATTCTCTACCTCATGACCTATTATTATGAAGAGTGTTAGATAGATCTATTAGCCGATACAAACAGATCAGGAACTCCAATATTCGTTTGAAAAGCGCAGCTGTTATTTACATAGCTTATACGTATCCCCCGACTTGCCCCGGGCAGCTGTCTATGTTTTTAAGCTTTTCATTTATTTGCACAAGTGCAATAAATTATTTATTTCACTTTGCATTGGTAGATTTATGCTAGGCTTCCGAGTGCGTAAATAGTCTTTGCACGAGTGCGCGCAGCGCACGAGTGCCATAGACTATTTACGCACTAGGAAGCCTAGCATAAGTGCATTGATTTATGACCAAGTGTGTGTGCGCAAGACCAGCTCCTTCGGCCCATAGACAATACCCGTCTGGGATTTACTGCATAGTAGCTCAGAAGAGGGATGGCACGGAGATCAAGTGGAGTATCATTTACCGCACAAGTTGCGGAATTTACTGCACACTTCAATCTATTTCTTTGATGGCCTTTGGGTGTCAGGTGGCAGAAACCGCCAATATAGGCACAGTCACCCGTGATGCCGATCGGGAGCTTTGGTTGAAGGTCCCGACGGTCGCCGCCGATTCTCCAAACGGCGATAAAGGCGATAAAAAGCAGCAGCAGCTGGACTTATTTAGACCAGGCGTCCGCTATACGCGTCGATGAGCAGCTGTTCGCCGAGTATAGATTCAGCGTCGAGCAGCTGATGGAACTGGCTGGACTAGCCTGCGCCCAGGCCGTGCACCGGGCATTTCCGCCAGCCTCTAAGCTAGGCGGAAGCGCTCACCGACCGCGTGTTTTTGTGTACGTCAATCCAGCCAGATTGTCTGGTCTCGCTGACTGCGCCTAAGATGTGTGCACACTTTAACGGCCCGTTTCATTTCTTAGGCGGTCGGTTCGTACCGCCGGAGCTGGCGGCCAAGTTGAACCTGCACTTGCCCAGTACTGTCCATGATGGCCGTCAGTTGCTTGTCGCTAGTGATGTTGTACTGCAACAGCGCTCGTTGTTGTAAGAAATTTGGCTGGAAGAAAAATTAATTCTTTCAATCAGACTTGTGAATGGAAGATAAGGCTGAAGATAAACGTGGTTACTAATGTAGAATGGCTCCTAATTATATCAGTTTAGGTTTTAGATAGCTAGGTACCAGGCTGTGGGGTCGAGGCTCCGTACACAGATTTGGGTTTAGGACGCTGGTTGTAAAAGGCTGAGCCTGGGGATCTCTACGTAAAATAAAGTTAAGGACAATGGTTAGTACAATGGTAAGGCTTGGGGTTCTCTACGTAGACAAGGTTGAGGTTTTGGCTAAGTGGTTTTGATGACAAATGTTTTACAAGGATTTTATTTGAGGCTCTCTACGTAAATTAGGGTTAATGACAATAGTGATATTTGGGGCTCTATACGTAGATAATTGCAAAGGATCAGTGGCGTAGCCAGGATTTCTCTCTAGGGGCCGCGCCTTTTGGGGGCACCACTATAACACATGGGACGCCATGCACTACCACATGGGGCGCCATGCACTACCACATGGGGCGCCATGCACTACCACATGGGGCGCCATGCACTACCACATGGGGCGCCATGCACTACCACATGGGGCGCCATGCACTACCACATGGGGCGCCATGCACTACCACATGGGGCGCCATGCACTACCACATGGGGCGCCACCACCAGTGGGCGCTAGTGCCAACAACTAGGGGTTGCCACTACCATGGGGGCGCCACTAGTCGCACGATGGGGCGCAACACAGTTTCGTCAGCCGATTAGGGGGGCCCACGGCTCTCCTTGCCCCTCGGCCAAGTTGAACCTGCACTTGCCCAGCTAATCCCGGATCAGAGCAAATTGTGTCGCTAAGCAGATAGGTTTTTAGTTCGTAAATTCCATTAGAATTTAATGCTAGCGAATAAATTCTCACAATTTGTTCGTTTGAATTTGTCTACATCAGTTAAATTTTGAGTAATATAAGTTGTTCTTTGTCATAACGAGACGTCTATCTTTTTAAAAAGCAATATTGCGTGGTGCTTCAAATGCTAGCCAGGTTACTTTGAAAGCTAGCAATTTCAAATTTACAAGCTAAGTATTACTTTTTTTAGTCTTCGTAGTGAAACTAGCGTGGCTATGGTGGTGACGCGTTGGACGTATGGTCAGTGGAACGCATAAAATTGCTTATAATTGTAGCCAAAAAAGTCCAATAAACTACCTCGTTGTATTTTAACTAAAAAGAGAAAAAATTGTCAAAACCCTTCCCTTTTTCTATCTTCTAACCTATCAAAAAATGTACGTTGTTTAGCGATAGCACATTGTGTCACTTATAATCCACCAATCGTTTTCAATCTACGCTTTTAAGCTAGAGATATCTAGCTAGGAGTACATGGTAGTGTTGACTATGCTGGTTTAATAAAATAGCTGCATGGCTCCTCAAACTTTTTCATCAAAGAATAAATTATTTGAGAACGAAGTGACTCCAGTATTGTATTTCTTAGCTGAGCTAGTAACATAATTCTTTCTCTCCAACTGTCAACTACTAATCAGAGTCAGTTATAATCTGAAATATTCATCCTGCTGGAATGAACTCACCAACGCGAAGGTCCTGTCATTTTCTTCTCAAGCAATTTATGTTGATAGTGCTACATGTACTACTGCAGTTCAAGAACTATTCCTGCTGCGAGCCCGTCTCTTTTCACCCGATTTACACCTCGAACTGTGTGTCGCCGGCCTACCAAAAGGCCATTCCGGTGGGACCGGGTCTCGCATCCGGTACCGTGGCCTGCGCACTCCGCTGTCGGACAGCTCCGAGGTGTCGAGCCTTCGCCATGGAGCCGTCGACTCCGACGACGCAGCAGTTCTGCCTGCTGTTCGCATTCGATGCCTGCAGCTCGCAGCTGCTGCTCGATCCCAGCTCGTGGAGCAGCGGCTGCGGCAGCAGGAGGCTCCGAGTGTTCGTCAAGCAGTCGGAGGGTCTCGAGCCGGGCCGACTGTGTCCAGCCGACTATCGATGGGTGAGCGGCGTCAGCGGCAGCCAGTTCGAGGGATCGCTTTACAAGGCTGCGGGGAACAGGCAAGTCGGCAACTGGAACGCCCATTCTGTCAGCTGTCGGAGCTTCCTGAACATCTCGGATGGGTCCGCCGTGCTGCTGACGAAGCTGGCCGATCTGAGCAGCGTCCAGGAGCTACAGGATGTGAGGACGTCGGTGGGACTGACTAACAACGAGCAGATCTGGGTGGGCGCCACCTCACTGGGCAACGGCAGCTGGGCCTGGTCTGACTGCGGCTGGCCGCTGCCTCTCAGTACAACCGGCGATGGCGGACTGTGGAACACTGGCGAGCCCAACAATGGCAACAGCATCGACAACCAGGGCAGGATTTTCAACACCGCTATCTATGACACTTTCGGCTCCGCTCTGTTCTACGGCGCCTGCGAGTGCTCTGATCCGTTTTCGTTCTTCACTACTTCTGGCCTATGAAGAGCAGTCATCAAGCCGTTCAAGCTTAGGACTTAAGGAGGCTGCTACCCAGCTGAATGTTCTTGTTTTCTTCTTCAATTGTGTCCTTGTTGGCTTACTGATCTACTTAGTTTGCTAGCGTGAGATCTACTTGTTCGCAATGGCGTAATACTTCAATAGGTTTCTGTAATCACTGAGGCACGACTGCGAGACAATTGCCGTTTGATCAATTCACTCAACACCAAATGCGTTGTTGGGAAATAATATTTATAACTTACTTGTATTTGTAACTTTTGTAATATTTGTAACTTAAACAAATTTTACTTTACGGTATAGGGCATTGCGGTCCAAAAAAAACATTTATCATTATTTTTTATTATAAAAACTAACTTTTATAACTCTTAAACTTTTATAATTTTTAATATTATTTTAACGGCGCCTGCGAGTGCTCGGACCCGTTTTGGTACTTTGCTTGACTTGAAGCCCTGCCTAGTGTGAGAAGTTACTACTGTTTGTGAGGCCTGCTGGATGTACTTTTGGCCAGGGGCGTAGCCATGGGAGCCGCGCACCCCCCTCTATGCTGGGCTCCATAATAGAAAAAATCCTGGCTACGAGACTCATTTTGTCCCAATTCTTCTGTTCTCTTAGACCACTTGTTTACCATAGCTGACTCTGGTTAGCAGTATAGGAGTAAATTATGTGCAACAGAGATATCTTATTAGTTAATTTATACTGTCATAAACAGTCAGTCATTACAGTCATATTTATTTTGCCTATCTGTCCCTACTAATGAGAAAATACCTATATTTAGCTGCATCATTTATGCTACGATCAGGGTCTAATGTAGATATAGAGCTAGCCATGCATCATCCCCGTTGTCATGACGGTCTCTTCTGTTTAAACCCGCCTCTGCAGCCTATACCTGTTGTTTTATTAAAAGACTGCATGCGCACAAACTATTGAATTCTGTATGGACAAAAATTTTCATATAATACGTTTCTTATATCTATAATATAAAAAGCTGTGTCTGTCTAGGCGGATACATACCAAGTGGCAAACAAATTCTTGAACTTTCTTTAACTTTTAGCCTGCAAAGCTACTAACGAGTACTTGCTAACAGCAGAGAATGCCGATCCAAAAATAGTATTGTGAATGTGCAAGTTTTTTACACCTTTTAGCTTAGAAAAAGATAGCCAGGAGAGTGACAAGACAGCATAAAGATGAGACAGAGATTATATTATAGGTAGAGTGGAGAGATATGAGACAGGCAGAGATGAGACAAGAGAGATGGGACAGCAGAGAGATCTGACAAGAGAGATGGGACAGCAGAGAGATCTGACAAGAGAGATGGGACAGCAGAGAGATGGGACAGCAGAGAGATGGGACAGCAGAGAGATGGGACAGCAGAGAGATGGGACAGCAGAGAGATGGGACAGCAGAGAGATCTGACAAGAGAGATGGGACAGCAGAGAGATGGGACAGCAGAGAGATGGGACAGCAGAGAGATGGGACAGCAGAGAGATGGGACAGCAGAGAGATGGGACAGCAGAGAGATGGGACAGCAGAGAGATGGGACAGCAGAGAGATGGGACAGCAGAGAGATGGGACAGCAGAGAGATGGGACAGCAGAGAGATCTGACAAGAGAGATGGGACAGCAGAGAGATGGGACAGCAGAGAGATGGGACAGCAGAGAGATGGGACAGCAGAGAGATGGGACAGCAGAGAGATGGGACAGCAGAGAGATGGGACAGCAGAGAGATGGGACAGCAGAGAGATGGGACAGCAGAGAGATGGGACAGCAGAGAGATGGGACAGCAGAGAGATGGGACAGCAGAGAGATGGGACAGCAGAGAGATGAGACAGCAGAGAGATGGGACAGCAGAGAGATGGGACAGCAGAGAGATAAGACAGAGAGAGATTATATTATAGGAAGAATGGAGAGATATGAGACAGGGAGCGATGGGACAGCAGAGAGATGGGACAGCAGAGAGATGGGACAGCAGAGAGATAAGACAGAGAGAGATTATATTATAGGAAGAATGGAGAGATATGAGACAGGGAGCGATGGGACAGGAGAGAGATGGGACAGCAGAGATATAAGACAGGAAAGATATGAAAAGGGGAGGTTTAAGTCCTTTAAGACAGGAGAGAAATGGGACAGAAAATATTTTTTGTACATATTGTACACCATTGTACATATACGCAAGAGTATTATAATGACACGCACTATTTTGTCATTCCTTAGCGCTGAACAAAAAAACTTTTTGACCATAGACAATTTTTTCATATGCTGTGTTATATTTATTATAACTTTATAGCGAGACAACTTGAAAACATGATAATAAACAATAAAACAAAGTGTCTAGCCTTATTGCAATCCTAAGGATGACAATTAGAGCATCACTTCGTAAAGTTAATAGTGCAGTGCTGGAATGAGCAACCGGCAAACATGCTCGGTGTCCTATCGAACATATCATCCTTCTGTCCATGTGTAGCATCAGCGTACACACTCGTTAGTGTAGAGATCGCAGTCTCCGCTTCGCCCTTCCGCTTAAGAGCCCTGCTGACTGTCATGGACACATTCCGGACAGTGCGTTCACGCTGCCTAGACAAGTAGCGGCGTACAGTCCTGTCAGACTTTTGGCCAGTAATAGTCATAATATCGTTCAAAGAATGACCATTATCGCGCAAGTCAGCGATCCTTGTAACGCGAATGCAGTGATTACTATACACTTTACTCAAGTTGCATAGACGACTCACCCTCTGCATAAAATTCGCCAGCCAGTTGACTCCGCGCACCTGATTCGTAGAAAAACGGGGCCTGCCTTCTGAATCGTTCAAAAGAGGCTTCGGAAAAAAGCTGCCGTTTTTCACCCCTGTAGGTAAAGACCTTTCATACAGAGCAATCAGTTCACGCTGCTCTCCATAGATGCGCGCCGGCTTCGTTCTGTCGTCTTTACACTTGACTGGGTCACTCGATTGGTTCTTAGTTGGAAGTGGTGGTAGTTCATAGTACTCATGTCTGTCGGAGTCGATACCAGCAACCAATGCTCCCTGCTGTTTCAAATGCTTAAGGTGTTCTTGTCCTCTTTCCCCAAGAATATAGAGAATGGTGAATACCACCTCGTCCTGTAAGCGTTCGGCTGTGGTTCTATCAAAGTATGCCTTGACTTTTTCCAGATCTGCTTCCTCGATCGGTAGAAACTGCTTAGTTGTTCCACCTGAATTATGAAATTCGCGTACCTTAACACGCAACATCCGATTTGAGCAAACGAAGTCTTCTCCAGACACGATATTAAGCGGACGCTTTAGATCATGCTGAAGTACCTTTGGATCCCAGCCCTCCAGCATACCAGGCTAGAGGGGGCATACAAACTACGAGTACCATCAGTCTTTCTAAGTGTATAGTAGAAAAAGCGCAGATATTCGTTCAGCATTGCCACTGGCATCTCTTGGGGGCTTTGAATGGATCGCGTCTCCAAAAATTTCATAAATGCTTCGCCAGCCTTGTTCATTTGTTCTCTCGAGCTTCGAGGAAGAGACGACAATTCAACGGCATCTAAATCAACGTCACCGAAACCAGCTGTTAGTTCAGGTAATTCAGGAAGGTTGTCTCCAGTCGTAAAACCTTCGTCCGAACTGGTCAATGCATCGATAAAGTTTCGCAGTTCGTCATCAGCACTCCAGTCAGCAGCGGAAAGTGAACTAAAAAATTGAAGCTCTATCGTGCGTCACTCCGTCAAGTGAATCCACCGGCAAGTTTCTCCAATTAAAATGATGTGTAGCCATAAGATCTTGACTAAGTGGAATTGATATTTTGCGGCTGTAAATTTTCTTTCCTGTCTATCGCCTTTTTAACAGATGCTGGAATGGCACTTTTCAGTCGCGTCAAGGAAAGACGCGACTATGGCCCATTGCAGCAAAGCCTGAAAGGTTGTCTATGGTCGACTGGTTGTCTAATTTTAGTAGCAAACCAAGGAAAACTTAATTATAATATTATAATAAGTTATTAAGTTGTCCTTGTAGCAAACAAAAGTTGTCATTGCTTAACTCAAATAAATTATTATAATTGGCTACTGGCATGCTATATATACAATGCAATTATATAGTATGTTTCGGCGTTAAATACTATTATAATCTACCATTGATTGCAGCCGAGGATATTCTAACCATAGACTATGATGAATTAAACGGCGTTTATTATATATGAAATTCGATTGCTTATTTTTGGGGGCATCTCTGAATCTGATTGATAGACATATAGGTTTAGACCATTTGATTCCGACCATAGACTAAAAAATAAATTTCTCACGAAGATACAGTCACGAAGCAGCCAGTCAGTCAGTGGTTGCAAAATGTAAAAGCCGAATTCAAAGTTCACTGCAATGTTCCATATAATGCTCCTTATTTCGAGGAGATTATATGATATAATATCCTATAGTTTTTGTCAAATAATCTCACCAAAAATTACCATAGACAACACAAAATAGTACAATATTTTAATGATTAAATGAGCAATCGTATTTTATATGTTATTAGCGTTTGAGGCCCATTATAAGATGTAATGGTCGTGAACATGGTCATTCTGTTCACGCTCTTGTAGCTGACTCGAGGCTCCTCAGGAAATTGCTCTTCCAGTGTGCCATCACGCGTAGCGTCAGAAACTGGTTCTGCTCCACCCTCGTGAGCAGATAATCTCGCATTTCGCATGGCGAATTCATGAAAGCATGCATGGTTACATGATAAAGTTTTTTAGGCAGTTTCTTTAAGCTTGAAAATATATATCTATTAACAAACTCCAACAACTATATTTTCTGGCCTTTATTTATTTCGATAAATTCATTTTAACATTTCCGTCTGTAAAAAAGACCCCTTATTTTGATGTAATGTTAAAATAAAATTTGCTTACAAATTAATAGTGGCTCTATTTTGTCAGGAAAACAGGAGGGAAACAAACAAAGTATTAATAATAAACCATAAGAAAAGACACTGACCCCAGCAATGAGTTTTAATATAACTTAAGAAGTTCTTAAAATCTTATTAGAATGCTTCACTTCACAATAGCATACATCACCCAATAGACAACGTTGAACAATAGGAAGCTTAGAGGAAACAGTCTTCTAGCGATTTTGTCTATTTTGCTGGCTCGAGTCACCGTTTGAACTGATTGGCGCCCGCCTAGATGATGCCGCGGCTGCTGCTGCTGCTGTTGCTGTCTTTGACTAATTGAATCGGCCTTTTGAGGAAACTCATCGCCATCCTTTGAGTATATGTTGACTGACGTGTGGCTGTTTGACTGCGAAAATTGAACATATGTTATTATTTTTATTATTATATTTAGAACATAATTTATCTGCATGTAAATAGCCTTCACCATTAGCTAGTTATCTCTTAAGGAGGTTGTAGCCTTGTGATTAGAGCGTCGGACTCACGACTTGAAGGTCGGTGGTTCGATTCCCGACTCCACAGGAATAATTTGTCTCCTTTAGCAAATCGTTTAACTCTGCATTGCTTCAGTTCACTCAACTGTTAAATGGGTACTAATATTAGCTGGTGGGTGTGGCGTCCACCTAGTCCATGGACTGAACAGCCGAACACAGACTGCAGATGCGCCACGCAATAGCTGCGGCTGTGCTGTCGGCTATATATCTGACTAATCCATCAGTAGGCAGAGAGGGACATTACAAAAAATCACTCGCTAAATAATTATTATAAAACAAGCACAAGTACATTTTCTGGTATAGACTCACGAGACCGGTCGATGAGACAACATGCTCAATGCTGATGCTGCAGCAGCTGCTCGCCTGCCGTGCCTCCAGGGGAGACGCTTTCAAAAACAGCAAATTGGATTGTCTCGAGCTCTTTTGCTGGTCTTGACGCTGCCGCTGCTGCTGCTGCTGCTGCTGCTTCCGCAGCTGTTCGTTAGTGTCCTTCCGGCTGTAGACATTGACTACGGCGAATTCTAGCAGCGAGGCGAACACGAAAATCAGGCAGACACTCATCCACACGTCGATGGCTTTGATGTAGGAAACTCTGGGCAAAGATTGCCCGGCGCCAGAGGACTGGGTTGTCATCGTCAGCACTGGGAGGCATGAGTTAATTGGAGAACACTGGGACATTGGGAAGAGTTTCTTCAACGCCGGATTCTGAACCGCTCATCACCTCTGCCCACTTTGACACCCTCTCTAGCCCTGTCAATTTTGACCCTCGCAAGCAAATTGGTCGCCCCAGTTTAAATATAGATTTATCTGTTGATTTCTCTCTGCAGATGTCTAAATATCCCATTATTCTCACCCGTCAGCAATCCCAAACTGACCCTGGCCGGAATCGCTTCAGTATTGATCCAGAACGCGACCCAGCTCAGAATGACAATGAGCACAGTTGGGATGTAGACCTGCGATAAGAAAAGCAAAAGTACATTTCTATCTAAAAATTATTTAGCACACGTTTTCTAGGGTTTTTCACCTGAATTATGAAATAGCCGATATCCCTACGCAGAATGAAATCCACTTGGAGACACGGATAGCTCCCCGTCGTGTAGTTCTTTGAGCAGTCTCTAGTCGGATAGCCGATTAGTACAAACTGGGGCATACTGAGCTCATCTGTTGACTCCACCGACTTATTGACCAACCACTTGAATACCACCGTTCTCATTGTGTGCCCGACTGGAATCGAACCGCGAGAAATCGAATGAAACCAAATCAGATGAACTGGAATCTTACGAAGTGGAACCTTACGAAGTGGAATCTAATGAGGTGGAATCGAACGAAGTGAAATCGAACGAATTGGAATCGAACGAAGTGGAATCTTTAAAAATAGAATCGAACGAAGTTTAATCGTCGAACGATGTGGAATCGAACAATGTGGAATCGAACGAAGTGGAATTAAACGAAGTGGAATCGAACGAAGTGGGATTATGCGAAGTGGAATCGAACGAAGTGGAATCGAACGAAGTAGAATCGAACGAAGTTTAATCGAACGAAGTGGAATCGAACGAAGTAGAATGGACTTTAATTACAATGAAATGGATTCGATTGTATCTGAGTAAAGTACGTAGAATGGAATCGCAAGTAAAATAACCTCGGGATTCGAACTTACAACTCTCCAGCATCATTGGACATATTTGTGTGTCCAGTGGATATTTTTGCAGCTGCATCATGCAAGACAATGTGGCTGATATTCTGAAAAGATTGCGCCAGTTTTAGGACAAATTTTTACTATTTGAACACATTTAGCAGACAATAGGATAAATTTAAACAAAGGGATTACTTACTTCATCACGTACCAAAGTTTGCCGCTTGGATATAAATTGATGAAGCGATTAGGAATGGTCACGTGATGAAAGTCGGCCTTCTTTTCGTTTCTAAATTTAGATTGAGACGCTAATGGAAATCTCGTTTCTAAATTTAGATTGAGACGCTAATGGAATTCTCGTTTCTAAATTAAGATTGAGACGCTAATGGAAATCTCGTTTCTAAATTAAGATTGAGACGCTAATGGAAATCTCGTTTCTAAATTAAGATTGAGACGCTAATGGAAATCTCGTTTCTAAATTTAGATTGAGACGCTAATGGAAATCTTGTTTCTAAATTAAGATTGAGACGCTAATGGAAATCTCGTTTCTAAATTAAGATTGAGACGCTAATGGAAATCTCGTTTCTAAATTTAGATTGAGACGCTAATGGAAATCTCGTTTCTAAATTTAGATTGAGACGCTAATGGAATTCTCGTTTCTAAATTAAGATTGAGACGCTAATGGAAATCTCGTTTCTAAATTTAGATGCAAACGTTTTTGGAAATCTCGTTTCTAAATTTAGATGCAAACGTTTTTGGAAATCTCGTTTCTAAATTTAGATTGAGACGCTAATGGAAATCTCGTTTCTAAATTTAGATTGAGACGCTAATGGAAATCTCGTTTCTAAATTTAGATTGAGACGCTAACGGAATTCTCGAGCTAAAATTTAGTTCCATTATAATTTTACCTGAAAAACACGTCCGGAACCCAGAGCTTCTCCCAGATTTTGTCTTCAAGTTTGACGCAGTCTTTGTTGCTGCCAATTTCTGATTTGTTGTACTTTAGACGCGGATCGTACCACTCTTGGCGTAGGTAGATATTCACAGAGTAGTCCTTGAGATGGAAGTGAGACAGGTAGAATTTTATACCGGTAGAATCCTGCCCCGATTCGGCAAGATGTGGGGGCCGACAGCGCAGCCACAGCAGTTGCGCATCTGAAGCTGTTCAGTCCATGGACTGGGGGCACGCCGCACCCAACCTCATTTACCCAAGCTTTTGCTGGTACCATATAGCTGAAGCAATTCAGAGTTAAGCGTCTTGCTAATGGACACAAATTGGGTTAGGGTTAGGAAAAATTGTTCCAATTTGAGCAATTCCGAGTCAGGAATTGAACCCCCGACCTTTCAGTCGACTTAAAGTGGAGTCGAACGAAGTGGAATCGAACGAATTAAAATCGAACGAGGCGGAATGGAACGAAGTTAAATCAAACGAAGTGGAATCGAAGAAAGTAAAATCTAACGAAGTGGAATCGAACGAAGTGGAATCGAACGAAGTGGAATCGAACGAAGCGGAATCGAACGAAGTGGAATCGAACGAAGTGGAATCGAACGAAGTGGAATCGAACGAAGTGGAATCGAACGAAGTGGAATCGAACGAAGTGGAATCGAACGAAGTGGAATCGAACGAAGTAGAATCGAACGAAGTGGAATCGAACGAAGTGGAATCGAACGAAGTGGAATCGAACGAAGTGGAATCAAACACGTAGAATTTTGTACAGCTAAAAATAAAAAAAACACAATTTAGCACTCACCATTGTCTGCTCACTGATTGAGTAGAAACTGTTGATGTAGATTCCCAGATGTACTGTTGTAGGCTTATCTGCAGTGTTCATCAACTAACTTTGTACTATTGAACAATATTGGATGAAAAAGGATTTAGAAGAATATGGATTATGTAAGACTTAGTTTAGATTTCCATCCAATCTGCTTAAGAAATGTTAAAAAATATGAAAAACTAGCTCAGAGATAGGAAATTGGTTTGCAAAACTTTAGAACTTATCTTGAAGACAGTTAAGTTTCCTACATTGCTGTTCATATTTAGTATGCACTGACTGAGGTCAAGTGGTTGGGCCTACCACCGCTGATCATTAAGGAAGTTATATTTCCTTGGTCTAGTGCTCACAGGGTGTCTTTGATTGCGCCTAAGTCGAGCTAGCTAGCTAGAGGGAGGTAGGGTTAGAGTTAGGTCGCGGGAGAGGGAGGCAGGGTGAGAGGGAGGTAGAGTGAGAGGGAGGTAGGGTGAGAGGGAGGTAGAGTGAGAGGGAGGCGGGGTGACAGGGAGGTAGAGTGAGAGGGAGGCGGGGTGACAGGGAGGCGGGGTGAGAGGGAGGCAGGGTGAGAGGGAGGCAGGGTGAGAGGGAGGCAGGTTGAGAGGGAGGCAGGGTGAGAGGGAGGCAGGGTGAGAGGGAGGTAGAGTGAGAGGGAGGCGGGATGACAGGGAGGTAGAGTGAGAGGGAGGCGGGGTGACAGGGAGGTAGAGTGAGAGGGAGGCGGGGTGAGAGGGAGGCAGGGTGAGAGGGAGGCAGGGTGAGAGGGAGGCAGGGTGAGAGGGAGGCAGGGTGAGAGGGAGGCAGGGTGAGAGGGAGGTAGAGTGAGAGGGAGGCGGGGTGAGAGGGAGGCAGGGTGAGAGGGAGGCAGGGTGAGAGGGAGGCAGGGTGAGAGGGAGGCAGGGTGAGAGGGAGGCAGGGTGAGAGGGAGGCAGGGTGAGAGGGAGGCAGGGTGAGAGGGAGGCAGGGTGAGAGGGAGGCAGGGTGAGAGGGAGGCAGGGTGAGAGGGAGGCAGGGTGAGAGGGAGGCAGGGTGAGAGGGAGGCAGGGTGAGAGGGAGGCAGGGTGAGAGGGAGGCAGGGTGAGAGGGAGGCAGGGTGAGAGGGAGGCAGGGTGAGAGGGAGGCAGGGTGAGAGGGAGGCAGGGTGAGAGGGAGGCAGGGTGAGAGGGAGGCAGGGTGAGAGGGAGGCAGGGTGAGAGGGAGGCAGGGTGAGAGGAAGGCAGGGTGAGAGGGAGGCAGGGTGAGAGGGAGGCAGGGTGAGAGGGAGGCAGGGTGAGAGGGAGGCAGGGTGAGAGGGAGGCAGGGTGAGAGGGAGGCAGGGTGAGAGGGAGGCAGGGTGAGAGGGAGGCAGGGTGAAAGGGAGGCAGGGTGAGAGGGAGGCAGGGTGAGAGGGAGGCAGGGTGAGAGGGAGGCAGGGTGAGAGGGAGGCAGGGTGAGAGGGAGGCAGGGTGAGAGGGAGGCAGGGTGAGAGGGAGGCAGGGTGAGAGGGAAGCAGGGTGAGAGGGAGGCAGGGTGAGAGGGAGGCAGGGTGAGAGGGAGGCAGGGTGAGAGGGAGGCAGGGTGAGAGGGAGGCAGGGTGAGAGGGAGGCAGGGTGAGAGGGAGGCAGGGTGAGAGGGAGGCAGGGTGAGAGGGAGGCAGGGTGAGAGGGAGGCAGGGTGAGAGGGAGGCAGGGTGAGAGGGAGGCAGGGTGAGAGGGAGGCAGGGTGAGAGGGAGGCAGGGTGAGAGGGAGGCAGGGTGAGAGGGAGGCAGGGTGAGAGGGAGGCAGGGTGAAAGGGAGTAGAGTGAGAGGGAGTGGTACAACTAAAGGTATGCTGATGAGTATAAAATCTAAGGCACTGAGATTGAATCCATTTATCCAGTTATAGTCGGTGCCCAAAATCCAGTGATTCATCGCGCAAGCACGCGCACTAAATACTATATATAGGTCCGGTACTACAAATTCGTAATTGCTTATACATATATTAGGTAAAGTATAGTATAGATCACGAGACAAATTTAGACAAAGATTGAGTGAGTTCGCTTAAAGGCTTTTCAGGAAATGAGGAAGACAGTTGAAGATGAATGCGCGAACAATGCTGACTATATATATTTGTACGCATTCTAATGCTTTGCGAGACTGAAACTCACACGAGTATAGCCATGCGTGATGAAGGAGCTAAAACTAGCTATGCTCAAACTGTGTTGCTTAGCTGAGAACACCTTATCTCTTCTGCACTTTCTAATGCCTATTTTATCTGCACATTCAGTGGTGGACTTAGAGACAGAGAGATAGGGAGACTGGGAGATAGAGAGACAGAGAGACAGAGACAGAGACAGAGAGACAGAGAGACAGAGAGACAGAAAGACAGAGACAGAGAGACAGAGACAGAGACAGAGAGACAGAGAGACAGAAAGACAGAGACAGAGAGACAGAGACAGAGACAGAGAGACAGAGAGACAGAGAGACAGAGACAGAGAGACAGAAAGACAGAGACAGAGAGACAGAGACAGAGACAGAGACAGAGAGACAGAGAGACAGAGAGACAGAGACAGAGACAGAGAGACAGAGAGACAGAGACAGAGAGACAGAGAGACAGACAGAGAGATAGAGAGAGACAGAGAGACATAGACACACAGAGAGACAGAGAGACATAGACACACAGAGAGACAGAGAGACAGAGACAGAGAGACAGAGAGACAGAGAGACAGACAGAGAGATAGAGAGAGACAGAGAGACATAGACACACAGAGAGACAGAGAGACAGAGAGACAGAGACAGAGAGACAGAGAGACAGAGAGACAGAGAGACAGAGAGACAGAGAGACAGAGACAGAGAGACAGAGAGACAGAGACAGAGAGACAGAGACAGAGAGACAGAGACAGAGACAGAGAGACAGAGAGACAGAGAGACAGAGACAGAGAGACAGACAGAGAGGCAGACAGAGAGACAAACTCACACACACAGAGATAGAGAGATAGAGAGACAGACAGACACACAGAGAGAGACAGGGAGACAGAGACAGAGAGACAGAGAGACAGACAGAGAGACAGAGAGACAGAGAGACAGAGAGACAGACAGAGAGGCAGACAGAGAGACAAACACACACACACAGAGAGACAGAGAGACAGACACACAGAGAGAGAGAGATAGAGAGACTGAGAGACATAGACACACAGAGAGACAGAGACAGAGAGACAGAGAGACAGAGACAGAGAGACAGAGAGACAGAGAGACAGAGAGACAGACAGAGAGGCAGACAGAGAGACAAACACACACACACAGAGAGACAGAAAGACAGACAGACACACAGAGAGAGAGAGAGAGAGAGAGAGACAGAGAGACAGACAGACAGAGAGAGTCAGAGAGACAGAGAGACAGAGACAGAGAGACAGAGAGACAGACAGAGAGGCAGACAGAGAGACAGACACACACACACACAGAGAGACAGAGAGACAGACAGACACACAGAGAGAGAGAGAGAGAGACAGAGAGACAGACAGACAGAGAGAGACAGAGAGACAAAGAGACAGAGACAGAGAGACAGAGAGACAGACAGAGAGGCAGACAGAGAGACAGACACACACACACACACAGAGAGACAGAGAGACAGACAGACACACAGAGAGATAGAGAGAGACAGAGAGACATAGACACACAGAGAGAGACAGAGAGACACAGAAACACACACAGAGAGATAGAGAGAGACAGAGAGACATAGACACACAGAGAGAGACAGAGAGACATACACACACAGAGAGAGACAGAGAGACACAGACACACACACAGAGAGATAGAGAGAGACAGAGAGACATAGACACTCAGAGAGACAGAGAGACAGACAGACACACAGAGAGATAGAGAGAGACAGAGAGACATAGACACACAGAGAGAGACAGAGAGACAGACAGACACACAGAGAGATAGAGAGAGACAGAGAGACAGACAGACACACAGAGAGATAGAGAGAGACAGAGAGACAGACAGACACACAGAGAGATAGAGAGAGACAGAGAGACAGACAGACACACAGAGAGATAGAGAGAGACAGAGAGACAGACAGACACACAGAGAGATAGAGAGAGACAGAGAGACATAGACACACAGAGAGAGACAGAGAGACATAGACAGACACACACACAGAGAGATAGAGAGAGACAGAGAGACATAGACACACAGAGAGAGACAGAGAGACATAGACACACAACTGAGACACAAAACTGATAAAACCAGCATATACCTCATTCACGAAACAAAGCTTTGTCGCTTTTTCGCTCTAGTCATGCGATAAATTGCTCTCGTGTATCGTTAACAATCAGCCCAAATCTTTAGCACATAACAGCTAAAGAGATATGTATTGTTCTATAGTATGAATCAAAGTATATAACTCATATATAAGTTAGTACAATAGCTCATGAATCAAAGCAAGTTTACAATGCGATCTTCAGTCGACTAAAGTTACGAGCGTAATTTGCAATCGTTGACTCACCTCCATGCGGGCTGTTCTGTCTAGTGTAGTTTTGCAATAAGCGATCGATAATGTTCTTCCTAGATAACCATCAGTTGAGGGTAATGAGGTTGGCTTTTTAATTATTTCAAGATCACTTACCGACAAGGATATATTATACTTAACCATTTCATTCCATTATTCATCTCCGTTGTTCCTCCAAATATATAAAAGTAGCAGATACACTCTTTCGGACTAATTCTGAAAACGGCACCCCAATACTCAAAATGGCAATCCAATGCTCAAATTGACATTTCAATCCTCAATATGGCACTCTTTTTAATGCTGAAAATGGCACTCCAATACTAAAATGGCACTCTGATCCTCAAAATGGCACTCTAATGCTCAAAATGGCACTCCAATACTAAAATGGCACTCTAATCCTCAAAATGGCACTCTAATCCTCAAAATGGCACTCTAATACTAAAATAGCACTCTAATACTAAAATGGCACTCCAATACTAAAATGGCACTCTAATCCTCAAAATGGCACTCCAATACTGAAAAAGGCACTCCCATGCTCAAAATGGCATTTCAATTGCTCAAAATGGCACTCTAATCCTCAAAATGGCATTTCAAATGCTCAAAATGGCACTCTAATCCTCAAAATGGCATTTCAAATGCTCAAAATGGCACTCTAATCCTCAAAATGGCATTTCAAATGCTCAAAATGGCACTCTAGTCCTCAAAATGGCATTTCAAATGCTAAAAATGGCACTCTAGTCCTCAAAATGGCATTTCAAATGCTAAAAATGGCACTCCGATGCTCGAAATGTCACCCTGCATAACGTTCAGCATATGATAAACATATTTTGTTATAATATATTTAAGGCCAGTAAAAAAAACTCACACTTTGAAATTTCTCTCCTGGTCAAGAATGGCGCTGCTTTCGTTAGCTGCCAGGGCAAGGCCACCAATTTTGACATGCTCTTCTGAGGCTCTTCAATGTCATGTTTTTTGAGGATTTTTTTAGTTTGAGCAGACTTTACGAAAAAAGATTTGTTTTTCTCTCTTTACCTAACCACGGACAGTGCTAATAGCAGTAGCAGTTCTGCTGGTCGCATTTTCGAATCGCCAACTCGATGATAATATCCTATTTCACAGCAAATGCAACTGCAATTAGTCAATCACGCTTTCATTTTAGAAAACTCATTTGACAAGAGCTGCGTTAAAGTACGGAACAGTTTTATGACCACACTCAGCCACTTGTAACGAAAGTTATGCATATAGGCTGGCGTTTTATTAGGAACTATATACTGGGATAGCTTTAGTTAATTAACCGCAAAGGCAACACTTTCCTAACTTTCATCCCAACGGCCATCTCTCTAAACATGCACGGGAGAACGAGACACAGGAGAGATGAGACACAGGAGAGTTGAGACACAGGAGAGTTGAGACACAGGAGAGTTGAGACACAGGAGAGATGAGACACAGGAGAGTTGAGACACAGGAGAGTTGAGACACAGGAGAGTTGAGACACAGGAGAGATGAGACACAGGAGAGTTGAGACACAGGAGAGATGAGACACAGGAGAGATGAGACACAGGAGAGATGAGACACAGGGGAGATGAGACACAGGAGAGTTGAGACACAGGAGAGTTGAGACACAGGAGAGTTGAGACACAGGAGAGATGAGACACAGGAGAGATGAGTCACAGGAGAGATGAGTCACAGGAGAGATGAGACACAGGAGAGATGAGACACAGGAGAGATGAGACACAGGAGAGATGAGACACAGGAGAGATGAGACACAGGAGAGATGAGACACAGGAGAGTTGAGTCACAGGAGAGATGAGACACAGGAGAGATGAGACACAGGAGAGATGAGACACAGGAGAGATGAGACACAGGAGAGATGAGACACAGGAGAGATGAGACACAGGAGAGATGAGACACAGGAGAGATGAGACACAGGAGAGATGAGTCACAGGAGAGATGAGACACAGGAGAGTTGAGACACAGGAGAGATGAGACACAGGGGAGATGAGACACAGGAGAGATGAGACACAGGAGAGTTGAAACACAGGAGAGTTGAGACACAGGAGAGATGAGACACAGGAGAGATGAGACACAGGAGAGATGAGACACAGGAGAGATGAGACACAGGAGAGATGAGACACAGGAGAGATGAGACACAGGAGAGATGAGACACAGGAGAGATGAGACACAGGAGAGATGAGACACAGGAGAGATGAGACACAGGAGAGATGAGACACAGGAGAGATGAGACACAGGAGAGATGAGTCACAGGAGAGATGAGACACAGGAGAGTTGAGACACAGGAGAGATGAGACACAGGGGAGATGAGACACAGGAGAGATGAGACACAGGAGAGTTGAAACACAGGAGAGTTGAGACACAGGAGAGATGAGACACAGGAGAGATGAGACACAGGAGAGATGAGACACAGGAGAGATGAGACACAGGAGAGATGAGACACAGGAGAGATGAGACACAGGAGAGTTGAGACACAGGAGAGATGAGACACAGTTGAGATGAGACACAGGAGAGATGAGACACAGGAGAGATGAGACACAGGAGAGTTGAGACACAGGAGAGATGAGACACAGGAGAGATGAGACACAGGAGAGATGAGACACAGGAGAGATGAGACACAGGGGAGATGAGACACAGTTGAGTTGAGACACAGGAGAGTTGAGACACAGGAGAGTTGAGACACAGGAGAGATGAGACACAGGAGAGATGAGACACAGGAGAGTTGAGACACAGGAGAGATGAGACACAGGAGAGATGAGACACAGGAGAGGTGAGACAGGGGAGAGGTGAGACACGTCAGTAAGAGATAATGCATGAGAGAAGTGGTAAAACAAGACCTCTCTTTAATATGGTAAAGAGAGGTTTTGGAAGTGGCCATGGATCCTTATTCTTATCCAGTATCTAGCTTAGCCTGCGGGTGAGAGTGTTGCCGACCGGCTATGCACACTGTGCTATCATATGGGAGAAAGAGCTGTCCGGTATGAAAACTAAGGCAATGTAATTACCTCTTATGTTGTGACAATCTTGTCTTCCACTGTATGGCATGTGCCAATTGTGCAAAATCGATTTAATTCTTTCTTGGTGTTGAGAATTTTTGGCGCTGGAGTCAGCTGTGTTTTTTTTAAGTAAATTGACGCTCTTTCTGCAGTGGATTTATAACTATATAAGAATTTTCCTTATATGCATGTATATATAAACTGCAGCAAATAACTTTCACCGCTTCTCTAGCCAATCAGTGACGAGTCACTACTTCACAAGCCTATCGCACCGACTGATCCAATAATAAAAGCGCCAGATGTGTATGGACGAAAACAGCGTCGAATTTATAAGCGTGATCGTACAGACACAGAGCTACTCGTCTTGAATGAGTAGCATATAGCAGTTGTAGCAGTATAAAATAGAACACAAAGCCAGCTTTGCTTGAAAGAGAACCATTAAAGCGTCAAAGGAAACCCGGTATGTCTTCAACACGTTATAGCAGAAAGATACATTGAGTCATTGACTATATATTTTTCATTTAAGCATAAACTTCTCAATATTATCAACATATAGGCCTAGAGCTTATTCCTTGTTCAAACTTTGTTCCGGTTCAAAATAAGAAAACAAAATTTCTCGCGCGAGCTGAAAACTACAATTAAGTACTTATTTAACTTGTTTAATGTATTGCTCACAATTATTCTTTTTAGTCTATAAACATAGTGTTTATATGATCACACGAAACCTTCTTATGAACTTTTCGACCAGCTGACATTAGTTTAATCAGCGGCATGTATCTTAGTTTCATTGACATTGGCCAACTAATTGTTTTACACACATTAAAATATTTCCCTACTTTTCCACTATCGCACCAGAATACTTACGGCTTTGTGATTTTACACACTGCATGACTTTGAAATAAATATTCTTAATAGCTCTTTAAAAAGTTGAAAGAATCTGTAGGCCTAACATAAGTGATGTTAGACTTAAGAACACAATGACAATATTGAATCTGTAGGAAATGTGTAAATGTATGACAATAAAAATAAGTTGTTGCCATTTTAAACAAAATAAAAACTTTGTTAGAATTATAGTTTAAGTGGACTTTTCTTTATGTAGGTATATTTCAGTCTGCTTATTCTTAACTCAAGTAATCATGAAGCATTAAAACATTCTGTAGGCCTAAGCAATTATGAGTTATATCTCTTATGAATTATAGTTTCACTATTTTATAAAATCAGAAGTAATATGAAATGAAATTATATATGGTCTACTCTGTTAAACTTGGTGGTACTCCAAGCTATGCTAGTGAATAGAAATAAATATTTTATTAGCAGTGTAGTAGTGGTTTAGTGTATAATTTTATTGTATTGTTTTACTCAAGACAATAGTACATAATCTGTTGCAAATTGCAATATATTAGAGTATCAGAATAAAATATTTTGTTTGAATTATTGTAAGTATTTTATGTTTTATTAAATGATAAACCTTCTAATTTTAAGTGACAATTTTTTTCAGCATTCATAAGTTAAAGACCCTTAGTAGCTGGACTTAAAGAACCAAAGAACTGGGAGCTTAAGCCTCATAGACTGGCAAAGTTATAATCCAGTGGTACATGGTACACCTTTTAGAGGCTCATCAAATATAACTGCTAATTATGGAATCTTTTCATTGTGCCAATGGTGCTTGGCCTAGTGACTATGGCGAATCTATAGCTAGCCAGGCAATTAATGCTGACATGAATGGCAGTCAAAGAGCATCAATTGCTACTGCAAGTAGTGCACATCGCATTTCTGGCTTTGTCAGCCCCAGTGTGCCACCTGTCATTGTCACACAGAGATTGGCTACCACATCTATATCATTGCCTGCTGGTGGCAGCAGGGCTAATGATTTGCTTAGTAAGCCACCTGAGCAGCAACAGCAAGCTACTGCACCTATTCAAGCTGTGACTAATCCTGTTTATGGTGAGCAAATTATTTAACAAAAATTTATTTATTTCCATAATCTTAAGCTCACTAATTACATGACGAGGCCTTTAACCTCTAAATTCTTAGTATAGTTACTCCTACTGTTCACCCCAGCCAATCAGAGCATAAAAGCGGACCCTAGTGTCAATCAACGCGACTTAGAAAACAGCGGCGACAGTGACAGCTCGACTTCATCAGACGAGTCATCAATATTTGTCCCATTCTCGTTTAGAGCATTGAGTCGCAAGCGAAAGCTATTATTAATATCGCTTTGCCTTGGCGAGCTCTGCTCAAATGTCATGCTGTCAATCATGGCGCCATTCTTTCCTAGCGAAGCCAAAGCCAAAGGTGTCTCCAGCACCATTAGCGGATGGATATTCGGTGTATTGCCGCTGGCCCAGGTGATCTTCAGCCCGATGGTTGGTAAGCTAATTTGCATTAGATTTCAATTTTTATGTGACTCTTACAAGAATAATATTAATAATTGCAGGAGGGCTGTTGGCAATGACACATTTAGTGACACTAGACCCACAGCCATTCTGTCCATTTCGCTGATTCCTGAGCACACATGCACACAGATACCGTACGCAGGCACACGCTCAAACAGGTGTGTACATCTGCCCCTGACTTTCTCATCGTCAGGCAGTGTACACTCTCACTGTACACTCTCACTGTGCCTTGGGAGGTTGACCCCTCAAGGGCGTAAATTGCATGACAAGCCCCAAAGCCTTCTCTCCGCGGCTGCGCCCTAAATGAATGTGGCCTCGCCGCGGAATCGAGCTCAGGGATCCCGACGCGAGAGGCAAACGCGCTCTGCCACTCACCCCCTTATACAACTTCAAATAAGATCTATTTTTTAATCATACAAAACAATTTAACGTAAAAAAATCGTTTAGACCCAATGTGGCCATACGATTTAGATTAAAAAACCCTAAACGAAAATTACGTAAAAATCCGGAAAGTTTTACGTAAACACGGAAAATGGCGCTTAAAAAACATTTAAATTTAGCCTAATTAATTATACATAGATGTTTATCATATTCATGATTATTTTTACTATCCGTGCCAGGCGCCATGATGAAGCCGGCTGGTGTGAAATTTCTATTCCTATCTGGAGCCTTCCTAGGCGGCTGTTCCACCGTGCTGTTTGGCGCCCTAGATCACATGCCTAGCAGGGACGGCGGCATCATGTTCATTATTTACTGCTTCGCCATTCGCATCATAACAGCTTGGGGATTCGCCTCCTACACAACGGCCGCTTTTGTTATAATCGCGCAAGAATTTGGCGACAATGTGTCGCAGGTGTTTGGCATCGCCGAGACCTTCTGCGGCATAGGCGCCGTCCTCGGACCAGCTGTCGGTGGCCTACTGTACGGCTGGGGCGGCTTCGGCATGCCCTTCTACGTCCTGGGAACAATTTACCTGCTAACCGTACCATTGAGCTGGCCTCTAATCCCATCGGATGCTGAGTCGCATCACGAACAAGTTTCGAGTCTTACCTTGTTGAAGGTGCCGGGTAAATATTAGATTATAATTTTTTATTGAAGAAAATTAAAGATAGAATACACTTACTACTTTACTCTAAGTAGCATTATGCGTAAAAATAATGAAATGCATATTCTTGACTTGTATTATATATATATACTAGGTCGGGAGTCGAACCCAGGACCATCTGATCCAGAGTCCGACACCTTACTGACTGAGCTATCCGCCCTCATGGGCAACCTCTCCCCCTCCTCCTCCCCCCCGTCACCTTCCTATCCCATATCCGAGGCCCACACCAGGAGCGCACCCTGGGCCCATGGGCTGGGCTCATGAGCTGCGATCGGCTAGCCCAGCTCACCTCACCATGAGGGCACCCTGGCTAGGCGCATAATAAACGCATGAGCTGGGGCCGGCTAGCCCGCGGCCATAGACTGTTAAAATTTGGCCCGCAGAGTGGCGGAGGGGAGTTGGGGTGGCTGTCCTCGGAAAACAAAAAGTGACTCACTTTGAGATGATGCAGCTTTGCTCTGGATTGAGTAGAGATGTTCAAAATTGACAGCATTGTTGGAAAACATGTAAAGTGTAAGTGGATCAAATTTGGAGAAAATCTGACAAAGTGGGGCGACGATATGTCGAATTGAGTGATTTTTTGACGATTTTTGAGCAGTTTTTTGCACTTTTGAGCAGGAAGGAAATGATTTTTCGGGAATTTGAGTAGCCTATTGCACTCAGCGTAGGTGGTTTTAGGTATGTGCAAAGTTTGGTGCGATTTGGTTGAGCGGTTTCGGCGTCTATAAAGACAAAAGGTTGCACACAGACAGACAGACAGACAGACAGAGTTTTCACTTTTATATATATAGATATGTATATATATAGTGTACTACTAGTCAAAATATGGAAATATAGGCAATTTATAGTAATTTAAATCCACTTTAAAATCCACTGTCTTGGAGACTGCTTTTAAACCTAGCATTTTTTATAACTTATAAATCGGAAAAGTTATATTGTTTCAGTAACCTTGGATAGTAAATATATCCCAAGTTCAGAGTTTGGGACTTTTAAGTACGTTCAGTATTATTGATATCCCGCCAAAGGCTCAGGTGTTTTAAGTACCCTGAGGATTATCGATATCCCACTGCAGGGTCAGGTGAGTACCCTGAGGATTATCGATATCCCACTGCAGGGTCAGGTGTTTTGAGTGCCCTGAGGATTATCGATATCCCACTGTAGGGTCAGGTGGTTTGAGTACCCTGAGGATTATCGATGTCCCACTGAAGGTTCAAGTTACTAATCCCGCATCACGCAGGTATCCTCATGATGGTTTGGACGGTAACCGTACTGGCCATTGTTTGGTCAATATTCGAGCCAATATTGGAGCCTCGCCTGAGCAGTTTCAGCCTGAGTGCTCAACTAATCGGTCTAGTTTTCCTGCTCACGGCCGGCACCTACGCTTTGTCAGCTCCGGCTTTCGGCTGGCTGACGGAGCGAATCAGCGACCTCAATCCGCTTGTACTATTGAGTCTAGCTGGCTGCACTGCCTGTCTGGCTATGCTGGGACCATCGCCGCTGTTTACCAACAATGCCCCGGACAGTGCCAATGGCAGTTTGGCACTTATCATTGCTTCACTGGCCATGCTGGGCCTGTTTAACTCTATGGGTATTGTGCCCAGTTATGAGTACATGCTGGACGCTGCCGAGTAAGTCTACATTTGTTGATTGTTAACTATTCCTGATTCATCAAGTTCCAATTCCTTGATTTCTGATTCGTCGATTTCTGATTCGTCGATTCCGATTCGTCGATTTCTGATTCGTAAATTTCTAATTAGTTGATTTCCAATTCGTCGATTTCTGATTTGTCGATTCCGATTCGTCGATTTCTGATTCGTCTATTTCCAATTCGTCGATTTCCGTTTCTTCGATTTGTGATTCGTCGATTTCCTATTCTTGGCGTCTGAATTGACAAATTCCTCTCAGTGTCTCACACCTGTGTCCGTATTTTTTTAGACAGGCCGGCTTACCCGACGACGTCTCGTTGCACGGCGCTATCGGCGGTTTATGGGGCTCCGCCTACGCATTCGGGTACGCCCTGCGCCTGATTTTTAACAGTAGAAAAACCGCGAGGGTATTTCAAATAGCCACACTAGCCCGTTCTTCCTACTGTTAATAGAACTTAACGCGAATGACAGTTTTGTTTTTAGATTTTTATTATTTTTTTTCTCAGCGAATTTGTCGGCCCGATAGCTGGTGGCTTCCTAGTTGACAATTCTTCATTTGGCTGGGCCACCACAGCCGGCTCCGGACTGTCGCTGGTTACTGTGAGTGGGAATCATTTTTTATCACCTTCTGGGATTGAAAAAACTCTGAATATTACCTTAGAAAATCTAAAAGCTTTCTAAAACTCCTGGGGTTTGAATTGGCTTCAAAATCTCACCCCTGGGGTTAGAAAGGCTTCAAAATCTCACCCCTTGGGTTAGAAGGGCTTCAAAATCACACCCCTGGGATTAGAAGGGCTTCAAAATCTCACCCCTGGGATTATAAGGGCTTCAAAATCTCACCCCTGGGGTTAGAAAGGCTTCAAAATCTCACCCCTGGGATTAGAAAGGCTTCAAAATCTCACCCCTTGGATTAGAAGGCTTCAATATCTCACCCCTGGATTACAAAGGCTTCAAAGTCTGGGATTAGTTAGATAAGCTTCAAAATCTCGTGCAAGAATTTCGTAATGGCAAAATCTCATTCGATATCGCTTCGAAATCTCGTCATCCTCCCACCGCAGATGACTCTGTTTCTGGTGTTCGTTCTGGTCCAGCGCTACCGTCGGCGGCAGCAGCGCCGCACAGCTGTTGCCGACCCGACCGTGGCCGCCGTGGACGCCGTCGCAGCCGCCGCAGTGGCAGCCGGCGCCGCCACAGCCGCAGCCACGCTAGTCCAGCCGGTGCCGTTTCGTCGCCGGTCTGTGTCGTTCCTGCGCGCCACCAGCCTGCTGCAGCTCAGCCAGCAGCAGCTGCGGCAGCGGCAACAGCAGCAGCAGGCGGCGGCCTCTGGTTGTCGCACGCCGTCATCGGACATTGGCGGCTATCGGAACAGCATTTTATCGTCGCGCGGCAGGCAGCGCTGCTCCTCGTTGAATCCGAGGCGTCGGGATCGGGATCGTCGGGCCCTGCTTCGCCGCCAGGCCGACGACGACGACAATATCGACAGTGTCAGCGCTGTGGGCGGCGCGTCGCCAGCCACACCTTCGCCACCCAGTCGGCCCAGTCCGAGGCGGCATCCGGAGTCGCCGACAGAGCCAACATCGAACGGCCGACAGGTCGATTGCGTCGATGAGCGGTCGCCGCTGTTGCAGCACCCGGCTGGGAGAGGTCGGCGAATCTCCTGGTAACGAGAATGAGATTTCAGCACCTTGACATTCAAATGATCTCGAGCATGAATGAACTTTTTTTAGATTCCTGTGTAGTAGCGTTGGTATTGATTTTTGCATGCTAAGGGAGACTTTCAAGCAATCTGAGACTGAATAGCAAAAGTGCGTTATAGTCTATGGCCAAACCTCGCTTCAGACTAGCATTCAGGCACGCCGGAATTGAGGATTGGCCATAGACTATCAAGCATTTTTGCTATTCAGTCTCAGATTGATAGAAAATAGTCTCACTTAGCATGCAAAATTAATACATAGTATCTTCAGATTGTTATAATCCTTAATCCTGAAATTCCAAGTCTAAATTTATCTTACGCGAAATCTCCACTTACTTTTTCATTCATGCTCGAAGTTTGTTAATCAATAAATCGGCTATAAATGCAATTACAAATAATACTGGTGCCTATTAGTGATTGTAATCCAATCAGTGCAGTGTCTTCCGTGTAAAATGATAAGATCTTTAACCGAAAAAGATTATTTCTTGCTGAAAATTAACTTATCCTATTATCAAGAACTTCAGCTAATCCGTTAGATTGTACTTCGTAGTCTTTTATTAAAGTTGTTTGTGTGTACATCTTGCAGTGTACATTTCAATACTCATTCAATAATTCGATTTGGAATCTGCATTTATAAACGGCGCCATTTAAATTCGCGCCAATTCTTTTTTTGCTACCATATTTTGTTATAACTATCTGAGTAGTGCTCGATTACCAAAAGTAGCATATTTGCTGCATTCATCAGTTTTCTCCTTTTAAGAAAATTATGAATCTTACTTGCATACTTGATTGTTAGTAATATTAATTGATTATTAAATTTACTGATTTACCAATCGCTGATAGAGAATTTCTTTCATGAGCCATTAATTACACTTGTAAATTTTTTATCAGATCTTTATCTGTTGCAACAACATTCTTGCTTTGTTCATATTTGTAAGCAAATATTTTTACACAGACTATTTTTTTCGAATCGAAATTTACTTTGACGAACCAAATTTGAAAGAAAAAAATATGCTTGTGTCCTGCTCGCTCTCAACCAATCAGAATGGTGATTTAAAAGACTGGCAGTTCGACGTCTGCTTATTAATAATTTGGTTAGATTCTCTTTCTATTTTCTATGCTAAGATGACTGAAATTCAAATTTAAACTGCGCAGCTCGTCGATTGAATTAACTTTCACTGATCACAGCAGACCACTGTAACGAATATCTTAAATAAAGTGTAACGTTTATGCACCGAATTTAGTTAGTTTAAAAAGTTAATAAAGTTTAACGATTCAGGACTAAAAAATAAATCGTTAACTATTTACTAATTTAACGAATATAGATGACTAGAAGTAGTTAAAACATTAAGACAGTATACAACTGGCTGAACTGCCACAATTTTACGAAAATAAAACTAATTGAATGAAGCCAATTTATTGAGCATTTTATTTAATAGTTGTTTAAATTTTTTTGCCGATGGCACAGCTTGTGCAAAAAAGAGAGAAGGTGAAATGCCACTGTTACTACTCACAGTATAAATTGGACAGTAGTACATTAGAAAAAATGCGAAATTAGCATCGAAAAACGGCAAATTATCGAAAAACTTGCAGTTGAAAAGTTCGCAAAAAAATAGCTGTAGCAAAATAAAATTAAATTTATATTAAATAATTCAAATATTTTGTAATAACTAGAAAAATGCTGACACTTATTGTCAAATTCGGACTTCGAGTTTTGAACAGCAATACCTTTCACGCGTGGTCAAAAATATAGTTTTAGATGTAAATTGTAAAACAAGACAGACGGACAGAACTTAGACAGTGAAAACTGACGGACAGAACTGACAGACAGAAAGTCAGACAGACAGTCAGAACTGACAGACAGACAGTCAGAACTGACAGACAGAAAGTCAGAACAGTCAGACAGACAGTCAGAACTGACAGACAGACAGTCAGAACTGACAGACGGACAGTCAGACAGACAGTCAGAACTGACAGACGGACAGTCAGACAGACAGTCAGAACTGACAGACAGAAAGTCAGAACAGTCAGACAGACAGTCAGAACTGACAGACAGTCAGAACTGACAGACGGACAGTCAGAACTGACAGACAGCCAGAACTGACAGACAGACAGTCAGAACTGACAGACGGACAGTCAGACAGACAGTCAGAACAGTCAGACAGACAGTCAGAACTGACAGACGGACAGTCAGAACTGACAGACGGACAGTCAGACAGACAGTCAGAACAGTCAGACAGACAGTCAGAACAGTCAGACAGACAGTCAGACAGACAGTCAGACAGACAGTCAGTCAGACAGTCAGACAGACAGTCAGAACAGTCAGACAGACAGTCAGAACTGACAGACAGTCAGAACTGACAGACAGTCAGAACTGACAGACAGACAGTCAGAACTGACAGACAGTCAGAACTGACAGACAGACAGAACTGACAGACAGACAGTCAGAACTGACAGACAGACAGTCAGAACTGACAGACAGACAGTCAGAACTGACAGACAGACAGTCAGAACTGACAGACAGTCAGAACTGACAGACAGACAGTCAGAACTGACAGACAGTCAGAACTGACAGACAGTCAGAACTGACAGACGGACAGTCAGACAGACAGTCAGACAGTCAGACAGACAGACAGTCAGACAGACAGTCAGACAGACAGTCAGAACAGTCAGACAGACAGTCAGACAGACAGTCAGACAGACAGTCAGACAGACAGTCAGACAGACAGTCAGACAGACAGTCAGAACAGTCAGACAGACAGTCAGAACTGACAGACAGTCAGAACTGACAGACAGTCAGAACTGACAGACAGACAGTCAGAACAGTCAGACAGACAGTCAGAACTGACAGACGGACAGTCAGACAGACAGTCAGAACAGTCAGACAGACAGTCAGAACAGTCAGACAGACAGTCAGAACAGTCAGACAGACAGTCAGACAGACAGTCAGAACTGACAGACGGACAGTCAGACAGACAGTCAGAACAGTCAGACAGACAGTCAGAACAGTCAGACAGACAGTCAGAACAGTCAGACAGACAGTCAGACAGACAGTCAGAACAGTCAGAACAGTCAGACAGACAGTCAGAACTGACAGACGGACAGTCAGACAGACAGAACAGTCAGACAGACAGTCAGACAGACAGTCAGAACAGTCAGACAGACAGTCAGAACTGACAGACGGACAGTCAGACAGACAGTCAGAACAGTCAGACAGACAGTCAGAACAGTCAGACAGACAGTCAGAACTGACAGACAGTCAGAACTGACAGACACAGAAGAGACAGACAGTCAGATCTTACAGACAAACAGTCAGAACTGACAGACAGTGAAAACTGATAGTAAAAACGCACGCATTCACAACAGACAGATAGGGATAGGGAGTGTCAGAAATTTATGAACGGTATTAAAAATTCTCCCAGCGAAGGAGGACACGAGGTCACCGGAGTCAACTCCAAGCCATTAGAAGTCGGCGTCCATCTTGAACTCGCGATTGTTCTCGCCCATCACGCGGCTCATCACGCCGGCTTTCTGGTATTCGCCGACTCGCTTCTCGAAGAAGTTGGTCTTGCCCTCCAGGCTGATGTTCTCCATGAAGTCGAACGGATTCTCCGAGTTGAAGAGCTTCGGGCAGTCGAGCTCGGTCAGCAGCCGGTCGGCCACGAATTCGATGTAGCGACACATTGAGGCGCAGTTCATGCCGATGAGAGACACCGGCAGGGCTTCGGTCAAGAAGCTCTGTTCGATGGCCACGGCGTCCCTGATGATCTCGGTGATGCGTTCCTGACTTGGCGGCTGACGCAGGTGGCGGAACATCAGGCAGGCGAAGTCGGTGTGGAGGCCCTCGTCGCGGCTGATGAGCTCGTTGCTGAATGTCAGACCGGGCATGAGGCCGCGCTTCTTCAGCCAGAAGATGGCGGCGAAGCTGCCGCTGAAGAAGATGCCTTCAACAGCGGCGAAGGCGACAATTCGCTCGCCGAAGGTGGCTCGCCGATGTGAGATCCAGTTGAGCGCCCAGTCGGCCTTCTGTCGCACAGGCGGCAGGGTCTCGATGGCGTTGAACAGCAGGTCGCGCTTGGCCGGATCGCGAACGTAGCTATCGATGAGCAGCGAGTACATCTCCGAGTGGACGTTCTCAATCATGATCTGGAAGCCGTAGAAACAGCGGGCCTCAGGAATCTGCACCTCCTGGGAGAAGCGTTCGACCAGGTTCTCGTTGACTATGCCATCGGAGGCGGCAAAGAAGGCCAGAACGTAGGACACAAAGTGGCGCTCGTTGTCTGTGAGCCGCTTCCAGTCCTCCAGATCCTTGCTGAGGTCAACCTCCTCGACTGTCCAGAAGCTGGCCACGGCCTTCTTGTACATCTGCCAGATGTCGTGGTACTGAATGGGCATGATCACAAAGCGGTGCGGATTATCGCGTAGAAGCGGCTCATCCGATGACTGCTGCTGCTGGTTCTTCAAAGGACTGCCAGCCTTGATCGGCTGCTTAGCGGCATCCAACTGTGCCTGCACTGGTGGAACATTCTCAATAGCCACTGAGTCCATGATTAAGTCCGACGTTTTAGTCTCGAAAAGCTGCAATTCAAGAAAGGAAGCTGAACGATTTGCTGACTGCCAGCCCACACTAACAATCAACCAACTGCCAGCCCACACTAACAATCTACCAACTGCCAGCCCACACTAACAATCTACCAACTGCCAGCCCACACTCACAATCTACCAACTGCCAGCCCACACTCACAATCTACTAACTGCCAGCCCACACTCACAATCTACTAACTGCCAGCCCATACTCACAATCTACTTATCTACGAGTACCAACTGCCAGCCCACACTCACAATCTACTAACTGCCAGCCCACACTCACAATCTACCAACTGCCAGCCCACACTAACAATCTACTAATCTACCAACTGCCAGCCCACACTCACAATCTACTAACTGCCAGCCCACACTCGCAATCTACTAACTGCCAGCCCATTCTCACAATCTACCAACTGCCACATTCAATCTACTAAACTACAAAAGATTGCTATATTTTCAGATAATAAGCACAGAGAGACAACGTTTATTCTTGGAAATAAACAGTTAATTATAGATAAAGTCAGTACTTTTGCATATTTAATTACAAGTTTAACAATTGAAATGATCTCATAATAATATAGTTCCATTGGGCGAACAAACATATCATAGCCTAGAGAGAGAAATATAGAAATAGTAACATATAAGAGAATAGCATATGCATAAAACACAAGTTTTGTACAATGGGGTGTTGTCTATGACAGGTAAGTTAAATAATAATAACAATGACAATCGTTGAACATGCAACTTAATAAAAAAAGAAACTGATGAGTTAACACACTACTGAGCAACAGTAGCTAGAGTGCGTGTGTAAGCGCTAATTTGTGCTGGAAATTCAAATAGAAAGCCAAAATGAACTGCAAAAAGCGAACAATAAGTTTTAGCCAAATGTAAATATAATAGCGAATAGCAGAAAATAAGCGAGCGACCTAGTTCTAGCGAGGTTGGGATGCTAAAATTTGCATTGCAATGAGATTAACCAATGAGAATTAAACACAATGAGACTAAAACTAAAATTTTTGTTCGCGTTTTAAAGAATAAACAAAAAAAACAAAAAAACAAGATTGAAGTTGCATTTTTGTGCGACAATAAGGGGATAATTACAAAGGAAACTAGCGACAGATATTCTTAGCTGCTGGTACATATTCGTTTGAAAATATAATAATATAAACACAACACATCATTTTAAGCAGTGGTGCATTTTAATTAGCTAATATCGAGCCCTGAAATCTGAATTTAACGCTATGGAAGCGTTAACGTACCATTGTAGTTAAAACTAATGTATTACTAATTAAAAACACAATATACTCGCGAGCATATGATTGAAAATTAAATTTCTAACAAAATTATAACCCGAGAGAGTGAGAATTGAGAATTAATAATTAACGTTTACGTAACAGCGGTGAGCTAAACATATGGATAACTGAACAAACTAAAGAGTTAACATATTTACACAATGTTATTACATAACATTTTTTAACAACAAGTGTTCTTAACCTAACGAGAAATAAATTAGCATTAAAAGTTAAAGTTTAACATATTTATCCTACTTGAAGTAGGCTAGAATGCCATAGACACACATTTATCCTACTTGAAGTAGGCTAGAATGCCATAGACACACATTTATCCTACTTGAAGTAGGCTAGAATGCCATAGACACACATTTATCCTACTTGAAGTAGGCTAGAATGCCATAGACACACATTTATCCTACTTGAAGTAGGCTAGAATGCCATAGACACACATTTATCCTACTTGAAGTAGGCTAGAATGCCATAGACACACATTTATCCTACTTGAAGTAGGCTAGAATGCCATAGACACACATTTATCCTACTTGAAGTAGGCTAGAATGCCATAGACACACATTTATCCTACTTGAAGTAGGCTAGAATGCCATAGACACACATTTATCCTACTTGAAGTAGGCTAGAATGCCATAGACACACATTTATCCTACTTGAAGTAGGCTAGAATGCCATAGACACACATTTATCCTACTTGAAGTAGGCTAGAATGCCATAGACACACATTTATCCTAATTGAAGTAGGCTAGAATGCCATAGACACATATTTATCCTACTTGAAGTAGGCTAGAATGCCATAGACACACATTTATCCTACTTGAAGTAGGCTAGAATGCCATAGACACACATTTATCCTACTTGAAGTAGGCTAGAATGCCATAGACACACATTTATCCTACTTGAAGTAGGCTAGAATGCCATAGACACACATTTATCCTACTTGAAGTAGGCTAGAATGCCATAGACACACATTTATCCTACTTGAAGTAGGCTAGAATGCCATAGACACACATTTATCCTACTTGAAGTAGGCTAGAATGCCATAGACACACATTTATCCTACTTGAAGTAGGCTAGAATGCCATAGACACACATTTATCCTACTTGAAGTAGGCTAGAATGCCATAGACACACATTTATCCTACTTGAAGTAGGCTAGAATGCCATAGACACACATTTATCCTACTTGAAGTAGGCTAGAATGCCATAGACACACATTTATCCTACTTGAAGTAGGCTAGAATGCCATAGACACACATTTATCCTACTTGAAGTAGGCTAGAATGCCATAGACACACATTTATCCTACTTGAAGTAGGCTAGAATGCCATAGACACACATTTATCCTACTTGAAGTAGGCTAGAATGCCATAGACACACATTTATCCTACTTGAAGTAGGCTAGAATGCCATAGACACACATTTATCCTACTTGAAGTAGGCTAGAATGCCATAGACACACATTTATCCTACTTGAAGTAGGCTAGAATGCCATAGACACACATTTATCCTACTTGAAGTAGGCTAGAATGCCATAGACACACATTTATCCTACTTGAAGTAGGCTAGAATGCCATAGACACACATTTATCCTACTTGAAGTAGGCTAGAATGCCATAGACACACATTTATCCTACTTGAAGTAGGCTAGAATGCCAGCGACTTAAAAAAATAAAATTTGTGACGCAATGAGTCAGTTAGTCAACTGCGACCGCTGCGAATACGACTGGATTTAAAAAGCTCCATTAGCAGGCTGCTGGATTCCAGATAAGGGCTTAAATCTTTGCCGGCTAGCATGGACCAAGCGGCGGAAGCTGTGCGTTTTAAATCGGCCATCTTTAGAAATAATTCAGCAAATTTATTAGGCTCGTTTGGATAGAGGGCGACAGTGTGAGACATCAGCGACTGGCACATGTCGTCTAGGCAGGCGCGAACCTTTTGAAGTGGATGAGAGTGAGATGAGATTGGTTAGACATTACTGGAAATCGAACTAACATATTACGGATTTGCTAGTTCTGAGGATATCTGAGTCAATCCCACTAGAACCCCAATCTGAGGATTTGATGGTAAATTACTGTAATCCCAATCTGAGAATTTGATGAGAAATTACTGTAATCCCAATCTGAGGATTTGATGGGAAATTACTGGAATCCCAATCTGAGGATTTGATGGGAAATTACTGGAATCCCAATCTGAGGATTTGATGGGAAATTACTCGAATCCTAATCTGAGGATTTGATGGGAAATTACTCGAATCCTAATCTGAGGATTTGATGGGAAATTACTGGAATACTAATCTGAGGATTTGATGGGAAATTACCGGTTTCATAAAATAGGGATTTGATTGAGAGTATCGTATCGGAGTAACTGCAATCCCAAAGTATTCATAAACTAACCTTATCCGGACAAGACAAATCCTGTGCATCCGGTTGCATCAGCACAATGACCTTCAGACAGGCGTATTCAGTCAGGGTCAGGCCGACGCGACACAGGTCGCCAGTCAGGGCTAGAATTTCAGCCACAATACTATCAGCTCCCAGTTCTCTGGCGGCCTCCAAATTGATGCACTTATTAGCAGTGAGGCGAATTTCGCTGGGTGTCTGCAATGACCGCCAGCAGCAGTCGAAGCAGAGCAATTCAATCCAGCAGTTCTGCAGCAGGGCGATCTGATCCTCGGTGCTGACGGCGTTGAACGCAGGCAGATGGCGCGACCATCTGACTAGGCGGTAGAGTCGGCGCTCGGCTAGGAGAAGGAGGGCTCGATAGACGGCGGATTCGTCGGCGGCAGTTTCAGCCAAGTCAAGGCTGTCCTCCTCAAGCATAACAGCTCGCTCGCTGTTAAGGGCTTCGGCAATGCAGGCCGGCAGGCTGGCTGACACGGCCGAGTCGGGATCTTCAAGGGGCCCTGATGCTGCTGCTGCTGCGGCTGATGATGCTGGCAGAGCGGCCTGAGTCAGGGGAGGCGGCAAAGACGCCGGTTGAGCAGCGCCGGACGCAAATGACGAAGAAGTTGACGAATTAGGCAGAGATGAGGAATCTGCAGTAGCCAGCTGCTGCTGCTGCTGCTGCTGTGCGCTAGGCGCGGGCGACTGCAGCGCAGTTGCTCGCATGCCGGTGTAGAGGGAGCGACCGCCCCTGGTGCGATCGCAGCGAATGGCTTCAACTCTCATGCCCTTGTCTAAGCATTTGCGCAGTCGACAGGCTGGACACTTTTTTCTGGGATAAATTGATTATTTTGAGAGTGGGATTGGTTCAGAATTATGCCTGCAAATAGTGTAATGGGAAATCCTACCAGAGGGTAATGCGAAATCCCGGCGAAGAGTAGAGGGAAACCCCATTAAAGAGTAGAAGGAAATCACACTGAAGAGTAGAGGGAAATACCGCTGAAGGGCATAGGGAAATCCCTCTAAAAATAGAGAGAAACCCCGCTAAAGAGTAGAGGGGATTCCTGCTGAAGGGCAGATGGAAATCCTGCCGAAGAGAAGACGGAAATCCCACTAAAGAGTATAAGGAAATCCTACTGAAGAGTAGAGAAGGATAAAGAACCGAGGGAAATCAAGCTTAAGAGTAGACGGAAAAAGCATCGGGGCCCACAGAAGGCGAAGTGGCTCACCTAGACAGCAATGACATCTCGCAGGCAGACTGACTACCGCGATGACAAAGGTAAGTTTTCTTGTTCTGAACGGTGCGTTTAAAGAATCCTTTGCACGATTCGCACGAGAATATTCCATAATGATAGCCGGATATTTTATCACCGCAGATTGGGCACGGGCCCATGTTGGTGAACTGTTTGATATACTGTTGCCATGGCGACCCGTTGATACCGCCGGCGCCGCCGCCAACAATAGGATGATGGCTAATCCGACTGGGATTATTCAAATTGTTATTATTGCCGCCGGATATTAATCCTGTTAGATTGCCGCTAATAACGCTAGTTGAGTGATCCTCTTGAGACGGAGTTGATGGCGATGATGAGTAATTGACCTGTACGAATTGTTAATTTTAATTGTTTTTATCAGCTTATTACATCTGTCATTACAGCTTTAACTATCATTCAGTACATTTGTTATTACAGCTTTAATTATCCTTCAGTACATCTGTTATTACAGCTCTAATTATCCTTCAGTACATCTGTTATTACAGCTTTAATTATCCTTCAGTACATCTGTTATTACAGCTCTAATTATCCTTCAGTACATCTGTTATTACAGCTCTAATTATCATTCAGTACATCTGTTATAACAACTTTAATTATCCTTCAGTACATCTGTTATTACAACTTTAATTATCCTTCAGTACATCTGTTATTACAGCTTTAATTATCCTTCAGTACATCTGTTATTACAGCTTTAATTATCCTTCAGTACATATGTTATTACAGCTTTAATTATCCTTCAGTACATCTGTTATTAGAGCTTTAATTATCCTTCAGTACATCTGTTATTACAACTTTAATTATCCTTCAGTACATCTGTTATTACAGCTTTAATTATCCTTCAGTACATATGTTATTACAGCTTTAATTATCCTTCAGTACATCTGTTATTAGAGCTTTAATTATCCTTCAGTACATCTGTTATTACAGCTTTAATTATCCTTCAGTACATCTGTTATTACAGCTTTAATTATCCTTCAGTATATATGTTATTACAGCTTTAATTGTCATTCAGTACATCTGTTATTACAGCTTTAATTATCCTTCAGTACATCTGTTATTAGAGCTTTAATTATCCTTCAGTACATCTGTTATTACAACTTTAATTATCCTTCAGTACATCTGTTATTACAGCTTTAATTATCCTTCAGTACATATGTTATTACAGCTTTAATTATCCTTCAGTACATCTGTTATTAGAGCTTTAATTATCCTTCAGTACATCTGTTATTACAGCTTTAATTATCCTTCAGTACATCTGTTATTACAGCTTTAATTATCCTTCAGTATATATGTTATTACAGCTCTAATTATCATTCAGTACATATGTTATTACAGCTCTAATTATCATTCAGTACATCTGTTATTACAGCTCTAATTATCATTCAGTACATATGTTATTACAGCTCTAATTATCCTTCAGTACATCTGTTATTACAGCTTTAATTATCCTTCAGTACATCTGTTATTACAGCTCTAATTATCATTCAGTACATCTGTTATTACAGCTCTAATTATCATTCAGTACATCTGTTATTACAGCTTTAATTATCCTTCAGTACATCTGTTATTACAGCTTTAATTATCCTTCAGTACATCTGTTATTACAGCTTTAATTATCCTTCAGTCCATATGTTATTACAGCTCTAATTATCCTTCAGTACATCTGTTATTACAGCTCTAATTATAATTCAGTACATATGTTATTACAGCTCTAATTATAATTCAGTACATCTGTTATTACAGCTCTAATTATAACTCAGTACATATGTTATTACAGCTTTAATTATAATTCAGTACATATGTTATTACAACTTTAATTGTCATTCAGTACATATGTTATTACAGCTTTAATTGTCATTCAGTACATCTATTATTACAGCTTTAATTATCATTCAGTACATCTGTTATTAGAGCTTTAATTATCATTCAGTACATCTGTTATTACAGCTTTAATTATCCTTCAGTCCATATGTTATTACAGCTCTAATTATCCTTCAGTACATCTGTTATTACAGCTCTAATTATAATTCAGTACATATGTTATTACAGCTTTAATTATCATTCAGTACATCTGTTATTACAGCTTTAATTATCATTCAGTACATCTGTTATTACAGCTTTAATTATCCTTCAGTCCATATGTTATTACAGCTCTAATTATCCTTCAGTACATCTGTTATTACAGCTCTAATTATAATTCAGTACATATGTTATTACAGCTTTAATTATCCTTCAGTCCATATGTTATTACAGCTTTAATTATCCTTCAGTCCATATGTTATTACAGCTCTAATTATCCTTCAGTACATCTGTTATTACAGCTCTAATTATCATTCAGTACATCTGTTATTACAGCTTTAATTATCCTTCAGTCCATATGTTATTACAGCTCTAATTATCCTTCAGTACATCTGTTATTACAGCTCTAATTATCATTCAGTACATCTGTTATTACAGCTTTAATTATAATTCAGTACATATGTTATTACAGCTCTAATTATAATTCAGTACATATGTTATTACAGCTTTAATTATCCTTCAGTCCATATGTTATTACAGCTTTAATTATCCTTCAGTCCATATGTTATTACAGCTCTAATTATCATTCAGTACATATGTTATTACAGCTTTAATTATCATTCAGTACATCTGTTATTACAGCTTTAATTATCCTTCAGTCCATATGTTATTACAGCTCTAATTATCCTTCAGTACATCTGTTATTACAGCTCTAATTATAATTCAGTACATCTGTTATTACAGCTCTAATTATAATTCAGTACATATGTTATTACAGCTTTAATTATAATTCAGTACATCTGTTATTACAGCTCTAATTATCCTTCAGTACATCTGTTATTACAGCTCTAATTATAATTCAGTACATATGTTATTACAGCTCTAATTATAATTCAGTACATCTGTTATTACAGCTCTAATTATAATTCAGTACATATGTTATTACAGCTTTAATTATAATTCAGTACATCTGTTATTACAGCTCTAATTATAATTCAGTACATATGTTATTACAGCTTTAATTATAATTCAGTACATCTGTTATTACAGCTCTAATTATCCTTCAGTACATCTGTTATTACAGCTCTAATTATAATTCAGTACATATGTTATTACAGCTCTAATTATAATTCAGTACATCTGTTATTACAGCTCTAATTATCATTCAGTACATATGTTATTACAGCTTTAATTATAATTCAGTACATCTGTTATTACAGCTCTAATTATAATTCAGTACATATGTTATTACAGCTTTAATTATAATTCAGTACATCTGTTATTACAGCTCTAATTATCCTTCAGTACATCTGTTATTACAGCTCTAATTATAATTCAGTACATATGTTATTACAGCTCTAATTATAATTCAGTACATCTGTTATTACAGCTCTAATTATAATTCAGTACATATGTTATTACAGCTCTAATTATAATTCAGTACATATGTTATTACAGCTTTAATTATAATTCAGTACATCTGTTATTACAGCTCTAATTATCCTTCAGTACATCTGTTATTACAGCTCTAATTATCCTTCAGTACATCTGTTATTACAGCTCTAATTATAATTCAGTACATATGTTATTACAGCTCTAATTATAATTCAGTACATCTGTTATTACAGCTCTAATTATAATTCAGTACATCTGTTATTACAGCTCTAATTATAATTCAGTACATCTGTTATTACAGCTTTAATTATAATTCAGTACATATGTTATTACAGCTCTAATTATAATTCAGTACATATGTTATTACAGCTTTAATTATAATTCAGTACATCTGTTATTACAGCTCTAATTATCCTTCAGTACATCTGTTATTACAGCTCTAATTATAATTCAGTACATATGTTATTACAGCTCTAATTATAATTCAGTACATCTGTTATTACAGCTCTAATTATAATTCAGTACATCTGTTATTACAGCTTTAATTATAATTCAGTACATATGTTATTACAGCTCTAATTATAATTCAGTACATATGTTATTACAGCTTTAATTATAATTCAGTACATCTGTTATTACAGCTCTAATTATCCTTCAGTACATCTGTTATTACAGCTCTAATTATAATTCAGTACATATGTTATTACAGCTCTAATTATAATTCAGTACATCTGTTATTACAGCTCTAATTATAATTCAGTACATCTGTTATTACAGCTCTAATTATAATTCAGTACATATGTTATTACAGCTTTAATTGTCATTCAGTACATCTGTTATTACAGCTCTAATTATCATTCAGTACATATGTTATTACAGCTTTAATTATCATTCAGTACATATGTTATTACAGCTTTAATTGTCATTCAGTACATCTGTTATTACAGCTTTAATTATCATTCAGTACATCTGTTATTACAGCTCTAATTATAATTCAGTACATCTGTTATTACAGCTCTAATTATAATTCAGTACATCTGTTATTACAACTCTAATTATCATTCAGTACATCTGTTATTACAGCTCTAATTATCATTCAGTACATATGTTATTACAGCTTTAATTATCATTCAGTACATATGTTATTACAGCTTTAATTGTCATTCAGTACATCTGTTATTACAGCTTTAATTATCCTTCAGTACATCTGTTATTACAGCTCTAATTATAATTCAGTACATATGTTATTACAGCTCTAATTATAATTCAGTACATCTGTTATTACAGCTCTAATTATAATTCAGTACATCTGTTATTACAGCTTTAATTATAATTCAGTACATATGTTATTACAGCTCTAATTATAATTCAGTACATATGTTATTACAGCTTTAATTATAATTCAGTACATCTGTTATTACAGCTCTAATTATCCTTCAGTACATCTGTTATTACAGCTCTAATTATAATTCAGTACATATGTTATTACAGCTCTAATTATAATTCAGTACATCTGTTATTACAGCTCTAATTATAATTCAGTACATCTGTTATTACAGCTCTAATTATAATTCAGTACATATGTTATTACAGCTTTAATTGTCATTCAGTACATCTATTATTACAGCTTTAATTATCATTCAGTACATATGTTATTACAGCTCTAATTATCATTCAGTACATCTGTCATTACAGCTTTAATTATCCTTCAGTCCATATGTTATTACAACTTTAATTATCATTCAAGTACATCTGTCATTTCCACTTTATTTATCTTTCAGTCTATGCCATTTTAGTTTTAATTATTAATAAGTAAATCGGTTATTACCCATTATATGATGCGGTAGTACGTACTTCTACAATAATTTTTTCCTTATATTTTTATTACAATGCCTAAAAGACTGAAGTTCGCATTAAATTTTTTTATCATGAATTATATTTTATTAAACAAGTCCATATTAATTGACTAATTACTCGAAGATGATGCAGAAGGTATAGTTTCACTCACCTGTTCAATTTTAGGTCGCACTGTTACCAACCTTCTTAGCTGAGGCTGCAATGGTTGCTGCTTGATCTGCTGCTGCTGCTGTGGCAATCGTTGCGGTATTAAAATAGGCTGCTGTTGAATCGGTTGCTGCTGATTCTGTTCCAACTGAAAATTGTTAGCCGAATCAAGCGGAATTAATACTAAACTGCCGGTTCCGCCAACTCCGCTAGAAATGATCGACTTATTATTTAACAGAAGCATTGGCTGAGACGATGTTGATACAATGGAACTTTGTTGATCAACAATGTTAGGCACAGTCACAATCGAAACTCTGCGCTGTTGTTGCTGCAGTTGCAACTGCTGCAGTTGAAGCTCAGGCTCAGGTTTGATGACAGAAATCGCATTCGCCGCAGTCACTATTGTCTGCTGTTGCTGAACAACTGGTTCAGTTCGAATAATAATTTTCTGAGTAGCGCCGGAACCGAATCCGCCAACAATACTTGCGCCGCTATTAAACTGTTCTTCACCTCTCAGCTGGGCTAGAACGGCAGACAGTTTCTGTTGCAGCGCGGCCGGGTCTGCTAACTCGGATGTGCTCAAAACTATCTCAGCAGTTGGCAGTTGACACTGCTGCGATGTTGTCGCTGTTGTTTGATGAAGAACAGGCTGCTGAAGCTGCTGCTGCTGCTGCTCTTGCTGCTGTACAGCTATTGTGCCGGACCCGCCAACCAGATTAAACAGGGCGGCAATCTCCTCTGCCGAGGTTGGAGCCAGACTAGCCGTAGAATTCGATGTTGTAGTTGTTGCGGCCATTTCCAGTTTGCTTGCAGTGGCAATGACAAATGAATTCAATGAATTTCTTCTGGACTTTTACAATGGACAGAATTTGTTAAAATCGTGCATCCTCTCCCAGTGTTGGGACGAGTGCAACTAGCTTTGTTGCACCCAGGTCTAGACTGAAATAAAAAATTAAACTGATTTATTGAAATCTAGAATGAGTTTTATTGTCAAAATTGCCACTAAATTAAAAATTGGGGCGGCACTCAGTACCTATAAATGTATAATTAATGCTTAATTTTTATAGTACCTAAATAAATACTTTTAACATTGCACTTAAAGTCCATACTCATGACATGATAAAGTTTTTTGTTCATACACAAGAGTCAAGACAAAAAACACATTAATGATCTGAATTAAAAATACCATAAATCGTTTTAAGTGTAAAAAAAAATTGTGCCTTTTGGCATTAAACCTATTTTTTTATAAAAAAGGACTAGTACATTTACTTTCTCTTAATATAATTACATTTATTAATACCTGGATTCTAAACACAATTCCTGAATAGCAAAAACAATTCTTAAAAGAATATATTTTTACATTATAACAAGTTTAAAATGAGGGATGAGTCAGTTAGCAGCTAGCTGCCTCACATTTAAATAGTAGCTGGTTCATTTCTCCCTCCAAGTCACAATTATTTTGGGGCTTAGTTGGAGGTTTGCAAAGTAATGACTTACGGAGATGCACCTCATTCAGTGCAACCAAAGCTAATTAAAAAATAGTATAACCCCTGCCTTCTGCATGTCTGCTTGTTTGAGTTTGTCTTATATGCAGTAGGATGGGTGTGAGGCATTGTATGGGGGAGTATGGGGGCAGTGCAGCCTTACCAGGCTTTCAAAATTTATTAATATCTTCATACATGCGCAACCTCCCAAATCTTAGCCGGCCGTGCAACTTAGTTTTTGCTCTCATTTGAGACTTAGTTCATTTCATTGCTCTATTTACAACTTAGTTTGCTCTCATTTGCTCTCTTTTTCTCTCCCCTTTTTCCTTTTCTTCACGCCTTCCTTTTTTGTCCCTTGGTCCCCCTTTGATTTTTTTGCGCTTGGTTGATTGGTTTTTGCGACTTACCTTGCTTGGCCCATGGCCCTCATTTCACCCGGCTGGTTTGGCCAGGTTGGCTGGGTGTTGCGTATGTATGAGAATCTTACCCTAATATAGTGGTTACCTACCTTTATCTAGATGGATTACTTGGACCTTCAAAGGTTACAACAAGTGGAAATAAGGCATTATGGACACCTTGATACAAAATTATCAAATTTCACTGTTCAAACTTAAATATTTGACATAGCTTAAGCCCAGAACACCATTGTCTACTGTGTCAATCAATCAGTCACCACCAAATGCTGTTAGCATTCAGGCGCTGCCAAAAAATTTACTAGGCCTACCTTTTAATGGGTGGCAAAATGGTTTAGTAGCCCTAATTTTAAACAAACATAAATTTTATGTGTATATATGTATATATAATAGACAACCTAAATTAATTTAACAATTTAAATTAAGATATAGAATAAATTTTTTGACAAATATTATTTAGATTTTTGGCAATCTTGCAGTTTCGAAGGTTTAATCATTTCAGACGATTTAAAACCAGTAGGCCTAATCCCAACAGTAGATCAGGTCAAGTAGCTGGGTCAGCATCAGATAGCTTCCCTCGAAGAAGGAACCCTTGTGGACTGAAGCCTGCAATCGGCATTGGGGACAGGCCCATGCACAGTCATCAACAAAGCGGTCTCAACCACGACATTGAAGATGCATTGATGGATGACTGGGACAACTGTCACAATAGCATTCATTTGCCAGAAGCCGATACTTGGCCAGCCACTTGACGGTCTCCATTGGATTTGCTGTCATCGCACTCAGTTCATGCATCATAGGGTCCAAGTTGCACAATTCGGCAGGCTGTCAAAGTTCACCAGGTGGTACAATGGTTGTTGGAGCTGGTGGACATCCTGCCATGCTGGTAATTTGAGATTGAGTTGTCAAACTGAAGTTATTCTGAAGTTATGAAATTGACTAAATAAAATTAAAAACAATTAAACGTGCTGAACTGAAAGATTGCCAGATTTTTTATTTACTACTTTGATTATAAAAGAAACTAGAATTTTAGACCAATAAATGTTGTTTATTTATCAGCTAGACCTGCAGACTCATAATATTTAAGTGAGTTACTAATATGAATTATTTCCAGTATATTATATTGGAATTATATTATATTATATTATATATTCCAGTCCAGTATATCCAGTATATTAGCAAGTAGTATATTTAGTGTGTAGGATCTCCGAAACTACCAGTCCAATTTGGTAGAAATTTTACACGATATCATATCTCGGTTGCTGTATGGAGAATATAAAGTGTCGACACTCCGAGTTTGTTTTATTTTATAGAATTTTGATTCATCGAATATCAATCTCAATAGGCCTATCCATCGGGAAACCATTACATTATTAAGTTATATTTAATTTAGTTTACATTTGCCTAATTTTAAAACTAAACGAAAAAATGACATAGTTATAACGAAAGATAGAGAAGAATGTAGTAAAAAAAGTTTGTTTGCACAAGCATTTTTGTGTAGGTAAGATAAAATAAATATGATTCGACTCTTATGTAAAGTCCTTCACTCTTCGATATTTTAGTTTGTAAATGTTTATGTATTCAAAATTGTACTTTTCACGTTTCAACGGTACCGGATAAAACGCGGAAACGGACGCGGATCCGGACCGGATGCGTCGGATAAAACGCGGAATACGGAAATAGTTAGTAAAACGCGGATTGCGGAAACGGATGCGGATGCGGAACGGAAATAATGGATAAAACGCGGATGGCGAATGGCGGAAACGGATAAAAACGAGTTACATCGGATACGAACTATTTAGTCTGACACTTAAAAACGACAATACAGAGCCCGGAGACAAAAAGCGCAGATTTTCTATTTGCGATAGGCTAATGTTTCATATTGTTACTAAAGATACTAACCTTAACAAATGCACCCCAGACCGGGGGAAAGGAGGATGTACACTAGCGCTATAAATAAATATTTTATAATTATTGTTAATCCATATTTTATTTACTTCTCTTTATTCATTCTTAATATTAGTCTTAATTTATTTGCACTCCGGTGCAGAAACATGCCGCGACCTCCTCGTGGTCAAGACGGTGAGCCGCGCTGTGTCCCCCAGCGGCAGGACAAAGCGGGGGCAGCGGAGCGCGCATCGGCGAGTTGAGCGCCGTCGCGAGCGAAACCGGCGAGGCTGGCAACGTGGCGTCGCGCCGAGCTGCTGCCATACGAGTTCATCTGGGTCTTCCGGGCGGCGCCGGAGACCATGAGGCTCACCACTACCGAGCCCCAGTTCTACCACAGGACACACTTCGAGTCGGGACGCTGAACTGTCGCACTCTTAAGGCCGCCTGACGGAGAGGGTTGCTGGGAAAGCTAGCGCTCGACCTCAGTTGTGACGTCATCTCACATGAGGAGGTGTCCATCAGAACCCATCCTGGACTTCACTTTGAGGACTTGGGCTCCGGTTGGACACTCTGGTACACCTCAGCGGATCAACGAGGTCGTGGATCGGAGTTGGTCAGCACTGATTGGCCCGAGACTGCAGCAGAGCTATCGCTGCTCTTCCAGCTTGTCTCGGGTAGACGTCAGGCTTCGCGACTGGAATGCTTGCCCTGTTCTGAGTTTACGCACCCCCTGCCACCCGCCCAGATGAGGCTCAGAGCTTCTTCGAGCAGCTCTCTGCACGCGTGGAGGAAACGGCGCAGCGCGACACAGTAGTCATCCTGATCGGAGACCTAAACGCAGTTCCGCGCAGGTCCGAGCCCCACGCCCCACGTTTGTTTGTGGCGCCCCACGAGAACGGCAACACTCAAGCGCTGGAGGACTTCCTGGAGAGGCAGGATATGGTGTCGGCCAACACTTGCTTCTGTAAGTCACCCAGCAGGCTCGCGACTTTCGTGGGGTGTAAGCGGAGGCGGTAGAATGCGCGCGTGCCGGTTTGCTACGAGGAGGCTGGCACAGCTCGACCACGTGCTCGTGCGCTTCCGAGAGCGCTGCCGCACTATCACGCCGCTGTCTCGACGGTCCGATCATCAGCTCCTCATCTGCGACCTTGACCTTGAACTGCGGCCTGATGCGCTCTATCGTCCGCCTAAGCGGCACCCGCGGCGCTACTACCGCGCCCTCAAAGACGCCGAGACGCATCGCCGCTTTGCTAGCCTTTTATCACTGCGCTCGGCGGCAAGCGTGGAGGCGCCGAGTACGCGGATGTAAGTGCCGCAGAACGAGCCGCCGCAGAACAAGCGGTTCCGTTGATGCGACCGGCCCAGCATGGGCTGCCAGTCTGACGACCCGCGATTCAACAAGAGGGAGGAATTGGATAGGCTCCGTCTGAGCAGGCAACCTACTCGTGAGGCGGAAGAGGCTCTGGCGCCAGTTTATCTGCAGCGGCAGCGTGCCGCTGTCGATGAAGTCATCCAAGCCGTCGCTGCCGCAGGGCCCGACGCGAGAGGGCGCGTGGCCTGGTCTGCCATTAATTCTCTGTCGGGGGCGGAAGCGGTGCATCAAGCTGATCCTGGCAGGCGACACTTCGGATGAGCGCTGGAACGAGCTGCGCGAGTTTTTCACCGCTTTCTCCCCCCGCTGCCCAACATCCTGACGCCACCAGAGACGCCGTTGCCGTCGGAGGAGAGCTTCAGTGTAGCACCAGTCACCCTGGCTGATGTAGTGATGCTCGACCAGAAGACATCGGGCGGCAAAGCGCTTGGTCCAGACGAGGTGCCCATCGAGGCGATGCGCATCCACTGTGTGGCCAGTGAGGTCGCCCGTGTGATGAACCTCGTACTTTTCGGTGAGGCGGCGCTCACGGATTGGACCATGGCGCACATCATCACCATTCCTTAGAAGCCGGGCACCACACGATTAGAGGCAGGAGCGCAGAGGAATCTGCCTGCAATCCTGCGTCGCGAAGTTGTTCAACCGGATGCTGCTATCGCGGTTGCAACCCGTGCTGGATCCCTACCTGCGACCTGAGCAGAATGAGTTTCGGCCCCACCGCGGCACATTCTGGCTCTTCACCGCATCATCGAAGAGGTGCGCACGCGCCAGTTGGACTGATTGTCGTCTTCATTGACTTCACGAAGGCTTTCGACTCGTTAGCGAGGACTGCGCTCCCGCATGTGCTCCATGCGTATCATGTGCCAGAGCAGCTGATCTCCGCCATCATGGCGTTGTACTGTGTGTGCTATGAGAGCAGCTGTGATGACGCCGGACGGCCTGTCTGACTCCTTCGAGACATCCTCCGGGGTGCTTCAAGGGTACACGCTAGCGCCGTTCCTGTTCGTCCTGATGCTTGACCTGGTACTCTGCTCTACTCTAAATGCTCTGCCTACCGACGATCATGGTTTCCTTCTGCGCCGACGCGGGGATCGACGTCAACCGGAAAGGCGGCTCAACGTGCTTGGCTACGCCAACGACCTCGCCATGTTGTCCTCGACTGTAGAGGGCGCCCAGCGCCAGCTAGACAAGCCTATTGGCGTTGCAGCGAGCGTCAGCCTGGTGGTCAACACGAGGAAGACCGTGGTGCTCTGCGGGCAGGGTGACATCGAGGCCGCAATTCTCTGCCGAGGCACTGAGCTTCCGCGCTGTCAACAGTTCGTCTACCTCGGTGGTCTGGTACCTGACGTCCGCGAAGATCTGCGGCGTCGCCGCGGGCTCGCCTGGGCTGCCTTTTGTTCTGTGAGGGCGGTCCTGCAGTCCGAGGCCCTACCTGATCGCCAGAGGGCGGTGCTGTTCCAGGCGGTCTTCGAGACCGTCCTGTTGTACAACGCTGAGACCTGGACTCTGACGGACTCGCTCGAACAGCAAGTAAACGTGGCGAACGCCGGCCTGCTGCGCGCCGTCTTTAAGATCAGCGACGAGCGAGTTACTAACGCTGCATTCTATCGCCGCGCCGGCCTGACCCGTCCAAGTGAATATCTGCGCTGTCGGCGACTACAGCCGGAAGGCCACATCATCCGCGCCGAGTCCTACTGCCCACAGCCGGTGCAGGAGGTGCTGCTGCTCACGCTGCAGGCACCCTACCGGCGCGGCCAGGCCCGAACTCGGAATTTGGTCGATTGCTGCTGGCCGACACTGGTGCCCCGGACTCTGCCGGCGGTGCGGCCTTTGTTCGCGCCCAGGCTCTGATTTTTTTTACTTAGGTCTTTTTGCGTTGAGGTCCTAAATGAGGTCGGGTGCCCTACTCTTTGCGAGAGATTCTATTGCCGTAACTCGAAAATAACGAAGACAAGACGATTCAAAAGTCCAAGCTAAGCAGCTGATATTTAAGTGTTAATTAGTTATTAATTAGTTAATAAGAGAAGGCTATGAAAAATTAATTCCCCTGGCAGTGCTTTTTCCGTCCCCTGCCAGATACTGTACTCAAAATTAAATATAACAATTCACAATTCACAACAACTTACTGGTAATTTACTAAACAAAATCTCAATAACCTCAACACAAGAATAACAACGCGAACTCTACTCGATAATAACGAAATCACGATAACTCGATCTCAACTCGAAAACGCTCTGGACAATGACAAGAACTCACCGAAATAACCACAACGGTTAACACAAATAACTCCTGGACAAAAAGCAGATAGTCCCTATAAAAAAACAAGACAAATTACGAGGCCCAATAACACGAAAACCTAACCCAAAGTCCCTAGTCTGAAACCGAGGCGACCAGCAAGCACTTCCGCACTATGGCACGACGATAGTTCTATCGTGCCACACCAAATGTCAATTCGACGGCGTCCCAACGATGATTGTCGGCGAGATGGAGAGTACTTCCGTGCTTGCCAATCCCTGTCTAACACTCCGTCAGCAGTTGGCCAGACGTGCCGAGCTCAGCGCAAGCTACTTACTGACGTGGGATTGAGTATGGGGTTTTCTCCGACTAGCTGGTTGGACCGGTTTACCTGTCCCGGTATCTATGACTATGCAACGACAGATAGAAGGCGTACCCTACTCTCTTATCATGGATAAATCATCTATGATCCATGATCCATTGATAAATCATGCATGTTCATGGTATTTTCATGCATGGATTTTTAAAACTTTCCATGGTAAAATCATCCATGTCAGGGAGTTCATACGGGAAAATAAATAACTAAGCTTATAAAAAATTTCAGGCTATTTTATGTATATCTAATAAAGTTTTAAATATATTTAATAAAAGCGAAATTGTAAATACAAAAAATAGTTTAATAAATTTGTTAAAATCTTCACCTACAAATTGCTTTGAATATATTACCAGCAATTTTGTTGGCCATTTTGTTTCGGTTTAGTTAATTACGGACTTAACTTCCCATAAACATAAATTACTAGGCCTATTTTTCCTTTCTAAGAGGACTCTGTCACTCTTGCATGTTGTCATCATTTCATTATGTGTCACTATGTGCTATGTTTATGTTTATGTTTTTTCTTAGCTATATACTTCCAGTTCCACTTTTGGTAGCTAGTTTTAAAATTCGGTGGCTTGTAAGGTTTTTTGACATGCTAATTTTGATCTTCACTCCTTCAGTGAAAATTGTATTTGTAGATATATTAGAAAATAGAAACCCTATTATATATTATATTTGGGATGCAAAGATAACCTATAGGGGTTAGATGTATATTTTTGAATGATATTTTGCTGCATTTTTATAATGATAGGTTGGCCTAACCAAAGCCAAAGGCCTAGTCTAAAGTGGCATCCTAGACCTAGGCCATAGCCTAATGATAAAAATCACATGGTAGGCTGACAGTTTCAAAATAATAAAAAATAATAGTATATTATGGTAATTGGTACTTAATTTCGAGACCTTTCATGTCCTTTGTATCTAATATACAGTCTATAATCAAAACTAGACTAGACTAGGCCCAATTAGGCCTAATATTGTCTACTTTGTATCAGAAAATCCACAATGGCACAACTTTATAATTATAGGCCTATATATAGGGCCTAGGCCTTATATTATAATTTTTATTTAAAATCATAGGGGCCTAGGGTCCCTACATTAAATTTTTTTATATACAATTCTAATTGGTTTGTCATTGGCCTCTTGATTGATTCTTCAAACCTTATCTCCTTGTGAAACTTTTTCAGAAGAAATTGTTATGGATGATATTGGATTAAGTGCATCTAATTCTAGGCCTCTTCGAAAGCAGACAAAAAGTACTTCTAAATTTGGAAATGACAATTCAGCATTGTTTTTCTGCTTTATTCTTCACAATGTTGGCCATGATGAGCAATATGTGACCATTGCATTTGGGTCTCCCTATTGGCCAAGTACAATAACTAATGATGAAAAGTTGGAACTTGCACAAGTAAGATTTTAAGTTGGATTTATATGCATAATATTTTGTTATTGAGTACATGGTTTCTAAAACAAATTATTCCAACTACAAATGTAATATTACTTTATTAAATTATATTTTAGGGGACTAAAGTCTTTTTACGCATGTATGGCAAACTATTTTCTGCTACACTTGTGGCAAAAGGTAGTGAAAGGCAAATGGCTTCAACTATGAACCAACTTTCCAACTTGGTTAGTGAGGCTGAAAATACTGATTCATTGATTAGCCAAGCTATTGAGCTTTTTGCAATGAAAGATCCCCAAGCTGGCATTGCAAATGTAAGGACAATAAGGTCATCTAGTTCAAAGCAGGTTGCTTCAAGTTCTAGTTGTCATCAGCATGGACTACTTGACGAGCTTTATGAAGTGGATAGTGAAAGTGGCGAACCAAATTTGGCGATACCAGCTACTCAATCAATGGGTAAAACTGCAATATATATGAACTATTAATTGTTTGCAATTTGTTTTTTTTGTTGTATTATTTGATTAATTATTATTTTTTAGAAAAAGCCATTTCTGCATTTGAGAGAGAGGCATCTTTGGTTGAAAATGAGCAAGCTCGTGCCACAGGCCTCTTGGAATCAAGTTTGTATATTCTATTACACCTAATTGAAAACCAAATACCAAATGAGTCAATATTTTTGTAGCAATAAGCCTTTTTTATCACTAGGTGCAATTCAAGAAGTGCAACCCCTCCGAGGGGTACAGATAGTAAACAGTGAATCGGATGCAACAATGAAAGGTATAATTTTATTTTTTTAATATGATACAATCACATTATTAAAAATCAAAATCACCATATTTTTATATATGAGCATATATCTTACTCTAGATCTAAAACTGTTCATTCAATCCGAGTTGCTTTCTCTTGAGAAGCGTCTTGCTGCAAGGATATGCCGACTTTTAAAAAAGGATGACAACTTTGGTGGAATGCTAACAATTAAAGAATACCAAAATGAGGTATGTCAGTTTTTTCTTAGCATCAGCAGCATCACGTCTGTAGTATAAAAGTTCTACTATATAATAACATTTTTTAGGAATTTAGGTGCATTGATGGTTCCCTAGCTGAGCTGTCTTCAATTCTTTGCAACGATCCTAAGGTGTTCCTCCGAAGGTATATCAAGCTGCGATTTGGCGAAGGCTACTTGCTTGAGCATATAATCGATTCATCCTGTGGTGCTCGCAGTTCCCGAAGGCCTGCTCCATCTGAGCATGTGACAGAGTTTCAACGTAAATATATATATATAATTTTTTCACAGTTTTGTGCAATTTTTTTATTATAAAGCAATTTAGGCTAATTAATGCTAAATGATCTGAATCCAATACTTGGGATATTTTCTAAAAAAACACATTTAGGTCTGAGATAAAAGAAATTGAGGAAAAATAGTTCTAAAGTTCAATACATCCCATTGACCTATTTAATGATTAGCATCATAAATCAACTTCCTTTTAAATTTAGCCTATTTCTACTATAAACACAGTACACAATGTCTATTGTAAAAATATTTTACTATACTCGTGAATTTTCAGGTTTGCTTCAATTGTGCTATCGAACATCTGGCTACGACTTCCACGAAATCTGGAAGTCTGTACGAGACCATCTCAATCAGCTGGCCAGGGAGGAGACACGGGCGAGAAAGCGAACTTCAACTGCTGCTTCTGGACCCGAGTCAGGGGATTCCATTTCCCGCTCAAGGCGAATGGGACCGTGAATTGCGGAAAAAATTCTAGTAACTTTTGAATATTTGAATTGCTATTTTTATGTCTAGTAAATCAGAATCTGAGCACTCTCTTTCTACTAATTACTCAGCCTACTCTTGTCAGGCGATTTCTTCTCCCTCAAATAGTTTTTCTACAAGTAATAGGAGTTCAATTTCAAGCGAAGCCGGTGTAACGCACTCGCACAGCTGTCCTGACGCTGTGGAAACTTTTATTGGTGAAAACAATGCTGTGCCTGTGCTTGAGGAGAGTTCAGATAGCTTAGCGAATTTGGCTTCCATCTCAGATCCCAGTGTGCAGGCGGCTCTGATTTTTCAGTGGGCAATTACTTCCGGAGTTTCAGAGGCTGCTCTTGATAGACTCCTGAAGCTACTTTCTATTTTTAGTAGAGATTCTCTAGCTCTTCCAAATAGCGTCAAGTTGCTCAAATCATTGATTCAAGATACTTGCCCTCTTGATGATAGTGACGTGTCTGAATTTGGCTTTTGCCCAGAATGCAAAAGCCAGTGTCAGGTTCATTCCCCAAAGTCAAATGTTGCTGTGACACAGCTCAATATTGTTCCACAGCTGCGGACTATCTTAAGCAGCCACACTTCAACTATTCTGCAGTATGAGCAAGAATTGCAAAAGGATAAAAACACAGACGTTTTGAATTCCAAAATAGTTAAAGAACAAGGCTTAAGCCTATCTTCTGGCAAGTCGCTTCACTTGCATCTTCTAATCTCAGCTGATGGCGCCAATTTTTTTGAATCTGTTCAGAGTAGCTTTTGGCCATTTCAGGCTCAACTTCTAAACCTTCCTGTTTACATCCGTCAACGCTTTGCAAATTTAATTCTAATTGCTCTTGTTTCATCGAAGGCAGTCCCGCATTTCCAGTCTTTTCTGTCTGAAATTATGAACAATTTGCCAAAACAGTTTATATTCTCGGAATACACCGTTCATGTCCATTACACACTCTTTGTTTGTGACTTGCCCGCTCTTGCTAAGCTCTTCTGCATTCACCAGTACAATGGTGCGTTTAGCTGTCCTAGGTGCTTGCACCCAGGTGAGAGCTTTAAAGTATCCGAGAAAGGTAAAAACTGGATCTTCCGCTATGGTGAAGGCTACTTGTTTCCTTTGAGAAACCCATCTTCCCATCTTGAACACTGTCGGCTCGCACAAATTCGAAATCGGCCTGTTTTTGGCGTAAAGATGCGCAGTTGCTTGTTAGACTATGTTCCGTTTCCCAGCTGCAATCCTATTGACAGTTTACACTGCTTTTTCGAAGGCCACACCAAGTATCTACTAGAAGAGCTGTCATTACCTGCAAACAGGCGCGAGTTGTATTTTTGCTCAGCTAATTGCATGGATTTCATATCTAATTGTATTCGTCAATCTATAACTCCTTCTAGCATCACAATCAACACAAATTTTAAAGGCTTTTCAGATTGGAAAGCAAAGCATTTTAAAAACTTTGCGCTATACTTTCTTCTTCCTACGTTTTTGCAGAGAATTTCGCATTTTCCATTGAAACTGCTGTTAACTAATTTAGTTCTTATTTATCACATGTTGTATAGCCCCCAATCAAATAAGACTGATATCGAAAAGCTATGCAAAGCTTTTATCTCCAATGCTCAGCAAATATTCGGACCGAAAGTACTCCGCCTTAATTTCCACCTGCTTTTGCATATGGCTGAACAGTACGAATTGTACGGACCTGTATTTAATTATTCTATGTTCGCATTTGAGAGCTCCATTGGCATGTTCAAAAAGTTCTTATGCGGAACTGTGTCATTTGGCCCACAGCTTGTTCGCAAGTTTTTGTTTCAAAAGTTGCTACATCACTACTTTTCTTGTGTTAAGGACTCTATTGTAGTGGATGCAGTTAACTCTATATCTTTAGAGCCATCCAGGCCACATGGTATTCTTCGAAACTCACTTGCTTATTTTAATGGACATTTTTTCTCGACAAGCTCAGCTTGTGCGTCGAAAAATTCTAACCATCTTTGCCAATTGAAGTCCGGCGAAATCTGCACTATTGCAGAGTTCCTCGAGCCTAATACTATTCGAGTGCAAATTTTGGATCCCATTGGTTCGCTGTTTGATTTTGTTTTACGAGTACCAGCAGCAACTTTCCCCATCGATTTACTTAATTGGAAAGCATTGCTGGAATCCATGTTCAAAAAGTCTTCGACATTCAATTTTGTATTGATATCCCTGTCTAATGCGCCCAGATCGGCCAGACGCGAACGTATAGTTAATTTTTCAGAGGTCGATCGACCCTGCATCGCTGTTCCAGTAGAATCGTTCAGCAAAGACTGTTATTGCGCTGTGCCATTGTTCAAAGAGTTTGAACATGATTAAAAAGGTACGAGTATGTGTCCGTACCTTAGATCCGATTATTTTATTATTAATGCTGCAAAGTCTGGCAGAAAATAAAATTATGCTCCATGACCAAGATAAAACCATCAGGGAATCAGAATAACTTTCCAGATGCCCAACTTCCTCCCTCTCAGACTCCCACCGTTACCTCTCTTTGTCCGATCTCTCCATATTCAAAATCTCCAAGTTTCTGTGCGCAAATAATTGACTAATGCAGCATTAACTTCGTTTCGTAAAGGATTAGTCGGCCCTTGCCCTTAATGCGTACCGAATTCGGCTAATTCTATTTATTGACTGTTCAGTAAAATTTACTGTTTTATTTTTTCTTACAGTACCTTGAAATGCGTCAAATTCTGTCTATTCTGTATCTTAAAGCTCTCTGAGCTGTTTTATTTTTCTTACAGTACCTTGAAATGCGTCAAATTCTGTCTATTCTGTATTTTAAAGCTCTCTGAGCTGTTTTATTTTTTCTTACAGTACCTTGAAATGCGTCAAATTCTGTCTATTCTGTATTTTAAAGCTCTCTGAGCTGTTTTATTTTTTCTTACAGTACCTTGAAATGCGTCAAATTCTGTCTATTCTGTATTTTAAAGCTCTCTGAGCTGTCTTATTTTTTCTTACAGTACCTTGAAATGCGTCAAATTCTGTCCATTCTGTATTTTAAAGCTCTCTGAGACTGAGCTGTCTTATTTTTTCTTACAGTACTTTGAAATGAATTATGCCTAATTATCATTAATAATATAAGTCTCGAAATGGTCATCATACGAGTTTTCAATTACTTCTACATTTAATTGCATAAGTATTTGTTCTGATACTTTTTTGTTTTGAAAGTGATTTATAAGGGAATGGAAACATATTTCTCAGCAGCACTAAAGATGCTGCCGAATTTGTTTAGAAAATTTCAGCTTTAAAATGAACCTACGCAAACATTGCGTTCTACTAACAGTAGTGTAGTAAGGAAAATTATATTTAAAATCATACATCAATGTACATGGATGGAAAGTAACCATGGATGAAGTTTACGTGGAACCATGTATGATCAGGTATGGCTCCATACATGTTCAGGTATGATCCATACATGGCATCATGGATGCTTCATCCATGATTTATCCATGCAAGGAGAGTAGGGTAACAACATTCGTGTTTTTGAATTTACAAAAAGTTCATTTGTAAAGTAATTTTTAAGAAGTTTATTTGGAGCGTAAAATCAGTGGCGTAGCGATGGTGGTATCGGTGTATCGGCCGATACACCCAAAATTTGATGTCTCAAATTTTTCACATTCAGTTTCTTCGAAAGAATTTAATTAATTGTTTTTTATTCTGGATACGCTGGATAGAACCAAAACTGATATCCCCCCAAAAAAATCCTGGCTACGCCCCTGCGCAAAATGACTATACCCAAGAAGCACAATAGCCAATAGGGAAAAATGTAATAAAAATAAAAACGCAAAATAAAATTTTTTTTAAATAAATAGCCAAAACTAGAATGAAACTTTTAAACAACAGTTTAAAGTGTCTGACTAATAGCTAGTATCCGATGTAACTCGTTTTTTATCCCTTTCTGCCATTCGTTATCCGCTTTTTATCAATTATTTCCGTTCCGCATCCGCATCCGTTTCCGCAATCCGCGTTTTACTAACTATTTCCGCATTCCGCGTTTTATCCGACGCATCCGGTCCGGATCCGCGTCCGTTTCCGCGTTTTATCCGGTACCCGTTTCAACTTTAAGCTGACCAGACCGGTGATGTTAATGAATCGTGAACAGCTATTTTTGTCTTCTTAAAAGTATATTTTTACTGTACACTTTCCTTTTTATGTGTCGTAGGCAATACAATATCAAATGCTTAGGGTAGTACCGCTAATTAGTCGGTGTAAACACCGTAAAGTTGCGGTCCGTTTTGTTTCGGGGTTTGTATTCAACCAACCGCCTATCCAAACCAATGGGAACAGGGAACCACATACACGCACATCCATAGACTAAGGCCTATACTAACCACAGTACTGAACAGCACTTCCTAAGCTTAACCAAAAAGCACTGACTGGCAACTGGTAACAAAATTATTTAACTAAACTAGCTAAGTTAAGTAGGCCTAAGACTAAATTATTGTTCCTAGTGCTACCACATTAGCAAAACTGTAGCAAGCTAAGCTAGCTACTTTTTGTATTCAATATTTTCATCGAGCTTTCTGGTTTAGATTTAATTTTTTTATCAAAAGCTACATTTATAACATACTAGGGCCTAGCATAGTATATTTCAATTAGATTTCAGAAACTTGTAATTTTTTATTTTGCCTTAGATTTCACCAGAAAAAATCTCTTTTGGATCATCACTACTATGAAGAATTTTTTGCTGATGTTCGAATATTTTTTATTAAATATCAAGAAACAAAGCTAACTTGTAGGCCTAGTAGGGATGCTTTTATTATTTCTTTAAAGTCAAATTCGTGCCTATGCTTTTTGTTTGAATGCACTAAATATTTTTATATGTAAAATATTTTGTCAAATTCTTTTACTTTCACAAACATTTTCTTTTGTGTATATAAACGAGTGTAATTCAGTTGAGACAAATCAATGTGCCAGTGTGGCGAAAAGCCAATAAGCTATTACTGAAGAAGAAAAGTGTTGAGTTGGTTATTTGAGGCTGTGACCCTCTGATCCACAGAAAACGCCCAGCAAAGACTGGAGAATAGTAAGCCAGTGCCTTAGAAGGTTAAACCGCTCGTGCCGAGTGATACACTACCATTAGAGAGAAAAGTAGAGAGACAAGCCCTGTTACAAACTTTAATTTGGAAGTCTGTAAAAACACAAAAATTTGTTTGTAAATGCAAATTTAAAAAACAATCTAAAAAAATTATTTGTATGTTTAAGTTCAACTTATGTTTTTATACAAAGCTATTCAATGATACAATATTATTAATTGTTTTAATCCAAACATTGTCTTTACCATGTAGTATACTGTTGAAAAAATTAGACATATATTAGTGTTGCCTACCCAATTTGGCATGCATGGTTAGTGTACATTTGCCTCATATTGAATTCTTGGCGTGTACACTTTGTGCTCACTGCTCAGGGTAGCTTAAATGCATATGTTGAACTAATGGACTAATAGTAACAATTAAGAAAGTTTTGTTGGCCTTCCAAATGTGTTTTCCTAGTATGATCCAAACTATGGCACTCAGAATCATTAGAACTTATTTTCCTTATTTAGTTGATATTTTTATTGCCTAAAGAGAAAAAAACCTACATTTATCAAAGCTACTTTATTCATGAGGGGATTCTTTTCCATGTGTAAATGTACTAACATACTATGCACAAGGCCTAGACAACCTGGCTGAATCAGCTGGGTTAAATGAGGGCTAAGCACAGTAATTCACAAGAATGAAACCATGACCAAAGGCAAAATGTGGGGACCAAGGTATAAAGAGAGAAAGAAGAAAGCACAAAGAAAAGATAGAAATGCATAGGAATCATACATGCACAACACCCGGCCAACCTGGCCGAACCGGCCAGGTGAAGCGAGGGCCAAGCAAGGTAAGTTGCAAAAACCAATCAACCAAGCGCAAAAAAATCAAAGGGGGGACCAAGGGACAAAAAGGAAGGCGTGAAGAAAAGGAAAAAGGGGAGAGAAAAAGAGAGCAAATGAGAGCAAACTAAGTCGTAAATAGAGCAATGAAACAAACTAAGTCGCAAATGAGAGCAAAAACTAAGTCGCACGGCTGGCTAAGATTTGGGAGGTTGCGCATGTATGAGAGGAATGCTAATAGTGAAGAAAGGAGAAAGAAGAGAGAAGAAAAAAATTACAAGGATATGAAAATTTGACCAAAAATACATGTTTTTAGGTTTAAATAGAGAAAAAACTAAGTTGCAGATAAGGAGATGACTGAAAACAAAGTTGCAGATTTAATAATCATCAAAAGAGGGCAAAACTAACGGCAGTTTTAATTTTCTCTTTTCTGCTACTTTTTTCTTTAATGGGGTTTAATTATAACATTACATTTTACAAAATGTCTTTGGTCTAATTATCACCTCCCTGTCTTTTCTGTTTTGCCTGCTCCAATCTTTATATAGCTGAACTTTATGGGCTGTGATTTACTAGTCAAATTAACTGAAAGTGTAATATCTACACAATGAGTATTAAGAGAAATAGCTTCGATTAGTAATTACATTTCACTTCTAGCTACATGGCTGCCATTCAGGCTTGTCAACCTATGGTTACTAGGCTATTGCTATGCGGCTCGCCAGCTGCCCTGCGTGGCGCTGTCACCCGTCGGCTGTGCAGCCAGTCAACCAATGAGATCCGCCAGGTTGCTAAGCGCGAAATGGAGCAGTTCTGGGAGAAAAATCGCAAGCTTAAGCGACCGTGGAGTCCACACCTGACAATCTATGGCAATAGCATCACCATGATAACGTCTCTAATTCATCGCGTCTCTGGCATTGCAATGGGCCTGGCCTGGCCAGTGATTGGCGTTGCGGGTAAGTATGCCCTTGAGCACTGGGGACTAGGGGAAGCTAGAAGAGCTGATGTCCCTGAAGGATTGGGGGGAAGCTAGCAGCTGATGTCCCTGAAGGATTGGGTGAGGCTAGCAGCTGATTTCCCTGAAGGATGGGGTGAAGCTAGCAGCTGATTTCCCTGAAGGATTGGGTAAAGCTAGCAGCTGATTTCCCTGAAGGATTGTGTAAAGCTAGCAGCTGAATTCCCTGAAGGATTGGGTGAGGCTAGCAGCTGATTTCCCTGAAGGATGGGGTAAAGCTAGCAGCTGATTTCCCTGAAGGATTGTGTAAAGCTAGCAGCTGAATTCCCTGAAGGATTGGGGGAGCCTAGCAGCTGATGTCCCTGAAGGATTGGGTGAGGCTAGCAGCTGATGTCCCTGAAGGATTGGGTGAGGCTAGCAGCTGATGTCCCTGAAGGATTGGGGGGAAGCTAGCAGCTGATGTCCCTGAAGGATTGGGTGAGGCTAGCAGCTGATGTCCCTGAAGGATTGGGGGGAAGCTAGCAGCTGATGTCCCTGAAGGATTGGGTAAAGCTAGCAGCTGAATTCCCTGAAGGATTGGGGGAGGCTAGCAGCTGATGTCACTGAAGGATGGGGTGAGGCTAGCAGCTGATTTCCCTGAAGGATTGGGTAAAGCTAGCAGCTGAATTCCCTGAAGGATTGGGGGAGGCTAGCAGCTGATGTCACTGAAGGATTGGGTGAGGCTAGCAGCTGATTTCCCTGAAGGATTGGGGGGAGGCTAGCAGCTGATGTCACTGAAGGTTTGGGTGAGGCTAGCAGCTGATGTCCCTGAAGGATTGGGTGAGGCTAGCAGCTGATTTCCCTGAAGGATTGGGGGGAGGCTAGCAGCTGATGTCCCTGAAGGATTGGGTGAGGCTAGCAGCTGATTTCCCTGAAGGATTGGGGGGAGGCTAGCAGCTGATGTCACTGAAGGTTTGGGTGAGGCTAGCAGCTGATGTCCCTGAAGGATCGGGTGAAGCTAGCAGCTGATTTTCCTAAAAATTTTTAGCAGCTAAATTCATGAAAAGGGTGGAGCAGTTAATGTGAAAGATCAACTAATATACGCTGTGCAGGGCAGTATCTCTTAAGGCTAGCATCTTCAACTGCACGCAGTAGAACTGACAGGCTTACCTGATTGGCGCGCAGGTTTCTGGGCAGCCGGCAATTGGTCTAAACTGGTGGAGCTGGCGCGCAGCACCCAGCTAGGCTATCCCGTTGTGTTCGGCGTTAAAAGCGTCGTCTGTTTCCTGCCAGTTTATCACTTGATCAACGGCATCAGGCATCTGTGCTACGACCTTGGCTACGGTTTCGATCTGGCTGTCACAAAGAAGACTGGCGTGTTTGTCATCGCTCTAGCAGTCGCCTGTACACTGCTGCTTGCCTCGGTCCGACTGGCTCCGCCGCAGAAGCAGCAGCAGAATTGATATAACAGAATCGTTATTCAAATATTTTAATGGATAACTTTGACTCCTTTTTAACAGGTCTTGAATATCGACTAGTTTTTGTCTGTTGTGTGTTGTCGTCATGGTCTTTAGGACTGTATACAAAGACTTTCATATTTCTACGAATAGTACAAAGACTAGTTTTCAAAACATGGGAATTTAACTTAGTTATTTTTTTTGTTATCTAGAGGTCGGACTTACGGGCTTTTTGTGAGGATGTTTATGATTACTGCACCGTATTATAAAGCAACATTTCAGGAAAAAAAATAGTAACATTGTCACTATTTTCCGGGTTTGATTTAAAATTTCGTTAATTTTCCGGATTTTTTGTGAAAAATTAACGATCTCAGAATTGAACGATCTGACCTTTGCAATGGCTGAATCAAAAGTCCGACTTCTAATTCATTCTCTTCGAAAAAAACAGAACCGCACCAGCTGTAGTTGTCTCCATTAAGATTAAGAGATTAAGAGATTAAATCTTATTTGTAGTATCATTTGCTTATTGAAAAATGCTCATTTTCGCAGATCATTAGTTTATGTGTAGTCTACAAGCTGATCTCTACCCCTTAAGTAGCATCTTAAAATTACTAGGCCGCTTCAGTTGAATGAATTTTAATCGATTCTAAAAAATAAACAAGCGTGCAAATTGCACAATTAAATTTCATGTAAGTAACCTGATCGCCTTCCCTACAAAGCAACCAGGACAATGCTCCTGGGGTCATACTAGCTCGTATATCATCGTCGCATAGAAGCACATAAAAACTAATAAAGTCTCTTAATGTTTTCATTATTTTGGTCGCATGGAATTGCCAACATTTGTGATCCCAACACTTTTTATATCAAAATCAAGTCCATATCCTCAATATTTTAACTTCTGAGCAAGCTTTTCTCTAGCAGAAATATGCTTCGCTACGAGCCACTGCCAATAAAAAATCGTATAAAAAACTCTTCTGCTTCAGGGACATTTTTTTATCATTATAAGCGTTTTTATTGAAGTAAAGCAAACGCTATTAGTGTCAGAGCAAAACGATACAATATGAAACTACGAGCGTATTTATATATCTAATCAATTTGCCATCCGTTTTTTTAATTTGGTCACGGAAGCAGTTTTTGTTAAAATGATCGAGCCGAACTCCTTCGGAGGATAGAGAAATCCATTAAACCGAAGAGGACGATTAAACAAATATATAACCACATTTGATAAAAAAATTGAAACAAAAAAACTGACATTCGTTTTCCTGGTGAAAAGTGAATATAAACTTTTTTAAATAACAATGTGCATAAGGCTACTGCAATCCTTAATTGAAAATAAAGACAATTAACAGTAGAACTACCAAGGGGGGGTATTCCCCCCTGACAATCTTTTGCTGCACCCGAACGGAACAACAATGCAAGCACACGAAACTCAAGAACACCAGCTCTTCAGACCGTCGAGATATTCAATGTTTCAGGCCGAAGGTCCGATTTTTCCCGTAAGAGCTAGTGTATTTCATACACCCCTATACACGAATTTGCACTGCGCCTCAGTGCGGCCTTTGCAGACCTTCAAACTTTATCAGCATGTCACCCGAATGTGTCTGCATCATCTCCGTCTTCGGTGGGCACCGACCTTTATCTAGACGGATTTGCTGGACCTACAAGGGCAACAACAGGTGGAACTAGGCCACAATGGACACCCTGACGTGACTTTCTCAAATTTCACTGATTAAGCTAAAATACTAGGCGCAGCACGACAACAGGACACCATCGCCAAGTCTGTCAGCCAGTCAGTCACCACCCAACGCTGTTAGCATTCAGGCACTGCCAAAATAATTGGGGGGGGGGAATGGTAAGTCCTTGTCCTTGGCTTGGTAGTCCTACTGTTAATAACTGTTGGCACACAGTTGCGAGCGAAATTCACAACAAAATTTCAGCGTAGAGGCATGGTCATGAATAACAAATGGAATGTACTCGTAAATCAGTTACATATTCCAAATTTTCCACTTATTTCCACACAGAAGGGGTCATAAAGGGTCATGAGTTGTCGAACAGTGGAACACAGTCAAAACCATCATCGCGCAATGTCTTCCAGTTGTTCAGGAAACAATCCGATACATGATCAGCATCTTTTTGCACAGATCGGCCACGGCCAGCAGTTCGCCCGGATGGGGCCTGGCCGGCACCACAGCCAAGCCGCAGGGAAATCCGGGGCGTTCTCCGCTAGCTTTCTCCAATCCGCTGAGGGCGCACACCGGGGCCTCGTCGGCAGCCGCCTGGACAACTAGAACAGTGTCCCTGCCGCTCTCGCTGACGTACAGCCTGCCATTGGAGTCCACGACTGAGTCCAACGGTCGCTCGAATCGTTCCAATTTAGTCTGGCTGGTCGGATGAGTCAGCGTTAGCGAATGCGGACCGTCCGCACTGATCATGTACACCTGGCCATGCTTCATGTCCGTAACTAGGAGATGGTCGTTATGCAGCACGACATTTCGCAGCTCTGCTGTTGGCACCTGTTGTTAGTTGGCGCGGGATCATTTTCTAGGAAACGTAGGAAATCAATTGATTTTCTTAGAAATATGTGCATTCTTCCCCATTCTTAACAGTAGAATCACTGAATATCGAGACAATGTTGATTCTGACGGCTTTAAAAGTTAGTTTATCGTAAAGGGCGGAAAATTTAAATCCATATGTGGGACTTTGACGAAAATCGATCATTCGGTTTGGGATCTATCTTGAAGTAGACAGGGGGGTATTTTAAATACCCCCGAGGTCCTCCTCAAAGGCGAAACTAGCCTGGTCTTCCTATTGTTAATAACTTTGACATTCTTAATGTTATTCTTACGCCAGATCCCAAAAAATCCATTCTCAATCCTGAGAACTTCTGACCCTCATATCCCCAGTTGTCGATTCCTAGAACCTCAATAATCGCATTATTGATCCCAGACGCATAATACCCAACAAAAACTCCCATCCTCAACTAACCTCATTCAGCACAATGACCGTCTTCAATTTTCCAGTGGCCTTGGCGCACACGGCGATCTTGTTTCCGCTAGACAGGTACAAACAGCCGTCCGAGCTGCCGCCGATGCCTCTGATGGCAAAGTCTGGATCGCCTTCAATCAGCTCATTAGCTGGTATCGCGCGAATCAGACGGCCGCTCAAATCCGTCACGGTGACGCTCGACTTCTGAGCAACAAACAGCAGCTGCCTGTCGCAGTGAAGGCCGCAGATGGCCTCGTTCCACTGGTTCGCCGAGCAGTAGCTCTTGAATTGCTCAACGCCGTCCGTTGAGACCACGCTAAGGTGATCGCGGCCTCGAACCCGAACCACCAGGCAGGGCTGCGGCAGCGGCGAACAGGCGGCGAGCTCCGCCTCGCCCAGGTCGACCGCGGCCACGACCCGGCCGTCCTGGTTGCCATAGAAACCGCTGCTGTCTAAACAGGCGGCCACCCACTCGACTCGATCGTCGAATTGAATGAAATGACTCAGAACCACCGGCTGCTTCTGCTGTAGCCGCCTCTGCCGCCTCTGCAACAGGTGGGTGCGGCGAGATTTTCTGTCTGACTCACTCACTCAGGTCGGTGGCAGAGCGTTTAACGCGCTGAGGTCCCTGAGTTCGATTCCGCGGCGAGGCCGCATTTATTTAAGGCGCAGCCGCGTAGAGAAGGCTAGGGGGCTTGTCGTGCAATTTACGCCAATTGAGGGCCAACTTCCAAGGCACAGTAAAGTGTACACTGCCTGACGATGAGAAAGTCAGGGCAGGTGTACGCCCCTGTGTGAGCTTGTGCCAGCGTACAGTATCTGTGTGCGTGTGTGCTCAGGAGTCAGCGAAATGGGCAAAAGTACCTCCTCTGTTCCTTTTACTGATTCGGTGAATGTCAACAAATGATGTGCCATTGCACGCAGCTCTCCTGCAATTATTATTATTTTATTATTAACCCGTCAGGTCACACTTGAACACTTACAGTAGCAGAGGCGGCAGTTATAGCGGCCGAGTCTTGTTGAGCTTCCAAATGCAACGCCAGACCGCGTATCATGCTTTCTGCTCGCGTAATCTGTTCCATTCTATTGGCGATAGCGACATCGCCACATTCGGGACTGACTCGTTGCTGATCTACCGCTTTGTAGAAAATAAGCAGCAAACGCTTCAGCCGAAACACTTCATCGTCTAGCTTCTCAGCTTCGGCCGTGTTGCCAGCGGCTTTAGCAGCGGCAAGGGCTGCCTCCGTCTCAGCGATGGCATTCTTAGTTGCTTGCATCCTCTCATAAGTTCGTTTACGAGTCATCAAGCAATCCTCTGTTAGACGATACCACTCCTCGAGTAACTGACGCATCGTATCGAAAACATAGCGCAGTCGGGCATGTTGTCTGATTTCAGGCGTTGTGTTTCATTAAAATTGCGCAATGCTTTTAGAATACAATAGTTATTGGCCTGAAACTGAGTCTCATAGACCTAAAACTGAGGCTCTCACTGACCTGAAACTGAGGCTCTCACTAGCCTGAAACTGAGGCTCTCACTGACCTGAAACTGAGGCTCTCACTAGCCTGAAACTGAGGCTCTCACTGACCTGAAACTGAGGCTCTCACTGACCTGAAACTGAGGCTCTCACTAGCCTGAAACTGAGGCTCTCACTGACCTGAAACTGAGGCTCTCACTAGCCTGAAACTGAGGCTCTCACTGACCTGAAACTGAGGCTCTCACTAGCCTGAAACTGAGGCTCTCACTAGCATAAAACTGAGGCTCTCACTGACCTGAAACTGAGGCTCTCACTAGCCTGAAACTGAGGCTCTCACTAGCATGAAACTGAGGCTCTCACTGACCTGAAACTGAGGCTCTCACTAGCATGAAACTGAGGCACTCACTGACCTGAAACTGAGGCTCTCACTAGCCTGAAACTGAGGCTCTCACTGACCTGAAACTGAGGCTCTCACTAGCCTGAAACTGAGGCTCTCACTGACCTGAAACTGAGGCTCTCACTAGCATGAAACTGAGGCACTCACTAGCATGAAACTGAGGCACTCACTAGCATGAAACTGAGGCTCTCACTAGCATGAAACTGAGGCTCTCACTAGCATGAAACTGAGGCTCTCACTAGCATGAAACTGAGGCTCTCACTAGCCTGAAACTGAGACTCTCACTAGCATGAAACTGAGGCTCTCACTAGCATAAAACTGAGGCTCTCACTGACCTACAACTGAGGCTCTCACTAGCATGAAACTGAGGCACTCACTGATCTACAACTGAGGCTCTCACTAGCATGAAACTGAGGCTCTCACTAGCATGAAACTGAGGCTCTCACTAGCATGAAACTGAGGCTCTCACTAGCATGAAACTGAGACTCTCACTAGCCTGAAACTGAGGCTCTCACTAGCATGAAACTGAGACTCTCACTAGCCTGAAACTGAGGCTCTCGCCAGCCTGAAACTGAGGCACTCACTAGCATAAAACTGAGGCTCTCACTAGCATGAAACTGAGGCTCCAACTGACCTGAAACTGAGGCTCTCACTAGCATGAAACTGAGGCTCTCGCCAGCCTGAAACTGAGGCTCTCACTAGCATGAAACTGAGGCTCTCACTGACCTACAACTGAGGCTCTCACTGACCTGAAACTGAGGCTCTCACTAGCCTGAAACTGAGGCTCTCACTAGCCTGAAACTGAGGCTCTCACTAGCATGAAACAGAGGCTCTCACTAGCATAAAACTGAGGCTCTCACTAGCATTAAACTGAGGCTCTCACTAGCATGAAACTGAGGCTCTCACTGACCTGAAACTGAGGCTCTCACTAGCATGAAACTGAGGCTCCAACTGACCTGAAACTGAGGCTCTCACTAGCATGAAACTGAGGCTCTCGCCAGCCTGAAACTGAGGCACTCACTAGCATAAAACTGAGGCTCTCGCCAGCCTGAAACTGAGGCACTCACTAGCATAAAACTGAGGCTCTCGCCAGCCTGAAACTGAGGCACTCACTAGCATAAAACTGAGGCTCTCACTAGCATGAAACTGAGGCTCCAACTGACCTGAAACTGAGGCTCTCACTAGCATGAAACTGAGGCTCTCACTAGCATGAAACTGAGGCTCCAACTGACCTGAAACTGAGGCTCTCACTAGCATGAAACTGAGGCTCTCGCCAGCCTGAAACTGAGGCACTCACTAGCATGAAACTGAGGCTCCCACTGACCTGAAACTGAGGCTCTCACTAGCTTGAAACTAAAGCTCTCACTAGCCTGAAACTGAGGCTCCTTATGGTCCAACCAACAAAAAATTAAAATCGATTATTGCAAGTCACTCACCTCAACAGCTTTTTCTCCTCTTTTTGCATTAGAATCTGCATAGCATTAGCGCTTTCCATATAGGGCTGCAACAAGTCGTCTACAGTTAAATTCCTCTGAGTCGCTAAAGTCACCTCCTCGACCATGTGAGCGAAGCATATACGCCGGCCGCTGAATGGACTACGATTTGGGGCCACTTCGTTGCACAATTCGCATCGAGGCGATTCTGCTGAACCGGCAGCACTTGCACCATTGTCAGCACTTGCACCATTGTCAGCAGATGCGCTATTGGCAGCACTTGCACCATTGTCAGCACTTGCACCATCGTCAGCAGATGCACTATTGGCAGCACTTGCACCATTGTCAGCACTTGCACCATCGTCAGCAGATGCGCTATTGGCAGCACTTGCACCATTGTCAGCACTTGCACCATCGTCAGCAGATGCGCTATTGGCAGCACTTGCACCATTGTCAGCACTTGCACCATCGTCAGCAGATGCACTATTGGCAGCACTTGCACCATTGTCAGCACTTGCACCATCGTCAGCAGATGCACTATTGTCAGCACTTGCACCATCGTCAGCAGATGCGCTATTGGCAGCACTTGCACCATTGTCAGCACTTGCACCATCGTCAGCAGATGCACTATTGGCAGCACTTGCACCATTGTCAGCACTTGCACCATCGTCAGCAGATGCACTATTGGCAGCACTTGCACTATTGTCAGCACTTGCACCATCGTCAGCAGATGCACTATTGGCAGCACTTGCACTATTGTCAGCAGATACACTATTGGCAGCACTTGCACCATTGTCAGCACTTGCACCATCGTCAGCAGATGCACTATTGGCAGCACTTGCACTATTGTCAGCAGATGCACTATTGGCAGCACTTGCACCATTGTCAGCACTTGCACTATTGTCAGCAGATGCACTATTGGCAGCACTTGCACCATTGTCAGCACTTGCACCATCGTCAGCAGATGCACTATTGGCAGCACTTGCACCATTGTCAGCACTTGCACCATCGTCAGCAGATGCACTATTGGCAGCACTTGCACTATTGTCAGCAGATGCACTATTGGCAGCACTTGCACCATTGTCAGCAGATGCGCTATTGGCAGCACTTGCACCATCGTCAGCAGATGCACTATTGGCAGCACTTGCACCATTGTCAGCACTTGCACCATCGTCAGCAGATGCGCTATTGGCAGCACTTGCACTATTGGCATCACTATTGGCACCAGTAGTACCATCGGCGTCAGTAGTACAATTCGCATCAGTAGTACTACATGCATCAGTAGTACCATTGGCATCATAAGTACCACTGGCATCAGTGATACAACTGGCACCAGTAGTATCACTGGCATCAGCAGTATTGAGAGTATTGTCATCATTAGTATGACTGCCACCATTATTTCTTGCTACATCTTGAAAGCTGGTACATAATTTGGCATTTATTTTTTCACTCATTTTTCTTTTTGATGAAAGGCTGTAAAAATATTTAACTTGTAAAAACGTTTAATTTTGTTTTAAAAACAACTCTAGACATTTATTTGTTTATAAAATGCAATAACTGATTGATTAATGAATACCTAGTTATTAAAAAAAGTTTTGCAATAGACTGGTTTTTTGTTAGGTCAAAGTAAATTTTAAGAAAGGGTGTCAATAAAAGTTTTGTCTGGTTTTATGAATATTTTCATTTCCTTTTTTTCAAAATCAAGTTTCACTTTTATGACACTTTTTCTCTACATTCCTTAATTATGATGCTCTATAGTGTTACTATACCTTTTAATCTTATATATTATACAAGGATTAAGAACTAAAGTTTGCATGCTTTTTGTAATTTTAAGTCCTAAAATATAATCCAGCATAGCCTACTCATCATAGTCGTTTACTATATGCATTTTTAATAGATAAGAACAAAAATATCGGAAAAGGGAGAAGCTAGGCCTTAAAATATGTCAAATTCTAACAAAGGCTTAAATAACAACACTAAAATTCAGCGGTCTGGGCAAGTACAAAATAAATTATTCCATACAAACTGATAGGATTGGAAATGTTGCTACATGCTGTTTGTTAAGAGTATAAACTTCATTTCATTACTTATCTTTGATTTTTTAAGGCTTGTCCTGCTGTCTACAAGTTGTCATAATATAAATGTGCTACTTTTCACGTATAAATCTTTCACCGCATTGTTTTCCGCATGGTTTTTTTCCTGTATTTTTGCATGATGCTGACTTGAATAAAGCACTCATGTGCTGCAATAATCCTTGGTAACATTTTTAGCAAACATATGAAAGAGATTCTAACAACTATATCATACAAGATTATATGATACTAGGTCATATCTTACCAGATCATGCCATATCATACCATAACATGCCATATTATACCATATCATGCCATATAATACAAAATCATGCCATATCATACCAGATTATGCCATATCATACCATATCATACCAGCCCATGTCATATGCTAACATATAGACTACTTCATCATACAAAGATTAATACTATACCAGGTCATATCATACCATCCATTAAATTAAATTACAGTTTCACAGTAATTTTTACACCATACAAAATGTTTTTAATTTTTACACGAAAAAAAACCGTGCGGAAAACCATGCGAAAAACCATGCGGAAAACAATGCGGTGAAAGACCCACTCATATTACATTTCTGCAATTAAAAAGTTTCAATGCGGGCATAAATAACGTAAACATTATTGCAAAAATAACGAGAAACTGGTTTTGCTTCTAGATATCTTTTTTCAAGTTTTAATATTTCGCCTCATTACAAAGAAAATATGATTGCTTTCTTTTTGTTGTAATGTGACGCGCAGCTTTTTTAAAACTTCACAGATATCCATGGCTCATGTGACAGGCACGTCACCTGGCGGTTGAACTTAAAGTTAGTTTTGTTGGTTCATTTTGTGAAAGAAAACTTGGTTTATTCCTGACCAAGTAAGTTACCATCGTTAAAGATCTTCTAGGGGGGGGATAAAAATAATTTACTTCTTCTTCACACAAGCCAATTAAAAAGTTTATTATAATTTTATTTACAATGAACAATACATATTATATTTGAATGCACATTTGTTGCAAACCAGAAAAAGATAACCCTACTAAGTTTGATGACCACTAATCGTGGCCTTAATCCGATCTATACGAACTGTTATAAAAATAATTTACAAGAAAGTTTTGAGTTTGATAGATTCAAACTCTAATTGCGGCCAGGCCATACAGTGTATGCCTTTCCACGCCATGTCTTCTGAGAGAGCATCATGACGTACAGCGGTCATTATTGAATACTGCATTTAAAATCAAAATTCAATGTATATACGCCTTCGTCGTTCGTTAAATGTTAATTTTTTCTTTTGCGCATTTGGTAATCCCACAAATTTTCTGTGTTATACTGAGTACTGACATGTTTGTAGTAAATAAAAGCAAAACACGAATGAGACAAAAAATAATTACAGCAGGGAGTTCCGCAACTTTAGTGCATCGATGCAGTTTCAAAACAGTTCGAAATTGTTTTCAAAAAACTTTCGCACCGTTATCACCTCATCATCATGCAGGTTCACGCCAACCGCCAATCTAGTTGGTATCTATGTTGGTATATGACGCCAATATAGAACATTGATAAAAAACATATCTGCAACGAATATTGGGATCAATACTGTGCCTTTTGAACCCAAATAAATCCTCTAAAAACATCGCGGATGTCTACAATTTACAGAGAAACTAGTTCTCGTACAGCCTATAATGAAGCGCTTCCTTAAACATGATCACGTACACTTGGTGTCTGGCAACTATGTTTTGCGTGTACAGGAAGTGAATCGAATTATTTGAATAACACGGAGAGCATGCTTCTTACCTGTGTTACGCAAACAGCCCCCATTCTCTAGCTTGTAATTATCGAATGTAATTTATGTAAAGAGTGGCTCTATCAAAAGAAATTATAATACGAGCTAACCTAAATTCAAAACAAAATTCTCGCAACGTGTTGGAAATAATTAATTACAATTTGTTAAAATGACTTTGCTGATATCAGGTAAAAAATCAATTTATCTGACTCGGGCTGCACTTCTCGCTTTCTATTTCTCATTTCCCGCTAGATGTACTTTTATGATATATTTTCTCTGACCCTTTCCAACTGACAGAATAAAACATGAATTATTCAAAGCACGCGCGCCCAACAAGTTGGCAAGCGGCGGTGACTGCTGCTGTAACTTGTCCGTTAACTAGAATGCATCTGGGGCAGGAGCAAAGCTCTTTGATTGAGTCATTATTAGTTTTCTACCTTTTCATCTAGAATTGATATAGATGTATGCGAATATTATAGAAGCCTGGTAGAGTACATGCAAATGCTGATTATATATAATTGAAATCGCTTGTTATGTCACGTATAAATTATATCAAGTGGTCTGGCGATGTTAATTATGACTAGTGAAATTGATCACTTACACATTGTTTCTTAATCCAAACGTGCTTAAAAATTCATGCAATCCGACATGTTTAGAAAAATGTGTAATTTAGCATTGACTCAGGAAAAACATTCAAAAATATAACCAATCGTAGAAAGTCGCGGAAATGTGCCAGTCCGTTAAGTTGCTTTACGCAGCCAATCCCATTCGCTGTACGCCTTCTTTCTCTAGTCCCACTGTTATCTGCCTAGATCGTATTATCGATTTTCCCCGTGCCCCTTCGCGCTGCCCCCTCCAGTCTAGCCTAGCCCTCTCCCCCTTTATTTATCGATCGCTAGCTGTTAACCCTCCGCTTGAACGCTCTGTCGGCGTGGCCCCTTTTCTGGCTCACCCTATTCTTATAAAATACTGTGTATACCCGATCTAATCTTTCGTAGGCATAACAGATCGGAAACAAGAATGAGGCAGCTCACGCGAATATGATTGGCTCAGAGCAAGTGTAGCCAATCGCTTTTCGAAAGAAGCGACTTGATCGAGCATATACTTGTTGAGCGGCTGCTCTCGGGGTACAGGCATTTGAACTTTTTTTTCCTGAATCCTGACATCGATATGCCTGGCCAAGGAGCAGTGGACGGTCAGGACGCGGGCGTCATCAGCAGGGCGAATCGCGTCCAGACTGTGGACAGGACCATCTTGGCGATGTGCACCTGCGGCTTCCTGGCTAGCGTTGTGGCCGCCTCCCAGCTGTCCGTTTGGCCCATCGTGAGCGGCATAGATCATTCCAATGAACGTGAGAAGCTCTGCTCATTTAGATCTATAGCATATCAGAAACTATACCGAGTGTTTGGATTATCTGTTCGAGTGTTTGGATTATCTGTTCGAGTGTTTGGATTATCTGTTCGAGTGTTTGGATTATCTGTTCGAGTGTTTGGATTATCTGTTCAAGTGTTTGGATTATCTGTTCGAGTGTTTGGATTATCTTCTATAATTTTAAGCAGTTGGTTCTCTATTTCTTCGGATTTATAATAAAAGTCGGTTAATTATCTATCCCAATCTTGATTACTTGTCTATCTGAATCGATTGATTGTCTATCTGAATCGATTGATTATCTATCTGAATCGATTGATTGTCTATCTGAATCGATTGATTGTCTATCTGAATCGATTGATTGTCTATCTGAATCGATTGATTATCTATCTGAATCGATTGATTATCTATCTGAATCGATTGATTATCTATCTGAATCGATTGATTATCTATCTGAATCGATTGATTGTCTATCTGAATCGATTGATTGTCTATCTGAATCGATTGATTGTCTATCTGAATCGATTGATTATCTATCTGAATCGATTGATTATCTATCTGAATCGATTGATTATCTATCTGAATCCATTGATTATCTATCTGAATCGATTGATTGTCTATCTGAATCGATTGATTGTCTATCTGAATCCATTGATTATCTATCTGAATCGATTGATTATCTATCTGAATCCATTGATTGTCTATCTGAATCGATTGATTGTCTATCTGAATCGATTGATTGTCTATCTGAATCGATTGATTGTCTATCTGAATCGATTGATTGTCTATCTGAATCGATTGATTGTCTATCTGAATCGATTGATTGTCTATCTGAATCGATTGATTGTCTATCTGAATCGATTGATTGTCTATCTGAATCGATTGATTGTCTATCTGAATCGATTGATTGTCTATCTGAATCGATTGATTATCTATCTGAATCGATTGATTATCTATCTGAATCGATTGATTATCTATCTGAATCGATTGATTATCTATCTGAATCGATTGATTGTCTATCTGAATCGATTGATTGTCTATCTGAATCGATTGATTATCTATCTGAATCGATTGATTGTCTATCTGAATCGATTGATTATCTATCTGAATCGATTGATTGTCTATCTGAATCGATTGATTATCTATCTGAATCGATTGATTATCTATCTGAATCGATTGATTATCTATCTGAATCGATTGATTGTCTATCTGAATCGATTGATTGTCTATCTGAATCGATTGATTGTCTATCTGAATCGATTGATTGTCTATCTGAATCGATTGATTATCTATCTGAATCGATTGATTATCTATCTGAATCGATTGATTATCTATCTGAATCCATTGATTATCTATCTGAATCGATTGATTATCTATCTGAATCGATTGATTGTCTATCTGAATCGATTGATTATCTATCTGAATCGATTGATTGTCTATCTGAATCGATTGATTATCTATCTGAATCGATTGATTATCTATCTGAATCGATTGATTATCTATCTGAATCGATTGATTATCTATCTGAATCGATTGATTGTCAATCTGAATCGATTGATTGTCTATCTGAATCGATTGATTATCTATCTGAATATATTGATAATCAATCCATAACTAGATGATCAATGCGAAGCAATGGATTATGTGTCGGAAGCGATAGGCTATTCATTTAAAGCTGAGTATTATTTGATTGGTTGATTGATTGACTAATTTATTGATTGATCACACTGCGATCATCCGCAGCCGACTTTGCCAAAACGAAGGCCGCCTTCATCATCGGCCTGATTGCCTCGGCCGCCTCGCTAACCGTCGGATTGCTTCGCCTACGAGTGAATAGTATCAGCCGTAGCAAGTCAATACGACTCACTTTTGTTACCTGCCTTCTGGCTTCCTGTGAGTTATGGTGATTGACTCACCTGAGAACAATGAGTGATTGACTCACCTGAGAACAATGAGTGATTGACTCACCTGAGAACAATGAGTGATTGACTCACCTGAGAACAATGAGTGATTGACTCACCTGAGAACAATGAGTGATTGACTCACCTGAGAACAATGAGTGATTGACTCACCTGAGAACAATGAGTGATTGACTCACCTGAGAACAATGAGTGATTGACTCACCTGAGAATAATGCGTGATTGACTCACCTGAGAACAATGAGTGATTGACTCACCTGAGAACAATGAGTGATTGACTCACCTGAGAACAATAAGTGATTGACTCACCTGAGAACAATGAGTGATTGACTCACCTGAGAACAATGAGTGATTGACTCACCTGAGAACAATGAGTGATTGACTCACCTGAGAACAATGAGTGATTGACTCACCTGAGAACAATGAGTGATTGACTCACCTGAGAGCAATGAGTGATTGACTCACCTGAGAACAATGAGTGATTGACTCACCTGAGAACAATGAGTGATTGACTCACCTGAGAACAATGAGTGATTGACTCACCTGAGAACAATGAGTGATTGACTCACCTGAGAACAATAAGTGATTGACTCACCTGAGAACAATGAGTGGTTGACTCACCTGAGAACAATAAGTGATTGACTCACCTGAGAACAATAAGTGATTGACTCACCTGAGAACAATGAGTGGTTGACTAAAACAATTGCATATTGTTTTAGAGCTAAACATACATTTGGCTATATTGGGCTTCCACACTCATGCTGTGTTTCAGAAGCTCAATCTTCTGCTTCTAGCCACCTCAATAACTTTTGTCCCCCACCCCTTACAGCCACCTCATTCCTCCAGCCACCTCACTCCTTTTAAACCACCTCACTCCTTCCGGCCACCTCACTCCTCCAGCCACCAATCTCCTTCCAGCCAATTCACTCTTGTCAGCCATCTCACTCCATTTTAGCCACCTCATTCCATTTTAGCCACCTTACTCCATTTTAGCCACCTCACTCCATTTTAGCCACCTCACTCCATTTTAGCCACCTCACTCCATTTTAGCCACCTCACTCCATTTTAGCCACCTCACTTCTGCACTAGCTCCAACCCCACCTCCAAACAGTTCTCTGTCTTCTAGTAGCCGTGGCTGTGTGGGGCGACTTTGTCAATCACGGAGATCGCACCGCCAACAGACACTACTACGACGACAACACTGTGACTGTCGAATCCGGAATTTTCAACCGATTGCGCTGGTCCTACTGGCTAGCAGTTGTCGCGGACGTATTCCAGTTCTTGGCTTTTCTGCTCTACATCATTCGGTCCGACTTTAAATCGGATGAACTCTCCGAAAGCTAACGATATTTATTGATAATTCAGTACTGTAAAGCCATGCAAATGCAAACGGCAATCATGACCGTTGAGAAAAAGTCTACACAGACATCTACTGAGATCTCTTGGAACCTACTGAGATCTCTTGGAATCTACTGAAATCTCTTGGAATCTACTGAGATCTCTTGGAATCTACTGAGATCTCTTGGAATCTACTGAGATCTCTCTTGGGATCTACTAAGATCTCTTTGAATCTACTGAGATCTCTTGGAATCTTCTCTGGGAATCTACTGAGATCTTTGGAATCTACTGAGATCTATTTGGAATCTACTGAGATCTATTTGGAATCTACTGAGATCTATTTGGAATCTACTTAGATCTCATAGAATCTACTGAGATCTATTTGGAATCTACTGAGATCTATTGGGATCTACTGAGATCTCTTGGGATCTACTTAGATCTCTCTTGGGATCTACTGAGATCTCTTTGAATCTACTGAGATCTCTTGGAATCTTCTCTGGGAATCTACTGAGATCTTTGGAATCTACTGAGATCTATTTGGAATCTACTGAGATCTATTTGGAATCTACTGAGATCTATTTGGAATCTACTTAGATCTCATAGAATCTACTGAGATCTATTTGGAATCTACTAAGATCTATTGGGATCTACTGAGATCTCTTGGGATCTACTTAGATCACTTGGAATCTACTGAGATCTCTTGGAATCTACTGAGATCTCTTGGAATCTTCTCTGGGAATCTACTGAGATCTTGGGGATCTACTGAGATCTATTTGGAATCTACTGAGTTCTCATAGAATCTACTGAGATCTATTGGGATCTACTTAGATCACTTGGAATCTACTGAGATCTCTTGGAATCTACTGAGATCTCTTGGAATCTACTGAGATCTATTTGGAATCTACTGAGATCTATTTGGAATCTACTGAGATCTCATAGAATCTACTGAGATCTATTGGGATCTACTGAGATCTCTTGGGATCTACTTAGATCACTTGGAATCTACTGAGATCTCTTGGAATCTACTGAGATCTCTTGGAATCTTCTCTGGGAATCTACTGAGATCTTGGGGATCTACTGAGATCTATTTGGAATCTACTGAGTTCTCATAGAATCTACTGAGATCTATTGGGATCTACTTAGATCACTTGGAATCTACTGAGATCTCTTGGAATCTACTGAGATCTCTTGGAATCTACTGAGATCTTTGGGATCTACTGAGATCTCTTGGAATCTACTGAGATCTATTTGGAATCTACTGAGTTCTCATAGAATCTACTGAGATCTATTGGGATCTACTTAGATCACTTGGCATCTGCTGAGATCTCTATGGACATTCAATTGAATTAAGAAATCGCTACCGTATATATAGATATTGGTTTTCTGGATCATGGACCCGTTTTGACTAAAAATATGTTTTTTTCAGTTCAATTGCGCGATCGCGAATAGATAGATATACTTAGACTCTTAGAGTATACTAAGTATACGAGTATACTGAGATCGAACTACGGAGCCCAGGTGAAGACATCTGTGATGAATAGATTCATGAAACAGCAAACATTCCCATTTTTATCTCTACTTGGGAAAGCATGGTTATTAACATTCAGACTGCGTGATTAAAGACTCTAGATACAAAGATGCATGTAGTATGTAGGTATTGCATCCATGTAAATTGCAGTGAGTTGAGTGGAAAAAAATTATTATACCAGGCTAGTTTTTTTGCTTTGTTTTATTGCATTCTGCTGCACCAGTCGCTAGCGCTTGCAACTTGGTACCATTAAGAAGGATATTGCTTCGCGGTGGCTAATTGTTTCCCGACGGCTAATCGAGATTCGATCTTCTGACATCTCGGTCCTATGAAGGTACAACTGAGCTAACCCTAACAGTAAAAAAATATATAAAAAATAAAAAAATTAAAATATAACTTACTGTCTATTTTCTCTAGACTTTGTATAATTTATAACCGCTTGTGTTTTTAAACTACACACCAGTAAAAAATCAAGTGCAAGTGTTTAATAAGGAAGTAACGGATTGCACTTTAGTTGTTTGTTCTCTAGCAAGTCCTCGCTAAAAAACAATATATACAAGCTTCCTACTCGTTTCGCTAATACTCGTAATTGTCAAGTCAAGGAAGTAATAAATATAAAGATTATGCAAATATATTGCATAATAAGTTCAAACACAAAATACACTGGGAACTCTTTAAACAGTCGTCACTTTTTATTTTACTCAGTTGTATATGAGCATCTGCAATCTAGACGTTTTCTGCCTAAGCTTTAATTTTACTTCAAGTATTACATATGGTAGCGAAATAGAGATGATCTGCATAGTAAAAATAAATTAGATCGATAAATACAGATTTTGGCTGAATTATTACCGCGTGAATGCAGCATCGTATTTCTTAAATAAATAAAATAAGTTCATATTTTGGCTTGAAAGAGTTGATACAAAATGTGCGTTTATTAGCGAATATAGTGGGCTGCTAGAAAAAAATAATAACTTAGAGGGCTTGCAGTTTTATTTTATAGAACACGATCAGAGAAGAAGAAAACGATTTTGATCTATGATTCCGTCGGAATTCAGGCCCTATCTGGTTTTAGACGTTTTGAAACAGTTAGTATTGAATCTAAATGTTATTCACGGAAACCGAAATGGGTTTTTAACAGCCTTTTTCGAAAAACTTTCCTGCCTTTTTTAACAGTTAAACTAAATGTATAACAATGACTAAAACTTTCGACTTAATACATAATAGTTTTTTGTAAAGAAACAATTGAATACTAAACTAAAATTAATCTTCGCAGATTTTTCATTTCGAACTTTTGTTCTTTAAAGTGTGTAGGTTTACAGGAACACGTTAAAGAGCGTATAATAATAGTTCACTCTCTTACTATCTGTACTCTAAAGCTGTAAAAAGTCAAATGGCATCTTCTCGTGCTAAGGAAAGGCTTACACCTTTGCTCCAAAAGCTTCGGGACTTTATCTACCAGGTAAGCCTCTCTTTAGTCTTAGACCAGACTCTCTATGACTCTAGAGAGTCGAGAGTCTAGTTTCTCTTTATAGTTAGTTATTTTTATTTTTATCTCTTTTAATTACTCATTAAAGCAATATTTCATATTATTGAGGCAGAATTTCTTGAATCATTTTATATTTGTTTATTGCTTGTTACTCCATTACTCTAGTCGCTAGAGGCTTGACCTAAAAATAATGTCTATATAGTCCAGCATCATAATTTACTAGCATTCGAATTCAAAACTCAGGTCAAAATGTGCGAGTATAGAAAAATATACTACCTAAAGGCTGAGACCAATAGCTTGGGCAAATGAACCTTGGCAAATGTTGGCTAGCAAATGTCCTGCTTTCAAACATAGGCTAGCAAATTTTGGCTGGCATGTTTACCTATAGCAGTTCTCATTATAGGTTGCTCATTACTATCTAGTCTAATCATGTAATTAAAATTAGAATTTACATTCTAGCTAGTCCTGTAAAATATAAGAAGCCAAATATATCATCTGATTTTGTTACTCTACATTCAATTAAGATGGCAGTTATGGTTACGGTATTTGATGGGAGTGGCACTTTTGTAGCCATATATTTCATTATGGTTAAGGTTACAGTGAAATTTTGTGCTTTCAGTTATGGTTATGGATTATGGACTTTTTAAGGATAAGCCATAATCATTTACCATCATGGAAAAATATTTATGCGCCTAATAAAATTAAATTCCCAACAATCTATTTTTAAATGCTTTTAAGAGAGTACTCACAGCTTACAGGTCAGTGGTTCAGTTTATACTCCTCATAGGATCAGTTAACCTCATATATATGTTTATTGAGGTAATTCAGGCAAGGTTTGGCACTCTTAGTCCTTGGGCTGAAAGCCTTGCAATGTGTTTGTTAGTTAAGATGTAACTTATTATTAAATGATCATTTCTAGTAAGAATAATTTAGCAACTAAGTACAATGTAGAAATATCTGACATACTGAGGGATCAGAGGTTTCCTGCCGTCACACTTGGGTATCAGAGGGTTCCAGCTGACACTTGGGTATCAGAGGGTTTCAGCTGACACACTTGGGTATCAGAGGGTTCCAGCCGACACACGTGGGTATCAGAGGGTTCCAGCTGACACTTAGGTATCTGAGGGTTCCAGCTGACACACTTGGGTATCTGAGGGTTCCAGCTGACACACTTGGGTATCAGAGGGTTTCAGCCGACACACTTGGGTATCTGAGGGTTCCAGCTGACACACTTGGGTATCAGAGGGTTCCAGCTGACATACTTGGGTATCAGAGGGTTTCAGCTGACACACTTGGGTATCAGAGGGTTCCAGCTGACACACTTGGGTATCAGAGGGTTCCAGCTGACACTTGGGTATCAGAGGGTTCCAGCTGACACTTGGGTATCAGAGGGTTCCAGCTGACACTTGGGTATCAGAGGGTTCCAGCTGACACACTTGGGTATCAGACGGTTCCAGCTGACACACTTGGGTATCAGAGGGTTTCAGCTGACACACTTGGGTATCAGAGGGTTCCAGCTGACACACTTAGGTATCTGAGGGTTCCAGCTGACACACTTGGGTATCTGAGGGTTCCAGCTGACACACTTGGGTATCAGAGGATCTGACACACTTGGGTATCTGAGGGTTTCAGTTAAAACCAAAGTTGAAAATATCGGAGCAACGAAGTTCTGAATTCTTATTCGCAGCGCGAGTACAACAATGCACTGCGCTACGCGGATCAGCAGACTGGTCGCAATGTGCAGCCAATCGACCCCCCAGGCGGTGTACATCACAAGCTGAGCGCCAATTATTATGTCGGTCGCGACGGCCGAAGACTAAGCCGGCCGCCTGAAACTGTGTTCGATAATTCCAACATTAAACAGCTGGCCGCTGCTGGTAACGGCAATCTGCCTCAACAGGTTTGTGTTACAAAAATTGAAATTTTTTGTGCTATTGTTTAGGCACTAAATCGACAATTCTATAAAATAACTCTTAAGTACTTTAGCTTTGTTCTAGCAGGACCTACCTTCCATTCTCTCGTCTCGCCTTCTGTCTACCTTTCTCCTTTCTCTCCTCTCCCCTTCTCTCCTCTCCCTTCTCTCCTATCCCCTCCTCTCCTCATCCCTTCTCTCCTATCACCTTCTTTCCTCATCCCTTCTCTCCTCTCCCCTTCTCTCCTATCCCCTTCTCTCCTCATCCCTTCTCTCCTCTCCACTTCTCTCCTATCCCCTTCTCTCCTATCCCCTTCTCTCCTCTCCCCTTCTCTCCTCTCCCGTTATCTCCTCTCCCCTTCTCTCCTTTCCCCTTCTCTCCTCTCCCCTTCTCTCCTCTCCCCTTCTCTCCTCTCCCCTTCTCTCCTCTCCCTTTCTCTCCTCTCCCGTTATCTCCTTTCCCCTTCTCTCCTATCCCCTTCTCTCCTCTCCCCTTCTCTCCTCTCCCCTTCTCTCCTCTCCCGTTATCTCCTATCCCCTTCTCTCCTCATCCCTTCTCTCCTCTCCCGTTATCTCCTATCCCCTTCTCTCCTACCCCCTTCTCTCCTCTCCCCTTCTCTCCTCTCCCGTTATCTCCTCTCCCCTTCTCTCCTTTCCCCTTCTCTCCTCTCCCTTTCTCTCCTCTCCCCTTCTCTCCTTTCCCCTTCTCTCCTCTCCCCTTCTCTCCTCTCCCCTTCTCTCCTCTCCCGTTATCTCCTCTCCCCTTCTCTCCTTTCCCCTTCTCTCCTCTCCCTTTCTCTCCTCTCCCCTTCTCTCCTCTCCCTTTCTCTCCTCTCCCTTTCTCTCCTCTCCCGTTATCTCCTTTCCCCTTCTCTCCTATCCCCTTCTCTCCTCTCCCCTTCTCTCCTCTCCCCTTCTCTCCTCTCCCGTTATCTCCTATCCCCTTCTCTCCTATCCCCTTCTCTCCTCTCCCCTTCTCTCCTCTCCCGTTATCTCCTCTCCCTTCTCTCCTTTCCCCTTCTCTCCTCTCCCTTTCTCTCCTCTCCCCTTCTCTCCTTTCCCCTTCTCTCCTCTCCCCTTCTCTCCTCATCCCTTCTCTCCTCTCCCCTTCTCTCCTCTCCCTTTCTCTCCTCTCCCCTTCTCTCCTATCCCCTTCTCTCCTCATCCCTTCTCTCCTCTCCCCTTCTCTCCTATCCCCTTCTCTCCTCTCCCCTTCTCTCCTATCCCGTTATCTCCTCTCCCCTTCTCTCCTCTCCCGTTATCTCTCCCTACTTGTCTTCCCTACACATTTCAATTTTCCTAATTTTTTGCTTTGATGCTATTCTATCACGCACGAGTGTATTTAGATTTCAATTTTGATTTAGTTGACTAGCTGCAATCACTTATAGCATTAGATCATCAAGCCCTACTAAAATCTTCTTTGTTTCACAGGGGCTGCCTCCCACACCAGGCCGCGTGTTCAGCTGGGACGATCGGGCCACCCCAATCGACAACTACTGGGGCCGGCATCGCAAAATCCAAAATTGATAATTTGTTTTACTTTCGGGATCGTTATTTTTTTAGTTCGCACAAGTTTAAACTAAATTAAGTTATATTTGCTTGTCTTCTGAAAGTATGTTCTTTCAGTTGAAAATATTGACCTGGCTACTGACTCATGAGATCTGAGGATACCTTTTATTTGTTACAATAAAGTAATTATAAAACAACTTGGCGCGAATTCGAATTCCTAGAAAATCTTCAAGAGTCGACTTTGCAAATCAATTTTAGGGACGCTTTTCATACTAATAAGCTTCTGTAGATTATTTAGTAATATGTCATCATAGTTTTAAAATGCGTTCTTTCGTTTATAACTGTGCTTAATCAGTAAGTAAGCTTTAGTGTCCCTGTAACAATAGTTAGCATGAAAATATAATTCATTGAAGACCTCTCTCGTCAACTAGAGTTCTTTAAAATAAAATTTCACTTTTTAGTGACATATTTCACCATTTTCTTTGTTGAATCTAAACAATATATACTTTAAAGTGACTTTTGTCTGTGCGATTCGAAAATGTCTACTTGATAAAAACAAAGTGAAGTAGTATCATTATCATTCTTTTCAAGCATAAGTTATGGCTAGTTAAATATAATAGAATAGTCATTTTCAAAATCATTTAAATGCATACTTCAATTTCTAATATTTTATCAGCAATACTTCATAAAGCCGCTCTTCATTCCCCAATCCTTCATGAAGCCGCTCTTCATTCCCCAATCCTTCATGAAGCCGCTCTTCATTCCCCAATCCTTCATGAAGCCACTCTTCATTCCTCAATCCTTCATGAAGCCGCTCTTCATTCCCCAATCCTTCATGAAGCCGCTCTTCATTCCCCAATCCTTCATGAAGCCGCTCTTCATTCCCCAATCCTCCATGAAGCCGCTCTTCATTCCCCAATCCTTCATGAAGCCGCTCTTCATTCCCCAATCCTTCATGAAGCAGCTCTTCATTCCCCAATCCTTCAGGCAGCCGCTCTTCATTCCCTAATCCTTCAGGCAGCCGCTCTTCATTCCCCAATCCTCCATGAAGCCGCTCTTCATTCCCCAATCCTTCATGAAGCCGCTCTTCATTCCCCAATCCTTCATGAAGCCGCTCTTCATTCCCCAATCCTTCATGAAGTCGCTCTTCATTCCCCAATCCTCCATGAAGCCGCTCTTCATTCCCCAATCCTCCATGAAGCCGCTTTTCATTCCCCAATCCTTCAGGCAGCCGCTCTTCATTCCCCAATCCTCCATGAAGCCGTTCTGATTACTTTAGCAGCCTCAGAACTAAGTTTTGTTGCTTGAATTTTGTCATTGTGAAAGAAAATGTTTCTCTGAGACTCTGCCCCCTCGTCTTTGGTCGATGAGTCGCATTTTCATCTTTTTTTCTCCCAATTTCTAAGAAGCTGCACTTCTCCCATTACCCAGGATGAATGTGTACTGGAAATCTCGTGCAGCTAGCTAACAATTGTAAGTAGCGCCTACTCTCTCCCAGTATTGCTACCGGCTCAGCAACTCTCTCAATTACTCTGCGCGTCAAGTACGAGTGCTAAAACCCGGCTGCATGCAAATGAGGGGAACTAAAAATTCACTTCAAGTTGTGCGTGCGACAAAAGAATTGTCTTAGCAAATAGAATGTTGTCATCGCTTTGTCCTCTCTCTCTCTCTACCCCTGTCTCACTAGTTTTGTCTATCTTGCTCAGGTCTGTGAACAATAAATAAAGAATTCATGGCTTAACAAGGGATTTAAAACAAGCATCCGTTTAGATTGTTTGTCTTTCTGTAACTGAAGAAGCTGCTAGCATTGGCGTCATGCTGCCAGCATCGAAGAGCGCCCGGGAACTGCAAGCGGAACGTACTAACAGAATCGAGTCGCGACGTCTTCAGACTCGTCTGCGTCTTCTAGAACGCGAACTTGGACATAGGAGCTACGAGAATTACGTTGAACAGCGCAGCGTTGTCGACTGTCTGGAAGGCATCAGGCGGAGCAGCGGGCACAGCGCCGAGGCTGTCAGGCCGCTGCCGAATGACCCGGCGCTGCGGGCCCGCTGTCGCAGCGCCGCGGCGTGCATTTCGGCGTCCGCGGCTTCCAGTTGCGGTGCAGGACTGGGTGGCTGGCGAGTCCAGGAAGCGATGCTGCAACGTCAGATGAAGCTGCTGCAGAGGCGCCGGCAACAGCAGGAACTGTCGACCGAGTCTGGGAGGTGAGACCAGGATTTTCAAGGATTGTGTCAGCTCTTGGAGGATTGTGTCAGCTCTTGGAGGATTGTGTCAGCTCTTGGAGGATTGTGTCAGCTCTTGGAGGATTATGTCAGCTCTTGGAGGATTATGTCAGCTCTTGGAGGATTATGTCAGCTAGATTTTGGAGGATTCTGGCAGCTAGATCTTGGAGGATTCTGGCAGCTAGATCTTGGAGGATTCTGGCAGCTAGATCTTGGAGGATTCTGGCAGCTAGATCTTGGAGGATTGTGTCAGCTAGATTTTAGAGGATTGTGTCAGCTAGATCTTTGAGGATTCTGGCAGCTAGATCTTGGAGGATTCTGGCAGCTAGATCTTGGAGGATTCTGGCAGCTAGATCTTGGAGATTGTGTCAGCTAGATCTATAAAAATATCTCTTCTAAAAGGAAAGCATATCCTTCCAAAACAAAGATGGACCTCTCAGCAGCAGTCGGAGCCCTCGCCGATGTTGCAGCTCCTTCAGGAGTTGGGCTACTTTGACTCGATCGACACTGACGGCGCTGTCAGACCTCAACGGGTTGATCGGCAGCCGATGCAGATTGCGTCCGACGCTAAGAGTCGACAATTTAGCCGGCTGCCCCAGTGGAAGCGGCAGCTGCTGGAAGAGGCTCCGGCGCCGCCTCCGCCTCCGCCGCCTTTGTCGAAGTCATCTGGCAGCCTGTCGCGTCTGAGTCTTCAGCGTCGCCTGGCCGAGCTGACGCCGGTGAATTCCGGAGGAGGTGCGAGCTTCGAAGCGCGGCGAAAGGAGCTGAGAGCGACTCAGAGGAAAACGATGGAGGCTATGCAGCAGATGAGGGTGCAGCTCATGCCGCCACTGATGAAGCTGGAGGGGGCTGAGTGCTGCGACTACTGATTTGGCTGTAGAGTTTGACTTTATGACCGGTTTAATGAGTTGTCTAGTCTCTCTATGACCGGTTTGATGAGTTGTTTAGTCTCTCTATGACCGGTTTGATGAGTTGTTAGTCTCTCTATGACCGGTTTGATGAGTTGTTAGTCTCTCTATGACCGGTTTGATGAGTTGTTTAGTCTCTCTATGACCGGTTTGATGAGTTGTCTAGTATCTCTATGACCGGTTTGATGAGTTGTTTAGTCTCTCTATGACCGGTTTGATGAGTTGTTAGTCTCTCTATGACCGGTTTGATGAGTTGTTAGTCTCTCTATGACCGGTTTGATGAGTTGTTTAGTCTCTCTATGACCGGTTTGATGAGTTGTTTAGTCTCTCTATGACCGGTTTGATGAGTTGTTAGTCTCTCTATGACCGGTTTGATGAGTTGTTAGTCTCTCTATGACCGGTTTGATGAGTTGTTAGTCTCTCTATGACCGGTTTGATGAGTTGTTAGTCTCTCTATGACCGGTTTGATGAATGGTTATAGTCTCTCTATGACCGGTTTGATGAGTTGTTAGTCTCTCTATGACCGGTTTGATGAGTGGTTATAGTCTCTCTATGACCGGTTTGATGAGTTGTTTAGTCTCTCTATGACCGGTTTGATGAGGGGTTATAGTTATAGTCTCTCTATGACCGGTTTGATGAGTGGTTATAGTCTCTCTATGACCGGTTTGATGAGTGGTTATAGTCTCTCTATGACCGGTTTGATGAGTTGTTAGTCTCTCTATGACCGGTTTGATGAGTTGTTTAGTCTCTCTATGACCGGTTTGATGAATGGTTATAGTCTCTCTATGACCGGTTTGATGAGTTGTTAGTCTCTCTATGACCGGTTTGATGAGTTGTTTAGTCTCTCTATGACCGGTTTGATGAGTTGTTTAGTCTCTCTATGACCGGTTTGATGAGGGGTTATAGTTATAGTCTCTCTATGACCGGTTTGATGAGTGGTTATAGTCTCTCTATGACCGGTTTGATGAGTGGTTATAGTCTCTCTATGACCGGTTTGATGAGTTGTTAGTCTCTCTATGACCGGTTTGATGAGTTGTTAGTCTCTCTATGACCGGTTTGATGAATGGTTATAGTCTCTCTATGACCGGTTTGATGAGTTGTTAGTCTCTCTATGACCGGTTTGATGAGTTGTTTAGTCTCTCTATGACCGGTTTGATGAGTTGTTTAGTCTCTCTATGACCGGTTTGATGAGGGGTTATAGTTATAGTCTCTCTATGACCGGTTTGATGAGTGGTTATAGTCTCTCTATGACCGGTTTGATGAGTGGTTATAGTCTCTCTATGACCGGTTTGATGAGTTGTTAGTCTCTCTATGACCGGTTTGATGAGTTGTTTAGTCTCTCTATGACCGGTTTGATGAAGGGTTATAGTTATAGTCTCTCTATGACCGGTTTGATGAGTGGTTATAGTCTCTCTATGACCGGTTTGATGAGTGGTTATAGTCTCTCTATGACCGGTTTGATGAGTGGTTATAGTCTCTCTATGACCGGTTTGATGAGTTGTTAGTCTCTCTATGACCGGTTTGATGAGTGGTTATGGTCTCTCTATGACCGGTTTAATGAGTTGTCTAGTCTCTCTATGACCGGTTTGATGAGTTGTTTAGTCTCTCTATGACCGGTTTGATGAGTTGTTTAGTCTCTCTATGACCGGTTTGATGAGTTGTTAGTCTCTCTATGACCGGTTTGATGAGTTGTTAGTCTCTCTATGACCGGTTTGATGAATGGTTATAGTCTCTCTATGACCGGTTTGATGAGTTGTTAGTCTCTCTATGACCGGTTTGATGAGTTGTTTAGTCTCTCTATGACCGGTTTGATGAGTTGTTTAGTCTCTCTATGACCGGTTTGATGAGGGGTTATAGTTATAGTCTCTCTATGACCGGTTTGATGAGTGGTTATGGTCTCTCTATGACCGGTTTGATGAGTGGTTAGTCTCTCTATGACCGGTTTGATGAGTTGTTTAGTCTCTCTATGACCGGTTTGATGAGGGGTTATAGTTATAGTCTCTCTATGACCGGTTTGATGAGTGGTTATAGTCTCTCTATGACCGGTTTGATGAGTGGTTATAGTCTCTCTATGACCGGTTTGATGAGTTGTTAGTCTCTCTATGACCGGTTTGATGAGTTGTTTAGTCTCTCTATGACCGGTTTGATGAAGGGTTATAGTTATAGTCTCTCTATGACCGGTTTGATGAGTGGTTATAGTCTCTCTATGACCGGTTTGATGAGTGGTTATAGTCTCTCTATGACCGGTTTGATGAGTGGTTATAGTCTCTCTATGACCGGTTTGATGAGTTGTTAGTCTCTCTATGACCGGTTTGATGAGTGGTTATGGTCTCTCTATGACCCGGTTTTGACCGGTTTGATGAGTTGTTTAGTCTCTCTATGACCGGTTTGATGAGTGGTTATAGTCTCTCTATGACCGGTTTGATGAGTGGTTATAGTCTCTCTATGACCGGTTTGATGAGTTGTTAGTCTCTCTATGACCGGTTTGATGAGTGGTTATGGTCTCTCTATGACCGGTTTAATGAGTTGTCTAGTCTCTCTATGACCGGTTTGATGAGTTGTTTAGTCTCTCTATGACCGGTTTGATGAGTTGTTTAGTCTCTCTATGACCGGTTTGATGAGTTGTTAGTCTCTCTATGACCGGTTTGATGAGTTGTTAGTCTCTCTATGACCGGTTTGATGAATGGTTATAGTCTCTCTATGACCGGTTTGATGAGTTGTTAGTCTCTCTATGACCGGTTTGATGAGTTGTTTAGTCTCTCTATGACCGGTTTGATGAGTTGTTTAGTCTCTCTATGACCGGTTTGATGAGGGGTTATAGTTATAGTCTCTCTATGACCGGTTTGATGAGTGGTTATGGTCTCTCTATGACCGGTTTGATGAGTGGTTAGTCTCTCTATGACCGGTTTGATGAGTTGTTTAGTCTCTCTATGACCGGTTTGATGAGGGGTTATAGTTATAGTCTCTCTATGACCGGTTTGATGAGTGGTTATAGTCTCTCTATGACCGGTTTGATGAGTGGTTATAGTCTCTCTATGACCGGTTTGATGAGTTGTTAGTCTCTCTATGACCGGTTTGATGAGTTGTTTAGTCTCTCTATGACCGGTTTTGATGAAGGGTTATAGTTATAGTCTCTCTATGACCGGTTTGATGAGTGGTTATAGTCTCTCTATGACCGGTTTGATGAGTGGTTATAGTCTCTCTATGACCGGTTTGATGAGTGGTTATAGTCTCTCTATGACCGGTTTGATGAGTTGTTAGTCTCTCTATGACCGGTTTGATGAGTTGTTTAGTCTCTCTATGACCGGTTTGATGAAGGGTTATAGTTATAGTCTCTCTATGACCGGTTTGATGAGTGGTTATAGTCTCTCTATGACCGGTTTGATGAGTGGTTATAGTCTCTCTATGACCGGTTTGATGAGTGGTTATAGTCTCTCTATGACCGGTTTGATGAGTTGTTAGTCTCTCTATGACCGGTTTGATGAGTGGTTATGGTCTCTCTATGACCGGTTTGATGAGTGGTTAGTCTCTCTATGACCGGTTTGATGAGTTCTTAGTCTCTCTATGACCGGTTTGATGAGAAGTTGGTCTCTTAAACCCGATTGAATTATGATGGTTCTTTCATAATATTTTCTTGTTCAGAAGTTCCAAATATTTTTGTTTTACCTCTTGCCTGCTTCATTGCCTACCTTACTACTCCTACTAGACATTTTTACTGCATGTAACTTTGTGTAATTTCCTGAAACTTTAGTCTGAAATTGAAGCCAGTAAGTATGCTGTTTTATCTACACATCACACTCGATTTGGCATTTTGGCTACTGAAAGAGGTCATGCACAGCAGGATATGACACAGCAGATATTTTTTATAACTTGTATCACAATCGTCTGCCAAAGTTAAAAACAAAAATAGCCGTGACAAAATACTGAGATAGGTGAAAAACTTATCGTCATTTCCGCAACTCGTGATTTCCTCGTGCTTTTGAAATGAATGATGTTCATTGAAACAAATAGTTATTGTATTTGGTATTTCAATTTCATTCTTTGGTATTTTACTGAATGCACTTTTTTGAAACTGAGTCAAATATATGGTATATGGTACAGTTTCTTTCTTTAAAAGTACAAAAAAACTAATTTTTAGCTAATCGATACAGATACACAATAAACTCAGCAGCACTGTAATTCAAGTGATTTTTTCGTTATTGACTTGCAGTTCCTCGTCACAAGCATTGGCAAGCAGTCGTTCAATTTTTTTGCAACTTTGATAATAAACAACATAAAGTTAAGAAGTAATAACAAGAATGTCACCAATAGACTGTGAATTTGTACACGAAAGCATATAGAGAGCTGAAGTATCGGATATTCAAATGTTCACGCTTAAAAGCGGTCTTAAAAACTTTAATCAAAGTACTGTCATTCTATTTATATTGGTGTTTATTAGAAATTAATGTTAAGAAGCAGCATAGAAAATCAAAGCAAAAATGAATCAATCGAATTTGTTAACAAATGAACAACTGAAAACACCGATGAAAAAGGGGGCAAAAAAGCTAGTCCAATGTACTAACTTTTCTATTCCACCTGCTATCCGAATGGTTTGAGGAATAGAAATCTCAGACCAACGGAAGCAAGTTGTGTCCTTCAGCAAAACAATTAGTTCCCAAGGGCTCATAATTATTAACACTATAATGCTTATATCTAATCAAAGTCGTCTTTTCTGCTTTCAATAGTCGAGAAATCATTAAAATTCGAAGCCTATAACCTATAAGCAACAACGTTGCGTCCAGTGCCGTAGCGGGATACCGACCGAACATTGTCCGTCTGTTCGAACTGCATTGGCGACCGGCTGCAAGGCAGAGTGCCGGCTGTCATGTGGTGGCTGGCGCCTATGCCTTCAAAGATGGCGTGGCCCAGATCAACCATTTCAGCACCGTCTGGAAGACGGACACACTCGTAGCCGGTGTTGCCGCAACTTGCTGAGCAGTTTCCGCTGCTACCGCTGCCGCATCCGCGCTGCTGCTGTTGACCGAGCTCATTGTTCAATAATAGCTGCTGCTGCTGCTGCTGCCTGTATGGTTGTACATCGCCATATGCAAACTGTTGGTTTGCGCCAAAGTGACCGCCAACTGTATAGACGACGCTGTTGTCGAAATGGGCGCCGACAGATGAATTTCCAGCTGTTTGCAAAGAAATTGGCCGTTGAGCAGACGACGACTGCCCGCTTCTGTCAGGATTCGATAAAAAAATAGACAAATAAATTATCCTTTATTGAATGAGAGACAGACTAAGCTGAGATTATACGAATCGAAGGAGAGATTTCGAGGAATCGACGAGACAGATTCGAGGAATCGATAGAGCGGATTCTGAGAATTGCAGCAACGGGATCAAAATTCAGAAATGAGGGGGCTTAAAAGCTAGTCCTATATATAATTTTTCATTTATAGAACATACGGATCGGATTACTCGTAGATTCATAAAACGGTTTTTATCAGTGAATCAGTGCTAACTACATTACCCGTTAGTTTGAGACTGTTGAGCAGTTTTCCGTTTACTGCCAGCGATCTTCGTAACCAATACCACGCACAGCCCGGAGACTAGCAGCAGAACGATGAGGATCGCGCCGCCAATCATTAAAGTCAAGTGCATAGAATCTATTTCCTCGATGTTCTCCTTAGCTCGTGCTGTGCTGACATTCGAGTCGGTCTCTTTCGATGTTGTTGTCATTGGCTTTGAAACGGAGCTGCACGGTTGCGGAGAGCCTATGAAGTTACATTTCAAGGTCAAGTTGAATGTCTTCATCTTCCACCCAGAGTGAGATTTTATCTTCCTTCACCCATAAAATAGCATAGGATTTAACTTCCTCACCTGTAGCGAATTCCCCATTAGCGGTGACGCAGAGCAGTTCTCCAATGCTACTGCAGGACTGCAATGGGTTTTCAGCTCGACAGTAAGTGCCACAGTCCAGGTCGTAATAGTTCGGACGGCACACGATTCGGACGCTAAACCCAAAACTAGAAATAAGAAATGAGTTCTAACTCTGCTCTCGATTTTTTCATTAATTAATTCTTCACCTTCTTCATTCTTCATCCTCTAACTCACATCCTCTAACTGACATCCTCTCCCTCACATCCTCTCACTCACATCCTCTCATTCACATCCTCTCGCTCACATCCTCTCACTCACATCCTCTAACTCACATCCTCTCACTCACATCCTCTAACTCACATCCTCTCACTCACATCCTCTAACTCACATCCTCTCACTCACATCCTCTCACTCACATCCTCTCACTCACATACTCTCACTCACATCCTCTAACTCACATCCTCTCACTCACATCCTCTCACTCACATCCTCTCACTCACATCCTCTCACTCACATCCTCTAACTCACATCCTCTCACTCACATCCTCTCACTCACATCCTCTAACTCACATCCTCTCACTCACATCCTCTCACTCACATCCTCTCACTCACATCCTCTAACTCACATCTTCTCACTCACATCCTCTCACTCACATCCTCTCACTCACATCCTCTCACTCACATCCTCTAACTCACATCCTCTCACTCACATCCTCTCACTCACATCCTCTCACTCACATCCTCTAACTCACATCCTCTCACTCACATCCTCTAACTCACATCCTCTCACTCACATCCTCTAACTCACATCCTCTCACTCACATCCTCTCACTCACATCCTCTCACTCACATCCTCTCACTCACATCCTCTAACTCACATCTTCCGCTTAAAAAACCTAGAGAAAATATTTATTTGACTCAGGGTGCAAACCTGGACATGCCAGCCTGCCTGGCAACCCTATCAGTGGAAAAAATAGTTGAAAGGTCGTGACTGCTGAATTCCGCGTGAAATACTTGAGCAATTTTTCTTTCGTCGGCCGAATAGTAGTGCATAGTCAGACTAACCGTCACATTGTTCTTGGGATTGTTGAGAAAAAAAGATAGAAATGATTACGTCACAGTATTTACATTTTTATCCATCTCTCTCTTCCCTTCTCATCTCTGTCTCCCCTTCTCATCTCTGTCTTCCGTTCTACTCTCTGTCTCCCCTACTCATCTCTGTCTCCCCTTCTCATCTCTGTCTCCCCTTCTTATCTCTGTCTCCCCTTCTCATCTCTGTCTTCCCTTCTACTCTCTGTCTTCCCTTCTACTCTCTGTCTTCCCTTCTCATCTCTGTCTCCCCTTCTCCTCTCTGTCTTCCCTTCTACTCTCTGTCTCCCCTTCTCATCTCTGTCTCCCCTTCTCATCTCTGTCTCCCCTTCTCATCTCTGTCTCCCCTTCTCATCTCTGTCTCCCCTTCTCATCTCTGTCCCCCCTTCTCATATCTGTCTCCCCTTATCATCTCTGTCTCCCCTTCTCATCTCTGTCTCCCCTTCTCATCTCTGTCTCCCCTTCTCATATCTGTCCCCCCTTCTCATATCTGTCTCCCCTTATCATCTCTGTCTCCCCTTCTCATCTCTGTCTCCCCTTCTCATCTCTGTCTCCCCTTCTCATATCTGTCTCCCCTTATCATCTCTGTCTCCCCTTCTCATCTCTGTCTCCCCTTATCATCTCTGTCTTCCCTTCTCATCTCTGTCTTACCTTCTCATCTCTGTCTCCCCTTCTCATCTCTGTCTCCCCTTCTCATGTCTGTCTCCCCTTCTCATTTCTTATCTGCACTCACCGGAAAACTAGTTAAGTTAAATCTGATGGGGTTTCTAAACCCGTCATCTCGCTGGCTGAATTTCAATTCGGCTGAGTAGACCTGCTTGTCGAACAGCACGTAGCCAACTTGAACCCTGCCGATTTGTGTTTGTTTGAATTTTTTAGATTAAATAGTCAGTAGTAGTATTCTCACATGAGAATTAACAATCTCACATGAGAATCTCACCCTACAGTCTAATAATCTCATATGTGAGTCACACCTAGCGCAGATTAACTTGGACTTACCCGTCGCTCGAGGCCTCCACCTGCAGCTGATAGCCGCACATGCTCTCTCTGATATTTCCAGCATTGACGCTGCACTTGTAGTAGTTGTTACCTGTTACTACTGAGTAAGACTTCAGCAACAGTTCCAGCTCCATGGGGTACTGCACGGGAGAGATGAAGAGCGGCTAGATTAAGAAACTGCTGGGAGATAAAGGGTAGTGAGAGATGCAGGGTAGTGAGAGATGCAGGGTAGTGAGAGATGCAGGGTAGTGAGAGATGCAGGGTAGTGAGAGATGCGGGGTAGTGTGAGAGATGCAGGGTAGTGAGAGATGCAGGGTAGTGAGAGATGCGGGGTAGTGAGAGATGCAGGGTAGTGAGAGATGCAGGGTAGTGAGAGATGCAGGGTAGTGAGAGATGCGGGGTAGTGAGAGATGCAGGGTAGTGAGAGATGCAGGGTAGTGAGAGATGCAGGGTAGTGAGAGATGCAGGGTAGTGAGAGATGCAGGGTAGTGAGAGATGCAGGGTAGTGAGAGATGCAGGGTAGTGAGAGATGCAGGGTAGTGAGAGATGCAGGGTAGTGAGAGATGCAGGGTAGTGAGAGATGCAGGGTAGTGAGAGATGCAGGGTAGTGAGAGATGCAGGGTAGTGAGAGATGCAGGGTAGTGAGAGATTCAGGGTAGTGAGAGATGCAGGGTAGTGAGAGATGCAGGGTAGTGAGAGATGCAGGGTAGTGAGAGATGCAGGGTGGTGAGACCTGCAAGGCAGAGGAGTGATATAGATATAGACTATTGATATTTAACTAGACTCACCTCCTGTTTCATTAGGGCCTCAGAAAAGCTAGGCAAAGCTGTTAGCAGGAGAGTGCAGGCCAACATGAATTGAAGCATTTTGCTTGCGATCGAATTATTCATACTCAGGATTGAATTTTAAAAAGCTTTATTAGCTTGAATTTCTAGTGGAATCGCGAGGTTCATATGATAAACACTGTCTTCGCTCAGGTTTAAATCCAAGTGTTGTTAACTGATTGGCAGTTATAATGCAGTCGCATTGTATAATGAAATCTCTATCTATGGACATGCGAATGTACGGTAGAAATCCTTCGAATCTATAAACAATGAACCTCCACCAGTTAAATTAAGCTCGGACGCCTTGGCTGCAGTTGCTGGCTATGCAAATCTTCATGTTGACTCTCCATGGTGTAACCAGAAAAAATGTCTTTTTTCTGTAGCTGCTGCGCACTGCAAGCTCGTGTAAGTTGAGTTTCGCTGTAATCAAATGGTTGCGTAACTGATATACATTTGTAATACTTCGCTTTGTTAGGACCGAAAAGTTAAGAGCCAAATGTGTAATTATGATTGCCTAAACAGATTTTGACTCGAAATGAAGCAGCAACAGCATCAGCACAAGCAAGTACAGCAGGGTAGTAAGTAAAACTGAAAATTATAAATAGCTTATGCTGCTAATCGAACATACACCTGTGTGGACGTAAGATTGAAATCTGCTTGCTGCAAGAAATGCCTGCTTTCAAACTTTATCTACGCATTAGGGTGCGCAACGCTGACAATTGTCAGGGGACAAAGAACGGGTGTCAAAAATCAGAGCAATTGTCAGAGAAATAAATAGGAAGTCAGGGACAGGGACAGGCAGTCAGGGAGTCAGGGACAGGGAGTCAGGGACAGGGGTAGGAGTCAGGGACAGGGGTAGGGAGTCAGGGACAGGGGTAGGGAGTCAGGGACAGGGGTAGGGAGTTTGGGACAGGGGTCAGAGACAGGAGTAGGGAGTCAGGGACAGGGGTAGGGAGTCAGGGACAGGGGTAGGGAGTCAGGGACAGGGGTAGGGAGTTTGGGACAGGGGTCAGGGACAGGAGTAGGGAGTCAGGGACAGGGGTAGGGAGTCAGGGACAGGGGTAGGGAGTCAGGGACAGGGGTAGGGAGTCAGGGACAGGGGTAGGGAGTTTGGGACAGGGGTCAGGGACAGGAGTAGGGAGTCAGGGACAGGGGTAGGGAGTCAGGGACAGGGGTAGGGAGTCAGGGACAGGGGTAGGGAGTCAGGGACAGGGGTAGGGAGTTTGGGACAGGGGTAGGGAGTCTGGGACAGGGAGTCAGGGACAGGAATAGGGAGTCCGGGACAGGGGTAGGGAGTCAGGGACAGGGGTAGGAGTCAGGGACAGGGGTAGGAGTTAGGTACAGGAGTAGATTTTCGGACAGGAATGAAGAAAGTAAGTGGAAACCAATAAGTTTGATGTGATTTCTTAGAATTAAACAAGAATGAATACGCTAATGCTATCACTAATAATAGTAGTATGTGTGTATTTTTCTGGTTTTTATCATTATAAGGATAGGAAAAATGATTTAACGTGAAGTCAGCCTTTCTACACCTCAGTGGAATTCCACTAGACATAAACTAGAGCAATAATTGTTATTTTACAATCATAAAAACAAACTTGCAATCCAATTAATCAATGACTAAAAATGTGGATTTCGGCCTACAAGTTGAGGAAGAATTGATTAGTGTTTGATTATAGCTTTCTAAAACATTTTTTTCGCTTTTAACTAGCACAACACTCGGAAACATAATATGCGTTAAATTATACCCAGTTACCGTGCTGTGGTGATAATAACAAAAAGAGTGCAATTCTAGAAAAAAAACTTACTCAAATGAGCTCCACTGCTCTTTAAAAAAATAATAAATCATTAGTATTGCACAGAAATTTTTTTACTTAATTGCATTTTTTTATATAAAAATGTATATTGCACAACCAACACCAATATATGCTACTGAATACAAGCAAGTAAAGTAACAAGCAGAAGATATGCGCGGCGGAAAAAAGAAAACCGTTGAAAAAACGGTTGCAAAAATTGCCTCCATTGGAAGTAGAAGTTGCGGCGAATAAGGTATAACGGAAGCAGAAATCAGGAACATCAAGCGGTTCATTGCGCGTTAAACCTGTCACCAAGCGAGCGATGGAGCGAAAGAGATAAATTTTCTGTAAAAATGAAAAACTACAAAGAATAATGGAAGAATTCCGTATGCTAATACTACTTACCAGTGGCGCACTGGTCAGTAGTACATTGTGTAATAAAAAGCGTGGCTAAATAAAAACTAAATCGACATTTTGGAAGCGGTCAGAAGCAGTAAAAAATTTGATTTAAGAGGACGAACTGCCAGTATCGATTCGCAGATTGATTGGCGACTCGCGACGACTGATTGATTTCTGTTGGTCGAGTTGAAACGGCTGCCAAGGCTGGAACAGCAGGCCCTGCTGCTCGGCTGACTGCATTTGCTTGCGTCTGAATTTAAGCATCTCCTCGGGATGACGAGCGAACAGATGACGGCAGAGAGTTTGACGGAGGCGAAAGGCTCGGCTACACAGGCTGCACCTGAGTGACAGATGCAGGTGAGAGACTATTGTGAGATTTTGAGAATCAAATCAAACATCTAGAGCGACAGGTGAGCCATTGAGATTGACAGGTGAGCCATTGAGATTGATAGGTGAGATACTGAGTTTGACAGGTGAGATATTGAGATGGACAGGTGAGATACTGAGATGGACAGGTGAGATACTGAGATTGACAAGTGAGATACTGAGATAGAAAGGTTAGATAATAAGATCAACAGGTGAGACATTGAGAGCGCTCACCTGTGCGGCTTGCAGCCAGTGTGGCCACGCATGTGACCCCGCAGCTGCCTGCGTGACCAGAGTCGGGCGCTGCAGACCAGGCAGAGCAGCCGGTTGCCCTCCGCGGATCCTGCGTCATCATCGTCCTCGTCAGCGTTGTCCTCTTCCTCCTCGGTGTGGACGGCGCCAAACGCAGCGACAGCTTCGTCATTGTCTTCGAACTCGTCCTCGATGCGAGCCTCTTCAGCTTTGCCAGCACTAACTTCGTCGTCGGCTTCGTCCTCGTCTGAGCAGGGCGCCGCGGCGCCGTCAGCCATGACGGCGTCCACCGTTGCTAAGCGACTGCGCGCGGCAACGAGTTGCCAGACCTCGCCGTGCCGGCTGCGCAGGTGCTCCAAGGCGTCGCGACGATTTCCGCTGGCAAACTGGCACTCCGGGCATTTGTACACCGAGCGAAGACTAGCGACTTCGGCTGAGACGATGGCCGCGGCGGTGGCTGCGGCGGAAGCACCGCTGGCGGAAAGTGACTGGTGGCCACCGGAGCCGCCGGGGCTGGCGGACAGGGCCGAGTCTTTGTCGCAGGCCGAGTCCTGGTCGCAGTCGGCCCGATGCAGCAGCCTCTGCGGGTTGACGGAGGTGACGACATTGTTGCCGAGTTGGTTGAGCAGCTCCTCGCCGATCTTCTCCGCGACCTTGTCGTGCTCGAAGAAGGTGCTGAGCTCCTCGCTGCTCAGTGCGGCGTGCGGGTTGTCCTTGACCTTGCCCTTCACCTTGATGTGGTGGATTCGCTCCATATGGCGCTCCCGGTTGGACTTGGTGGAGAAGGACTGCGAGCACCTGGTGCAGCAGTAAGGCTTGTGGCTGGTGTGCGTGATGATGTGCCGTTTCAGGGAGGACATCCACGGGAAGGACTGCTTGCAGTTGCTGAACGGGCAGAAGATCAGGTTCGGCGCGTCCTTGTAAGAGTTCTTCTTGGCCTTCTTCTTCAGCGGGCCCGCGTCGCTCTCGCTGTCGCTGTTCGAGTTGCCGCCGCCACAGCCGAGGCTGCTGGCTCGGCCTGGCGTCGCCGCAGCATCCGACGCCTCCTCAGACCGGCGCTGCAGCTTTGAAATCCCAGACGATGCCGAAGAGACAGTCGGGGCGTCTCCAAGCACAGGTTCAGGGATCGCCGGAGTCGATGTGGCAGCAGCGGCGGCAGCAGCAACAGCAGCAGCTTGAGTGTCAATGGCCGGAAGCGTGCTCGGTGCCAGCAGCTGTGGCGGGTAGCTGAAGGGCCAGGTAAAGAGGCCGGGCCACAGAGGCGAAGTCCACGCACTCAGGAACGGGTTCAGCACAGCGGCGTCCTTGGCCGGGGTCTGCGGACAGCCGGAGTCGTTGATAGCGCTGACTGTGCTCTCGTCCTTCGCCGTCACGGACGCAGCCACGGCCGCCACGGATAGGTCCAGCGGCTGCTCCTCCGCAGTCTTCGTTGGCCTCTGGCGGGGTCGCTTCAGCCAGACGACCTTCTTGGTGACACAAGCCCTCGGTTCCGTGGTGCTGCAGTCCAGGTGCTTGACCTTCAGGTGCTCCAGGAACTGCTCCGGTCCCAGCAGGTCGTGTGAGCAGTGCGGGCAGGCGAATCGAATCTCGCAGCTCGGCCGGGCCTCGAAGTGCGAGCGCAGAGCCTCGGGCGAGCCGAGGTCCAGCTGGCACACGTTGCACGAGCTGTTCTCGTCTCCGATCAGGCGCTGCTTCAGGTCATCGCTCACCCGCACGACGCCGCAGAATTCTTTCTTAACGTGAGCGGCAAAAGAGCGCCACTGGTCTAGCTTCTGGTCTCGCATCGTTGAAGTGTCATCAGAATTTGGATTCAAGCGCCTTCGCATGTCCGCAATGTACTCATGGCTGCTCTGCTGCAGCAGATGCCTGTGCGCGTTCTCCCTGGTGCAGAAGCTGCCGTGCTGCTTGTGCAGATGCTTGTCATCGAGGCCGACTGTGAAAATGGCTCCCGGATTGCACAGCTTGCAGATGTACGGGTCAATCTTGATGTGGTTGATCATCACGTGACGTTTCATTGTCGCCAGATCTTCGTCCTTTTCGCCACACGGGGCTCCGTCCTGCATGCGGCCAAGGCAGCAGTAGATGGTCTTCTGAGGCGGCGTGCCGTGGCAGGTGGCCCTGTGGATCACGAGATTCTTCTTGCCGAAGCATTTCCTGTTGCACTGATCGCAGCGGTGGAGCACGGAGCTCTCCCTGCGTCCTCGCTTGCCTTCGCGAGTCTGGCTCATCCCAGTCAGATTGACGCGCTTCCGACTGGAGCTTGTCAAGCTGACCGACTGGGCCTGGCTGTGGTGGTGAAGCAGCTGCAGATAGCGGCGTCTCAGCCTTCGCGCAGCACGAAGCGAGGGCAGACGGTTAAAATAAGCCCCCGGGTGGAGCGTCACTCCGACTGCGTTTCCTCCGGCTGGGGCGGCGCCACCAACCCCTCCATTAGCTCCTCCTCGCTTCCGATTGGCTGGGGTGCGAACGATGGCCAGGCTGGCGCTCTGTTTAGTGAGATTGGCGGGGGGTTTGGACTTAGGGGTAAGAGTTTTTTAGGGTTGTTCTTATCAGTTTTGCGCGACACAATAATTGAGCGGCTGGGTGATGGTGAGTCATTCCGTTAGCCGAACTAGGAGGGGGGCAGCATTCAGCGTTTCGGTTGCTTAAAGCCTTTTTCAGCCTGGTAAACAACTTTTTTATTTGGGGTGAAGGGGCAATTTATTGTTTTTACATACGAGTCATCAAATGGAAAAAAATATTGTTTAGATTGCTATTTAACCAAGAGCGCCCAGCGGCCAAGCTAATATTCTCTTAAAGTACAAAAAATAACCCACCACCCTAATTTCACAATTCTACTGACAACCTCTCCACATCACGTGCTTAGCGGAAACATGTAGTTTGTAAACACGCAGAAGTAAAATTTGATGATTTGTTAACGAAATTAAATTTACTTATAGAATTTCACTTAAACTTAAAACCTAACTTTTTGAGCACTTACCTTTGGTTCATTTAAATCGGACATTTTGCCAGATTTCTTGGCATGCTGGCTATTGTTGTTGTTATTAATGTTATTTACTGCCAACGGCCTCAGGCTTTCAACAGCCTTCGTCAGCGACAATGTCTTTGAAGATAACGAAATAGACATTGGAATCTGCAGCGGCTGCTGATGCTGATGATGATGCGGATGGTGCTGAAGCACCGGCGGCAGCATGGCCTGCGCCTGTTGCTGCGGCAGAGGCAGACCCAGCGACTGAAACACCGGCGCCCCAGTGCCAAACCAGTTGCTGCTGCTGCTACTGCTGCCATTGCCGCCGTACATCTTATGCGCTGTTGTCGGGGGCGCCTCAATCATCGGTGCCACTTTGGCAGCTGTGGCAATCGCAGAGGCAGAAGAAGCCTTTGCAGCAGTTTGCTGATTAGCCTTCTTGCTGCTGGTTGCTACCGGGTTGCTGTTGATCATGATCTGACCTCCGGGAGCCGCAGGTGAAGCGGTGCTAGCAGCGGCAGCTGCAGCCGCAGCTGCGGCAGCTTCCATGGCTCGATGCCGCTTCCGTCGCTTGTCGGTGTTGAGATGCCGAGTGACTTCGTCTCGCAGATCCGGATCAGACTTGTGTGTGCTCAGGTGTCTTCGCATGTTGCCGTTGGTGGTGAATGCCGTTGGGCAGAGTGGACACATGAACGGCCGCTCGTCTGCAGGGTGTTAGACATGGGATCAGGTGTTAGACAGGGTATCAGGTGTTAGACAGGGGATCAGGTGTTAGACAGTGGATCAGGTGTTAGACAGGGGATCAGGTGTTAGACAGGGTATCAGGTGTTAGACAGGGGATCAGGTGTTAGACAGGGTATCAGGTGTTAGACAGGGTATCAGGTGTTAGACAGGGTATCAGGTGTTAGACAGGGTATCAGGTGTTAGACAGGGTATCAGGTGTTAGACAGGGTATCAGGTGTTAGACAGGGTATCAGGTGTTAGACAGGGGATCAGGTGTTAGACAGGGTATCAGGTGTTAGACAGGGTATCAGGTGTTAGACAGGGGATCAGGTGTTAGACAGGGTATCAGGTGTTAGACAGGGTATCAGGTGTTAGACAGGGGATCAGGTGTTAGACAGGGTATCAGGTGTTAGACAGGGTATCAGGTGTTAGACAGGGTATCAGGTGTTAGACAGGGTATCAGGTGTTAGACAGGGGATCAGGTGTTAGACAGGGTATCAGGTGTTAGACAGGGTATCAGGTGTTAGACAGGGGATCAGGTGTTAGACAAGGATGTACCTGAATGAGTGAGCATATGCCGATCCAGTGAAGACTGAGAGCTCAACTCGCGGCCGCAGATGGCGCAGATGTGTCCGCCAGAGACATCGTTGGGCTTATTGTGAGTACGCAGGTGGGCCGTGAGCTCCTCGCGAGAGTGCAGAAACAGCTCGATACCTTCCTTGTCGCAGGCCGGACAGGGAAACGCTTCCAGGCCGTTGTCCAGCTGACGCGGCTGCACCTGTTGGATAGGATTTGATGAGATGTCACTCGAATCGTTCTCCAATTTCCCTTCTGGGTTTATCCACAATGCTACTTTCAATGTGATCATAAAAACTAAAACAAAAACTTTTCACGACAAAATTTAGACGCAAACACTAATCACATATAGATTCTAGGGGTATAAAGAAAGAAAGAAACAAGTCGAAGGAATTAGTAATCAACTAGGCTACAATCTCCCTTTTGATGTTTGAAAACAGGCAGAAAATCTAGGGTTTGGGCGGTTGCTATTTTTAGAATATCAGAGGGTAAACCCAAGGCACGTGACTGACCTCATCCAATAAAATGTTCAAGGTCAAGTTCGAGTGTTACGTAATTATACCCTTTAAGCTTGCTTAAGAGTGGTCAGAAAATAAGATAATGTTTAACAAAAAACTGGAAAATCTAACTATCTGAATGTAACACAACATTGATAGCAACATGGAAACATTGAGTATAAACAAGAAAGCGAAAGCGTATTTTCTTCACAGAATCTACAACATAGATATTGATACTTCACCCATGTTAGTCGAAGCTATCGATCGCCACCCATCACCAATTGCACCTGCACTTTGAACATTCGGTCTAGTTGGTGGTCGGGATTTGTTGTATTATTATTATTAATATTATTATTATTATTATTATTATTTCACACTACTGATTTGGTAAACAGTAGTATGGTTTAATATTGCAACTTAAAATTATAGGCTAGTCATTTGACTTCTGAAATATCGTATCTAGCTCGTTTTCAATTGGCGTAGCTTTTTTACACCTGCATATAATATTAAACTGATTCTTAATGGCATAAAGTGATATTTCATCAATTCCTAACAACAGAATAAATTTCAACGCAAAATTTGACTTAAAATCTACCTTAGCCATGTAAAAATGTTTCCAATTTCCAATTTGCTACTTTTCACCAAGCAATAGTAGTGTAGTTTGCGCATAAGCCTGACTTTGAACTAAAAGCATACTTTTCCAATGCCGCGATGGCCGCGCTTGTTCCTTCTCGCTGGATCCGACTCGTAGGCGGCAGCGCCCATAGACAAAGCCAGGTCGTCATCGGGATGAGCTCCTCCATCTTCGTCCATGCCGTCCTCGGCAGCCGAGACAAAGTCCACCATTGACTGATGAGCTCGTTGAAGAGTGGGCAGCGGCGGCAGTGGCGGCAGCGGCGGCAGAGGCGCCGATGCCAATGGCGGAGGCGGCGGAGGCGGCGGCTGAATGACGGACAGTGAAGACAGTGGCGGCGGCGGCGGCGGCTGCGGTGGATCGGGTGGCGTCATCGGCGAGACAGGCTGTTGGTCGACTGAGCTATTGGGCACTGAAGTTGAATCGATTTTTGTTATAAATTAATACAGGTAAAGTCAGAATTTACACGTAAGACTTCCCTAGTAAGTGATCTCACCCTAAGGTTATAGATCAGGAAATCTCACCCCTATAATAATTGCAGGAGGTCTGCGGGCAATGGCACATCATTTGGTGACACTAGACCCGCAGCCAGCGAGGAGGCAATTCTGCCCATTGCGACTCGTGAGCACACACACAGACACTCAGATACTGTACGAAGGCACACGCTCACACAGGTGTGTATATTCGCCCTGACTTTCTCATCGTCAGGCAGTTGTACACTTTCGCCGCTGTGCCTTGGAGGTTGGCCCTTAAGGGCATAAATTGCACGACAAGCCCCCAAGCCTTCTCTCCGCGACTGCGCCCAAATGAATGTGGCCTCGCCGCGGATTCGAGCTTGGGGAGTCAGGGACCTTTGGTGCGAGATCAAATGCGTTACAATCTAAGATTATAGATCGGTAAATCTCGCCCTAAGATTAGAGACCGAAATATCTCACCCTAAGATTAGAGACCGAAATATCTCACCCTAAGATTAGAGACTGATAAATCTCACCCTGAGATTAGAGACCGAAATATCTCACCCTAAGATTAGAGACCGAAATATCTCAACCTAAGATTAGAGACTGATAAATCTCACCCTGAGATTAGAGACCGAAATATCTCACCCTAAGATTAGAGACAGATAAATCTCACCCTGAGATTAGAGACCGAAATATCTCACCCTGAGATTAGAGACCGAAATATCTCACCCTAAGATTAGAGACCGAAATATCTCACCCTAAGATTAGAGACTGATAAATCTCACCCTGAGATTAGAGACTGATAAATCTCACCCTAAGATTAGAGACCGAAATATCTCAACCTAAGATTAGAGACTGATAAACCTCACCCGAAGATTAGAGACCGAAATATCTCACCCTAAGATTAGAGACAGATAAATCTCACCCTGAGATTAGAGACCGAAATATCTCACCCTGAGATTAGAGACCGAAATATCTCACCCTAAGATTAGAGACCGAAATATCTCACCCTAAGATTAGAGACTGATAAATCTCACCCTGAGATTAGAGACCGAAATATCTCACCCTGAGATTAGAGACCGAAATATCTCACCCTAAGATTAGAGACCGAAATATCTCACCCTAAGATTAGAGACCGAAATATCTCACCCTGAGATTAGAGACTGATAAATCTCACCCTGAGATTAGAGACTGATAAATCTCACCCTGAGATTAGAGACTGATAAATCTCACCCTAAGATTAGAGACCGAAATATCTCAACCTAAGATTAGAGACTGATAAATCTCACCCTGAGATTAGAGACCGAAATATCTCACCCTAAGATTAGAGACAGATAAATCTCACCCTGAGATTAGAGACCGAAATATCTCACCCTGAGATTAGAGACCGAAATATCTCACCCTAAGATTAGAGACCGAAATATCTCACCCTAAGATTAGAGACCGAAATATCTCACCCTAAGATTAGAGACTGATAAATCTCACCCTGAGATTAGAGACCGAAATATCTCACCCTGAGATTAGAGACCGAAATATCTCACCCTAAGATTAGAGACCGAAATATCTCACCCTAAGATTAGAGACCGAAATATCTCACCCTGAGATTAGAGACTGATAAATCTCACCCTAAGATTAGAGACTGATAATTCTCAACCTGAGATTAGAGACTGATAAATCTCAACCTGAGATTAGAGACTGATAAATCTCACCATAAGATTAGAGGCTGATACATCTCACCCTGAGATTAAAGACTGATAAATCTCACACTGAGATTAGAGACAGATAAATCTCAACCTAAGATTAGAGACTGAATTATCTCACCCTGAGATTAGAGACTTTTAAATCTTACCCTAAGATTAGAGACGGATAAATCTCAACCTGAGATTAGAGACTGATAAATCTCACCCTGAGATTAGAGACTGATAAATCTCACCCTGAGATTAGAGACTGATAAATCTCACCATAAGATTAGAGACTGATAATCTCACCCTAAGATTAGAGACTGATAAATCTCACCCTGAGATTAGAGACAGATAAATCTCAACCTGAGATTAGAGACTGATAAATCTCACCATAAGATTAGAGACAGATAAATCTCAACCTAAGATTAGAGACTGAATTATCTCACCCTGAGATTAGAGACTTATAAATCTTACCCTAAGATTAGAGACGGATAAATCTCAACCTGAGATTAGAGACTGATAAATCTCACCCTGAGATTAGAGACTGATAAATCTCACCCTGAGATTAGAGACTGATAAATCTCACCCTAAGATTAGAGACTGATAAATCTCAACCTGAGATTAGAGACTGATAAATCTCACCCTAAGATTAGAGACTGATAATTCTCACCATAAGATTAGAGACAATAAAAAATCCCAAAGTGATATTTTCTGCTAAGAAACTCCGTCGATGTATTCCGAGCATAATGTTGAATAGTTCTATTAACAAATTTACACATTAGCAGCAGCAGCAGCAGCATATATGACAATCTAGCTCGTATAAGCTTTTTCTACACAAACAAACTTGAGCATGCTTTACGCAGCTCTTGAGCAGATAGAAATCGATAAGAATATTGAAACCTATCCAAGAATAGAGAATAGAAAAGACAGTCTATACTAGCGAGAATCCCTTCTAGCTGTTCTCAAATGTAAGAGAAGAGAACTGAAATTGGAGATAAGAGAAATTATTGAGAAGACAACACACTCAATTGCTCTGGCTGCAACAAATATGTCATAAACGGGTCTGAGCAAGCTCTCTTCCTTAGTGCATGGGTCCAGAAACAGATGCTGCTGCTGCTGCTGCTGCTGCTGCTGCCGCCGCTGCTGCCGATACTGCGATTGGTATAGTTTCGACTGTGCAAAGTGTATATTGCCAATGTGTGAAGGTAGCCAGCTGTCGCAGGTTTGTGTGTGAATTCTCGCGTGGGTCCGGCCCCTATCTATCTATCGGCCTATCTATCTGTCTTCTTATTCTCTCTAAAATTTGTTTCACCTCTTTTAGTCTTCAAGCTCGCGACTGCAACAAGTAAGGCAGAGAGAGCTGAGATACACGATTTCAAGAACAGATAGATAGATAGATTGGATACTCGTGTTTCAAATGGGCAGCAGTGCTCAGAGTCATCTTTATCTCATCTCTGTTCTCTCTCTCTCTCGTCTGAGCTGTGTTCTGCTGGCCAATGTCGCACCTTCGGTCAATGTGATAAGCAGGCCGCGCTAACATAAGCATAGTGCTAGGGCGTTGTGTACAATAGAATGAGGCCATTGGGCTCATGATTAAGATGTCTTTAGCGCATTAGAAGACTCGGAGGGACTGCACACATTATTTTCTTTCAAGTTTGCAATTTTCTCTTGCCTAAGTTAGCATGCGAAAGATATCCAATTTCTTTTTTTTGAGCAATGGATCCGCGTTGCCATAATATTCGGGTTTTTTGCTTGACCTAATACGATTCCTAACTAGCAGATTTGTGTGAAATTGTAGATGGATGTAGTGAAACAAGGTATCTTCTGAGAGATTGATAGATCAGTTAGGATAGAGATTGATAGATCAGATAGGATAGAGATTGATAGATCAGGTTGGGTAGAGATTGATAGATCAGGTTGGGTAGAGATTGATAGATCAGTTAGGATAGAGATTGATAGATCAGATAGGATAGAGATTGATAGATCAGGTAGGATAGAGATTGATAGATCAGTTAGGATAGAGATTGATAGATCAGTTAGGATAGAGATTGATAGATCAGATAGGATAGAGATTGATAGATCAGGTAGGATAGAGATTGATAGATCAGTTAGGATAGAGATTGATAGATCAGTTAGGATAGAGATTGATAGATCAGGTAGGATAGAGATTGATAGATCAGGTAGAATAGAGATTGATAGATCAGTTAGGATAGAGATTGATAGATCAGTTAGGATAGAGATTGATAGATCAGGTAGGATAGAGATTGATAGATCAGGTAGGATAGAGATTGATAGATCAGGTAGAATAGAGATTGATAAATCGGGTAGGATAGAGATTGATACTCAGGTTGGATAGAGATTGATAGATCAGGTTGGGTAGAGATTGATAGATCAGGTAGTATAGAGATTGATAGATCAGGTAGTATAGAGATTGATAGATCAGGTAGTATAGAGATTGATAGATCAGGTAGGGTAGAGATTGATAGATCAGGTAGTATAGAGATTGATAGATCAGGTAGAATAGAGATTGATAAATCGGGTAGGATAGAGATTGATACTCAGGTTGGATAGAGATTGATAGATCAGGTTGGGTAGAGATTGATAGATCAGGTAGTATAGAGATTGATAGATCAGGTAGTATAGAGATTGATAGATCAGGTAGTATAGAGATTGATAGATCAGGTAGGGTAGAGATTGATAGATCAGGTTGGGTAGAGATTGATAGATCAGGTAGTATTAGAGATTGATAGATCAGGTTGGGTAGAGATTGATAGATCAGGTTGGGTAGAGATTGATAGATCAGGTAGTATAGAGATGAGATTGATAGATCAGGTTGGGTAGAGATTGATAGATCAGGTAGTATAGAGATTGATAGATCAGGTTGGGTAGAGATTGATAGATCAGGTTGGGTAGAGATTGATAGATCAGGTTGGGTAGAGATTGATAGATCAGGTAGTATAGAGATTGATAGATCAGGTAGTATAGAGATTGATAGATCAGGTAGGGTAGAGATTGATAGATCAGGTAGGGTAGAGATTGACGGAACTGACAGATCTGTATCCCGATGACTCATTGAAATAACAATGGCACCCAAGGTGAGCTAGATTTGGGATTAGAATTTCTGTCACAGATAGCGATAGAGTGAGTGAATGAGGATATTTGAGTCTACCATTTTCGTCTTTGGTCAGTCACGAAAAAATCAAAAAACTAATCCACGGCTGAACAGCTGTTCACTGTACGTCAGATATCTAGTTCCGATCGACTCAACAATAGGAGGTTCCTCTTCAGCAGCAGCAGCAGCAGCAAGTTTGCACTCAGAGCTTCAATGTTTATCCTTAACCTCATGCTGACAGCAATTCACTGTGGGTCTATATGGACAGCCAATCTGAGTGTAAAACCTCATTGTCATTTCTCTGATTTAGCTCTCTAGAACATTCTCTTCTTGTTTCAGCAACAGCAGCAGCAGCAGCAGCAGCAGCAGCAGCAGCAGTAGTTAATTTCCTCCCTTTTTTCTGGTAGTTCTGAGGGGCAGAGAGAGGCAAATATGCAATCTTTGCATAGCTGCACCTCCGTCTCTTCCGCAGCCCGCTGTACCCCTCCCCTGTCTCTTTACTCAGATCCTCCTATGTTCCATGAGCTGCTCACCTATTCAGTTCTATCTATATGAAGGCTAAGAGAAGGAAATGCCTACTAAACTATATACTAAGGCCAGTGAAGCATCAAGTCTGTCAGTTTTCACTTACCGAAGGCAGCAAGTTTGGCGCAGTACTGATTCAACAGATTCCTTCTATGAATATGTTGCAATGCGACAAAGTCACGATTGAACTTTAGCGTGGCTAACAGTGCCTGCAGATGACACTCCATGAGATGTTTTGTTGCTTAGCTAAATCAAATTATTATACAATGGAATTTCAACAAAAATCTTGATTATATTCACTTTCTTCTTCGAGGGGAGAAGGATTTTTATTGTCTAGGCGGAGGTGGGGTGGGTCCCTATGGTTTGGAGGAGGCATTCGGTTCCATTCGTCAGGATGTGTGGCTGGCCCCCCTACCAATGGGGCCAACTTCCGCTACCCACCATGCGTGCATAGAGCGGACCCACTGGAGTCTGGAGTCACAGCCTATCATTCTCCTCACTTTCCTTTCCTTTGACTTTCACTATCCACTTTTCATTATCCTCAACCTGTGCTAATATGTAGATAGGTGTGACCTGCCTAGTATAGATTGGTGTGATCTGCCTAGTCTAGATTAGTGTGATCTGCCAAGTCTAGATTGGTGTGATCTGCCTAGTCTAGATTGGTGGGATCTGATAAGTCTAGATTGGTGTGATCTGCCTAGTCTAGATTGGTGTGATCTGCCTAGTCTAGATTGGTGTGATCTACCTAGTCTAGATTGGTGTGATCTACCTAGTCTAGATTGGTGTGATCTACCTAGTCTAGATTGGTGTGATCTACCTAGTCTAGATTGGTATGATCTACCTAGTCTAGATTAGTGTGATCTACCTAGTCTAGATTGGTGTGATCTACCTAGTCTAGATTGGTGTGATCTGCCTAGTCTAGATTAGTGTGATCTACCTAGTCTAGATTGGTGTGATCTGCCTAGTCTAGATTGGTGTGATCTGCCTAGTCTAGATTGGTGTGATCTGCCTAGTCTAGATTGGTGTGATCTACCTAGTCTAGATTGGTGTGATCTACCTAGTCTAGATTGGTGTGATCTACCTAGTCTAGATTGGTGTGATCTACCTAGTCTAGATTAGTGTGATCTACCTAGTCTAGATTGGTGTGATCTACCTAGTCTAGATTGGTGTGATCTGCCTAGTCTAGATTAGTGTGATCTACCTAGTCTAGATTGGTGTGATCTACCTAGTCTAGATTGGTGTGATCTGCCTAGTCTAGATTGGTGTGATCTGCCTAGTCTAGATTGGTGTGATCTGCCTAGTCTAGATTGGTGTGATCTACCTAGTCTAGATTGGTGTGATCTACCTAGTCTAGATTGGTGTGATCTACCTAGTCTAGATTGGTGTGATCTGCCTAGTCTAGATTAGTGTGATCTGCCTAGTCTAGATTGGTGTGATCTGCCAAGTCTACATTAGTGTGATCTACCTGTCGCACAATGCGTTAAATTTTTCAGTTTTTGTTGCCATAAAAAGCAGAACAATCTGCTTTCGTCAATGCATTCCGTGATTGAAGCATAATTTCAATAGGTTTGATTTGTTATAGTGGCAAATTTTCCAATTCGAAGACAATTTGACTTACCGGATGCGAATTTATACTCTCGGCATACATTTAGTGCTCATGTAGAAACCTCATTGTATCGAAATACATGTCGGCTATATTTAAGATGGAGTTATAAAAGCTAATTGTGTTTTTCTTCCTGCTCCAATTCCTCCCCCCTACTCAAATTTGGGATTTTAGTCCCAATTTCAGGTCCCGAGCATGGCATGAATCATGAGTCTGAAGGAAAGTATGAAGGAAAAAAGGCGTATAGATTTGTTGCAGCCAACAGCTGTGAGCTGCTCGATGGTCATTTTTGTACCGGAATTTGAGGCTTAAAAATTACAAGGTAGAAAAAAATCTAACATCGCGACTGCTACATCCCACAACTGTAGATTTCATTCTGTTCTAGCCTCTCATTTCAAACAGAAGAACTGTTTTATATTCTAATTGAGCAGCTAAAGAAGGGAGACTTTCAGACTAAAGCAGTGAGATTAATTTTCTAAAAGCAGGCAGTCACGTTTTGATCCTCTATAGATACTAAGGATTCGGGATATTAACAGGGAAGCTAAATCGATACACCAGAGAAATGCTTCAATCGATTCCAAGAAAGACTGTTGCAATTATGTTGCTCTCGGCTCCTAGTTTTCATTTCCTTCCAGCCCAGAGTGTGGTATCTTTGGGCTTCAGAATGCCATTGAAGTTTTTGCATTCATTTCTTACGGTGAAGAAAGCTAAAGAATTTTTAAACTCTGCGTTCGTGAGTTACCTTCCATATTGCTTTCAGTTCTATCACAGTTTGCTTTCAGTTCGTGAGTTTGTGTTCTTCACTTCTCGACTGTAGAAAATTAACCAGGTTTGTGAAGCTAAAATCTCAATACGGGGTTGACGTGAATAATCCAAAAGTAGGGATTTCCGAAATTTATAGCTCGTACTTTCCGAAATTCCTACTTTTCGAAATTTCTACTGCGAGCTATACTTTCCGAAATTTCATCTACTTTCCGAAATTTCAAGTTACTGACGGAACAAACTTTAAATTTAAACTAAACGAAATAAAAAATAATCAAAAAAGAGAAGAAATCAGTGCATTGCATGGATTACCGGTGGGTGAAGCAACGAAAGAAGAAAATGCTAATCACAGAAGGTGGGGCGCTTGAGTTTTCTAAGCAGCAGCAGCAGCAGCAGCAGCAGCAGCAAAGTCTGCAACACAGTTGCTCAAGCATGTCTGAAATGCAAGCTGCCCCACTCTCACACAAACGGACATCTCTGCATGGCCAAGCAGCAATAGATAATGTAATCCAATGCGACTGCAGCTGTAAGTGACCGCTATTTAGCTGCAGTCAGTGGGCGATCATAGAGAGAGTCGGTCATTTCGAAACTTTTTTATTAGGCATCGTTTTCCTTCACGCAGATTTGCTAATTGGGCGGTGAATGGGGAGGCCTTCTCAGATTGCTTAGCTTCCGGCTCTGTTCTTCTCTGCAATATGCATGCCTTGGCTGCCGCTTGCAAACATTCCTGCAGCTGTTTTTTAGACTGATTTACATCGAGTTTGGAATTCACAGGAGGAGGCAGGGGGAGGTACTTGTGTAGGCCGCTAGCGACAGCCACGTTAGAGAAACTGATAATAAACACACTAGCTAACAATGTGTTATGCCTGCTAAACCCTCATATGGTAATGCTAATTTCATCTAGAATTGTACAGATTGGTCAATTTCATGCTTGGTTAAACTGTTTGCTAACTGAAAACTGCATGTCATTTTGTTTTTTTGACGATATACCTGCTGAAAAACAGAGATTTAATGTTGTGCTTTGACTATTATCTACAAACACGAAAGATAGATAGATAGATAGATAGATAGATAGATAGATAGATAGATATATAGATAGATAGATAGATAGATAGATAGATAGATAGATAGATAGATAGATAGATAGATAGATATATAGATAGATAGATAGATAGATAGATAAATAGATAGATAGATAGATAGATACGAGTAGATAGATAGATAGACAGATAGATAGATAGATAGATTTATAGATAGATAGATAGATAGATAGATAGACAGATAGATAGATAGATAGATGGATAGATAGATAGATACGACGTAGATAGATAGATAGACAGATAGATAGATAGATAGATTTATAGATAGATAGATAGATAGATAGATAGATAGATAGATAGATAGATAGATAGATAGATGGATAGATAGATAGATACGACGTAGATAGATAGATAGATAGATAGATGGATAGATAGATAGATACGACGTAGATAGATAGATAGATAGATAGATAGATAGATAGATAGATAGATAGATAGATAGGAGTAGATAGATATTGTGTTGTACGAATAACACGGCCAAATATTGTGTCTTATTTTGTAAACATTGCAGCACACCTCTAACTTTTAAAGTGTTCTGCATTAGCAAATTAAAAAACCCAATCTGTAAATTCAATGGTGATTCAACTTCAACATTGGGGGGGGGGGGAAGTTTGCCATAGACACTGGCGAGATGGTTGGATTCGGGTTCAATTTCGACAGTCTTGAGTCTGTTGTCATGCGGTTGATATTTGACCCTATTTGGGATAGAGCTCAAGAATTGGCCGTTTGTAAGCAAGATGTTTATACAATGTTTATACAATGTCAAACTCCTTGTTGCTAGGTCAGGGCCAGCGTTGGTATAAAGTAAATTAATCCGTAGTCCATTTGAAACTATAGCCATTTTGTGTTAAATAAACTGAACTAATTTATCCATTACACTTGAGGAACCGCAGTATACTATCAAAAGGCAATTCAGTATTCAACTAATTTCTTATGCGGTTGAATTTGCATGCCATTGACCCCGATTTGTTACATCATGGGCGTTTTTTACCATCCCAATCACTAAATGCCAATCTCCGCACCCATAAAAGTGATGGAGTCAACAACTCATTTCCGGCAAGTCGTTCACAATATCCCATTCACAATATCCCATTCACAATATCCCATTCACAATATGCCATTCACAATATGCCATTCACAATATCCCATTCACAATATGCCATTCACAATATGCCATTCACAATATGCCATTCACAATATCCCATTCACAATATCCCATTCACAATATCCCATTCACAATATCCCATTCACAATATCCCATTCACAATATCCCATTCACAATATCCCATTCACAATATCCCATTCACAATATCCCATTCACAATATCCCATTCACAATATCCCATTCACAATATCACATTTACAATATCCCATTCACAATATCCCATTCACAATATCCCATTCACAATATCCCATTCACAATATCCCATTCACAATATCCCATTCACAATATCCCATTCACAATATCCCATTCACAATATCCCATTCACAATATCCCATTCACAATATCCCATTCACAATATCCCATTCACAATATCCCATTCACAATATCCCATTCACAATATCCCATTCACAATATCCCATTCACAATATCCCATTCACAATATCCCATTCACAATATCCCATTCACAATATCCCATTCACAATATCCCATTCACAATATCCCATTCACAATATCCCATTCACAATATCCCATTCACAATATCCCATTCACAATATCCCATTCACAATATCCCATTCACAATATCCCATTCACAATATCCCATTCACAATATCCCATTCACAATATCCCATTCACAATATTCCATTCACAATATTCCATTCAAAATATCACATTCCAAATAGCCCATTTATCCCACTTATTAAGATCCTATCGCGAAAATCCCATTTCACGATTACGAACTCAGACAAAATAGGAGATAATTGCAAAAAAGGAAAACTGATCTGCGACGCGAAGGGCGATTAATTTGAGACGCGAAATTTCCTTCTATTCTTTCCAGTGTCTTGCCGCAGCCGCAGCAGCAGCAGCAGCAGCAGCAGCAGCAGCAGCAGCAATGGCATTCGCCAGCTGTTGCCTGCCTCTCTCTTTCTCTTCCCATTTCTCCCGCAGCTAAAGCGGTAGGATTGTAGAGTTTCTCCCAAATCATGCACGGTGCACTGTGCTCAGCAGGAATGGGAAGCGACTGAGACAAACGCGACCTGCAGCGGAGAGCGCTGGTTATCCGCTTGGCCCGTGGCTCCGGAGAGACAGAGACGGAGAAGTAAAAGAAGGAGACGATTGCAAAAGAGGAGACGACAGACACGGAGGGATCGAGAGTTTTAAGCCTGCTCCCTCACTGCAAACACGAGCCCCTGTATAGCTGGCCGAGTGCAAGCGGAGGAGCTGCTTAATACACACAGACTGGGAGGAATGGAGGAAGAAGGAGGGGAAAAATCCCACCCCCTTCCAACTAGGAGTCATCTGCTGCTCCGCCGCCGACCCGTCCGTCCCTTCCTCCTCCTCCGTGAGCTCCTCGCACCCACCCCCTCCGTGCAGCAATTCTGCTCAAGCCGAGAAAAATAGAAAAGGGAGGAGGTAGGGAGGGAGAAAAAGCGCCTTCAGAAACATCTGCAGCAGTGGAAACAGCTGCCCGCTTCCGATCCCACACTTCATGAGTCCCCCCCCAACAGCATACTCGATTCCAGATCCCATAACCTCACTCGCTCCCACTACACCTATAGAGACTTCATTTACTTCTGCATGCGTAGCTGCTTCGAAAATCCTCAACCCGCCAATAAAATATCCAGCCGCCCTTGCTGCTGCTGCTGCTGCTGCTGCTGCTGCTGCTGCTGCTGAGCAGAAGAGGCGATAACCTTTTCGAGCTCTTCTCCGCTGTGCAATGGCGGTCGAATCGGCGCGGTGCGCCGTAAATTTTCCAATGCAGAAAAAAATAATGGGGAAAGCCTGAGCTGCTGCTGCTGCTGCTGCTTCCGGCGGTTTAACTGACCGGGAAGCACAATGCCTTCCACCAATTTTATCACATATTTAATCCATTATCCTATCCCTTTATAGGGCTCCTTAAAAACTTGAATCCCATGAGAGACTGATGGATGGTGATGCGATTTTTTGCCTATTGATTGCGTAAAGCATACTCAACCAAGGACTCAACTGAACTCAATCAATAGTTAACCAGTTTCATCGCATTACATAATACGAGCAAATGTAAAAGGTGAGAAAGTTAATTATCGAATCAATTTTCTATTGCAAATGGGCATGCACATAGCTTTTTGATGAAAATCGAAGCAATCAATGTGAATTGTTTGAGCAAATTTAAACATCTTGCCTCATTGATAACCCCTCTAGGGAATCCGCTTAGGTGCTAAAGAGAGAGAGAGGGAGAGATGGAGAGAGAGGGAGAGATGGAGAGAGAGGGAGAGATGGAGAGAGAGGGAGAGATGGAGAGAGAGGGAGAGATGGAGAGAGAGGGAGAGATGGAGAGAGAGGGAGAGATGGAGAGAGAGGGAGAGATGGAGAGAGAGGGAGAGATGGAGAGAGAGGGAGAGATAGAGAGAGAGGGAGAGATGGAGAGAGAGGGAGAGATAGAGAGAGAGGGAGAGATGGAGAGAGAGGGAGAGATGGAGAGAGAGGGAGAGAGGGAGAGATGGAGAGAGAGGGAGAGATGGAGAGAGAGGGAGAGAGGGAGAGATGGAGAGAGAGATGGAGAGAGAGAGGGAGAGATGGAGAGAGAGGGAGAGATAGAGAGAGAGGGAAAGATGGAGAGAGAGGGAGAGATGGAGAGAGAGGGAGAGATGGAGAGAGAGGGAGAGATGGAGAGAGAGGGAGAGATGGAGAGAGAGGGAGAGAGGGAGAGATGGAGAGAGAGATGGAGAGAGAGAGGGAGAGAGGGAGAGAGAGGGAGAGATGGAGAGAGAGGGAGAGATGGAGAGAGAGGGAGAGATGGAGAGAGAGGGAGAGATGGAGAGAGAGGGGGGAGAGATGGAGGGAGAGAGAGGGAGAGATGGAGAGAGAGGGAGAGTGAGGGTGGAGAAGTAGATAAGGAAGGTGATGGAGAGAAGAGAGTCCCTGATGAAAATGAGAAGACATTATATTTAATACAGAGAAGCAAACACAGAAAAAATATGTTCGTTGAAAGCCCCCAGTCTCTAGCCGCCGCATCCAGCCTCCACCCAGCCTCCCCCGCCCCTCCCCGCCGCCACCAGCCCAGACTCACGCTTGATTGGCTGGCGCTGCTTGCGCTTGCGCCTACTGACAGATGCTGCCAGCTGCTCCTCGATGCCTTGGACCGGCTCTCCCGTCGATGTCTCCATGGCGATATCTAATAGTCTCTTATCTGATGCTCGACCTGATTTGAGTAATCAAAGCAAAATAAAGAAAGAAGATTGTTACTGACAAAAATGTAAAAAAACAACAGTATAAAAAAAATTTACCTTTTCTATCCTTTTTGCTAATGGAGGTGTGGACTTGTTTTGTTAGTTGGTGTCAGTAATAATTCTCCTTGTTATATAAGGCTCATTTTTATCAGTCGGCTGTCCCTCTCTCTCCCTCTCTATCGCTGACTGAGATCGCGTGGATGCTTCTCACGCATTGGCTGTCGGAGAGAGCACACCCGCCCCAACCTCCCTCCAGCCTTGCCTTCTTCAGCCCATTAGTCCGACAAGAGAGCGCGAAATGCAACATTGTGTGGCACCTCTCCTTTCTATCCCGGGCTCTGCCCCCTCTCCTTCTCTGGCTCTCTAGCACTGCGCACTGCCAATATTTACGATGAGCCTCAATTTGGGAAAACCTGCACCTTTTTCCTGTGTGCTTCTATTAATTCCCCTGGCTTTGCTTTGCAGCACAATAAGACTTTGATTAGATATAGATGTCAATTCGGGTTCAGCCCTACTTTTCCCTTGTGCTCAAAATCGGAAGAAGAGACCTCCCCAAAAAGTGAGGAGACCACGGCAGACATCAGTATGCCAGCCAGCTGTTTCGACAATCCCCACAAAGCTGCTCTCTAACCCCTCCCTGCATGGCCCCTTCTTCTCCCAGTGACTCGTCAGCAACTACCATTATATACGGCGGCTATCAACCAGAGGGGAAGCGAAACAAACCCTCGCAGATAGAACCAGCTGTGCTCAAAGCCAGCAGCAGGGCTAAATATAGCATTGATTGCTGCAGTGCTATACAGCATTGGATTTGAAAGCAAGTGCAATTTGGCAATGTTTTTCGCAATATAAGGTAATTTAAATAGAATATAAATTGGGAATAATTAATAATTCCCAATTCACCTGCCTTAATCTACGTTCAGCTATAGTGCACGGAGCATCTGAGATGTACAACTGTTCAGTCCATGGACTGGGGGGAAAGCCATACCGACCCTCAATTTACCCCTGCAGCTAATGCTATTGCCCATTTAACAGCTGGTTAGAGCTTGAGTTAAGCAAATGTCTTGCCAAAGGACAACTTGTTCTAGTGTTGTTGGGATACGAACCCCGACAATCAACAATAACTTGGCTAGTTTTAAGTATTGAGCAATTGCTGAATATTCTAATGGAATGGGATGTGATGGAATGGGATGTGAGGGAATGGGATATAATGGAATGGTATGTGATGGAATGGGATGTGAGGGAATGGGATGTGATGGAATGGGATGTGAGGGAATGGGATGTGATCGAATGGGATGTGATGGAATGGGACGTGATGGAATGGGATATGATGGAATGGGATATAATGGAATGGAATGTGATGGAATGGGATGTGATGGAATGGAATGTGATGGAATAGGATATAATGGAATGGGATATAATGGAATGGGATGTAATGGAATGGGATGTGAGGGAATGGGATGTGATCGAATGGGATGTGATGGAATGGGACGTGATGGAATGGGATATGATGGAATGGGATATAATGGAATGGAATGTGATGGAATGGGATGTGATGGAATGGAATGTGATGGAATGGGATATAATGGAATGGGATGTGATGCAATGGGATATGATGGAATGGGATGTGATGGAATGGGATATGATGGAAAGGGATATAATGGAATGGGATGTGATGTAATGAGATATGATGCAATGGGATATGATGCAATGGGATGTGATGGAATGGGATGTGATGGAATGGGATATAATGGAATGTGATGTGAGGAAATGGGATGTGATGGAATGGGATATGATGGAATGGGATATGATGGAATGTGATGTGAGCAAATGGGATGTGATGGAATGGGATATGATGGAATGGGATATAATGGAATGTGATGTGAGCAAATGGGATGTGAGGAAATGGGATGTAATGGAATGGGATATGATGGAATGGGATATGATGGAATGGGATATAATGGAATGTGATGTGAGGAAATGGGATATGATGGAATGGGATATGATGGAATGTGATGTGAGCAAATGGGATGTGATGGAATGGGATATGATGGAATGGGATATAATGGAATGTGATGTGAGCAAATGGGATGTGAGGAAATGGGATGTAATGGAATGGGATATGATGGAATGGGATATGATGGAATGGGATGTGATGGAATGGGATATGATGGAATGGGATATGATGGAATGGGATATAATGGAATGTGATGTGAGGAAATGGGATATGATGCAATGGGATGTGATGGAATGGGATGTGGTGGAATGGGATATAATGGAATGTGATGTGAGGAAATGGGATGTAATGGAATGGGATATGATGGAATGGGATATAATGGAATGGAATGTGATGGAATGGGATATGATGGAATGGGATGTGATGGAATGGGATATGATGGAATGGGATGTGATGGAATGGGATGTGATGTAATACAAACTGTGGAAACATGATATTGAAAGGTGTCGCATTCGTGATTTTAATTGTTCAGCTAACAACTGGCTATCAGCATTAAAGTTTTTGATCAGCTGCAAGTATGAATTTAATAATATTACGAAAGTAACATTGTAATGATTAGTTTTGATTAAAATGAACATTTATGTGTCCTTTCTCATTTATAATATCAGTACAACTTACACTACTATCCCATTTAGTAGAATATTGTGATTATCGTGACGACTGACAATGTACTGATGTGATAAAGATGTCATTTTTTAAAACAACAGAGTCACTGTCTTAAAAGACTAAGAGACAGATCTGAAAGACAGACAGACAGAACGGAAAAACAGGCAGATAGACAGACAGAACTGAAAGACAGATAGAACGGAAAGACACGCAGATAGACAGACAGAACTGAAAGAAAGACAGAGAGAACTGAAAGAAAGACAGAGAGAACTGAAAGACAGACAGACAGACAGAACTAAAAGACAGGCAGACAGAACTGAAAGACAGACAGACAGACAGAACTGAAAGAAAGACAGACAGACAGACAGATAGATCTGAAAGACAGACAGACAGAACGGAAAGACAGGCAGATAGACAGACAACTGAAAGACTAAGAGACAGAACTCAAAGACAGACAGACAGACAGACAGACAGACAGAACTGAACTGAAAGACAGACAGACAGAACTGAAAGACAGACAGACAGAACTGAAAGACAGACAGACAGACAGACAGATAGATCTGAAAGACAGACAGACAGAACGGAAAGACAGGCAGATAGACAGACAACTGAAAGACTAAGAGACAGAACTCAAAGACAGACAGACAGACAGACAGACAGACAGACAGAACTGAACTGAAAGACAGACAGACAGAACTGAAAGACAGACAGACAGACAGACAGACAGATAGATCTGAAAGACAGACAGACAGAACGGAAAGACAGGCAGATAGACAGACAACTGAAAGACTAAGAGACAGAACTCAAAGGCAGACAGACAGACAGACAGACTGAACTGAAAGAGAAGCGGACAGATCTAGAAAAATAAACAAACAGACGGGTTTGAATTCCAAAAAATCAATCGTTTACTTACCAATCAGCGAGAGGAACACATCATGATTCGTCAATACTCGAAATTTACATGTAGAATTTCACAAGAAGCTAAGATTCTGATTTTGAAGCCTTGCGTAAGCAATAATATTCATTTCAGTCACAATTTTTGAGCAAGCAAATTAAGAGCAAATTTTTGGAACACATCTTTCTTAAATAGGGGCTTGGTTTGCCCCCCTCCATTATAAATTTTCATCTTCCTCGAGAGAGAATGTGCAGCTTTCGCATCTTGATCCAAAATGGTTTCATTTTGCGTCGTGGCCCCAACCCGTGTGTGTGTGCTGCCTATAGACATAATGAGGCTCAACTTTCACTTGGAGATACGCCCTGCAGCCCTTTCAATTTGAGGCAGAGAAGCATTGAGACCTAGAGCATCTTGATCTGCGAGCATTTTGCGCATCTTACCGACTGCAGTGTCCTCTGACAAAATTAACCCAATAATTATTTATACCTCATGAGTATCCATTTTCGGAAAAAATTAAAATACGAATAGATATTATTTGCACACATCATATATGACTTCATTAGCAGTTTGGTTGCTGTATTAGACTGGTTTTAGACTTCATTTTTTCAATAGATCAATTTTCAGAAATCAGTTGTATCAATATACCTCTATCTCATACATTCTCATCTCTCCCCTTGATCCCTTCATCTCCTCCATCTCTCCCTTCATCTCTTCCATCTCTCCCTCCATCTCTCCCTTCATCTCCTCCACCTCTCCCTTCATCTCCTCCATCTCTCCCTTCATCTCCTCCACCTCTCCCTTCATCTCCTCCATCTCTCCCTTCATCTCCTCCACCTCTCCCTTCATCTCCTCCACCTCTCCCTTCATCTCCTCCACCTCTCCCTCCATCTCCTCCATCTCCTCCACCTCTCCCGTCATCTCCTCCATCTCTCCCTTCATCTCCTCCACCTCTCCCTTCATCTCCTCCATCTCTCCCGTCATCTCCTCCATCTCTCCCTTCATCTCCTCCATCTCTCCCTTCATCTCCTCCATCTCTCCCTTCATCTCCTCCACCTCTCCCTTCATCTCCTCCACCTCTCCCTTCATCTCCTCCACCTCTCCCTTCATCTCCTCCACCTCTCCCTTCATCTCCTCCACCTCTCCCTTCATCTCCTCCACCTCTCCCTTCATCTCCTCCACCTCTCCCTTCATCTCCTCCACCTCTCCCTCCATCTCCTCCACCTCTCCCGTCATCTCCTCCATCTCTCCCTTCATCTCCTCCACCTCTCCCTTCATCTCCTCCACCTCTCCCTTCATCTCCTCCATCTCCTCCATCTCTCCCGTCATCTCCTCCATCTCTCCCTTCATCTCCTCCATCTCTCCCTTCATCTCCTCCACCTCTCCCGTCATCTCCTCCATCTCCTCCATCTCTCCCTCCATCTCCTCCATCTATCCCTTCATCTCCTCCATCTCTCTTTTATCTCCCCCCCGTCTCTCCTTTATCTCCCCTCCGGCTCTCCCTTTATCTCTCCTCAGTCTCTTGCTTCATTTCTCCTCCTTCTCCCATCCGTCTCACCTTTATCTCCCATCCGTCTGTCCCTTTATCTCCCCTCCGTCTCTCCCTTAATCTCCCCTCCGTCTCTCCCTTCATCTCTCCTCGATCTCCCATCCATCTCTCCTTTATCTCCCTTCAGTCTCTCCCTTTATCTACCTCCCATCTCCCCTTAAACTCTGCCCAATCTCTGTCAACTATCTTCCTGTACTCAGTTAAGTAGGCCGTTTGTGAAGCTCACGTATTCAATAAGCGTGCCGATATAATTAATGAAAACATAATGCGCAGAATATAAAAATAGCATCATTTTTAGTTCAAGTAAATTTGTGTAAATATATTTCGCATCGAATGCTGGTTTTTTTCCCGGGCCACGCCAGCCAAGGCTTAATTAAACTCATCTTTTTCTAGGCCACTTTTTTCGGCGTGAGCAGAGCGTATTGCGCAGACTCCTAGCATTGTGCATTTTCGCAGTCTTCAGACTAAGGGGAGGGGCTAGAATGGGAGGGGTAGATTGAGAGGGGTAGATTGGGAGGGGTAGAATGAGAGTGGTAGAATGAGAGGGGTAGAATGAGAGGGGTAGATTGAGAGGGGTAGAATGAGAGGGGTAGAATGAGAGTGGTAGAATGAGAGGGGTAGAATGAGAGGGGTAGAATGAGAGTGTTAGATTGAGAGGGGTAGATTGAGAGGGGTAGATTGCGAGGGGTAGAATGAGAGGGGTAGATTGCGAGGGGTAGAATGAGAGTGGTAGAATGAGAGGGGTAGAATGAGAGGGGTAGATTGAGAGGGGTAGAATGAGAGGGGTAGAATGAGAGTGGTAGAATAAGAGGGGTAGAATGAGAGGGGTAGAATGAGAGGGATAGATTGAGAGGGGTAGATTGAGAGGGGTAGAATGAGAGGGGTAGATTGAGAGTGGTAGAATGAGAGGGGTAGAATGAGAGGGGTAGAATGAGAGGGGTAGAATTAGAGGGGTAGATTGAGAGGGGTAGATTGAGAGGGGTAGATTGAGAGGGGTAGAATGAGAGGGTAGATTGAGAGGGGTAGAATGAGAGGGGTAGATTGCGAGTGGTAGAATGAGTGGGGTAGAATGATAGGGGTAGAATGAGAGTGGTAAATTGAGAGGGGTAGATTGAGAGGGGTAGATTGCGAGGGGTAGAATGAGAGGGGTAGATTGCGAGGGGTAGAATGAAAGTGGTAGAATGAGTGGGGTAGAATGAGAGGGGTAGAATGAGAGGGGTAGAATGAGAGGGGTAGATTGAGAGGGGTAGAATGAGAGGGGTAGATTGAGAGTGGTAGAATGAGAGGGGTAGATTGAGAGTGGTAGAATGAGAGGGGTATATTGAGAGGGGTAGAATGAGAGGGCTAGAATGAGGGGTAGATTGAGAGGGGTAGATTGAGAGGGCTAGAATGAGGGGTGTAGAATGAGAGGGGTAGAAGCAGAGGATCTCAGCAATGTTAAAATACTGAAGCAACAAAAGGAGTCAATTAAGGACGTTAAAACATTGTTCTAATATCAAAGTGCATACTTGATGCCGTGGTATGTATCTGCAGTATATAATCACAGTAATTTTTATTGAACGGAAAATATTGTAATTTCCACTGAACCTGTCAGTGTTCTTCAAATCTAAAGTGTTTCAACAATCACTGAGATAGCGGTGACTACTGTAGGTAGGGGGTGAAAAACTAACGAGAATCAGGAAAGATGTTTCGCATAAATTTATAAAAGTACTCGTAGCTACATACCTTAAATAATTTACTACTGCATTCAGTCTAGAAAATGTTAAACTCAATCAGTTTTTTAACAAAATCGAAAAAAAAATAAATATACAATAAACTAGACAATAAATATATATCAGAATATGAAAAGATAGGACGGAACGAAAATTATTAAAATAAACGGATGGAATGTGCTATTTTCGTGGTATCACAGCATAATAATTTGTTCAGCAATAAATAGAGCACAGTAACTAAAGCATAAAATTATCGCTGTTAAAAAACTCTTAAAACTTATTTTACTACTTTTAATTAGTAGTATGTAGGAACTCATTAGCCCATGGGTTTTCGATACATATCGGCCAATTAAATTTACTTGCAAAAAGGGCATAAATGGACGGCAATGGAGGAAATGTAGTACCAAAAAGGCGGAACAAGAGGATGAAGAAAAGGAAATTACAAATGTGGCGTTTTTAGAGTCGGAAAGTTCCAAAGAGGGGCGGATGAAGTAGCGGAAAGTTCCAAAGAGGGGCGGATGAAGTAGCGGAAAGTTCCAAAGAGGGGCGGATGAAGTAGCGGAAAGTTCCAAAGAGGGGCGGATGAAGTAGCGGAAAGTTCCAAAGAGGGGCGGATGAAGTAGCGGAAAGTTCCAAAGAGGGGCGGATGAAGTAGCGGAAAGTTCCAAAGAGGGGCGGATGAAGTAGCGGAAAGTTCCAAAGAGGGGCGGATGAAGTAGCGGAAAGTTCCAAAGAGGGGCGGATGAAGTAGCGGAAAGTTCCAAAGAGGGGCGGATGAAGTAGCGGAAAGTTCCAAAGAGGGGCGGATGAAGTAGCGGAAAGTTCCAAAAAGGGGCGGATGAAGTAGCGGAAAGTTCCAAAGAGGGGCGGATAAAGGCCAAGAGTTCAAAAAGGAGGCGGATGAAGGGGCGGATGAAAGGACAGAAAATGCCGAAAATTGGGTGGAAGCTAAAGGCGGCTAATCCTTAAATGAAAGGGCACATGAAGATAGAAAAAAATGTGACACTAGATGAACAGAAACACATGGACGGAACAAAAAGCAATCCGATAAAATAAAAACGAGCATTAGAAAAACAAATATATACTAATTTGAATTCGATATATTCAGAAGAAAACTTCCGTCTCAGGCCGTTGACTGTCCAGCAAGCGACTCGTTGAATCTTGTAGTCTTGGTCGCCGGCGGCCTTCCAGACGGCGAGGCGGCCGCGGCTCCGGTTGCTGCTCTTGGCCCGGCGCTGCCGTCGCGCGACAGTCGGCGCATCTGACGGCTGCTGTCGCGCGGGCTGGCCTCGCCTTGGATAGAGGGGGTGCGCGAGGCTCGCTCATTGACTACGTAGCTGGTGGGGAAGTAGCCCTGGGTGGTGCCGGACTCCTCCTGGGCTGGCAGTGGCGACTCCAGCTCGCCTAGCCACCAGCTCTGGCTGTCCTTGTGGATCACTCTGCGAGTGGGGGCCGGTATAGATGCATGCAGGCTGCGAATCTGTTACGCCACCTCTAGATCCGCTCAGTCTACCTCTAGATCCGCTTAATCTACCTCTAGATCCGCTCAATGTACCTCTAGATACGCTTAATCTACCTCTAGATCCGCTCAGTCTACCTCTAGATCCGCTTAATCTACCTCTAGATCCGCTCAATGTACCTCTAGATCCGCTCAGTCTACCTCTAGATCCGCTTAATCTACCTCTAGATCCGCTCAATGTACCTCTAGATACGCTTAATCTACCTCTAGATCCGCTCAGTCTACCTCTAGATCCGCTTAATCTACCTCTAGATCCGCTCAATGTACCTCTAGATCCGCTTAATCTACCTCTAGATACGCTTAATCTACCTCTAGATACGCTCAATTTACCTCTAGATACGCTTAATCTACCTCTAGATCCGCTCAGTCTACCTCTAGATCCGCTCAATCTACCTCTAGATCCGCTTAATCTACCTCTAGATACGCTCAATGTACCTCTAGATCCGCTCAGTCTACCTCTAGATCCGCTTAATCTACCTCTAGATCCGCTTAATCTACCTCTAGATACGCTCAATTTACCTCTAGATACGCTTAATCTACCTCTAGATCCGCTCAGTCTACCTCTAGATCCGCTTAATCTACCTCTAGATCCGCTCAATGTACCTCTAGATCCGCTCAGTCTACCTCTAGATCCGCATAATCTACCTCTAGATCCGCTCAATGTACCTCTAGATACGCTTAATCTACCTCTAGATCCGCTCAGTCTACCTCTAGATCCGCTTAATCTACCTCTAGATCCGCTCAATGTACCTCTAGATCCGCTCAGTCTACCTCTAGATCCGCTTAATCTACCTCTAGATCCGCTTAATCTACCTCTAGATCCGCTTAATCTACCTCTAGATACGCTTAATCTACCTCTAGATACGCTCAATTTACCTCTAGATACGCTTAATCTACCTCTAGATCCGCTCAGTCTACCTCTAGATCCGCTCAATCTACCTCTAGATCCGCTTAATCTACCTCTAGATACGCTCAATGTACCTCTAGATCCGCTCAGTCTACCTCTAGATCCGCTTAATCTACCTCTAGATCCGCTTAATCTACCTCTAGATCCGCTTAATCTACCTCTAGATACGCTTAATCTACCTCTAGATACGCTCAATGTACCTCTAGATACGCTTAATCTACCTCTAGATCCGCTCAATCTACCTCTAGATCCGCTTAATCTACCTCTAGATACGCTCAATGTACCTCTAGATACGCTCAATCTACCTCTAGATCCGCTCAATAGACCTCTAGATGGCCCTATCTACCTCTAGATCGCTCTATCTACCTCTAGATTCGCTCCATCCACCTATAGATGGCTCCATTCAGCTCTAGATCACTCCATCTACCTTTAAATCGTCCCATCAACCCTTAGATCTCTTTATGTACCTCAATATCCAGTAAAATGCCACTAGATCACTCCATATGCCTCTAAATCACTCCATAGGCTTCTAGGTCACTCCATAGGCCTCTAGGTCACTCCATAGGCCTCTAGGTCACTCCATAGGCCTCTAGGTCACTCCAAAGGCCTCTAGGTCACTCCATAGGCCTCTAGTTCCTGTTGTCTAATATCAAACAAATTCAACTGGCAATCCCAGACCAACCTTATCCTCTGGCCCTTGAAGAAGCTAATCTCGTCTGATCTAGCCGCTTTATAATCCAGAATGGCGATGACGACCTCCGCTGGCGTCGAGGTCTCGTCGGCGGCCGCGGCGGCGGCTGCGGCCCCAGTCCGCTTCTGGCCGGCCTTGTCTATCTTGAAGCTGGCCCGATTGGTGCCATCAAGCAGGAGGGTCAGCCGCGGCTTGCCGGCGTCCAGCTGGCCGTGCCGCCCGATCTCGACGCTGGGCTGTTGAAGGTGACGCGGCGTAGTGGAATCCAGAGCGCCAGGCAGGAGTGTCGTCACCTGGCAGATGAGAAATATAGGGCGAAAGATTAATTAAAGGTGAGCGGATGACTGTTTAAAAGAGCAATAGTGAAGGGCGGAAAAATGAAAAAGAGGCGCGGTTGACTGCTTAACCTGGGCAGATAAGGGGCGGATGACTGTTTAAAGGGGGCGGATGACTGTTTAAAGGGGGCGGATAACTGTTTAAAGGGGGCGGATGACTGTTTAAAGGGGGCGGATGACTGTTTAAGGGGCAGATGTTATATTAAAGGGGGCGGATGAGGGGCGGACGACTGTTAAAAGGGAGCGGATGACTGTTTAAAGGGGGCGGATGACTGTTTAAAGGGGGCGGATGACTGTTTAAAGGGGGCGGATGACTGTTTAAAGGGGGCGGATAACTGTTTAAAGGGGGCAGATGACTGTTTAAAGGGGGCGGATGACTGTTTAAGGGGCAGATGTTATATTAAAGGGGGCGGATGAGGGGCGGACGACTGTTAAAAGGGAGCGGATGACTGTTTAAAGGGGGCGGATGACTGTTTAAGGGGCAGATGTTATATTAAAGGGGGCGGATGAGGGGCGGACGACTGTTTAAAGGGAGCGGATCCGACCCTGTCACAAACCTGCGGCAGGGTGAGGGAGGCGGCCAGACTGCGTCTCATCGAGGCGCCTCCGCCAACGCCGCCAGCCAGGACAGAGTCTAGACGCTCCTTGGCCAGACGCGTCTTCCGCTCGCCGCTGATCTCCGCTCCGGCGTGCGAACGCTGCATAGTCTTCAACCTGTCGACCTCCTGCAGTACGGGGCCGGATTGCTGAAGTCGCGACGCTTCCAACTGTTGAACAGTGTCGCCGACGCTGACGAGAGCGCCGGAACGGCCGAGCTGGGCCTGGTGACCGTCGCGACGGGCTAGGCTGGCATCGTACTGGTAGATGAGGATTGCCGCGCTGTGGCTCAACGAGGAGAAGGCCAGGGCATTGTCCAGCGGGTGGTAGTCCAGGCAGCTGACTGAGCCGCTCAGGTTCACCTGAGGTGCGGCAGAGAATAGCGTGGAAACCGACATGCAAACAGACTCGACAGACAAACAGACTCGAGAGACAAACAGACTCGACAGACGAACAGACTCGACAGACAAACAGACCCTACAGACAAACAGACTCTACAGACAAACAGACCCTACAGACAAACAGACTCGAGAGACAAACAGACTCGACAGACAAACAGACTCTACAGACAAACAGACTCTACAGACAAACAGACTCTACAGACAAACAGACTCTACAGATAAACAGACTCTACAGACAAACAGACCCTACAGACAAACAGACTCTACAGACAAACAGACAAGATAGATAAACAGACACGACAGACAAACAGACACGACAGACAAACCGACAGAAACTACAGAACAACAGACGCATAAACAGACAAAGACAGGCCGACAAACCTGTCTGTAGGTGGCCACCACATCGCCTGAGTCGGTGTTGAACACGTAGACGTCGCCGTCCTCGCTGCCGGTGATGACAAAAGCACCGCAGGGTGAAACGCAGGCTTTGAGATTCTCTCGACTATTGGCGTGGCCCAGGTAGTCCATGACAACGTAGCCCCGTTGGGAGCCGCGCACGTGCACTAGGCGCAGGGTGGAGTCGCGAGTCTGGACCAGCAGCCTGGTGGATGACGGATGCAGGCACAAGCTGGTGACGCATTTGTCCTTCAGCTCAGGCAGGTCCATCCAGTTGGCCAGATTCCATTCGCCGGCAACTCCTGGCCGATCGGTGCCAGCGGTGTACGGACATCGCCAGACACCAAGTTGGCCGCTAGCGTCGCCGCTGTACATGTAGCGACCATCTGGCTCGAATGTCAACGCGTTGATGTGACTACGGTGCGGCTCCAGCTGCCAGACGACTTCGCTGGCGGCTTCAAAGATGCTCCAGACGCGGATGACGCGATCGAAACAGCCCGTGGCTACCAGACTGCTGGACTGGGGATGGAACTGGGCGCAATAGACGAATGCTGGATGGACCAGCTGCTTGTGGAGGCTGGCCTGCGAGAGGTGCGAGATGGGGCGCGCTTTGATATTAGTTGCAAGGCAATAAAGTTGGAACTGAGCTAAACGCCCGAAGGAGTTTTAATGGAGCCTGAAGTGGAGGCTGAATAGGGCCTATACAAAATGCTGCATAGGGCTTGTACAAGATACTGCATAGGACTTGTACAAGATACTGAATAGAGCCTGTACAAGATACTGCTTAGGGCTTGTACAAGATACCGAGTAGGGCCTGTACAAGATACTGCTTAGGGCTTGTACAAGATACTGAGTAGGGCCTGGTCAAGAAACTGAATAGGGCCTGTACAAAATTCCAGGGCCTGAAGAAAAAAGATGAATAGGGCATAAAGAAATTGCTGAATCGGGCCTGAACAACATGCTGTAGGGCCTGAACAACATGCTGTAGGGCCTGAACAACATGCTGACCTGCTTGCCGCTGATCTGCCACACCCTGGCTGAGCAGTCGCCGCTAGCGGACACCAGCAGGTGACTCTTTCTCGACCAGCCCAGATCGTAGACAATGCCAGCGTGACCCAGAAGGGTGATCTCGGGCCTGCCAGCGACAATGCCCCCGCCGAGATCGCCGGCCGGAGTGTAGGAGTACAGCACCAGGGGAAAGTCAACTGGCGGATTGCGACAGGCGGCGGCCAGCCAGCGACCATCGGGCGAGAAGCGCAGTGCGGAGCAGCCGTGTGTACCGGTTGGCAGAGTGCGGGCGGCTCTGAGGTAGGTGAGGAGGGCGGATAGCAGGTTGAGGCGACGCTTGAGACGATTAGACTTCCGAAATTAATGCGGGGCGGATTTGACGTGAATAGAATAAAGATGCATACTTAAGGAAGCTTGGACAAAGGGGCGGATTTGAGAAATTTTGGACAAAAGGCTGGATTTGAGAAAGCTTGGACAAAGGGCGGATTTGCAGAAACGTGGATAAAGGGGCGGATTTGCAGAAACGTCGATAAAGGGGCGGATTTGCAGAAACGTGGATAAAGGGGCGGATTTGAGGAAACGTGGATAAAGGGGCGGATTTGCAGAAACGTGGATAAAGGGGCGGATTTGAAGAAAAATGGATAAAGGGGCGGTTTTGAGGAAACGTGGATAAAGGGGCGGATTTGAGGAAACGTGGATAAAGGGGCGGATTTGCAGAAACGTGGATAAAGGGGCGGATTTGAAGAAAAATGGATAAAGGGGCGGTTTTGAGGAAACGTGGATAAAGGGGCGGATTTGAGGAAACGTGGATAAATGGGCGGATTTGAGGAAACGTGGATAAAGGGGCGGATTTGAGGAAACGTGGATAAAGGGGCGGATTTGAGGAAACGTGGATAAAGGGGCGGATTTGAGGAAACGTGGATAAAGGGGCGGATTTGCAGAAACGTGGATACAGGGGCGGATTTGCAGAAACGTGGATAAAGGGGCGGATTTGCAGAAACGTCGATAAAGGGGCGGATTTGCAGAAACGTCGATAAAGGGGCGGATTTGCAGAAACGTCGATAAAGGGGCGGATTTGCAGAAACGTGGATAAAGGGGCGGATTTGAGGAAACGTGGATAAAGGGGCGGATTAGCAGAAACGTGGATAAAGGGGCGGATTAGCAGAAACGTGGATAAAGGGGCGGATTTGAGGAAACGTCAATAAATGGGCGGATTTGAGGAAACGTGGATAAGGGGCGGATTCAGGGAAAACTTGAAGCGACGGATTTTAGGAAAAGTGCATAAAGAGGTGCAATTAATGAGAAGTGGGTGAATTTACTGTTTAAAAAACTGAGAATAAACTGGCGCCTTTGTCGAAAGTTAATCAAGTTGCCGTTTTGAAAAAGAGCGGATGAAGGGGCGGATTCGCACCTGTTGGGAATTTTGCACAGTTGGCCGGGCACGCGCTGGAAATAATCCGGCTGCCTGCGATTTCGCCGCTGGGCGGCATCGGGATCTTCGTCTTCGTCGGTGGCGTCCATTCCAGCCAGGCCGAAGCCTTCCTGCTCGAATGGGAACTGGGATCTGGTCCTACCGGCCACCTGTTCGTTGTTCCTGTTGGGAGCAAATTCTTCGACGGTGACGTAGAGAGTCGACGGATAAGGAATTCGAACTCGCGACTGGAACCAGTGCAGCAGGTAGGGCACCTCGGGGTCGTTCTGCTCAGACTCACGCAACGGCAGGGCTTCGAATAGCTGAAGGCGCACCTTGCGTCCGCAGTGGCTTCTGTAAGGGATTTTAAAATGTGGTTTTAGGTTAAATTGTAAATATATAATGGACAATATGATGGACCTTTAATTTGATGGATTTGGGAAGTTGATGACGCAATCTGATGGATTTGGGAAGTTGATGACGCAATCTGATGAATTTGGGAAGTTGATGACGCATTTTCATGGATTTAGGAATTTGATGACGAATTGTCATGGATTTAGGAAGTTAATGACACAATCTGATGGATTTCGGAAGTTAATGACGCAATCAGATGGATTTAGGAAGTTAATGACGCAATCAGATGGATTTCGGAAGTTAATGACGCAATCAGATGGATTTAGGAAGTTAATGACACAATCTGATGGATTTAGGAAGTTAATGACGCAATCAGATGGATTTCGGAAGTTAATGACGCAATCAGATGGATTTAGGAAGTTAATGACACAATCTGATGGATTTAGGAAGTTAATGACGCAATCAGATGGATTTCGGAAGTTAATGACGCAATCAGAACAATCTGGAAGCAAGGGATCTAGGAAGCTGGTTACTCAATCCGAAAGGCTTATAAACCGAGTTGCAAATGGTTGCCCACCTGCCAGATGAGGAGTGAGGCCGCAGAAAGGCCCACGCGATTCGATACCAGCCAGCCTCCGGGCTGTTGATCCTGTTGTTCTGTATGGCTGCTACGGACAGCATGTCTAACACTTCGAATAGGAACGCCACGTTCGGGTTGCGAGCAATGTAGGCGAAATTCTCGTCTAATAGTAGCTGCTCCTCCCACACTGGCAGCGTGTTGCCTTGACGACGAAAATCGCATTGGCCAGTCATGACGGGCAGCAGGAAATTGACAGATTCGTAGAATGACGTCACCTTGCGGTCCGGATGCTGTTTGGCCAGATAGCGACCAGTCTGGGTGTCTACAACGTGCACTCGAACCCTCGGATGCCGTATGTGAGTGTCATTCTTTAGCTGATCAGTGCGGTGAATTCTCAGACGCACTATTAGACCCTCATCTGCAAGGGCTGCGGCGTCGAATCTACGCGAAGCAGCGGCCGCCTCCGCCGTGGTGGCAGCGGTGGGATCGTCCACAATGGGCTGCGGCTGCTCTGTGATGACGCCGTCGTCGCCTTGTTCTTCCGGCTGCTGCTGCTGCTGCTTTGGCTTCTTTTTACGTACTCGACGCTTTGTTGGACTGGCAGCAGCAGCATCAGAAGCAGCCGTTGTCTCATCTTCAACCGTCACCACAGCGTCAACTGGCTGAGGCGGAGGAGCATCTTCAACGTCCACAGCTTCAGCGTCATGATCTGCCGCAGCGGCAGCCGCTTTTGGCTTTTTAACCTTTCGCTTGGTCCTGGCGGGCGCAGCTGCCGCTGCAGCTTCAGTTGGCGTCGCCACGATGATCTCAGACTCCGATTGGAGATTCTCCTGCGAGCCGCCAAGCGCTGCCGAGTCTGTCGCGGCCGCTGCCGCTGTCGGTGGTCGCTTTTTGCGAGGCTTCCTAATCGGCGTTGAAACATCATCTCCGTCGGCAACGAAGCCATTGTTGGTGGCGCCTCCGCCTTTGACACCCTTCTTCGGACTTCGACTAGGATCGAAGGTATTCAGCTCAATCAGCGGATCCTGACGATCCTTTTCCAAGGAGGAGCGCAGCGAGTCAATGGTGGCAGCCGTTGCCGCCAGATCATCGCCGCCAGCGGACGGATCGCGACGCTTCTTACGGCGCGGCTTCGGCGGCGCCACCGATGAACCGTCCCCGACGCCGAGTGCGACTGTCGGCGCTGGCACCGACAAGCCGCCAGCATCGACAGCGGCTGTTGGAGGCTTCTTTTTCAGGCGTCGCTGCGGCGGTGGCTTCTGCTGAATCGCTTCTTCGCCTCCTGCTGGCATCATGCTGGTGGTCTCGGTCGCTGACATGCTAGAACTGACGGCTGCAAATGTACGAAATGGGGCTGAGGAATAGTCTTTAGGAAGCTTCTAGCCAAGTGGTTGGATCTTCGAACTGGTCAAAACGTCGGGAGTTCGAATCTCGATCCAAAGGGAAAATGTACAGTGTTCTTCAGCAAGAGGCTTAAATCGTCATTGCTTCAGCAGATTCGAACTTGTGACCTATCGGTTCAAGAGGCCAAAACCTACTAGCTGCTTTTTACTGTATATAAAATCAAGCCAAACTAAGCCATACTAAATTAATTTATACTTTAATTATTCCAAAAAACACAAATAACAGTTTATTTAGTTAATGATTGAAAATTTAAGCTAACATTTAATAATAATGGAGACAGTCCAGCAGATAATTTAAATTCAAGTCTCATAAAAACAAAGAAATCCATTGCCAATAGTGTTTAACCAATCAGCCAATCAGCAATCAGTAGGACAAGAACGGCAGCGTCATTGGCTGCGGATTCTGCAAATAGGAGATGACAACAGCGGAGATTGATAGCATAAACGAACTAAGAATCTGTTTGGTGTCCTCGCTAGACCTGGAATTGGCAAAGCTGACAAACGCGCAGTACACTGCCATCCAGCTGGCCCATTTTACTTTCAGCATCAGGCCGCACATGCTGAACACCATGCCTAGTAGGTTCATTGTGTCCGGGGTGGTGTCTGAAGGCATGGAGTCAGCAGCTTGTGGCTGATACCTGAGTTCAGGATGTTCATGGAAAGAAAGTTGGGCGTTTTCTTATAAAAAAAAGAAAAATAAAAGAAAATATGTAGGCAGCATGAAAATGTGTGCATATTTATTGGATAAAACTAAACATAATGATGATACTTTCCAGTCAAAATATTCTTATGTGTTAAAAATATATCCATTTTTAATCAGTTTTTTTCTCTTTTTATGATCTTTATTTATGATGATCCCAAAAATATTAGAACAATTTTTTTGCATAAACTTTAGACTGATAATATATATATATCAGTCTGCACAATTAGCAGCTTGAATAATTTAATTAAACCATCAAAAAACTTTAAGGCACATTTAAGGCTAAAACTTAATGTCACACTGCAAATACTTGAATATAATTTTAAGCCACATAGCTATATTAATTTCTATATGGGATATATATATGGGATAGCTGAACTACTGAATGGGTGATTAGGCATATAATATTGTAGAGGATCAGAACTCTAGCATATATTTGTAGGTAGCTCTCTAGCTTGTGCTAGAAAGTTGTACAACAAGTGGCTTCATCTAAGTTGCAACTGTGCATCAGACTAAGGACCATAGACGATAGCTAAGATAGATGTTTGGGGAAACGATGGTCAAGTGGCATGGCAAAGTACGCAAGAGATGTTGAATAACTTTAGAGCTCCGAATTGTCATGCCAAAATCTTTGCTTTTAGGTCCGCTACAATTCTGTCTCTATTCTGTGTATTTTTCTATTGATTTAAAGTTGATAAGCAAAAAAACAGCTTCTTCTGGTACAAAAAGCTATAGAAAAATTGGGATTTTTCTGTATTTGAAACAATGAAAGTAGGTACTTGGTAGTATAGCATTAAGAGATGGTTCAAAAATTCCTTTTCAATTTAGAATTTCAGAAATTCAGAACTTGTTGCACTTTTTTAGAATTTGAAACCATTTTGAAGGAGTGTAACACCCAAAGTATATCAATATCAAAACACTGATATGCACTGTTCAGCAGGTGTTACTGCTGACTGTGATAAGAAAGAGATGTCATTGCAAATAATGTACTTATATATACATTGTATAAAATTTATGAAATAAAGTTAAATTGATGTTTTATGTATGTTTTAATTATTTTTTTTGGGCTTAAAGTTGCTTGCTTTGCAAGGCTCAGTGAAGCATAAATCAGTGGCAGTTCATTGGCTATGCTACATATAGATAGGGTGGCTTTGGTTATGGCTTTGGCATGAGTAGAAAATCCACTATTGACTAATAAATACTTATTGGTTGCAAGGTACTGCTTGTTGAAAAGCTGAATTACATGAACAAAATATATACATATCAGAAAATACACTTTGATTCAATTTGAACACATACTTTAATGAGACATGCAGTAAACTTTTCAGAAATGTTTTGGAAGATCACAAGAGCAAAGGAATTTTTAGGTGCAGAGAAACAAACAACTTGAAGCTGACATTTAAACTTTGACTATTAATATTAAGTTAAAAAGTCACTATAAGTAGCCAGCTTAAGAGCTTTCTTGAATGCTTCAATTTGGGAAATGTTAATTTCAATTTTTTAAAAAAGTTTTTTCATAATTTTATAATTAAATAAAGAATAATAAGTAATTTGGGTTCTTTGCATTGGTAGATGAAAATGGCGTATTAGTGGCATAGCTATTTATATTATGAAATTTAAAAAATGAAGCTCCTTTCATTTTTTGTTTACTGAATAGAAAATAAAATTGTAACAAAAATAACTTTTTTTTCTATATTTTCTTAGAATAGGCCCCTACACCTTGCTTTTTAAGATACTATCTAAGTTAGCAAGAAAATAATTGCTGTCAACAACAAATTAAACTACATTCGACATGTATAATGAATGCATTGCCCTATTCAGCCAATGTATTGCGTATTGATTTGTAAAAATGAAATATAATAACAGTCATTGTTTAGTTAAAGTATGCACTGAAGTGTACAATTTAATGAAAAAAAATTATTTTGAAATTAAACTAGTAGAAATGAAAACGACTTTATACTAAATACTTATTCCTTCTAGAACATCAACACTCAATTGGAATTTAGCACAGTAAAAGTACACATAAACAATCAGACATTAACAAATAGAAAAGTTTACTTACCGCACTACCTTGTTAGGACGACGAGGGTCATTGACATTCATTTTAACTAAAAGTTACGCAGAATACAAGTGCAACAACAATTCTGGGTGCAGGTAGGTCCTTTTCTGTCGTATCGTATTAACAATTTTTTTACTTAACGTTTACGCCCTGTAGTTAAAATTCTTCCGCTCGCAACGTAAACACTGTCAGTATTAAAACGCAGCGCAAACAAAAAAATAAAACTAATGCCAGTCACATAGATTATTGTGCCATATTTTAGTTTTGAAGTTATATATTACATTTTTTCGCAAGTTTAAGTTGCTTCCAACTGTTTTGTTTCAAATATTTACGACTTTGTGACTCAATCTTGAGTTCATAGCACAACTGAAATTCGGTTCAGAAGCCATGAAAAATAAACAAGTTTGTCTTTAATTCTGTTTGACTAATTTCCAGGAATAAATTACCATATCCTGCTGCTACAAGCTACATACAATACAATGAGGGTACCAAGTACAACTGGAAGAAATCACTTCTAGTCTAGTAGTCCTTGGAGAGTACAAGACAAAGCACAAAGTTAAATGTATCTGACAGAACTCAGGAACGTAAACGCTTATAAAGCGTATAGATCAGCGAAGCAATCATTTTGCAAAGCTGTCTTGATCCTGCGGATATCGTGTCTAAACTAGCGTTTTCGAGGTTCTTAAAGACGAAAACTAAAACTAATTTGGCATTGGCAGCAATTTCAATCGACAGTCAGCCATGGAATGAATAAATAACATTTAGATTCAATCACATCGAATACATCATTTTTAGCGACTAAAATTTTAGTTTTAGTCGCTATCATGTGCCCTTCCGTGTATATAAAAGAACTGAACGTATTAAAAAATATAACGATTGAATACTAGTACAGAATATACTATTTGTTATCTTACCCAAAATAAGTTCGTAAGAACGGAGATGTAGAGAGAAGACCATGGAAGGCCAGCCGGATGCGGAGCACGCGCGGCTGTTGAATCCAATTGAGTAATGCTGCAGGCCAGGGATACGATTTTTTAGCCCAGGAAAAGTGCCATTTGTGTCATTGACACTAACTAGAAACTTATTATTCTGCATTGCTTCGCTTCTACACTGCACTGCAAAGAGTGCAGGAGAGAGCAGCGAATTGTGCTTCTGATTGTACACTTGGTTAAAGTTGTATTTCATAGCATTTTCTCAATTCAAGCTTGTGCCTTGTCTGATGCACATACTGAATTAAGAGTAGATTTTCGTTATAAAGTTCTAGTCACATGGCAGCTGAAGCTAACATGCAGTTCCCATTCCCTGCTGCTGCTTCTGCTGCTGCTGCTGCTGCTGCAGATCACTCAGCTCAATCATGTCGCCATCGCTTCCAACTGCCACGTCCGCAGCAGATGATGCTCCATTTTCTGACAGTCCAACATTTGAATAACGCTGCGCGGATGTTACCGAAACGTTAACAAGGCCTGCAGATCCATCGCCTAAATGGCAGCAGCTTGATACAATGCGCATCATTGCCCGCCGATATGCTGGATTCTTCCACAGCAGAACAAGCCAGTTCGTGGCTTGGCTCAGCAGCAGTGCCACCTGGCCGATGTCGCCAATGTTGAACAGCATACGCAGTAGACGATCATTGCCAGAGCTGGCGAACAGGACGATGTACAAAACATAGAAGGCTGAAATACACACTGGCAGTGCGCAGACAAAAAACACCAGAGAGAGCATCAGGACCGTCAGAGTTTGGCGCACTTCCTTTTGCGATGTGCCCGCAGGTCGTCTGCTGCCTACCGAGGTTGAAGAAGATGCCGACGACGATTGTAGGCTCCGGCGCTCCCGAAAAATTGAAATTACTCTCCGGAGTAGAATAGTGTTCAGAGCTAGCAGGATTAAAACCTGTGGGTACAGTTTAAAATTTGTTTCCGTGCTTCGTTGTCTTCTATTAAGGTTGGAACAAAGTCTGCTTCCAAGGTTCTTAAATACGAGCCCATTAGCATTGCCAATTACCATTGTTTTCCCATGTTCACCATTGTCATGGTCAAGATGCCAGTTTTCACAATCGATAAAAACAAAATATATTTCCCATCTGGTCCTTCAGAACGACGTCTGTAGCTTTCCATGGTACTTCAGATCGACGTCTATAGGTTTCCATGGTCCTTCAGAACGACGTCTGTAAGTTTCCATGGTCCTTCAGATCGACGTCTGTAGGTTTCCATGGTCCTTCAGAACGACGTCTGTAGGTTTCCATGGTCCTTCAGAATGACGTCTGTAGGTTTCCATGGTCCTTCAGAACGACGTCTGTAGGTTTCCATGGTCCTTCAGATCGACGTCTGTAGGTTTCCATGGTCCTTCAGATCGACGTCTGTAGGTTTCCATGGTCCTTCAGAACGACGTCTGTAGGTTTCCATGGTCCTTCAGATCGACGTCTGTAGGTTTCCATGGTCCTTCAGAACGACGTCTGTAGGTTTCCATGGTCCTTCAGATCGACGTCTGTAGGTTTCCATGGTCCTTCAGATCGACGTCTGTAGGTTTCCATGGTCCTTCAGAACGACGTCTGTAGGTTTCCATGGTCCTTCAGATCGACGTCTGTAGGTTTCCATGGTCCTTCAGAACGACGTCTGTAGGTTTCCATGGTCCTTCAGACCGACGCTTGCAGGTTTCCCTGGTCCCTTGATGAGTATGACTTTTGTTGGTTCGCCTGGTCCTTTAATATCCATTATACGTCCGTTTGATTTTTAACTTTTACCTGCAGCATAGGCGGCTGGCTAATGAGTGCCGCATGCACCGTCATCCAGGTCTGCAGCCGGGGTCCGTAATTCGGCAGTGGCAGGCAGGCGATTTTGCCAGTCTCCGGCGCCTCATACCAGCCGTACAGCACCGGGAACGGCGCACAGATCAGCAGCGAAGCTAAGAAGACACCAGCGCTGCATCGCCAGGCCATAGGAGCTCCGAGACAGCGAAACCGGAATGGAAACTGCAGCGCCATTACCCGATCGGCCGCCATAGCAAGGAACAGATTGGCCGCTAGACAATGTGCAAAGTTGTGCGCCCAACGAAAACAACGACAAGCCGCGTCGCTCGTGTTCATGGCGAAGTGGCCAACCCGACCCCGGCTGAGCCAGGGCAGGCCCTTGGCCGGGAACTGCCAGCCGAGGCCCCACACCGCCAAGTTGGCACTGTCAGCCACGGCAATGACTGCCAGGTAGACACTCTGACGATTTGTCGGCTTCAGAATGCGCAGGAAGATGTGCACTATTAGCGCGTTCCCAATCAGGCCAAACAAGCAGATTAGAGGAGCGGCGAATGCGTCCAATGCGCCTAGTATTGTGGAGGCCAGACAGAATGGCTCCAGTGAGGTGTCATTTGTGCCGCAGTCGCGCAGCAGGTCTGTCAGCGAGTCCAGGAAGCCGCCAGTTGCGGCGACGGTTATAGAGTCGTTGGCCATACTTAGTACGCTTCTGTCATATGAAAATTCTTTGTACAATGGACTAAGCTTTATATTATCCTTATAGTCTGCGAATAGAAGTTTGCACAAACTTGCAAACCGAAAAAAATCAACAATGCCGAACCAATCTCGATGCGACATTGCTAAAGAAAAGAAAACTGCCGAATCTGGGAAGCTTCTCCACTGGAATTTTTAATTGGCAAACATTGAGCACAAGTGTTCTCATTCAGAAAGCCTATTGTATAGTACGAGACTGCAAAAGGGCATTTGACATTGTAACCATGGAAACATTGAGTAGGAGGTTGCTAAATGACTCTTTCATAAGTCAATCATTATACTCGTAGTTAACGCTTCTACTACTGTGCCAGTTCTTAAAAATATTCTAATAGTCTGCATTGAGACTGCTCAGAATCTTAAATAGCTGCTTTTTTAGTTAGTTACCTTTTATTTGCTTACCATAGTTACCAGACTAAATGGTCCTGCAAAATTTACGACCCATTGTTCAATCTGCTGCTTCTTATGCAGTCGGTCCTGCACATAAGTGCACGCCTAAAAGTACTAGCCAATTAACTAACTAACTAACTCACTCACTCACTCAATAACTAACTAACTAACTAACTAACTAACTCACTCACTCACTAACTAACAAACTAACTAACTAACTAACTAACTAACTCACTCACTCACTAACTAACTAACTAACTAACTAACTAACTAACTAACTAACTCACTCACTCACTCAATAACTAACTAACTAACTAACTAACTAACTAACTAACTCACTCACTCACTAACTAACTAACTAACTAACTAACTAACTAACTAACTAACTAACTCACTCACTAACTAACTAACTAACTAACTAACTAACTCACTCACTCACTAACTAACTAACTAACTAACTCACTCACTAACTAACTAACTAACTAACTAACTCACTCACTCACTAACTAACTAACTAACTAACTAACTAACTAACTAACTCACTCACTAACTAACTAATTAACTAACTAACTAACTAACTAGCTAGCTAAATAACTAACTAACTAACTGACTGACTGACTGACCAAATCTTTTTTGTTCTGTAACGAGTTTTTTGTCGTTTTTTTCTTTTTTTCAATAATGCTATTCCTCGTATTTTGATATCCTGAGCTAAATAGTCTACTTTTAGTAGGTGGTGGCACAGTTTCTGCTCTAAGCTGTTGAGGCCAAGGAAATCCAATCCGAGTTCACTTTAACATTAGTAAACACCTGATAAGAATTATTTTTCTAACCTGTTTACCCCGCTAGTGCCAGACCCAACCCACCAAGAACCCCTGAGCAACTTAAATCGATCCGCCATTGGCCGGGGTGAATCTGAGCGAGGCCGTCAATGAGTATAAAACTGATGCTCAGCATGTTTGTGACCCCTCATCGCTGATACTGTAGTTGCAATTAAATAAAAAATCACGATGGAAGCGCCTTTCAACGAAGAGCAGCAGCTGCTGCAAATTAAAAGAAGGAGGAAGCAGCTCAGGCCGAGCAAAAGTTCAGGTGAGTTGCAGAAATTTATCTTTTCATGAGCGCCTTGTTAAGATCTGCAGTTGCGGCTGAGGCACATATTCTGGGGCATGAGGCACTGAAGGATCATGGACATGAGGCACTGAAGGATCATGGAAATGAGGCACTGAAGGGTCATGGACATGAGGCACTGAAGGGTCATGGGCACGAGGCACTAAAGGATCATGGACATGAGGCACTGAAGGGTCATGGGTATATGGGACTGAAGGGTCATGGACATGAGGCACTGAAGGGTCATGGACATGAGGCACTGAAGGGTCATGGACATAAGGCACTGAAGGATCATGGGCATGAGGCACTGAAGGATCATGGGCATGAGGCACTGAAGGATCATGGGCATGAGGCACTGAAGGATCATGGGCATGAGGCACTGAAGGATCATGGGCATGAGGCACTGAAGGATCATGGGCATGAGGCACTGAAGGATCATGGGCATGAGGCACTGAAGGATCATGGGCATGAGGCACTGAAGGATCATGGGCATGAGGCACTGAAGGATCATGGGCATGAGGCACTGAAGGATCATGGGCATGAGGCACTGAAGGATCATGGGCATGAGGCACTGAAGGATCATGGACATGAGGCACTGAAGGATCATGGGCATGAGGCACTGAAGGATCATGGACATGAGGCACTGAAGGGTCACGGGCACGAGGCACTAAAGGATCATGGACATGAGGCACTGAAGGGTCATGGGTATATGGGACTGAAGGGTCATGGACATGAGGCACTGAAGGGTCATGGGCATGAGGCACTGAAGGGTCATGGGCATGAGGCACTGAAGGGTCATGGGCATGAGGCACTGAAGGGTCATGGGCATGAGGCACTGAAGGATCATGGACATGAGGCACTGAAGGATCATGGGCATGAGGCACTGAAGGATCATGGACATGAGGCACTGAAGGGTCACGGGCACGAGGCACTAAAGGATCATGGACATGAGGCACTGAAGGGTCATGGGTATATGGGACTGAAGGGTCATGGACATGAGGCACTGAAGGGTCATGGGCATGAGGCACTGAAGGGTCATGGGTATATGGGACTGAAGGGTCATGGACATGAGGCACTGAAGGGTCATGGGCATGAGGCACTGAAGGGTCATGGGCATGAGGCACTGAAGGGTCATGGGCATGAGGCACTGTAGGGTGGGTGAGCTGATAGGCACCTCAAGGAAATAAATGACGCCTAATTTTTATCACTGTCAAGCTAAGCCGAGGCTTAAAATGTTTTAAATGTTTTATAATTGTACAACATGCAGTTATTTCCGAACTGAATTTCGGACTGAACTGAATGCAAAAACTCATCTCAGTCATAGCTCGCATGCATAAACCTGGTTTCGCAGGCTCCGATTATTTGTAACGTTGAAAGTGTAGATTAGCTATATAATACATAAATGTACATGCTAGCATATGTTATGCATAGCTGAGGCTTCTGCGTTATTTGAGGCCCAGAAACAAGGCAATACACATTTTAGCCATGCACTGCGAGATGACTATGTATCCAAATTTGTGTTCTGGAGTCTGAGCTGCAACTAATATGAATGCGATACGCTCGGTTTGGTTCACCTGGTAACCTCTCTTCATCTGTGTATAAAGTATATAGTTTGCCAATTCGTTGGCTTTGCTACACTCCGGTAATAGGTTGAGAATCTGCGGGCTACCAAATCTGCCCCATTGTTTTCACAATTTTAACGTCACAGTTTGAGATCAGAAAACTGCTATGTGGCATTTTCGGAATAATCGGATTTGAAACTAATTTTTATTTAGAAAGTTTCTAGACTGGGAAGAATATAGATTGGGAAGTTTCTAGATTGGGAAGTTTCTAGATTGGGAAGTTTCTAGATTGGGAAGTTTCTAGATTGGGAAGTTTCTAGATTGGGAAGTTTCTAGATTGGGAAGTTTCTAGATTGGGAAGTTTCTAGATTGGGAAGTTTCTAGATTGGGAAGTTTCTAGATTGGGAAGTTTCTAGATTGGGAAGTTTCTAGATTGGGAAGTTTCTAGATTGGGAAGTTTCTAGATTGGGAAGTTTCTAGATTGGGAAGTTTCTAGATTGGGAAGTTTCTAGATTGGGAAGTTTCTAGATTGGGAAGTTTCTAGATTGGGAAGTTTCTAGATTGGGAAGTTTCTAGATTGGGAAGTTTCTAGATTGGGAAGTTTCTAGATTGGGAAGTTTCTAGATTGGGAAGTTTCTAGATTGGGAAGTTTCTAGATTGGGAAGTTTCTAGATTGGGAAGTTTCTAGATTGGGAAGTTTCTAGATTGGGAAGTTTCTAGATTGGGAAGTTTCTAGATTGGGAAGTTTCTAGATTGGGAAGTTTCTAGATTGGGAAGTTTCTAGATTGGGAAGTTTCTAGATTGGGAAGTTTCTAGATTGGGAAGTTTCTAGATTGGGAAGTTTCTAGATTGGGAAGTTTCTAGATTGGGAAGTTTCTAGATTGGGAAGTTTCTAGATTGGGAAGTTTCTAGATTGGGAAGTTTCTAGATTGGGAAGTTTCTAGATTGGGAAGTTTCTAGATTGGGAAGTTTCTAGATTGGGAAGTTTCTAGATTGGGAAGTTTCTAGATTGGGAAGTTTCTAGATTGGGAAGTTTCTAGATTGGGAAGTTTCTAGATTGGGAAGTTTCTAGATTGGGAAGTTTCTAGATTGGGAAGAATATAGGTTTGGAAGTTTCTAGATTGGGAAGTTTCTAGATTGGAAAGTTTCTAGATTGGGAGGGATATAGATTGGGAAGTTTATAGATTGGGAGGGATATAGATTGGAAAGTTTCTAGATTGGGAGGGATATAGATTGGGAAGTTTATAGATTGGGAAGGATATCTAGATTGATAAGGATATAGATTGAGAAGTTTCAAGATTGAGAAGTTTCTAGATTGGGAAGTTTCTAGATTGGGAAGTTTCTAGATTGGGAAGTTTCTAGATAGGGAAGTTTCTAGATTGGGAAGGATATAGATTGTGAAGAATATAGATAGGTAAGGATATAGATTGGAAAGTGTCTAGATTGGGAAGTTTCTGGATAGGGAAGTTTCTAGATTAAAAGGATATAAATTGGGAAGTTTCCAGATTGGGAAGAATATAGATTGGGAAGTTTCTAGATTGGGAAGTTTCTAGATAGGGAAGTTTCTAGATTGGGAAGTTTCTGGATAGGGAAGTTTCTGGATAGGGAAGTTTCTGGATAGGGAAGTTTCTGGATAGGGAAGTTTCTGGATGGGAAGGATATAGATTAAGAAAGATTGAAGCTCCACTGTTCTGATAGACTAAATTAAACAAAGAAAGTTGTGCATTGATTGCATGTATGATTTGTCAAGCAGTCTCCTTCAATATCCGGTTGTGCAGGCAAGACACTATTTGAGACACAAGGAATTTTTAGTTCCGCTGTAAAAGTTATTAAGCAACTTCAAGATTGTCGAAAGTGTGTGCGTGTGTGCTTGTGTGCAAACAATCAGATTAAGTTAACTCTCTGTAACTGCTTAGTCTATCGATGCCGATTGAACGGAAGTTGATAATAAAAAGAATCAAGCGATTCACAGTCACGCGCTTCCGTTGCCAATTTCTCAGCCTCTATTCCTCATCTACATAGAGCTGGGCCCATAGATTAGAATTTTAATTTATTCTAAAACAAATATACCCACGCGGTATAGTCGAGTGTGTCCAACTGACAAAGACTTGACAAAGACCGTTTGAGCCCGCTGTTTTAGCCTACTCATGGAAACAGATGGAGCCTGCTTCTAGATCCCGGAGTTTTGCATCGAATAAATTCGATACGAGATTTGGTGACACTAGACCCATTTCGCTGACCCTTGAGCACACATGCTCATTCAGGTGTCTACATCTGCCCTGACTTTCTCATCTTTGTGCCTTGGAGGTTGGCCCTCTAGGGCGTAAATTGTACGGCAAGCCACCAAGCCTTCTCTCCGTGGCTGCGCCCCAAATGGCCTCACCGCGGAATCGAGCTCAGGGACCTCGGTGCGAGAGGCAAACGCGTTTACCGCTCTGCCACTCACTCTCCAGGATTTAGAAACTCAGTGACGACTGAACGAAGAGGTCTATATCAAAGTCATCTTTCTTGAATGTTAACTGCAAACTTTAGCTTGAGAATTTGACACACACACACACACACACACACGTGCAAAGATAAGACAAGAAGACGCACAGGAAGGCTTATACACGGCGGCCTCTCTTGAGAACAATACCATCAGTTGTTGCAAAAGTCTGGCACTGATAGATTATATGCAGGAGATAGTATATAGCTGGGGTTCCAGAGAAGTTAGTGTTTGCTCAACTCCCAAACAAGATAGCGAGCATACAGCTCCACTATCTAAGGATAAACACACTTCATAGAACATATTCAATAAGGCGCTAATCATTTTTTCTCTCTCTGTCTGAAATCTCTTCTTCAGAGTTGACCGATGGCACGCAAAGTGGAATCTTCACGGCTGGCATTGCTGGTGCCACCCTTATCGGCACCTCAGCTGCTGCTGCTGCTGCTGTGGCTTCTGCCGCCGCCGCAACCGCTGACAAGCAAGACTCAAAGCGTGGTCAAAGCTCTACAAAGGTAATGTCGGGTGCACGTGTGCGAATTAGTAAATAAAATGATAACAGCCTGCGTGAAAATATGTGATAAAAACTACACACTGGAATTAAAATTTAGCTCGGCCTATCTCATACTTATCTATCATCTGAGGCAATTCTTTAGTGTCACCGATTTTAATGAGTACAGAAGAGGTACAGAAGCTACAGGGGTCTAGGTTTTGTAAAATTTTGTTAGCCTGATTGAGATTAAAAATACTTTATAAGTAGAGTTCTAAGCTACTGTGCTTCATTGCCTAAAAACCAGATTGAATTTTTAAATACACAATCACGTAATTGTAACTAATACAATGTTACCATCAGACTTATGCATATCGATCGATGGGGGCCTATGCTTTTTGACTAGGAGGATAAATTATGAACTCGGGGGGGGGATTTCACAACTAGAGGCGAAAATTTTCAAAGATATACGAGATAATTTTTTAATAGAAGGGTAATTTTCCAACTGAAGATAAATGATTCGCTAATTAATTCCGCAATCCAGATTCAATTGCTGCATCTGGCCGACGGAAGGTCCGGATTTCCCTGTCCATTGTGCCCAGTAGCTGGCGACATTGGCAGCAGCAGCCAGAACTCACAGCCGCGCCTTCTGCCAAGTCGTCGAGCACTAACCGAGCACCTGCGCAGTCACAACACCTCGGGCTGTTGCGCTGTTTGCGGCAAATGTCTCAGCTCCGCCTCCTCGCTTGACAGACACATGCTGACGCATTCAGGTGAGACTTAAAATATTTAAAAAATCGTTCGAGACTACTTATAACACGTCTAGCAAGTAGTGCAAGTAGGATATGTAGCAAATCCTAAAAAAGTAAAAATTAAAAAAACTTCCAGACGAACGGCCCTACGCGTGTCCGCTCTGCCCTGCCGCTTTCACAACCAACGGCAACATGCTCAGGCATTTGGGCAGTGCTCACAAGACTCAATCTGCTGAGCACGAGCTGCTGGCCGCGCCGCAAAACAAAGCCAAGCAATCAAAGAAAGTTAAACTACCTATTGAAGCTGTTGGTCTGCCGGCTGTCCATGCCGTGCCTAGAGATGTGCAGGTGAGAATTAATCTAGGAAATATTGCCGGTTCTCTGCCTGCACAAAATTCTACACAAACTGTTTCTCTTGGGCCTAGATTAAAACTTCAGACCTTTCAGGCAGAACCTTCAACAAGCAAAGCAACAAGCTTTCTCTACAAGCGACTTTATCTGATGATTACCGATAATGTGCGTCTCTAAAATATCTGTTATCTTCAATACTTTCTCCCATCACATTATTCGCCAGTCTCTGTCATCCCATCCCAATATTCCCCAGTCTCTCTAATCCCATCACATTATTCCCCAGTCTCTCTAATCCCATCCCAATATTCCCCAGTCTCTCTAATCCCATCCCAATATTCCCCAGTCTCTCTAATCCCATCCCAAAATTCCCCAGTCTCTCTAATCCCATCCCAATATTCCCCAGTCTCTCTAATCCCATCCCAATATTCCCCAGTCTCTCTAATCCTATCCCAATATTCCCCAGTCTCTCTAATCCCATCCCAAAATTCCCCAGTCTCTCTAATCCCATCCCAATATTCCCCAGTCTCTCTAATCCCATCCCAAAATTCCCCAGTCTCTCTAATCCCATCCCAATATTCCCCAGTCTCTCTAATCCCATCCCAATATTCCCCAGTCTCTCTAATCCTATCCCAATATTCCCCAGTCTCTCTAATCCTATCCCAATATTCCCCAGTCTCTCTAATCCCATCCCAATATTCCCCAGTCTCTCTAATCCTATCCCAATATTCCCCAGTCTCTCTAATCCCATCCCAATATTCCCCAGTCTCTCTAATCACATCCCAATATTCCCCAGTCTCTCTAATCCCATCCCAATATTCCCCAGTCTCTCTAATCCCATCCCAATATTCCCCAGTCTCTCTAATCCTATCCCAATATTCCCCAGTCTCTCTAATCCAATCCCAATATTCCCCAGTCTCTCTAATCACATCCCAATATTACCCAGCCTCTCTAATCCCATCCCAATATTCCCCAGTCTCTCTAATCCCATCCCAATATTCTCCAGTCTGTCCATCCCAGTAATTTCTAATCTCTCTCATACCATCCTAATTTTTCCTAATCTCTCATATCGCACTGAAATATTTTCGAATCACAAAATTATCCCAATCGCTTAGACTTTCTATTTGAAAAGCAGAGTGGCGCATGTTTCTATACATATAAAGTTTTTTCCTTTCCTATAACACAATCTATTCTGTTAGTATCTAAATGAGCACGTTAAAAATAATTTTCTGAATTTTAACGATTGCGTAGGCATTTTTTAGCATTCAAGCCCTGGCCACAAAAGAGATGATTGTTTTCTCCGAAAAATTAGCTAACCGAAAATTTGCGCAATCAATTGGGCGCACATGTGTCAAAGTGTTCTCGAACTCGCAGGAACAATATAGACAATGCATAGGCTTGGGGAAAACTTAAATCAAAGTTGCCTTTTTGTGAAGCCAACTGATTACGCAATGGTAGTACAGATAGCCAGGCTGATTTCAACGTGCCTTTCAACCCTAACCCACAGGGTCAAAATGCTGGAAAATGATTTCTTTATTTAGCGAATTGACTGCAATTTCTCTGCAACAGCTTCGATTCAGTGATATTGTGACCCAATTTCAACTTTTATGCTCTCCGTATTCAGAGTTCACTTCTCAGAGCCTCCAACCTCTTCTCTAATTTCACTCGGCATCTCACTCTGCTCTTAATCTTACTCTACTTTCACTCTTACTCTGCTCTTAATCTTACTCTACTCTCACTCCTACTCTACTCTTACTCTACTTTCACTCCTACTCTACTCTCACTCCTACTCTACTCTCAATCTTACTCTGCTTTCACTCCTACTCTACTCTCAATCTTAATCTATTCTTAATCTTACTCTACTCTCAATCTTACTCTACTTTCAGTCCTACTCTACTCTCACTACTACTCTACTTTCACTCCTACTCTACTTTCACTCCTACTCTACTCTCACTCCTACTCTACTTTCACTCCTACTCTACTCTCACTCCTACTCTACTCTCACTCCTACTCTACTCTCACTCCTACTCTACTCTTACTCTACTCTCACTCCTACTCTACTCTCAATCTTACTCTGCTTTCACTCCTACTCTACTCTCAATCTTAATCTATTCTCAATCTTACTCTACTCTCAATCTTACTCTACTTTCAGTCCTACTCTACTTTCACTCTTACTTTACTCTCAATCTTACTCTACTCTCAATCTTACTCTACTTTCACTCTTACTTTACTCACAATCTTACTCTACTCTCACTCCTACTCTACTCTCACTCCTACTCTACTTTCACTCTTACTCTACTCTCCATCTCACTCTACACTATGTTCCCGCACCCTCAGTGATATGGCCTCTAAATATCCTACCTATGCAATTAGCACATTTTTCTACCATCAATACTGACTATTGATGAAAAGCTAGCCTAGTAACAGTTCTCAGCAGTCTTGACAACCAGCGCTGCCCTGTAAAGGTCTAAATTGGTGTAAAGATTTTGTCTAGAAACTTTATTGCCACAGGCGAGCTTCAATTACAAGCCAGCTCAAATAGAAAACTGAGAAAAGAAAGCTATGAAAGCCGGTTGCTAAGACCGTGAAATTCTAAATTGCAAGGTGCCATACTGGTCAACTGTGGGGGTTGGTGACATATGCTTTCATCGACAGTCTCCAACAGCCTAACACAAAGTCTCTCTCTTTCACACGCAATTCGCATCTTTAGTCTCGCATTCTCAACTGAATCAAATGTGCGAAGAGGATTCCGGAGCACCTGGCCTATGACGCAACCATTATCCGAATCAGCCGCCTATTTGCTAGTATCAGTTTAGAGAAATCGACGGCACGATGCTGCCCATAGAGAAAGTGACCGCCTCATAATTGGCGGGAGAATTTCTATTACGTTGTTTTGTTTCGCTATTGCATAGAAGGCAGTGAGGCAACCCGCCCCAACCAACCCGCCAAACCCGCAGACACCGCGGAAAGTGGCGCCGAAACTCGTCCCCTCTCGTGCCCGGCCAGCCAATCGGAAGCGGCCAAGGGGCAGAGTGACGCTCCACCCGGGGGCTTATTTTAACCGCCTGCCCTCGCTTCGTGCTGCGCGAAGGCTGAGACGCCGCTATCTGCAGCTGCTTCACCACCACAGCCAGGCCCAGTCGGTCAGCTTGATAAGCTCCAGTCGCAAGCGCGTCAATCTGACTGGGATGAGCCAGACTCGCGAAGGCAAGCGAGGACGCAGGGAGAGCTCCGTGCTCCACCGCTGCGATCAGTGCAACAGGAAATGCTTCGGCAAGAAGAATCTGGTGATCCACAGGGCCACCTGCCACGGCACGCCGCCTCAGAAGACCATCTACTGCTGCCTTGGCCGCATGCAGGACGGAGCCCCGTGTGGCGAAAAGGACGAAGATCTGGCGACAATGAAACGTCACGTGATGATCAACCACATCAAGATTGACCCGTACATCTGCAAGCTGTGCAATCCGGGAGCCATTTTCACAGTCGGCGTCGATGACAAGCATCTGCACAAGCAGCACGGCAGCTTCTGCACCAGGGAGAACGCGCACAGGCATCTGCTGCAGCAGCGCAGCCACGAGGAAGTGTCAATCATGCGCCAAACACTGGATCCAAGCCACAGGAAAGAGTTCGACGTCCAGGTGAAGAGGCTTTACTGCGGCGTCGTGCGGGTGAGCGATGACCTGAAGCAGCGCCTGATCGGAGACGAGAACAGCTCGTGCAACGTGTGCCAGCTGGACCTCGGCTCGCCCGAGGCTCTGCGCTCGCACTTCGAGGCCCGACCGAGCTGCGAGATTCGCTTCGCCTGCCCGCACTGCTCACACGACCTGCTGGGACCGGAGCAGTTCCTGGAGCACCTGAAAGTCAAGCACCTGGACTGCAGCACCACGGAACCGAGGGCTTGTGTCACCAAGAAGGTCGTCTGGCTGAAGCGACCCCGCCAGAGGCCGACGAAGACTGCGGAGGAGCAGCCGCTGGACCTATCCGTGGCGGCCGTGGCTGCGTCCGTGACGGCGAAGGACGAGAGCACAGTCAGCGCTATCAACGACTCCGGCTGTCCGCAGACCCCGGCCAAGGACGCCGCTGTGCTGAACCCGTTCCTGAGTGCGTGGACTTCGCCTCTGTGGCCCGGCCTCTTTACCTGGCCCTTCAGCTACCCGCCACAGCTGCTAGCACCGAGCACGCTTCCGGCCATTGACACTCAAGCTGCTGCTGCTGTTGCTGCTGCCGCCGCTGCTGCTGCCACATCGACTCCGGCGATCCCTGAACCTGTGCTTGGAGACGCCCCGACTGTCTCTTCGGCATCGTCTGGGATTTCAAAGCTGCAGCGCCGGTCTGAGGAGGCGTCGGATGCTGCGGCGACGCCAGGCCGAGCCAGCAGCCTCGGCTGTGGCGGCGGCAACTCGAACAGCGACAGCGAGAGCGACGCGGGCCCGCTGAAGAAGAAGGCCAAGAAGAACTCTTACAAGGACGCGCCGAACCTGATCTTCTGCCCGTTCAGCAACTGCAAGCAGTCCTTCCCGTGGATGTCCTCCCTGAAACGGCACATCATCACGCACACCAGCCACAAGCCTTACTGCTGCACCAGGTGCTCGCAGTCCTTCTCCACCAAGTCCAACCGGGAGCGCCATATGGAGCGAATCCACCACATCAAGGTTAAGGGCAAGGTCAAGGACAACCCGCACGCCGCACTGAGCAGCGAGGAGCTCAGCACCTTCTTCGAGCACGACAAGGTCGCGGAGAAGATCGGCGAGGAGCTGCTCAACCAGCTCGGCAACAATGTCCTCACCTCCGTCAACCCACAGAGGCTGCTGCATCGGGCCGACTGCGACGAGGACTCGGCCTGCGACCAGGACCTGGCTACCTCCGGCGGCGCTGTCTCGTCGTCGCCTGGCTCGCCGAGTTCACTGCTCATGCAGGCCTGGACACGCTGAGCTTAGATCCTCAACCCCTGAAGTAACTCAAATCATTTTTAAGACGCATCATTTTGAGTTAAGAAAATACGTACCTGAGACTGCACCGAGTTTTTTCATTAACATTTTTTCAAGCACAGCTTCAGTTCGCTTCGCAGAGTTCAAAATTGTATAAATTAAGCTATTGTTTTAAAATTTACTGCTAACATTATGATGCACTCATTAGAAACGCACTTTAATGATGCTTACATTTATATTAGTAGTTTTGTCTTTTGTAAATTTGCAACAAATTTAGTTACTGAAAAAGCAATATTTAAGTACGAGGGCTCGTATATAATTAACCCACGCATTACTAACTGATTTTCGTAGTACTTTATAATTAACGACATGCTAACATAAATTGCTATAAAACTATATGAAAAAGCAATTAAAACTAATAACGGTTTTACTTTATTTGTGATTTTCTTCTCATCCCTGAGAATCTCACCCAAACTCACACTCTTATCCTTGAGAATCTCACCCAAACTCACTCTTATCCTTGACAATCTCACCCAAACTCACACTCTTATCCTTGAGAATCTCACCCAAACTCACACTCTTATCCTTGACAATCTCACCCAAACTCACACTCTTATCCTTGAGAATCTCACCCAAACTCACACTCTTATCCTTGAGAATCTCACCCAAACTCACACTCTTATCCTTGAGAATCTCACCCAAACTCACACTCTTATCCTTGAGAATCTCACCCAAACTCACACTCTTATCCTTGAGAATCTCACCCAAACTCACACTCTTATCCTTGAGAATCTCTCCCAAACTCACACTCTTATCCTTGAGAATCTCACCCAAACTCACACTCTTATCCTTGAGAATCTCACCCAAACTCACACTCTTATCCTTGAGAATCTCACCCAAACTCACACTCTTATCCTTGACAATCTCACCCAAACTCACACTCTTATCCTTGAGAATCTCACCCAAACCCACTCTCATCCAAACTTGCACTCTCACCCATGAGAATCTCACCCAATTAAAAATCTAATACCTCATTCCTTTTAACACTCGTAAACTGAAAACCTAACTTAACAGAGGAGTAAAAACCTCATTTAGAAAAGAGGGTAAGATTGATTTTTTAATGAAAAAATAGTTTTTTGAAAAAATCTGCAAAGTTTGGTAAAAACATTTCATTAGAGATAGACAAATTGCAGTAATCAGGAACCGGTGTGAATTAGATTACTTTGTTGTTTTTGGTGTATTTCAGAAATAAATAAACAGGTGTAGCAATTAAGAAACATTGAAATAGGCATTGAGCTGAGGCTAAATTTGTTGTTAGAACGTCAGAGTTATACGATAGGGCCATAAACCATTAAAGTATTATCATAGTTCTCAGGTTTCGTATGACCAGAATGCGTAAGAAATTAACAGAACATGATTCATAATTGAATATCTGCGTAGTCTGGAAAATTCAATATAATGTTTATCAGATTTAACAAAAAACACTTTAAGTCAGTCAATGAAGAAAGCGGAACAAAGCATGATACAAGTTATACGAAGGCTTGATTAAAGAGTTTGTAAACCGCGGCTTAAAATCATTAACTAGCCAATAGCCTAACTAACAAGCCAATAGCCTAACTAACTAGCCAATAGCCTAACTAACTAGCCAATAGCCTAACTAACTAGCCAATAGCCTAACTAACTAGCCAACAGCCAAACTAGCTAGCCAATAGCCTAACTAACTAGCCAATAGCCTAACCAGCCAATAGGCTAACTAACTACCCATAAAAGTACAGCCAATAAACCAGCCAATAAAAAACGGTAACATTATTCAAATTAGCAACACAAAAAGTGAAGCTTAAATTGAACTATTCTGTGACAGAGGTTGTGTAATAAAGCAAAACAGAAACACAAGCAAACAGAGAAAATGCGACATATTGGCTCATAGAAACAGATTTGAAAAGTCAAAATTTGCATAATCTCCCACATCAGAAGCTGCGGCAGTTGACGTAGCGGCCGCGAATCTTGCACGATTGTCCTCGGCGTAGCCGCGTAACCGTTGACGACGACTATGCCGACGTCGAGAGGCGCCAACCTCGGAGGAGACTGCGGCGGCAGCGGCTGTTGTAGCCACAACGTCCAGGAAGCGAGACATGACAAAGCTATCATTGACGGAGTCAAGGGTTGGCGGTCTTGGACTAGCAGCAGCAGAAGCAGCAGCGGCAGGAAATCTGCGACTACGCATTACACTCTCCAATCGATTACGCAACGACATAGGACGCTCAACAATGTCCGAAGCGGCTCGAATCTCAGACAGGGAGTCGGCAACTGCTGCTGCTTGGGATTCAGTGGCATTATTAACAATGGCGGCTGGTAGATTTTCATCGTCATCTAGAAGTTGATCCAGCGACGATGCCACGCTATTAACTTCGCTAACGGTGTCGCTATAAGGCGGCAGCCGCTCGTATAGGACGCAGAGTATGTCTGAGTTGGGCTGGCCAATAGGCGGAGGTGAGTCTTCAAAGCAGGCGAAGCGAGTCTCAGAGGAGACGGCCATCCAGCGCTCACCTGACGGTTGAAAATGTTGAATAGTAATTAATTAGTACAAATTTAAAATCTAGCAGATGAAAATTGCCAGTTTCTTATAGTCTTTTGTTGGCCTCTTAGTATAAAATAGTATAAATAGTATAAAAATGAACGCAATAGTCTATGGCGATGCTATTGCTGATTCTGAAAGGCGATTGGTTTCACAATATTTTGGAAGAAGTGGTTCTAAGGACATAAATTGTCCATCTGGCGTCGAGATTCGAACTCCGGACCTTTCACCTACCTGTTACAAAGCTTACCCTTCTGAGCAACTTCCAGAGAGGAACGCGAATTGAAAAAAAACACGATTAATACATAAACAATGAACTTACGAGAACCGCCGTGTCCTCCTTCTCCAACGCTGCGCCTCTCAAAACCCTGACTGCTCTTATGTACCAAACCAGAAGAAGACAAAATGCCGCGCCACTCACTGTCAGCATTGTAGATCCAGGTAACGTAGCTGCAGCCGTAGCCGTTTCCTCGCCGTTGACGTCGCCGTTCAATTAATCCAGTCGGCGCGAAAGTTACGCCATCGACAGCTAGTAGCCTTATGGAACACCGAGCGTCAAATTCTTGATCACCAACTTTGTCAGCTACCGCCAACGAAGGAATGCCGTCGGGCGATTCGACTAGGAGTGCTGAAGGCGGCGCAGATTCCCAGCTGACTAGGACGCGTTGATCAGGCGAGCCGCATAGGCGACAGTTGCGCAACAGAACCCGCTTCAATGGCTGGCTCAGATCGAAATCGTCAGCTAGATTTGTCAGTCGGAGTACTGTGCAGCGGCTCCTGTCGTTTTGTTAATAATTTCAAGGCTTAAAGTTTTTGACAAACTTAAATAAATTTCAATATAAATTCGCTAATTTGACTACTAAGTAAGCAAGTAAGAAAATTTACCAAAATTTGCAACACTGTGCTGAACTGACTAAAATGTTACCACTGTTCTTCAAGCTATCCATAAGATCTCAGGGATATACTACGAATTCTTAGTCTACTTGACCATTGTTTACAATTTGTCATTATCAAATATATCTACCAACCCCCGATTCTATCTACTAATCCCCTAATCTACTTACTAACCCCACAATCTATCGATGAAATGCCCAATTTAACCGTTAAAACGTCTTTAAAGTGAAGTGGGAGTGAATTGAAGACAGCAACTCACTGAACAATATTCTGTTGAAAGCAGGCCGTGCACATCTGTTTAAAGCTTATGCTAGACCTGGCGCAGTGGCGGAACAAGCCGCGCAAGCAGTTGTAGAGCAGATTTCTTTCGCTAACAACGCCAACGCCCAACAGGACCGACACATCGCTAGCCAGAATAGCATCCAATTCAGCCAGCTCTTTGTCCACAGCGCCTAGCATTTCCGAATCAAGACCGAGTCCGCGAAAAGTGCAACAGCTACTGGACGGTGTTGACAGGCGAAATGATGCTCGCACGGCGCGTAGGCAGCGCTTATAACTGGCTCGATAGCGGTCTAACTGACCGCCTGTAGATCGGCTAAATAAGCTGAGACTGGCTGTGGCTGAGACTAGAGAATTCAGCTCCACATTTGCCAAAGTCGACAAGCGGCAGCTGCACCGAACATACACATCGTCAGGATTAATAATGATAGAAGCTACAGCAGCACCTTCAACTTCAGTTGATGCAGCTGCAGATAGTATAGTATCTGGTTTAGCTGACGAAGAATTTATGGTGGCAATGAGAGCAGTCACCACTTCGGGATCAGATGTTGAGCCAGTAGCCGCATGAATTACTGAAGCCTTAGTTGAAGACAACTCTGTGTAGGACCTGGCCACCGGCCTGACGGGTCCCAGCAGTGGATGCAAGCAGTCTGGCCTATCGCATGCTCGGACAGCAACTAGCCAGCCGCATTGCAATAGGCGAACACTTGCCCGGCCGCAGCCTGGGCAAATCTCGCCATCGCCCTCGTCGCCATCTTGCTGCTGATGCTTCGGTCGATGACGCAGCATGACCCGCTTTGAGGTTAGCGAAATGTGTTTTCTTATTAAACCAACTTACTGATTCCGTTTACCTTTCAGTCGCTTGCAACTGATAAGCTTTTTACCTATTTCCTCCACACAGTCAGCGGTGCTGAACCAGCTGCGGGGATCCATGAAAAAAAATGATTAATTCTGGTTTAAAACTTTAATGCTTAAAAATGCTTAATTTACTATCTAACTCTGAAACATAATAGCATGTTGCTTATATTGGTAATCCTGATAGATAGTTTATAGTTTTATAACTATATAACTAAATAAATACAGATTATTAAGTTGTAACCCACTTTAAGGCATGTCTGTCCAACCAGCAACACATCTGCATCGCCAATAGAACTGTATAGCAGTGTCGGCAGCAAAACTCTTTGATTGTGTCAGTTGATGCCAATATTGAGCACTGGCAATGGTACCAAAGCTGTTATTTAAAAAATAATTAAAAACACAGTAAAAGAAGAAACATTTGTGAAGGTTTAAATATAGAAATAACTGTATCTTTATTTAAATTTAATTTAAATTTCTTTGATACTTTAGAAACCAGAAAATAATATTTTCAGAAAGTTTATACTCTATTTCACCTATTAAAATGTGATAATTGCTAGGTCTGTTACAATGAAATTGAAATACACATAAATACCCACCTTTTACCTCTCATAAACAGTGAAGCTTCATCTCTGCAGGGCAATTCAACCAATGAAGGCTGAACGCAGATGAAGCATCAGTTTAGTAAGTGCAGAGCACATGTGTAGAGAGTAATCATAATTCATCCCATTGTTCAAATCTAAAAATGTGAAATCAGGGGGAAAATATTCAAGAGGTAAATTTCTTTTAAGAAAAAAATTAACAGCTAACCTAGCAGTTTAGTTAAAAGCCTTAGGGTGAGATCTGAACACTATACATGTCTCATAAAACTGACTTACTATTTTAGCAAAACATATTATTCATGTGCATGATTAACACATATAGACCTAATGACAAAAATAAATGTATTTTCTTGTAAAAATGCTAGACTCTAGATAACTATAAAATGAGTAGGGGCCTACTAGACTCTAATTATATTTGGCTCTTGGCCTTTAATTGACATTGTCCATAGAACTAGCTATATAGTCTATAGCTATTGTATATGAATTCCAATATCTAGACTATAGGCTAGTCTGTATCATGCTGGTAATATGCAATACCAGAAGGAATTTTTTATACATTCTCTTGAATTAAAAAAGAAAACTGCCATGAGGTTATAAGCCAAATTACACAAACCAGAAAACTTTTGTTTGCGACAAAACTTTAGTTGCAATTTTAAGATCACACTTGAAATATAAAACTTTAAGGCATAAGTATGGTTTTGTTTGTTAAACTCAAATTCGTGCAAAAATCAAAATCTAAGACCGTAATGATACACGATTTGAAATTTAAGTACTGACGTGGCAGTGTCTATGGCCAAAATATACCCCATGGTTGGTGGCGCTGACGTGGCAGTTGTACTGGTGAGGAGCGCGATTTGAAATTCAAATCAGATACTTATCAATATGGCTGGTGGACACCCATCAGCACCAATTGTCCTCATCCCCACCAATGAGGTGGAGAACCTGGCCATGCTGGAGCACCTCTCATGCGACCTACAATCCATGCATGCTGTCACAGCGGCTGGCGATGAAGGTGCAATGGCCATGATGCGCTTCCTTGCAAAGTACCACCTAATGGCGAATAGTCGCCAATGCTGTGGGCAAGCTATGAAGCTTCAGCGCCAGCAAGGAGAACGGTTTAAAGATGGTTGGGCCTGGAGTTGTAACACCTGCCATGGCCAATCTTCAGTGCAAAAGGGCTCCTTTTTTGAAGGCAGCCATATTGACTTGCCACGCCTCTTTGACTTTGTGATGCTCTGGTCGATGGAGCTGTTGCTGGAGGAGATCGAACAGCAGACAAGGATTGCCCACTCCTGCGTTGTGGATTGGGCAAACTTCTGCCGCGACGTCTGCTGTGAATATCTGCAGGTGCACCCAATGCAGCTTGATGTGAGGTGGAGATAGACGAGTCACTGGTTTTCCACCAGAAACATCAGCAAGGTGCCCACCGGAATGGCACCTGGGTCCTTGGAATGGTGGAATGCAGAACTAATAAGACCATCATGGTGCCAGTTGCCAACTGCCGAGCCAAGACACTGTTTCCTATCATCCAGCAGCATGTTCTCCCCGGTACACACATTCTCACAGACAGCTGGCAGGCCTACAGCGCCCTACCCAACCACCCGGTGGTCAATCACCGCCTGGCCTTTGTGGACCTGCAGGATCCCAACGTCCATATAATCTTGTGGAGGGTACATGGGCCCACGTGAAACGCATATTGCGTAACATGTACGGCACGTAGCCGCACCAAATTGGAACATACCTGTAGGAATTTCTGTGGCGCAAGAAGTTCCCACGTCCCCACTTCCGGCACTTCCTGCGCTGTATCACGGAACAGTACCCGCTGTAGCTTCTGCAAAGCTTCTGCTGTAGCTTCTACCCGAAGGACATTATTCTGACATTTCTCAATGTTACCCGTTATCCTTGTTACGCCAGTTATCGTTTTTCGCGCGAATTTGAGTTTAACGAACGAAACCATACTTATGCCTACTTTGAAATATATATAACTCTTTTTGTTAAAAACAAAAGTTTTATTGGACAAATTGTGTTATTTCCCACTTGAATTTTACAACATTATTTAGCCCTAAGTGGCAAGGAAGCCAATAAGGCAATGGTTAAAAGAACACATTTTATATTATCTAACTTTAGCAACATTTTATTCAGACTTTTATACTACCATTTATCATAGGCCTAATAATATAAGTACTAATATTTAATACCCACTAAGCACAGCTATTTCCCTAAATACAAAGTAAAGTTGGATTTTACTCTAAAAAGGACAAGTAAAAAACAAATTTATATTATAGAACTTATATTAATTCTGAGACTTTCATGAAGATTCTCATATCGCATTTAATGTTTTATAAGGTTCGAGCGCGATTGCACCACAATTTTCAGTTAAAAAATATATTATACAGTTAGCTTTAACAAAAAACAATTAGTTATTATTTATTTGAACGAACTTAAAAAGCAAAAAGGAATTATTTATGTAATTATTTTTTTAATTTTTAAGTTTGGATTTTTCGATTAAGTAAAAAAATATTATAGTTTCTGCGCATTTAATATAATTAATTTAAATTCAGAAATCCATTACATTTAATTTAATCCGTAACGATTTTTTCGGCTTGAAAGTTTAAGGCGAGTATAAAGTCACAGAGTTAAAATACTAATAAGGTGGAAATAAACGAAAAACAAATACTGAGATTTGAAAGTTGCTCCTGGCTTTTTACAATTGTTAGCATTTCGTTCTAAGTTACAAATGTTGCTTTAAGAACTGCTTTGAACCCATACAATGCAATGCATATGCTTAGGGCCTAATCGAGTTATGCAGAAAAGCTGTGTTTCAATATATCGTTTATATTTAATTATTATGCTTTTTCCTTTCCTTTAGCTATTGAAAAGTATGTAGTGCAAATGATATTCTTGTGTTTGCCTAAAATGTTAATTTATTGTGTCTTAATATACGACTAACATTACTTATTTACTAATTCCTGATGGTCCAACTTGTAACATAAAAAATAATAATTGCAGGAGGGCTGCAGGCAGTGGCACATAATTTAGTGACACTAGACGCAAAGGCAGCGAGGAGGCAATTCTGCCCATTTCCACTGTCATCTGTCTCCTAAGCACACATGCAAATGGATACTGTATGCAGCCATATGCTCACACTGGTATGTACATCTGCCCCGCCTTTCTCATTGTCAGGCAGTATACATTTAATTGTGCTTTGCAGGTTGGCCCACAAGGGCATAAATTGCACAACAAGCCATTGAGCCTTCTCTCTGCGGCTATACCCTAAATGAATGTGGCCTTGCTGTGAAATTGAACTTAGTGTCAGGGACCATGGTGCAAGTTTGCAACAGACTTGGTATCAATAAAAAGTACAAATTCTTTCAAAAATTTATATTCATTTTTATATATTTTTTATATTTAGATTTTTTGGCAACCTTAAACAATGGCCAGCTATCAATATTATAAGCATAAGAAAACTACAGCTACAGTTAATTATCTTTATTTGAGGTTAAATTTATATAACTTTCTGAAACAAAGTGTATGTAACTATGTCCTTAAAATATAACCTCTAGCAAATAGTTTAAAGCTTGGGAAGCTTTATAGAGAAAAAAATCAATTTATAATGTAAAAATGTATTGATAAATGATAATGAGTTAGATATTTAACTACAAATATTCAAACATGATAAAACACCTAGTCATAAGGTTTAAATCATAGCTACTGCTATTCATAAGTTCCTAAGCTAAGTTTAAACCAGTACTCTTAAGCTCTCAAGTGTTAAAAATGGTAGTAATGATCAGAACTCTTAATTAAAAATATTTCTAACAAGTGCAATATAACATTTATAGAGCAAATTGTAATTCTTCATATATTTTGGTTGTAATAGTTTTGTTATTAGTGTGCTTGTACATTTAGTGATGTAATGTGATATAATGACTACTGACTAGTATACATAAATTGTTACAATAGCTAAGCCTGTAAGTGCTAAAAATTCCAAGTGGTTACTATCATATCATACATGTGCAACATCCCAAATCTTAGCCGGCCATGTGACTTAGTTTTTGCTCTATTTACGACTTAGTTTACTCTCATTTGCTCTCTTTTTCTCTCCCCTTTTTCCTTTTCTTCATGCCTTCCTTTTTTGTCCCTTGGTCCCCCCTTTGATTTTTTTGCTCTTGGTTGATTGGTTTTTGCGACTTACTTTGCTTGGCCCTTGTTTCACCTGGCCGGTTAGGCCAGGTGTTGCGCATGTATGTATCATATAGTAATTTGTTTTCTGTGTCAGTACTTCACCTGTCTTTAAGCCTGCTTAGAATGTTCTTTCTGGTAATATTTTAGTGTAGTAATTTTGAAGACTTTTGTATGGCAGTTGGACATTATCCAATATTTCTGCTTAGTAAAGTGAATAGAAGTTTCATACAGGTTAAAACTGTTAAAATCTTTTTTATTACTTTTAGCTCTTAGTGCATCAACTGAGCTGAAACAGCAGTACACATCAGAAGCAAAGAAAACAATTCAAATAGTCAATCATGCCGCACTTCAATCGCAATCCACCGGCTCCGCCACCATCGACCACTGCCGCCCGCGGTCCAGCCACTTCGCGAGCTGCCAATAAAAAATCGGCAGAAATCTCCAGCGGCGATGAGAAATTTCGTGCCCTGAAAGCTGAATATTCTGCCAAGAAGCAGCTGTACGAAGATCCCGACTTTCCGGCTGTGGCTAAGAGCATCTTCTATTCCAGGCAGCCGCCAAGGCCATTTGAATGGAAACGGCCGCATGTGAGTGCGCTCTGAGTACAGTTGAAATGTCTCATTTCTTAGATCAATAGATTGACAATTTTAAATTTGATAAATAGACTGCGAGAGGTTAACATGAACAATGGCAGCTTGATAGAGACCGTGATAGCTTGATAAAGAGACCGTGATAGCTTGATAGAGATAGTAATAGATTGATAGAGATGGCAGTAGATTGATAGGGATGGTAGTAGATTGATAGTGATGGTAGTAGATTGATAGTGATGGCAGTAGATTGATAGAGATGGTCGTAGATTGATAGAGATGGCAGTAGATTGATAGTGATGGTAGTAGATTGATAGTGATGGTAGTAGATTGATAGTGATGGTAGTAGATTGATAGTGATGGTAGTAGATTGATAGTGATGGTAGTAGATTGATAGTGATGGTAGTGGATTGATGAAGATGGTAGTAGATTGATAGTGATGGTAGTATATTGATAGTTAATGGTAGTAGATTGATAGTGATGGTAGTAGATTGATGGAGATGGTAGTAGATTGATAGAGATGGTAGTAGATTGATAGGGATGGTAGTAGATTGATAGAGATGGTAGTAGATTGATAGTGATGGTAGTAGATTGATAGTGATGGTAGTAGATTGATAGTGATGGCAGTAGATTGATAGTGATGGTAGTAGATTGATGGAGATGGTAGTAGATTGATGGAGATGGTAGTATATTGATAGTGATGGTAGTAGATTGATAGTGATGGTAGTAGATTGATGGAGATGGCAGTAGATTGATGGAGATGGTAGTATATTGATAGTGATGGTAGTAGATTGATAGTGATGGTAGTAGATTGATGGAGATGGTAGTAGATTGATGGAGATGGTAGTGGATTGATAGTGATGGTAGTAGATTGATAGTGATGGTAGTAGATTGATGGAGATGGTAGTAGATTGATAGAGATGGTAGTAGATTGATGGAGATGGTAGTAGATTGATAGTGATGGTAGTAGATTGATAGTGATGGCAGTAGATTGATAGTGATGGTAGTAGATTGATGGAGATGGTAGTAGATTGATAGTGATGGTAGTAGATTGATAGAGATGGTAGTAGATTGATAGAGATGGTAGTAGATTGATGGAGATGGTAGTAGATTGATAGAGATGGTAGTAGATTGATGGAGATGGTAGTAGATTGATAGTGATGGTAGTATATTGATAGAGATGGTAGTAGATTGATGGAGATGGTAGTAGATTGATAGTGATGGTAGTAGATTGATAGTGATGGTAGTAGATTGATGGAGATGGTAGTAGATTGATAGTGATGGTAGTAGATTGATAGTGATGGTAGTAGATTGATAGTGATGGTAGTAGATTGATAGTGATGGTAGTAGATTGATAGTGATAGTAGTAGATTGAAAGTGATGGTAGTAGATTGATAGTGATGGTAGTAGATTGATAGTGATGGTAGTAGATTGATGGAGATGGTAGTAGATTGATGGAGATGGTAGTAGATTGATAGTGATGGTAGTAGATTGATAGTGATGGTAGTAGATTGATGGAGATGGTAGTAGATTGATAGAGATGGTAGTAGATTGATAGAGATGGTAGTAGATTGATGAAGATGGTAGTAGATTGATAGTGATGGTAGTAGATTGATAGTGATGGTAGTAGATTGATGGAGATGGTAGTAGATTGATAGAGATGGTAGTAGATTGATGGAGATGGTAGTAGATTGATAGTGATGGTAGTATATTGATGGAGATGGTAGTAGATTGATGGAGATGGTAGTAGATTGATAGTGATGGTAGTAGATTGATAGTGATGGTAGTAGATTGATAGTGATGGTAGTAGATTGATAGTGATGGTAGTAGATTGATAGTGATGGTAGTAGATTGATAGTGATGGTAGTAGATTGATAGTGATGGTAGTAGATTGATAGTGATGGTAGTAGATTGATAGTGATGGTAGTAGATTGATGGAGATGATAGTAGATTGATGGAGATGGTAGTGGATTGATAGTGATGGTAGTAGATTGATAGTGATGGTAGTAGATTGATAGTGATGGTAGTAGATTGATCTCACGGCAAACAAATTTCAGGAGCTGTGCAACAATCCGAGATTCTTTGTCGGCGGAGCCAGCCGGTTTGATGTGCGCCAGGGCGAGCTAGGTAAGCTTTTTAATTATTCCACCTTTTTGTAAACTTATATTTTTTTCGCAAAGTATCTGTAATGGTTTCAATATGTAGTTTGTATATAACACACCGAATAGATTATCATGTGTACACTAAACTCAAATAATTTTTTTTCGCTTTCTGTCGATTAAATATGATTCTCGATCAATCGTTAAATAGCAATTTTTATTCGAAAGTTGTATTTTTCTCACACTTCGCATAATATCCATTCGTGTGGAAAATATTGAAACAATTGGTAAATTATCCCTAGCCAGTTCAGCTATGTAGATTTACCTGTGTATACGTATAGTTAAAGTTAGAGCACTAGATATGTTTTATTGGTCCTTGAGGCCGAGGGGCCAACCTCCAAGGCGCAGTGAAAGTGTACACTGCCTGGCAATCAGTAAGATAGGGCAGAATTCACCAAATCTAGTGTCACCAAATGATGTGCCATTGCCCGCAGCCCTCCTGCAATTATTATTATTATATAGAGAAAGAGAATGGAGTGAAAACATGATTAGATTCGCGAAATCAGACATTAGAAGGTTGACATTGAGGCGTCATATATTGGTAGAGAGACACCGAAAGCTTTAGAAAGAGGCGAACATATATCATTTGGATAGACATCGATAGAATGATAAGGACAGAATCAGATTGATAAATATACAAATAAAATATTAACAAAGAGACAATTTGGAGATTGATAAAGAGCCTAAATCTATTGATAGAGAGACCTCAAGAGATAGGCAAAGAGAAGGAAATTGATAGACAAAAGAGATGTCAAGATACAGATAGCGAGGCATCTGGAGATTGATAGAAAGACGAATAAAGATTGATAGAGAGACAACGAGAGATTGATAGAGTAGAAATAAATTGCCAAAGAGAGATGCCGAGAGATTTCTAGGGAGATGGAGAGCTACAAAGATCGCAAGTACACTTGATAGCAAGGTAATACGCAAGAATAAGTAAATAAAAATGTGCCGCATATATAAAATGTGGAGAAACTAAATAGGCTTGGGCTAATTATAAATAAAGTGAAGTGTTGCAAATGAAAAAAGCATTGCAGAATTGCACTGTATAGCGATTAATTTCAGGAGCTACCTTTCGTTTTCTTTTACTCTTCAACTCAGTTTTCTCACTAGTCTAATGCATGGGCCTTGACCTCCTGCTTGGGTTGTGCTAAGGGGTTGGTGTGCAAGCTTCTATGGGGCTCAGCGAGAGTTCATTTAGGAATAGTGAGTGGGTGTGAAATTGTACATTCTCTAGCAAGTAAATCTTCTCAGTAGCAATTTTCCAAGCATATCAGAAAATCTCTATATATGAGTAATGATATGCAAGTTAGTCGCTCTTGCTAAATTTCTATGCATTAGGTAAATATGTAGTGCATTTAGTTTTTGGCTGTAAGCTGGATACGTTTGATACTGAGTTGCATTTGTTGGAGAAAATGCATTATTGCTTTCCCACGTAGGATCAGGCTGGATTACTTAATTACTTACTTAATTACTTCTGCTAAGGTCTTAAGACTGTAGAATTTGTTTTAGTTAAAAAACAGAAGCTGCTATTCGTAAAAAGGCTTGAAATATGGTAGTAGGGTGGGAGACATTGTAGGAGTCATTGTAGGAGACAGGGTGGGAGACATTGTAGGAGACAGGGTGGGAGACAGGGTGGGAGACAGGGTGGGAGACATTGTAGGAGACAGGGTAGGAGACAGGGTGGGAGACAGGGTAGGAGACATTGTAGGAGTCATTGTAGGAGACTTTAGGAGACAGGGTAGGAGACAGGGTGGGAGACATTGTAGGAGTCATTGTAGGAGACAGGGTGGGAGACATGGTAGGAGATAAGGTAGGAGACAGGGTGGGAAACAGGGTGGGAGACAGGGTGGGAGACAGGGTAGGAGTCATTGTAGGAGACAGGGTGGGAGACATTGTAGGAGACAGGGTGGGAGACATTGTAGGAGACAGGGTGGGAGACATTGTAGGAGACAGGGTGGGAGACAGGGTGGGAGACAGGGTGGGAGACATTGTAGGAGTCATTGTAGGAGACAGGGTGGGAGACAGGGTAGGAGTCATTGTAGGAGACAGGGTGGGAGACATTGTAGGAGACAGGGTGGGAGACAGGGTGGGAGACATTGTAGGAGTCATTGTAGGAGACAGGGTGGGAGACAGGGTAGGAGACATTGTAGGAGTCATTGTAGGAGACAGGGTGGGAGACATGGTAGGAGATATGGTAGGAGACAGGGTGGGAAACAGGGTGGGAGACAGGGTGGGAGACATGGTAGGAGTCATTGTAGGAGACTTTAGGAGACAGGGTAGGAGACAGGGTGGGAGACATTGTAGGAGTCATTGTAGGAGACAGGGTGGGAGACATGGTAGGAGATATGGTAGGAGTCATTGTAGGAGACAGGGTGGGAGACAGGGTGGGAGACAGGGTAGGAGACATTGTAGGAGTCATTGTAGGAGACAGGGTGGGAGACAGGGTGGGAGACAGGGTAGGAGACATTGTAGGAGTCATTGTAGGACACAGGGTGGGAGACATGGTAGGAGATATGGTAGGAGACAGGGTGGGAAACAGGGTGGGAGACATGGTAGGAGTCATTGTAGGAGACTTTAGGAGACAGGGTGGGAGACATTGTAGGAGTCATTGTAGGAGACGGTGGGAGACATTCTGGGAGACAGGGTGAGAAACTTTGTAGGAGACAGGGTAGAAGACAGGGTGGGAGACAGGGTGGGAGACAGGGTGGGAGACAGGGTGGGAGACAGGGTAGGAGACAGGGTGGGAGACATTCTGGGAGACAGGGTGAGAAACTTTGTAGGAGACAGGGTAGGAGACAGGGTAGAAGACAGGGTGGGAGACAGGGTGGGAGACAGGGTAGGAGACATGGTAGGAGACAGGGTGGGAGACAGGGTGGGAGACATGGTAGGAGTCATTGTAGGAGACTTTAGGAGACAGGGTAGGAGACAGGGTGGGAGACATTGTAGGAGTCATTGTAGGAGACAGGGTGGGAGACATGGTAGGAGACATTGTAGGAGACAGGGTGGGAGACATGGTAGGAGACAGGCTGGGAGACATTCTGGGAGACAGGGTGAGAAACTTTGTAGGAGACAGGGTAGAAGACAGGGTAGGAGACGGTGGGAGACAGGGTAGGAGACAGGGTGGGAGACATTCTGGGAGACAGGGTGAGAAACTTTGTAGGAGACAGGGTAGGAGACAGGGTAGAAGACAGGGTGGGAGACAGGGTAGGAGACATGGTAGGAGACAGGGTGGGAGACTTTATTGGGGGGCAGGGTAGGAGACTGTAGGATGGACTGTAGACTGTAGAAAGAATTATTGATGACTAAAATCTCGGTAAAAGTTTAATACGGCCTGTACATTTTATACGGGGTATAACAGAAGCGTAGTATGCTGGAAGGATCTCCCTGCCAGCTAGTTTAATCCCCTGTAGTAGCAGTGTTTACTTTTATTGAATAATTTGAATTTGCTCCCCAGACCACCAGTGTGAGTTGACTGTGGGGAATTTCAAATTAATCATATATGTACTTTAGTTATATCTTCTGGATTTCCTATCTAACGAACAAGTAGAATAGAAGATTAAATATCAACGAACAGAAGGCACGGTTGGGTGACATTTAAAGCAGGTCTTTTTAGTTTCAGCATGCAAACTCTTATCCAGGCCTCTTAAATATTGATAGCTATGTGGCATCGGGTACCAAGAGTGTGGCAGCTAACTAAAGTGTATTAGTTGTCTGCCATTTTTCCCAATTCGTTCAACGTTTCCTGGCCTTGGCCCAAAGCAATACCTCTTCTCTTTTGATATTTTGTAATAGAAACAAACTTTGTTTGTCGGCCCCTCCAATATACTTTCTTCTTCCTTGCCCTTGGCTAATTTAGTTTGCAAGTGGAGGTCACTCTGTGTTGCGCGCGCACCGCTAGAAAATCGATTAATTCTTTTTCTTTCTTTCTCTCTAACTGAAAGCCGTTAAATGTGCTGGGGGCCCGACTGTGCGCGCGTTAAGATTGGAAAAGTGGAGCGGAAACGATAGGAAATAAAGTCGAAATCCTTCTTTGCTTTCCTGCCCCTTGTCTCCCAGTGTGTGTGTGTGTGTGTACGGCTGTGGCATTTTTCGTGTACGCGGAATATCATCGGCTATGGCCTTTAGGGCATTCCTGTGCGCCCATTCCCCCTGTTCGTGCGTCTGCAGATAGGGAATCTGTGGATTCAGGTTTGCTATAGTTGCTATGCTTTAGGAATCATCCAATGCACTGCATCTGAGCCGGGGGGAGATTAATGGACCCGAGCCTGAGTTACATTAGTCATCTTCGAACTTAACTAACCCTCTTGTAGTTATCTGCTGCCATTGAATTTTACAATTCGTTCTTGCTGAACCTTCACAAACTATGCACTTTTGTAGACTGGAGACTTCCCAATCTAGAAACTTCCCAATCTAGAAACTTCCAAATCTAGAAACTTCCCAATCTTGAAACTTCCCAATCTAGAAACTTCCCAATCTAGAAACTTCTCAATCTATATCCTTATCAATCTATATCCTTCCCAATCTAGAAACTTCCCAATCTATAATAGATGCTTCCCAATCTAGAAACTTCCCAATCTAGGAAATTTCCTATCTAAGAACTTCCCAATCCAGAAGCTACCCAATCTAGGAAATTGCCTATCTAGAAACTTCCCAATCTAGAAACTTCCCAATCTAGAAACTTCCCAATCTAGAAACTTCCCAATCTAGAAACTTCCCAATCTAGAAACTTCCCAATCTAGAAACTTCCCAATCTAGAAACTTCCCAATCTATAAACTTCTCAATCTATATCCTTCCCAATCTAGAAACTTCCCGATCTATAATAGATGCTTCCCAATCTAGAAACTTCCCAATCTAGGAAATTTCCTATCTAAGAACTTCCCAATCCAGAAGCTACCCAATCTAGGAAATTGCCTATCTAGAAACTTCCCAATCTAGAAACTTCCCAATCTAGAAACTTCCCAATCTAGAAACTTCCCAATCTAGAAACTTCCCAATCTAGAAACTTCCCAATCTAGAAACTTCCCAATCTAGAAACTTCCCAATCTAGAAACTTCCCAATCTAGAAACTTCCCAATCTAGAAACTTCCCAATCTTGAAACTTCCCAATCTATAAACTTCTCAATCTATATCCTTATCAATCTATATCCTTCCCAATCTAGAAACTTCCCAATCTATAATAGATGCTTCCCAATCTAGAAACTTCCCAATCTAGGAAATTTCCTATCTAAGAACTTCTCAATCTAGAAACTTCCCAATCTAGAAACTTCCCAATCTAGAAACTTCTCAATCTAGAAACTTCCCAATCTAGAAACTTCCCAATCTAGAAACTTCCCAATCTAGAAACTTCCCAATCTAGAAACTTCCCAATCTATAAACTTCTCAATCTATATCCTTCCCAATATATAAACTTCCCAATCTATAATGGATGCTTGCCAATCTAGAAACTTACCAATCTATAATAGATGCTTCCCAATCTAGAAACTTCTCAATCTTGTAACTTCCGAATCTAGAAAATTCATAATCTGGAAACTTCTCAATCTATGAAATTTCCTATCTAGGAACTTTTCTTGAGCTTTTTAGTTTTTAGCGCTAACGAGCCTAGATCACGGCTATGGAAAGTTAGTTAAAAGAGAACTAGTCATATATTTATTTTTTTCCCGTTTTAGACATGCTTTTAATATGTTGCTTGAATTGCTAAATGATTGAGTAGCATAAATAGTAATATTTTAATTCCCCAATCACACATAATTTTAGGGCTCATAATTTTGGCAAGCCAGCTACTGAATTGCCAGCTTAATGAAATTCTGAATGCTTCCAATACAATCGTGTTGTTTAACCTACCCTTCTTATACTAAAACATCATCTATATAATTATAACTTATCTGCAAGGTCCTGACATGTTTTGTCATGAAAATAAAGTTTTAGGCCGCTAATATACCCTGAATTACTTGTTAGTATTGTTTCGTTATGTCTTACTTATTCAATAACAATTTTCTATCCAGCTTTCTCTTAAAATGCTCAATATTTCTATCATTGCTTTGTCTTTTTAATAATAGTCTACACTTTTTTAGCTGTTTCCTTTAAGCCTTCATCAAGACACATATCTGTAACTCAGCGTTGGATATAATAGATAAACTGTTGGACCATAATATTGAACTGTAAGATCAGAATATTAAGCTTAAGGACGAGGATAATGAACTATAGGACCACAATAAATAGTGGGACCATAATGAACTGTAGGCCCAGAATAATAAACTGTAGGACCAGAATAATCAACTGTATGACCATAATAATCAACTGTAGGATCAGAATAATCAACTGTAGGATCAGAATAATCAACTGTAGGACCAGAATAATCAACTGTAGGATCAGAATAATCAACTGTAGGACCAGAATAATCAACTGTAGGATCAGAATAATCAACTGTAGGACCAGAATAATTAACTGTAGGCCCAGAATAATCAACTGTAGGACCAGATTAATTAACTGTAGGACCAGAATAATCAACTGTAGGATCAGAATAATCAACTGTATGATCAGAATAATCAACTGTATGATCAGAATAATCAACTGTAGGACCAGAAAAGCTGCTGTAGGACCATAATAATCAACTGTAGGACCATAATGAATTGTAGGACTAGAATAACAAACTGTAGGACCACAATAGTGGGACCGTAATGAACTGTAGGACCATAATGAACTGTAGGACCACAATAGTGGGACCATAATGAACTGTAGGACCATAATGAACTGTAGGACCAGAATAATGAATAATGAGCTGTGGAGGTAGACGCAACCGTCTTTTTACTGACCCAGATTCGCAAATTTCAGCGAACCTAATTTTTTACAAACTTTCAACAACCTGCAGGCGACTGCTGGCTGCTGGCTGCTGTGGCCTCTTTGTCGATGCATCCGCAGTTGTTCGACCTTGTCGTGCCCCAGGATCAGGATTTCACCGATGCCGACTATTGCGGCGTTGTTCGATTCCGTTTCTGGCAATTCGGCGAATGGACCGACGTCCTGGTTGACGATCGCCTGCCAACCTACAACAACAGGCTGGTGTTCATGCACTCTACTGACAGCAATGAGTTCTGGTCCGCCCTGCTTGAGAAGGCCTACGCCAAGATGATGGGCAGCTATGAGGCTTTGAAAGGCGGTTCCGCCTCCGAGGCTATGGAGGACTTCACTGGCGGCATCACCGAGTTCTACGACCTGAGGCAGAACACGCCCGCTGGCCTGTTCCAGACAATGGTCAAGGCTAACAAGCGCAGCTCACTAATGGGCTGCTCAATTGAAGCCGATCCCAACCAGGTGGAGGCTCAGCTGGCCAACGGCCTCATCATGGGACACGCCTACTCAATCACGGATGTGCGCACTGTGAGTAGCTGTGAAACTGTTGGACCAGATGGAGCTGTAGGACCAGATGGAACTGTAGGACCAGATGGAGCTGTAGGACCAGACGAAACTGTAGGACCAGATGGAGCTGTAGGACCAGACGAAACTGTAGGACCAGATGGAGCTGTAGGACCAGATGGAGCTGTAGGACCAGACGAAACTGTAGGACCAGATGGAGCTGTAGGACCAGACGAAACTGTAGGACCAGATGGAGCTGTAGGACCAGACGAAACTGTAGGACCAGATGGAACTGTAGGACCAGATAGAGCTGTAGGACCAGACGAAACTGTAGGACCAGATGGAGCTGTAGGACCAGACGAAACTGTAGGACCAGATGGAACTGTAGGACCAGATGGAGCTGTAGGATCAGACGAAACTGTAGGACCAGATGGAACTGTAGGACCAGATGGAGCTGTAGGACCAGATGGAACTGTAGGACCAGATGGAGCTGTAGGATCAGATGGAGCTGTAGGACCAGACGAAACTGTAGGACCAGATGGAACTGTAGGACCAGATGGAGCTGTAGGACCAGATGGAACTGTAGGATCAGATGGAGCTGTAGGACCAGACGAAACTGTAGGACCAGATGGAACTGTAGGACCAGATGGAACTGTAGGACCAGATGGAGCTATAGGATCAGATGGAGCTGTAGGACCAGACGAAACTGTAGGACCAGATGGAACTGTAGGACCAGATGGAACTGTAGGACCAGATGGGACTGTAGGACCAGATGTAACTGTTGGACCAGTTGATACTCAATACTCAGCTGAGACTGTCAAACGTCTGTCAGCCATCACCACCCCAGCATAGCGATCTCCGCCAATCACCAATCCGTAGGTGGAAGTGAACCTACGCGGCAAGAAGGGCAATGTCCAGCTGCTCCGCATCCGTAATCCCTGGGGCAACGAGGCCGAGTGGAAGGGCGCCTGGGGCGACAGCTCGCCAGAGTGGTCCATCCTGTCCGACTCGGAGAAGAAAAGTCTCGGCCTGTCGTTTGACGATGACGGCGAATTCTGGATGAGCTTCCAGGATTTCTGCTCCAACTTTCAGGTGAGATTTGCTTGTGCCGAATTTGATTTCTAGGAATCCTTTCGTGTTCGATAATCCGACAACGTAATGTCGATAATCCCATAATCCCTGCAATGTAATGTCGATAATCCCATAATCCCCCAACTTAATATCGATAATCACATAATCCCCCCAACTTAATGTCGATAATCACATAATCCCCCCAACTTAATGTCGATAATCCAATAATCCCCCAACTTAATATCGATAATCACATAATCCCCCCAACTTAATGTCGATAATCCCATAATCCCAGCAGAGTAAATCTGATTATCTCGGTAAATCAAATTTCAACCAGTACTGCTTTGTCCATGTGAACTGAAAATTCAACCAGTTAATCTACTAACAGTAGCATCACGCGTGTCGCATTCGCTCGCGCCCTCAACCAGAAACTGGAGATCTGCCACCTGGGTCCGGACAGCCTCAGCGACGAGCAGCTGGGCCCGGCCGACAAGAACAAGCGCCGCTGGGAGGCCATCACGCACAATGCCGTATGGAAGAAGCGAGTCAGCGCCGGCGGCTGTCGCAACTTTTTGGACACCTTCTGGACTAATCCTCAGTTCCGCGTCAAGGTCATCGATCCCGACGAGGACGACGACGAGAACAAGGGCTCCATCATCATCGGCCTGATGCAGAAAAATATGCGCAAGAAGCGATCGGAGGGCCTTGACCTGCACACCATCGGCTATGCCATCTACCGCATCCAGGATGGCGAGGACCGCCCGCTAGATCTGAAATTCTTCAAGACCACAGCCAGCGTAGCCAAGGCGCCAGCTTTCATTAACCTGCGCGAGGTTTGCGGCCGGCACAAACTCGACCCTGGCACCTACGCCATTGTGCCCAGCACCTTCGAGCCTAATCAGGAAGCCGATTTCCTCGTGCGCATCTACTCCGAGACCAAGAATGAGTCCGGCGAGATGGACGATGTCACCACCGTTGAGGATGTCAGGGTGAGCGGATTGCCATTTTCTGGACCGGCGCCCTACAAATATGATACTATCTTTGCCTCTCATCTCCTCTCATCTCTCCATCCATCTCACCCATCTCCTCTCATCTCTCCATCCATCTCACCCATCTCCTCTCATCTCTCCATCCATCTCACCCATCTCTCATCTCTCCATCCATCTCACCCATCTCCTCTCATCTCTCCATCCATCTCACCCATCTCTCATCTCTCCATTCATCTCACCCTTCTCTCATCTCTCCATCCATCTCATCGATCTCTCATCTCTCCATCCATCTCATCGATCTCTCATCTCTCCATCCATCTCATCGATCTCTCATCTCTCCATCTATCTCACCCATCTCTCATCTCTCCATCTATCTCACCCATCTCTCATCTCTCCATCCATCTCACCCATCTCTCATCTCTCCATCCATCTCACCCATCTCTCATCTCTCCATCCATCTCACCCATCTCATCTCTCCATTCATCTCACCCATCTCTCATCTCTCCATCTATCTCATCCATCTCTCATCTCTCCATCCATCTCTCATCTCTCCATCCATCTCACCCATCTCATCTCTCCATCCATCTCACCCATCTCCTCTCATCTCTCCATTCATCTCACCCATCTCTCATCTCTCCATTCATCTCACCCATCTCTCATCTCTCTATCTATCTCACCCATCTCTCATCTCTCCATCCATCTCACCCATCTCATCTCTCCATTCATCTCACCCATCTCTCATCTCTCCATCTATCTCACCCATCTCTCATCTCTCCATCCATCTCACCCATCTCATCTCTCCATCCATCTCACCCATCTCCTCTCATCTCTCCATTCATCTCACCCATCTCTCATCTCTCCATTCATCTCACCCATCTCTCTAGTCTTTATCTATCTCACCCATATTCTCTCCCATTTTCAATCTCTGTCACCTATGATTATCGAACATTTTATCTATTCTCTTAGTTATCTCAAAACTTTAATTATCTAAGGTGAATCACCTGTCCTGGTTTTGTCACACTCACGTTTATTCGGATCAAACACTGTTAAATTGGGTTGCAATGCTTAAACATAGTTTTCACAGGTGCACATTTTATTTCGGCTATCGTCAGTCTGTTTGTTATATCCAACTAATCGTTGTACTCGTATGTTTGGTGATGTTAGTCATTAGAAAATCATACTATTATTACATTTATATCATATAAATCTGTTCCGAACAATATGAAACTTAACTAAAATAGATTCGCATGCTATTTAATTATTTGTTTATAACGGATTTCTGCTGATGAATATAAATGCCTACTCATTCACAATTATCTGTGTCTACTTATTTTCCAGGAAATGGATCCAGCTCTACGTGTAAGTTGTAAAATCGTGTTTCTTAGCAACAATGTGATTACAAGCTTCTTCGTAGCATATTATTTAGTGATAAAAAATTGGCTGTAAACACATCTGAAAACGCTTTTTTTATTAACAGCATAGTCCCGGCGTGTTTGTCCATTTTTGTCCATATTATGTTGATTGTTAGGAGCTGTGTATATAAAGACACTAGAACTAGCTCCATTCCAGTGTCTTTTCAGAGTGTAAAACAAGCAGCGAGTCGTCTAGATAATTTTATTGAGACAGTTAAATTTTTCTACTCGCCTGGCTATTGTATAAAGATTTTCATGGCTGCAATGTTGTTCGCTTAAATATGCATTGAGTGATTTTTTAACACATTTATTCACTTTATTTTATAATAGTCCCTAGGCAGAACCCTAGACGAAATTAAAGTGACTAATTGCAGACTGGCAGAACCCTAGACGAAATTAAAGTGACTAATTGCAGACTGGCAGAACCCTAGACGAAATTGAAGTGACTAATTGCCGACTGGCAGAACCCTAGACGAAATTAAAGTGACTAATTGCAGACTGGCAGAACCTTAGACGAAATTAAAGTGACTTATTGCAGGCTGGCAGAACCCTAGACGAAATTAAAGTGACTAATTGCAGACTGGCAGAACCCTAGACGAAATTAAAGTGACTAATTGCAGACTGGCAGAACCCTAGACGAAATTAAAGTGACTTATTGCAGGCTGGCAAAACCCTAGACTAAGTTAAGGTGACTAATTGCAGACTGGCAGTACCCTAGACTAAGTTTAAGTGACTAATTGCAGACTGGCAGAACCCTTGACGTCATTTCTCTTAAAATATTATCTGCGAGCGGTAAAACACTCACAGGCAAACTTTTGCCCTAAAACAGGCAAACTCGACGTCGTTTAAGACCATTCAAAATTAAAAGCGAATAAAATCAATGCACATAATATTGCATCCGATGTACTATTGTGTTTGCAGAATGGTATATGCTTTTTTTCCCTACAGTTTGTGCAGAATGTGAAAATGTACCTTGCGCTGCGCTACGAATTTTGTTTTCAGGAAGGAGACAACTCGAAGCGACCGGCACAACAGGCTGAGGTTAAATTAAAATTCGATTTTCTCTACTTCAAGAAACACTTATGCCTAGGTTTTATATTACTGTGGCAGTATGTCACATTGTTGCAAAGACAATTAACGACAATTAAGAGGTTACATGCCTCTTTCTTATCTAATGGAGACGATTTCTGGCAAAGCAGAATCTCGTTGGGATGTAACAGTTCAGTGTTGTGCGCATTTTAACTATATACTTATGAGTTACAATATGCAGGTCATTATTACACAATCAGTGAGCAGCAAAATTCTTCATCAGTTGGCGGATTCGATGGATTTTAATTTCAAAACATTTTTTAAAATTCTGAGTACTTGGGTTTTGTGGGTGTGCTCTCTTTATTGCTTTGCATGTTCAATAAGCTGGATGGAAAATTAAATTTGTGTGTGTCTGTGTGTCTGTCTCCGCATTATCAAATCCAAATGATTGATTTAGAAATTTTGCGTCAATTGCAATTCATGTGACTCGTTTTGTGCTCTCTCAATACATTCCAATACATTAGTGCGTGTAGTTGTGCACAGTTTTGATACAAAATCTTCATTTAGGTTAGCTTTGTAGTCGACAGGCTAATCGTTAAAGTTAAAAAATAATTTGGCCTTCTTAACAATATATTTTTAGGCCTAACGAACGTGAGCTGCATTTTTACTTCTATTTAATAATATGAGTTGATTCAAAATACCAGAGTTAACCAGTTGATTAACAGTTCATGTGTTGCTTTGTCTGAAACGTAAAATAGTTTTTTCATTCGCCATATTTTTAGTTGAAGGCTGTTTTGACAGTTAAATTGCACAAAACTACTGCTTGTCAGTAGTTTAATGCGCATTTTTAAAAAAAAAACCTTTTGTTTTTCTAATCCTCGTCAGCCGGACCGCGAGCCGACAGCCCAGGAGAAGGCGCAGGATAAAGCGCTGAAGGAGGCCTTCCAGAAGATCGCCGGCGAAGACATGGAAGTTGACGCCTACGAGCTGCGCGACATTGTCAACACGGCCTTCCAGAAGGGTATGTTATATAATTTCTGTTCTAATAACAAAAAGATAGAAGCAAATTTCTTTCTATTATTGCAGCGCTGTTAAGAATTTCAGTATTCAATCCTACGAACCGTAGAAATACTGTATAAGTAGATAGCAATATCATTGATACATTTTACGGTAATTTTGTTACTAAATTTTATAGGCGCATTTTCTCTACTTAGGTAAGTAGTAAGACGCAGAAGAGATACTTCCCTTATCATACAGTTTGTGCCTTAATTTGTACCTAAAAATTCGGTACCTACAAAGAATTCAAATAAGTAAATAAGGAATCGGATACTTATTATAACTTGTCGTAAATAAGCAAGGGTTTTCTTAAGGAAAGTTGCTAGATAAAATCATTTGTGTCAATATGAATCGATGCTACGAAAATGAGAAATTCATTTGTTTTATGTATGCCAAACCACGGGTATAAATACATTAGCCAGGGAATTTGTATGGTAAGGTCTGGCGCCTCGCTGGCATGAAGGGGTCACTCGACGGGCGCTTCAGTCGCCCCAATCCTGATCGTCACCCTTGGGAAGGTCTGAGAAAGAGCTCACGTATCCTCTAGCAGGGGAGCTGCCTCTAATGAGGGCGCCGGTTGACAGAAACGCTTGGGCCATCGGGCACAGCTAGGAAGCCTTGGCGCCAATTTCAAATTGGGTCAGCCTTGGCTGAGCTTTCCGGTGTTGACTCAATTGAGACTGGGCCGGTGGCTAGCCTGTGTAGTGCAATATGCCTTGACAACTCAATTCAGACTACGCGGTGCCAGACTAAACATTTTGCGGATCTAATGTTGGCGCTTTTTGCTTATTGGCTTCGGCTTTGGTTTTAAATAGGAACAAGAGCTTGATTAACCAGCCATTTCCCGTTTGTTAATAATTTAATTTTCGACGGCTTTTTATGGCTTACGGAATGCAAACATATGCCAATGCAAATGTATGTATCTGTGGTCTGAAAACTCTGGGTGGACAGCCAGTTACAGTACAGCCGAGCCCACAAAGCTCCTGAATCTCCGCTCGTAATCCTCTGTCTCCTTCCTGCATATCTGCATATATGATCTCTCCCCTGTCTCATCTCTCCCCTGTCTCATCTCTCCCCTGTCTCATCTCTCCCCTGTCTCATCTCTCCCCTGTCTCATCTCTCCCCTGTCTTATCTCTCCCCTGTCTCATCTCTCCCCTGTCTCATCTCTCCCCTGTCTCATCTCTCCCCTGTCTCATCTCTCCCCTGTCTCATCTCTCCCCTGTCTCATCTCTCCCCTGTCTCATCTCTCCCCTGTCTCATCTCTCCCCTGTCTCATCTCTCCCCTGTCTCATCTCTCCCCTGTCTCATCTCTCCACTGTCTCATCTCTCCCCTGTCTCATCTCTCCCCTGTCTCATCTCTCCCCCGTCTCATCTCTCCCCTGTCTCATCTCTCCCCTGTCTCATCTCTCCCCTGTCTCATCTGTCCCCTGTCTCATCTCTCCCCTGTCTCATCTCTCCCCTGTCTCATCTCTCCCCTGTCTCATCTCTCCCCTGTCTCATCTCTCCCCTGTCTCATCTCTCCCCTGTCTCATCTCTCCCCTGTCTCTCCGCAGTCTCTCCCCTGTCTTATCTCGATGCTCAATTGCTCAGTGGGTAAATCTATGAGGAAAGTGAGCAAATTAAATGATTCCATTGTATTTATTTGGAAATGTTCATAACTATTAAGAAAATTTAGAGATTATGTTTCTGCTTCTCGGCATCAGTGGCTACTCATTGTTTTTTTCTTGCTTGTTGCTAATTTAATTTTATTTTGTAAATAATTTTTTTACAAAATAAGTTAAAAGCCAGTAATTGTTGTTTTCCATAAAATCCTCGGTTTGTGTTGCTTTTGTATATGCATTTATGTAAGTAAGCAATTTTCAATTAATATCAATTATATTCATTGCAGGAGGCGGTAAGTACCGAGTTTATTGAGTCTATTCAGTCCTTCAATATATATAATTTATTTAGTGCCTGCTTTATGGAAATTACTTTGTTGTTCTCCTGAAAGCACCTACCTTTTCTAATGCAATTGAGTCAACTTGAGTGTGTATTAGATAATAAGTAGAATGAGAATATACTCGTAAGACAGTGAAAGCCATTTTGACATCGATTTTGACTGCTTTCGACCGTCTATATTCTTTCACTTTCTTTATTTGTTCATTGCAGATTTTTGAAAAGCTTGATTTCGTGACATTATTTTCTGTCGTTTTCATATTTTTCATATTTTTCTGACAACTCAGTCAAATTTCTTCTTTTACAGCCATCCCACTTTCATTACATTCCACTTTCATCACATTCCACTTTCATCACATTCCACTCTCATGACATTCCACTTACATGACATTCCACTTACATGACATTCCACTTACATGACATTCCACTTGCATGACATTCCACTTACATGATATCCCACTTTCATTACATTCCACTTTCATCACATTCCACTCTCATGACATTCCACTTACATGATATTCCACTTACATGACATTCCACTTTCATCACATTCCACTTACATGACACTCTACTTACATGACATTCCACTTACATGACATTTCACTTACATGACATTCCACTTTCATGACATTACACTTACGTGACATTCCACTTACAGGAAATTCCACTTTCACGAAATTCCACTTACATGACATTCCACTTTTATCACATTCCACTCTCATGACATTCCTCTTACATGACATTCCACTCTCATGACATTCCACTTTCATCCCATTTGACCATGGCGGTGGCTGAACTCTTGTTTGTACTTTGAACATGTCCGGTGGTTCGCGGGTCAGAATGTACAATACTCCGTCAGTCAGCCAATGTTTTAGCATCTGAATTTCTAGTACCAAACGTTCACCTTGCATGCCTCAGTATAATGTAGGTGTCAATCATATTTAGTTTACTACTTATTAAGTATAGTAAGTAGTTTTTTGCCATGCCTGTATATATATATATACAGGCAATCGTTATTTGTTAGCATGCACAAATGTTTGAACAAATCAGTTCACAGTGTTCATTGGGTCTATCTCTAGAAAAAAAATTCTGTCTTCTTCTCGCGCAGTTCTTGCTAGCTATGTTATGCAACTGTGACTACGTGGATAGACACTTGTTTATTTTTTATTATGTACCTTTTTAACACAAAACATAACACACTTGTGTTTCTTATATGAATAAATATTTAAAGCTTTTAGTTTGAGTGTTGTACATTATAAGCTATCTCTTTAATGAGAATTCTCAGTGAATGTGAGCAGTGTGTGAGCTCAGTTCTCAGTGAATATGAGCAAAGTATGTTCAGTTCTCATGCAGTGAATGTGAGCAGTGTGTGCTTATTTCTCTGTAAACGTGAGCAATTTGCGCTTATTTCTTAGTGAATGGAACCAGTCTGTGCTCATTTCTCAGTGAGTGTAACCTGTCTGTGCTCATTTCTCAGTGAGTGTAACCTGTCTGTGCTCATTTCTCAGTGAGTGTAACCTGTCTGTGCTCATTTCTCAGTGAGTGTAACCTGTCTGTGCTCATTTCTCAGTGAGTGTAACCTGTCTGTGCTCATTTCTCAGTAAATGTGAGCAGTCTGTGCCCATTTCTCAGTGAGTGTAACCTGTCTGTGCTCATTTCTCAGTAAATGTGAGCAGTCTGTGCCCATTTCTCAGTGAGTGTAACCTGTCTGTGCTCATTTCTCAGTAAATGTGAGCAGTCTGTGCCCATTTCTCAGTGAATGTGAGCAGTGTGTGCTCATTTCTCAGTAAATGTGAGCAGTCTGTGCCCATTTCTCAGTGAATGTGAGCAGTGTGTGCTCAGTTCTCAGTGAATGTGAGCAGTGTGTGCTCAGTTCTCAGTGAATGTGAGCAGTGTGTGCTCAGTTCTTAATGAATGTGAGCAGTGTGTGCTCAGTTCTTAATGAATGTGAGCAGTGTGTGCTCAGTTCTTAATGAATGTGAGCAGTGTGTGCTCAGTTCTTAATGAATGTGAGCAGTGTGTGCTCAGTTCTTAATGAATGTGAGCAGTGTGTGCTCAGTTCTTAATGAATGTGAGCAGTGTGTGCTCAGTTCTTAATGAATGTGAGCAGTGTGTGCTCAGTTCTTAGTGAATGTGAGCAGTGTGTGCTCAGTTCTTAATGAATGTGAGCAGTGTGTGCTCAGTTCTCAGTGAATGTGAGCAGTGTGTGCTCAGTTCTCAATGAATGTGAGCAGTGTGTGCTCAGTTCTCAATGAATGTGAGCAGTGTGTGCTCAGTTCTCAGTGAATGTGAGCAGTGTGTGCTCAGTTCTCAATGAATGTGAGCAGTGTGTGCTCAGTTCTCAATGAATGTGATCAGTGTGTGCTCAGTTCTCAGTGAATGTGAGCAGTGTGTGCTCAGTTCTTAATGAATGTGAGCAGTGTGTGCTCAGTTCTTAATGAATGTGAGCAGTGTGTGCTCAGTTCTTAATGAATGTGAGCAGTGTGTGCTCAGTTCTTAGTGAATGTGAGCAGTGTGTGCTCAGTTCTCAGTGAATGTGAGCAGTGTGTGCTCAGTTCTCAGTGAATGTGAGCAGTGTGTGCTCAGTTCTCAATGAATGTGAGCAGTGTGTGCTCAGTTCTCAGTGAATGTGAGCAGTCTGTGCTCATTTCTCAGTGAATGTGAGCAGTGTGTGCTCAGTTCTCAATGAATGTGAGCAGTGTGTGCTCAGTTCTCAGTGAATGTGAGCAGTGTGTGCTCAGTTCTCAATGAATGTGATCAGTGTGTTCTCAGTGAATGTGAGCAGTGTGTGCTCAATGAATGTGAGCAGTGTGTGCTCAGTTCTCAGTGAATGTGATCAGTGTGTGCTCAGTTCTCAGTGAATGTGAGCAGTGTGTGCTCAGTTCTCAGTGAATGTGAGCAGTGTGTGCTCAGTTCCCAGTGAATGTGAGCAGTGTGTGCTCAGTTCTCAATGAATGTGAGCAGTGTGTGCTCAGTTCTCAATGAATGTGAGCAGTGTGTGCGTGAATTATAAATAAAACGGTAAACTATCCGGATCTTAAATTTATATATTGTTACTTAAAAAGATTACTCACAATTTTGAGGCCATCGATATTCCATCTCGATACGGTCCAGCCTAAGAGCACAATGGTGTCGCTAATACCTTCATTCGCAGAATTCAAATTTGACGGCTTCAGCGTTGAGACCTGCCGCTCGATGGTGGCCCTGATGGACGTTGACCAGTCTGGCAAACTGGGCTTCGACGAGTTCAAGACTCTGTGGAACGATCTGCGCCTGTGGAAGACGGTGTTCAAGAAGTATGACTCCGACCAGTCTGGCAACTTCAACAGCTACGAGCTGCGTCAGGCGCTGAACGCTGTCGGTGAGTTGGCGTGCTTGTCTTGTTGGAAACTTCACATATTTACTTTTTTCAACAGTAACCTACATGAGCACTTCTGTTACTCAATTTTTCAAAAGAATGTGGTGACACTAGACCCACAGCCAGCGAGGAGGCAATTCTGCCAATTTCGCTGATTCCTGAGCACACACGCACACAGATACTGTACACAGGCACACGCACACAGATACTGTACACAGGCACACGCACACAGATACTGTACACAGGAACACGCACACAGATACTGTACACAGGCAAACGCACACAGATACTGTATACAGGCACACGCACACAGATACTGTACACAGGCACACGCTCACACAGGTGTGTACATCTGTCCTGACGTTCTCATCGTCAGGCAGTGTCCTAGTTTCCAATTTAAATGGACCTCACCGTGGAATCGAACTCAGGGACCTTGGTGCGAGAGGCGAGGCAACCACTTACCCCCCATTGGATGGGCAAATCGATAAATGCTAAATATATCAATTCACTAACTAAAAATATTACTTGAAGCTGTATTTTTCTACTTTTGTAAAATTGATGACGAATGGAATGACAGTGGCACAGTTGCAGAATTGGTCTATTTAAAATTAAACAGCTACTTTATATTTATATAATATGATTATGAATAGTCACTATGAACTATATGTGTTGTCTCACGCGAAGCCAAAATTTATTTAAAAATGTAACTAGGTAGCAAACATTTCTAAGTAATTTTTCGAATAGTTTGTATTTGAGGATATTTACTTAATTTTAAATTAGATAAGTAGAGACTGTTAAAAATAGTTGAGTTTCATACACTCCTAGCTACCCGCTAAAAATAGGGATGTTTCTTTGGGTGATTCCAGTTGGAATCTGCGGTGTTTCCAGAAAAAGAAACAGCCGAACGCTGGAAACATACCAATCGGATGATTCCATGCTTAGAATCTACCCAACTGGGCGTTTTCTCGGTGCTTCTTAGTGGCGAAATGGAATCACCCAAAGAATCCTCCAGTTCGGAAGATTCCATGCTCAGAAACCACCGAGGAATCGCCATTAAATAATTCTCTGGTTGTTCCAATGGCCACTGGTTCGGGTGATTCTTCGGCGGTTTCCGCACAATTTACGGTTACATCGGCTGCTTCCTGGGTGGTTTCTTTAACTCTTGCGAGATAGGGGGGATTTTGGTAGATTCCACTCCTATTTTGCACAAAAAACCCGCCGAAGAAGCAGCCGAATTTTTTACAGGGTAAGCATACTCAGCTCTTAAATTAAATGCTGTAAAGTGACGTTAACGGACTTACCAAAATGGACCAGTAACTTGCGTAAGAAACGCTTTATAAAAAAGTAACTTCCGTTCCTTTTTGCATCCAACACGGCATACTACTCGCTGTCAGGAGGCGTATAATATGCGCATTGCGTTTCTTTTTTTTCCTGACCCAAAAATTTTTTCTTAAACTAATCGAACTCAAGGTTTCCGCGTGAACAACAAGATCTTCAGCTGTCTAGTTATGCGCTACGCCACCCGGGAGGGTATCATCGAGTTTGACGACTTTGTGCTCTGCTGCGTCCGTCTGAAGACCGTCTTCGAGACCTTCAAGGCTCAGCAGAAGGACAGCCAGGGCCGCGCTATGTTCTCGCAGGAGGAGGTGAGGCCTCATTCTCAGCCTAACCTGTCTCATTCTTATCTATTATGTCTACTTTTCTGCCTACTATATCTACTTCTCTGTCTACTATATCTACTTCTCTGTCTACTATATCTACTTCTCTGTCTACTATATCTACTTCTCTGTCTACTATATCTACCTCTCTGTCTACTATCTCTACTTTTCTGTCTACTATATCTACTTCTCTGCCTACTATATCTACTTCTCTGTCTACTATATCTACCTCTCTGTCTACTATATCTACTTCTCTGTCTACTATATCTACCTCTTTGTCTACTATATCTACCTCTCTGTCTACTATATCTACTTCTCTGTCTACTTTATCTACTTCTATGTCTACTATATTTACCTCTCTGTCTACTATATCTACTTCTCTGTCTACTAAATCTACTTCTCTGTCTACTAAATCTACTTCTCTCTCTACTATATCTACTATTCTGCCTACTATATCTACCTACTTCTCTACCTACCGTTGTCCCCTCTCCATCTACAGTTTACCTTTCAATCTATAGTCCAATCCAGCAAGTTAATCTATAACCGGCCCCAAATGCCTACTGACACAATTTGCAGTTCCTGCAGGCCATCATCTATGTCTAAGACCCGGGCTAATTGGCGCCTGATTTTGACGAACAATTTGACGGATTTTAAATGAGACTCGACCTAATATCGTCTGTTCAAAACCAGTTTTTTGCGCTTGAACAAGACAGATTGCTGTTTTTAATCCATCTTTATTGAAACTCTCATCATAATTTTGCTAGCTAGCTGACAATAAATAAGTAGTAAGTTATAAACTATTATTTATTTAGTAACACCTGTACGCACATTCATTTGGCAAGCTGCTTTATTTTCCCTTTTGTTGACGGCTGGTCAGTTCTAAGTTGGCTTGTTTGTTTTCCGTAATAATAAATGTAATAAGTCGGTTTTTCATCATCAGCCTACTTACAGTAGCGATGACAGAAAACTGTTGGCGATAGATTTGCCCTGCCTTTTTTGAGTCCTAAGCTAAGCCGCCTGCTTGTTGCACATCTAGACGACTTTCTCTGTTTTATTATCCTATAGGAATAGGGCTTATTAATATTAGGATTAGAGACAGCTTACATGTGATTTTTTGCTTTGAAATATAAAATAACAATTTACATTTTCCTTGCTTAGCCGCCTGCGTCTCTGTTACCAAAGCCTTTTTGAAATATTTATTAATTTTCTACATACATATATAATATTATATACATGGCTATATCAGAGATTTACTCACTGAAGCTTTACCAACGCTAACTTCCTCATTTGACTGTTGTGTTTTAAATTATTGTGGGACAGAATTCTTAATTTAACTGACCATAACGCATGGCTCATCATAGAAATCTGTTTATCCGGAAGCCAGTACTGACTTATTCATTCTCTTTTTTTAACAAAAAAACTCTGATTGCAAAGCTTATTCAAATCCCGCCTGTATTACTGTTAGTATTATAAAATAGTTGTTATGCTATCAATTGTGTTTATTATTCATTAATTACTAGCAGCGTGCAATGGCATGCATTAGTTGCCTGTTGTTGCTTCTAATTGTGTGTTTTCTATTTATAAAAATAGGCAGTTATTAAAAAGTTCATTATTTTGCTCGGTCGCATATACTAACTAAAAATGAAACATTTTTTAGCTGTCTGTCCGCTTTTTTGCTTGGGTGAAAGTTTCCAAAAGCTGATCTAAGCCGCTAAGCTGCTCTTAATGTTTCTCACAATGTTATAATACGCTTTATACACTTACCTGGCCCTACAAACACTATACACCCAACATGTAGTACATCTAAAACATAGTTGCAGCTTTTTCTCTGTCACTATGGTAACAATGAATGCGATATATTGCAAAGCTGGCTAACAACACACCATTTATGCGAGCTAAACGCTTTTGCCTAATAGTTAAAACCAATCAATTTTTTCTACATTTTATTGTGAACTCTGTGTGAAGCCGAGATTAAATAAAAAGGCACCAATAGATGTGCACTCAACACCCGATGGCTCGATAGCTTGTGATTGTTTTGCTTAGTGCTGGGACATAACAAAGTAGGTGTTGTTGCGACTTCAAAGTTTGAATAACTCTCTATTTCTTTCGCAGAGATTAAAAAACTGTTTAAAAAAAGTTCACTTGCTCAGCCGATCACGTGACTATAGGTGACTCAGCCGATCACGTGACTATAGGTGACTCAGCTAATCACGTGACTATCAAATTAGACGAATGAAAAGCCAAGTTAAATGCATTTTTAGGCAGGTAAAAAGTACGCAGGAATTGACTGGCACAAAAATAACTCTCTTTTAGCACATTTTAGCACATGTATTTAGTCAGTTTTTGACGCAACTAATATAAAAAGTGCAAAAACATTACTGTGTACTATACATATTGATTACGAGAAATTAAAATGTAAACGCATGTCAATTGACTTTAAGTGAATAGAGATTAATATAAATATTGTAAGTAAATAGCTGGCATGCAAGTATGCAAGTTCATTCGCAATTCTATATGATCAGCTATTGTTCAATTCTAGAAAAACAAGGATGAGCACACAAAATGCCATGCTCAGCTGAGCGAAGGTCACTGGTTTGCGAGTCGCTGACCATCAGGTTATAGTAGTATATGCTCTTGAGAACTGAACCTAAATTACAGTAGGCTTATCCCTCCCGTGTCTAATCTATCCCGTGGCCTTATCTTTTCACTCATCTCTCCAATGTCTAATGTCTTCCGTGTCTCATCTCTCCAATGTCTAATCTATTCCTTGTCTTATCTCTCCAATGTCTAATCTATTCCGTGTCTCATCTCTCCAATGTCTAATCTATTCCGTGTCTTATCTCTCCAATGTCTAATCTATTCCGTGTCATATCTCTCCAATGTCTAATCTATTCCGTGTCTCATCTCTCCAATGTCTAATCTATTCCGTGTCTTATCTCTCCAATGTCTAATCTATTCCGTGTCTTATCTCTCCAATGTCTAATCTATTCCGTGTCTTATCTCTCCAATGTCTAATCTATTCCGTGTCTCATCTCTCCAATGTCTAATCTCTTCCGTGTCTTATCTCTCCAATGTCTAATCTCTTCCGTGTCTCATCTCTCCAATGTCTAATCCATTCTGTGTCTCATCTCTCCAATGTCTATTGTCTTCCGTGTCTCAGCTCTCCAATGTCTAATCCATTCTGTGTCTAATCTCTTCTCTCTAATGTCTAATCTCTTCTCTCCAATGTCTAATCTCTTCCGTGTCTTATCTCTCCAATGTCTAATCTCTTCCGTGTCTTATCTCTCCAATGTCTAATCCATTCTGTGTCTAATCTCTTCTCTCTAATGTCTAATCTCTTCTCTCCAATGTCTAATCTCTTCCGTGTCTTATCTCTCCAATGTCTAATCCATTCTGTGTCTTATCTCTCCAATGTCTAATCTCTTCCGCGTCTTATCTCTCAATGTCTAATCCATTCTGTGTCTAATCTCTTCTCTCTAATGTCTAATCTCTTCTCTCCAATGTCTAATCCATTCTGTGTCTCATCTCTCCAATGTCTAATCCATTCTGTGTCTCATCTCTCCAATGTCTAATCTCTTCCGTGTCTTATCTCTCCAATGTCTAATCTCTTCCGTGTCTCATCTCTCCAATGTCTAATCCATTCTGTGTCTCATCTCTCCAATGTCTAGTGTCTTCCGTGTCTCAGCTCTCTAATGTCTAATCTATTCCGTGTCTTATCTCTCCAATGTCTAATCTCTTCCGTGTCTAATCTCTTCTCTCTAATGTCTAATATTTCCTGTGTCATTTATGGAGCCTATAGTAGCTTTATATCTAAAGCTTTATCTACTTTTTTCTATCGCCCTCAGAATGCACTTTATTCATCAAAGCGGAACTTCCTTAGTATGCAGCGATCTCAAAGCCAGAATGGAAAGGATATTCTACAACTAGTTGCTTCTGATTAAAGCATAAATAAAATAATAAAGGTCAACAATCAAAAAAAAGAACAGCAAGCTGTTCAGGAGGAATCGCAAGTTGCCATAGGAACACAGAGCTCATCACGGGTGATAAAAAAAGCAGGGCATGCATAAAAGCCGGAGTTGAAGCAGAGTAGGGGGTATTAGGAGCAGGCCAAGCATATCAACAGATTAAATGTACTCTGTGAAAGCATACACTTCTCAATAAATAAATCAGAGGTAATCATTAGAAGAGAAATTATAAGTTTTTAACAATATTTTCAATCTAAAAGTCGTTACAGGTGTGGGGAAATTAGTAAAATGGAGTGTGGGGAAATCTGTAGTTTCAAAACCAATGGGGTGTGGGGAAATCAGTAGTTTCAAAACCAATGGGGTGTGGGGAAATCAGTAGTTTCAAAACCAATGGGGTGTGGGGAAATCAGTAGTTTCAAAACCAATGGGGTGTGGGGAAATCAGTAGTTTTAAACCTACTGGGGTGTGGGGAAATCAGTAGTTTTAACCCCACTGGGGTGTGGGGAAATCAGTAGTTTTAACCCCACTGGGGTGTGGGGAAATCAGTAGTTTTAACCCTACTGGGATGTGGGGAAATCAGTAGTTTTAAACCTACTGGGGTGTGGGGAAATCAGTAGTTTTAACCCCACTGGGGTGTGGGGAAATCAGTAGTTTTAACCCCACTGGGGTGTGGGGAAATCAGTAGTTTTAACCCTACTGGGATGTGGGGAAATCAGTAGTTTTAAACCTACTGGGGTGTGGGGAAATCAGTAGTTTTAACCCTACTGGGGTGTGGGGAAATCAGTAGTTTTAACCCCACTGGGGTGTGGGGAAATCAGTAGTTTTAACCCTACTGGGGTGTGGGGAAATCAGTAGTTTTAACCCCACTGGGGTGTGGGGAAATCAGTAGTTTTAACCCTACTGGGATGTGGGGAAATCAGTAGTTTTAACCCCACTGGAGTGTGGGGAAATCAGTAGTTTTAACCCCACTGGAGTGTGGGGAAATCAGTAGTTTTAACCCCACTGGAGTGTGGGGAAATCTGTAGTTTCAAAACCAATGGGGTGTGGGGAAATCAGTAGTTTCAAAACCAATGGGGTGTGGGGAAATCAGTAGCTTCAAAACCAATGGGGTGTGGGGAAATCAGTAGTTTTAACCCCACTGGGGTGTGGGGAAATCAGTAGTTTCAAAACCAATGGGGTGTGGGGAAACAGGGCAATATTTACTAAAATTTCAAGCAATTAAACTACAGAATGGTGAATAAATGGAAGTTGACTGACAGTTTGTTTGGTGGCTGATTAAACAATGTGAAATCAATTAAAAATCTCTAAATAAAAAATGAATATTACAAAATAATTTATTGACAACAGTTGAAATTATTTGAGTTTGAGAAACTGACAGAAAACTATTGTCACTGTCGATTCGCGCCACTGCCAAGCACCGCAACATCGTCGCCGGCATCTTCGTCTGTTATCGCCGTGACAGCCGCCGTATTCTCGATCATGCTGTAGCCTTCGAAGTAGCCTAATTTATCGTCGTAGAATAGATTGTCCTCGGCGATGTTGTAGCGTCCGCCGTGACGGCGACCTCCGCCCCGGCTGCGACCGACGCCTTGAACGTCGCCGGCACCACCTCCGCCATTATTTAATAGCAACCTTCTGCGTCTGTGTTGTCGCCTATTGAAGCAGTGCTGCTTCAGGGAGACAAAGGAGGCAGTCAGCAACAGCAGCAGCAGCAGGACGCCGATGCCGAGGCCCAGTTCGACGCTGAATGGAAGCCGATTGCTGCCAGTGAGCGGAGGCTGGCTGTAGCCGTCAGGCGGCGTTGTCAAAGTGTTCTGCGGCGCTGCAGCCATTGATGTCATAAGGCTGGCGACAGTGCTTGCTGCCATGGCGACGTGGACCTAAGCGCCACCTTTTTACTAACAAAGAAGCCTACAATACAGCCTCGTTTAAGAAGCTTATGGTGAGTGTTAATTGGCTGAACTAGGTGTGTCTGCAAATTAGTACAAGTTGAGGGTGGCTTAATAGCTAAAATGGACTATTTGCTATTATAAAATTTGCACAATGTTTAGCTAGAAATTTTTATTAAAAGGATTTTATTTGATTACCAAGATAACTTTTTTGTGTGGACTTTGTACATTGCATCAGATCATACCAGTCTTTAAGGCATAAAAATGAACAAATACGGGCTTCTTGAACTTTCATAAAACTTTCATAAATCTCATAAAACTATTCTTTAATGTTTCATTAAACAAAATAATAAAAAGGACTAAACTTTAATATAGTCATGGGGACCTATTGAGGCTTTGTCCTATTTATCCTATGATTAGCTTAAAAGCTTTTGTGGGAAGCCCAGATATATAATTATACTAGACTAAGCAAAAGCAATGGACAGGTAAAATGAAGGTTCTTGGTAAGATAAATAATAAATAAATAAATAATAACTAGAATTAAAATTCAACAGAGTCATGGGGACCAACTAGACAATAATATATTTTATTGACCAATTAGAAGATAGCAGATATAAGTAAATAAATATAAAGTTGATCAGAAAACCTAAATTATTTTATGGATTAAAGTTCAATAAGTCCCTAAAAAGCTGTCATAAAGTAAAAAGACCCAAAATATTTAAAAGATTTTAGGTGCATTATTTCATACTAACACCATCTAACATAAAAGCAAAGCAAATCACCTAATTTAGGTAGGACTAAATTTTACTTTAAATATAATGATTGCTGCTTCTTTTTATAGTTCTATTTTTCTGATAGCAATTTATAAATAGGCCTAACAATTACTAAATTTACAAAGAAAGATAGAAAACTCTTACAACATTTTAAACATATAATAATATATAATAATAATATATAATTATTAAATAATTATTATAATTATTAAATTATTAAATAATTATTATTAAATTATCATTATATAATATATAATAATAATAAAGAAAAGTGCCACGTCTATAATTATGTCTCACTTAGTTATTCAGAACAATTAGCTACAAGGACGCAAAATTATACTAAACCAATACTTTAAAAATCAAATTTTAGATAAGCTTTAAGGCTTAATAGAATATTTTTATAGACCTGCCTATTTCGGCTAGACTAGACCTAGACAACATTAATGACACATAACTCAAGACTGGCAAACTCTGAGCACACATTAAGCTAGTGAGGCTAAAGTCAGGCAGGCTTGTCTTTAGTTTCAGGATGCTTTTTACTTCTTAAATACATATAATTATATTGTATCGTTACCGTTATCTTCATGATATGGGATTTAAATTTTAGGACAGACACAACTAGCTTACTAGAGTAGCAGAAATTGGCATTTAACCCATAATTTGTGCCTGCAGGCTGCAGTTGTAACACTACCCCAGTTGATACTTGTGCTTCTGCATCGATTTCAGATTTTTCTGCTCATTTTTTTCTTTTGAACCAAACAGTCAAGAAAGCAAGGCAGCTATCTTGCAACGGTCTTCGAATTCGTGAGTAGTAAGTGAGGTCATATTTTTATTTTAGGTTTGAAAGCTTTTTCCTTGAAAGAAGCCGCAGTAAAACAATTAAAAGACACGTTAACATACTTAAAGTAAAGCTGGCCAATGCATATACAGTACGTATATTATAAATGTATTTTTGTAATTTACTAATTGTGTACATAGGTCTTTAATTATATTTAGTTCAACAACAATCTTCAAAATATCTTGCAGCCACTTGTCATTGCTCCCTTCATATTTATATAATTGAAAGCTATTGTATAGAGTACCGCTTTGAAGGTCGTGTTGTAACGCAGATTTGGCTTCACGGAGTGTAACACGGGTGCCCTTCAACCTGCCCGTACAATATTGATATAATTTTTATCACTTAAATACCTTACGGGACAAATAATGTATAACATTTTAAGTTTTTATTTTGGCTAAGATTTCGTTAAAATTCCGTTTAAAAACCTAATTTAATAATTTGATACAGTTTTTTATCTCGACATGTGTCGTTATATTATATCGTGATAATACAACTCAAGAATTGGCTTAACAGACATAAATACTTCAGGCAAGCATGACAAGTAGGTAAATTTAATTAACGTCTTATTCATTCGCTATTTGTCGTTACTTTTTATCAGCAAGTTTTGAAAATTCGGTATTAAAAATGCACATAAACAGAAAATTGTTCATCATGCATCGCGCATTGCTTTGAAAAGTACGAATTAGCGAGTGTACAGACTGGAGACAAAAGGAAGTTACTTTAGTAGTCCTTGAAACTTTATGCGCTCGTATAGTCTCATGTACATGTGAACAATGCGTAATCATGTATATTAATGAAATCATGGATATCGTTGCTCAGTTCAATGCTAGTATTTGCAGTTTTAAATTGTGTATCTTTTTAACAGCGGCAGATCGCACGTACAGTGCAGGTGACACAAATATAAGCGCGGACGAAGTTTAGATACTGTACATGCATTTTTGTAGGCCGAGTTCTACGGCCTTTCTAGAGAAAGACCAGCTTGGCACAATATTTAATCGCGTGCATAGAGAATTCGGTCAGAACCGAACATGGAATTTCATTTTATAAAGATTGCAGGCAGCATAGTAATTTGCTCATTCTGAAAGGTAAACGCGGAGGAAGCGAGAAATATTTTCTGTCGCAGCAACTGCAGGCTTGGTGGCCAATCAGGTGGAAAAATTGTTTAATTGTACCCGCTAATACTGTCAAGGTTGATTTGCGGTTGACCGACACTGCCATAGCTCGGCCTCATTTGCACCTGTGTAGTGAGTCCAGAATATATTATATTGCATACTAAGGTGAGGATTATTGACTGGATTGCTAGTCTATGCTCAAGGTGAGGATGATTTAATGGATAGCTTCTTTGCTCAAGGTGAGGACGATTAAATGGATTGCAAATCTATGCTTAAGGTGAGGATGGTTGAATGGATTGCTAGTCAATGCTCAAGGTGAGGATGGTTGAATGGACTGCTATTCTAGTGCTCAAATTTAAATTAATTTAATGGATTGCTAGTCTATGCTCAAGGTGAGTAAGGTTTAATGGATTGCTAGTCAATGCTCAAGGTGAGGATGGTTGAATGGACTGCTATTCTAGTGCTCAAATTTAAATTAATTTAATGGATTGCTAGTCTATGCTCAAGGTGAGTAAGGTTTAATGGATTGCTAGTCAATGCTCAAGGTGAGGATGGTTGAATGGATTGCTAGTCAATGCTCAAGGTGAGTAAGGTTTAATGGATTGCTAGTCAATGCTCAAGGTGAGGATGATTGAATGGACTGCTATTCTAGTGCTCAAATTGAAATTAATTTAATGGATTGCTATAGTCCTATACTCAAAATTATGAAACAAATTGCCATCCTGATAGTGCTCAAGTTGGCTCCGCAGCCGCCGAATGTCATCTTCGAGTCCTTCGTCAGAGGATGGTGCTGCCAATGTAAGCAGGCATCTCAAATTGAGCCTGGTTCAAGGCAGCTTAGCCGACTCAACTGATCCTAAAAGCAATTCGGACGACAATTCGGAAGGGTCGTCACCAGCGCAATTGAAAGCGGTGTTAAAGTCAGCAAGACAAAAGCAGCAGCAGCAGCAGCATAGGCACCCTATTTGCAATCTGGGCCACAGTAGTCGGGTTATGTTTCTGGAAGATGAAATGGAAAAACTGTTGGAATTCAGCCAGCAGAGCAGCCAGATCATCAACGACGAGCTTCAGGTTCGGATTGTTTTGTGTGCTCTGGCCGCGGCAGATGCTCCTTGCGGCAATCTCGCGCTCCAGAAAAGCGTAAAATTCGATTCCTGTTTGCAGAAACTGCTGGGTCGATTCGAAAGTCAAAAAGGTGCCCTGGAGCGGCTGATGAAGTCGGAAAGTCAGAGCTCGAGTCCGGCCGCCGCGTCGGTGACGGCGCCAATCTCGGATCCGGACTCAGAAGATTTGACTCCTACTGCTCAAGGCCTCAGCGATGAAACTGCCCAGCTATACCTGTCCAAGCTGCGTCGGTTGATGCAGCAATTTTCGCGAGCTGTCAGCCAGTCAAGCCTGAAACCTCTGCCCACTGGGGCCGAAGCTGCGACCGGTGCAAGTCGATCGAGGTGATAATTATGACTGATTTTCAGCATACGGAATCTGAGTTGAAGTAATAAAAACATGTCCCCACTGACTCTGAACTCTGCAGGTTGCGAGCTGTCACTAGCAGTCAGCGTCGCCGGATACGAGAAACAGCTAGACCGCTGCGGATCCTTGACGGTGTTGAGGCTCTGGACATTGCCCTGGTTGTTAATGAAAACAACAGCATACACTACAGGTCAGACGGCAGTGGGCTAGCCTACCTGGACGCGTCCAATTATCAAGCTGAGTCGGGCTGGAGGCCGCTGCCCAGGCAAACACTGTACTGCGCTGTCAGCGACTCGCGCGATATCGCTGTGGTAGATACGCACGGCCGGCTGCTGACGCGCTTCGGCATCCAGGACGGTGGGGACTTCTTGATGTGACTGCCACTGTGTGTCACTGTCGACTGTCACCGGTACTGTGTGTCACTGTCCACTGTCACTGGTACTGTGTGTGTCACTGTCCACTGTGTCACCGTTACTGTGTGTGCACTGTCCACTGTCACCGGTACTGTGTGTGTCACTGTCCACTGTCACCGGTACTGTGTGTGTCACTGTCCACTGTCACCGTTACTGTGTGTGTCACTGTCCACTGTCACCGGTACTGTGTGTGTCACTGTCCACTGTCACCGGTACTGTGTGTGTCACTGTCCACTGTGTCACCGTTACTGTGTGTGTCACTGTCCACTGTCACCGTTACTGTGTGTGTCACTGTCCACTGTCACCGGTACTGTGTGTGTCACTGTCCACTGTCACCGTTACTGTGTGTGTCACTGTCCACTGTCACCGGTACTGTGTGTGTCACTGTCACTCTGTCACTCTGTGGTTTCACAGATTACTGTCAGTCAGTCACTGTTAGCAGTATTCGTAAAAACTTTAAAAAGAGCACGGGGTATTTCAAATACCCACATTTTTTCTGTACCCTAAAAGTCCCACGCATTTAAATCCAGAAAACGGTCTAATATTTTCCGCTCTATATGATAAAACAACATTAAGAATCCCGAACATCGGGTTCATCGAGATATCCAAAGATTCTCGTCGGGGTGTCTAGTGACAAAAACCACAAATAATATAGGCAGAATTATTCTGTTTACCAAATTTCATCATGTAACAATAATCGAGTATTTTTATTATTGTTTAGTAATATTGTTAATATTTATATGATTGAACAAATATGGATTCACCATACGAGAAATGTCGGTTTATACAGACCAATGTCAGTTGTCCTTGTCACCTGGGTCTTTGACAAGAATCGCTGGATGTCTCGACGATGGCTTTGAAAGCTAGTTCATCGTAGGCAGGAAAATAGCGCTATCAAGCTTTATCACAATCGCATTACTCAGGTGAGTCGGACAAGCCAGGTAATTTCGAACGACTCAGCTACATGCGAGCCTCAAATAAACTGCTGGTGTCCGACTATCACAGCCTGTACATCTGCGACCTGTGCGGCCGCGCGCAGAAGTCCCTGCACACATTCAGTTGGATAGTTGGCCATTGCGTGGACGAAACTTCCAGAAGGTATTCTGCCATTCAGCTAAATATCTGAAGCCATGGTTGTCATGGTATCATTGTTTCAATCAATAAAAAAAACTTTGCTAGACTAAGAACCTGACATCATGGGCTAATGTATTCCACTCTAACCAATGAAACAACTTCCAGAATCCCAAAACATTTGCATCGTCGCGATATTAAACGATTCTCGACGATGCTGACTCGGACCGTTCTGAAAGTTTTGAAACATTCTAAGGGCAGAAAGATTTTGATCCATAAGGTGGGCTTTCACGAAAGTCGGTCATTTGGTTTTTGGAGCTATCGTGACTTAGGCAACTGGTGTTTAAAATATCCCCTGTGGTATTTTCCCTGTATGGAGAAACTAGCCTGGTGTGTCTACTGTTAAGTGACACATTTCATGATGAATTGAATTCTACAATGTACCACAGGCTCTACATCGCCGACAGAGTCAACGAATACGTCTCCGTCTACTGCCTGGACACACTGTCCCAGCGTGGCAGCCTCGCGCACAGCGGCTTCACAGACGGCCTCAGCTCCGTCTGCCTGCTGCGCGGCCAGCTGCTCGTGTCCGACCGCGGCGCCAACCGGATCTTCGCCTTCAATTCGGACAGTCTGGAGCCGATGTACTCGACGCCGCTGCGCTGTCCGCTGTTCCTAACCACCGATCTGGATAGGAGCGTCTACGTCACAGTCGGCGGCGGCTGCGAGAACGCGGTCAAGATTCTGGACAGTCGGTGCCGCCTTCAGCGCAAACTGGTGCCAGGCTTTGAGCAGTTCGGGTCTCCTGGCGGCCTCACGGTGGCTGCGGATACTTCCGAGTTGTTTGTTTGCGACCTGGACAATAGGCGCATTCAAGTGTTTAGACTCTAGTCTCTAGCAATGCCTCCAGTACCTGATCAATCAATATAAGGGCCCGTTTAGTAACGGACTTACGAGAATCGGAAACAAATCAAAGTAGCAAGTGCATGGCTCGATTTCTGGTTCTATTTTTAACGAGGAATATAAAGCGTCTTGCACAAGAACACAAACTGCTCGGCCTAGTGCTTCCTTTCATGTGTACATAATGTACTTATGTTCGTGTGTACATCATATAATTGTGTTTGTTAATAGAAGGCGCTTCAGCCCGGACTTAACGGTAGAACTATAAGAAAGGGGCGAATCCCCCCCTGACAAATCTCTGTGCTGCACCCGAACGGTGCAACGCAAGCACACGAAACTCAAGAACACGGGCCAACTTTTTGTTGCGCATCTTCTGAAACAAGAATCAATCCGCCAGCTCTTCAGATCGTCGAGATATTCAATGGTTCTGGCTGGAGGTTGAATTTTTCCTATAAGCGCTAGTGTATTTCATACACTCCCATACACAAATTAGCACTGCACCTCTGTGCAGCCTTGCCAGGCCTTCAAAATTTATCAGCATGTCAACCGAATGTGCCTGCATTATCTCTATCTTCACTGGTCACCTAAATTCATCTAGACGGACTAGCTTGACCTTCAAGGGCTACAACAGGTGGAAATAGGCCACTATGGACACCCTGACGCGAATTTCTTCAATTTCAGAGATCATGCCTAAATATTGGGCGCAGGTCAACCACAGGACACCATCGCCTAGTGACCTAGTCTGTCAACCAATCAGTCACCACCCAACGCTGTAGCATTCAGGCGCTTCCAAAAATGTTTTCAGGGGGATTCCCACCCTTGGTTTAAAAACGGGTGGCAAAATGGCTTGCCAGTATTCCAACTGTTAAACCAGGCCAGACAGTTACAAGATTTCATATCCAAGGCCTATAGTTGTTTCTTCGAGCTTGCGTATTTTTATTTTCGAGTAAATCAACAGTCTTGTTAGATAAAACTCGATTTGCATGAACAGTTTATTAAACGAGGCAAGTGCAAATAGAATCGATGAGTCAATCCGTAGCTTGACACCAAAGCCAGTGAGTCATCAGTCCTGACTGTTAGCTACGCTGACCTCCTCAGCTGGCGGGTCTTCAGCTTCTGACTCGCCTGTCGTCATGCGCCGACTGTTGTACATGCTTATGAAGCGATCGCCTGAAGGCTTCGAGCTGAGCCAAAGCCTGCCAGCTTGAAGGGCGTTGCGCCGTTCTGAAGCCGCCTGCTGCTGAGGCTGCTGCTGCTGCTGTTGCTGAGGCTGCTGAGACTGCTGCTGCTGCTGCTGAGTCTGCTGTGGCTGCTAGGTTTTCAAGCGAGATAGATAAAAATCTATAAAAATAAAATTAGAATCCACACTATTGGAACTTAATTTTTTACTTACCATTTCGTTGTCCACAAATTTGGCAGCATTGCGACGCCTCTGCGATCTCTGCATGGAGTATATTAGACCTGAATATTCTCAACTCTTTGCATACCATGCCGAAGAAAGAACTAAAATCGTGACGAGAGTGTGTTAGATATGACGAGAGTGTGTTAGATATGACGAGAGTGTGTTAGATATGACGAGAGTGTGTTAGATATGACGAGAGTGTGTTAGATATGACGAGAGTGTGTTAGATATGACGAGAATGTGTTAGATATGACGAGAGTGTGTTAGATATGACGAGAGTGTGTTAGATATGACGAGAGTATGTTAGATATGACGAGAGTGTGTTAGATATGACGAGAGTGTGTTAGATATGACGAGAGTGTGTTAGATATGACGAGAGTGTGTTAGATATGACGAGAGTATGTTAGATATGACGAGAGTGTGTTAGATATGACGAGAGTGTGTTGGATATGACGAGAGTGTGTTAGATTTGACGAGAGTGTGTTAGATATGACGAGAGTGTGTTAGATATGACAAGAGTGTGTTAGATTTGACGAGAGTGTGTTAGATTTGACGAGAGTGTGTTAGATATGACGAGAGTGTTTTAGATATGACGAGAGTGTGTTAGATTTGACGAGAGTGCGTTAGATATGACGAGAGTGTGTTAGATATGACGAGAGTGTGTTAGATATGACGAGAGTGTGTTAGATATGACGAGAGTGTGTTAGATATGACGAGAGTGCGTTAGATATGACGAGAGTGTGTTGGATATGACGAGAGTGTGTTAGATATGACGAGAGAGTGTTAGATATGACGAGAGTGTGTTAGATATGACGAGAGTGTGTTAGATATGACGAGAGTGTGTTAGATATGACGAGAGTGTGTTAGATATGACGAGAGTGTGTTAGATATGACGAGAGTGTGTTAGATATCACGAGAGTGTGTTAGATATGACGAGAGTGTTAGATTTGAGTTGAGGGCGTTAGATACGACGAAAAAGTGTAAGACTTGACGAGAAAGTAATAGATTTGGCGAGAGGGGTTTAGATATAACAAAGGGTGTTAGATATGACAAAGGATGTTAGATATAACAAAGGGTGTTAGATATGACAAAGGGTGTTAGATATAACAAAGGGTGTTAGATATGACAAAGGGTGTTAGATATGACAAAGGGTGTTAGATATGACGAGAGTGTGTTAGATATGACGAGAGTGTGTTAGATATGACGAGAGTGTGTTAGATATCACGAGAGTGTGTTAGATATGACGAGAGTGTTAGATTTGAGTTGAGGGCGTTAGATACGACGAAAAAGTGTAAGACTTGACGAGAAAGTAATAGATTTGGCGAGAGGGGTTTAGATATAACAAAGGGTGTTAGATATGACAAAGGGTGTTAGATATAACAAAGGGTGTTAGATATGACAAAGGGTGTTAGATATGACAAAGGGTGTTAGATATGACGAGAGTGTGTTAGATATGACGAGAGTGTGTTAGATATGACGAGAGTGTGTTAGATATGACGAGAGTGTTAGATTTGAGTTGAGGGCGTTAGATACGACGAAAAAGTGTAAGACTTGACGAGAAAGTAATAGATTTGGCGAGAGGGGTTTAGATATAACAAAGGGTGTTAGATATGACAAAGGGTGTTAGATATGACAAAGGGTGTTAGATATGACAAAGGGTGTTACGAGAGGTTTTAGATTTAATAAAAGATGAGCCAGGGATTTTTATAGTAGCTGGCAATCAAGCATCTCGGCACGCAACCAAATAAAGCGGCAATCAAATTTTGACAGTCAAATGTCTGAGACCTGTCGGTTGGTACAGGATAAATACATTTACGTTTCAAATACCCGTTTTTGCAAAACAAAAGCAACTCGCCTCGTTGATTTTCTGACGCTCCTTCTCCGTTAGTTTTTCGTCTCGGCTCAGCCCCGTGGAATTTCCGTCAGTCTCTGAAGCTGATGCTGACGCCCCAGCGCCGTCTTCGTCATTCGCCTGACGATCGAGACGGTCAAGCCGACGTCGAAGCAGGTGCAGTCTCAGACGATGAAAAGCGAGGCCCGTGATTGCCACCTCACAGTCGTGCTCCAGGCCTCCAGTCTCGCGGCTAAAACGTTAGAAGGCAAATAGGCATGGTCTGTGTGGACTCTGCTCCTTAATTACAAGTATTTCGATACATATCGGCAGACTTTTAGAATGCGTGGCAGAGCGTTTAACGCATCTGCCATTACGCATCAAGGTCCCGGAGCTCGATTCTGTGGCGAGGCCACATTTATTTGGGGCACAGCCGGGAAGAGAAGGCTTGGGGGCTTGTGGTGTCCAAGGGCACGGGAGGGTGTGACAAAATCGACTGAAATTGTAGTCGCTACTACTATAGTAGTATAAAAAAGCCTACTGTACAGTACATGTGCAGGCTCATGTTAACCTGTATCCGCACTCACTCCTGGTGCTGTGGGGCTCCCAAGCGAGCTGCAGCCAGCAGGGTTTGCACCCTATCAGCCTGCTGCTTGGCTGCCTGCTTGGCTCTGGCAACGAATTCTCCGGTGTCGATTGGCGAATAATGGTTGCTCGCCTGCGGGACATTGGGAGGAGTGCTGGGGAACTGGCGTCATTGAAATGACAATTAGCACACCCGCTTTGTTTGCTTTTAATTTAGTTTGAAATTCATCTTTATTTCGGTTTAAAAAGACGAAAATGATAATGGATGACCATTGTTTGTCAGCGAAAACACAATATGCCAATAGTTTTGTAGCCAGTACCTCAACATAAGGGAGTTGGTGGCAGAGCGGTTAACGCGTTTGCCTCTCGTTAACCGGTCCTTAACTTCGATTCCATGGCGAGGCCACATTCATTTGGGGTGCAGTCGCGGATTGAAGGCTTTGGGGGCTTCTCGTGCAGTTTACGCCCTTGAGGGCCAACCTCCAAGGCACAGTGAAATGTACACTGCCTGACGATGAGAAAGTCAGGACAGATGTACACACCTGTGTGAGCGTGTGCCTGAGTACAGTATCTGTGTGCGTGTGTGCTCAGGAGTCAGCGAAATGAGCAGAATTGCCTCCTCGCTGGCTGCGGGTCTAGTGTCACCAAATCATGTGCCATTGCCTGCAGCCCTCCTGCAATTATTTTTATTACCTCACATGACAATATTTTGTCACCAGTACAACAGAACTATCGTTTACGACCAGTAGTACAACAGGATTACAGTGTACTACCAGTACCTCAACAGGATTACCATTGCCACCAGTAATATAGGGGACAAAGTTGGAATACTAATCCACAACTTATTTAATCAACTCTCTGTCTCACCAGATCTTCATTATGAGTCTCCGCAGCGAAGATCCAGCCCTGTTTAACTCGATTCTCATAGTCTTTATTAGCGAATCGTCGGTGAATCTCTCGCGAGTCGATGGAAGAACTGCTGCTCCTCTGCTTGGCAGTCTGCAACATTCACGCAACGCAGTTCAGCATTGAAGCAAACATTATGTTGATAGTACTTTTAATTTGGCTTCCTAGCGAGCGGCTAGGACAACTTGGAGTAGAAAGACGGGAAACTAAATTTCTTAGAAAAAATAGAGTATGCCGATTTTCTCAGAAAAAAATACACTACAGAGATAGGATAGAAATTCGAAGAAAAGGTTGCAGCATTGTGGTTCGGAACAAGAGCGTCGGACTTGAAGGTCAGGGGTTCGATTCCCGACTTCACTGGAACAAATTGTGTCCTTTAGCAAGATACTAACTCTGCATTGCTTCAGTTCACCCAGCTGTTGAATGGGTACCAGCATCAGCTGGCGTTGTTGAGTGGGTGTGGCGTTCCCCCAGTCCATGGACTGAAAAGCTGTACGCTGCCTTCAGCTGCACCGCGCAATAGATTTTTCCCAATTGAGGCAGGTGTAATAAATAATTATTATTATTTTAATTCTTATTGTTACTCGTAGAAAGTTAATCAACTATTTTCCTTACTAGTAGGCCTATATTGGTAACAATAACTAGCTATATGGCCCCCCTGGGTGACACAAACACATCCGCTAATAACAGATAGACAAACACCCTTAGCTGACGGTAAATGCCCCCTCGCAGCATTATTTCTCTGTTGCTGGGGGACATTAGTTCTCTGTTGCTGGGGGACATTAGTTCTCTGTTGCTGGGGGACATTAGTTCTCTGTTGCTGGGGGCATTAGTTCTCTGTTGCTGGGGGCATTATTTCTCTGTTGCTGGGGGCATTAGTTCTCTGTTGCTGGGGGGCATTAGTTCTCTGTTGCTGGGGGGTCATTAGTTCTCTGTTGCTGGGGGGCATTAGTTCTCTGTTGCTGGGGGCATTAGTTCTCTGTTGCTGGGGGGCATTAGTTCTCTGTTGCTGGGGGCATTAGTTCTAGGAATAGGAATAGGAATAGGAATGGGAATAAGAAAAGGAATAGGAATAGGAATAGGAATAGGAATAGGAATATGAATAGGAATTATAGGTACAGGAAAGAGGAAAATCGATGTCTCCATGAATAAGGCTTGATAGAAAAAAGAAATTAATGAAAATACAAAGCATACAAAAAACTAATATAAAAAATGTGCCCTTTGTCTGCTTCTAATCAAACGCTGACACAAAAATTGCACAGACAAGTTGAAACTTTTCAATCTCATTATGGCGCAATTTCAGCCTACTTAAAATTTTCTAAGAAATATAGTTGATCCCGTCCTTCAACTCCTAGTGGTCCTTGCCGAGAGCTCATGACCTCAGTTGAGACAAACAATCACTCACCAAGAGAAACTGAGTCACAGTTCCGGACAGCAATTTCCTATCACCCGCTGGCTTGTTGTCAACACTCCTGACAGCTGCCGACACTGCAGGCTTAGCGGCCATTGAAGCCAGCGAGCCGGCCGGTGGTGCTAATTGCTTTTTGGCTTCGTCTGAAATGCATTCAGCCTCGGTGATGCAGTGAATTCAATATGCACACTGAAAAGTCTACTCAAGCATGGCTTATACTTTTCTTTAGGCCGCTGCAGACTTTTCCTTGACTTTCGCCCTCCAGAAAGTCGAGATGACGCTTTTTTGAAGTCAGGCTGATCGAAGATCTGTCATTTTGAAGCAAGTCAAAAATATAGTCAGCGTCTTATCAATCAGCATCTAGCAACATCCAGTCAGCAACCATCCAGTCAGCAACCATCCAGTCAGCAACCATCCAGTCAGCAACCACCCAGTCAGCAACCATCCAGTCAGCAACCATCCAGTCAGCAACCATCCAGTCAGCCATTTCCATCATTTCGTCATTCTGTCATTATGTACATAATTTCTGAGCACCCATGCGAGTACAAGTCAGAACTTATTACGGAATCCTTGGTGCACTTACGGAGCCGACTGAATTCGTTTGATCCGACTGAGATTTTCGCGCCTGCCCTCGACCAGTGAGGCCGCCGTCTCGCACCTAAAAGCCTCCCAGGTGCGCACCGCAGAGCGACGGTCTCGCAGTTGAGCATCGGTCGGCACAACACCAGCGTTTTCGCGCAGCAGGCGGCACAGGTGCTGCCTGCCCAGCACGGTCAGCTGATTTCGATGCAGTCGGTACACCGTCGCGTGGGATTTTGTGCACACAGAGAAACTAGACTCCTCGCCATTCAGGGGGCTCTCCTCTCCGAACATGTCACCTGCAGAAATAGCAATATTGTATGGCTTGTATTTTTGAACCTTCACATCTTAGTGAGGTTTATTTATTTATTTATTTCGGGTCTTGTTTCGGGAGCATGTTTGGCTGTATCGCATCGACACTAGCATCAAGGCTCCTGCGCTGCTTGCCCGTCCCGCCCCGATGAATTTCGGAGGCCTAATCTACTGCACTGACTCCCAAGCGCTCATCCAGACCCTCGACGTCGGCTCGCCGAGCTGCGCCGGCATCTGACGCTGCCTCCTGGAGATTGCCGCGCTTACGTCCGTGACTGTCCAGTGGGTGTCAGGGCACTGTGGGCTGCCAAGAAACGAGGCGGAGGAGGAGGCGGACGCGTCGGCAAGGTAACGGCCAGACGACGGCCACTGCGCAACGCGAGCAAGGACGCGCGCCTGAACGAGGTCAGCAGCCGCGCCTACGCTGTCCTGCTAGCCCAGCTCCGGACAGGCTCGGCTCGACGCTCGACGCAATTGCGGCACCTACTTTTCGACTGCCAAGACCACGTCGCTGCCTGCTGTTGACACCTGGGCGAAAACCCGACGCTTATCACCGACAGCCCACGCATCGATCCTTTCTTTCCTGCTCGAGATCAGGGCTGTGACCCGCCCCGCGGACATAGCCTGCCGGAATAAAAAACAAACAAACATAGCTCCAGATCTCGAATCGAAGACGAGGCCGCATAAATTTAAGCCGCGGTCTTTGAGAAAAATCTAGTTGGAGCCTGTCGTCCAATTTACGCTCATGCGAGAGCAAAGCATCAACGCGCAACGCAAAGCGCACAACGTCGAATGAGCGTTGCTTATATTCGCGTGCGTTCGTGTGTTCGGGGGTCACTGATTTAGGCCTGACCGATCGAAGTTCAGCGCTGTGCGCCAGTGCCCACAGCCCTACAGAAAACTTTAATGGAGCCTCCTTTATTTGATGATGATACGAGCGTAGATTGCAGTAACTTCATGAATTCATGTACTTTAAATGCAGATAATATTTTATATTCACGAATCGATTTTTCTAACCTTTATCAAAAGTCCTCAGAGCGAACGCCTCAGTCTTCTCGAAGCCATCCTCTTGAAATTTGAGCATTCTGTAGGCCTGGCATCTACCAGAGGTGAGAAAATAAATCCAGTCGTTTCTCTCGCCCTGTTTGAGCACAAGCGAGTCAGGCCTATGACTATCCTTCACTAGGTGTGGCACCAGGGCCGATTTCTCAGACTCCGGCAGCTGCTTGAGAAAATTCCACTCGGCGTTCAGGAAGGCCACGGTGTCGCTACGCAGCTGAGTCTCCAGGCTGCGCATGAGGGCGTGGAATTTGGCCCTGTCGACGCGCAGCAGCTCGCAGTCGGTCTTGCAGTAAAGAGTGTCGGGCGGCGCCAAGTCGCCCTGGTCTTCGTCCCCGTGGCTAAGCAGGCCTAAATACTCACCCATTCCGTGCGTGTACACAATGTTTGGTTGGAACATCTGCTGCGACACGATCCCTCCACCGCCAGCAGCTGGGGCCGCTGGTTCGTACGTCGCTTCAAGACTGCCATGCATGATGTAGTAGCAGGAGAACTGATTCTCGTGGTTTCTCTTCTGCACGTAGTCAAACGCTTTATGCGTCTCGTGTGTGAGGCAGTTTGCAATGGCCAGCTTCACGTGGTTCCTGCCTCGGTGAATCAGGCGCAGGCTGTCCACAATATTCTTCAAGACCAGACGCTCCGAGTCGCTCAAATGGAACTTATGTTCCTGCTCAAGCTTTTCGTTCTTCTTCATAACTCGAGCAGCCGTAGCAGTTATGGCTATGGTACCAACACCGAAAATGCGCCTGTTGAAAATTGGCGGACCGCTGTCCCGTCCTCCACTGCACGCCCTCTCTTCTTGGCGCGCCTTCGCCGTGGCCTCCATGAATGTCTTGCGCTCCTTGAGTCGCTGCAGTAAGCCGAACATGCTTGTGGTACTTTGCTCGTCACGTGAATCGTGTGCTTCTGAGTCGCTCAGATGCCGTCTTATGTTTCTAAGTAGCAGTAACTAACTGTCCACTAGCCCGCGACCAAGAATGGATACTGCTAGTTGCTAAGACGTCTATAGTGTTGCTTTGTTCTTTGAGAATTAGTATGGCATACCTGGGCTTAAGAGAGCTGCATGGCTACCAAATATTGAGGACAGAAGGTACAGCACGGCTGCATTCTTTGCTCCACTGCCTTGCAAATGTCTTTACCCGGGGCCTATCATCGATTCTTCAACGCGTGGCCATCCCATTGGTCGCTGTGTCTCTCGGAATGGCTTCCATTTAGCAACACATCTATGGCGGGTGTATTGCTGTCCGTTTCAATATATATATATTACGTTCTTTCAACGTTCTCACGCTCTCTTAGTCGTCTCTCTGGGTCTTTCCTGCAATCCTCTTCCCACCTTTGCCAATATAGCCAGTCAGCAAGGACTACAGCTGTGTTAGAACTCCAACTGAAAAAAATGCTAACTAAAATGAGGCAGACGCTTGCATTGTGTATAGGTCGTCCGAAATGCTCAGCCCCGCGTCGGGAAAAGAGTGGGTGAGCATATAGAGCTGACTGTTGAGTACCTGTTGTTGTCATTAGCAACCACATAGCATTGTTTCATGTTTCCTTTCTCGGCGTGGGGAAGAAGGGCAAGGGAAAGAGAGAAAAACAGGAAGATTTTGTCATGCCATAGTTGGTAATATGCTTTCTGTCATACTTTTCAAACTCTTCCCAAATTCCCAACACACATACAGGCTTTTTTAAAACTTATAGTCTGGAATGACACTCGAAGCAGCCACAATGAGCCAGCTGAATGCAGTTTGCAAGCTTCCAATTTCCTGCCTCAGTTAAAGAATGACAGTTTTATTCAAACGTTTTTTAACTAAAATAAGATCTTTTTTGCTATCAACCTTGCTGCATGCCGTTGATAACTCGCTGTAACCATAGGTTTATTTTAGTTATTTTCGTATCTATGGCTGTAACTAACAAAATTTTAAACATGATTTTAAGAGCTTTGGCTAGTATAGTAGTAGTAGTAGTTTGGCTAATAGTAAATTTATGAAATCTATGACATGCGTTCTATGAGTAGATGAAGGTTCTTGTGTTGAAAAAAGTGAAATTTATTAAGACAAGGGTATGCAGCAGAAAGTTTAGATATACGACAGATGGGATAGTAAAGCACAAAGAAAACACTTTTACGGACGGCCCGACGAAAAACAAGCCAGACGATACAAAAAGTCGAGTATATAGATCATGGTCAAAAAAAAAGACTGGAAGGCTGTTTCTGTCGAAAAAATACCAGCTACGAATGTAAGAATTTCTTCGAAATTACAGACAAACTACTCGTATCTGTCCTTTCGCTTTGTTACAGATCTTAAACACGTAAAAGCTCTAGCTCTGCAACTTAATAACGTTACCTAGATACGAAGTTAATAAATTAGACTTATGTCATTACTCAAAGCATGCATTACAAAAAATAAAAAAGTATAAACATCCTTGTCAACTCATTTTGTAGCCAAAAAACGTTTTAAAAATACATTTATAAGCCTACCAAAAGGTTGTGGACGACTGTAGTTACGAGTTGTCGCTAAACGTTGCCTGGGGACTTTTCCGGAAATTTTCTTAGAAGAGCTCGCAACTTAATAATTAAAATCTAATTGTTCATGTTTAGACGATTTTCAAATTCAAAAGCAAAAAACTCGAGGGCAGATTTAATGTACGAAAAAAAAGATTTTTTTTTAGATTTTGCTACTGAATTCGTTCACGACGAATAAAAAGAAGTAGGCCTAGTATCGAAACATTGCCAGAATATCACACTTGAAATTATATTATATTTTATTTTAAGTAAATTATATTATTAAAATATATTAGTTTGTATTTTGAATACACTTATTCCTGTATCCACAAACTTTATCATTAGTTTGCTCTTTAATTATCTGCTTCTGCAGTTATGCTTTAAACTGTCTAAATGCTTCAAAGCCCTTAATATATGTTTACTATAGCTTTTGTATATTAGCCATGTGTATAGTAAATAGTGTAATAAGGCGGACGGCATTTTTGCTTAAGAGATGGAATGGCAGCAAAGATTGTGGGCTGCATTGCACATATATTTGTATGTAGGCCCTAGTAAACAGTGCAGGATAAAGGGACCTAAGGGGTGCAAACAAGTGGTGTGACAGTCTGCCGACTGCCAACCCCCCTGTCCCTGGCTTAGCAGTTAGCAAGCCAGCTGGTTGGGCGCACCAACCCCACCTCAACTAGACTGAGGTTGGGAGGTTTGAGTGCAGCTACACTGGTGCTATCCAGTCATGTATACTCTGGCTGCCACTGTCTTGTATTTATCACTATACAACATCATAAAGTAGTAGGGTAATCATACATGCGCAACCTCCCAAATCTTAGCCGGCCTTGCGACTTAGTTTTTGCTCTCATTTGCGACTTAGTTCGTTTCATTGCTCTATTTACGACTTAGTTTGCTCTCATTTGCTCTCTTTTTCTCTCCCCTTTTTCCTTTTCTTCACGCCTTCCTTTTTTGTCCCTTGGTCCCCCCTTTGATTTTTTGGCGCTTCATCGATTGGTTTTTGCGACTTACCTTGCTTGGCCCTCGTTTCACCCGGCTGGTTCGGCTGGGTCGGCCGGGTGTTGCGCATGTATGAGGGTAATGTATCAATAACCGAACAAGAATATGCATTTTTTCTAACTTCAAACCTAAGCTACAGATTTTCTATTTAAGATATGATGATAAATCAAAAGCCAAGTTATAGAAAACAGTTTTGTCTTTCTAAATAATATCTGCTTTTGCAATTTTGTCAAGTAGAAAAAAGTTATTCATGTTTTTCATCTAAAACCAAACAATGATTTTCATGTATCTTCAAACCAAACAGAGAATTTGATGTTCGGTTTTAAAATTTGAGTGAGTGGTTTAATCTTATTTTAAGGAGTGATCTATCATGAATTATGTCATTTGAAAACATTTTTCATGCTCTATAAATAACTACAATTATGGTAATTTAATTGGAAAGCAACCACACACAATCTTAGTCTAAAGTACATGGTGAAAAAATGCTGTCAAAAAGTATGCTTTTGTGATAAAAATTTCTACTGAAAAATCCATATCTTTCTTTCCTTTTAATGCTTCATTGCATGTCATGCCTTAGCTTGTAAATAATTTCATTGACATTCAAAATAGTTGTTCTGTGAAATACAATAGCTTGTTTCTGTCTTGTACAAGACCAAGGAAAGAGTCAAAATTCTTGTTCGGTTTTGAAGATACACTGTTTGGTTGATGATACATTACCCTATCTTATCTGGCATAAAATCTCAGTTTGAAATTCATATATTTGAAACAGGCCTAAATAGATATTATGTTGCTCATGGTTTCAATTAAATTTTTCACATTTGAACAAAGTTATTAAATGGGCAGAGCTTATTCCCATGGTCCCGTGCTGATAATTTCAATTTTATCCACACGGATCCGTGCCGATAATTTTCTGCTTATCCACATGGCAGCTTGTATGAATAGGTCTAAAACTCTTTATATAAATATGCTGTGCCGTTAATTTCAATTTTATCCACACAGTTCTGTTCTTTAAAATGAGGCCCTTTCAGGCTTGAACATTTTGTTGAACCCTCAAGCCAATAGATCAACAAAGTTGCCAGTGTGTTACGACAGTGTTAGACTACATTTTGACCTACACATTCATTAACCAACATTAATGTCATCCGTTTTAATTATTGTAATAACAACTTACTAAATCTTTTGTCATCGTTACATGTTTTCATTTGAATTGTATTGATTTAAAAAGTAAGAAGTCTATCAAAGAAAATCATGAGTCAACCAGCAGAATTCTAGTCAATACCAAACTCGTCACACATTTATACATCATTGTTATTATTTTACACTATGCATTGATAGTGTACACAATACACTATACTCTGAAGCAAAAACCTTATGCTCAGAGAAGAATAGGTAGGGACTTGAAAGTAGACCTATTCATACAAGCTGCCGTGTGGATAAGCAGAAAATTATCTACACGGATCCGTGTGGATAAAATTGAAATTATTGGCACAGGACCGTGGGAATAAGCACTTCCTTACACGTGCACGTGAGTATACACGTATGTAATCTAGATAGAATACCAAATTTAAAATAGGACACTCACCTTAGAGGCCACATTACCTTACCTTATGTAACTACCTACTTATCTTACCAACTTGATTTAAGGCTAGAGGCCATAGGTGCAAAATATTGTATTTGTGGGATCTAGGTAATATGATGCAAGTACATCCCTACAGGGCCTACATCCCTTTCAAAATCCCTACCATGCTAGGCTTTATAATGCTTTGTTAATATTTGTCATACATAACTATATGTAACTAAAGCTTCCATTTATCATTTTATTGATGAAAATTTTGTTTTAATTTCATATGTTAGTTTATTATGTTTATGGTTGTATGTTCTTCAAAGTATTTGTGTCAAATCCTTGGACAAAAAGACTATAATAGTTGTCAATTAAATGCTTCCTAATTTTGTTAATACTTGTAGTTCAAATTGCAAATAGTGAGAAAAGCTATTCTTTTTTATGAAATGGACTATATATTTCTTATCACAAATAAAAATTGTGTATTCATATCACAAAAATGAAAATATTTAATAATTGTTTTTTAACCTTGTAGCTAATATGCTGAACAGTAGCAATATCTTATTAATCAAGAATCTGGATCAATCTGTGACAGCTAACCATCTAAGGCTGTTGTTTTCCCCTTTTGGTGAGGTAAGACTCAGGTTTTGGTTTGAGTATAACTTTATATTATCTTTATTTTGTAAGAGTTGCAAATAAATTAAAACTAATGGCAACTATCAATGTGTCACAATGTAGTAAGTTTTCCATTATTTGAATATTTGGTAGACGCAAAAATAAGCAAGCAGAAATTGTTTTTTCATTTGGTAAGATGCATTAAAAAGTTAAAGGAATATGCAATAAGGATTTGGTATTGTTTAAGGTGACTCAGCCTAGAAGTTATTTGAAGTTCTAGTAGTTCTTTATTCTAGATTTGTTACAGGGCTGTTATGTGCCCTAGGAGGTCAAATATGTAGAAAAATGAATCATCAAAATTTACAATCTTCTAACTTTTACTGCTAGCAAAAGCATCACTGCTGACTTTTATTAGTAGCTTTTGAATTCACAATCAACTGAAATTGCGCTCCTTCATGGTCACATTAGTAGTTGACAATCATGTGCTGCTCCTTGATGTTGCAGTTCTTAAGGTCTTTAATTTCTAGCCAGTTTTTAATTCTCCACCATAAAACCATGAATCAACCATTTGTGTTATTGGTAAAATTGTTAATTAATAACTGATACCAATAACCAAAAAGAAGGGTCAGTTCTTGTCATTGGTTTGTTTAGAATATTGTTGTACACTGACCTGTGTTAGCTAGCATGTCAGTTACTAGTCATATTGCGAGCAGAGGTTTGTCGATGATTGTTTTATACTCCTTTGCTTTTTTGGCTCATGAGTTGGGCTTCTTAAGCCACCACTGAGTGGCCAAGGACTAAAAACCAGAGACAACCCCTTTGCGGTAGACATCCCATAGAACAAGACATCCTGTTTTTTGTTGACTGATTAGATAACTAGTCCATTGTCAAAGATGTACTGATGGATTCTTGTGACAAATAAATTACCTCCATTCTCGAGCTCTGACAGTCTGACTTCATAATGGAGTTGGTCAGCTTATCTATGTAGGTGCTGCAGATGCCGCGCACATCAGCCAGCTGTTAAATGAATGATTCTCAGTCTGCCTCATCAGCTGGCTTAAGTAGTTGTTGTACCAAATGTGGTAGGTGGCGCCCAAAGCTGTGTGAAACAATGCACCCACACATGTTAAGAACAGAAACACGCCTAAGGGATTCATTGATGTCAATGACGACTTTTTTACTCCTTTGTGTGATAGGCTTTGTGTAAAGAGGAGCCCAGTAGGACATTCCGCGGTGCTGGAGCTGGAGGAGATGCTGTGATAGCTGATGCCTTCACGAATTAGGAAGCAGAGGCCACCTGCCTTATTTCTTTCGCGGTCAAGGCAAACAATATTGTAGCCTTCAATGTGGAATTTGCTGCAAGCCCTGAATTTGGTTTCTCGGATGGCGGCGAGGTCCACTTAATGGTCCCGGAGAAAAAGGGCGAGTTCCTCGCATTGGTTGGAGAGGCTGTTGGCGTTGAATTGGAGGATGCGACAAAACGGCTGTTGGCGTCGAAATGACGAGGAGGAGCAGGATGACAGATGAGTGGCGGAGGTAAAAACAGGTATGAGTGGAGGAACGACAGAAGGCGACCGGGCGGAGAAAGGGGTGGCAGAGGGCGAGCGAGACGGGCCGCAAAGTGGGGCGATGCCCTGGGAAGTCGCAGCAGGAGCAGCGGTAACTGGGCTGGAGGTTCCGGAGTCCGCTGCAGGGTTTATGGTGAAACCATTTGTCACAGCCTGCGCAGTGGACGGAGCCCTCGAAATTGCGGATGTTGCTTGGGCCACAGGGCCAGCGCCCCGGGTTCGGTTCAATACCAGCCCTGAGCAGCGGATGCGGATCTGACAGGCCGGTAGAGACTGATCCGTCGACGAAAAAATGACGAAAAACGAGAAGGCAGTGCGCTCTTCCAAGGTGCCGTGGTGGCTGGGCCACACATTTTCTCGGGAAGTGGAGTCTGCAGCGCTTGGCTGCCGAAACCACGGCGTACACGTGGCTGCAGGTTGGTCCCTTCAGCAGCCACCTCATCATTGACGTCATACCTGACGTCGGTTTGAAGTCTGCCTTCATTTCTAGGAATTCAAATTGGTCAAACTCAAATTCAATTCAAATTCAATTGGCTAATGACGACATGCACAGTCGTTGGAGGTACATAGCCCGCTGGGGGGTCGCCGCATGTCCGGCAGTCAAAGTCACACGATGATACGCGGTACAGGCACGATTCTTCGCGTGACCACCCAGTTGATGAAATCTGGCCGCCTTCTCGGCTTGCCTTTGCGAGATCACGCTTTTAGCGTCACCTCGTTTCGATCAATAGCATTGATGATGTCCTTGCCGCATACTTTAACGTCACCACTTTCAACACGAGCGGTATGAACCTTCTCCGCCTTAGCTATGGTCTCTAGGTTTTAATTTTATCCTGCTGCTTCGGTCCTCGCTGGAATGCGTTAAAGAAAAAATGTTAATCTATCAGCTGAAACAGTATATATTCGTAAACGCCAGAAACAGTGCTAAGACACAGTAGTTCAATGCCAGAAACTGTGCTTAGAATCGCTAAAGTCAGAGATAGTGCTGAATGCTGTGGGTAAAATCCAGAAAGATAAACTTGAGTACAAATGACTCTCCGCCGCAATGCAGGTGCTTCGAATCCAGGTAGTCGCCAACAGCAAAACAGGTGCCGCTTCGAACAAATCCTACCTAGGCATTGTGGTGTTTCGGCAGGCGGCCAGCGCGGCAAAAGCTCGATCAGATTTGCACAAGACAGTGTATTTAGATCGCAGAATTGACGTGGTCTGTGTAAGTGATGATCATTCGCCTTGCCTAAAAAAGTTGTATTTTTAATTGAAAATTAACACGAAAATTCAAAATAATTTTAGTGTCCCGATCGGCTAATTAACACACTGCAACTGCAGTCACTGTGGACGCAAGAGAGTCAGCCGCAGCAGCAGCAACTGCAGAAAGCTCAGACTGATAAACAGCCAAGTCAGATTTCTGAGTCTCAGTCTACTGCAAGTTTTACAACTGCAACCGAGGATGCCACTGCCGCCGCGGCTAAAATAACCTCAACTCCCAATACTGCATTAACTGCACCCTCTGCGGCTGAGGAACATGTGCAGCAGCAGCAGCAGCAGCAGAGTTGGTCAGTTGACGCGCATTCAGAGAATCCTAGCCTTGTGCAGCAGCAGCAGAATAGAATACGCAGATCAGCTGCCCTGATAGCCACTAATAACTTAACTCTGGGCCCTGTGACTGTGCGGCTAAAACGAATTCAAACTCCATTGCCGCTAGATGATTTACCAGATCAGCAACAGCAGCAGCAGCAGGACTCCAAATCCGAAGACGGAAAACGACAAGAAGATACCAGCGCTGATGTGGCGTCGGTAGCTGCGTCAGTATCGCCGGACCGTGCTTCGGCGCCGCCGCTAGCGGAAGGTGAGAATAATGTTCAAGCTGAAATGTCAGCTTCCACCTCGCCGCAGCCGCACCCCGAAGCTTCGCCGTTGGAGTCCGCTGATGGGAGTCAGCAGCAGCTAGAGCATCCGCTGACAACACCCTCAACAATGCCTCAGTCAGTCGTGACATCCACCCAAGCAACTTCGCCCAGAAATTCGACATCCTCAGCAGACGTGAGTAGCAAGCCGCCAAAGTCCAAGTCTAAAGTAGCAGCTGGCGGTGCCGCAAGCAACGGGCGACGCCGGAGCGCCGGCGGCAGTAGTGGGAGTGGCGGCAGCAGCTTAAAGCGTCGCAAAGTTGCCGCGCCTTCTGACGGCACTGGCTTCTCTTCGTCGTCTGTTGCCGTTGAGCTCAATGCACCATTCGCATCAGCTATAGCAGCAACGGAGGCATCTGCTCCGCCGTCAAGTCTTTGCGATGTGGCCACGCTTGCCTCGGTGGACACAGCATGCGCTTCAACGGAGACGCTTTTGACGCCCAGGCTGTCGGAGCGATCCACTCAGACCACACCGCAGCCCGATGAGAAAGCAGCTGCTGCTGCCGCCGCAGCCGCCGCCGCGGCAGCAGAGCTCGAAGCCAAGTCCGTGGCGTTGGAATCGGCCGAAGCTGACGCAGCCGAAGCTCGCAGGCGATTAGCCGAGGTTCAAGCCGACCGAGACAATCAGCAGCTGGCTCGTATTGCCGCAGAGTCCAGGGCTAACGAGCTGGAGTCGGCTTGTCGAGCGCGCGACAATCAGCTGGCTGCGAGGTTCGATTGCTTTGTGGATCTTGCATGGGTGCTCATTCTGAGGATTTTGCATTAAAGTGCTCATTTTGTGATCGAACATTTTATCTTTCTCTGATCCCACTATTTTGGCTGCAGGGATGCCAAGCTCTCCGAGTCCACATCCCGCTGCGCAGACGCTGAACGGCGCGCCTCGGCTGCCGACGCAGCCCGCGTCGCCGCCGCCCAGCGTTGCGAACAGCTAGCCGCTGAGGCCGCAGCCCTTCAGGCCGAAGTCGACCGCCTTTCGAGGCCGCCGCCTCCGCCACCGCCAAAGTGCAGCGCATTGGTTCAAACCGAGGCCAGCGCCGGGTTGAATAAACTGCTGCTGCAGCTGGTGGCCGTGCGGGCTCAGGCTCAGGAATTTATTGGCCAACTGGGCCAATCCATTCACAGCCTGGGACCCTTGCTGGATGGATCCGAATGGTGAGCGTTTATTACCGATTCTCCACATCCCCAATTCTGCGCTTCCCAATTCTCCACTTCCCCAATTCTCCACTTCCCAATTCTCCACTTCCCAATTCTCCACTTCCCAATTCTCCACTTCCCAATTCTCCACTTCCCTATTCTCCACTTCCCAATTCTCCACTTCCCTATTCTCCACTTCCCAGTTCTGCACTTCCCAATTCTCCACTTCCCAATTCTCCACTTCCCAATTCTCCACTTCCCTATTCTCCACTTCCCAATTCGCCACTTCCCAAATTCTCCACATCCCCAGTTCTGCACTTCCCAAATTCTCCACATCCCCAATTCTGCACTTCCCAATTCTCCACTCACCAATTCTGCACTTCCCAATTCTCCACTCACCAATTCTCCACTTCCCTAGTTCTCGACTTCCCCAATTCTCGACTTCCCAATTCGCCACTTCCCAATTCTCCACATCCCCAATTCTCGACTTCCCCAATTCTCCACTTCCCAAAATATTTATGCGAATTCGTTCTATTTCAGATACCTACTCGCTGAGGTGACTATTGTGTCAATTTAATTGACACAATTTGAAGACTGGCATTCTTCTTTTGCTAAATCGCGATGTTTATGGTTCAAAATTTCAAAATTTCTTATCTGCTGTTTGTTTATTTTTTGAGTTCTTTTAGCAAAATCGAGCAAAATGTATACGACCTATATGTTTCAGCTTTAGTTATTGAATATAATAGAACAATTGACAAGTGCCTCGTTAACTACTCGCGTCAGTCGCGTGTGAAGCCTCTAGCCAAGCGCAGTCTAACTAGCAGCGAATTCGTATCTTTGTGTTGTACTCTCTTTCTATCGATTTAGGCCAAGCACTGCCAATTGTTTTCTTATTCTTCAATGTTGATTTCTAGAGCTACTGTTTAACGTTTTTAATGGCCTGCTTTAACAGTAGGACTACCAAGTCATTTGCTAGTCCGCCCGCTTTTATACCAGGGGGGATTCCCCACTGAAAATAGTCTTAGAAATAGAAAGTTTTAGAAAATAGAAAACAGCGCACGAATGCTAAAAGCGTTGGATGGTTTCTGATTGGTTGACAGAAGAGGCGATGGTGTCCTGTGGTTGAGCTGCGCCTAATATTTAGGCTTGATCAGTGAAATTGGAGAAATTCGAGTCAGGGTGTCCATAGTGGCCTAGTTCCACCTGTTGTAGCCCTTGAAGGTCCAGCAGTCCGTCGAGATAAAGGTAGGTGAGCACAGATGATGCAGGCACATTCGGGTGACATGCCGATTAAGGCTTGGAAGGCTTGGAAAGGCCGCACTGAGGCGCAGTGCTAATTCGTGTATCGGGGTGTATGAAAAACACTAGCGCTTTAGGAAAAAACCGACTTTCGGCCAGAACCATTGAATATCTCGACGGTCCGAAGAGCAGGCGGCTTGATTCTTGTTTCAGAAGATGCGCAACAAAACTTTGGCCCGTGTTCTTGAGTTTCGTGTGCTTGCGTTTCTCCGTTTGGGTGCAGCCCCCCTTGGTAGTTCTACTGTTAATCCTGGGGTTAAAATTGCGTTTTTTCCAAGTTATGCACTGTGCAATTACCTCGCGTTGACAGTATGCAAGCATTTGCTCGGTCATTTTTGGCTTTTTATAAAATATCTTTCCTACTTGACAGCATGTGCAAAGACCTACGAGTATGAATAATTTGCTGGGTATAAAAATTCTGCTATACAACGAGCAGTAAAGTATTTAGTTTAAAAAAATATCCTATAATGTTAATGTCTTTGGACTGTGCCTCTGTGTTTAAATTTACTCTTCTGTAAATCTGCATGTTTCTAAATCTATCTTTTGTGCTGCTGACTTAACAGATATTTTGTTTAAATTCGACTGAATATAAAAGTTTTTTTAATCAATAGTACCGTAAAAAATGTGTGTTTTGTCATTTGTACTATCATAATTCGGGGTAAAACCTGCCCCTCATTAACTTCCTAACCTAGTTTACTGTCAGAGTGCTGGATAACACAGCTGGACAGTCACCCCTGACACTTCAGTCTATCAGTCCCTGATACTTGAGTCCATCACCCCTGACACTTCAGTCTATCAGTCCTTGATACTTGAGTTCATCAGCTTCTGACACTTCAGTCTATCAGTCCCTGATACTTGAGTCCATCACCCCTGACACTTCAGTCTATCAGTCCCTGATACTTGAGTCCATCACCCCTGACACTTCAGTCTATCAGTCCTTGATACTTGAGTTCATCAGCTTCTGACACTTCAGTCTATCAGTCCCTGATACTTGAGTCCATCACCCCTGACACTTCAGTCTATCAGTCCCTGATACTTGAGTCCATCACCCCTGACACTTCAGTCTATCAGTCCCTTATACTTGAGTTCATCACCCCTGACACTTCAGTCTATCATTCCTTGATACTTAAGTTCATCAGCTTCTGACACTTCAGTCTATCAGTCCCTGATACTTGGGTCCATCAGCCCCTGACACTTCAGTCCATCAGCCTCTGATGCATGTACCCTGTACATCAGCCCCTGATACATGTACTTCAGTCCATCAGCCTCTGATTCATGTACTTCAGTCCATCAGCCTCTGATTCATGTACTTCAGTCCATCAGCCCCTGATGCATGTACTTCAGTCCATCAGCCCCTGATACATGTACCCTGTACATCAGCCCCTGATACATGTACTTCAGTCCATCAGCCCCTGATGCATGTACTTCAGTCCATCAGCCCCTGATACATGTACTTCAGTCCATCAGCCCCTGATACATGTACCCTGTACATCAGCCCCTGATGCATGTACTTCAGTCCATCAGCCCCTGATGCATGTACTTCAGTCCATCAGCCCCTGATGCATGTACTTCAGTCCATCAGCCCCTGATGCATGTACTTCAGTCCATCAGCCCCTGATGCATGTACTTCAGTCTATTAACCGTCAGCGCTACTGTTTAGTTAATGGCTGTCATTTTTATATGTTGCAAACTCAGCTAATTATGAATATTTATTACTTTCCTGGAGTTAGTGCATTCTCTTATTTAAGTGCATCTGTACAATGTAGATAATCTGTAAACTGCATCTGATTAGCACAGGTTTTTCTTAGAAATGCACCAATACTTTACAGCTAATCTCTTAATCTTGCGATTTAGTTGTTATAATGCCAGTTTTATTGTTATTCTTTCTAGTTATTTTCGTTTTTGAAAGCTGCTAAAGGCAGCGTACCTTGTGTCAGTATATAATCATTTTCTTGGATTTTCTTGTGTTCGGTACTGGAATAAAGTACATTGCCTGCGGATTTGGCAGCTTAGCCTACGACTGGTTGCTCTGTGCGTATTGTCTGATCTCTAAACAAGTTGCATTTATTGCTGTTCCTTAACTTCTTTCTCCTATATACTTGTAGATAGTCATTGTCCAGCTCGAGAATTCCGTTACGTCGATAGTTAAAGTGATTTGTGTATGTTCAGATAGCGTAACTACTGTACATTTAGTACCTACAGTACATGGATCTGTTCGGCGAGTTTAGCTTAGCAACGAAAATGGCCGTAAGTAATTTGATGCTGCAATGATGTATTTCCAAACGAGTGTGTGAGTGGATTGACGACTAAGGAGTTGATGAGAATGATCTCGTAGAGCAAGTAATGTATGATGACTCCCATTGTCCAACGCTTGAAGAGCTGCTTGACTTGCTGCCTACATCTGAAGATGCCAGCGAGCAACTGGAAGCAATTGTTGCTCAGCAGTACCATGCAAAAAAGATAGCTAGAAGCAAGAAGTTGCGGCTGTTCGAAAGCTGAAGGACTTTTTGACGGGGTATTCCTCCAACTCCGAAACCTCTGATGCTGAGTATCTGGCTGAAAAGCAAGAGTTTTTTTACGCTGCACTACGAAAGGAAGAGAAGTCCTTCTATGCTCAAACTACGTTAATCTACTGGACTATTCCGATATTTTCTGCGTGTTCGCCAGCTGAATATAATCAATGACGTCGGGTTCGCGCAGGCAAATTTGGCTTTAAAAGCCGTTGGCATGAAAGATCGAAGCTGGTGGGATTATCGAACATTTTGAAGCCATTTATTTGTAAGGAGGACTTGGAGAGGCTGTCTAGCTGTTTTGATCGATCAACCCTAACTGTGCTGCTGCACGAGGTGTACTTCATACTCATCTAATTTTTTGGACAACCTAGTCGACTGGTTTCGTGGATTGACGACTGCAAGTCTAATCTTCGAGACCAACCCCCGTTTACGGCAGTCTCATTCGTTTGCGCACTGAGCTGCAGAAGACTTTGAGTACCAAACTGAGCGGCAACAAAGAACCGCTACTGGTGGAAGCCAATGCACTGTGCAGGCGATCTAACAGTATCTTGAGAAGCGCAGTGCCACCATTGGACTGATGGAAGAATCCCCGTTGCTTCTGACACCCAAAAAGGTGTCCCTCTGCACTGGTTGGTTCACCAAGATCCCACTTTGTGTGAACAGTGTCGGGGCAATGATGAAGGCTATATCGAATGCGGCTGGACTGTCGATGGAGTACACTGCGCATTGCATCCGACCGACTGTCATCTCTGATCTCTGATCTTCCTGAAGCCGGATTTCGTCTGGAGCAAATATGCAATATCACTGGTCACAAGGAGAAAAAGACCGTTCATAGGTTCGTGAAACGACGGTACATTAAAAAGGCATGATACTTTCCGTGCTTTGTCTTACATTTTTTATTTGCTCTAACCTACACCTAGGTACCTGACGCATTGAAAGAAGCAAGCTTAGACAATGGAGATGGCTAAAATGTCGGACGCTCCGTCAGGGAGTCTGTATGGATCCACGGGCAATGCCGAGAAGACTGAACAAGCCCCTTCAAATGATGGGAACGCTGTGTCCATGACTGCAACATCTGCATTGTCCCGCAAATATTCTAGCGCTGTCCAGGAGTCGGACCAACAAGTGGACCACTAAGTGCCGGCCCGTCTGTCACCAAGCTCATAACTGTTCCGAGCAATCAGCATCTAGTGCAGCAGATTGACGTGGAGTTCACCAACGCAGGAGGTAACCGTTCTGCCTTGGCACTCAACTTCAAAGGAATATTTGAATTCAAACAGCGTCTTTAAATTCAAGTAGATGGTGCAGGGTAAAACATTAATATCACTAATGTACATGTTTGTAGAGTACGAAAAATATTGAAGCATTTTAAATTCTCGAAAAGTTTATTACGATCAATGTGCTTCCTTGTCTCCTGAAATCGAATAAATCTAAAGTTAAAAGCGTAAAGAGAGGAAAACTGTCCAATGCGCATTTTGTTTTCCGTACAAGAGCTTGCCGAACTGTATTTTTGCTTGTGAGACCGCTCACTACGGCTTGATAACTTGATCGTCTAGATTGCAACATTGCCATCCTGTGATGGCAGCCCATGCAGCTTGTTAACAATTTCATCTAAGTGCTAATGCACTGCAATGTGACTGTCTAGTGTCTACTATAGTACGCACTGTAAGCTCATTTGAGCATGATCCATTGCAAGGTCTATTTAGATTCGTGCCACACAAAGGGGTTTCTAAGCTCGCCAAGTGCCTTTGCAAGTCTGACAAATGTATGCTTTTAGTTTCATATTTGGGGTGTGTCACAGGCGGCAGGATTTAAAGGTGAGCAATTTTCGAAACGGCAGCGCCACGGCGCCAGCCAAGGGCAGATTAACAACGATTATCTCATTCAAAGGAAATATGCTTTTCTTCTACAATAATTACACAGGTGAGAACATTTAGCTTTATTATCACTTACATTCACGAATGAAATTAAATTTCCCAGGAATTTAAATAATCGATACAAATCAAGAGCTTCCTGTGATAGTTGTGTTTACTAAACTCTAAAAACAACTACCAAAATGTTAGCCGCTTCAGAATTATGACCGAACTATCCCGAGTTCTAATCTCCACACAAAGAAAATAATCTGTGCTTACGCAAGATACTGCATTAACTACTGCTTGAGTTCATTCAGATGTAAAACAGGTACCAGCATAGAAAGGGTAGAAAAAAAGTTAGATGCGCCGGCTAAACATAATTAAACATTCTTTGTAGGCGCTGTACAATAGCTGTGGCTGTTGATTGGCCAAACAAAATTAGACGTATTTCTATTGTTTTGATTTCCTCAAACACAATATAAATATTGCAGCATTTCTAATATTCCGCACGGGCTCCGCTATTGTCAACTCCACTGTATGGCCACCCGAACGAATTAGTTATCAGTTCTCGCTGCAACTGCGCAGAGAAGTAATTGCGCTGATGAAGTTCGCAATGGGCATCATGAAGAGCGCCGGCTTCCCACTGGGCCTGCTGCTGCAGATCCTCACCGTGGTGTTCCTGGTTCGAGGCAACTCGGGTTACTCCCGTTCAGCAAGCAACTGGTTCCTCCTGGTGCTGGGGGCTGACATTGGCAGCACCTTGTACCGGGTGTACGAACTCATCACAGTCGACTTTAGAACTGTCAACCCTTTTAGAGGAGATAATACTTTTGGATTGAATTTCATGCTTCTGATGTGGGGCATGCGGAGTCCTGATCATGAGTTCTTGCAAAATGCATTCTGCAAGGTGTTCTTCTTTCTCCTGTACATCCCTATCTTCTTGTCGCCAATAGCCCTCACCGTGAGCTCCTTGATTCGCTGCTACTGTGTGAAGTTTTCTCTTCGAGCGAAAACGGAGCTGACCACACGGGTGGATCGCCTTCTGATGGCCGGAACTGTGTTTGTCTCGATAGTCATTTCCATTGTCGCCGCTGTCATGCTTATCCAAGGCTTTAGTTATGCATATCCGGTATCTGTTTTCGGTTTAGACTTGTACTACGGTCAGTGCAATTTTCCAGACTACATTGTGGTTGGTACTTCACGAGACTTGGTATATTGGGGTTATGTATTTACCCTGTGCGTTGTTTTCATAATTTGCGCCTCGAACATTGTGTCATCCATCATCATCATTTTGGTTCTGTTTGAAGCGAAGAAAAATCGAAATTCAGAAGCCAGAGACAGCAAAGCCGAGGTGCGAGCCACCGCTATGCTACTCGGAATGAACATCACCCTGTTCGTCTGCTTCTTTGTGTCCCGTGTAATGCTAGTCGTCAGTACCCGAATCAACCCTTTCGACCAGCCAGTAGCATGTAAGCTAATTTGATGAAGGGGCTTGTTTGACGCGTAAAATTAGGTTGATATGGAACGTACTGTGTGCTTTTGGACGTAAAAATGGCAAAGTAATGTCTGTATAGTCTAGTTATCGAATTATAATATTATTATTATTTATGTCGAAAATGGCAACTTGGATCTCAACTCTTCAGATGCTGTTTTGGAGCGCTTGTCTACCTACCTGTTTGATGTTCCCTACTTCACGAATTCCCTGTTCATCGTCGGGTTCAGCAGAAAGTTCTACGAGTTCTACATGCCCTGCCTGGCCAACAGAGAGACGAAGACAACTTCAGCTGTCACGGAGAAAACCAATGAGGAGATTCAACTCAGTTAGATTTAAAAGAACTCAGCAGAGGAACCTTGTTCACTGACGCCGAAGAACCTGTCAGCCTACGGAATCGGAAATCACAAACTAAGCCCAAGAACCTAAGGATGAAGTAAAAAATTATTTTTATACGGAATTCCATATTTTATAGTTTTTTTAGGTGCAAACTTATTTGAGCTATTCTCAACATACGAGTGAATAAATATTATGCACTCATAATGCAGACAGAATAATGTCCTTGATAGACGGAATTTTGGCTTCAATACCAGTCTGTTCTGATTGTGTGCTTCAAGTCCGTTTAAATACATCAGAAGCAACTAGCGCGCCATCGCAAAAGCAGATTTTTCCTTTAACAACATAAAGTTCGAATGACTTCGCATTGTTCAAAACTTAACATGACGAGTTAAACACACTGGATGCCTTGCGCAAGTACAATGACTACTTCGGACCAGCAACTTCAATGGCTTAGTCCTCGCTATAGATTTCCGACTCGAAGAACTATACGAATCCTTCGAATGTATTCGCTTCGGTACAAAACAAAGGACAATGCCAAACCTGTAGAAAGTTAAGATACATCACATCAAAGTACCGCCTAAGGGATGTGCAATGCTCGAAAGTGTGGAAAAGTTGGGCATCTTACAGTAGTTTGCCGTTCAAAGCCTGTGAGAGCAGTTTTGTGTATTGAAACAGTGCACAAAACCTAGGGTTCTAGAAAGTTTGGGTATGACTTGTTTACTAGTTTTCTAGAACTTTTGTCAACCTTTTTTCTAGAACCTTCTTCCGAGTGTATAAATAGACCGACCATCCCCCTTATCGGCCAAGACCAAACCTTCTGCGTGACTCACGCACTTGTCTTCCACTGCGCAGCGTTCGAGAAGGTCGAGAAGGACTTCAAGGTCAGCCTAGACGTACCTCATCGCCGTGACTGACCTGCACAACAAGTGGCCGGAGGTCATTCCGACGGCCAGTATCACCACGGAGGCAATCTGCCGAGCAATGCGCAGCCTGTTTGCCAGGTGGGGGCTGTGCAAGAAAGTAGTGCCGGACAATGGGCCGCAGTTCGGGAGCGAGTTCTCAGACTTTACTGGCAAAGCAGGGCATACAGCACGTCAAGACAAGCCTTTATTATCCGCAGATCAATAGGCAGACGAAGCCTCTCAATCAATCGCTGCTCGCCGGCATAAGGACAGCCACGGCGGAGAACAGGCCGTCTTAAGACGCAATGACGGACTTCCTGCCACCTACCAGAGCTCGAAGCACAGCCTGACAGGTAAATCGCGGGCCGAGCTCATTCTGGTGTAAGCTATCGTCTGTGTACGCTATGTACATTTTGTCGCATGTGCATCGTGCAACGTGCTGGGGTGCTTGTCGGCGCCACCCCAAAGCTTTAAAATATAAACCTGCAGTCAGCTTAGGCTGTCTCTCATGGGCTTCGTGCCTACCTAAACGCTAGTCTTACATTGGTGGCAGCGGTAACTCAGCTTGACAATCTCAGCTCACTATGGCATTCAAAGAAAATGCACTTCCACCGGCTTTCCGGCCGGTAGTATGCAAGTTTTCCGGCTCTGCAGATATTGATGTGAACATGTGGCTGCAGATGTTTGAGGACTTCGCTGCTTATTCCGGCTGGGACGACAGGAAAATAGCGTCCAAAATCAAGTTGCTACTGAACGGAGAAGCTCTTGTGTTCGTCTGAGACCTCAAGGACGACCAGAAGGCGAGCTACAAAAGCATCAAGGAGCAGCTGACGACTTTCTACAGCAGCAAAGAGAATTCATTCCGCGCCATGACTGAGCTGGAGAGCACGAAGCGACAGCTAGGAGAGTTATTACACGGGACACAAAGGAGAGCTGTGCTTCGTGCTCAAGCTGCTGTACCGCAAAGCCCGCCCAAACCACAGCCAAGATGCCAGAAATCTTGAGGTGAGGCACCGACTGCTGACGCTGTTACCAAGAGACATCCGAGAGTCGTTGCTAAAGCAGCCCGACTGCAACGAAATCAGTCCGGAGACGCTGGTGGACCGCGCCACAGCACTGGAGAGCATCGGCTGCAACAAAGGCGCCTCCACGACCGTAGCGGCAACTACAGCGGCCAATCCGATGGCAGATCAGCTGGCGCGCATGCAGGAGCAACTGACGGAGCTGTCCACTGACTGTTGCGACTATCGGCATGCGAGGAGGACAGCGCGGCGGAGGCGTCACGGCATCATTGAACCGTCGTGTAGCCCGTGGGCCAGCAACCTGCTCGTTGTGCGCAAGAAAAGCAATGACATTCGAATCTGCACAGACTGGCGAGCCCTCAACTCGTGCACTATCAAGGATGCATACCCGCTGCCTCCGCTGTCTGTCGCGCTGGATGCGCTGGCGGGTAGCAGTTGGTTCAGCACGCTGGATCTTCGGCAAGGCTTCCTTCAGGTCGATATCAGAGAGCAGGATCGAGAGAAGATCGCCTTCTACAGCACCCAAGGCCTGATGCAGTACAGGAAGCTCGGGTTCGGCCTGTGCAATGCGCCTGCAACCTTCCAGCGGCTCATGGAGCTGACGATGTGCGGCTTGAACTGGTCGGAGGTGCTAACCTACATGGACGACCTGATCCTATTCAGCTCTACGTTCGAGAGTCACTTTCGGACACATGAGCAAGTCCTGGAGAGGCTACAGGCGGCTGACCTCAAGTTGAACAAACGCAAGAGCTGCTTCTGCTACCAGGAGGTCGAGTACTTAGGGCACGTCATCTCCGCTAAAGGCATTCGACCAACGCAGGACAAGGTCAGCGCTATCGAGGCCATCCCGACTCCGACATGCGCTGAGGACGTGCGCCGACTAGTCGGACGTGCGCCGACTGCTGGGATTCTACCGGCGATTGTGCCTCACTTTGCCAGCAGCCCGCTCCACCAGGCGACGCAGTAGGGGCGTCAGTTCGATTGGACAGCAGAGTGCGAGCTGGCCCTGTAGAAGCTGAAGACGGCGCTGTCATCGCCATCGGTTCTGCGGCTGCCCGACTTCTCTAAGGAGTTCCAGCCGAGCTGCGACAGCAGCGGCGTGGCCATCGCCGGTGTCCTGAGCCAGCTTCATGACGGTGTCGAATGGCCCGTTGCCTACACTTCGAGAGTCCTGAACAAAGCTGAGCGCAACTACTCGACAACACACCGAGAGCTGCTGGCGATCGTGTGGGCGATGAAGCACTTCCGCAACTACCTGGCGTCAGCAAGCAACATCCAAGTCTTCACAGCCAACAAACCGCTGCAAGGCCTGTTGAACACCAAGGAGCCAGAGGGTCGTCTAGCCAGGTGGATCACCGCCCTGCAGTAGATTAATTTCCAGCTGCTCTACAGACCTGGCCGAGACAACATATTCGCAGACGCGCTGAGTCGAGCAGCGGCGACTCGACCGACACCGGCCTGATCGGCTGCCAACATCAGCAGCGCCCAGAGAGACGACCCGGTGCTAGATGTAGCCCGCAACCAGACCGGTCAGAAGCCTCGGCAATGCAAGTCAGCAAAGGCAGCGGCAGACCTAGTGCAGTCGAAAGATCTGAAGCTCGACGCGGAGTCATCAGGCGGAACGGCCAGCAGTTCATTCCGCTGCAACTACGTCAGGACGTGCTGACGTAGGGTCACCTAGCAGCTCGGGTTGCTAAAACTGGCGCACGACGATCCCGCCAGCGGTTACCTCGGGCCAGAGCGGACGTTGACCAAGATCACCGGCAGAGGCTGGTGGCTGACCGTCAATGAGGACGTCCAAGTGCAAGTCGACATCAAGGGACCTTTGCCAGTAACCGAGAGCGGCCTCAGGTACATCGTCTGCTTCACTGACGTCTTCTTCAAGTGGGTCGAGGCGGTCGCGGTCGCCAAAATCGAGGCAACGACGGTGGCCGAGGCACTGCTACGGAGCGTCATCCTGCGGCACGGGTCACCGGAGGTCAACCACTCCGGTCAGGGCCGTCAGTTCGAGAGCGCACTCTTCCAGGAGCTGTGCCACTTGTTTGACATTTGCAAGACAAGGACGACACCGTTCCATCCGAGCGGCAACCCGGTGGTCGAGCGCTTCAACAGAACTCTCGGCGACATGCTGGCCGCCTACTGCATGGAGCGGGCGCACTATCTGCCGTTCGTCATCTGGGCGTACAACTCCTCCGTGCACCGGACCACCAGGCTCTCTTCGTACGCCGTGCTTCACGGCCGCAACCCACGGATCCCGATGGAGCTGAGGCTGCCAGCTGCCGGCGATCAGTGGGGCGACTCTGACGTGCTGGCCGACACCCGAGCCGGCCTGTAACTTGTGCACGAGCGACTGCGGTTCTAGCAGTCCTCTACGAAGCGGCAGTACAACAAGCGGCAGAACTTCACTACTCTGCGAGTCGGCCGGTTGGTAATTCTCCACAACCCAGCGATCCTCAAGGGCCAGTCCAAGGCGCTGCGCTGGCGCTGGAAGGGCTGGGCCCGGTCACCTACCGCATCTCCAAGCGCGCTTGGCGGAAACCGAGCTCGGTGGTGCACCACGACCGGCTGAAGGTTTTTGTGCGCAGACGTCCGCTGCCCGTGCCGGTGCAGCCTGCTGAAGATGACAGCAGGCCGGAGAACCCCTGTGACGATCCGGGCAGGCCTGGGCGGATCTGCTTGATGAACCACCTGCCGCTGAGCCGAGGCGCTCGGCACGCACTCGGACACCACCTGATTTCTAAGTCGCACAGTTTTAGGTTACCTTTTTACTAGTTTTCTTGACTGACTGAGCCCATTTATTCTTATTGGGTTTTCTTTTTGTTAAGCGAATATCAGCGCTGTTTTGCCCTGCCTCACTGTTGCGCTACATGCACATTTTTTTTATTTAAGTGCTAATTCGTTCATTAACTGTTAGTCGTTTTGGCTAACATTTTATCCCTCATTTATGTTCGTTTTTGGGAGGGAGTGATGTAAGCTATCGTCTGTGTACGTTCTCGCATGTGCATCGTGCAACGTGCTGGGGTGCGTGCTAAGTTAAAGCTTTAAAAAGCTTTAAAATATAAACCTGCAGTCAGCTTAGGCTGCCTCTCATGGGCTTCGTGCCTACCTAAACGCTAGTCTTAAACTGGGTCATGATTGCTCACCGCAATCACCATGCTGTCCACAGAAGGGAGAAAGAAGATCGAGACAACGCCTCAGTCACTGCGGCAGCAGATCGAGACGCGGCAGCAGCTGATCAAGGCCTACACCGACGCCAGGCCCGCCCCGAGACGTTTCACACCGGCGAGTGAGAATCCGACGGCCCCACCTAGAAGGGTAATCTGAGCACCCGCCTCTCGGAGCCACTGGGAGTGCTCCGCTGTGGCGCCAGGTGGGGCACCACACCTTTGAGCTCAGCGACGGCACCAAATGGAACCAGCTGTGGCTGATCCGAACGCCGCATCCCGCGCGGCCCAGAGAGCAGTTCGACCCGCTGGTGGACTCGGCGCAAGCGACGACCAGGGCTGACACAGCGGTACCGGCGGCAGAGCTTCAGGCGGCCCCAGGCGGACCAGCGGCCCCCGCCGATCTGAGCGAGCCAGGCACCCACCAATACGCTCATGAACTGCCACTGGGACTGATTTTTCGAAACAAAATCTAAGTGTCTGTTGGGCTCTTTGAGGGAGGGGAAGATGAAGACCCTTAAAAATGTGACCGCTCCGTACTGCATGTGGTACAAAACTGCAACAAAGCGGAACATAAAATGAGCGATGCCGAGCGATGGTGTGCAATTGGCATGTTGGAAGCTGGCTGGTCTAGGCGGAGCAGTAGCACGGCACTCTATAAGGTCACAGTCCACAACTATACGACTGTAGCAAAAGTTCAGAGCCACAGGTAGCGCGACGCGTGCAAACAGAGCTGTTGATCGCCGGCATCTTCGCTGCGGCACGACAGACAGAGCGTTCAAACTTTCAGGCGCTCACTTCGAGAAGTAAGACTTCGCTTTAGGCAGATTCGCCGTCGCCCGGCAGAAGGCAGATAAGTGCTGGGCATGCCGCTGTCGCCACTGTCGGTTGTCGATCTCGATCGCATTGTGGACACAAGCTGGACGACATCATGACTATTACTGGGCAGAGGGTCAAGTCAACTGTCCGGCGTTACTTGTCGAGAAGACGCGATCGGTCAGTTTCGATTGCCATAAGTAAAACGCTGGAGCGATCTACAAGTATCTTGAATACCAATGTTAAGTCGTCAGACGATGGAGCTGCCGAAGGGGCGGACGAGGTGGCTGAGCCGGAGGTTGTGAATATGGACAACCAACGACAGCGAAAAAAACAACAGTCGTCCTAAATTTCAACTCGGCCTTGAGTAGCCCAATCCATCTGTCACAGAGCAGACTTAACTCACTCCAACAACTCTATTAAACTTTGAGTACTATATACACAATTTTGCACACCAATCGAAGTGTTTATCGGATTATTACGACAGTTCTACGTTCGTCGCAGTCGTTGTGCAAATATTGCAAAATATATGCACATGTTTTGGCATACTATACCATGAAGAGAATGTTCACTCTAAAGTGATGGGAATGGATTAGATCTCAACTGCCGCAAATTCGGAGTTTAAATATTTAGGAGTACTTACTTTGAATTGCGCGCTCAGGCTCACTCATCTATGGTTGCAGGCTTTTTAATTAATGAGTAAAATTCGCGATGTGTACCTTTGGTGTGGTTTTGGCGACGCCAGACGACACACAGCTGCCGAATGCCTATCCAGGTCATCAAACTGTTGACAAGAAAGATGCAGTGGCCAAACAACGATGAGTGTATGGAGCGAAGCTATTCCATCTTTGACTAAAGCCTTTGACTTGTGGGTTTAAGATGTTTGCTCGTCAGTAATTTGACTGGTGGTCAATAATAGCTATTTTTAGTCGAACATTGGCTGAACGACCTTGAAAAAATTAATACTTGAAGGAGGGTTGCAGGTACATCATTATGGTGTCGGTCCGAGAGCCACTTATACATGTTTCGCTGACTCTTGAGAGCGCGCGCACACACAGATACTGTATTTAGGCACACACTCAAACAGGCCTGATGATGATCTGCCCTGGCTTTCTCATCATCAGGTAGTGTATACTCTCATTATGACTTAAAATTTGGCCCTCAAGGGCGTAAATTGCACCACAAGCCAGAGTTCAATAGACAATGCGAAGCCAGCGTTTTTGACAAGCCTGGACCGCTGTTGCTCGATGGCTAACAAGGTCCTTTTTAAATCTAAAAAAGTCTATGGGAGCTGCCACTGGCCGGTAATATAACAAATCCCGGAATGAGTTATAAAAATGGCTTTACTTCAGAGAAGATGCATGCTAAAACGACCACAGAAACGAGCAATCAACTGGAAAATTCGTAGTTTTTGCCTTGGATTTCGTCACATAATGCAACAGAAAAATATTATTTTTATTTAATAATTTTTTACGTACAACCTTAAAACTGTCTTAACAATAGAACTACCAATGAGGGCAGACAATTTTGTGTGCTGCACCCGAACGGAGAAACGCAAGCACACGAAACTCAAGAACACGAGCCAACTTTTTGTTGCGCATCTTCTGAAACAATAATCAAGTCACCAGCTCTTCAGACTGGCGAGATATATCAATGGTTCTGGCCGAAAATCGATTTTTTCCCATAAGCGCTGGTGTATTTTATACACCCCATAAGCACGAAGTAGCACTGAGCCTCAGTGCGGCCTTTCCAAGCCTTCAAAAGTTTATCGGCATGTCACTCGATTGTGCCTGCATCATCTACGTCTTTGGTGGTCACTAACCTTTATCTTGACGGACTGCTGGACCTTTAAGTGCTACAACAGGTGGAAATAGGCCACGATGGACACCCTGGCGTGAATTTCTCCAATTTCACAGCTAACGCTGTTAGCATTCAGGCGCTGTCAAAAAGTTTTCACGGGGTATAAAAGCGGGTGAGAAAAACGGCTTGGTAGTCCTACCGTTAATATGTTGGTAGCCGATATCTGACACACTTCCTGTGAATGAAGCATTCACATGTACGGAGCATGCGGTGTCACTGGGTACACGAGTTCCTGGGTCTCAACTTCGAACAAATAAGCTCACTCCGATCCGGTCAAGTCCTGTGAATTGACCCGCAGCTGAAGCACCTCTTATTAAGCAGCCCTAACTTATTTACGGCTGAGAAACGCCATGGGCAGAAAAATCCTTTCTTACACGGCTGGATGGAAGAAGAGCCAGCGGAGCGTTTATTTCTCATTGTGGGTGTTGAAAGCGCGTGGGTCAGTCAAAAGCGAAAAAGCCTACAAATATTTCCTCATGGGTGTGGCTCCTAATCGCTCCTAACGGGTGTGCCAGTCCACCAACTATACCTGTCGCAATCACAGAGATTTAATTAGCATCAATCACTAATAAAACTATCGCTTAACGGGCTTCCATTTTATTGCAATGCACGCCAGGCACACCCAAAATTTCAGACTTGACCGCGAAGGCAGAGCGGAAACATGCTGCTCAGGACAAAGAACTCAACAAAAAGGGAGGTGAAGCTGAATGGCTTCTGGTAATCCGCCCACTCGGTGTACTGCTTCATTGGATGCTCGATTTAAGGGCTGGCGAATTCGGAACGCCTGCAACAAGTTTGTCCAGCAATTTCTGAAGAAATTTGAGCATTGTCAAACCGATCTCAAAATGTTTTTCTCCTATGGTAACTTGACAGGTGAGTGGGCCGGCTGTTCTCAATTTCTCTGAACTCGATCGGAATGCACATAGTTTTATCGTATTTAGCATTGAGTTACAAACCGATCATAATTTAATAATTTAATCTCTAACCTCGCAATTGCAGCCTTCCTAATATTCCGCACGGGCTCCGCTATTGTCAACTCCACCGTATGGCCACCCGAACGAATTAGTTATCAGTTCTCGCTGCAACTGCGCAGAGAAGTAATTGCGCTGATGAAGTTCGCAATGGGCATCATGAAGAGCGCCGGCTTCCCACTGGGCCTGCTGCTGCAGATCCTCACCGTGGTGTTCCTGGTTCGAGGCAACTCGGGTTACTCCCGTTCAGCCCGCAACTGGTTCCTTCTGGTGCTGGGGGCTGACATTGGCAGCACCTTGTACCGGGTGTACGAACTCATCACAGTCGACTTTAGAACTGTCAACCCTTTTAGTGATGATAATACTTTTGGATTGAATTTCAACTTCCTGATGTGGGGCATGCGGAGTCCAGACGATGAGTTCTTGCAAAATGCATTCTGCAAGGTGTTCTTCTTTCTCCTGTACATCCCTATCTTCTTGTCGCCAATAGCCCTCACCGTGAGCTCCTTGATTCGCTGCTACTGTGTGAAGTTTCCTCTTCGAGCGAAGGCGGCACTGACCACACGGGTGGATCGCCTTCTGATCGCCGGAACTGTGTTTGTTTCAATAGTCATTTCCATTACAATCACTGTCCTGGCCATTCAAGCCTTTAGCGTTCCATTTCCTGTATCTGTTTTCGGTTTAGACTTGTACTACGGTCAGTGCAATTTTCCAGACTACATTGTGGTTGGTACTTCACGAGACTTGGTATATTGGGGTTATGTATTTACGCTGTGCGTTGTTTTCATAATTTGCGCCTCGAACATAGTGTCATCCATCATCATTATTTTGGTTCTGTTTGAGGCGAAGAAGAATCGAAAGTCACTTAGCGCCTCAGAAGCCAGAGACAGCAAAGCCGAAGTGCGAGCCACCGCCATGCTGCTCGGAATGAACATCACCCTGTTCGTCTGCTTCTTTGTGTCCCGTGTAATGCTAGTCGCCACTACCCAGATCAGCTCTGTAGAACAGCCAGTTGCATGTAAGCACATTTTTTTTCTGGGCATGTTTGTTTACACCGTTTTTAGGTCAATGTGAAAAGTATTTCAGTACTTTAACTTCTTACTTGGCGATGTATGCTTCATTTTAGCAAGTTCAATGTCGTTGTAGATTATTTGTTTATTATCTGTCAAACCATAAAAATTGGCAACTTGGACCTCAACTCTTCAGATGCTGTTTTGGAGCGCCTGTCCACTTACCTGTTTGATGTTCCCTACTTCATGAACTCGCTATTTATCGTCGGATTCAGCAGTAAGTTCTACGAGTTCTACATGCCCTGCCTGGCCAACAGGGAGGCGAAGACAAACTCAGCTGTCACCCACAAGACCATTGAGGAGAGCAAGCTCGGCTAGTGGCGTCCGCAGGTCAAACTTTTGTCGCGATGCCTCGATTTCGAGTTCCGGATCTTATTGCAATGTCAAAAAACAAAAAAATGTGCGGACTTAACCATTGGACAAGCTAGCTTTGTTTCTTTGACCGTATTGACTGTATTCTATTTGCCCTTGTTGCCTATACGATTGAGAAGATCGTTCAATAGAAGCTTGGGCATACCGCTGGATTTCTATTGCATTCACCAAAAACTTACTCTCTACAGCTCTTTCTTTGCTGCGAAAATTACTTTAATACGTACTCGTAGTTTAACTAGCAAACAAAATGATTATACATGCATTGACGTAAAAGCATGATTTTGACTGTAAGCATGAACAAACTCGTTATTTGCATGGACTGACATGTCTAAAAATGCTTTTAGGCATGTCCAGGGCGGTTCATAGTTTCTTGGTCTACACTAAAAACAACAACAAAAAATACGCCATCAGGTGAGAAAAGGCTGTCACAAAGCAAAAATCTGCACCCCTTGAAGAGTCCGGTGTTTCAGCGTCAGCCATCAGGAACGTCGAGTTCAGGCCTGGCCACACCGAGAGGGTGCCTGGCCAGCGTGAGCAGCAGCACCTCATATACCGGGTGGCCCATGCGTTTAAGGACAACTTAAAAATGATCAAATGTATATACATTTTTAATATAAAAACAACCAACAAACGAAAACTTTAACATTTTAACTGACCGCCATAATGTCTAGATGGCAACTAAAAATAACATTTACTCAATGTAGCCCCCCTCCGCTGCATACACGGCTTCAATGCGAGACCGAAACTTGGTACAGGCACCTCTGATGACGGCAGGGCCCTGAGCTGACCAGGCAGCACTAACAGCAACTTGGAGAGTCTCCACGGTAGCATAAGTTGTTAAACATGCAACGCGGGCCACGTTGTTCCACACAAAGTAATCGAGAGGGGAACAGTCTGGACTCGATGGTGGCCAAGTGGTCGCATCCCAGAAGTCCTCGCCGAGCTCCCGGCGAAGAAATTCTTGAGTAGCGACAGCCGTGTGGGCAGGAGCGCCGTCCTGCTGAAAAACAAACGTACCTGGGGCAAAGTTGTGTCGAATCCATGGCAGTACATGATCCTGCAGCATGCGGATGTACTCGGCTGAGTTGATTTTCACTCCAGATCGGGGGAGCCACCCTGCCGTCCGAAGCCACGACACCGAGAAACATGGCACCTTTGGCATGTTGCTGGCGAGGCATATAGCGGTGTTCCTCCGCAGCAGAGCTGGAGTCTCCTTTCAACTGCCGCAGCAGCTCCAACTTCTTCAATGTCGCTCTTGACGGCGTAAACAAACGACCTTGCAACATTGAGGTTCTCTGCTATCTGTGCTGGGCTTATACCCCGCGCGAGCTGGTCTACCACCATCAAACGTTTAGCGCGATTCATGGCTAATGCTAAGTTGCCGAAAATTTTCGCGGCAGCTACAGACTATATAGATACTATTTTGTCTATGACCAAAACCATTATGCTCTAGCTACCGCTGGCTTTGCTTTCTTCTATTTTTAAGGTTGTCCTTAAACGCATGGGCCACCCGGTAGTTTAATATTTGGGACCGGACGGTCGGACGGATGGGCGCCATCACACCCCACGTGGCAAGTGGCCCCCTTCTATGAGAGCCCCCAGACGGAGCATCTACACCAGCACTGACAAACTGTTTCTCAGGGATTCTGAGCCAGCTAACAACATCAGAGCGAACCCACCGAAAATTATGCAAACCTCAAGATGCGTCTTAGGGGCAGGGACGCCTCCGCTCTCGAATTAAAGCCATTGAAGCGACCGAGAAGGCAACAAAGAAGGGTCAAGAAACCCAAACCAGAGCTCCTGGTCGCGTAACTCAATTACGAGCTACAACGGGCATTGGACTCGGCTCTTCGGGCCGACGAAGACATCAGCGAGCCGGAACCGTAAATGCCAGACGCGCTGGAGCTTCAAAAAGGCCGACTGGAGGAAGTTAAAAAATTGGATGACTGAGATGCAAATTTAAAACCGAGCAACCGCAAGTCAGGACCCAGCGTCGATTTCGACCACCATAGGCTCAGTGACGACATCTTGAGAGCAGCCACAGCTAGCATCCCCAGTGGGGCCCGCAGTTGGTCTGAAATACCCAGCTCGAAAGAAAGCTGAAGCCAGCAAGCAAAAGAACGACATTGAAGCCTATCAAAGCGCCCGCGACAACGTACGCGACAATGATCTGTAGAGAGAAACTTTATGAGTTTTGAGTTTTCCGGATCAACGCACTAGTCACCTGGCTTCCACTATCATTAAAGGTAGGAATGTCTTGTAAGACCGAAGGAGACCTTCGAAAAGGTCTTTTGGCAGCCCTAGCGAAAAATCCTGCCCCTTTTGGACCCAAGCCTGCTCGACTGCCCTTACCCTCTGCAACGAAGTACAATGAGAACAATGGAGTAAGAGACCAAGCCAGCGCCACACAGAGAGCAACGAGCCTTTCTGGATGCGGCTTCAACTTGACGTCAGCAGCAACTTGTTCTGCCTTCTCAGGAGGGGAGAAAGATGGGACCTGTCACTGAAACGCCGAAACGCGTCGATCTGGCCCAGAGAGGCTCCCTGCTTACTTCCTACAGACCAATCACGCTGGCGAAGCAGCATTTGGGAAAGCAGCAAAACGCATGGTGCTGGCCCGTATCTGGAACCTTGGAATCTAGAATGGATGGCCCATACCAACATCAGCCGCTTTGTATCACTCAAAGAGGCCGGGCAGGCAACAAACTTCAGACTTATGGGCCAGAGAGAAACAGACGAGATCGGCCAGATAAGGCGAATATTGTGGGCGCAAAACAGTAGCGAAATTACTTTGCCAATATTCAGTGATGCGAACACTTCGATTTTGTCACTTTAATAACCGCACTGGAATGAAACTGATGTGCACTAAAAGTTTTAAGCCTTCAAACTCACTCTATTGGATGTGTTTCATCTTGTTATTGATATCCCAGCTTTAACCATTTGCTAGTTTTATTAACTAAATCGACTTGGTGATGTCCTATTGTCGGACGAAACGCATGGGTAATAAGAAGTTTGCATTGTAAATTGTTGCTCGCAAGATGTACAGCCAGTAGCCATGCTAAAGCTACTCGGCATCACTTCTGAACAATGCGTATAGCTATTAGTACGTGATCTTAAGAAGCGAATTCTGGTGCCCGTTTTACAGCTGGGTAAATTAAAGCACTATGGTAGTATAATTGTCGTGCTCAAAAACACAAATACTTCATAAATACTTCATAGTCCTCTTTTGAGCTTTGATTTATCTAAATCCCTTTTAAAGTTCGGCTACAGAAACTATTCGGCTACGGAAACTTTTGGGACTTTTTGTTTGACGCTGTATTTACTGAATTTCAGATTATGGTCATGTCTCAGGTTTTTAGAATGCTATTTAGATTGGCATGCTTCACCGCACAAAAATTTTAAGTACAGAAACGTTTTTTAGTATTTAAAAATCGCCCATATCGGCTAGTCAAAAGCAAGACGTCAATGACGTCAGATTTTAAGAAACGCTCAAAGTCAATACTTAATCGAATCAAGATATTCGCGGACTCTGCGAAAGTTGCAGCAGGCATATTGTGAGAATAGCATGAGCCAGACAGTCAGATTGCGTAAAAGACAAGTACAGCTGCAGTTCAGGAATGATCTATTTGAGGTTCAAAAAATGACCAGCACTGGCAGGAAGATCACTCGGCATGTGAAGAAATTTCTGAGCCGATTGAGATGCGGAATCTTCAGTTCCATCTTTCGCTCTTTATGACAAACTAAATTTCAAAGCCGCCCTAGTCGGCATGAACAATATAACCAAGCCAATATGATCAATAAATGATAGCCGACATGGATGGTAGCATGATACAATTCTGTGAGTAGAAAAGTTATGCCAATATTGATGGTTTTTGCCGCAAGAATCGTTGAATATCTCGATGATGTCCATGTTTTGTCACTCTAGAAGTTGTTTCATCGGTTATTTTATCGTGTCTCATTCGTGGTTATTCTGCTGTTAACAGGGATTTTCTTTTTAACGCAGAATTATGGAATTTCTATCAACGAGCAAATGACAAAACAAGAGCAAAGTTCTCTCTCAAAATGACAACCACAAAAACCAATTGACGACAGCAATAACAACAAAAAGCGAGCATGCAATCCTAGGCAATAGAAGTTCGTTGCCACCAATATTTCCTAGTGTAGTAACTGCATTATTCCTGGCTTGAATCGGCATGTAAAATATTCCTCTTGTCATTAAATTATCATAATTTTAAACAGCAGAATGTCATCAGATTCTTATTCCTTTTTGAGATTAGGCCCCTGTGACATTGCAAAACTGAGTGTCAACAAAATAATTTTGCCGACTGAAATATAAGTCTCGAAAATAAAATAAATGTAATGAAATGTTGTGCGAAACAGAAGTATTAGTGCGTCAAAAATTTAAGTGTCAAAGAAACGTTTACGAACTTGTAAGCGTAGTAGTAAGCTTATCAACTTCTGTTTCTGTACGGGGCACTAAATGATTAGTCCCGCAAATTTATTTCACAAAGAGTTACTCAGCTTAAACCAGAAGCGTCCTTGAAAAAGGTCCGGTTAAAGCAGCAAGCTTCCCTATTTAATCAAAACGTGTTCTGACTGTTGGTCTCAGACAGCCTTGGCTTCGAGCTCAGGATGCAGGGCAAATAGAACTCGAAGAAGCTTCTCGACACACCGGCAATGAACAGCGAGTTCGTGAAATACGGAATGTGAACCAAGAACGCGGCCACTCGATCGAATACCGAATCTGAAAATGTTTGAGAGGTTGCTAAAGAAGGACAATGTGGGTAGGTGAACCATAGGTGCAAAACTCACACAAGATGGGATCTGCGACGTTGTCGATCCTTGTAGTGGTGACGAGAAGCAGTCGGGAGAAGAAGAAGCAGATGAGCAGCGTGACGTTCATCCCCAGCAACCTGGCAGTGGCTCGAGCCTCCATTTTATCATCGGCCACGCCTGTCGACATCAGAAAGCGGGACCTCTTAGACTGGAACAGCACTGTGATTATGATGGTGGCAGCCAGCATGTTGAAAAGGCAAATCAGGAAGTTCACGACAAGCATGAAAATAAAACCGATCGACTGCAGTCCCTTCATGGAGTTATAATCCGAGTAAGTTGGAACACTGCACCATCCTAAGAACATCTGTATGCCATTCACCGACGTCAAGAAAAACAGGGATGTGCCTCTGATGACCAGAGCTCCAAGAACGACTGACACGGCCAGAGACAGTAGCGAGGCGAGCATAATCAATCCCGTGTCGAGACGCCATGTCAGTTTGGCCTTCGCCTCCAGCGGATACTTGACGCAGTAGCAGCGAATCATCGAGCTGATGGTCAGAGCGATGGGCGACAGGTACAGCGGGAAGTAGAGGATGATGAAGAACACGCGGCACATGACATCTTGAAGGAATGCGTCCTCTCTACGCCGGGGTCCCCACATCAAATACATCAGATCGATCCCTGGCCCTTTTGATGTAGTGGGATGGGCCGTGAAGAAGTCGTCAGTGAGCAGCTCGTATGTTCGATACAGGGTTCCAGCAATGTCCGCACACACAATGACCAGGAACCACTTTTTCGCCGATTTAGAGAAGCCAGTGTTGCCGCGAACCAGGAAGATGACAGTGAGGATCTGGAGCAGCAGGCCCAGGGGGAAGCCGACGGTCTTTGAGAAGCCGACTCCAAACTTGATCATTCTTGACCAGTACGTTTGTATCATGTATGAATACATCTTTTTGATTTGTAGCTCACTTATTGTAAAATTTGTCACACGCAGTAAGCTGTTTCTGAAGCCTTGATTGAGTCAAAGTGGAATGTGATTTTAAATTCATATATTATAATAATTGATAACACCTCCCTCAATTGGGCCAGATGTGCAGCCGATAGCACAGCCGCAGCTATTGCGCGGCGCATCTGAAGACTGCGTACAGCTAAGCTGCTCAGTCCATGGACTGGGGGAACGCCACACTCATCTTCAATTATCCCAGCTAATGCTGGAACTCATTTAACAGCTGGCTGAATTGAAGCAATGTAGAGTTAAGTGTCGCGCTAAAGGGCACAATTTTTTTCAGTGGAGTCGGAAATCGAACTCCCGACCTTCAAGTCATGAGTCCGACGCTCTAATCACAAGGCCTCAACCTCTTCTTAGGTGATGCTGATAGTACATAAAGCTTCTAGGATCAGAAAGCAATTCAGTTAATCTCAGCAACTTACCGTCAGGGTCTCCAACAAAGGTGAAGTCACTCATGACTGCTTGCTTGTCCCGAAGCAGTATTGCGTCAGTTGAATGGCAAGGCTATGGAACTCAAGCAGTTGATGCCTTTAACATCGCTATAGGCTCTTTCTTCAATCTTTTAAATAGAATCCTGAACTAAGGCCCACCTCTTTAAAAAGCAGCAGCGCATTGTGTAAATATATCCGTGTCTCACGATTATTTGATGATATGCTTTGTTTTCTTCGTTCGAGGCTTCATTAATGACGTTAGCATTTAACTCAAGAGGAATAAAGTTGGGTGTGTCCATTCCAGGAATCGTGCTTCTAGTTTTTTAGCTGCAGGGCTTCGGTAAAAGCGCAGGCAGTTATTAATTCTTAACCAGCTTTTCTTGCGTCAATAGAAAGTAAGCTCAAAGTGAAGCAGCCATTTGAAATGTTTTTGAGATATTGTTTTTCTCTTATTTCATTTAGAGTGTATCGTGATTCTCTATCAAATACACTCGTATAAAATTACTGGATTTTGTAATTGGAAACTAACAAACGAACTCCTTATGTAACGCAAGTTTTATTACGACCTCTGGTTTTGAAAGCAGAATTTAGGGTGTAAGTTTACATGGTCCATTCTATTTTGAGAACCTTGTTATTTTCTCCTGTGGCCCCTGAAAAATATTCAATTATCAACTATAATAATTTGGCTGACGCAGAAACTCCTATTTCTCCGGCATTTATAGACCAATTCAGCAAAATACGCATGTATATAGAAATTTAGCAAATTAAGGCGCTTAATTCGTTTTTTAAAACATATTCTGTCACGCAAAACACTTAGTCACATGTGATTACGTCATCGTATTGTTAGTAAGCAGACTAAAAATGAAACCTAAATAAATCGGTTGTAACCAAGACAAAGGCAAGAGGCTTGGCGAGAATACAAAGTGAGCGGGAGTGTTACACCCAACGCCAAAAAACTGATAGAAATGAGCACACACGGGGAGGGTACGCAGTCACGGCGTCACTCAGCCAGTCGCTGATAAACTTAACCTTATCAACGGCAGCAGAGGCAGGAGGGCTCTTGGCCTGGACAAGGCGCAATGCTCCTTTGCACTCGGTGGCTCGCCGCCTTGCTTGAGCAGCAGCTCGATGAGACGCAGCCCCCATTTTTTCCGCGTCGCTGGGCCAGATCAAACAGCACGAATCTCGCTTGGCTCTCAGAGTGAGCTTCCAGAGGACGCTGTCCTCCAGTCGATTCAAGGATGCCAGCTGCTCTTCCTTGCCGAGGATAATGACCCATGCTTCTTTGCAACGTTGGCGTTGTCATCCGCTTGGGCCCGTTGCTTGGCTATTTCTTTATAGCCGCACCGGAAGTGGCGTTGAGCTAGGTGACGTTGGCGGCGGCCCTTTGGTTGAGTTTGTAGCAGGAGTCAGGATGTTCCTACTGTGCCCAGCGGATGTGACATCCAGAGTTTCAGCTCCTTCGGTCGGCAACTTTGTTTTGCCGATAGTCACAAAGGCTTCAAAGTAAAAATGGGGCTTCATATACAAAAAGGCAAGGGGTCCGCTCAGCCGCATTCTCAAGCTGAGCATCGGGCTTTCTAGAAAGGCAAAAAGTTCAACCCAGTGTGGTTAGCTGCCAGACTGCTCCCTGAGCCAAGCATCCATCATCACGATCAAACACTGTGACATTTGAGGGTGCAAAAAGGCGCGATTAGAATAGCCATGCTTTTGAATAAAAAATCTCATTGATGTAGAGAACAGAGTCAGTGGCCCATAATGGATGCCGTGGTTCATCCAGGAACGCTCGAAGCCGAATCCTAATTCGGTGGTAACCAAATACCTGTAACCTAATACTTGTAACCCGATGGTCGTCAGGATGCACTCCACACGACCGGTACGCTTGAGACAGATCATCCTTTCATGGAGCAGCGTCTGTTGAGGTCCCGCTCAAGCTCCTCAAGCACCCCGGGTCTCCACGGCCTTCTGATGAACCATAGCTGGATTGTGGTTCTGCATCTTGATGAAGTACCTGGACTCAAACCTTGTTTGAGACCCGGAAGCCGTTCTCCACGCCATCAATCACAAACCTGACACGATCTTCTGGCATCTTAGCAAACTCTACATGCCACGCCGCGAAAACCAGAGAATTTAACTGCTCACTAGGGTCACAGGTACAGGTAGATGACGCTAATCTAATTATAGATTACGCTATAGATTACGCTAACACCAAAACGGAATCCTGTGACCCCGTAAAAAACGACCACTGCGACCACTAGTTTTTTGGGCTAGTCCGAGTCTCCGTCTGCGAGGGCTCCTGTACCAAACGGTTAAAAGCGAAACAAAACAGCGGTTGCCCTCGCTTAGTTGCGGTTGGATTCATCACTTTAGCTGGTAAATCAGATCGATGAGTCGCTACCATGAGCGAACATTATAGTTTTTCTTGAAACCTCGTGAATAGTTTTTATCACTATTCGTATATAAACAATGCGTTTTAATATGTGAAAAAATTACGTATATTCGTTTCTGGTGATGAACACAACACAAGCAAAGGCATACTTCGACGATTGATCAATTTTATATTTGTAGTAAATCAAACAAATTATTTCAAATAACGTTATATCCAACAAAGAATTTTGTCTTGTAGGTCACTAAAGAACATCAAAATCAGTACGATTTGTCCGCTCCAAAAAATCAGATAAGTCCTCGCTACCTTTTTAATCAAAAAATCTTCTGACTGTCGGTCTCAGACAGCCTTGGTTTCGAGCTCAGGATGCAGGGCAAAAAGAACTCGAAGAAGCTTCTCGACACACCGGCAATGAACAGCGAGTTCGTGAAATACGGAATGTGAACCAAGAACGCGGCCACTCGATCGAATACCGAATCTGAAAATGTTTGAGAGGGTGCTAAAGAAGGACAATGTGGGTGGGTGAACCATAGGTGCAAAACTCACACAAGATGGGATCCGCGACGTTGTCGATCCTTGTAGTGGTGACGAGAAGCAGTCGGGAGAAGAAGAAGCAGATGAGCAGCGTGACGTTCATCCCCAGCAACCTGGCGGTGGCTCGAGCCTCCATTTTATCATCGGCCACGCCTGTCGACATCAGAAAGCGGGACCTCTTAGACTGGAACAGCACTGTGATTATGATGGTGGCAGCCAGCATGTTGAAAAGGCAAATCAGGAAGTTCACGACTAGCATGAAAATGAAGCCGATCGACTGCAGTCCTTTATCTGAATTGTAGTTTAGGTATGACGGAACAGTGCACCATCCTAAGAACATCTGTATGCCGTTCACTGATGTCAAGACAAAAAAAGATGTGCCTCTGATGACCAGAGCTCCAAGAACGACTGACACGGCCAGAGACAGTAGCGAGGCGAGCATAATCAATCCCGTGTCGAGACGCCATGTCAGTTTGGCCTTCGCCTCCAGCGGATACTTGACGCAGTAGCAGCGAATCATCGAGCTGATGGTCAGAGCGATGGGCGACAGGTACAGCGGGAAGTAGAGGATGATGAAGAACACGCGGCACATGACATCTTGAAGGAATGCGTCCTCTCTACGCCGGGGTCCCCACATCAAATACATCAGATCGATCCCTGGCCCTTTTGATGTAGTGGGATGGGCCGTGAAGAAGTCGTCAGTGAGCAGCTCGTATGTTCGATACAGGGTTCCAGCAATGTCCGCACACACAATGACCAGGAACCACTTTTTCGCCGATTTAGAGAAGCCAGTGTTGCCGCGAACCAGGAAGATGACAGTGAGGATCTGGAGCAGCAGGCCCAGGGGGAAGCCGACTGTCTTTGAGAAGCCGACTCCAAACTTGATCATTTTTGACCAGTAAAGCTGAACTAGTGTGCTATAAAATTGTTGAAAAGTTTTCTCCGAGAGCGAAACATTGATTGACCGTTGCAGTTTCATTCTGTAGCCTGAAATTGTAAAGCGATTCATAAACAAAAGTATTTTTATTATATTGCACACAGTGCACACTCACCTTCAGGATCTCCGACATACTGGAAGTCGCTCATTTTGAAGCGCTTCGGAATAAGAAAGCTGTTTGTTTGAAGGCACAGTCGTGTAGCGCTTTCTTGATGTGTCAGTTGAAATGCTTATCAAGTCAGCAAGCAGGCTTGTAATAAATAGCTCGGGATACTTTGTGGGTGGCCTTGGCTTCCGTGAGAAGAAGCCTTTGTGAAGTCAAATACTCGTAAATCTCTTTGATTTGAAAGGAATTATTTTTGCTTTATGTTTGGATGATTCTAGTTGGATATGGATCGGTACCCAATCCGAATTCTTTTTTGCTTTTTTATATGTATGCAACGGCGTCAGTAAAAACGTGCAGTTGATGTGGAAACACTTTCAACTGCACAAGACTTGCTGGTGGTCTTCGCAGAAGAGTCAGATGCGTCAGTTCGGGACTACTAACTGTGTCGTATTTCTGCACGTACCTGCGAACGTTTTGACAACGTTTTGCCCAACGGGGAAAATCGACGCAGACACTGGCTCTTTCAAATCAAATTTCATTCTCACATCAGGCCCTGCTTAATGGAACCTTATTGTCATCGTCATCAACAGTTGAAAAACAATCGACTGTCACAGAGGCTGTGCTCCGTGCGCACCAGAGCAGGTGGTCTCCGACATTATTGCGGGCTCTTTCGAGACAACCTTCAGGGTGCCCATGGGGCAAACAATGGCACCGCTTTCTTTAAAGATTGTTGCTTTTGTTCTGTACGAGCAGCCAGCAATCTGAGGTCCTTAACTGTTCGCCTCAGGGCGGCGCTGAGACACGAATGTAGATACATTAGCTCAAGCAGTGACATGCGAGTCACCTACTCGGTATGGCATGTGAACCATCTAAGTGAAATTTAACTGCATCGTCAGTGACTCCGTTTGGTAGACCAAATCATCCTGCTTACTGTCCAAAGTCGGTGCAGGATGTACTTATTCTTCTGGTTCTCAGCGCGCCGGTTAGCGCTGCGGCGCTAATAAAGGTGCGGGGGCCAGCGCCCCCACCTCTCACGGGGGTGAGGCGGCACAGGGCGTGCCGGCGGGGGTCATTGTTCCTGAAAAATCGCATTCGCTCAATGTCATGCATGGAGAATTGCCTGAAGAGATAGTCGAATTTTTCGGGCGCTCGACTCTCGGGACAAGAGTCACAGTCCTTGAGGCTCAATCGGTGACAGGTGACAGGTGGTTTATTGATGGCCGCGGCCAAGTCCAGGCGTCCGGAGGAGAGGGCCGAGGACCAAGGCAAGATTGCGATTTCAGTGCTGTGGAATGGCGACGGCTTCGGCGGCAGCTGGTCTAGATGACGGCCTGGCGGGAGAGGGTCTTGCTGACGGCGGGCCGCTTTTGCGTTAACATCGCCTGCAGATGGCTCAAATGGCTCGCACTGGATGAATTTTGTTCAGAAAAGGCCCTAGCCATCTCTTATATTAATTATTCACATAAGCTCAGCTTTTAACTACTTTTCCATGAATCGAAAGTCATGCGATCCAATCCTTCAATCCACATGCAGAATTTTGTCCTTTATTACGCTGACGCTCAGTTTGACATTACTTGTGTTAGGGCATAGAAAAACTTTCCGCTATAATCAACAAGCTGTTGCTAAGAGTTATTCCATATTTTATTATTATTTGATGCTTGATATATAAGCTGAAAAGTCAGTCCTTCTAAATATCAAAATAGCGGCATACTATCAGCACGAGCAGTTAATCATTGAACTGACAACCTTACTGATTCTAAAATTAACGCAGTTCAAAGATAAGAAATTTTCAACCATCAAGTTTTTTAATCTTGCAAAACTACAAAACTACAAAACTTGTCATCAAATTCACTGTTCGGCAATGCATATTTCCTAAGTAGTTAATCTTAAGTAGACGTTTTTTCTGAAAAAAGTGGAGTACTCTAGACTATTCCTCTTCTCTGCTCGGTTTACTACTGCTACTAAGTTTAACATGATATTTATAGGTGATTCTAATTAGGCTCCTCAAAAATGCACAAGAGAGGAAAATTACTGAAAGAGCGATCAATACTTTCTCTAGTATTTTATGCACTAAATAAAAAATCCTGAAAGTCATATTCGCTCGTGTCAGTCACTTTTCAAAGTAAAATTCACGAAATAGTCATTTCACGCCACATGACTCATTATATGGTTTTCTGGCTGCCGGAGGACGTCAGCCTCAGCTTCGCACCCCTCAAGAAGGGCAGGTAGAATCTGTAGAAGCTTCTGGACAGACCGGCGATAAACAGCGAATTGGTGAAATACGGAATGTGGACCAGAAACGCTGAGACTCGATCGAATACGGAATCTGCAAGGCAGCGGGAGTTACAGCCAGCTTCCAGTGAGGAACTCACTCAAAGCTAAATAGAGGCCACGAATCTTACACAAGACGGGGTCCGCGATGTTGTCGATCCTCGTGCTGACGACGAGGAGCAGTCGGGAGAAGAAGAAGCAGATGAGCAGCGTGACGTTCATGGCCAGCAACCTGGCGGTGGCTCGAATCTCCGGCTTCTCGGAGGCAGCATTCGATGACATGAGAACTCTGTCTCGCCTAGACTGGAACAGCACTACGATTATAATGGTGGCTGACAGCATGTTCAAAAAGCAAATGAAAAATGTCACCATCAGAGTAAAAATGAAACCTATGGACTGCAAAAGCCGATCAACGTTAACCCACTGATATGTCGGCAGATCGCACCTTCCAAGGAGAACTTGGACATTATTGATTTTAATAGTAGCTCTTCCAGCCACTCCTTCAATGATCAGGGCGCCGAGAACTGTGGAGACGGCTAGGGCCAGGAACGAAGCCAGGAGGATCAGGCCAATGTCGAGACGGCTGGTCAGTTTGGCTTTCGATTCGAGCGGAAACTTGACGCAGTAGCAGCGAATCATCGAGCTGATGGTCAGGGCCATCGGAGACAGGTAGAGTGGGAAGTAAATGATGATGAAGAACACGCGGCACATCACATTCTGGATGAACCTGTGATCCCAGTTCCTCAGACCCCACATCAGAAACATTATGTCATAACCAGGTCCTCCCGATGCAGACGGACTGGCATAGTAAAAGTCTTCCTCAAGCAGTTCGTAAAGGCGGTAGACGGTGCCCGCAATATCTGCACAGACAACGATCAAGAACCATTTTCTGGCTGACCTTGAGAAGCCAGTGTTTCCACGAGCCAGGAAAATGACGGTGAGTATCTGGAGCAGTAGGCCGAGAGGGAAGCCGACAGCTTTGGACCATCCAACTCCATACTTTAGAATTCGTAGCCAGTATCTCTGCACCATAACACTGTACCATCTTGATATGATTTCAACAGAGACCGTATAGTTGGTGGCTCTGCGCATTAGTTCCAAGTATCCTAAAAGTAGTTTAGTCAGCCACTACTTTTGTCTTTATGATACTGTTCCGTATATAACTGACCATTTGCAAAGTGGTCTCGTTCAGCTTACCATCAGGGTTCCCAACGTACTGAGTTAGACTCATGTCTAAAGCCTGTTCCAGATTTTTTGCGTCTTGAAAAGCCTTTAAGCCTAAACAAGGCCGATGTTGCCGATGCGTATTTTGTAGCTTATTTATACCTCTGCAGATTTTCTGCCTGCTTTGACTGCCCTAAAATAATGTTTTTGTCCGTTTAATATGGCTTCATCAACATGTCTTTGATGAAAATTTATTTTTTTCAATCCGTCTAATTCCTTAATATTAAATACTAAATTATGCTAATACTAATAATATATGATATTGAATATTGCTACATGTTAAGGTGTAGCATCATGGCTTCCTCGTCGTCTTCTCCTGGCCAGAAGAAACTTGTTTCCTTGCAAGCTACTTCGCTAAGTAACTACACTAAGTGAACGAGAACCCACTTTTATATTGCGCAGTGGGACGCCATTTCTCAAAACTGGACAACGTTACAATCTTCATTGGTTTACTGTGAGCTTTCTCATTTTCTCTTTCTGCCGATGCTCATGCCCCTCCTCTTTCGTCTTTGTGTTTCTATTCCCTCAGCTCCCGTTCATTTTTTCAACCGTCTCCAGTTGCTTCGTGACTTTCGACTGTCGGCGCCGCTTCTCCTGCTGTTTTCTCCTTTCTTCTGTGTTTTGGGCGGCACGTCACGGGCTCGTTCTCGGTGCCACCTGTGGCTGGTGCCTCTCGCACCAAAGATGCTGATATTTAGGTTTCTGCAAGTAATCTTCAGATGCACAAAGAGGAGGGCTGTTCTGCAGACGCGATTTGCACACGGACAGTAAAAAGGTAGAAAACCATTGCGTGCGGGTAATGAAAATCAATGACAAGCCTAATTAAAGAAAATGGGAAAATTTAATAAGTAACAGAACATAGCAGAACAGTAACATAATTAAAACACTTTTGTTAGAATGCATATTTTTTAATTTAGTTTTTCGTTTTTTTGTCTAAGCTGTCAACAAGACGTGTGCAAAGAAAACAAAATAAAAAGGACAATCACAAATCCAAAAATCTAAAGCATCTCTTCAAAATTTACAATGTTAATTGCTTGCTTTCTACCTCTTCTTTTATCGAGAAATCGTTTTATTAACCTGATCCGTATTTCGATTGAAACTGTTGTATATTATACTGCCTCTTTCTGGTGCTTTAAAAAGTAACACTTCAACTTTTCTCATATTACTGAGGTACAAAGTTGCTATATCCGTGTAACAAATGCCTATGACCTGGGTGCGCGCAATACATCATAGCTCGTAGTTGCACGCTTCAAATGTCTGTCACCCATTAAAAGTTATGGACTGATGAGGCAAATAGCTCGTATTAGAAACACGTGGCTATATTTTTGATCACACGTGGCCACACTTCGCGTTTCTTCTCGACTATCTCATGATCACATATCGGTTAATTGGGGTTTCCAATCGCGTGAACATCCGCGTGGAGTGTAGTGGATAAGCTCTATACTAACTTGCAGGCGATTAAGAATTGTTACGAGGGGTCTCAGGTTTTCTCCCCCGGGTGGGGTCGTGGGAGTAACGTCCCTTCATTTTAAGTCTCGATTCAACATCCGTGCGAATAATTAAAAAGCTGCAATGAGTCTGCTTTTTTGTAAATTTGCTTCGCAGAAATCAATAAAAATACCATTACTGTTCGCGAATTTTTAGAAAAGCAAGTATTCTATTACGAGTTATCAAATCTACCGTATTATGTCGCCTGGGACATAGGAATCCAGGGCGCATCTCCGCTTTTGGTATCGCCATTGTGCCATACTTTAGGTTGTCATGTCATAATTGGCTTTAACTTTCTGCTCTCTGGTTCGGAGAAAATACCAGCATCCACATTAGCCTTTGACACACCCTAGGAAACTGGTACAGAAACATAATAATGCCACTTTTCTCTAATATATATTAATGCAGTAAACATGATTTTATTATGAATTTAACGACTCACAAATTTATTTTATTGTCTGGAATAACTAATTTCTATTACATTTTCAACGAAAACTAGATTTTAATGATAAGCATTCAAACGTAAGTATCGAAATGATGTTAATCTCTAGATCAATAGTCGGCAGCACTGATAGAATATATCTACTTCAATAGAGATAGGGGTGACTCGTTTATTGGAAAGCTGCTGTTATTAAAAACATTCCAGCCAGTTAGGGACTAGTGGACTTGGCATATGACTGCTAAATCACAGCAAAATTATTAGTTTGAAAAATAATATAAGTTTATCCGAGATCTGGTACATTTTCGGATGGCAGTCTGGCCACATGTGGTAACACTTCCGGCAGTGCAGCCAATATCAATTCAACGTCCGGATGTTGCTTTAGTCTGGGCATGCATTCAACAGGAAGTGGCCATTGAATTGCTATGAAATCAAAAAACATTTAGCTTTCTATTTTTGCTTCAAATTTGCAATAATTTTACTGATTATAATATATTAGCTAGTTGTTACTTATATGAATATAGTAAGACAAAAAAGATTACCATATCGACAAGATTTTGTGACGTTAAATTTGTCGCGATGTAACATTGTTGTGCTAATTAACACTCCAATTCCTTAAAAGTGGTATAAAAAGTAAAAGGCTTCGAAAAATTATTTTTATTATTTCAGTTTTATTTGAAAATATTCTGAACAAAAACTAAGTTTTTTTTAAAGTTTATATTCGAGCACAAACAGTAGCTAACCTTAGCATGACTGTTCATTGCACAAAGCCACAGTCCCATTCAGTTCAGTAGCTGACATGGCCAATCATCAAAGAAGTCCGGACGATCAATTTGGCAATCCATTAGTTTTCTGGCTGTCAGAGGACGTCAGCCTCAGCTTCGCACCCCTCAAGCAGGGCAGGTAGAATCTGAAGAAGCTTCTGGACAGACCGGCGATAAACAGCGAATTGGTGAAGTACGGGATGTGGACCAGAAACGCTGAGACTCGATCGAATACGGAATCTGCAAGGCAGCGGGAGTTACAGCCAGCTTCCAGTGAGGAACTCACTCAAAGCTAAATAGAGGCTACGAATCTTACACAAGACGGGGTCCGCGATGTTGTCGATCCTCGTGCTGACGACAAGGAGCAGTCGGGAGAAGAAGAAGCAGATGAGCAGCGTGACGTTCATGGCCAGCAACCTGGCGGTGGCTCGAATCTCCGGCTTCTCGGAGGCAGCATTCGATGACATGAGAACTCTGTCTCGCCTAGACTGGAACAGCACTACGATTATGATGGTGGCTGACAGCATGTTCAAAAAGCAAATGAAAAATGTAACCATTAGCATAAAAATAAAACCAATGGTTTGCAATCCCCTGTTGCTGTTGATCAGCTGATAGGCAGGCAGATCGCACCTTCCAATAAACACCTTGACGCTATTGATGTTAACTTCATAATTTCCGGACCATCCTTCAATGATCAGGGCGCCGAGAACTGTCGAGATGGCTAGGGCCAGGAACGAGGCCAGGAAGATCAGGCCAATGTCGAGACGGCTGGTCAGTTTGGCTTTCGATTCGAGAGGAAACTTGACGCAGTAGCAGCGAATCATCGAGCTGATGGTCAGGGCGATCGGAGACAGGTAGAGCGGGAAGTAAATGATGATGAAGAACACGCGGCACATCACATTCTGGATGAACCTGTGATCCCAGTTCCTCAGACCCCACATCAGAAACATTATGTCATAACCAGGTCCTCCCGATGCAAACGGGTTAGACAAGTAAAAGTCCTCTTCGAGTAGCTCGTATGTGCGGTACAATGTGCCCGCAATGTCTGCACAAACAACGACCAAGAACCATTTTCTGGCTGACCTTGAGAAGCCAGTGTTTCCACGAGCTAGGAAAATGACTGCGAGAATCTGTAGTAGCAGGCCGAGAGGAAAGCCGACAGCTTTGGACCATCCAACTCCATATTTCAAAACTCTTATCCAGTACGTTTGAACAGTCTTACTGTAGTATATGGCTATTGTTTCATCTGAGATTGTATTATTAAAGCGTTTTCTCATGAAATCTCTGTACCCTGAAAATTTTTGTTGTATCGTCACGGATATTAAACTTGTGTAAATTAGGCACACGTGAGACTTTTCTCAATGAATACTCAGCAACTTACCATCGGGATCTCCAACGTACGAAAAAGTGTTCATTATTGAACGGACTTTTACTGTCGTGTGACGGTCAGCTTAGTGAGGTTTGATTGGTTTAAGTGGACAATTATTTATACCTTTGTCACTCTCAATTCCGTATCTTCTTATTTTCGTCCTTTGAATGTCTCCGTACGTATTAGCTTTAGAATTTTCCACCAGAATGCCCAGTCTGGGTGTGGCGAGAATCTTCTAGGATTTCATATTTTGCTTACAATTCAACGGTGCTGTAGCCCTTGCATGTGCACTGCATTTTACCAGTTTTTCGGTCCCCAGTCGATTAAGCTGGAAGTTAGGCTATACGAAAATAGTTTTGTTAAACTGAAATGGAAGTTTAAAGCTGTGTGAAGCTATACAGGTTGTTTAAAAAATTCCGATTTTCAAAAATAACTTTTAACTGAACTATTATGATGACTCTTTATTTTGTTCCCTTCTATCTCATGCATGCCTTTATTATAAAGAAAAGACTAACTGGCATAAAGTTATTGCTAATAACTATTAAAAAATCATATTATATAAAAAACCCATCGGAACTGCTACTTCTAAACCCAGACTTTGTCCTATCTGACCCTGTCCTTTACAATACCGGTCCAATCAACATGGATGAGGTCAGCCGAGCCCTGGAAGACCATGAGTGCTGATTCCGCTGCCAGGATAGATTCAATACTCCAAGTTATTATTGTCAAGACAAAAATAGGTAGTTCAATTATAGCCAATAAATGTCTAATTCAACGTGTCAGTTTTTTGCCTGATTGCGCACAATGCGTATGACTCGGAATTTAACGAGTCTAAAAGTCTGAAAGTATTTAGTAGCTTAATTATGTTGCACAAAAACGTTTATTATTGTGGAGAAGGCACCAAAGAAGCTGATGTATCAACATTAAATCCTTATGCTGTTACGCAGCCATTTGAGCTTCATAGCGAAACTTGTGAATCCTAATCGCGGCATGGCTCGTTCTCAGACAGAGTATTGCACTTGTCCAACCACCAGTCCATACAGTAGTTACCCGGAGTTGTCTGGCATCTAAGAGGCAGGAACTGAGCAGGATCTGGCTGGCATGTGCAACCCTCGACCGTGATGGAGGTGGCCAAACATAACAGCAGAGCAGCGATCAACAGTAGCTTCATAGTTGCGCAGTAGAATTCACGAACTGGTTGGTTGCTGAGAAGATTGCTTGGAGAAATTCGCTGCTGAGAAGACTTGCCTTGAGAGTCTTGCGATTGTCTTGCTTTTATACACACCAGACAGGAAGTGATTTGGTAACTGACACGTTACTTACTTGCTATAAATAAGTAAGTTTTGAAACAGACAGGGCCGCTTTTATATTTAGATTTGGCTCCTAACATGCCCACGCCGAGGATCAGTCGGGAGAAGAAGAAGCAGTCAGCAGATCCTCATAATACTCCGTTCCGATCGATTTATTATCTTCCACGCTAAAAAACACGGCAACATAATAACCATAGTGCTGCCTGTCGTTTGCTTAAAGTCAGCTACCATCATAATCATAGTGCTGTTCCAATCTAAGCTGAGACAGAGTACTCATGTCATCGAATGCTGCCCCGAGAAACTGGAAGTTCGAGCCACCGCCAGGTTGCTGGCCATGAACGTCACGCTGCTCATCTGTGTGCGACCCTGCGATAGAACTAGCGAGGCCACATGTACAGAGCTTAGATACAGACCTTTTGGTTGGCCAGCTTCTCTGCTGCTGCAGCTGCTGCCACTCAGCTACTCTGAGCGGACTGAATCTTCATCGAAGAAGCAGTAAGCGAAATTCAGCTAGCGACCGACAACTGCCGCTAGAACACTGCCTTGCTAGCTATCAACCGCCTCACTAGCAGAAGGCAGGCCCAGCGCAGTCGTCGGCGTAAAATTGAGCACAGAAAGGCCCTGCTGGTCGACTTGCTCCTGCTCCTAAAGGAGTTTAAAAATTGTTGAAAAATCATCCGAGACTGCAGACGTAGCCATTTTAAATCTGGGTCAAGTGAAACAATTGGTAATTGCGCAAGCCCAGGCTAAAATTCGTTTCGTTTGGCAGACATGAGGCATTTGTTTTTCTATGAAAGGCTTTTAGCTTTTTTTCAAAAATTGCTTAATTTTCAAAAAAAGATTCTGTTCGGCTGGACTGTGGCTTTGCGTTGGTTTCTACAAACGTTTTAACATAGAATTGCTTTTTCTACCAATCGACATGCTGTACCACTATTGCGCTAGATAATTCTAGTAGCTCTAGAGTGGATACGTTAGTAGAGATACGGGCGATTCATTAGTGTAATGTTAAACACTTCTGAGGTCTGACAAAAACTAACAAAATAAATCTGGTACACTTTCGGCTCACAATCTGACTGAATGACTTTCCGATAGAGAAGCTAATGTGACATTGACTTCCGCATGTTGCTTTTGCTTGCCCATTCAACAGGAAGTGACTATTGAATCATTGTGAAATAATTCTTTTTCTGAAAATATACATAGGCTTTTTGCTTTGCTATAATTTGTAGACGCTTTTTATTGACAAAACTACGAGTAAATACAATGTACAACCATGTAGGCATTGGCAATGAAAACATCTTCATGCCAGTCTCTAAGGCCTGGTATATACTCGTAGTTATCATTATTTACATTGTAAAATTACATAAAACGGTAATGATGCCTTAATTCCCTTTAGTTAAAACTCAAAGGCGTTATAAGAGATTTATTCAAAATCAGTTCCATAGAACAATCTCCGAAACATCACATGCAAAAGAAGGACACTCCAACTGTCTGAAATCGCTCAAAATGGATGAAATCTAACAAAAAAATAATATAAGTACATATTCTTAATACTTTTTTCAACTTGATTTGCAACTTCACGACTGGCTTCTGCGAATGGAGAAACTTTCGTCCTTCCATTTAAAATTTATTAAAACGGTCTAACAGATTTTGGCTTAACACAATTCCTGCGTGTCTTTGACGATATAGACAATTGTCAAGATGCAGACATGTTTGCATATGCTGGATGCCGCAAGATATACCCCATTAGCTTTGTTTCGAGCAAAACAGACTTTTGTTTGACTTTGAACGAGCAGCTGTCGATAGAGAAGAAGGACAGATTATTTTAAAATGCATTGGCTATTAAAGTTTATATGATTATCTCGAAGTCATTTCAGGTGTAAACGATTGTAAATGAATTAACTGTATGGAGCCAACAGACGAACTGAAAGTTGTTCCACAGATATTTCTCAAAACTATGCAAAAAGGACAAAATTTATAATCGTACACTGGGTATAAATAATCTCTATACAAGAAAGCGAAGTACGGGATTAAGTTGTATTGTCTGACGGAGTCTGCGACAGCGTAGCCTCTGGAGTTTTCTAATGTACGAGCTATTTTGTTGTGGCTGCGCTCAGTCTGCATGCGCACGGATTAAAGCCATAAAGAAACATGAAATGGAGCCCTATAACTTTAATTAATTTATTTATTTAAATGGATATATATATATATTTAAATAAAAGAATAGTTTTCTTATAAATAAAATAATCTATAAAGGAGCGCCCACATACGTTGTGACTGTTAAATTATTTGCGATTTTTGTACACTGTCCGATGAAAAACTGAATGCGATTGAATGACCCTTGGCTTTTTGCAGGACGGGACTTCATCTCTCGATTAAAAGAAGGGATAGGTGCAAAATAACTTGAGATGTCTAGCGGCCTTAATTGCTAACTGTAAAAAGGAAACATAGCCGGGGGAGACCCTCATTGCAGCCTCGCACTTTTAGTACGAGTGCGAGTGAGTATGATCTTTCTATATTTAGCACTAAATTTTGTCATAATGTCCTAGACTGAAGTGTTTTGCAGTCTTAAATTCGAGTTTATTGCTTGCTATTTATTCTCTTGTAGCCTCCTACTTGACTCGTCCTCTGGTTAAATGTTTAGGCACAATGATTTTAACGCTAAAATGTCATTTCCCATCAAAGGTGCACCAATATAACCCTCAGTTTCACAGTGACCAATGGTGAATCGCTCAGTCTACTAGTGGAAAGCAGTAAAGATAGTAAGTAACGTGTCAATTACCAAATCACTTCCTGTCTGGTGTGTATAAAAGCAAGACAATCGCAAGACTCTCAAGGCAAGTCTTCTCAGCAGCGAATTTCTCCAAGCAATCTTCTCAGCAACCAACCAGTTCGTGAATTCTACTGCGCAACTATGAAGCTACTGTTGATCGCTGCTCTGCTGTTCTGTTTGGCCACCTCCATCACGGTCGAGGGTTGCACATGCCAGCCAGATCCTGCTCAGTTCCTGCCTCTTAGATGCCAGACAACTCCGGGTAACTACTGTATGGACTGGTGGTTGGACAAGTGCAATACTCTGTCTGAGAACGAGCCATGCCGCGATTAGGATTCACAAGTTTCGCTATGAAGCTCAAATGGCTGCGTAACAGCATAAGGATTTAATGTTGATACATCAGCTTCTTTGGTGCCTTCTCCACAATAATAAACGTTTTTGTGCAACATAATTAAGCTACTAAATACTTTCTGACTTTTAGACTTTTAGACTCGTTAAATTCGGCCAAGCCTCATGAAAACCGCATGAAAACAAAGTCAGCGGCTGGTTTGAAATCCGCATTTGAGTCCATTTTGAAGAGCACAAAGAGCCTCGAACAGTTCGCTCAGATCAAGGAAAACAATTTGCAAACTCTAGATTTCGTCTTTTTTCGTTCTGTATTGATAGTGGAATTCTAGCATTTAGAACTAATAGTGAGAAGAAGGCCGCTGTCGTAGAAAGATTGAATCGAACTCTAAAAAAAAGATGTGGCGTTATTTCACCTACAAAAGCACTCTGCACTGGCTGGTATCGTATCTGAGCAGTTCATCGGCTGCCCGCGCACCAACCTAATCAATGTGCACTGCAGCATCATTGAGCAACCAACTGCAACCATAGTTCCCTGCTGAGAACTGTTAGAATGATGGATGACATTGAATGGGATGGCTATGTGAGCAAAGTCTTTAAGAAAACGATATTCTTCACCATTCTGAGAGTTATCTATTTGTATGGTATTCGAGTGCAGTTGCGAGATATTTTTGACAGCCTATTGATCGCGCATTCCAGCAGTCCAGCAGTTTTGTTAACAATTCAGATCCGTGAAAAAAGAGTTGTATGAATTACCAGCAGCTGATTCAGCACTACTCTGGAGTTCAAACTAATGAGGAGATTTTGAATCTTGGTTAAACCAGCGTTTGAATCATGGCTAAACCACAGTTTGAATCATGACAAAAGTTTTCTTTTGTCATTGAATTGAATTCTCGACATTTTGAGTTTGTTATCTCATAATGTCATAATGATATATATTTGTATGATAATTATTTTGCCTAATATTCACTTAATTGTTGTTCTTCTCAATTTTCTACAAAGGAAGCTAATATAAAAATTCAACTGGGCAACATTGTCAACTAGGCATCATCATCAATGGGGAGTCATCATCAAATGGGAGATCATTGTCAACTGGAAGATCATTGTCAACTGGGTGATCATTGTCATCTGGGGGATCATTGTCAACTGGGGTATCATTGTCAACTGGGGTATCATTGTCAACTGGGGTATCATTGTCAACTGGGTGATCATTGTCAACGGGGAGATCATTGTCAACTCGGGGATCATTGTCAACTAGGGGATCATGGCCAACTGGGGGATCATTGTCAACTGGGGTATCATTGTCAACTGGGGGATCATTGTCATCTGGGGGATCATTGTCAGCTGGGGGATCGTTGTCAACTGGGGGATCATAGTCAACTGGAGGATCATTGTCAACTGGGGGATCATTGTCAACTGGGTGATCATCATGAACTGGGGGATCATTGTCAACTGGGTGATCATTGTCAACTGGGGGATCATTGTCAACTTGGGGAACATTGTCAACTGGCGGATCATTGTCAACTGGGGGATCATTGTCAACTGGGGGACCATTTTCAACTGGGGTATCATTGTCAACTGGGGGATCGTTGTCAACTGGGGGAAAATTGTCAACTGGGGGATCATTGTCAACTGGGGGATCATTGTCAACTGGGTGATCATTGTCAACTGGCGGATCATTGTCAACTGGGGGATCATGGTCAACTGGGGGATCGTTGTCAACTGGGGGATCATCGTCAACTGGGTGAACATTGTAGCTTTTAAAAGCCGAAAATACAGCTGCTAAAAGTATATACAAGACGAATTAAAAATATTTCTGCTCCCCGAAGGGGGGCAAAACATGCTAGTACAAAAGCTAGAGCCACAGACGCTCTTAACGGGGGCCTCTCAATCAAACAGGTAGAATAAATTGTCTATGGGATATTTTACTGCAACGGTGGATTACTAGTTTCTATATAATGAAAGTACAACGCACATAGAAGTACAACACATCACCCCCTGATCTCCGGATCACATCAAGGTTCGTAGCGGACCGGCGCCGACTTCACCCTATTTGACCGTCGTGGTTCGGCATCCCGATCGACAGCTCGCTCCACCCCAGGTGGCTGCGGTTGCGTGTCTGGTGCTGGGCGGACGTCAGCTACGTGACGGGGAAGGCCATCGACCTACACCGTAGACCCTTGTCTCTGGTCCGTCACGCGTCCCCTAGGCCACTCGTCGGTGCATCTGACGGCCGGCGGTTTAACAAACACTTCTGTTCCCACTGGCAGGGCGGGGTTTGCCTCCAAGGTCTCCAAGGCCTCGGGGAGAGACACAGTTGGCGGCTTCCAGTCATAGGTGCTGACCATTCTGCTGGGCACGCTGTCTTTGCGAGTGCCATCCTTTGGAGCCATGTTGTACCAGAACACCATGTCCAGCAGGTCCTTTCCGGTTCTGGCTGCCATCCGCTTAATCGTCCGATGATTACGCTCGACTATTCCGTTGCCTGACTGAGCGAAAGAGGAGCTGCACTCCCCAAGCCTCACAGAACGCACGCACCTCAGCGGAGCGGAAGGTCGGTGAATTGTCGAGAAGCAGCTGCCAGGGAGGGCCCCGCTCTCGGAACACCTGCACGAGTATCCCGGTAATTGACGCTGTCCGCTCGTCGGTGAGTTTTCGCCATGCAGCGAGAATCTGCTCGGCCCGCAGTCAACAATGGACAGATAGCGGTCGTCCTTAAAGTGGGTCACGTCGCAGGCCAAGCGCCACCAGTTTGCATCCACCTCGAGACTGCCATGGTCCCAACTCATCGGCGCAGGGTCTACGGACTTGCATCGGATGCAGTTTGCTACGGCGCGCTCAACCTCTTCACGTAGTACCTCACGTTCAGGGAAGCACAGCAGTTTGGCCTGATAGAGCGTCCTGTCCACCCCGAAGTGTTGCTTCTCGTGGCACGCACGGAGATCCATGTCAACGGGGCGCAGCGTCACTGCACAGAAGGGCCGCTGGCGCAGCCATTGTTGCGGTACTCGCGTCAGTGCGTCTGACTTGTTTTATATTTTGTACCTTCGTAGCTGATTGGATTTCCTCGAACCCCCCAATTTCCTCGAATCTTTAATATAGTCTTGCTGAAATGCTGACACGAAGGTGGGAAACTTCGTAACCCAGGTATGCAAATGTTCATGCGAAAATTGACACTCCGACTGAGAAATCAGTCTACCCCTCGCATTTGCTTGGTCTCCATTCTGCTGCAACTATCGATAAAAGACTTCATTCGTCTTTCTAGAATCAGTGATTGCCCTTGAAGGGCGCAGTGTCCGAATGGAATACTGATATTGGCGTCAGTCCAGGCTCGCTTGTCTTCCCAGACTGTCAATGCCTTTTTGATTGTTCGACAGTAAGCACTCTGACGCGGACTGTCAGCTCCTGAAGGGCAAAAAATGCATCCACATAGTTCTGATGGCTGTTCTTGGTGCGCACTACAGACCTCTGAACTCCTTTTGCTTTTTTTTGTTGATTCTCTCTCCACCGTCGACACCGCTCTCGTCTGCAAGCATGGAGTACAGCTTGGGTTGAAGCAAGATCCATTGCTTAAACTTAACACCAGCTGACGTATTCAGACAGCTGAGCTTAGCCTTCAGCCGGTCTGACTTGAGCGGTTGGTGCATCGGATAATTGCTGGTATCTAGCAGATCCAACTCATCTCCGTCAGGACATGGTTTGCAGTCTTCTTCGTTCAACATCCAAACTTTCCAGACGCAGAAAAAGCGAGTCTGTGTCACCTCCACACAGTGTCGCTCTAGCTTCAGCAGTAGCACTGCATGTCTCAAATCTCTTCAGCTCTTCGTAGAATAGTTTGTACATCACGAGTTTGGAGTTGTCTAAGACGCATGGGTCGATCCAGCTGAGCACTTGTCTTGGCCAGTTGGAACACTGAGAGGCCTTTTTTCATGATGAAAAGTCCTTCAGAGTTGGCTTGGAAGCAAAAACTCTGGCCTGTAGCTCATTAGTGCAAATTCTCACGTCTCTTCTTTTAGGAAAATTTTCCATAGTTTTCCCGAAAAGTGAGTTGATTTTTGTAGTAGTTGCGCTCAAAGTCGTTAGTGGCCATTACAGATTGCGCTCACTGTTTTTCTGGATTTTGGTGCAAATATAGGCCTCTGCTTAAACTGCACTGCCCGGTGGATTCTCTGGATGCGCATCCCCTGCTGTAGGTAGAATCTGAGCACATTTGAGTGCAAAATGTAGTGCTACTTGTCAAAACAAGTTAAGAGAAGCTTCTGGCAGCCATAATAGGATTTTCCATCCGGACTGAGATGTTGCCAGAGCTGCTTCATGTAGTCGGGAAAGTCCTCAAAAGAAACTGTGCCCTTCTCAGGCACCAGCGGCAGGTCTTGAGTTTTCTCATGAATCACGTCTGGGTACGATCAACTTCAATAAGAAACCCTACCGATGAGTCGTCATGCAAATTTAAAAAAGTGTCGGCATTCCACGTTGAGACAGTTTCTTCATCAACCCAACTGAATCCTTCGACCGGCAGGGGCATTGAGAGCGCAACTCCATATAGATTGTTAACATCGAGTGGAATTAGATCAACTCGATCAGGTTGCCACTGCTCAGGCAGAAAATTGGCTAGGTTTTTTATCGGCGGGGCGCGCTTTGACACAATGAAAATTGACAAATGTCATGCCGCCGCGAATGCCACGTTCAAACATTCGGTACATGTTGCTATCAGTGAGAAGCTCCAGGGAGGCTCCCGTCGACTTTAGAGCTGAGTGGAAGGTGAGTCCTGGTGTCGATATGTAACGAACTGGATCTAACCCATAATCTTTCAGACTCAGCTGATTCAAAGACGTCAGCATCTTGCCAAATGTCGAGCTCAAGGTAAGCCATCATGTATTCGCCGAGATTCACTGATTGGAACTCAATCCAAGCTCGTTGGGCACGATTGTAGAATCTGAGTATGGCAACTTTGTTAGCTCGTTGAAGAAGCTCTGCTGGCTTGGTATGCTGTTGACCAACAGATCGGTAGCGCTCTTCACAAAGTTTTAGGGAAAGACTCCCTTGGAAAATAGGGTGTCACATGAAGCATAAGGGTACCTGTCCATCATCTGCATGGTCACGGTGCAGCTGTCCTTGTCCATGTTGGCCATCAGGCTTTCAAGGCTGCAGTTCAGAAACTGAATCGAGTCCAGAATCTGGATGGTAAACATCACTGGTTTTAGATTTCCACCCGCCTCGAACTCATCCACTTGAAGTTCAGCTTTCAGTGACAGGTAACGCTCCATTGTCTGGGGGACAGCACTCAGCTTCTAGCCAGTTATTCTGCTCAGTGCAGTTGAGAACAGAATGTGCATATCGTATGCAGCAAGGTTATGAAAAATACTGGCAAGAAGCGACGCTTAAGCTGGGCCTGCATGTTGCAGTCTGCACAGGATCCACCTTTAAATTGTCCAGTCAGGTGGTCATGGTCCCAGTGTTTATCACGTTTGCTCAGACAGTTTCTTGCTGTAATAGTGGCACTAATTGGCATTTTGAAACTTCTGGCGACCTTCCTGGTTTATGATTTTCTTCTGATAGCTGTAAGCTCGGTTCCATTGGTAAATCTCCTTTGCCAATTTCTCTAGAGAGTTCAAGAACAGCTCAATGCAGTGTTCACTGCTATCATGCTTGAAGAGCTGAATATTATCACGGACTGTCCTCAGCTGACCCAGAGGACAGGCTTTGTCCTCTCCTGTCCTCTCACAGGGCCGACTGTATTTGCAGTCTGCAACACTATATAGCCCGCTGCTGCAGGCAGATGTTCAGAGATGTGCACATTGCCGGAGCTGGGTTGTGCTGATCCTTTCTCTCTACACGGGGTGTTAAAGGCTTCGAGGTCAGCGTATGCAGCAAAAGGCAGAGAGATCGTATTCTGCCAGCTCTTGAAAGTGAGCAGATTTTTACCGACCTCTGGCATCACTTCGCAAATGATGAACTCGTCAGACTGGTAGCAGTCTTGACGGTGCTGCTGCAGGCGTTCCTCCGTGCGGTAAGCGGACAGGCAGCGCTCACATCACTTGCGCTGATGAAGCCCGTCTTTTCTGTTGAGCAGCCCTTTAAGACTCACCACTCCACACCAATGACTGGCGATTTCCACATCTTTTGTAAGCAGCAACAACAATGGGACCATACGTCTGCCTGCTGCAACAGCCGCCTTCGGCTGCCTGAGTACTTCAGCATCTCCACCTCGCCATGTGAGCACGGTGAAGCAGATTGTCGGGTTCAGCATCTCGATGTTGTTTAGGCTGTGCAGACTGATAGGAAGCGGCACACCAGTCAGATTGAGCTCGCTCAGTCATGGTCGGTATGTAGAGAGTGACTGGCGACTTTCGAAGACTCTCGCATCCGTGGTGCAGAACGGCAAGGCATGCGTACAGAAAGCAATTTTTTCCGCCACTTGGAGGGCTGATTACCGCCTTTTTTCGCCGAAGTGACTCGGGAAGGACGAAATGTTTGCTTCTGCCAATGTAGCAACGGAGGCGATCTGGAAATATAATCGGAAATATAATTTCATTTGTAACAAAATCTTATCAAATGATAAGCTACTCGTGTCATTTTTCAACTTATCTGGAGTTGCATTGTTGACTCCATAATGCATGGGCTGCTGTAGTTGATCAGAATACTTACCGCAAATGTGGTCAGCTCGCACACAACTTGCACTGGCCGCATCGGGATGGGTCTTTTCAGTGCAGGAATGCTCTGGCTCCAGCCAGGAGTTGCTGTCTTCGCGCAATGAGTGCTCAACTGCTTCTGCCCATGAATGTTCAGTGTCAAGCCAAGAATGATCTTTCATTTCAACAGAGCTGAAATTATAATTCCAGGCGTATGAATCTCGAGTTTTTATGCTCTCTCATTAAGCTAATTTTAAACACAAAAAATGCAGACTGTTGAGATTGGTGTTACGATCGATAATTCATTTCCCCGTTCTCACACAACAGGAGGGAATTGTTTTCTATTAACCCTTAATTTTTTAAAAAACCTCTCATGATGAATGCCAATAGGCAAAATGATTTTCAACACATTTTTCGACAAGCTGGCTTTAAAATGTTAAACTTCATTGCGGTAACGTATATAACTTAAGCGTCGTCGTGTAAAGCTTGGTTTAAAGTTGACAGAAAATTCAAAATAACATAAGGATTCGTAACCTATGAGGAGCGAGAAAAAGTCGATGAAACCCTAGAAATTCTAGTCAGTTGCTCTTTACTACAAATACTCGTTGTATAATTTATTGATACGATTGAACTATTGAATTATGACATAAAAAATACGCTGGCAGATAGCGAAAAACATGTATTTAGCATTATTTTTATTTTACCAATTACCAAGTGACGCACTGCACAAAAAGATGGAAAATGTAATGATCATTGAAGTATAGTGTGACTTTGTCAGAAGTAGAAACATAAAAAACTAACTGACTAATATAAACGTATTAAAATAACTATAGCTCTAGCTTTTATAGCCTAGAATGAACACTCTGATTAGCTAGTACAATGTGCATACCCACCCCCTTTGCAGAAAACCCGAGTTTTTCTTAATTGCTGCGCTAATCTGTCTGCTAATATATTACAAGGCTTTTCAGATTATTATACTAAGAAAACTGTACATCAGATAGGAATAATAATAACGCTCTCAAAAGTCACTGTGTATCCTCTGTCACTGACATGGGGCAGTTGAAAGACAAAGACACGGCTGGTTGTCAAAGGGATTGCGTTGGCACCGACACCGTTGGATCTCCGCTTAACTTCTACACCTGGCAATGGCTAATAAATTCTAATAGGGTGCGCTACACTCAATAAAAAATTAATATTTTGTTGCCCCTCCCCACTGCAAAAAGATAGGCCGGCCTCTCCTCCTATCTCAAAGCATTACCCCACCTATCTCCGCCCTGTCGGCAGGATTCTGCTAACTCCTACTCACATTGTGTGCAATCAGGCCAAAAACTGACACGTTCATTTAGACATTTATTGGCTATAATCGAACTGTCTATTTTTGTCTTGACAATAATAACTTGGAGTATTGAATCTATCCTGGCAGCGGAATCAGCACTCATGGTCTTCCAGGGCTCGGCTGACCTCATCCATGTTGATTGGACCGGTATTGTAAAGGACAGGGTCAGATTGGACAAAGTCGGGATTAAAAGCAGCAGTTCTGATGGAGCAGGAGCGTTGAGCAAATTCTGGCTGTGATCGACCAAACGAAGGACCTGGGCTTTCTGCTAGTGAGGCGGTTGATAGCTAGCAAGGCAGTGTTCTAGCGGCAGTTGTCGGTCGCAAGCTGAATTTCGCTTACTGCTTCTTCGATGAAGATTCAGTCCGCTCAGAGTAGGTGAGTGGCAGCAGCTGCAGCAGCAGAGTAGCTTCATGTTAGGCAGCGGTTAGGCTAACGGTCTCCCCAAGCATCGAGCCTGCGCATTGCGCAGACAGGGGCGCCTCTGAGTGCTCCTCCCCCTCGCTGCCTGTAGCAACTTTGAGGACGGTGGACGCAGAAGAAGAAGAAGAAGAGTAGCTGCAGCAAGACGCGAGCGAAAATTGGCCTGATCGATTTCGTTGCCGTGAATGGCGGTAACGTCCTGCACATATAGTCTCGCTTGATCTATAGCTGGGTTACGGTACCACAACGAAGTACAACATATGTTGTGGGTTGGTCGACCCTCCGCCTTGGAAAAACGTTCGACGCATTTCCGGGTTTATCATGTCAGTCAAGATGGATTATGGCGGGATAAATTTCAGTTTTGAACAGCCTATCTCAAGATCGCATGTCACCAGACTGTGTTCGCAGAGAACGCATCTAGGGCGTATGTTGAGCACCGTGCGAACTCTGGACCTGATAACAGAGGGGCAGAGAATCCAGTCCAGTCGCGTGATCCGACCGTTAGGGCTACAAAAGCGTTGCCGCAGAAAGCCATTGACAGGCAGCTAGCACTACTGTTATGATGGTGCCGCGTTTTTTAGCCTGGAAGGTATAAGAAATCGATCGGAATGGAGTGTTACGAGGATCTGCTGACCGATGGGAATTCGAATAGAAAAGAATTTCTCGTGGCGAAGATAAGCACTGTCCGCTGAATAAGGAATAAGTATGAAAGTAGTATATCACTTTTACTGTAAATACCTTTTCGATTCTTTAAGACTGCTGTCGCTCTTTAGGACAAAGAAATTTCTCAAAGGGAAACACATACCTGACTGTCAGGTGACAGTACCGTGTTTCTTCATTTTTATTCAAATACGCTCGTAGTTCATTTGCTATTTTAACATAATTTCAGCATCGTGCACCCACCCCATTTATCGATCAGTCAAAATAAAACTGAACTTGTGGCCTAGTCGCGGCCGAAGCCTTGGCCACCCAAGGTTGAGACTTTAAAGTCTGCTTCCTTTTCTCCCGACTGATCCTCGGCGTGCTGGGCATGTTAGGAGCCAAATCTAAATATAAAAGCGGCCCTGTCAGTTTCAAAACTTGATTTTAAACATTTAGTTGATTTACATTGAAGAAGTTTTCAAAGTTCTTTAATCTAGACGATAAATAGGCAATTCAATTATAGCCAATAAATGTCTAATTCAACGTGTCAGTTTTTTGCCTGATTGCGCACAATGCGTATGACTCGGAATTTAACGAGTCTAAAAGTCAGAAAGTATTTAGTAGCTTAATTATGTTGCACAAAAACGTTTATTATTGTGGAGAAGGCACCAAAGAAGCTGATGTATCAACATTAAATCCTTATGCTGTTACGCAGCCATTTGAGCTTCATAGCGAAACTTGTGAATCCTAATCGCGGCATGGCTCGTTCTCAGACAGAGTATTGCACTTGTCCAACCACCAGTCCATACAGTAGTTACCCGGAGTTGTCTGGCATCTAAGAGGCAGGAACTGAGCAGGATCTGGCTGGCATGTGCAACCCTCGACCGTGATGGAGGTGGCCAAACAGAACAGCAGAGCAGCGATCAACAGTAGCTTCATAGTTGCGCAGTAGAATTCACGAACTGGTTGGTTGCTGAGAAGATTGCTTGGAGAAATTCGCTGCTGAGAAGACTTGCCTTGAGAGTCTTGCGATTGTCTTGCTTTTATACACACCAGACAGGAAGTGATTTGGTAATTGACACGTTACTTACTATCTTTACTGCTTTCCACTAGTAGACTGAGCGATTCACCATTGGTCACTGTGAAACTGAGGGTTATATTGGTGCACCTTTGATGGGAAATGACATTTTAGCGTTAAAATCATTGTGCCTAAACATTTAACCAGAGGACGAGTCAAGTAGGAGGCTACAAGAGAATAAATAGCAAGCAATAAACTCGAATTTAAGACTGCAAAACACTTCAGTCTAGGACATTATGACAAAATTTAGTGCTAAATATAGAAAGATCATACTCACTCGCACTCGTACTAAAAGTGCGAGGCTGCAATGAGGGTCTCCCCCGGCTATGTTTCCTTTTTACAGTTAGCAATTAAGGCCGCTAGACATCTCAAGTTATTTTGCACCTATCCCTTCTTTTAATCGAGAGATGAAGTCCCGTCCTGCAAAAAGCCAAGGGTCATTCAATCGCATTCAGTTTTTCATCGGACAATGTACAAAAAATCGCAAATAATTTAACAGTCACAACGTATGTGGGCGCTCCTTTATAGATTCTTTTATTTATAAGAAAACTATTCTTTTATTTAAATATATATATATCCATTTAAATAAATTAATTAATTAAAGTTATAGGGCTCCATTTCATGTTTCTTTATGGCTTTAATCCGTGCGCATGCAGACTGAGCGCAGCCACAACAAAATAGCTCGTACATTAGAAAACTCCAGAGGCTACGCTGTCGCAGACTCCGTCAGACAATACAACTTAATCCCGTACTTCGCTTTCTTCTATAGAGATTATTTATACCCAGTGTACGATTATAAATTTAGTCCTTTTTGCATAGTTTCGAGAAATATCTGTGGAACAACTTTCAGTTCGTCTGTTGGCTCCATACAGTTAATTCATTTACAATCGTTTACACCTGAAATGACTTCGAGATAATCATATAAACTTTAATAGCCAATGCATTTTAAAATGATCTGTCCTTCTTCTCTATCGACAGCTGCTCGTTCAAAGTCAAACAAAAGTCTGTTTTGCTCGAAACAAAGCTAATGGGGTATATCTTGCGGCATCCAGCATATGCAAACATGTCTGCATCTTGACAATTGTCTTTTTCGTCAAAGACACGCAGGAATTGTGTTAAGCCAAAATCTGTTAGACCGTTTTAATAAATTTTAAATGGAAGGACGAAAGTTTCTCCATTTGCAGAAGCCAGTCGTGAAGTTGCAAATCAAGTTGAAAAATGTATTAAGAATATGATTATATTATTTTTTTGTTAGATTTCATCCATTTTGAGCGATTTCAGACAGTTGGAGTGTCCTTGTTTTGCATGTGATGTAATCGGAGATTGTTCTATGGAACTGATTTTAAATAAATCTCTTATAACGCCTTTGAGTTTAAACTAAATGGAATTAATGCATTATTACCGTTTTATGTAATTTACAATGTAAATAATGATAACTACGAGTACATACCAGGCCTTAGAGACTGGCATGAAGATGTTTTCATTGCCAATGCCTACATGGTTGTACATTGTATTTACTCGTAGATTTTTCAATAAAAGCTGCTACAAATTATAGAAAAGCAAAAAGCCTATGTATATATTCAGAAAAAGAATTATTTCACAATGATTCAATAGTCACTTCCTGTTGAATGGGCAAGCCAAAGCAACATGCGGAAGTCAATGTCACATTAGCTTCTCTATCGGAAATCAATCTCTATAGATTGTGAGCCGAAAGTGTACCAGATTTATTTTGTTAGTTTTTGTCAGACCTCAGAAGTGTTTAACATTACACTAATGAATCGCCCGTATCTCTACTAACGTATCCACTCTAGAGCTACTAGAATACTTATCTAGCGCAATAGTGGTACAGCATGTCGATTGGTAGAAAAAGCAATTCTATGTTAAAACGTTTGTAGAAAACAACGCAAAGCCACAGGTTAGCCGAAGGGAATCTGTTTTGAAAATTAAGCAATTTTTGAAAAAAAAGCTATAAAAACCTTTCACAGAAAAACAAATGCCTCATGTCTGCCAAACGAAACGAATTTTAGCCTGGGCTTGCGCAATTCCCTATTGTTTCACTTCACCCAGATTTAAAATGGCTACGTCTGCAGTCTCGGATGATTTTTCAACAATTTTTAAACTCCTTTCGGAGCAGGAGCAAATCGACCAGCAGGGCCTTCTGTGCTCAATTGTGGCAATCCCGTGCCGCAGTTCCGCGCCCGTCTCGCAGGCTCAGGAGCATCCTTTTGAACCAAAACCGGAAGGATATCCGCGCCCTCGCCATGACCCACACGGGCCACGGCTACCTCGCTAGGCACTGTTTCCTCCGGGGTGACCTTAAGAGTGAACTCTGCCCATTCTGTGAGTATGACACCGAAGATGCTGAGCACTTTGTGTGTCACTGCCCTTTCTTTAACAGAGACCGGCTTCGCTACCTCGGGCCCAACCCGTCCATGGACGAGATCTGCCAGCCCGACAGCATTCCACGGCTCGTCCAGTTCCTTCGTGCAACAAGACGAGCCACTTTCTTCCCCACGGAAGACAACGCTGCAGGACGGACCGGCAGACCACCCTGACCGGCCCCGCGCCCTTGCCTGTCTGCGGGCCTACAGGGGTTAGCGGTATGGGCGACCCTCGCCTCCCCGCTGCGTCCATGGACCACCCTGCAGCTAAGTCAAGCTAAGTCAAAGTCTGTGCTCAATTTTACGCCGACGACTGCGCTGGGCCTGCCTTCTGCTAGTGAGGCGGTTGATAGCTAGCAAGGCAGTGTTCTAGCGGCAGTTGTCGGTCGCTAGCTGAATTTCGCTTACTGCTTCTTCGATGAAGATTCAGTCCGCTCAGAGTAGGTGAGTGGCAGCAGCTGCAGCAGCAGAGAAGCTGGCCAACCAAAAGGTCTGTATCTAAGCTCTGTACATGTGGCCTCGCTAGTTCTATCGCAGGGTCGCACACAGATGAGCAGCGTGACGTTCATGGCCAGCAACCTGGCGGTGGCTCGAACTTCCAGTTTCTCGGGGCAGCATTCGATGACATGAGAACTCTGTCTCAGCTTAGATTGGAACAGCACTATGATTATGATGGTAGCTGACTTTAAGCAAACGACAGGCAGCACTATGGTTATTATGTTGCCGTGTTTTTTAGCGTGGAAGATAATAAATCGATCGGAACGGAGTATTATGAGGATCTGCTGACTGCTTCTTCTTCTCCCGACTGATCCTCGGCGTGGGCATGTTAGGAGCCAAATCTAAATATAAAAGCGGCCCTGTCTGTTTCAAAACTTACTTATTTATAGCAAGTAAGTAACGTGTCAGTTACCAAATCACTTCCTGTCTGGTGTGTATAAAAGCAAGACAATCGCAAGACTCTCAAGGCAAGTCTTCTCAGCAGCGAATTTCTCCAAGCAATCTTCTCAGCAACCAACCAGTTCGTGAATTCTACTGCGCAACTATGAAGCTACTGTTGATCGCTGCTCTGCTGTTCTGTTTGGCCACCTCCATCACGGTCGAGGGTTGCACATGCCAGCCAGATCCTGCTCAGTTCCTGCCTCTTAGATGCCAGACAACTCCGGGTAACTACTGTATGGACTGGTGGTTGGACAAGTGCAATACTCTGTCTGAGAACGAGCCATGCCGCGATTAGGATTCACAAGTTTCGCTATGAAGCTCAAATGGCTGCGTAACAGCATAAGGATTTAATGTTGATACATCAGCTTCTTTGGTGCCTTCTCCACAATAATAAACGTTTTTGTGCAACATAATTAAGCTACTAAATACTTTCTGACTTTTAGACTTTTAGACTCGTTAAATTCCGAGTCATACGCATTGTGCGCAATCAGGCAAAAAACTGACACGTTGATTGAGACATTTTTGGCTATAATTGAACTACCTATTTTTGTCTTGACAATAATAACTTGGAGTATTGAATCTATCCTGGCAGCGGAATCAGCACTCATGGTCTTCCAGGGCTCGGCTGACCTCATCCATGTTGATTGGACCGGTATTGTAAAGGACAGGGTCAGATTGGACAAAGTCGGGATTAAAAGCAGCAGTTCTGATGGAGCAGGAGCGTTGAGCAAATTCTGGCTGTGATCGACCAAACGAAGGACCTGGGCTTTCTGCTAGTGAGGCGGTTGATAGCTAGCAAGGCAGTGTTCTAGCGGCAGTTGTCGGTCGCAAGCTGAATTTCGCTTACTGCTTCGTCGATGAAGATTCGGTCCGCTCAGAGTAGGTGAGTGGCAGCAGCTGCAGCAGCAGAGTAGCTTCATGTTAGGCAGCGGTTAGGCTAACGGTCTCCCCAAGCATCGAGCCTGCGCATTGCGCAGACAGGGGCGCCTCTGAGTGCTCCTCCCCCTCGCTGCCTGTAGCAACTTTGAGGACGGTGGACGCAGAAGAAGAAGAAGAAGAGTAGCTGCAGCAAGACGCGAGCGAAAATTGGCCTGATCGATTTCGTTGCCGTGAATGGCGGTAACGTCCTGCACATATAGTCTCGCTTGATCTATAGCTGGGTTACGGTACCACAACGAAGTACAACATATGTTGTGGGTTGGTCGACCCTCCGCCTTGGAAAAACGTTCGACGCATTTCCGGGTTTATCATGTCAGTCAAGATGGATTATGGCGGGATAAATTTCAGTTTTGAACAGCCTATCTCAAGATCGCATGTCACCAGACTGTGTTCGCAGAGAACGCATCTAGGGCGTATGTTGAGCACCGTGCGAACTCTGGACCTGATAACAGAGGGGCAGAGAATCCAGTCCAGTCGCGTGATCCGACCGTTAGGGCTACAAAAGCGTTGCCGCAGAAAGCCATTGACAGGCAGCTAGCACTACTGTTATGATGGTGCCGCGTTTTTTAGCCTGGAAGGTATAAGAAATCGATCGGAATGGAGTGTTACGAGGATCTGCTGACCGATGGGAATTCGAATAGAAAAGAATTTCTCGTGGCGAAGATAAGCACTGTCCGCTGAATAAGGAATAAGTATGAAAGTAGTATATCACTTTTACTGTAAATACCTTTTCGATTCTTTAAGACTGCTGTCGCTCTTTAGGACAAAGAAATTTCTCAAAGGGAAACACATACCTGACTGTCAGGTGACAGTACCGTGTTTCTTCATTTTTATTCAAATACGCTCGTAGTTCATTTGCTATTTTAACATAATTTCAGCATCGTGCACCCACCCCATTTATCGATCAGTCAAAATAAAACTGAACTTGTGGCCTAGTCGCGGCCGAAGCCTTGGCCACCCAAGGTTGAGACTTTAAAGTCTGCTTCCTTTTCTCCCGACTGATCCTCGGCGTGCTGGGCATGTTAGGAGCCAAATCTAAATATAAAAGCGGCCCTGTCAGTTTCAAAACTTGATTTTAAACATTTAGTTGATTTTCATTGAAGAAGTTTTCAAAGTTCTTTAATCTAGACGATAAATTGGCGGTTCAATTATAGCCAATAAATGTCTAATTCAACGTGTCAGTTTTTTGCCTGATTGCGCACAATGCGTATGACTCGGAATTTAACGAGTCTAAAAGTCAGAAAGTATTTAGTAGCTTAATTATGTTGCACAAAAACGTTTATTATTGTGGAGAAGGCACCAAAGAAGCTGATGTATCAACATTAAATCCTTATGCTGTTACGCAGCCATTTGAGCTTCATAGCGAAACTTGTGAATCCTAATCGCGGCATGGCTCGTTCTCAGACAGAGTATTGCACTTGTCCAACCACCAGTCCATACAGTAGTTACCCGGAGTTGTCTGGCATCTAAGAGGCAGGAACTGAGCAGGATCTGGCTGGCATGTGCAACCCTCGACCGTGATGGAGGTGGCCAAACAGAACAGCAGAGCAGCGATCAACAGTAGCTTCATAGTTGCGCAGTAGAATTCACGAACTGGTTGGTTGCTGAGAAGATTGCTTGGAGAAATTCGCTGCTGAGAAGACTTGCCTTGAGAGTCTTGCGATTGTCTTGCTTTTATACACACCAGACAGGAAGTGATTTGGTAACTGACACGTTACTTACTATCTTTACTGCTTTCCACTAGTAGACTGAGCGATTCACCATTGGTCACTGTGAAACTGAGGATTATATTGGTGCACCTTTGATGGGAAATGACATTTTAGCGTTAAAATCATTGTGCCTAAACATTTAACCAGAGGACGAGTCAAGCAGGAGCGACAAGAGAATAGAGAGCAAGCAAAAAACTCGAATTTAAGACTGCAAAACACTTCAGTCTAGGACATTATGCAGTAGCAGCGAATCATCGAGGTGACGGTCAGGCCAATCGGAGACAGGTACAGCGGGAAGTACAGGATGATGAGGAAGGAACACGTGGCACATCATATTCTGGATGCAAACATCATTTGGCCTCCTCAAAACCCACATCAAGAACATAAAATCCTTTCCAGGTATATTCGTCAAGAACTGATTCGAGTAAAAGAAATCATCCGTGAGCATCTCGTAAGTGCGGAACAAAGGGCCCGCAATTGTCGTCACTAACAACAACTAGGAACCACTTTCTGGCCGATGTTGAGAAACCCGTGTTGCCGCGAACCACGAAGACGACGGTTAGGATTTGGGGCAGCAGGCCCAGAGGGAAACCGACGGCTTTGGACAGTCCGATTACGTACTTCAGTGTTCTTATCCAGTAGGCTTCAACAATTCCATTGTAGGAAATGGAAACTTGCAGTTCGGACACTATGTTATTCGAAATCCTACGCAGAAGGTTTCTGTAACCTGGGCGCGTTCAGAGTTAAATATTTTGTCGATCATCTATTTTGTGGTAACAGGTAGGGAGAAATCCAATTTGTTTTATTCGATCAAAGATATTTTAGTAACTTACCAATCGCATCTCCATAGAATGTGAGGAGGCTGATCGAAAGTTTTTCCTGTGTAGTATCCGGACGCGAATTGTTGCTGGATAAAAACGGTTCGGCACGATGCTCGCGTATTGGAGCTTTGTATAAAACGTATTTATTGTGAAGGGCGCTTTAGCTTTCTTATATTTATACATAATTTACATCGAAGCTACTGGAAAGAAAGTCTTATTGTTTGCATGCCAAAAGACTGGCGTTCTTTTGTGACCGTCGTTTTGTTTGACTCGATCAATTCAGCCGTAAATATAAGGCGTGGCTGCTGTCAAAACAGCTGAGAAAGCGCATGCACTTGTTAAAGACTAAGGATGGACAAAACAATACTGAGTAACATACTCGTATAACAATAAGCGTAAGTGCTGTGAAATGCAGTGTCATTTGTTACATTGTCTAAGAAAACTGAAAAAGATATAATCAACTTCTTGCTATTTTTCATTACAAACAACGATATAGATACAATCATAAGCCGATTTTTTGAAAATAATTTTTTTGCTTGTCTGTTTCGAAAAAAACGGAAAACTTCTTAGAAATTTACTTTCTCGGTATTAAGGTGAAAAAACAGCGGAGATTTAAAACCTTGATTTCACCCAGTAGAAGGCAGAAGCTTATTGAAATGCATGGCTGGAAACTACCTTTAGAACCCCATGCGGAAATGTACATAACTTTTAAGCTCAACTTCACGTTAACTTTCCTTTGGTGTCTCGACTTTTTGTTTATAGTCAGTAAGCTACTTTTGTAGTCCTTGGTCTGATCGTGCATGCTAGAAATGTAAGAAGCCAAAACAGCGATATGTCGCGGTTGAAAAAAAATGCGAAACTTTTTAACGAAAATTAACGTTTACTGTCAAGCAGCACATTGCTCTTTTTTCTTTTGAAAGTTTGCATGCGGCACTGCAGCTTTTGGAACTTTCGAAAAACCACGCGAGATCACTGTCGAAAAATTGAAGCATTATTCATTATAGCCACTTACACATGTACAGTCGGCATGTTTTTATAATGCGTATATTTCTACTTGTAGTAACTTATTCGTGCACGTCAATATTATGAATTATTTTAATGTATCTTATAGGTTAGTTGTTTGTACATGCGCACCCCAGCCAGGCCTAACACGCGACCGGCCGGTCACCCCTGCTCTACAGCCAAGGCATCAGACTAGCCCTGGTCTGGTGGGCCCAACCAATGGGAGGACGGCTAGCCGATTGAAGTGAACCGACTTAAGTGCGACACCCCGAGCCGGGCCAATCAGCAGCCGGTTCGTTAACCGGCAGGGTCGACCTGGCAGAAGAACAAGCGGCGCGGCCGGCACCCAGGCTTTGATGAGGGCTGGGGCGGGCGCTTGACTATAAAACTGACTATTGCGCTGAAATATTGTTCTCATGTGATTCTGGCCTCGCGTTTGACCTTGCTCTTGCTCTTGATCTTGATATTGTTCTCATTCGTGTTACGCATCCTAGTAAATAGATACCGGGACAGGTAAACCGGTCCAACTAGTTAGTCAAAGAAAACCCCCACACTCAACCCCACGTCAGTAAGTGGCTTGCGCTGAGCTCGGTACGTCTGGCCAACTGCTGACGGAGTGTTAGATAGGGATTGGCAAGCACGGAAGCACTCTCCATATCGCCGACGATCATCGGTGGGACGCCGTCGAACAGACATTAGGTGTGGCACGATAGAACTATCGTTGTGCCATAGTGCAGAAGTGCTTGCTGGTCGCCTCGGTTTTATGTTAGGGATTTTGGTTAGGTTTCGCGTTATTTGTCTTGTTTGTCATAGGGACTATCTGTTTGTCTAGGATTTATTTGTGTTGTTTATCGTGTCGTATTATCGAGTAGAGTTCGTGTTTTGTGTTGCGGTTATCGAGATTTTGTTAGTGCGAATTGTGAATTGGATTGAATTAAGTACAGTACCTGGCAGGGGACAAAAAGAGCGCTGCCAGGGGAATTGATCAGTGATCATAGCTTTCTCTTATTTACTGGTTAACACTTTAATATCAGCTGTTTAGCTTGGAATTTGAATCGTCTTGTCTTCGTTATTTCGAGTTGCGAAAAGAGAATCTCTCACAAAGAGTAGGACACCCGACCTCATTTAGGAATCTCAACGTAAAGAGAGACCTAAGTCAAAATATCACACACATACAATGTGTAAGTGTTCGAACACATACAATAGTTCGATATATGTATTGTAAATACATGTATATATATGTAATCCTGGACTTCAATTTGGCGTAAAATAATGCGCAGAAATCATTAACACAAAAGCAGAAATTAATTGTACAGTGCAGCGATTGGTGCAATAAAGCTCATGTACCCATTCTTTATTCCATTTGGCTTAGTGCTTATACTGCCTGGGTTCTGCTATTCTTCGATAATTGTTTTTAATTTTATCGTACTCGACCGCAGTCTGTATGACTTTATCTGTCTGGAACATGAAACGCTATTCATGTTGTCATGCTTATTTGCACGGCTTCCTTACCAGAAATTATTTTTTGGTGCATTTTTGCTCGCATTATTTTCTCAATCAGGTGTAAAAAATGGTCAGAAAAGAGTCCAAGAGCAAGCCGCGCCCTTAATTGTGCTCTACTAAGTAGGTACTTCTGCGTCAACATCTAATGTACACAACACGTCATACGATGAGAAAAAAATTCCGTTATGTACGTATTTAGGCGTGTATGCAGGATTATAATATACGAGTATATTCAATCATATAAATATATATTAAATACTGGCAATTTAGCTTCCTATAGTGTAAACAAAGCAGAAAATTGTCTGCTTGGCGCGAATTTCCGCTTAATGTAATATTTCCGACATTAATGTATCTTTTATGATACTCGTGGTCCTTTTCTATAGCATCGTTATTCAACTAACAGAGTTGTTGAGTCAGCAGCGGAAACTAAATACGACTAAAAGCTGGGTCAGTGGCACGTCACGGCTCGATTCGGAGACTTAGGAAGCGTCGTATAGATTTTCAGGGTAGAAGTCTTATGAAAAAAATAGAATCCTTATAGTTCTCTGTTCATAATGTCAAAGAATAAACGAAAACACACTTGAAAATAACTTCAATATTATGAGTGGCTTATTAATTTGTCGATAATATCTGCAGCTTCGATTGGGCCAGATGCTCAGCCGACCACACAGCCGTGCAGCTATTGTGCGACGCACGTGAAGGCTTTTCAGTCGGTTGACGACACCCACCAAAATTTCTAGCCCAGTACTCCCGGCACTTGTACACATTCTGCAGCTTAGTGAACTGAAGCTTTACAAGGGAATTAAGAGTCTTGCTTTAAAATTCCGAAGCTCTAGTTAACACTGAGTTAGCTACCACGAAAAGCTCTACATGAATGAGGCAACCGAAGCACTGCAGATATGCTATATCTAGGCAGGCGCAAAAATTATTTACAACAGTGTTAATAGCACAATAGCACAGATCTGGGCGTTAACATGAGTATTTTGGCGAAAAAATTGATTGCGAAAGCCTTCACAAGAGCTTTGTTCGCGCCCAACGTTAGAGGCGTGCCAATTGTTACGTGCATATTACCTGATAGCTATAAGTCCCTTATACTAAAGCTTGACGGCAGTAAAGCTTCCACCGTCTTCAGTGCGTGCGTACATAGCTCAAACACTGAATTCTTCCGATTAAAAATATCGATCGATGAGTTTCAAAACTGCGACTTGGCGATGAATCTGTCCAACTTTTTTCACCTTCTCGCGGTCTGCGCGATCCCAAATTTACTGTACGTTTCGCAAATGCATTTAAAGTCGCTCTGGAAGAAGCAACGCGCGCTGCCGTTGCTGCGGCGGCAGGCCCCACAGCCGCTCTGGATGGACGATCCAGATGTGTGCAACTCAGAAAAGTGCTCGCTTGTCAGCGACGCCGAGGCGTGAATGTTAATCAGGCTGCTCTTGCAGCTGTCTTCAAACAACTAACAGCAACAGGCGACTGTAGACACACGCCGCTATGAAAATCATCACCACCGCCATACCAGACAGAAAGGCCGGTACTGAATGGACCGCCATCAATCCCGCTGACGGGTAGGAAATGCAGAACGGCCGCAGTTCTGAGTAGCGAATCACCAGAAGAACGCCAAAAACGAACTCCGTTCTCTCCCACAACCGCCACAACACCCCACAACCGCCCTTGCCTACGAACATGCCACTCCAGGCTGGAACATCTCTACCGTCCGAACAAGACTTCTGCTTCTCTGCAATCACGACTGCGGCCGTTCCGGAATCGCTTGTCACCTTGTGTAGGCTGTGATATCACCCCCGATGGCCCCTCCAACGATTTCTGCACTGTAATAACTAAGGCCGAGGCTATCTTTAGTGTGCAGCCAAAACTCTTCACCTTTACTGCCACGCTGAGCGCGCGTCTATATATTATTAGCTAGAACTGGGGTGGCGGCACCCACCCCGCTCCGCAACCAATCAAACGACCCAGGTGTACACCTGGGCCTGGCTCACGTGCGTACGCACACTACATGCACCACCTCTGCTTACGTGCCGACACACTGCCACCTTTCCTTTTCGTGCTGGTGCTCGACTGGGGGTGCCGACGACGTCGTGCCGAGTCCTGCTGTGCAGGCGCAGAAGCAGCCGGCAGGAGAGAAGCGGTTGTCATGCAGTTTTCAACTAAGCCAAAGATAGACCTAGCTCTGTTAACGTGCTTCCACTTCCCAAGGAGCTCAACGGCTACTCATGGCCTGACGGTGGCCGCCGCGAGGGTCTGGATGCAAATCAACGCTCGAAAAAACCAAAGTTCTGACCGTGCCTACTGACTTTCCAATCTGCATCTGCTATCAAGACGCCAATCACAACAGCCCAGGGCGCCACTTCTCTGTTGAATTTGGCCCTCCACGGGGTGGGATTAAGGCTCGACTCATGATAAATTGCACCACAATCCTAATTCAGGCATTCTCTCCGCGGCTCCGCCCCAAATAATGTGGCCTCACCGTGGATTCAAGCTCAGGGACTCAGCCCAGGGTCTACCATTTTCTTCTAGTTTCTAGTCGCTAATTAGGATTGCGCCTTTGAAAAATATTTCGAAGGTTAACGCGTATATGCGAATAATTGTACTTTGAAAAAAGCATGTTTCGTTAAAAACATTGAAATTACTAGTTACTTTAGTTCATTGCGATCTACGCTCAAAGTATAGTTAACTGAAAACACCGTGCAATTGACAAAAATCGTTATTTTCTTGAAATTTTGCATTTAAGCATGCTGGAATGTAAGTTCGAAAATACGTTTTTTCGAATAAATAGCGAAGTTAACAACACTTATTTCATTTGAGCACATGGAAGTGTAAAAAGTACAAATTAGTAATGAATTGTAATTAACGCTTGAGTTTATTTTGCACAATTTGTTTCTACTTACCCGTCTTATTACTCTAACTGATAGCTAAATTTACAATAGCTTTTTAAGGCATCGAAACATCTGCGAATTGGATAGACAAAATTCATGCAAGTTTGTCATGCAAGACAACTTGCATTTATAAGTTAATACAATCGACATTTGTTGATTACCGAAAAAACTATCATAGTTTTTTAATACACATTATAAATATTACCCTGTTTTAACAAATTTTAAAGCACTGATCAACAAAAATCAAAATACTCATGCTTCTGAATCATTAAAATAGCCTAGTGACAAGGAGACAGAAATTAAGTTTAAAGTAAAATTTGATGCAATCCTACTGATTGGCCGTACATCATGGCAGTTAAATTGGATTTTCTAGCGTCAATCGTGAGCATCCTCATTGGAGGCAGGTGGTTGCTGCTGCTGCTGCTGCTGCTGCCAGTTGGGCACAGATGGTTCTCCCAGCCGCAGCATATCCTCGCGGGACAATAGCAGACGTTGAACCGATTCAACAGCCTGTCTGGTCTTGGCCTGTTCGCCTTCGACGAAGCTCAGCATGTTGGCTACTTGGTCCAATCTGTGAAGTGACGATAGGACTGATGGTCATATCTGAGGTCATGTCAGGACTTTTAAATACTAAGAGGTAGAGAGTGCTCTACGATTGATTAATATTTTATTTGGTATTATTTTTTACTTTGGAAATGAAAAGTGGGAAGAACTGGTATTAGGCTTATAAAAACAAATTATGAACAACTTTATAAAAAGTAGAAATTTATGAACAGAATACTAAATTTCTTGGGCAAAATTTTCATACAAACGAACAACACAAATTCTTCTTGGTGGCAAGTCGCATAAACAAGGGCAGTAGGTTGACTATCTGCCCTCCCTCCAATGACTGGGCAATGACTGGGGAAGCTGTCCTTCCCCTGCACTGCCACTAGTCTTTTATTACAGATGAGGGATTTCAGTTTTTGTCTAATTAAACTTCAGTATTCTGCAGTGCAGTGGCAACTATTTTACCTGCTCTGTGCATGAGCCAACTTCTCGCCAGCCTCACGCTGGGCCACAGCCATGGAACAAATCTTGGCAAACAGTTCGTGAACTGTGGGCCCACCAAGAATTGATGCCAGATTGCGCCATGACTTTTTAAGTCGCCTTCGCAGCAGGAACACTAGGATGGCCAGTGCGCCTGACCAGAACAGGCTCAGTCGAGCTTGACGTGTTAATGCCTGCAAGATTTATGACTTCAGTTTGCAATCTGCTGACACTATGTGTCTGTTTGACATTGATCTTAAATTGTCAATATTAAGCTACTAGAAAACATTAAGTCAGACAAGCTACAACTAATATATCAGGTATTGCATGTTCGAGGAAATAGAGTAAGAATTTCAAGACCTGGTTAATGTTTTGATACTTACTTAAGCTAATAACTGAAGCTGAATAATGTATTAACCAAATTGATTGAAGGAAATATAAAAAAGACGTAAAATATTATAATTTTAATATCTTAAAAAAATTAAAATCACAAGTGTTGTAGTGCTTCTTCTCTATTGCACTTTTCCTAATAATTCAACTTCTCCTCTTAGTAATGCATAATGCAAGTGGTTGGCTTAACCTCCTTACTTATTGTTTTCAGTCACTTAAAGTGACCTATAGAATCATTATACCGCACCCCTGTTGGGTGGATTGATTCAAACTACTGATAGTTTGGGTAGTGTGGCTCTCAACACTATAGTTCTGGCCTTCTGCCAGTAGTGTTCTAGATACTAAATCTAGGCAATTCTGGAGACACTGCTCTTGGGTATTTCAGACAATTTAGTCAGATAATTCAGGTGCTCTGGCCAGTCTGTACTTGGGCTTTTCCCGGATCGGTTTTAATGGTTTCCACTCACTTAGAAATAAGTAAGGCTTTTTTGAGTATGCTCATAAAGAGACTGAACTGTTTAAGCTCCAATTTAATGGCAGACCAAATGGTTAGCTTTCTATATGAAAACCCCTCTGTATTTATACAAAAATCCTATTGAATACTCGCAGTATATTTCAGTGGAGTAAAAACAAAGATTATGTTTAGATATTTGTAGCATATAAAAGAATATTATAAAAATATTTTGCGCGCTAGTTTAATTTGGCCAATGAGGGCCCTTTACATAAGACAAGTTTGAAATGAATCAGGTAACAACCAATTCATTTTTTATGATTATATTTTGTCTAAATGCACTTAAGTTAAGGTTGATCACAATTATATTTCAATGCATTAAATCAATTTTAACATATTACAAAATGAGAACTGGAGCTGACTTCTTATTCATTCTTGTCAAAGTATTTTATGTCAATAATTCGGCTTTATTGTCATGGTACCATATTACCAGTTATTGGCACAGTTCAGGGCAAAAAGTATTGCCATAAAAATGCTTGCTTGTTGACCTGTGTGGTGGCACAGCCTGAACAAAACCTGTATTTTGATTTTCAATAGTCAAGACTCAAGGCCTCAATGGTGCAAGCATTAGCAAAAAGCAGAAGGTGGTGAATGAAGTGTAATGTAAAAAGCTAGATTGCTAGCTATATGCTAGCTACAGCTAGGCCTAACACTTAAACTTGTCTTAAGCTAGCCACTAGGCCTACTTTAAAACATTAGCCTTGAAAAAACAGTCTTAAATAATTCTGTGTGGATATCATAATAAAAGGATAGGCCTAATGGCTAGTCAAGCACAAGGCTAAGGTAATTAAAGCAGTTAAAAAGGGTCAGTTAAGAAGAACTGATAGTTACAAACAGGATTGCAAGATTTGAAATTTATCTGGAACAGCATTTAAAGTCAAAGGGAATGTCATATTTAAGAAGAAATATGATTAAAATGTTAACAAAGATGATAAAAATTAGTGTACCAAAGTAGGACACAGAAAGCCTATTGGCCAATTCCATTAGAGACAGTATCATGACTCTGTGTACTTTACGATTAACTAGGTTCAAAAACAACAAGAACAAATTACAATCTAGAACTATGCAAAAGCTACAATGTCCAAGGGCCAAGGCACAAGCACAATGATTAAAAAATAATTTTGTGAGAGACTTTACATAACAGAGAATGGCAGATTTTGATTAGAAGTAAATATATATATATATATATGCACACAAATTGACGACTCAATGTGTATTATGAATTATAATAAAGGCATAGCTAGTTTAATAATTAAATTAGCATTTTTACGTTCTTTTTACTCGGAGAAACGTATTTCTGAGAAACTTCTCAGAAAAACGAGTTCTCAAAATACCAGAGTAATGACGAGTTCTTATTTTTTGGTATTTTTGTTCGGAGTGCGTATTGTTTTCTAAAGATGTTCAATCAATTAATTATCAAGCTTTCATGAAATATGAACCATTACATAGACAATTTTTATTCCCATTTTATTTTTTCCGGATCGCTTTCACCTAAATTAATATACTCTGCATATGAGAAGAAGCATTCTCAAAAAATGTCTGAGTTTGCGAAACCCATTTTATATTTTTAGTGTAGTTTGAGCGTTTTTTACCCTATAGTGTTATGTTGAAGCTAGGTCAGTGTTTTTGTTCATGCTATTTTTAGAACTAGTATATTTTTTCAGCGCTAAAGTTAGACAGTACCGTATCATCGTTGTTGTCTGTCTGGGCACCCATCAATTCATTAATATAACTCATGAGCTTACCCGTCCCATGCGCCAACCAGGCGAGCCATCCCAAAAATCTACCCCTGTGCTGATGTACCGGCCGACCTATAAGCGTGCGTGAGGGAAACAGTTTCCAGTCTGCCCCGGTTCAGGGCACCCCACGGCTCACGAGCTATAGCCACCACAGCTGCTGTGTTTTGTCTGCCCCGAACGACTGGACAATCATGACCCCAGTCAGGCCGCTTGATCTTATGTATTTTTGTGACTGTAAAACGCCACTCGATCACTCACCCTTCCCTTCCTTCGTCCGTCCGTCTGTTTCATGAACTCTGTTCCGCTCAATTATTTCCTCGGTAAGTATTGTGTGAAGCCGCGCATTGTAAGTGTGTGATTATCCCGATTTATTCCCTTATTCATTCCCCTGCCCGGCCGCAGTAGTCTTAGCTCGCTGTCGAAACATTCAATCGGCGCTGGTCGTCTAGACGGATTGTTATCGACGAGCGCGGTCTGATAAGCACTGCACTGGTGGTTCTGTTGAGTACGCGACCTCGATCCGAGGATCTCGCCGTTTGACAAAGGAGAGGTACCCCATAGGATTTGTCGGACCTTCGCAGAAACCGCGCAGACCATTGGTGGCCTCAATTGCAGTGTATAGGCTCGGAATTGGGCCAGCTTAGGAATAATCATATACTACTTCTTATAAGTTCTATATGGTCATTTACCTCCTCTATCCTCATAACCTCTCCTCTACTTGTATGCGCGCGTATTATATCTTGCTAGTGTCCCGCGTATTTAAATTGACGAGTTTGTTCATTTTCCGTATTCTGTAAATCAGCGAAGAACGTAAGTTTAGTTAGTAAACTCAGATTTAAAGTAAGAGGCTTAAAGTTAATTAATCGAGCAAAATAATTAAATCAACATTTTAATTAATAGGGATTCAAATTTTCGTTGTTATTTTTCTATTAGGAATTCCGTTTGGAACGGCGCACCATCCGAACATATCATTTTAGCCGCTGCTACTAATTGACCGGCCTGCCGACTGTGGAGGACGGCTTCCTGTTGTGCAGGTGCACAAGCCGACGGCACCCCGAGAAACGGCTCTGCGCGCTCGGCTACGCGGACGACCTCGCCCTGCTGTCGTCGACAGCCGAAAGGGCCCAACGGCTGCTGGACGGCCTGGCTGCGGCTGCAGCAAGGGTTGGCCTCGTGGTGAACGCACAGAAGTACGAAGTGCTGACAGTGCCGCACACTCTGCCCGCCGAGATTCTGCTTCGAGACGCTGACTACCGCAGGACTCCGCTCCCGAAGTGCTGCCCAGTTTGTCGACCTCGGCGGACTCGTGCCGGACGTGAAGGACGACTTCGCGAGAAGGTGCGGCAAGGCCTAGGCCGCATTTCAGTCTGTGCGGACTGTGCTGCTCTTTGAGGCGCACGACGACAGCGCCAGATCACAGCTCTTCGCGGCGGTCGTGGAGCCCGCCTTGCTGTATAACGCTGAGACCTGAACGCTGACCGAAACGCTCGAGAGGCAACTCGACGCGGCGCACACGGCTCTGCTTCGCACCGCGTTCGGTTCCCGCTGCGGCCCCGGCTGCGAGTCGACCAGAGCCCTGAACAAGCGAGCGCGCCTGACGCGGCCTTCTGACCTGCTGAGTCAGCGGCGGCTGCGGCTGGCCGGGCACGTGATTCGGGCGGAACCCTACTGCCCTGAGCCGCTGCAGGACGTTCTGCTGCTGACGCGGCAGGGACCGCGCAGGCGTGGGCAGGGTCGCACGGCTTGCTACATCGACCGGCTGCTGATGGACGCCCCCGACCAAGCGGACACCGTGACGCGGTTTTCCATCGCTGGCCCTCAGACGTGCGATCTGACGCTCCCCCTCACCTCTGGGCCACTCGTGGCCGGTGGAGCTGCGTTTAGTTAGTTAGTTAGTTAGCTAGCTAGTTGGTTACTATTGACTGAATAGGATCGAGGACACTGACCCCAGTGTAAAAACAGCTATAGTGCAACACCTTTCGACGCTCCAGTAGGTTTGTCTAGGCTATTTTCACACTTCTTACACGGGCCTAAAACTATACAGCTTCATGCGCGTGTTCAATAACCATTGCAAGGTCAAGGACGAAGCCCATGGCATGCATGGTTGCGAGGTCTTGAAGAGGCATTTATAGGGCTCACTACAACGAGACGTGTACATGTTGTTGGAGCACTGCAACGTCGCTGTTGTAGCTTCACAGGGTGAAATATTACACTCGGCGGTCCGACGCTGGTTAAAGTAATGATCCTGACATCTCAAATTGAATTAGCTAATTTTCAAAAAGCGTTTGAATTTTCCGGCGTTCCGTTTCATGCTATTGACTATAATATCTATAATAACTCTTAGTCTAATTAGTCTATATTAACTAATATATATAGTAACGATTAATAATGTAACAACTGTTTGAATTGGACTTTTTGTCTGCACCAGTTAATGAAACAATTTAAGAGCTTGAATACGATTCAGTGTCACAGTATCAAGCACAAAAATGCGAATACTTTTGTCTCGATAACTTGTTAGTCGACAAGTGTTTTGTCATACTAGCCACTATACTAGTCTCAGACATTATAGCTGTGTGTGACACCCGAAGTATTTTTAATTCCTAAAAAGCCAAGCATTTCACAAACATTTCGGAACATCACTATATCCTGTAACATTAAACCGGCCAAGCCGGAGCATCTATGCTAATAGTGGGGAATCGGCTATTATGGCGCGCTCTTCGACTTCAAACGTGCGTTCGACAAAATTTGTTGAAACGGCATGCAATACAAGTTAACAGCGCCGGCATCGGAGCATAATCAGATGGATCCAGTCGTGGCTCGCCAACCGGTGGGCATGCGTCCGCATCGGAAGAGTTGAGAACCGCCGCAAAAACTTCCAACAAGGCCTTCCCCATTGATCCGTACTGTCGCAGGCACTGTTCGTTATCTTCATTACCTTAATTCGCCAGCTCGAAGAGGTGGACGGCCTGCAAGTCAGCGGCTACGATGAATGACCTGGCGACTAGGTCCTGCCACCGCAAAGTGGAAGCAGCGATCAAGGTTCAGCGACAGGGAGCAGGAACATGTAAGCTTAAACGAAGAACGGCTGCTCCCAGTATTGGTCGGCAAGTACACGATGACACTCTTTAGCAAAAACCCAGTGGCGAGCACCCGGTCACCATCAATGGCTCGACTATCCAGTCGATCGACCACCCGAAGTTGTAAGACAGAGGTCTCTACTTCGACTGGCATGCCATGTAGGTCATAGCCTGCTGCAGGCGAAACCTGAACATCCCCAGGAAGCTCACCAGAAGTAATTTGGGCTGGCATCTCCACCTGATCCGAAACACGAACATCGCCACCATCCGTAGTGAAAAATTTACGGTGCCTGCGCCTGGACCCCATCGCTTTGCGGCTTAATTTGACAAAAGCTGGATGTACTCAGATGGGAGAGCCTTACTGCAGGACCTCCAACCCCTTCGTGAGAGGCTCTGCAAAACTGGACTAATTGCTGCCGGTGGCCTGGCGGAAATTCCCCACACCGTGGCGATCACAGACTGCCCGCTCTGGAGCAGCTGGCGCAGCACTGCCATCAGTGGGGTGACCAAGAATTCACCATGAGTTGAGATCAGCAAGGTGAGACATCGGAACTGCTTCACACGGCCTCCCTCCCGGTGGGGGGGCCGTAACTCGTAACCCGCCGGCAATCCGCATCAGGAGACAGCCGACTGTCCGCCCCCCCCAGAACGCACAGAAAAACGCGGCCCTGACCCGGATGCCCGCCGACTGTGGGCTCGAGGGCAGCAACGCTGCTGCAACGCGGCCGGAGCAGCCACGTAGCTGAATCAGGTAAAAGCACAAGTCACCGCGGGCGTGATCAAGCGCCGACTCTAGGCCACGATGGCTCAGTCCCAGAGCAAAGGGCTAGACTGGCAGAGCAGCAAAGATAGCATCCGTGAGCACGGGGCACTGGAAGCCAACCCGCTCCGCATTCGCGGCAGGAGTGAGGCGAGGCGGAGGCGACCATCACACATGTCGTTCAAGACTGTTTGGCCTTGAAATGCGTAGACTTCAGCTGGGGCTGCATGGGCAGGGCTCTGGGCAGCGCTGGTTCACTCGGATGACGTGGCCGGCCAGCTGCAGGCGCCGGATGCATGCTTTGCAGGCGTTGGTAAAGCTCAGGGTAGTTATTAATTTTGGTGACGGTAGTTCCGCTCCTGAGAGTCTCTTAGGGTCCACGTGTGGATGTTGTATAGGAAGGAGCACGCGGTCTCTTTCACGGTCTGGTACGACAGCACCCTCAGCCGGTCTGGTACGACCGCACCCTCAGCCGGTCTGGAAGCGCTCGGGACAGCATGAAACGGAAAGCTCCCCAGATAAGTGCTCTGCGTCGTGCAATGTCATCCTGCACGCTTGGAACAAGGCCCTCTCGGTTCCGCGCAGCGAGGTACCAGAGCCACCTGCCCGCTTGAGTCACGACAGCGGATCACAGCCAATAGGTCCGTTGGGACCGCCAGCACCGTCGTTTTCTGTGCGCTCACAGACAGCCGGACAACAGCTGCCGTGACCCTCAGCTTGTCCAGCAGAAAACAGGAAAGGACGTGTCAAAAAAGTCAGACAACTCATCTGGCGTTACAACTGCCGCCGTGGTCGGGTCATCACAGCCGTCACCAGCTCCTCTCAGGCACACGGTACGCGCGCAGGATGGTTGGAACAACTCACCTCGACATCGAATCAGCAAATCTACGAATTGATGCAGACGACGGACGTTCGATTGGGGAATGCGAGCCTCTTCTAGCATGCAGTGCAACGTATGCCTTAGGCAGCGGATCACCGATAAAATTCCCGACTTGCAAACCGGAACTATCATTCAGCCTGCTCCTACTAAGTATGCCACCATGATTATGCCAGCTAAGCGTATTTATCGGATTATCGGAAAACCTTCCTCTACCTTATTTCGCCAAAAAATACAATATTTTAGACTCACTCTTTGTAAATTCTAGATTCTAGGCTTCAAAGCTTTTCTAGAAGAAATCATTCCATTAAAAACAAAAACGTTTGCTACGATTATATGTTGACTATTCTATTTTTTCGACAGCATTATCATTGCTGATGCAAAAATAAAATCAAGGACAACAACCACGGGCTTCATAAAAGATGTGATTCGTCTCTTCACGCATCAATCGAGCAACGTAAAGCTTTGATCTACTTCAGTTAGGCAGCAAGAAATGCTGACGTCACTTTGATAAAGCGGCAGAACATGTTTCTAGACTATTTAAGCCACTATTGAACGCCGCCATAAGAATCTAAATTGACAGGTGAGAGAGGTATGATCTGACGTCTTTACTGCCTTATCGGAGCAACCCAAACACCGATTAGTTTCCAAACTGCGCAGAGATATGTCTATCAAGTATTCCAGCTTCGCTAATTTTGACGGTGAGGGCTTAGTCTTTTGCAACTTGTTGACAACCAATTGCATAAATAAGCTATTGAAATGTTTTCACTAATCTGGTGGCAAGGTTCCTCATTTTTTCAAAAAAAGAAGGAGCTTTTAAATCTGCAATGAGATCACTTTACAAATTATACATTAGTGACACCAGGAGATCTTAATCGCATTTCAGAGTTCGCAGCTGTCATAGGTCGGCAGTATAACTACAGCCTCCCACCCGGAAGACTTTACTCGCTCTACATGTTTCTGCTGAGAGCTGAAGCTACTGACACGGCCAAGTTTTGCGAAGGGATTATCAGAGCATCGGGATATCCACTGGGTCTGCTCCTCCAGATCCTCACTCTAGTCTTCCTGGTCCGCGGCAACACCGGATTCTCCAATTCTGCTCGCAAGTGGTTTTCCATTGTCGTCGGGGCGGACATTGTGGGTTCCTTATATCGCATCTACGAGTTACTCATTGTTGATTTTTACAAAGCGAATCCAAATGTAAACCAAGGACCTGGTCAAGATCTGTCCCTACTGATGTGGGGCCTACGAAGCCCTGAACATGTTTTTTTACAGCAAGTGATGTGCAAAGCTTTCTTCATACTTCTCTACTTCCCAATGTACCTGTCTCCGATCGCCTTGACTATCAGCTCGATGATTCGCTGCTACAGCGTCAAGTATCCACTCGAGGCCAAGGCTCAGCTGACTAAGAGTCGCGACACGGGTTTGATCTGTTTGGCAACGTTTCTCGCTCTGGCGGTCTCCATTGTGCTGAGCGTGTTGCTGGCTGAACCCGAAATTAATATTAAAATTCAGAAAACTGTGCTAGGGATCAAGGTTTTGTCAGGTTTCTGTCCTTTTCCGATTTATTACGCAGTAAGCTCCGACAGGGGTCAACAGACGATCGGCTTTTTATTCATGCTTTCCATCGCCTTTATTATCTGCCTTCTCAATCTAGTTGCCGCCATTCTCATCATCATAGTTCTTTTTGAGTCCAGACTGAGAAGACTGCAAATAAGAGCGACAGGTTCGTCGGACAGCAGCGTGGCAACTACGGAGATTCGCGCCACAGCCAAGCTGCTGGGAATGAACGTGACTCTGCTAATCTGTTTCTTCGTCTCCCGCCTGCTGATCGTAATCAGCACTCTGGTCGATGCTGCCGTAGATCCGGTTGCGTGTAAGTTGGGCTTCTGTGTGAATTAGATGAATGCATTGGTGACATTTCAGGTGCTCTTGTCTCCATGCTCTATTGCGTTTCAGACGTGGTCTCAGATAGACTTGGTGGCTTCTTGTTCACCATCCCGTACTACATGAACTCGTTGTTCATTGCCGGATTTTCGACTCGATTCTACACCTTTCTGTTTCCCTGTCTGCGTCACAAGAAAGTCAAGTTCTCTTCGTCTGACAGCAGCAAGAGAACAACTCAGTGAGAGTGACAGCAAGCCAGCAGCTTGAATGGGAGAAGAACTTGATGAGATTCATTCCTACAGAGAATGCCATATGGACCTTTTATGGAACTGCAGTATTTATACACGGATTAGTTCTTTTTAAAGTCCTGAGTCTAGCGCTCTGTGTTTTATTAAATAAAGTACAATAAAACGGCTTTATAATTGATTCGCTACATATGCAGACTTCACCACTATATTTTTGAGAAGGACCATCGCACCTATGCGCAAAAAATCGAGGTAAATGATGCAATAAAATTTTGCAACGTATCTATGGACACTTTCGCCCAAACACATTGTATAGTACGGACCAAGGCATGGGACCAGGCTCATAAACCAACAAATACTCTGCGCATACTGATAGATTGACTTGTCATTGCCCAGCGACTGTCATTGCCCAACAAATACTTCGTAATATTGGTCTGGCGGGTCTCGATCTAAGTCGGCCCCCAGCATTTGAGTCTGGGTTGTCTGGAGCGGGCTAAAGCAGCTTCAGTTTATACCTCTTGGACTTCGCTGGAGTGACACAGGAGCTCGAAGCCGTATCCGGCGTCCTATCCAAACGGGTGGAATATGTTTTGCAATAGAAAGGGAATTCAATCAAACAATTCAGGTGGTGCCAGTCTTACTCTTGCAAAAGTTCACTGTTTCCGGTCTGGGTCCGCATTTTTTCCGACTCAAGGTGGCAGAAACTGAAGGCAAAGCAAAACTAAGTGCCCTGTGACTTGATGCACTGCGCTCACAACGGAATCTGACCTGCATGCTGAGAATAGACTGTTGCAAGTCCAGGATTACGACCACTTCCACTCCGCCCAGTTCGCCGCGGTGGCATGCACTCCTGATCTTCCGTGCACGAGCTACTTCGACAATCTGCTCAACGTCACCCGATGAAACTGACGGTCTTCACACGCCGACACCAGGACAACCATTGGGGCGTCGTCGGCGAGCCACCCCCACCCTCAGCGCTGGGTACAGCTGTGAGCTTGGCAGGGGTTGTGCTCTGTTAGCTTGTGTACACTCGTGCCTAGCACTGATTTGTTGGGAGGGTGCTTGCAACGTGCGGCTGCGCCCGGGCGCGTACAACACCCACCCCTTGCGAGGGAGTCCTTCGCAAGGATACATGCCCTGGGAGCTTGATTTTCACCGTAGGGACAGTTAAAGAAACAGTGATACCCACATTGATGGCTTACCTCTGTCAGTCCAAGGCTCCTGAATGAGGATGAGACCCGGCGTATTTAGCTCGACGAAGGGCATAAGATTGACGCACGTGGCTAGGCAGTGTTGCAGGCTTACCTGCATGCAGTCCAGTCCCGCAAGGCCGTTCATGGTCTATCGGGGGACTCCGTCAGCAGCTCGCCCTTTTCTCAGAGAATGACACAATGACACGGCTGGAACAATCTGCACGGCCCTGATGTCTTCCAGTTCTAGTCCACTGGTTGGCCCTGGCGATATCTGCAATATCTGCGAAATGTCCGAGTAAAGTGAGCTGAAATATCGTAGCATGCTGCGTACAACACTATCTCGCTGTAGCCTGAGAAATTCTACTTCCACCTGAACTTCAGTCGCTGATCAGGGAAGTGACTCTAAAAATCCTGAAGACAACGCTGCAAGTGGAGCACAGGGACAGCGAATCATCAGCAGCTGCTGACGGCATTTTCTCATAGACTTTTCTCATTATATAATTTTGACAACTCTAAAAATAATGCCATGTATTGGAGCCAGATTTTTAGCTTGCCAAATTTAAATGCAACAAGTGGGCAAAGCAGAAAAAGTTTTAAGACTTTTCATTTATGAAAAGATAATTGCGACAGGTCCGTCTGTTTTAGATTAACGACCAAAATTCATGCAAGTAGACTTCTGCAAGCAAACGTCTAGTTAGGTCGATGTTTCCAAATAGAACAGAAACGATTCTTCCCATAGAGTTGAGTCAGCTGTAATACGAGTCATTGCCCAACCATCGAATTGTCACGAATTCCATTCGGGTGGTAATTTCAAATACCCATATTTTTTCTGTATCTCTAAATATATAAAACCAATCGCGATGGAAGTCCAGAAAAAGGGCTAAAATTTTCCGCTCTATCCGATGAAACTACTTTCAGAATCACAAAACATAGGCAGCATCGAGATAATTCAACGATTCTTGTCGGGATGTCTGGTGGCAAAAAAACACCAATAGGCATACGTTTTCTGCTCACAAACTTTCACCAGTAACCATGTCGGCTATTATTGTTGACTATTTTAGATTGATTAAATTGTTAACTTTTCACAATTGACCAAATTGTATTCGCGCCCTAGATGAAGCAGCAGTGTAAGTTATAACTAGGGTCTCAGACTTGACTTACTTGACTTAGCTGCAGGGGGCACCATTCGGATGCAGCGGGGAGGCATTTCCGCCCATTCTGCTCGCCCCTGGCGACCACGGGCAACTAAAGCTGCGGTGTCACGCAGGGGGATCCGGTGATGCCGGCGTCCGCAGCGCGGTCCTCCTCCGGAGAGTCCAGGAGGTGGAGAGTTGCTCGCCCGGTGGCCCTTAGGTAACGGATGAGCTGGCAGATGTTCTCAGGCCTGAAAACGTCGGAGATCCGGGCTTGGGCCGAGATAGGTGAGCCTGTCCTGAGTGAAGGCGGGCAGTCGCAAATACGGGCTCGTAAAATGCTCTGCATCCTCAACATAGGAGAGGCAGAAGGGGCACTCCTCACTGCGGATTTTGCCTTGCAGGAAGCGGTTACCATGGCCAGAGAGGGCCCTGGTAACTGCCCTGATGTCCCTGCGGTTAAGTCCAAGCAAGGCTTTGCGAAGGGCAGTGGAGGGACAAGGGACAGCAGCGCGAGACTGCCGAAAATCAGCGGTATTGATCCATCTGTCCTTGTGCTTTGAGGCCACCCACTGGTTAATCCAAGTGTTGACGACGGCGGTAGGGGTGGAGACCACAGGCACAGGGCCAAAAAGCGAACCCGTCGAACCGGCCTTGGCGAGGCTGTCGGCCAATTCGTTACCAGGGTGGCCAGAGTGCCCTGGAATCCACCTTAGGAACAACTTGTTGTGGGTCCCTAAGCGGTTAAGTTGCGCGACGCAGTCGAGGACTGTGCGCGAGCAGGTGTGCGTGCGTCCAAGGGCATGGATCGCCGCCTGGCTGTCCTAGTGGAGGAAGATTTCTGCTCCGTGGACATTTAGGTTGATCAGCTCCAGGGCGCAGGAGCTGATGGCGAGAACTTCGTTCTGGAAAACGGTAGAGTTTATGCCGGTGTGCTGGGAGAAGGTCGCCACAGTTTTCCCTCCGGACATAATGCAGTAGCCGAAACCAGAGACCGAGTTGATTTGCGATCCGTCGGTGAAGCAGTGAATTTCACGGGGTTGGCCGTGGTGATAAAGACGAGCTGTCTTCATCGCTTCCCCTCTGATAAAAAGATCTAAAGGGGGAAGGTCCAGGAAGGCATTCATGCCAGCGAAGGGAGTGGAGGGTGCCGCACTCATGATGGCTCGACAAGCACGGCCCTGCACCTTGTTTAGGGCCTCCAAGACCCCCTTTGGTCTCCAGGGCACAATTCCAGATGAAGCCGGCAAAAGAAATGGCCGGTCTTACAATGGTAGTGTAAATCCACCGGGTGAGGCCCCAGGTAGCACCGAAGGCTCTGCGGATCTGCGCGAGCGTCGCAAGAGCTTTGCGAAAAAATCCAGGTAAATGATGCAATAAAATTTTATTATTGCGAGTTTTGAATTTGACGTGAGGTGTCCAGCTCAACCTTTGTTCGAGGATGACACCTAAGCATCTAGTTTGCTTCTCCATGGCGATGGGTTTGTCATAGAGAAGAAGAGGCTCAATCCTCCAGTTTCGTTTGCTGGTGAACATAAAGGCGACGGTCTTGGACTCAGAGAGTTTGAGGCCGCAGCTATGAGCCCAGCGCTCGGCACGGTGGATGAAAGCTTGCAAAAGGTCTCTAAGGACCGGGGGAGACGGTCCGGCCACGGTGGCGGTGACGTCGTCAGCATAGCCGATTTTTTGGACCCGGTCCGGGTCAGGGCTGCAGAGCAGCTCGTCCATGACAAGGTTCCAAAGGATCGGACTGAGAACGCCACCCTGCGGGCCTCCCTTCTGGACTTTCACAGAACGGGAGTGGCCAAGCAGGTGCGAGGTGGCAGTTCGGTGAGAGATCATATACATGATCCAGCGGGTGAGGTGCTCGTGCGCAGCCCGGCGTTCCAGGGCTCGCCTAAAGGCTCCGAAGAGCACATTGTCGAAGGCACCATCAATGTCGAGGAAAAGCGAGAGAGCAAAACCGGTGCCAAGCACGGCGCGCTCCAGCTTGTCGACAATGGCATGCAGAGCACTTTCGATGGAGCGTCCGGATCGAAAGGCGTGCTGGTTGGCGGGGAGCGGGGAGTTACTGAGCTCAACGTGAAGGAGGCGCCAAAGTACTAGCCTTTCAAGCAGCTTAAGAAAGAAAGATGTTAAGCTGATGGGGCGGAAGGCTTTGGCGGAATGGTAGTCTCCCTTCCCAGGCTTGGGGATGAAGACGATAGTGGCTTCCTGCCAAGACCTGGGTACGTACCCGAGGGTGATACAGGCCTTGAACAGGTTGCAGAGGAGGCCGAGGAACCTGTCATTTTTCACCTCTTCATGTAGGAAGGCGGGGTAAATGTTGTCAGGTCCAGGCGACTTAAAAGTTGAGAAGTAATTAGCAGCGCGAGCTGTCCGTTCTCTAGTGATTATGCTGGTCGCAAGAATGTGTCCACCCGGAGTGTGGTCCGGCGGGTCCTGAAGCGGCGCGGTCCGGGGGAAAGCGCTGGCGAGCTGATGTCCAGCGATTCGCCAGGATTCTCAGCAAGCCGGCCGTCCGGTCTTTTGATCACTGAGAGCTTCGACATTTTGTCAAGAGTGAGCGCTTTTACAACGCGAGAGGTTGGGCGGGCGCCCTCCAGCTCGGCGCAGTATTGGCGCCACTTTTCGGACTTCGCTTTCCTGGTGTCACGCTTAATGTCGCGAATCGCATTCTGGTAGGCGGTCAGGTCAGCTGGGTCCTTGCTTTTTCGCGCAATCCGCTGGAGGGATTCGGCCTTGCGCCGGAGGGTTCCAAGATGGTCATGCTGAGTAGATCAGCCAGATCGTCCACTTCTTGACAGGTGGCAGGAACAACGGATTCTAACTGGTTGGTCTGGCGCTTCACGGATTCCGCAAAGGCCGTCCAGTCAGTATTCCGGGCGTTCCTTTTCCACAGAATACCAGGCTTGGAGTAGGAGCTTAGCAACCGGAAACGAATGAAGCGATGGTCAGACAGAGATTCCTCTTCGTCCCACACCTGCCAGTCCCTGATCAGAGGGATCAGGCCCTGAGAGGCGAGGGTGGCGTCAAGGACCTCCGTCCATCGCCCATTGTCAAAGGTGGGTGTGCCACCCGAGTTGGAGAACTCAATATTGGTGGTGCAGATGTAGGCAAGGAGATCCTCGCCTCTGCAGTTTGAAGTAACACGGCCCCAGTGGGTGTGGTGGGCGTTAATGTCGCCTGCCACCAGCAGCTCAAAGTCGCGGTCTGAGCAGTAGTCCACGAGGGAAGTGAGACTGGGCGGAGCCGCAGGACCGTCACCAGGAATGTAGATAGAGGCGATGATGACGGTGCGGTTCGGGAGAATGTGGTTGGTTTGGATGACACAGAGGTCTTTGTCAGAGAGGTCTGGCCTATGCCAAGCTTTGAGATCGTTAGTCGCGAACACAGCAGCCCTAGGGTTTTGGGGCATGAAAAAACAGTCAAAACCTGCAGGAATGTTCGGAATCTTACCTTTCTTCGTCCAGAGCTCCTGGAGGAGGATGATGTCCGGTTTTACGAAGTCCACCACACGCGCCAGGTTGGTCGAGGCCGCGATGCAGTGGTGCAGGTTCAGCTGCAGGAAGCTCACCCCAGAAGGGGCGGTCCGTGCGGCTACCTGCTGGCCAACGGCGAGTTGTTCAGGAGAGATTCCTCGTCCTCGCCGGTGTTTTGCCCGAGCTCCATCGGTTCCTCCTGAATCGGATCCAGAGCCGAGGCCTGGGCTGCCGCAACAGCGGCGTCCGTATCCTCAGCCTGGTTTTCCGCCGGGGGTTTCGATGAGACATTGGACCGGTTGGTGCTGCGGTGGCGTCCTCTGTTGGGGTCCGGCAGCTGTTTGGTGCGCTGAGTCAGGCCAGTGCGGATGGTGTTGCGGGCGGGTTTCCGGCCCTTACCACGTCCGCCTGTCGCTGCGGCTTTCGTGGCTCTGCCCCTGATAGGATCCGCATCCTCGGAGTGGTCGTGACGGTCAGGAGTCTGTGTTCCAGGGCGCAGGGGCCCGGCAGAGTTCTGATTCGTCCGTTTCCGCTTTTCCGGGAGCGGCGGGCGAGTGGCGTCGGACTCGAAGCTGAAGATCTGCATTCGAGTGAGACCTGCACTGATGTAGGACATGTCTGGGCAGCGGAGCATCCAGCTGTCCGACAGTCCTAGAATGGCCGTGAAACCATCTCCACCAGGTCTGGTGATGGTTTCATGAACCACGACACCGTTTGCTGGCAGATCCGGGTGGATTGCCAACAGCAGGCGGCGCAGTTCTCCGGCGTTCGTGATAGCGCTGCGAGCTGGGATCCAAGCACGATGACGGTGTGTCTGGGGGCGCTCGTCCTCCCTGTAGATACACAGGTTGCCCATTTCCGTGACCCAGTCGAAGGTTTTCAGCATCTCGAGGAGTTGCTGTCCGGACTGGTTGTCGGCAGGCTGGACAATGAGGGCTTGGTCCTGGATGTCGGTCTTCAGGACGTGCAGCACAGTGCCGCTCAGTGCCAGTTTGACCAGATGGGAGTCCAATCTGCGCCAGATCTGGTCGAGTTGCCCTGTCGAGAGGGGCGTCTCCTGGCCTCGGATAACCAAGGCCGGCTGCCTCTTTGCCATAGCAGCGTAGGTGCGCTTTGGCTTTGTGGTTTGGCCGGCGCCTCCCGCAACGGGCCCCCCAGCAGTCGTCGGAGTTTCCGGATGACTGTGAGTGGTTCCTCCACGAGAGGCCTGGGCGGCACTTTTCCGCGCTTCCGGGTTTCCTGGACGACGCGAGGAGTCCGCCTCCTTGTTGGGTGCCGGCTCCTCCGCGATGTTCGCAGAGTTGCCGGCACTCTCCTCGGAGGCGGTGGTTGGCGCGGATTTCGCAGCCAACCGTGCTTCCTGTTTGCGCCGCCGGAATTCCTGGAAGCGGGCGAAGCTGCGGGCCTGCGTGGCAGGGGAGCGTTTGCTCTTAGATCCAGCCGCTCTGGTGTTTTCCTGAGTGGCGGAGGAGCAGGATGGATTTTGGGCGCCGGTGGAACCCGTGTCGCCCTGGCGCTGGTCCTGAGGATCTGCGTCGCCGGCCGGGGTCAGCGTTTCAGCAGGGTCCTGGGACGTGCTGGAGCTAAAGTTGGACTCCATAGGTCGCTGGAAAGAAAGAAAAATTTGAATTAAAAATAAAAACCGCTAACGGCCGGATATACTCCCCGGACCTTTCAGCCCCTCAGCGCGGTGAGACCTTAGGCATAAGAGGGCACCTAGAGCAGTGCCAGGCCCGCAGACTGGCTGCGTACCCTGTTGAGGTCGAAGGGTGACACCTGTTCCACCAGCCGTAGCCAGAGGTACCTGATCACGCACAGGTGCACGAACGCTGCGGACTGGCCGCATACCCTGTTGAGGTCGAAGGGTAACACCTTTCCCTCATAGCCGTTGCCAGAGGTAACTGATTACGCACAGGTGCACGAACGCTGCGGACTGGCCGCATACCCTGATAAGGTCAAAGGGTGACACCTTTCCCTCCAGCCGGGGCTAGAGGTACCCAGTTTGGCCAGAGGCCCTGGATGGGTCATCCAGCGCTGTTGCCCATTCTGTCCGGCTGCCCTAAAGTCAGCCTTGAACACTCACGGGACATGTACCGATGGGTGAGCTGACGGGACAGCGTGGAGGGATTCCTGCACCCGAAGGCACAGGTCTCCTTCCTGCCAAGCCTGCTCAAAAAGCTACTGCAGGTGTGAGGCATCGCAGACCTTAGCCCGTGGGCCTGGACTGACTCATACCCCACAGGCGTTGTGTCCCGCCGGTGCGAGCAGGGTCTCCGACAAGGATCGCTGAATATCCCGACGATGCTGACGTCAGACGGCTTTTAAACCTAATGATTCTTCTTGCCCATTTCTAACAGTTTTGTATTCCTCTCGTTTTCATTATCATCTATGTAGTAAACAAAGGGCATCAGCTATGCTAGCCTTTTTTCCAGTTGCAGTACAATTGCTATCAGAACTGGCTTACCAGACCTGCGTGGTTACCAGTGGCAATATGCCGATAGGCAGTGAGATTTAAAATAATCTGGCGCCTTTGAGGCACTTGACCGAAGACTTTTCATCATGGAATATTTGAGTGGGGCTTTAGTCAGAGGCCCCCCTATAACGACTAGAATGCGGCGTGACAACAGACATGGACTTGCTTGTCTGTCACGCGGAAGACAACATCAGACAGCGCAGAGGACTCGCATGATTCGCGTTGTTCTCCAATCCATCCGAAACCTCGACAGTGACGAATACGCACGCTAGAAAAGGACTCGGCGCACTAGGGCAGCCCGTGGTCTGTTCAGAGCCTTTTGCAGCTCCACTTCCATTCTGCACACTGGTTGGGACATGCTCGCATCCGGAGACATTTGGACTGCTTTGTGTTCGAGTGCACCATCTGACGCTGCCCCATTTTTTAATTGGGGTTTACTTCTACGACTATCCTAATTCTGTGGCCTCATTGCATAGAATTTAAATGAGGCCACAATGCTTAGCCAGTTGTGACTTCAAATTTCCAGTGGATGATAGATTTCGACCCTACCAATGCTTCTCACTGTGATTGCACCACGAAGCTCAACCATTATAAAGCTGGTTTGAAAGGATCTAATAACCGCAAAGCCAATACGGGCTCTGATTCAGAACGGCCTCGCAAAAAACGTTTGAAGAAAGTTTCACGAACTTTCAAAGCAGCAAGCAGATTAAATTTCAGACAGAAGGAAGCAGAAACGAAAAAACCATTATCATAAAGTGTTAGTTATGTCTCATTGTACCAAGTACGATGAACATTCAATTTGGAGTATAAGGCTCGACGCTAGTAAATGCAAGACTCTAGCATGTTTATTCAGATATATTATGCACCATATGAGCCTGCTAATTAGGATCTACCAGGGACTTTTTAGGCTTCTCCAGCTGGCTTCAAGCTTGGATGCATTCATGTCTCAAACGGTTTATTCTGTTGAAACAACTAACTATTGGAATCTGATCTGCTATTGTTTTCTTCAATCGATGCTGATGTAAAACGAAAAATCAATTGAGGGGCTTCATAAAGGTGATTCGTCTCTTTGCGCTCTCATTGAGCGGCGTTGACTACGAGCGTTGTTATGAAGAATTGCTGACGTCACTAGAATGAAGCTGTAAATTATGCTTCGGGGTTATTTAAGCCCCCTCGGCAGCATTGCCTAGAATCAGAATTCACAGGTGAAAGAGGTATCATCTGTCATCACTGCCCGGTCTAAACTACTGAAGCGTCTACTGATTCCCACGCTGCACAGAAAGATGTCTTTGAAGTATTCCAACTTCGCAAATTTCGACGGTAAGGGCTTTTTCATACGTCTAACGATAGCAACTCGAAGACAGCCACTTCTACCAGTGACCTATACGAGTAATTAAGAGGATCATTATGGCCTGACTTGCGTCAAATTTATTATCACAGTGTAAACCATTGATTTTCGCTGTTTATTGCCACGAAGTCCTTATCGACTCAAATCAGGAGATCCAAATCGTTTTGCAGAGTTCGAGGCCTCCATGAATCGGCTGTATAATTACAGCATGTCGCGCAGAACTATATATTCGCTCTACATGTTTCTGCTGAGAGCTGAAGCTACTGACATTGCCAAGTTTTGCGAAGGGATTATCAGAGCATCGGGATATCCACTGGGTCTGCTCCTCCAGATCCTCACTCTAGTCTTCTTGGTCCGCGGCAACACCGGATTCTCCAATTCTGCTCGCAAGTGGTTTTCCATTGTCGTCGGGGCGGACATTGCGGGTTCCTTATATCGCATCTACGAGTTACTCATTGTTGATTTTTTCAAAACGAATCCAAATGCTATCCAAGGGCCTGGTCAAGATCTGTCCCTACTGATGTGGGGCCTACGAAGCCCTGAACACGTTTTTCTACAGCAAGTGATGTGCAAAGCTTTCTTCATACTTCTCTACTTCCCAATGTACCTGTCTCCGATCGCCTTGACCATCAGCTCGATGATTCGCTGCTACAGCGTCAAGTATCCACTCGAGGCCAAGGCTCAGTTGACTAAGAGTCGCGACACGGGTTTGATCTGTTTGGCAACGTTTCTCGCTCTGGCGGTCTCCATTGTGCTGAGCGTGTTGCTGGCTGAACCCGGAAACAATACGAAATTGCAGAAAACTGTGCTAGGGATCAAGGTTTTGTCAGGTTCCTGTCCATTTCCGATTTATTACGCAGTAAGCTCCGACAGGGGTCAACAGACGATCGGCTTTTTATTCATGCTTTCCATCGCCTTCATTATCTGCCTTCTCAATCTAGTTGCCGCCATTCTCATCATCATAGTTCTGTTTGAGTCCAGACTGAGAAGACTGCGAATGAGTGCGACAGGTTCGTCGGACAGCAGCGTGGCAACGACGGAGATTCGCGCCACAGCCAAGCTGCTGGGAATGAACGTGACTCTGCTAATCTGTTTCTTCGTCTCCCGCCTGCTGATCGTAATCAGCACTCTGGTCGATGCTGCCGTAGATCCGGTTGCGTGTAAGTTGGGCTTCTGTGTGAAGTAGATGAATGCATTGATGACATTGCAGGTGCTCATGTCTCCATGCTCTATCGCATTTCAGACGTGGTCTCAGATAGACTTGGTGGCTTCTTGTTCACCATCCCGTACTACATGAACTCGCTGTTCATTGCCGGATTTTCGACTCGATTCTACACCTTTCTGTTTCCCTGTCTGCGTCAAAAGAAAGTCAAGTTCTCTTCGTCTGACAGCAGCAAGAGAACAACTCAGTGAGAGTGACAGCAAGCCAGCAGCTTGAATGGGAGAAGCACTTGATGAGATTCCTTTGAAACTCAATGCAACATAGACGGAATAGTTCAGACACTAGAGCTCTATCTGTTGTATGCCTTTTAATAAATAAAATAATAATAAAAGCAATGCTCTGCTCTAGTGACCCTACATACGTAGATTTTGATATGAGATCGTTAGAGAAGTATAATTTTACCCACTTCAGGAAGACAGTTAATGCGAAAAAACGTAGAAATGTCGCAGTTTGCTTTTGTTACACTCGAGATAGTTTTATTAGCGTCCCAGTTTTAGACCTGAGTACGTGAGATCTGGTCAATCGCTAAATGACATGTGTCGTTAAAACGAACTGACAGAATCAGAAGCGTTGGTTGCAGACGCTTGCACACAACTCTACCGACAGTAGTATAGAAAGAAAAATGTGTCTCAAATCTCAAAGACTTCGCATTTCTTGTAGAGATTAATTGGGCTGCAGACGTTTTTCTGTGAGGAGTCTGAAGCTCTGCTGCGCTGGGCTTCAACGTCACTGTTCCTATTCGTCGTCATTTCAATTAGCGGAAATTTTTGTGACACAAAAGCACAGGCCTAGGGTTACTACCGCCTGTAAAACCGCTCGCCTTTAGCATTACAAAGACGACGCTAAATTTCCTCCATGGTAAGATATGACCGACTTGGGTGAAAGTCCACCATAAAGGCGAAAATTCTCCACCATTTCCGATGAACTAACTTCAAAGCCGAGATATTCAGTGATTGTCGAAGACCATGGCGACAAGGACAACTAAAATTGCCCTGTATAAACCACTATTGCGAGCCCATATTGGTTCGAAAAACAATAACATGAACAAGATAAGCAATACAATGTAATCCGCAATAATTCCAACATGACAATTATTGTGTGTGTGTGCACCTGTGAAGCCGTATCTGTGGGCCTTTAGTGCCCCACACCGCGCTCTTAATATTTAAGCGCAGATTCAGCAGACCCTGAGAAGGATCGAATGTTTGATGAAGCATCGGAAGTTCAGCTGCGATGCCTGTAGCAGCGAGCGATCGTCCCAGATTTCCTGGACGAGAAGCAGCAGTTTAGAGTATGGCTTACGCAAGAGCTCAGACGCCTAACCCTGAAAGCAGCACTACCGAGCCTGTCAGGAGTCGGTTCCGGTCAGTGGGTGGCGGCCAACGCGAGAATCATGCAGCGTTTTCTCGACACTTTCTTGAGAAGCTGAGGACGTATCTCAACATACACATCGGAGAGCTAGTCGAAGCCGGCTATGACTGGTGGGTGGCGCTCCAGTACGACCAGGACATGAGGTTGCAGTGGGACAGCCCCGGCCTGAACTTCGTCATTAGGCACTTGATTGCTCCGAAGAACCTGCAAGCGGCAGGCTCGAAAGCAGTCAGCCAAGGTGTCCATGGTTCTGTACTGGCTCTGTACTGGCCTTTTTAATCGCGAAAAACGTTGCAACAGGCAATCCTGCTATTGCGACCATATTTCGACGCGTTTGCGATGGTTGACACTCGAAACAGCAATACGGCTTCAGGGTGGGACCTAAAAAACTGAACAAAATCCGCTGCAGTACACATTAGATGTTCATTGTCAACGGCAGCCTTGGCGGCCGTCCTTGGTGGTGACTCGGACGCGATGTTTCTAGAAACTGGCATACGCGGTGGTTTCCGCATCAACCGATGCGTCCGCCGCAGGCAATCTGTATGTCAAGCTTTCAAGCGCTAAATATACCGACAGTTCTCGCATACCTGTCATATATGCTGTGATCGAGCCTACCTTGACTACCTCGATGACTTCTGCTTCGCCACCAGGGACTGTGGGATTCGCTGGAAGCTGCAAGAGTTCCTCTTTGCCACCATGCTTTTCGGCTTCGAGATTAACCGGTCCAAGATGAAGAGACGATTTACCTCAGTTGTCGCTGTCAGCGACAAGATGGATGGATGCTCGCTGTCAGCTTCTTCTGGACTTCAATAATTCAGTACGAGTAGAAGCCTTCAAAAGCGGGTGTCGTTTTCAGGAAATGATCGGCAAGTTGAACTGGTTCTGCAAAGTAGCCAGAACTGCAAAGGCCACGCACTCGTGGAGATCACCATGGCGATCTCAGAACAGCATCATCGGGCCCCTGCGTGACGAGCTGCGGTCCCAGCTGCAGTTCTGCATGGCTACACGCACTCACTCGAGTGCTGGCAACATTCAAAGCAGATTCCTGCTCTGACGCGGGGGCGTGATTGTATGTCAAGAGGCCAGCGTGAGTACCTACTCCTAGACTTATGCAACGACGCACACAGGATTTTGTTAGGTGAGCACATCAGCGTCAAAGAGACCACCCTTCCTCTGCTGGCCATCATTCTCTTCCAAGAGCAGCTGACTTGTGGCGGCGTGGCGCGTCGACAACAGCGTGGCGGTCGGCGCCATAGCAACTGAAAATGGGCAGGCTAGCAGCGCTGAGGCTCGACTAGCAGGCGTGCCAAGGCCAAGCCCCAGCTGTGACGGAGGTGTGTTTTCTACGAGCGTAGTTTCTTAGTTTCCTAGACTGGTTTTGCTCAGGGTTGGCTCTGTACTGGACCTTACCTTCGTTTGTGTTGCTGCTGCTCGAAACTGATTCGCCTGTCCTCCCCTTTCTCCTCTCATTTTTTATCCCTGTTTGATTTTGTGGGTCCGGCCTGTCCACCTATAGACCGTTGCGTCGGTCGTCCGTGGTCTCTACGTGGTCTTCGCCTTTTATCCTTTTGGGTTAAATCTGCGATACAATGTCACTTTAATCTCACTTTTTTCTCTCCTTTGCAGCCCCTCAGGCTTCTATCTTGGCCGATTCCTGGAAGAATTTCACCAACTCTGCGGTCAGGGGGTCGGTGGCAGAGCGGCTAAAGCGTTTGCCTCTCGCACCAAGGTCACTAAGTTCGATTCCACGGCGAGGCAACATTTTTGGGGCCCAGCCGCGGAGAGAAGGCTTTGGGGGCTTGTCGTGCAATTTACGCCCTTGAGGGCCGACCTCCCAAGGCACAGTGAAAGTGTACACTGCCTGACGATGAGAAAGTCAGGGCAGATGTACACACCTGTGTGAGCGTATGCCTGCGTACAGTATCTGTGTGCGTGTGTGCACCGGAGTCAGCGAAATGGGCAGAATTGCCTCCTCGCTGGCTGCGGGTCTAGTGTCACCAAATGATTTGCCATTGCCCACAGCCCTTCCTGTAATTATTATTATTATTATTATTATTATTATTATTATTATTTATTTATTTATGTATTATTTTTTATTAATAACTCTGCGGTCTTTGCATGTTGCGACCTTTTTACCTAATTTTTTCTGTCAGCCGTTATAAGCCTGCGCAATCTGTGAAAATCCCTCAAGCTTATTCGTGAGGTAATTTAGTGCTCATGCATTTCTTCATTTTCCTACTGAAGAGTATTATTATTTTTCAGTGTTCCCATTTATTGAATCCCATGTTTGGTCTTCACCTTCGCTGACCTAGCTGTAGCAGCTGCTGCACGGTAAGAGAGAGACAGAGAGAGAGAGAGCGCGCACTGCCAAGTCTCTTCTAAGAACAAACGCCAGTCCAAGCCAGCAATGGCCTCTGAGCTCTGATCCTCATTTCCGTCCTTCTTAGATTGGAAAATCTACTTCTCGCCCATATATTTTTTAGTGACATGAGCTCACTTCTCCAGCAATGTTTTGCCTTTCTGCTCCGGGAGACTCTAATATCTCACGGGAACCAAGTGAGGAGGCCGGGAGAGAGTACATTGCAGGGAAGAGCTTGCTACAAGCAGCAGTTTAATATTATGCCCCATCTGCCACTGGCAAATCCCCACAATTGGTCCGTTCCGCGTCTTACTATATACGAGTATAAATAAAGACGCGTGCTTTGACTAGGCAGTTTTTCTGGCATAATTTCTTTAGGGATTATTTTGCAATCGTGAGCGAATCTCATTTCTTCAGTAAAAGACGAACCAAACAAGCGCCTGGAACGAATCTTTCGACTCAGCTGTAAGTCCGATATTGAAAACCGTATTATATTTAAGTGCGCCCAAGAAAAGTTCTATATTCGATAGCTGCTAACATTAGAAAAACCAAAGGGGTGATATTCCCCCTAGTATAAAACTTTTAGTACATGGGCTAAAAAGTGTTTACGCTGCTCATTGTAAGGCAATAACCACCTCTCTAGAATATTGTTATATTCAAGGGTCGCCCCTATAGCTGTACACCAAAGAGCCTGGCATCTCAGTTTATTAGCTTTGCCAGGCGGTCAAATTTCGACCACATGTTCGCAACGGAAAATGTCTCTCGAAACTCTTCAAGGGCAAGTGCTTGCAGCCTAGTGGTCGGAGCGTCGGCTCACGACTTGAAGGTCGAGGGTTCGATTTCCGACTCCACTGGAACAAATTGAGTTCTTTAACAAGACACTTAACTTAGCATTTTTTTAGATTTTTTCAGTTAACCCAGCTTTTATATGGGTAACAACATCTGGGGTCATTGAGGGTGGGTGTGGCGTCCCCCAGTCCATGGACTGAACAGCGGTACGCAGCCTTCAGATGCGCCGCGCAATAGCTGCGGCTGGGCTGGCCCATTACTGTTACATTATTATTAACTTTCCAGATTCTAAACATCGAGTACCGTGGCTTGGCCGGGTCATAGACAATTAACTCATGAGAGAAATGCACAGAGAAACGATACTCTGTTTCATAGAATTTGCTTTGGAACTGCGACTTCCCCACAAACCTTAAAAGTACTTCTCTTAGAATATGACTCGTATACACAATCACATTGCCTGATTGAGTCCTATTAATTATCTTATTGATAAACCTAGGACTAAGCATAATTCAATATCCGACACTTTTATTCTCGCATCAATTGATTTAGCAAAGCCCCAAATTCATTATATCATTTTTCATTTGTCTGTATTTTTCTCCTTCTAAGTTTCTTTCTTCGTCCTATTTTGATTGAAAGTTTTGCAATAAAAGAATATGAAGAATCGGTCCTTTAAATACTGGTTAGGTGGGTTTTCATATATAAGACCTCCCGCATATTATGGCGCGGAATTCGTTTTAAATTCGTTTCCATTTGTTTTCCAACAAGGGGTTAACTATATGTAAACGAATTATTAACTCCTGTGATTCTGCTGCAATAAAACAGTTAAGAGAGAAATTATTAAAGCTATGAGGCATTATATATATATAGGTTCCTGTTCAAAGTTGAACTTCATTATCTCAATACCAAACCTAAAATTAGTCGCTAGGAAAATTATTTGGTTGAGTGGCACAGCGGTCTTATATCGAGACACAGTTTTCGGAAACACCTTTGTGAAGGCGTGCCTATTCTCGTAAATACCTTTCTGGTTATTATATTCATCAGAAAATGTTCCAGCTAGCCCTCCTGTAGAGAGTATTAGTTCCTAGGACAGCCTATAAAGACTATACAGGACGTGTCATTACATCATCAAGAGCCTCGACCAATTTTTTTTCAAAGTGAAAGGCTATTAGATAAAACGGAGCTCAGATGTCGGCAACCGGAAAACACGACGGCGGCGGTGGCGGCCCTCGATGCGGCGGCCAGGGTCCAGTACGGCTGAACTCGATGGCCAGGGAGGCAATCACCAGCCAGCTGACTGAGGAGCAGGTGGCCGAGTTCAAGGAGGCCTTCGCCCTCTTTGATCGGGACGGCAGCGGCTCCATCACCGTCCGGGAGCTGGAGATCATCATGCGTTCGCTGGGACAGAATCCTTCTGAGCAGGAGCTCACGGTGAGATTCGATTCAATTCTGGCACACGCTTAAAATGAATAATTTCTTGGAAAATGCTTGGAAAGCGTTGAATTAACCAAGCGAGGCAAGTACCAGTACTCGACGTACAGTCTGCTTATAAGAAGTTACTTACTAAAGTATCTTGAACTTCTATGCATTTAGCCTAGCCTATAGATTAGAGAATCGCAGAGTTCAGGAGATCGGGGGTTCGAATTTCAGCCCAATAGGAGACAATTTGATTCCCGATTGCTTGAGTTCACTCAGCTGTAAAATAAACAGAAGTTAACTGGGTGCGACTTAGGGTGGGAGTGTCGTCTTCTGCACTGGTTGCAGGGTGGCCAAAATCCAAATCCCACTCTCTGTAGGAAATGATCCAGAGTGTGGACATCGACGGAAATGGCGAGATCGACTTTCCAGAGTTCATGGCCATGATGGCCGAGAAGCTGCAGGACACCAACTCTGAGCAGGAGATCATCGCCGCCTTCCAGGCCTTCGACCGCGACGGAAACGGCTACCTGTGCCGCGAGGAGCTGCAGGACATCCTGATGCACTTTGGCGAGAACAGCATGACGGAGGAGGAGATCAGCGAGATGATCTCAGCGGCTGATCGCAATGAAGACGGCAAGATTCAATACGAGGAGTTTGCGCACTTTATCGCCTCTGTAATCCGCTGAGTGTGGTTTTCAGCACCTGGCCAGGGAAATGTTACCTCGCGCTTATAATATTTACTCACAGCATACTCTGGATTTGAGAACTGCATAAAGAGTTCCGAATTTTTAAACCCTGATTTACCCATATAACAAGCAACAAATAATTAAGAATATCACATAATTAATATATCGGAATTTAAACTTTTAAGATTGACAATTTTTATTTTTATTAGTGTATAGTTGACGCCACAGAAACTCACCGAGGAAAAAGTCTTGATCGAAAGATTGAAAACATATACGATAGTTTTATCGATCCTTCGATGAAGTACATAATTATAGTCGTCTTAATTAAATTACTAGAATATAAATGTACCCGGCCTAACTGATTAATAACATATGCATGTAACATTCGCGCTTACAAAGTGCTTTTATATATATTATATTTAATATTGGAATACTTGAATGTATGAAATGAACTCTGAATAATCATAAAAGACATATAATAAGGAACTTGCCTGTTTAATTCTTTCACAGAGATAACTTGCCTGCACGCTTTTCCTTATGCAGCTTGATATTGAAAAAATAAAAAAGTGAAATTGCACTGAGATGCACAGTTAAAAAACGCTTATCTATTGAAAATAAGGTTTTTAATATTAATGCCACTGAATGAATTTCGTTCCGTGGCAGGTTTAATTGACGGATGCAAAAAGGTGATTAGCAATTCACTGTTGTTAATTAAACTGTGTATGAGCAATACCATGTGCATGGAGATTACATTATATATACCAAGATCTTACGATAGTGTCTGCTTTGGCCGTTATGATAGCAAATTAATATGAATGAATATAAAAAGTGAATTTTAATTTTGTCATAAGCTGTAGCTAACGTACTATACTAAATGAGTAAAAACTACCGGAGAATTTTTCTTTACAATAACAAGTTTCCTAGCAGTGTATGTTTATTGAGTTAGGAAAAACTCTTTAAGACTATTCAAGAACTAAGTAAAATGAATATACTATATATAAATAACTAGTACTAAAAATATGTCGCAGTGTTTAATTCTTAAAAACTTATTTTTAGCAACGACAGAATTCGGCCACGCCTTTGCTGTTTCTGAATATTTTATGTCGGGGGCATAGATAGTACTCTATTACGTATTTTATTAGTAAGCTTACAAATTATTATTCACTACTTGCTAATTTATTTACCATATTCTAAGCTGAAGGCTTTAGAAAAACGTGATATTAAGCATTGGTTCAGATTTTTTTCGCGTGACTGGCTTTGTTTGCAGGCAGTGATAAACAGTCAGCAATATAGGAATTATTTTATTAAATTTAAATTTATTACTAGCTCGCTTAATGCTTGTAAAGTTTTTATGGCCTAACCGCTCAGGTCTAGCTACCTATAGTTAGCTAAACTTGTGTTTAAGCTTAACAATTAGTTGAACATGGCTAGCTAGTTTGTGGTCCATGACCATGCATGCAGCATGTGGTACTATTGCCAATATTGCTACAAACAAAAACAACAAAGTATTAGACGATAGAAGAGATTATATAGCTTGCTATCTGCATGCCTGCATTATACGTGCCGATAATTTTCTGCTTATCCACATGGCAGCTTGTATGAATAGGTCTACTTTCAAGTCCCTAGGCCTACCTATTCTTCTCTGAGCATAAGGCTTTTGCTTCAGAGTAGGGCCTATAATGTATAGTGTACACTATCAATGCATAGTGTAAAATAATAACAATGATGTATGATATGTGTGACGAGTTTGGTGCTGACTAGAATTCTGCTGGTTGCCTTGGATTTTTTTTTGATAGACTTCTAGCTTTTTAAGTCAATACAATTCGAATGAAAACACGTAATGATGACAAAAGATTTAGTAAGTTGTTATTGCAATCATTAAAAAGGATGACATATGTGTTGGTTAATGAATGTGTAGGTCGAAATGTAGAACACTGTCGTAACACACTGGCAACTTTCAACTTAGTGGATCTATTGGCTAGAGGGTTCAACAAAACGTTCAAACCTGAAAGGGCCTTGTTTCAAAGAACAGAACTGTGTGAATAAAATGGAAATTAACGACACAGCATATTTATATAAAGAGTTTTAGACCTATTCATACAAGCTGCCATGTGGATAAGCAGAAAATTATCAGCACAGATCCGTGCGGATAAAATTGAAATTATCGGCACGGGACCATGGGAATAAGCTCTGCCATAAATTATAGCAGTGTAAATAAGTTTTCACAGTTGCCGTCACTTTAATGTTGTGTCCCATTTGAATTTTTGCACAAAGTTCAATGACATATTGACATGTGCTAGGAAACAATAAAATTTCTTGATTCTAAAGAAATGGTGTACCTGTAGGTTTTCAACATTTATTCCAATAGCTATAGTAGGTAATAGTACAGACTGTTACTAAACAAACTAATTGAAAATATTGTTTTCTCTTTTTTATAAAAATGAGCCTTTAAACCTTTAGGCTTATTCATGTAGCTGTAGTTATATATGCAAAAATGTTTAGCCAATATTTCAATTAATGAATTCATATGGCCTTTTATGTACAACTTTTGAGATACAATGGTCAACATATATAATACATATAGGACACCACTACTATACCTACTATACTAATACCATATTCAGTATTTGTAGATTTAGATCAAAAGCATGTCTGAGTATTCATTATTCAATTGATGCACAGAAAAATCTTAGATTAGTTTTACCTATAAACTGGAGCAAAATATTTGTCCAACTTTACTAAAAGCTATATTTAGGTGCTTAGAAAGATTTCCTATATTTTTGCTATTATACTTTTTTCATATTTGCTTAATATTTTTGTGTTCACACCATTCTATTTAGTTGTTCTTTTTCTTAGTTTGAGTTTCTATGAGAAGGCCTAGCTATGATCTAGCTGTTTATTTGCTAGCTTAATTAAAAATTTGGTTTTTGCTACTTAACATGTAACTGACAGATGCACATAATGTAAGACTAAGCAAGGTTGTGTGACTTAGTATCAATGCTAAAAACAATTATATATTTAAAATGTCATTTATGAATGGTGCTGATTTGTTTACTTGTTACCAAGAATGATTTATTTAAATCTATTTTTAGGGTAATATCTGCATTTTGTTGCCATGTAAGAATAGTTATAATCTAGTTAAGTTTAGTAAATTGTAATTAACTTGTGTCATTGGGCATATAATGTTTTTGGAAGTATGTTCATCTTGAAAATGTCAGTTTGTCCTTTTTGTTTCTTGTAATCCAATAAATCCTACAGATCAGATAGCAAGTTAATAATTTAAGCAATTTAATTATTTCACAAAAGGTTGCACTTTATTAGCAGAGCTAAAAAACAACAGACATTTTGAGTGTATATAATTTTTTAGAGCTACTGTATAATTTGTTAGTTATATAGCTAGGTCAGAAAATTCTAAGAAATGAGTGGCTCTTATGTTTCTTATCAGTATTATGCTATTTGCAAAAAAATAAAACTACTAATAGAGCAATAGTTACTTATAAATCATAAATATGAGTGGCAAAGGAGACTTACAAAGTCATCAATTAATGGACCATTATAGGCAGTAGCTGGTATTGACCATGTAGCTTTATGGTTAAATGTATTTTTTACTGACAAAATTCTTCAATAATTATTTTCTATGACTGCTAGTTAAAATTTTTTATCAATGATAACAGCTATTGTAACATGTTGCAGCAAAATAATTCAAACTCAATCTGTACTTGTTTAATTAATTTTTATAGCTTGTAGCTAATCAGTAAATATAGAATTTAAAATCAACTGTATACAAAGCATTATTACATTTTTCTATTTGATGAGCTTTTTGTTACCTTTTTCTTTTGTATTTATGAGTTCAGCAAACTATTTCAGATGAAATGCTGTGTTAATATATCACCAATGTAGAGACAAGTACTTTGTTGTTCTCTGTGACCCAATTTTAATTTAAATTGCCTGTATAGTTGAGATTAATTTTTTCTTACTACTATTTAGTTTTCCTGCTAACTCAAGCATGTTTAATCATATATTATTATTATTTGCTTTCAGTAATTAAGCTAAAGTTTTTGTGATAACAAAGCCAACTCGACAGTCAACTGAAGTCATGGGGAAGCCTGTGAGTAGATTGCTCGTGAATTTTATTTCATTGAATAATATAAACAAACTAGTTCCGATAAAAATCTATTATTCGTTATTTTCATTCAGATCAATGTGAAAGTAACGACTATGGATGCTGAGCTGGAGTTTGCAATCCAGTCTAGCACAACTGGCAAGCAGCTGTTTGATCAGGTGAGTGAATAGACCTGTTTGATTACTTCGCTTGACGAATGAGACATCTGTGCAGTGATAGAAAACGGTAGGTGATATATTAGGAATCGAATGAAGGTGGCAGCTCAAATTGTTAGATTAAATTGGCTGACAGATTATGTTTGGCTTGGAGTGACAGCTGTCAAGCCAGTATTAGAGTGACAGCTGACAGATTATGTTTGGCTTGGAGTGACAGCTGTCAAGCCAGTATTAGAGTGACAGCTGACAGATTATGTTTGGCTTGGAGTGACAGCTGTCAAGCCAGTATTAGAGTGACAGCTGACAGATTATGTTTGGCTTGGAGTGACAGCTGTCAAGCCAGTATTAGAGTGACAGCTGACAGATTATGTTTGGCTTGGAGTGACAGCTGTCAAGCCAGTATTAGAGTGACAGCTGACAGATTATGTTTGGCTTGGAGTGACAGCTGTCAAGCCAGTATTAGAGTGACAGCTGACAGATTATGTTTGGCTTGGAGTGACAGCTGTCAAGCCAGTATTAGAGTGACAGCTGACAGGTTAGGATTCGGAGTGTCAGCTGACAGGTTAGGATTCGGAGTTACATCTAACAGGTTAGGACTCGGAGTGACAGCTGACAGGTTAGGATTCGGAGTGACAGCTGTCAAGCCAGTATTAGAGTGACAGCTGACAGGTTAGGATTCGATTGAGATCTGACATGTCAGGGTTGAAGTGACAGCTGACAGGTTAGGATTAGATTGACAGCTGTCAAGATGTAAGTGACTTAGAAAGGTCAGGATCGGAGTGTGCGCTCACAATTCAGGATTTAAGTGACAGCTGACTGGTCGAGATTAGATTGATAAATTTCAGGTTAGGAATCCTGAGTTAGTTGGCATCAATTAGTTGACATCTATCAATTCAGGATTGGGGTGACAGCTAGCAGATAAAGATGACTCACTTTTACTAAAACTCTTGCTTCAGAACTAAAATCACGTCAACCGTTGCACCCCTAGGTTGTGAAGACAATCGGCCTGCGAGAGATCTGGTACTTCGGTCTGCGCTACACCGACGTAAAAGGCTTCGCTACCTGGCTAAAGCTGAACAAGAAGGTGCTGCAACAAGACGTGCCCAAGGACACATTGCTAGTGTTTGAATTTCGCGTCAAATTCTATCCGGAAGACGCCTGCGAAGAGCTCATCCAGGAGGTGACTCAGCGCATGTTCTACCTGCAGGTTAAGGAGGCCATCCTGCGTGGCGACATCTACTGCCCGCCTGAGACTGCCGTGCTGCTAGCTAGCATTGCCTGCCAGGTGAAATTTGGCGACTACAATCCTGAGGTGCACCAGACCGGCTTCTTGACCAAGGAGACTCACTTTCCTATTTCCCAGGTAAGAAAGATTGTTACATAATTTAGTATATCATTATATAGAATTATCCCATTCTTATCCCTGTTCAAAATACCACTTTTTTATTGAAGCTTTCAACCTCTGGCATACTCTGTCCTTCAGATATCCCATTACAGAGAATCCTCTGTCGTTTAGATATCCCATTACAGTGAATCCTCTGTCGTTTAGATATCCTATTAAAGAGACTCCCCTGTCGTTTAGATATCCCATTAAAGAGACTCCCCTGTCGTTTAGATATCCCATTAAAGAGACTCCACTGTCGTTTACATATCCCATTACAGAGACTCCCCTGTCATGTAGATATCCCATTACAGCCACTCCCCTGTCATGTAGATATCCCATTACAGAGACTCCCCTGTCGTTTAGATATCCCATTACAGAGAAGCCCGTGTCGTTTAGATATCCCATTACAGAGAATCCCCTGTCGTTTAGATATCCCATTACAGAGACTCCCCTGTCATTTAGATATCCCACTTTGCAGAGAAGCCCCTGTCGTTTAGATATCCCATTACAGAGAATCCCCTGTCATTTAGATATCCCATTACAGAGAAGCCCCTGTCGTTTAGATATCCCATTACAGAGACTCCCCTGTCGTTTAGATATCCCATTACAGAGAATCCCCTGTCATTTAGATATCCCATTACAGACACTCCCCTGTCATTTAGATATCCCATTACAGAGACTCCCCTGTCGTTTAGATATCCCATTACAGAGAATCCCTGTCGTTTAGATATCCCATTACAGAGAAGCCCCTGTCGTTTAGATATCCCATTACAGCGACTCCCCTGTCATGTAGATATCCCATTACAGCGACTCCCCTGTCATGTAGATATCCCATTACAGAGACTCCCCTGTCGTTTAGATATCCCATTACAGAAAAGCCCGTGTCGTTTAGATATCCCATTACAGAGAAGCCCGTGTCGTTTAGATATCCCATTACAGAGAATCCCTTGTCATTTACATATCCCATTACAGAGAATCCCCTGTCGTTTAGATATCCCATTACAGAGACTCCCTGTCATTTAGATATCCCACTTTGCAGAGAAGCCCCTGTCGTTTAGATATCCCATTACAGAGAATCCCCTGTCATTTAGATATCCCATTACAGACACTCCCCTGTCACTTAGATATCCCATTACAGAGAATCCCCTGTCATTTAGATATTCCATTACAGAGAATCCCCTGTCATTTAGATATCCCATTACAGACACTCCCCTGTCATTTAGATATCCCATTACAGAGACTCCCCTGTCGTTTAGATATCCCATTACAGAGAAGCCCCTGTCGTTTAGATATCCCATTACAGCGACTCCCCTGTCATGTAGATATCCCATTACAGCGACTCCCCTGTCATTTAGATATCCCATTACAGAGACTCCCCTGTCGTTTAGATATCCCATTACAGAGAAGCCCGTGTCGTTTAGATATCCCATTACAGAGAAGCCCGTGTCGTTTAGATATCCCATTACAGAGAATCCCTTGTCATTTACATATCCCATTACAGAGAATCCCCTGTCGTTTAGATATCCCATTACAGAGACTCCCCTGTCATTTAGATAACCCACTTTGCAGAGAAGCCCCTGTCGTTTAGATATCCCATTACAGAGAATCCCCTGTCATTTAGATATCCCATTACAGACACTCCCCTGTCACTTAGATATCCCATTACAGAGAAGCCCCTGTCGTTTAGATATCCCATTACAGAGACTCCCCTGTCGTTTAGATATCCCATTACAGAGACTCCCCTGTCGTTTAGATATCCCATTCTCCAGAATCCCCTGTCGTTTAGATATCCCATTACAGAGAATCCCCTGTCGTTTAGATATCCCATTACAGAGACTCCCCTGTCATTTAGATATCCCACTTTGCAGAGAAGCCCCTGTCGTTTAGATATCCCATTACAGAGAATCCCCTGTCATTTAGATATCCCATTACAGACACTCCCCTGTCACTTAGATATCCCATTACAGAGAAGCCCCTGTCGTTTAGATATCCCATTACAGAGACTCCCCTGTCGTTTAGTTATCCCATTACAGAGACTCCCCTGTCGTTTAGATATCCCATTCTCCAGAATCCCCTGTCGTTGAGAGTTTTTTTTCTACTTACTTTAATGTATTTCATAGCTACAGAAGTCTTACCTATTTATTGTCAAATGCCACAATATGCAGACCGTCATCAACCAGCACAAACTATCGCGGCAGGAGTGGGAGGATAGAATTGTGAACTGGTATCGCGAGCTGAAGGGCAAGATGAAGGAGGATGCGATGCTGGAGTATCTGAAGGTCGCCCAGGATCTTGAGATGTACGGCGTCAATTACTTCGAAATCAAAAACAAGAAGGGCACGGACCTATTTCTAGGCATCGACGCCCTTGGCCTGAACATCTACGCCCAGGAGGACAAGCTGACACCGAAAATCGGTTTCCCATGGTCCGAGATTCGCAATATCTCCTTTAACGATCGCAAGTTCGTTATTAAACCGATTGATAGAAAGGCGCCTGTAAGTAGAATTGTTACTTAAACTAAACAGTATTGGTTTATACTGGCTTGTTTGACGATATGAACACTTACGGTAACTAGAATTTTAGCCAATCTGAATCTCGAGACGGTCTAAGGTTGGCCAAAGCATGAGAAAAATAGGCTTTAATAATAAAAAATGCTGTAGGGCTGTGGGCAATCATTTGGTGACACTAGACCCGCAGCCAGCGAGGAGGCAATCTGCCCATTTCGCTGACTCCTGAGCACACACTCACACAGTAGTGTAAATTTGCCCTGACTTTCTCATCGTCAGGCAGTGTACACTCTCACTGTGCCTTGGAGGTTGGCCCTGAAAGGCGTGAATTGGACGACAAGCCTCTAAGCCAGGGGTAGGCAAACTTATTTGCTGGCGGGCCAAAGAGAGAACCTAAAAGACGACAGCGGGCCGCATTGACTGTATAAATAAGAGATAGGGGAGAGATGAGACACAGGAAAGACAAGACACGGGAGAGATTAGACACGGGAGAGATTAGACACGGGAGAGATTAGACACGGGAGAGATAAAACAGGACACTGTAGATGTCAGAAGGGGCAACGGGCCGGATTTGGGAGCTTCAAGGGCCGCATCTGGCCCGCGGGCCGGAGTTTGCCGACCCCTGCTCTAAGCCTTCTCTCCGCGGCTGCGCCTTAAATGAATGTGGCCTCGCCTCGGAATCGAGCTCAGGGACCTTGGTACGAAAGGCAAACGCGTTAACCGCTCTCCCACCGACCCCCCAATTGGCTTTCATGCTGAATCAGAAAAATTGCAAGGTTTAATTTCTGAGCCAATCAATATTTTAGGGAAATTGCTAGCCAATCAGAGCAATTGGTTAACAATAGGACTGCCAAGCCATTTTGCCGCCCGTTTTTCCCTGATGTGACTGATTGGTTGACAGACTAGGCGATGGTGTCCTGTGGTTGAGCTGCGCCCAATATTTAGGCTTGATCAGTGAAATTGGAGAAATTCGCGTCAGGGTGTCAATAGTGGCCTAGTTTCACCTGTTGTAGCCCTTGAAGGTCCAGCAGTCCGTCTTGACAAAAGGTAGGTGACCACCGAAGACGGAGATGATGCACGCGCATTCGGGTGACATTCGGATACATTTTGAAGGCCTTGCAAGGCAGTGCTAATTTTTGTATTAGGATGTGTGAAATACACTAGCGCTTCTGGAAAAAATTTGACTTTCGGCCAGAACCATTGAATATCTCGACGGTCTGAAGAAATGGCGACTTGATTCTTGTTTCAGAAGATGCGCAACAAAAAGTTGGCACTTGTTCTTAAGTCCCCCCTTGGTAGTTCCACTGTTAATTAATGATTGGCCACTTTCTCAGGACTTCGTATTCTTCGCGCCACGCCTACGAATCAACAAACGCATTCTGGCCCTGTGCATGGGCAATCACGAGCTGTACATGCGCCGACGCAAGCCAGACACCATCGAGGTGCAACAGATGAAGGCACAGGCCAAGGAGGATAAGGCTAACAAGCAATACGAGAGGTAAGTATTCATTGTCCCTGACTGATTCTGACCCACCTTCCTGACTGATTCTGACCCACATTCCTGACTGATTCTGACCCACATTCCTGACAGATTCTGACCCACTTTCCTGACTGATTCTGACCCACATTTTCAGGCTGATTCTGACCCTCTTTCCTAACTGATTCTGACCCACATTTTCAGGCTGATTCTGACCCACTTTCCTGACTGATTCTGACCCACATTCCTGACTGATTCTGACCCTCTTTCCTGACTGATTCTGACCCACATTCCTGACTGATTCTGACCCACATTCCTGGCTGATACTGACCCACATTCCTGACTGATTCTGACCCTCATTCCTGACTGATTCTGACCCACATTCCTGACTGATTCTGACCCACATTCCCGACTGATTCTGACCCTCATTCCTGACTGATTCTGACCCACATTCCTGGCTGATACTGACCCTCATTCCTGACTGATTCTGACCCTCTTTCCTGACTGATTCTGACCCACATTCCTGGCTGATTCTGACCCACGTTCCTGACTGATTCTGACCCTCTATCCTGACTGATTCTGACCCACATTCCTGGCTGATACTGACCCACATTCCTGGCTGATACTGACCCTCATTCCTGACTGATTCTGACCCTCTTTCCTGACTGATTCTGACCCACATTCCTGGCTGATTCTGACCCACGTTCCTGACTGATTCTGACCCTCTATCCTGACTGATTCTGACCCACATTCCTGGCTGATACTGACCCACATTCCTGACTGATTCTGACCCTCTTTCCTGACCGATTCTGACCCACATTCCTGGCTGATACTGACCCACATTCCTGACTGATTCTGACCCTCTATCCTGACTGATTCTGACCCACATTCCTGGCTGATACTGACCCACATTCCTGACTGATTCTGACCCTCTTTCCTGACCGATTCTGACCCACATTCCTGACTGATTCTGACCCAATTTCCTGACCAAATCATGCACTGATTCTTTACAGGCAGAGCTTTCACATTACTGTTATCATTTTTTCTATGATTTTCTCGAATTAGCAATAATTACCCGTTAGATTTGATCAATCTATCATACTATTTATTCCTCTGTTATTTCGTGTCTGTTAGTTTTATATAAACAAGTCAATGCTATCTATGCTAAATAAGCTAAACGAATCACATAAAAATGCTGCACAGCATATAAATATATATGCCAAGTGCGGCTGTTCGGGCCTTACCCCGGGGCTTAACAGCTTACTGGGTTTTATATTTGTGAAAAACTCTAAGCCTCAACACTGTTTATGATCAACAGGACAAAGTTTGTCATTCTGTCTCTCTCTCTGTCTCTCCTTCTGGTACTGCTTTCCTACTTTCCAGTTTAGAGAATATTTGGAGCTTTACTTATCGCGTGCAATGGATTTTCTTATTTCTCTCTCTCCCTACCTTTCTATCTGTCTCTCTCTCTTGTTTGGTTTGCTTTCCTGCAGTTGTTGCAAAAATTGCAAGCCTTCAACAACTGCTTAGAAAGATTTTCTCAACCTTTTTAAAGTTCCTTTCAAGTTTCACAGTACAATTTTTAAGCAGTGGTTTGTGCGGGGTTAAACAGAGCCTAGCTAAATGTTTGTGAGAAATCTGACACAATTTCTGCGACAAACAACACAACCATCCGTGCCCAATGCACATTCATATGGTCCAATGACCTCATCAATGACCAATCACACCATCCGTGCCCAATGCATATTCATATGGTCCAATGACCTCAACCAATGACCAATCACACCATCCGTGCCCAATGCACATTCATACGGTCGATGCTCAATGACTCCACCCAATGACCAATAGTCCAATCCAAAATCCTTGCCCAATGACCATTTATATGACGCATGCGCAATAACCGCAACCTATGACCAATCGCACGATGGGTGCTGAATGACCCTAATCAATGACCGATCTAAATGCCTCCACCCGATGACATCGCTTGGGCCGTTATCAATGACTCCACCCCATGACCTGACCAATGACCCGTGACTATGCACAGTGACCCCAACCAATGACCAAACCCCGCAGAATCCGTCTAGAACGCGAGCGTGCCGCCAGAGAAGAGGCGGAGTCTCGTCGGCGCGAACTGGAAGGCCGCCTAGCCGAGCTGGAAGGCCTGCAGGAGTCCTACGCCAGGGAGCGCGAGGAGCAGGCCAGCCGCATGGCTGAGATGTCCCGCCAGATGGAGGAGATTCAACGACAACGTGACGAGATTGAATCTGAGCGCCAGAGAGCCGAGGAAATCAAGGCCCAGCTGGAGTCGGAGGTGCAGATGAGCGCCGAGGAGCGGGCCAGGCTACAGGAGGAGAACGACCGAGTGCTAGCGGCTGTTCAGGCCAAGGAAGAGGAGGCCAGGGCCGCCTCCAACGAATTGGCATCGATGCGCGGAGAGCTGGAGTCCGTGCGCAAAGATTTGGACCAGACAACCAGCCGCATGGCCGATCTGCAGACCAAGGCTGCCGTCATCACCACGCCTCATCTGGCCGAACTCGACGATGAAGCTGCCGGTGAGTTGCTGGGATTCGAACCCCTAAATTTCAGTTAGAAAGTACAAAGTTCTAATCACTATAATAATAATATTATTACTACGCACTAGGCTACAAAAGCCCTTAAATTTCGGAAGTCAATAGCTAACTGTTCATTAAACATTAGTATATTATTGTAGGTTGTAGCTGTATTTAAAGACTTTTAAGCCTAGTGGTTAAAGCGTCGGACTCACGACTTAAAGGTCGGGGGTTCGATTCCCGACTCCACTGGAACAATTTGTGTCCTTTAGCAAGACACTTAACTCTGCATTGCTTCAGTTCACCCAGCTGTTAAATGGGTACCAGCATCAGCTGGGATAATTGAAGGTGGGTGTGGCGTCCCCCCAGTCCATGGACTGAACAGCTGTACGCAGCCTTCAGGTGCGCCGCGTAATAGCTGCAGCTGTGCTGTCGGCTGCACATCTGGCCCAGTTGGGGCAGGTGTAATCAATTATTATTAATATAATTAATATTTTATTGACTTCCTACATGTCTGGCCTTTCTTTGAACAAAAGAAAGATTGAGTTTAGAAGATCGATGCGTAGAGAGAAGAAAAGTCGATTTTCTGCAAGTTATCCTTAGAACTCGACCGCTCAGCACGCCTTTTTTAACGATTTCAATTCGAGTTAATGCGCAATTTTTTTTAAATTCGATTACATAAAGGTAAATTTGCGCATTCACTTGTGTCTTGAGAATTTGTTCTCAGGATTGACTCAATTGGCGGCGTTTTTTATTACCTAAAATAATACTAATTTCGTCGTCTGTTATCGCATTCACTCCCTAGACTAATTACGCACAATTTTTTTTAAGTTTTCCATTTTTAGAGTGGGTGAATAGGCAGATGGTATATTTATACATAGAATTATTATCTACAGCTAGGCGCTATTATTAGTTCTACGCATACACTGTAGATAGATGGTTCATCTTGCTTATTTCCGCCCACATCTGTCCTATGACTATAATATTCTGAATTCGCATTTACGAGCGTAATGCCCATATATTTGTCTTCTGTTTGAACCATATTCTTAGTTATAGCCTACTAACAGTAGCCTACTCATATTATTTCCTAAATACTCGTACATTCGAAATTTCAACTTAGCTGGCCAGTCAGCAGATGATGAAGATAAGCTCATGGGTAAGCCTTTTAATGTCCAATAGTAGCTATAGTCTTCTCAGACAGTGTTGTAAATCAAATGTAGTTTTACTCTTCTGTTTGTCTGAAATCACAATAATTATTGACACTTATCTAGCTTAGTTTATCATTTTTTCATTCAGAAATTTCACTTTTTGCCATTTTTACTGTGAATCTAAATTCTAGAATTTTAATCTTAGAATCTTGCGCTGCCAATTATTGCAAAACGAGCATCAATATATTAATATAGACTGGCTGATGATCAGCCAGTCTATATTAGTGTTATGGGTAGGCTGAAGCGCGGACGCACAACGCGGTTTCACGTCCGTGGAAACTGTCTATGGTTGAAAAGCCTTAAGCTATGTGCTTCGTGACGATTTCGTTGTCCGCGGAGACTGTCTATGGTTGAAAACCGTATAGAGTTTGAAGCCCCCTTCTGTTGGTGGGTGGGTGAGAAGGTTTTAAAAGCTTTAGGAATTTGGATTGACTATGATTCACTGGGAATCACTGCTAGAGAAAGATATTAGCGGTTTAGAAATGAATGAGATAACGTTTCTGCAGCAACTTGGACACCGTGATCCTGGTGAAGAAGTTAGTCAGTGGGCCGGTCTGACCGTAGGACAGCAGCAGTTGATTGACACCGAATTGTCCAATCCAAGCATTCTGAATAATGCCGAGCTTCTGCGGGAGCTGACGGAAGAAGATGCTGTGCAAGACGTCGAAGAGGCTGCCAAACGCAAATCGACTACGGATCAAACCGCTCTCCTCGTGAAGCGCTTCAAAAAATATCTGGTTGACCAGAAACTGCCGGACAGCATCGAAACAATGCCGATCCGCTATCTTTGTGCCTATCTGCGCCATACGCTGTCAGAAGTCTGGTATGCTTCTGTGCGTCTATTCATCGGCACGTGCTGGAGACAAGGAACGTGCGAATTATAGGCCTGCTGTCTTTGCTCTTGTGTTGTGTTGCCAGTGAAATATATGGAGATTATAAGTGATGAGAATATAAGTAAAAAATGTTTTGACCATAGACAGTGACGGCGGACAAATGTAGAGCTTTCAATCGCGTTTCAACCCAGGCAGCCTACCCATAATAATATAATCCAGGTGTGTCTCAATCGAGGCCAGTCAGGTTAACAGACACAATAGAAACACAATACCATTGCTATTTCAAATTAACAACTGCCTTCATTCTGTCTGACGTCGGCATCGTCAAGAAATTGAGAGATTCTTGTCGAAGAACCTGGTAGACAAGGACTTTCTAGTCTACTGTAGTGTACACTCTCACTGTGCCTTGGAGGTTGGCCCTCAAATTCGTAAATTGCACGACAAGCACTCGAGCCTTCTCTCCGCGGCTGCGCCACAAATGAATGCGGCCTCGCCATATTCGAATGACGAAATGACTAAAATCGGTCATTCGGTTTGGGATCTATCGGGAATTAGGCAGTGGGTATTTGGAATTCTCCTGTGGTCTTTCACCAGGGGGGTAATATAGCCTGTCTTGTCCTTGTCTTTCTACTGTTAACCGTTTCGCCAACCCGCAGGCGACAAGAATTACAACTTCGAGTCGCAGGAGAATGGCGAAATGCTGGCCAGAGACGACTATAGAGAGGAATACATGCAGAGCCACACCATTAAGACTAGGCTAGACGAGATGAGGGACGAATTCAAATCGGTGCGCAACGAGGACCAGGTGCAGGCCATCGATCGCCTTCACGAGAGCAACGTCAAGGAGGGCCGGTCAAAGTTCAAGACTCTGCAGAAGATTCGCATGGGCAACACCAAGAAGCGCATTGACGAGTTTGAGTCCATGTAATAATAATACTGACTAGAACACACTCACACGTGTTGGACCTTCCGTTGCTGCGCTGTTGTTATTTTGTTGTTATATTTTAAACCTGTTATCATTCATTTATTTATTGGTAATATCATTTCTGCTGTCTAGTTGGGTGTGTCGTTGTCCAATAAATTGCGGTCAAAATTGCTTGCTTTTGCAATGAGATTTAACTAAGCTTATAGTTTCGTCGCACTCCCTTTTTGTGGATGGAAGATCACTAACTTTACCTAATTGTTCATTTCTGGGTCCTTATAACATCGAATCAGTTTTCAATTAGAAAATGCAAACAAATATCCACTTTAAATCGATAATTTGTGTTTTTCCTGTAGAAAACACATTTATACTACTGTACTGTACAAGTTCAAGTAGTAGTAACGTGCGATCTTTCCATCTCATCCAACCGCGTGAAATATTATAGACTTCACTGTCGGCCAAAACTAATTTTATTTGATTTAATTTCTCTAATCTGCCCATTATTTTCAAAGTAATCGCATCGATCGCTTTAACTGAAATTAAAAAAAAACACAGCTAACTGTTTAAATAAATGTCTGAAAATTGAATCCCATTTTTCTTTTCTTCTAACAGTTTTTTTCTCTAAAAGTTTATTTTATATTTTAATCGGTTCACTGTCTGTCCACACCTTTCTGCTCTATTTTTTATTTGTTTTTTGCAGCTCAAAATTGTCATCGATTTCTATTTTTACTCAGTTTGCTAAATTACTCGGAACAGAGAAACTATTTTCCAACTAAACTAGATTTTAAATATGATTATTTAGCTTCCATTGAAACTGACAGTGACTATAAGTTTAATCTTGCAATGACATACCAAGACGTAAGGCTAGAAATTTATTTCTATTTCAGAAACTAATTCTAAGACCAACGGGACTCTAATATTGAGCCATTCAATATGCGATTTATTGAAATATTTTAGATAGCAAATTTTCGCATGGTCTCACTATTCTCAATGTTGTTGTGCTTAGTATTTTCTAATTTGACTTCGCTCGCTCTTCCCTATTTTGGAAGTTTATTAAATTTTTTCTACTTTCTAAATTCTCATTTTCCGTCATGAATTCGGCAAAATGCGCCCTCATTCCTACTCATGAGTAGTCCCTACAGCAAAACGAAGCGATATCGCGTAGCCATGCATCGATTCTTCTGTCTTCTTTTCCTCTTTTTATAAAACTTTTCTAAATTCCAGCCTGACTTATAAACAAAAACTATGTAGTTCGGGAATTCAATTAAACGTTTTTTTATAGACTTTGCTCTCCGTCTCAATATATATTTTTGCGACATATTGGCCAATAATAATTCAGACAAAACTCTCAGCATTCGTGCTCTGTCGTATTATTATTTAGTTATTTATAAACAAAAAAGTTCATGATTAAAATTTGCTATAAAATATCCTAAGAAAACTGAATTCTACTTATAAAACTTAAAATTCGTTGTAGAACTTTAGTATAAAAACGCTACTCATAGTAATACAATGTGGTGGAATACTACTAGCAGCTCTGTGTGGCATAACAATTGCAGTAATATTCGTATAATCAAATTTGAGTTTCAGCAAAATATTTAAGGCACATTGTCGTCCAGGACAATAGGCTGATAGGCTATAAATACAGATTACAATGCGAAAAGGTGAAAAATGTTATTGGTCCGATAATCGCTTAAAACATTTCGTATTTAGGAAGGGAAATATTGAACTGTTCACATAGCTCTTGGAATTGCGATTCTCTTGCCGCTCGAGTCATGCTGCTGCTGAGAACCGGTTGGTCGCAACTCTTCAAGCCTAGTTTGCAGCTCGTCAATGCGCACATCCTTGAGGTGCAGCAGGTGCTCGAGGCGCCGAATCTTCGCCTGAAGAATATCTATGGTCTCGATTTTAGCTAGACTTTCCTGTTGTTTAAAAACAATTTCCAGAGTCATTTTGTATCAATCTAAGATGTGTACAAGGGGGGTGAGTGCATGGCAGTGTTTAACGCGTCTGCCTTTTGCTTCAAGGTCCCTGAGGTCGATTCCGCGGCGAGGCCACATTAATTTTAAGCGCAGCCATGGAGAAAAGGCTTGGGAGCTTGTGCAATTTGCGCCCTTGAGATCCAACTACTCCCGAGGCCCGGTGAGAGTGTACACGGCCTGATAATGAGATAGTCAAGGCGGATGTACACTCCTGTGTGAGCTGCGGGTATTTACTGCGTGTGACCACATAATGTGCCATGGCCCGCATAGTTGCTGAATGACACAAATTGCTACTATTAGACTGCATGAGATTTTAACTCCCGACCTCCCGAAAACTAACACGTGAGATGTTTCTTCCCATCTTAAGCATCTATAGAAGCGTCGAAAGAGCTACCTGAACTTTTTCCTCATACTCCAGTCGAGTCACAAAGTCAGTCTGACCCAGCCGTTGAAGGCTGTCTGACCGGCCCACGGGGCGACCATGACCCGTCGCTCTCCCGTATCCCATGCGTGGCGACCCAGCCTGCTGCTTTTGGCGCCTAGAAGAGGACGCAGCCAGCAGTTCTTGGTCCGCTTCCGGAGCTTCGGCAGTCCGCCGCTGCTGTTGAAACAAAGACCTATCGAGCTTCGTGCGCAGCAGGAGCAGCACTCGCTCGATGGTGCCCGGTTTTGCATCGGCCAGCGCCTCGATTACATCCGGCGACAGCTCGAAGCTGAGCTTTTTGAATGCCTTCCAGTTTAGCAGGAGCCAGTTTTTCTTCTTCTGATCCGTAGCGTTGCAGGCGTTGAAGTTGTGCAACTCGATTAGCTTAGGGAAATAATGCTTCACCACCTCGGCCATGAGGACACCGTCGCTGAAGTCTCGAGCGATGTTGCGCTTTGGACGGGAGAGAGGAATTTGGTCGATCCAGGCGTACAGGTCCTGGAGGACATCGTCATCAATTTCAGGCATTTTACTTAAAATAATGGTGAATCTGCAGAATCTGCAAATCTGAAAAATACAAAGTACGAGATGCCTTTTTGTGCTGGTTTGGCCGAAAAATCTAGTTCTTTGTAAATACTCTGAAATAGGCGATACCAATCAAAGTATACTTCTGCTCCGCATGCCTTATTGAAAACACCTGAGTCATTAGTTTCTATTAACACAACAAATTATTGGCATGGGTAAAATCTTTTACTATTGGCAAAGTTACTATTTCAATCATGTGTAAGCAAATAATCATTTCTGAACAACTAACTGGCTAGTAAAAGACCAACTAGAAATTGCTTTGCACATATCAGTTAAGTCTGCATGCTTAAACTATTAAAATATCTATATAGTTTATCTATATCTATGTAATTATATTTACATTGCAACAATTTTTCATGAATGGTAGGGCAAGAGTATAAAAGGGTACTATTAGAAATAAAAAAGATTTTCTTTTTATAAAATCTTAATGTTTTCCTTTAAAAAATCGACTGCTGGTAGGTAACAGAAAAAATTGAATTTAAAGGTTAAAAATTTCAAGCTAGGCAGCTAGGCTCGGGTAATTAAAAAAAATAACATTTCGATTCTTAAGAAGTTATGCTCCTAATGTACTCAAATAAAGTAGGCAAGACATATCCACAATAAGTATAGAAATTATAAACTAAACGTTTTTAGTGGTTTTTTAAAATAAATAATTGTTTTCAAAGATAAACTCATACGCTTCTGTATTTATTTTGTTTCAATAATTACAAGGCTCAGAAATTAAAAAAAGGCCAGTGTCTTCCGTTTCCTAGAAATTGATTTGCCTATTGAATTTGACTACATTCATTCTTGATTGCTGTTATTATAAATATTATTGTCTTTTTAAATCAGAGCTCACTTACAAACTATAAAAAAATTGCCATGGCTTCAAGCGGGGTTGATATGGATTTAAAAGAGGTTTGTTTTCCCTGCTTTTAACTTGTTTTTTTTTGTCGAATAATTACTCTAACCACTACAGCTACAGATATCACTTATTAGCTAGGCCAATAAAATAAGTTAGTGATAATATTTACTCAGAGATCAATTATAAGTTTTATTTTAAAAAAATTAGCAACAGAAACAGATTTTTCACTTATATATGAACTTTTTCATGTATTTAACATTTGAACTAGCTAGCTAGATTGCTGCATAATAAATAAAATAGCATAATTTTATAACTAATGAATTTGAAATAATTGTTATTTAACTACTCCTTCATTTTGCCGCCAAATTTGGCTTAAACTTTTTTCCTTGTTGGAAGACAGTGTTTCTATTTATTACATAAAATTTATTTCATTTATTTTATAAATTTATGATTATGAAACTACATACACATATTTAGTTTTTTGTTACATAAAGGATTTTACAATGTACCTGGACTCAGACATTGCACAACATGTTTTAATATAAACATTTTGGCATTCCTTTGGATGACAATTATTCTTCAGCCTAACACTAGTTTCTGTTGACAATCATGTTTGAAAATTGTCTACAGATTACAGTGCTTAAAAATCACACTTTTTAACCAAACATCAGATTGTCATTATGATTAAACAATCAAACTTAAAGCTTAAAGGCAAATTTTTACAACAGTTAAATGAACAAACACTTATATATTTTAATTGGTTTTGAAAGGCATTGATTTAAATGCACATTTTTTTCAACAGAAATGATTGTGATTCAAAGCTTAAAACAAAAAAGTAATAATTTTAATGTCTTTAACTTTCAGCAAACAATCACAATAGCTTGCTTTAAGCCAGAAGTATTTTAACCACTGCACTTTTGGTTGACCATCATTTACATGTACCCATACGATTCAAAATGATTGTCATCTGAAACTAGGGGGTACCACTTGACTTTTTAACCCATTGTTATTTTTTATAATGTATCCCAAAAATAATTTTTTATGCTAAATGAAGACATGAGATGCTGCAGCTTTGGAATGCAATCATCTTAGTGTAGATTTCTTATAAAAATTATTGCTATCTAAAATTGAAGGAATACACGAAGTCCTACTTTGAGTACGCCTTAAGAAACAAAAAGAGAAGTGTTGTAGTTTTGGAAGATAATAATTAAAATAAGAAATCTGCCCAATAATGATTGTCATCCAAAAAGATATATAATGTCGATATGTTTAAATACACAAGGTGCTGATTTTAAAAAGGTTACTGAAACCATTGTTACCTTAATTGATTTTTTATAGATTTGTATAAATACATTTGTATTGCTACAGAATAGTCGTTTTAATTTGATTATATCATCTATAAGAATAGGAATATATAGGGATTTATATTCCTTAGGGAAAAATGCAATGGTCATTCACTCTTCTCACCCAGATTCAGACTACACAGTATATAATATACCTTATGTATGATGTATGAGTTTTGATGTTAGTAAAATGAGCCATTGTATTAGTAATTAATTTTAAACTTTACTGTTTGACCAGTTATTACATTCCAAAATTTTAGGATTTTTTACAGTCTAAGCCATTGCTCCCTAGGATCTGGATATACAGTTGAACAGGATAACTTTTAATTATCATTTATGTAGGGTGTATTCTGAGAAAAAGAGACAGCACTGACCATTTTATTTCCCACTCTGTCTTCTTGCTAGCTATTTCTAATCGCTATGCAAGTAATAGGTTCCATTCGACCTGTCTCTGTCTCATAGCCTTGATATAAGAAAATAGTTATCAAAATGTTTGTTTTCTTATCAGCTGTAAGAAAGCATTGACAACACCCGTTCATTTGCCAGGCAATTAGTCAGCTGCAGGTGAAGAAGCTTCAGACCAATCAACAGCTGATGTTTCAAAGTCGCCAAACTGACCAGCTGCAGAAGGACATTAGACACAGGAAGCTGATGCTAGAGGAACTGTCTAGCGTCACTCCCGAAGGTCGGGTCTTCGCCTCCGTCGGTCGCATGTTCATGCTTCAGCCAGTTGACGAAATTCGCACCGACATTAAAGCCAAAATAGTGGCCTCAGAGGACAAGACTAAAACTCTCGAAGCTAATAAGGCCTATCTTGAGCAGAGCCTAAAGGAGGCTGAGAACAATCTGCGCGAGATGATTCAAACAAAGCAGCGCGGCAAATGAGGTCAACTTGAGCTAGTTGTTAATGCTGACTTAAAACCGTTTTTTTATAATTCACTTACCTAATGTCGATTTATGCTTAACAATTCTAGTAGCTCTGTTTTTCCTTATCTAATATGTTAACGTGTGCTTGCTGTCTCTCTCTCTGTCTCGACAAATAAAGTAAAATGCTCCAAACTACACATTTACTTTTAATGTTTTCTACTGTTTGCTGCTTTAAAAATTATACTGTTGCTTGTTTTTACTCTTTTTGCGAAAAAAATTATTAAATGGTTACGATCTCAGGTCCCTACTTTCTTTGGGATTCTAAGTTAGAAACATTAGGATCTTAGATCTCTAATCTGTTGGGGATTCTAAGTTAGAAACATTAGGATCTTAGATCTCTAATCTGTTGGGGATTCTAAGTTAGAAACATTAGGATCAAAGATCTCTAATCTGTTGGGGATTCTAAGTTAGAAACATTAGGATCATAGATCTCTAATCTGTTGGGGATTCTAAGTTAGAAACATTAGGATCATAGATCTCTAATCTGTTGGGGATTCTAAGTTAGAAACATTAGGATCAAAGATCTCTAATCTCTTTGGGATTCTAAGTTAGAAACATTAGGATCATAGATCTCTAATCTGTTGGGGATTCTAAGTTAGAAACATTAGGATCTTAGATCTCTAATCTGTTTGGGATTCTAAGTTAGAAACATTATGATCAAAGATCTCTAATCTGTTGGGGATTCTAAGTTAGAAACATTAGGATCATAGATCTCTAATCTGTTTGGGATTCTAAGTTAGAAACATTAGGATCATAGATCTCTAATCTGTTGGGGATTCTAAGTTAGAAACATTAGGATCTTAGATCTCTAATCTCTTTGGGATTCTAAGTTAGAAACATTAGGATCATAGATCTCTAATCTGTTGGGGATTCTAAGTTAGAAACATTAGGATCATAGATCTCTAATCTGTTGGGGATTCTAAGTTAGAAACATTAGGATCTTAGATCTCTAATCTGTTTGGGATTCTAAGTTAGAAACATTATGATCAAAGATCTCTAATCTGTTGGGGATTCTAAGTTAGAAACATTAGGATCATAGATCTCTAATCTGTTTGGGATTCTAAGTTAGAAACATTAGGATCATAGATCTCTAATCTGTTGGGGATTCTAAGTTAGAAACATTAGGATCATAGATCTCTAATCTCTTTGGGATTCTAAGTTAGAAACATTAGGATCATAGATCTCTAATCTGTTGGGGATTCTAAGTTAGAAACATTAGGATCTTAGATCTCTAATCTCTTTGGGATTCTAAGTTAGAAACATTAGGATCATAGATCTCTAATCTGTTGGGGATTCTAAGTTAGAAACATTAGGATCAAAGATCTCTAATCTCTTTGGGATTCTAAGTTAGAAACATTAGGATCTTAGATCTCTAATCTCTTTGGGATTCTAAGTTAGAAACATTAGGATCATAGATCTCTAATCTGTTGGGGATTCTAAGTTAGAAACATTAGGATCTTAGATCTCTAATCTGTTTGGGATTCTAAGTTAGAAACATTATGATCAAAGATCTCTAATCTGTTGGGGATTCTAAGTTAGAAACATTAGGATCATAGATCTCTAATCTCTTTGGGATTCTAAGTTAGAAACATTAGGATCATAGATCTCTAATCTGTTGGGGATTCTAAGTTAGAAACATTAGGATCTTAGATCTCTAATCTCTTTGGGATTCTAAGTTAGAAACATTAGGATCATAGATCTCTAATCTGTTGGGGATTCTAAGTTAGAAACATTAGGATCTTAGATCTCTAATCTGTTTGGGATTCTAAGTTAGAAACATTAGGATCATAGATCTCTAATCTGTTGGGGATTCTAAGTTAGAAACATTAGGATCTTAGATCACTAATCTGTTTGGGATTCTAAGTTAGAAACATTAGGATCATAGATCTCTAATCTGTTGGGGATTCTAAGTTAGAAACATTAGGATCATAGATCTCTAATCTGTTTGGGATTCTAAGTTAGAAACATTAGGATCATAGATCTCTAATCTGTTGGGGATTCTAAGTTAGAAACATTAGGATCATAGATCTCTAATCTGTTGGGGATTCTAAGTTAGAAACATTAGGATCATAGATCTCTAATCTGTTGGGGATTCTAAGTTAGAAACATTAGGATCTTAGATCTCTAATCTGTTTGGGATTCTAAGTTAGAAACATTAGGATCTTAGATCTCTAATCTGGGTTAGAAAATTGGGATTCTAGGTTAGAAAATTCGTAAACTTAGTTCTCCGATCTCATTAGAAAACTCGACTCGAAATACTTGGACCCAAGACTTATACCTTAAGGTATTATTTTTGGGATTTTTTTTGAGTTTCCTGATAATCGGTTTTCGCACACCTGGTTAACTTCAGCAGTGCCCAATCGGAGCCCTTAACCGGCAGTTGCTGCGCCTCGCAGCCGGCTATCGTGTAGTCATCCTGCCACGCCTCCGGTTGTCAATCAAGTCCCCTGGCCCGCCAGTAGTTAGCGAAGTTCGCCATTCTGTGGCCATTGTGACACTGTCCAATCCTAAGCAGAGAAATTCGTTATCTCTGGAGACCCTGCGCCTATTGGAGGCTGAATTAAACAGACACGCCGACAATCAGTCAGTTAGAGCAGTGCTACTCAAAAGCGAGGGACCGGTGTTCAGCTCCGGACACAATCTGCGCGAACTTGGAAGCGGCGGCGGCGGCAGCTACGTTGAGAGCCTGAGAAAGGACGTCATGTCGCAGTGTTCCCGGTTAATGCTAAGATTGCACAGCCTTCCACTACCTGTGATTGCTCAGGTGAGTTGGTTTCAGTTGATAAAAGCTGAAAACTCTAATTCATATATAGAAAAAACTAACATTCCGTTTTTTAGAAGAATAAATATTTTTGATAAGAATACAGATTCTTTTAGCTCGACATAGAAAGTAAAAAAGTCTAAAATAAAAAAGGATTCCTGTAGGTTTTTTAAAATTGCCTCTTAAATAAAAAGATGACAGCTAGAATCTTTTAAATGGCATCCTGGATTTCAAAACGGCATCTAGGATATCCAAATGGCTTCTAGGATTTCAATATGGCATCAGGGATTCTAAAATGGCATCTGGGATTCGGAAATGGCATCTGGGATTCTGAGATGGCATCCGGGATTCGGAAATGGCATCTGGGATTCTGAGATGGCATCCACGATTTCAAAATGGCATCCACGATTTTAAAATGGCATCCAAGGATTTCAAAATGGCTTCCAGGATTTCAAAATGGCATCTTAGATATCCAAATGGCTTCCAGGATTTCAATATGGCATCTGGAATTCTGAGATGGCATCTGGGATTCGGAAATGACATGCGGGATTCTGAAATGGCATCTAGGATTCGGAAATGGCATCCCGGATTCGGAAATGGCATCTAGGATTCGGAAATGGCATCCCGGATTCGGAAATGGCATCTGGGATTCTGAGATGGCATCCACGATTTTAAAATGGCATCCAAGGATTTCAAAATGGCTTCCAGGATTTCAAAATGGCATCTTAGATATCCAAATGGCTTCCAGGATTTCAATATGGCATCTGGGATTCTGAAATGGCAACGGGATTCGGAAATGGCATCCGGATTCGGAAATGGCATCTGGAATTCTGAGATGGCATCTGGGATTCGGAAATGACATGCGGGATTCTGAAATGGCATCTAGGATTCGGAAATGGCATCCCGGATTCGGAAATGGCATCTGGAATTCTGAGATGGCATCTGGGATTCTAAAATGGCATCTGGGATTCGGAAATTGCATCCGGGATTCGGAAATGGCACCTGGGATTCTGAGACGGCATCTGGGATTTCAAAATGACATCCAGGAGTTTAGGATGGCATCCAGGATTTCAAAATAAGCATCCAGGATTTCAAAATAAGCATACAGGATTTTAAAACGGCATCCAGGATTTCAAAATGGCTTCCAGGATTTCAAAATGACATCCAGGATTTCAAAATGACATCCAGGATTTCAAAATGACATCCAGGATTTCAAAATGACATCCAGGATTTCAAAATGGCATCTGGGATTCGGAAATGGCATCTAGTATATGATAATCGCATCTGGGATTCTAAAATATGAATCCCGTTCAAAATAGCCATGTTTGATAAAAAGCGGCAACCCAAATAGAAAGGAGCAAAAGAAGGGAATCTTATTCCACTGCATTCTCTCCGGATCCCACAGGTGTCAGGTCTGGCCACAGCAGCCGGCTGCCAGCTCGTGGCCTCCTGCGACTTGGCTGTGGCAGCCAAGAGTGCCAAATTCGCCACGCCTGGCGTTAAGATCGGCCTGTTCTGCTCCACACCTGCCGTGGCTCTGGCCCGAGCTGTGCATGGTAAAACCTGGCTTGTTATCTGTTTGACTCAATTAAATTGACCACTCCTCATGACCCCACTTCAGTGGTTCCCTGAAGGATCTGGGAGTGGTTCCCTGAAGGATCTGGGAGTGGTTCCCTGAAGGATCTGGAAATGGTTCCCTGAAGGATCTGGGAGTGGTTCCCTGGAGGCTCTGGAAATGGTTCCCTGAAGGATCTGGAAATGGTTCTCTGAAGGATCTGAAAATGGTTCCCTGAAGGATCTGGGAGTGATCACCGATAATCTGAAAGAAATCGAATACTTTTTGATGGCTTACTGAATGATCTAAGTTTGAGTCAAATAAATATCACATCTTAAATGTCTTTAGTTGAAGCAGTTTTTACCATTGCAGAAAGAATTGGTTAGTTCTGACAGTTAAGCTCTATTTACTCCAAGATATTCTCTTGACATAAAAGAATCATAATTTCTGTTAAACTTTAGGCAAGATGGCCATGCGAATGCTGCTTACTGGCGAACCAATCACGGCAGACGAAGCTTTCGCTTGCGGCCTAGTTAGTCACGTGACACCCGACGCCGAGTTAGAGTCAACAACCGAGGCTCTGGTTGCCATGGTGACGCGTCACAGTCGGCCGGTTGTGGCTCTGGGCAAGCGCACTTACTATCAGCAAGTTAAACTGCCCAGAGACCAAGCCTATCAGATTTGCGAGGCCGCTATGCTGGAGAATTTAAAATTGCCCGACTCGCAGGAGGGAATTGCCGCTTTCTTGGAAAAGCGGCATCCAAATTGGAGCCACACAGAAAATGACGACATGAAAACAAGAGACAAAAAGCCGGAATAAAATTCGTCTGATAAAATGTGTTAGCAATCCCTGAATTAGTTCCGTATGATCCATATCGCTTGACTTTTATGATTTTTCTTAAGAACGTGTTTAGTGCAACTGTAGAATATGGATTTGATTTTATATTAGGTAATAGTTTTTGTGATTCCGATAAAAATATCAACTCATTCTCATGTTCACTACTAAGTAGTACTATATAACAAAAACACCTCAAAATAGCATTAAAACAAAAAATGTTTTAAATCTTTCCTTTAAAATCCCCAGATATGTCAGCCACTGTCAAATCCCAGAAATGTCAGCAATTGTCAATGTCAAATCCCAGAAATGTCAGCCACTGTCAAATCCCAGAAATGTCAGCCTCTGTCGAATCCCAATGTAATCACAGTTGCAAACCTGTATTATTTCAGAGCTTAACAGTCGCATTGCTGGAGGTAGGCTGCAAGGACACTATATCTAAGAAGCAATCGGATTGGCTCTGATTATAATAAATTGATTCAGCAAAGAAAATCGTCCAGCCCTGGCTGCTTCAGCTGCTCAGGATCAGGTTATCGGCGGTGTCGTTGGCGGCGTCCTCGCCCTGGTGCTGCTCACCCTGGGAGTTACTCTCTATTGTTATTATCGCAGGCGGCCGGCCCACTCTGGCGACTACGACACCAACGAGGCTAAAGGAGCCGAGCTGACTGATAATCCGGACACTGCCGTGCGTTACGGCGCTTCGGCTGGACAACCGGATTTGAAGGAAGAATTTTACATGTGACAACTGCCTGGCGCAATCCATTTTCACCCTGAAGTCATGGGTTAGGGATCATTGACGCCTTCCTGAAGTCATGGGTTACGGATCATTGAAGCCTTCCTGAAGTCATTGGTTTAGGGATCATTGAAGCCTTCCTGAAGTCATTGGTTTAGGGATCATTGAAGCCTTCCTGAAGTCATGGGTTACGGATCATTGAAGCCTTCCTGAAGTCATTGGTTTAGGGATCATTGAAGGCTTCCTGATGTCATGGGTTGGGGATAATTAAAACCTTTCTGAAGTCATGAGTTAGGGATAATTGAAGGCTTCCTGAAGTCATAGATTAAATTATTCCTAAAGTCAACAAGTGGTTGATAAACAATACCTGTTTAAAGTACACTTGTCATGTCTAAGCACTCGAAGCATAGTCACCTTTCCACTAAAATGGCTGCTATTTTTCATCTGTTTTCATGACTTTTTTATTTCTTAGCTTACCTCTTTTTGTCATTTTATGTACAGAGCTAATGTCTGATGAGTTGAGAAGTTAAATTCCTTTTTTACTCTCCTGAATATGGGATTGTTGCATCTATTTTTTGTTCTTTTTTTCTATAACAATAGCTTTTGAAATGAAGCTATTGTTATTTGATTGTTGTATTTGTAAACGGGTGATATAGTTAGTCAATATAGTGAGTGCACGCTTTGTGTCACTTTAGTCTACTGTGAATATGCTGCACTACTAACAGTAGTGCAAACAGCTAGTTTAGTCTGTCGCTTTTAACCTTATTTTTGGCTAGATCTTGTGCACTGTTCAGCTGTCTTGCTTTCCTAGTATATAAGATTTACTTTTTCGTGCTGCAGGGTAGCTACAACGAGAGGTCCGGAGTTCGAATCTCAGCCCAAGTTGAAAAATTCATGTTTGAGCGTATCTGTCGGCCTTCAATAGACTGTCTACAGTACCAATAGCTGCGGCTGTGCTACTGGCAGTTTTTTGCCTATTTATATTTTATTTATTCGTGCTAAGAAATAAACTACAACTAATTTCATTGTCGTTTAACGACATCCAGTTGTTGTCCAAGCGGAGCATTATTTTCTGTGATTCTCAGTTCTCGGGTCTCGAAAAAGAGTTTACAATTGTTTCCGTCTGACATTCTTTCGTCTCAGTTGATGAGAAAATAATAAAAACATATCGGGGCTTATTTCTAGTTCTAAATGCTAAATCCAGAATCGAATGACCGATTTTTGCGAAAGTCCACCATATGGATCCGCCCTTTACGATACTTTCAAAGCTGTTCCTTTCAGCATCGTCGATTAGGACGAGAGACAGAAAAAAATATGGCTACTTGAAATAGCCCCGTAGTTTATCTATACTGTTAAGAAACACCACACTCATCTAAACTGTGTAATATTGTCACTGCACTCGAAGAATATTGCGAAATCCGATCACGGTCGATGGCTGCTAACAGACACTGAATACCTGACACCTCATCACTTATGCACGTTTCGATTAACACTCACCGGGCTCTTGGGACTTGACCGCATGTTTTTTCACAAATGTACCAAGTGTATTTCCACAGATTTGTTGTTTCAAAGATCGAGTGAGAGGGGAGAGTGAGGGGAATAGAGGGGAGAGAGTGAAGGGAATAGAGGGGAGAGAGTGAAGGGAATAAAGGGGAGAGAGTGAAGGGAATAGAGGGGAGAGAGTGATGGGAATAGAGAGAGAGAGTAAAGGGAATAGAGGGGAGAGTGAAGGGAATAAAGGGGAGAGAGTGAAGGAAATAGAGGGGAGAGTGAAGGGAATCGAGGGGAGAGTAAAGTGAATAGAGGGGAGAAAGTGAAGGGAATAGAGGAGAGAAAGTGAAGGGAATAGAGGGGAGTGAAGGGAATAAAGGGGAGAGAGTGAAGGGAATAGAGGGGAGAGAGTGAAGGGAATAGAGGAGAGAGAGAGTGAAGGGAATAGAGGGGAGAGTGAAGGGAATAAAGGGGAGAGAGTGAAGGGAATAGAGGGGAGAGGGTGAAGGGAATAGAGGGGAGTGAAGGGAATACAGGGGAGAGAGTGAAGGGAATAGAGGGAGAGAGTGAAGGGAATAGAGGGGAGAGAGTGAAGGGAATAGAGTGGAGAGTGATGGGAATAGAGAGGGGAGTGAAGGGAGTAGAGAATGATGGGAATAGATGGGGGTGAAATTGGAGTAGAGAGTAGAGAGTGAAGGGAGTTGAGTCAATTGTAAAGTAGAGAGATGGTAAATGAAGAGTGTAGATATGAGAGAGGTATGAGAGATATATGAGAGAGCATAATATTTATCAATGAGTCGTGCAGTTGAGGAGACCTGAAGGAGATATGTAGCCGCACACACACACCTATTTATCTGTGTTGGCAAGCTAATCAATCACAGTCACAGTTGGTGTTATCGATCGATCGTCAATCTGGGAATAGTGGATGGGCCGCTGTGGCAGTGCTCAGGACAACACGCAAGTTTAGTTTGTTTATATGGACTGCTGTGATCAGCTTGTTTAACATTGAGGAGCTGCTGAGAGAGTGGCTGCGGTGAGAGTTGAGAGAGAGCGCTGGGGGACATGCAAGGGCGAGTGGCCGAATTGCGAGGTAATCAGATTCCGCCAGGCTGTCAGGGTGAGTAAGACTTTCTAATCACGCCCCGGCTAATGTAAGTTCGATCTACTCACGAGCACGATGCCTGTGCCGGCGGGGGGTGGGGCGTAAATTCGCCTGGGACTTGTCCAGCTTGGTATTTAGTGGCACAGCATACAGTACTGTGTTCGCGCCAGCGCAGCGTCTTTAGTTTGTTAGTTATCTAGCCATTAACGTCTATCTAAATTATGTGATCTCTGAGTAATTTTGCTGCTGCCAAGGTCCATAAAGAGAGATCTGCAACTGCAGCTGCGGCTATCATTAATTTATTTCCCTTTTGAGCAGCCGCAGTTCACATTCTATTAGATGTGAGGGCCAGTTACAGCTTAATGGATCATTGGATAATTTGGCTGAAATTGATTTGATGTGCGACCCAGAGGGTAGAGAGTAGTCAGGCCCAGATTTCACTTCATCATTCTACATATCCAATGTACATCTATGCTGTTCAGTCCATGGACTGGGGAGCAACCACACCACCCACCCGAATTTCTGTCCCAGCTGCAGATGTGAGCTGAATGAAAGGGGGATCGAATTGTTTTCAATTAAGGATACAAAGTTTATTTTCGATTGGTTACACCTGCCTCAATTGAGCTCAATGCCACAATTTGCAGCCGGCAGCACAGCCGCAGCTATTGCGCGGCGCATCTGAAGGCTGCGCACGGCTGTTCAGTCCGTGGACTGTGGGTGACGCCACACCACCCTCAATTAGCCCAGCTAATTCTGGTACCAATTTAACAACAAGGTGAACTGAAGCAATGCAGAGATAAGTGGATTTGGGAATCGAACCCCTGACCTTCAAGTCTAACGACACAAGATTACAACGGGTCGCTTTCACAAACCCTAATTTTCACAACGTCTAAACCAGATCCTTTCATAAGCCCTAAATTTCACAAACCCTAAATTTCACAACGTCGAAAATAAGCAATGCCACAGATTTCACAACACCTAAATTTCACAACGCCTAAAAGGCATGCACAAAATTTCATAAGCTCTAAATTTCACAAGCCCTAAATTTCACAACGTCGAAAAGCCATGCACAGAAACTTTTACAGGGCTTGTGAAGTTTCTGTGCATGGCTTTTCGACGTTGTGAAAATTAGGGTTTGTGAAACGACCCCATTACAACCTCTTTAGCCTAGGACAAAACTTTTTTGTCTGGGCTAAGATTCGAATAACTAATATTGCTGTTCTATATTAAATTACTCAATCGGGTTTCTCTAAATCAGTGTCTAAAAGCAGTCAGTAGAAAAGTTTGAATTTGCTTCACCCTCCGACCAATGAGAAGGCCCGAGGCGGTTTTTTCTTCCGCTGCAGAAAAGCGCGGCCTAAAAGCTTTCACATCAGAAAAGGTTTCACGAGGAAAGCCGAGAAAAAAAGGAGTAGGAAAACTTGACGAAAGCGGAACAACAACAAGCCATGCCGCGACTTCAACTGCTGGTGTGCGCTTCTGCCTTCGCTGCACTTCTAGCTGCGACTTCAGCAGCAGCCGACAAGTCGGCAAAGCAGATAAACGTCGGCGCCCTACTGGACAGTCGGAACCGTCAGCTGCGCGCCGCCTTTCACCTGGCCATGCGGCGGGCGACACCCGCCAGAGGCGGAGGCGTCAGCTGGCAGATGGCAGCCGCCGACATGTCGAATCCGTTGGCGGTCGAATGGGCGATTCGGCGGGACTTTCAGCAAGTAGCCGGCCTAGTCATCGTCGGCAGCGGAGCCGGTGTTCAAGATCTGGCGGCCAATCTGAATATGCCAGTTGTCATGGCAACGGCTACTGTTTCTGAGCGGCGCGACAGTCGGAGCGGATTGGTGTTCGAAATCAGGCCGCGATTCGCACCGAGGGCTGCCATAGACATCGCGCTGGCGTACGGCTGGCGACAGGCCATCTACCTGGTCAATAGTCCGGCCGGGTTGGACAGGGCCGCCAAGGCTTCGGCGATTGCCGCTCAGGCGGGACTCGAACTCGCGACTGTCTACCTGTCAGGCGATCTGACCGAGCTGGGCCTGGTATGCGGAGCTCTTGATATCGACCAGCTTGACGGCAAGCGACGCCGGCGGGCGATTGTCGACCTGGAGCCGGCAGAGCTGGCCACTCGGCAGCTGATTGCGGAGCTCAGCGGAGCCGGGTTGAATAGGCGAGAGTTTCACTACCTGCTGGCTGACGGCTCGGCTGGCCTGCTGGACACCCGCGGACTGCTGCACAGCGGCGTGGCCGTCACCGGCCTGCAACTGCTGGGCCTGGCCAGGCGGGAGGTAATCAACAAAATCGATTATTCATTGCAGACTACTGTCAGTAGTGCATTTCAAGATTTATTGAAAACTACTGCTAGTAGTGCACTTGTTCAAGTTTAAACAGCGCTGTAGCTAACTGGTCTAGAGCGTCGGACTCGAGAGTTGAAAGGTCGGAGGTTCGATTCCCGAAGGTCGATGGCGTCACGACTCGCCCCAGTTCATGGATTAAACAGCAAGCCTTGTAAAACAAGCACTAGGACGAGATTGAGGAGTGCAAAAAAAGCGTTGAAAACCCGATGGGCGTTGAAAGCTGCGGGGTCCATACTCATAGCGATCGACAAAAAAGTTCGGGAGTGTGTTAGACCGGACAGGAGCGGGTTTGGCGAGAAATCGGACAGGCGAAAATCGATAATAGCTATTGCGTCACCAGGGCAGGCATAGACCCAGACCTAAATAGCAGCGTCCATTAGCTCCAAAATATATTATTTAGAGCCAAAATATGAAAGTATTTAATTACCGCTAGACGACACTAGAAAAAATGACTAATTTAGTTTTTCGAAAAAATCTTTTTTTATAGCGACCTGTGAAACACAAATGGCCGGTAGCTCATAAGATTTCGATTGCGTTTCTAATTTTATTTTTTGTATTTTTTGTTTCTAGTATTCTTCCTAGTGAGACCTTTTAACCTATTAACTTCACTAGGATTCTAGATAGCTTTAATTCTAACAAAAAATAATGATAATAATTGATTACACCTGCCCCAATTGGGTCAGATGTGCAGCCGACAGCACAGCTGCAGCTATTGCGCGGCGCATCTGAAGGCTGCGTACAGCTGTTCAGTCCACGGACTGGGGGGACGCCACAATCACCTTCAATTATCCCAGCTAATGCTGGTACCCATTTAACAGCTGTGTGAACTGAAGCAATGCAGAGTAAAGTGTCTTGCTAAAGGACACAAATTGTTTCAGTGGAGTGTGGAATCGAACCCCCGACCTTTAAGTCGTGAGTCCGACGCTCTAACCACTAGGCTACAACCTCTAAAACCTTTAATTCTAGTCTTTTAAAATATACACGAGTTATCTCCTTTCATCCAATGCCCAGATCCGCGATCTCAAAAAGCGCTGGGACCTGATTAGTCGTCATGTTAAATACCGAGAGAATATAGATAAGCAGCAGCGAAAAGCATCGCCTGTGCCAAACGATGAAGCAGCTGATTCGCCCACACTGCTGACGGTCGCACTGATCATGGACGCAGTGAAGGCTGTCCTGACCTCCGTTGAAGCTATTCAACAACAATCCGGTGAATCTTCGGGCATCGAAGCTGACATTCCGACTGTCAGAAGGTGGCTTCGCCGCCATCTGGCTCACAGCCTAGACTTCCACGGCTACACGGGCCGACTTGCGTTTCGACCTGACAGTGGCGAGCGGGCAAACATCTCCGCTCAGGTGCTGCAGCTGACGGGGCCTGAAGGATTCCAGCACCTGGCCGAGTGGCGGTCCGACACGACTCCGACGCGGCTGCCCGCGAGGGCGGCGGCGATCGCCTCCTCGGGCGGATTCCCAGCCGGGTCCGTCGGGGTCAAACAGCGAAACCGCACGGCGACGCTGAACAAGCCGCTCAGGTGGCCGAGCCTGATTCGCGTGGTCACCATCGAGTCTAAGCCGTTTGTGCAGCCCAGGACTGTGTCCGCCGATCATATCGAGAATGACGACCAGCCGGCAGGCAATGACACAGAAGTTTCAGGCTCGGTCGGTCACAGCGGTCCGCTGCCTTTTGAAGGCTTCTGCGTTGAACTGCTGGAGAAAATCTCCGAGCGAGTCGGCGGTCTGCGCTACACCGTTCACCTGGTACGCGACGGCCAGTACGGCGGCAAGAATGCCAGCGCGTCCGCTGACGCACCCGAAGCCGACAAGTGGAACGGGATGATTGGCGAGCTGCTGCGCGACACCGCGGATGTAGCTCTGGCCCCACTAACCATCAACACCGAGCGGTCCAAGGTGGTAGACTTCACGGAGCCTTTCTTGACGTTCGGCATCTCTATCATGATCAAGAAGCCGAGAAAGGAGAAGCCGGGAAATTTCGGATTTCTGCAGCCGCTCTCGCAGGTAATGAGTTGATTTGGACAGGAGCCACCTTGCAAAGATCCTTCGTCACCCTATCAATGTTGATGTTTGACCTCATTCGCAGATGTGGCCCTACATGCTAACTGGAGGCGCCGGTGTCATCGCCGGACTATACCTGTGCGCGCGGCTAAGCCCCATGGAATGGCGCATCACGGACGCGGCGGAGGAGACGGCCGTCGCAGCGCCGGAGGACGAGCAGCAGCAGAATCTGCAGCTGTTGCGCAAGCGGAGACGCGATTTCTCCATGTTCAACTCGCTGTGGTTCGCCCTGGCAGCTATCCTCAACCAGGGCGTCGATCTGGCGCCAAGAAGCTTCGGGGCGCGCGTTGTTACCAGCGTCTGGTGGTTCTTCACCCTCATAATGATAGCCTACTACACCGCAATCCTGGCCGCCTCGCTAACCGTGGAGCTGCTGCGCACCCCTGTCGACAGCTGGCACGATCTGCTGAGCGCCCACGACAAGACCGGCATGCTGTTTGGCACTATCGCGTCCGGATCAACTCAGGCATTCTTTCTCAGCACCAAGATCTGGCCCTACAGCGGCATTGGGGCCATTATGCGCAGCAATGTCGACAAGGTGCGATTAGTTGCTAAATGTACGAGTATATATTCTATGCCATCATAAGAGCGGTTGCCTCTCGCACCAAGGTCCCTGAGCTCGATTCCGCGACGAGGCCATATTTGTTAGGGGGCACAGCCGCGGAGAGAAGGCTTGGGGGCTTGTCCTGCAATTCACGGCCATGAGGGCCAACCTGCGAGACACAGTGAGAGTGTACACTGCTTGACGATGAGAACTTTGTGTGCCTGCTTACGGTATCTCTGTGCTTGTGTGCTCAGAAGTCAGTCAGCGGAAGAATGGGCAGAGTTGCCTCCTCGCTGGCTGCACGTCCACTGTTACCGAATGATGTGTCGTTGCCTGCAGCCCTCCTGTAAGTAATATTACTATTATTATCCCATTATAACAAGTGTAAAATCTGCAGCAGGGCTGTGGGCAGCAGTACATAATTCTGTCCATTCCGTTGACTCCTTGAGACACGTAGGCACACTCAATGTCAGGCAGCTGTGTACTCAGGGACCTCAGGAGTGGCAACCCCTCTGCCACTCACCCAGTCAATCTCTATTCCGTATCACCCTGAGCATGAAGTGTGCCACCCCAACTCGCGCAGGTGTACGCCAACACCACGGCAGCCGGTGTCCAGCGAGTCCGCGAATCCAACGGCGGCTACGCCTTCCTATTGGAATCGAAGATGAATGAGTTTCACAACAATCGGGACCCCTGCGACACCATGATGGTGGGGCAGCCGTTCGGAGACAATGGCTACGGCATCGCCACCCAGAGGGGCTCACCCCTGAGGGAGCTGCTCAACGATGCCATCCTGCAGCTGAGGGAGCAGCAGGTGCTGGCCGAACTGTACAAGAAGTGGTGGATTGAAAAGGTTTGTTGTTAGCGCTCCAGGGGCGCCAGTACCTACCACAATGGCACAACTACCGACCCCGGTGGCGCCACACTACTAGGGGACCGCCACAAGAAGAGGCGCGGCACCCCGACCCCTGGCTACGCCCCTGACTAAGGTTTGTACGTCTGCCCTGATTTTCTCATTGTCAGGCAGTGCACACTTTCACTGCGCCTTGGAGTTTAGCCTTTGGCCCGGAGCGCAAATACAAAAATTTCACGAGAGCGTAAATTGCACTACAAGCCCGAAAGCATTATCGAGAATGCGGCCTCGCAGCGGAATCGAGCTCCCAAATTTCCACTCCGAATAGGGCCAATGCGCCAGCGAAGATTCCGGCGGCGGCAGCGCTGGCACCGGCGGAGCTACAGGAGCCGGCGATGGCAACCAGTCGCCGCTGGCGGTCATCAACGTGGCCGGGGTGTTCTACATCTTGATTGCCGGGCTGGGCGCGGCGCTGGCCGCCGCCCTAGCCGAGTCTCTGTGCTCAGCGGCTGTCCAGCGCAGAAATCGCCGACGCAGTCAACGGCTGCTCCAGCTGGAGCGCCAGCAGCGGCTGAGGGTGTTTGGCGGCGCAGCTTCGACGCCCATCGTCGGCCCATCGATTACGACTAAGACTATGGATCGAAGCTTCAAGGCTATCATCATGTAGCTAGCTCATCCAAGAGCATAGACAGTGGTTATTCGCTTTTTCTCTTCGACTATTTCGAGTAAACTTTACGAAGCTGTCTACTTTCTGAGTAGAAATAAACGTGTTTTTCTTAAAGAAGTAAGAAAAATTTAGTTTACGAGTAACTTTGTGTCTTAGTTAACGAAAAAAGTGTATGAAATTGTTGTATTAAAAATGCTATTAAAAAACTAGGATTTTATATTGTCATAGTAGAGTAAAAAAGTGAATCTTCAGTCGCCTTCGTTGTCCTTCTCACGGGCCTGGGCAAAGGCAACAACCATCGGCTTGTCGTGCAACAGGCAGCCGTTCAGAGCCTCCAAAGCGGCCGACGCGTCCTGGACGCTGTTGAAGGTGACGAATGCTTGGCAGCGCATCCGGCCGGAAGTGAGCAGCTGGACTCGCTGAGCCAGATGGGGCAGGAAAACCGACTCGAGCTCAGTTTGAGAGGCCGCTCTGGCCAAATTCTTAACGTACAGTCTGTTGGTTGGTTGACCAGGCGTGTAGCCGCGAAAGGCGGCCAGCTCAGCGCGCTCGCGCTCGCCGATGCGAACCAGCGGCCGGACCGGCGGACAAGGGGCGGACGGGGTAAATGTTGCGGAATTGTGCGCAGATGGATGAAAGGGAGCGGAATTGGGGGCGGACGGAGGAAAGGGAGCGGAATTGGGGGCGGACGAGGGTAAGGGAGCGGAATTGGGGGCGGACGGAGGAAAGGGAGCGGAATTGGGGGCGGATGGGGGAAAGGGAGCGGAATGGGGGGCGGACGGAGGAAAGGGAGCGGCCGGCGGCGGAAATCGACCAAACCCGGCAGTTAGCGGCGTTGCTCCCAGTTGTCGGGCGGGCACTGGAAGCGACAATCGAGTCGGTAAGCGAAGCGGAGGACATGTCGGCCGGAAAGCTGCGGGTTGAAGCTCCGTCAACGTCGACGAAACGACACCAGCAGCAAGCGACTTTGTTTGAGCTGGTCGCGGCTTTGGCAGTATGTGGCGACGGTAACTTGCAGCCTGCAGCCGTTTCGGCAGCTTAGCGTTGGTAGCGAAGGATATAAAGGACGGACACTCCGACTGCATTTCCTCGTCAGTTTGTTCCTGAATTTGCGATTCAATCTCCGGCCGGATATTATCATGGGCTTCGTAAAAATTTTCTTCAAAGTCCGTAGCTGTTGCTTTGTCCACAGACAAAGTTGAAGCGGCAGCAGCAGCAGCAGCAGTGGCTGGTGCGGCAGCCACCGTCGCTGTCTCTGGACTTGGCTGCTCCCGACAATGCAGCAGTCGGAGAACTCGCCTTCGAAACTCGGCATGATTTTTCAGCAACCAGACGGCCTCGGCCAGGGCAGCTCGCTCCTCTACGTTGGCCTCGCCGCCCCAGTCGACCCACTCAGCGGCTTGGCAGCGGCGGGCGTATTCGACGCAAACTCGACGCCCGCTGATGACCTCCTCGTGAAGACATTTCAAAGTCGCCTTCGCTTTTGCCGCTGCGTCGAATGTGGCGTAGAAGCAGCCGATACGGCGAGGATCCGGCGAGACGGCGACAGCGCCGAAGCCGGCAACGAATAGTCGACGCGTCTGGTCCCAGGACACCAGCTGGGCTGGCCAGCGACGAATGCGGAGAATGCGGGCATCGGACACTGATGGATCTTCGTCAACTGACTGGCTGAGGGCTGGGCTGGCTAGTGGCTGCTGTGGAAGCGGCTGCAGCTGCTGCTGATGATGATAAAGAGAATGCAGATGAGGCGGAGGCTGTGGTGGAGGTGGTGGTGGCCGCTGCCAAGGCGGATGCAGCATGGCGGTAGAGCGATCGGCTGGAGTTGAAACAACAGCATGGTGAGACTGACAGCGGTCAAAGTCTTTCTAGTTTTTTTACAAGCCTTTTAGGAATAAAAACATTGGTTCTGAATGGCCATGTCTAAATGGAGCGCTTAGCTGCTAATAGTATATCATACAAAGTACACACCGACACCCAGAACAGTCAGCCAATCCAAACAGACAGACACCCAGAACAGACAGACGCCCAGAACAGTCAGCCAATCAGAACAGACAGACACCCAGAACAGTCAGCCAATCAGAACAGTCAGACAATCAGAACAGTCAGCCAATCAGAACAGTCAGACAATCAGAACAGACAGACACCCAGAACAGTCAGCCAATCAGAACAGACAGACACCCAGAACAGTCAGCCAATCAGAACAGACAGACGCCCAGAACAGGCAGACAGTAAGAACGGACAGATTTAAATATATAAAATATTTCATTGCGAACTAGCTGTCATCAAACAGTCTTCAACATTGTTGTCAGTTCTCCAGCTATAAAATCGGAAGTTACAAGAAAATAAAATCTGTTTACTTATCAAGGTTGACGTATTAGACAAAAAAAAGAAAAACAAAAAACACGGAATAGGATTGAGCCAAAGGCGATTTCACTAATCGTGCAAAATAAGCAAGGTCAACATATATATTATTGTTGCAATGATCTTATAGAGAATTTCAACTTCACTAACTAGCTTAATATTATTCGTATTCTACAACTTTTTCTTACATAAATCAAGCAGCCACATTAAATTACATTGCAAAGTTGTAAACTTCTAGACAACTCCTTAAAAAGAATAACATTATACTTAAAGTAGCAAATGTGTGCATCTGCTGAACCAATAAACTAAACAGCTGGGTGAACCCACCTGTCTAAAGACAATGAACAGGAAAAATAGAAACCATTTAAAACTAAATATAGACGGTCAAGCACTTGTCACTGCGATTGTAATTGAGGGACAATACTAAATAGAATTACAAATGGCAAAATTGCATTATACAAAAATTTAGCAGAATGCTACAGTTTATTGTAAATAAGATTTCCCAGATGCTTTTTTGAAAAATTTTAACCTTAAAAATACAAAAAATAACCTATGAGTTTAGGTAGCTGATTTTAAAGCGATATAGTACTTTTAGTAGTATAATAATAGTCATTATTATAAAGATGAACAAAGTATGTTAAAGTAACAAAATAGTGCTGCTATCATCCGGGATGTTGTAGAATAGAGTTCAGTGCAGGCGGGACAACTCTTCTAGGATGCGGACTAGGTCGTCGGCTGAGCAGGGCACATTGTCCGACACTGAGCTGCTGAAGTCGGACTGAAATATTTGCAGCGTTGGGAACTATTTAACATTATGAACCCCTTCGAAATCTCTCTGCTAATCTCACCCATTTCCGTGTCCAGTCTCACAGGTGTCTTACTCTCAACCCCGCGCCTACTCTCTCGCTCCTATGTTTAATTTCTCCCCTGTCTCATCTCTGCAGTGTCTCACTCTCATACAAAGTCTCCTCTCTCACCTGTCTTATCTCTCTAGAATCTCATCCCGTATCTCATCTCTCCCCTGTCTCATCTCTGCAGTGTCTCACTCTCATACAAAGTCTCCTCTCTCACCTGTCTTATCTCTCTAGAATCTCATCCCGTATCTTATCGCTCGCCTGTCTTATCTCTCTAGTATCTCACCCCGTATCTCATCACTCGGCTGTCTCATCTCTGCAGTGTCTCACTCTCATACAAAGTCTCCTCTCTCACCTGTCTTATCTCTCTAGAATCTCATCCCGTATCTTATCGCTCGCCTGTCTTATCTCTCTAGTATCTCACCCCGTATCTCATCACTCGGCTGTCTCATCTCTGCAGTGTCTCACTCTCATACAAAGTCTCCTCTCTCACCTGTCTTATCTCTCAAGTATCTCACACCGTATCTCATCTCTCGCCTGTCTTTTCTCTCTAGTATCTCACACCGTATCTCAACTCTTGCCTGTCTTATCTTTCTAGTATCTCACCCCGTATATCATCTCTCGCCGGTCTTATCTCTCTAGTACCTCACCCCGTATCTCATCTCTCCAGCGTCTCATCTCTCGCCGGTCTTATCTCTCTAGTATCGCACACCGTATCTCATCTCTCGCCTGTCTTATCTCTCAAGTATCTCACCCCGTATCTTATCTCTCGCCTGTCTTATCTCTCTAGTATCTCACCCCATATCTCATGTCTCACCTTTCTTATCTTTCTAGTATCTCACACCGTGAGACACTTTCTAGTGTCTCTTAGTAAATCAATCATCACCATGATCAATCATCATCATAATCATCACAATGAATCACCTTTCTAGTGAGTCCCAGGGTCACAGTCTCCAGTTTGTCGCGGCCTAAATCAAGCGCCGATTCCAACAGGTCGCCGTCGATAAAATCCTTAGCCGGCTCAGTCCTGTGCTCATTCTCGAAGGCGCGATATTTGGCGTGCTCAATACCGCCAACGCCAACTATTAAACTGGCCAATCTGCGCTGCAATTCGGCCAAGAATTCGAACAACGGCGGCGGCAGCTGACAGAGAAGGCCGATGGCGCCAGTCTGGGTGGCAAACAGAATTGGCGTGTTCACAGTGACCAGCCGTTCGCCCAGTTGGCTCATCACTAGGGAGCCGTGCTGGAACACATTCACAGTGTCTCCCAGGTGAAACCAGGCGTTCTCCTGTGTTTTTGTTGCAAAGCATAGGAGAGAATGGAGCTAATGGTGACCAAATACAACGGCCCTTTTTAGGCCCTTACAAGCATCATAGGATTCGGGGAAATGTCCAGAAGGTCGAGAGTTCGAATTCTAGTCTAATTCTATTTTTGCTTCGGCTCACGCAACTGTAAATTAGTTACCAGCATGAGCTAAGGTAGGAATTAGGGTGGGTGAGGCGGCCTCTAAAGTCCATAGACTATAAGTAACTCTAAGTTAAGTTTAATAATAATAATGTGCAGCCGACAGCACAGCCGCAGTTATCGCGCGGCGCAAATGAAGGCCGCGTACGGCTGTTCAGTCCATGGACCGGGGGTACGCTACACCTACCCTTAATTACCACCAGCTAATGCTGGTACCCATTTAACAGCTGGGTGAACTGAAGCAATGCAGAGTTAAGTGTCTTGCTAGAGGACACACATTGTCTTAGTGGAGTCAGGAATCGAACCCCCGACGATCAAGTCGCGAGTCTGACACTCTAACCACAAGGCTAAAACCTCCTCTTAAGTTTAAAAAATAAAATAATATTCGTACACTACCGATATAAGTAGTGCAGTTAAACAATGTATTTCTTAGAATTCTTAGAATTTTTGGACTTTAGGTGTGTGGAAACGAACTCTGGACCTAAACAAAACAATAATTCTGTGTCACCTGCAGCCTGGGTCGCTCCTCGCCGCCCGAGTTCTCGGCCTCACGTGAGCACACGAACAAATTGCCCCAATTTTCGGCGCCCAGAAAAGCGTCATCATCGATAATCTCAACTGCAAACATCCAATTAGGCGCGTGATCTCGAGCAATCTCCTCTAGACTGGTCTCAACAGGTTTGTACAACAGTAGCGACATACTGCGGAGTAGGTCGCCAACTAGGGCGAAGTCGTTCTTGGTCTTTAGGTACAGGGCGATGATGTTGTTAAAGTGGGAGGCCTCTAGGCGCAGCTCGCGCTCAGATTCGCTCCATTCGAATAGCCTAACAGAGCTATTCACGCACACTAGCAGTCGCTGGTTGAAGCAGCACATTGAATAGGGGGCACCGCGAATATCCTTCTCGGCTATCTGCAATTGACAGCCAATGGGATTTTGAGATCGATTAGTTGTCGATGAGAATCGACAGCATGCCTGTAGATCATACTCTATCAGATGCCTGTAGATCATACTCAATTAGATGCCTGTAAATCATACTCTATCAGATGCCTGTAAATCATACTCTATCAGATGCCTGTAGATCATACTCTATCAGATGCCTGTAGATCATACTCTATCAAATGCCTGTAGATCATACTCTATCAGATGCCTGTAGATCATACTCTATCAGATGCCTGTAGATCATACTCTATCAAATGCCTGTAGATCATACTCTATCAGATGCCTGTAGATCATACTCTATCAGATGCCTGTAGATCATACTCTATCAAATGCCTGTAGATCATACTCTAATAGATGCCTGTAGATCATACTCAATTAGATGCCTGTAGATCATACTTTATCAGGTGACTATAGATCACAGCCAATCAGTCGCGAGTGTGAATCATACCTTGGTGAGGTGCGGTGTATCAGCGGTGTGCTGCAGCACCAGCAGCCGACCGCTAGTGGGCTCTGACTCGTTAGGTTTAATATAACTAGTGCCAACAATGTAGTAGGTGGAGCAGTCGGTACCAAATTGACCGGATACAATGCTAGTGGCAGTCTCAACGCAGCTAGGATTGGATGGAAAGTGCATTGAGCACAGAGTCTGCATTGAGTTCTGCTCGAACAGTACTAGCGAGCTAACTTCTAGTTCTTCGTCAACTTCAACTGGCCCGCCGCCGACGCCAACGCCGGACGAGGCGGCCGCCGAAGCCACAGACGCTGCGCCGCCAATTAGTCCAGACGAATGATGAACAGGTAGATGAATGCGCTTGCCGCCTAGAGCAGCCGTGCCATCCGGTGTCAGCTGATGCGGAGCTGTGACAGACACGGAAGCTCTGGCTGGCGCGTAGCCGCCTTCGTGACGCAGATCAACCCGAGAGGTGAGCACAGCCAGGGTTCCAGACTCTGGCTGGTGGGCCACTTTGCGAGCGGATTCGCCCAATGGCACAGAGCGAATGTGCAGCTTCTGCATATCGTCTATGGTACCGAATAGAAGCTGGCTGTTGGTTACCAGGGAGACGCATTGCGGCGACTGCTGCTGCTGCTGTTGCTCGTTAGATATCAGTATAGGACAGGCGTAATTCACTTGTCTAGTGTTCACGTGGGAAATTACCTGCAGGCGAGGCATAGAGACAACCCCAATGTTCTTTGAGTCCACAAAGCATATAAACTGCTCAGACCTTTGAGTCTACTAAGCAAACTGCTCAGACCTGAGTCTGCAAAACACAAAAACTGCTCAGCTCTTTGAGTCTACAAAGCTAACTATTCAGATCTTTGAGTCTACAAAGCATATAAACTGCTCAGACCTTTGAGTCTACTAAGCAAACTGCTCAGACCTGAGTCTGCAAAACACAAAAACTGCTCAGCTCTTTGAGTCTACAAAGCTAACTATTCAGATCTTTGAGTCTACAAAGCTAACTATTCAGATCTTTGAGTCTACAAAGCAAACTGCTCAGATCTTTGAGTCTACAAAGCAAACTGCTCAGATCTTTGAGTCTACAAAGCTAACTATTCAGATCTTTGAATCTACAATGCACAAAACCTGCTCAGATCTTTAAGTCCACTAAGCACACGAACTGCTCATAAATCAGCTCATACTCACCAGTTTGCCAGACACGCAGTGAGCGATGGCGGGTCGGTCAGTGCAGATAAACAAGCTCTGAGACGGCAGCCAGCGCAGGCCCATTGGCTGTGTGCCAATAATGACATGCTTACGGCTGACTAGCGACGGACCGGGCATGACGGAGAAGTACACCATGGTGCCATCGCCGATGCCAACGAATAGGTAGACACCGCTGGGCATTGTGGCTAGCACCACGGAGCGAGGAATAATCTGACAGATTTGGTTTAGAATGGTACTCGTATTAAAGAATCCGGATTCGAAAAAAACTATTGTAATCTCAGGTACACGTTTTACTATTTATCCCCAGGTTATTACGAGCTAAAATAAGTGCAGAATTACTTTTTTAGACCGATCTTAAAACTCATTTAACTCTGAAGGTCTAAACTCCAAACTATCCAAATCTAACAATAGATCATGCTTCAGTGTTTCAGTGTAGAGACAACTATATAGTAATAATAATTGATTACACCTGCCCGAATCGGGCCAGTCGTGCAGCCGACAGCACAGCCGCAGCTATTGCGCGGCGCATCTGAAGGCTACGTACGGCTGTTCAGTCCATGGACTGGGGGACGCCACGCCCACCCCCAATTAGCCCATCTGATGCTGGTACCCACTCAACAGCTGTATGAACTGAAGCAATGATGGGTTAAGTGTACTTCTAGAGGGCGAGAACTGTTACAGTGAAGCCAGGAATCGAACCCCCGGCCTTTGATTCGTGACTCATGCTACACACTAGTACTATGCAACAAGCCCCTATGAATGCTATATATCCGAAATAGGTGTTTACCTGGACACCGAGATCCTCCGAGCAAATATCTTCCAAATCGTTGAGCCTCAACAGGCGAACAGAGATTTCTACCCAGAGGCCGATAGCCACAACGCCGCTTCCATTGTCGAATCCGTCTGGCAGCGGCGTGGCATCGATGCAGGCCACCTCATTTGGCAGGTCTCGCTCAGCTTGAACTGCTAGAGTGCCGTCGCCGATAACAAGGCAAGTTAGTCGCGGACCAATTGCGATGAGCAGGTGACGCTGGTTGGCGCCGCACACGGAGACGGTCCGGCCCGATGGTGGCAGCCATTCCGCTAGGCATCGCTTACCGGTTGGGTCCATTAGGCGAGCACTACGGGGTGTCACCTGGCGAGGGCGAATAGACAGTGGGGCGATGATCTTAGGGGCGGGATAATCTATATGGTGATGTTTTATAAATGTGATAATCCGTTATAGGAGATTATCTTTAAAGGGATTATCATTATGGTGATAATCTTTCATTGGAGATTATCTTTGAGGTGATAATCTTTCAAGGTCATTTTTTATGGGCGACAACTGATAATCAGGATAATCGGTAGAGGACGATAATCTTTCTAATGCGAATATTTTTATTAGCGATTAAAATTCAACCTGGCAAATATGGATGAAAATGTTTAATCTTTAAATTTTTAATAAGACAATTTTTTCTTTTTTGTACAGTTAAAAAGCAAAAAACACGCACCTGGATAATTTGCCCAGCGTGCACATTCTGGCACAGGTAAGTTCTCTCAGAAGTTTCAAAGGCCGGCATTGGCACCTCTTCAATTTCCATAGCTGGATCGCACGGCGAGCAGCTCATTAACAATGTCTTGGTCTGGTTCTGGAAGGCGATGATGATGAAGTTGTCGAAGGCGCCACCATCGGTGCGCAGATTCCAGACGCCTTTGATGCCAGCCAGGTCGATGTTGACCAGCTCGTTGATGCCGACTCCGCTGCGAATAATTCTCAGACTGCCGTCTTTGAAAGCGCCGGAGCAGGTGACTAGCTGGCCCTGGCCCAGGTTGTCAATGTCAACAACCGCCATATCAACCACAGGGGCTATATTAACGAAGCTCTCCATTGTGCTGACAAAATTTCCTGAAGCATCCGCTTCTACTAGAAGGCGAATTAATTGACTGTCACCAAATCGGGAACCAATGTAAACAACATTGTTGTCAAGGTAACTGATTGTCTCCGGTATGGAAATTTCGCCCAGAAGTTCAACCTGCCGATTTAAAGTCAAATACACGCATTAAGCAAGCATAGTCTGCATGTCTTACAGGCCTACAACTGCATACAGGCTTCTGTTTGCCCTTAATTTCCTTCATATCTTACTGAATACAGGCTCCATCATATCCCCTGAATATATGTGAGGCAGTGAATAAATTAGGACGTTTTTCATTTTAAATTCCCGCCACTTTTCCTCACGCGCTAGCTAAATATCGTTATTTCACGCAGTGCTCTTTGTTCGTAATATTGCTCTCAAGTGGAAAAATGCACCCACCCCAATTTCTTTGTATATATAGAGAGAGAAATATAAATGCGATCTTGACCCCTGCTCAACCGGCTTAACCTGCTCCCTCGTTCCCCAGTCATACCAATAACACTGGTTAAAACTACTTTACGCTCTCGACGAAATACAAGCGATTAAACCTCCAACTATTTTCCCGTTTCGCTATTAAATAGACCGAGTTTCTTAGTTATTTTCCTACGAGGGCTGTCCCAAAAGTAAGTGTTACTTTTGATTATATCTTTTGTTCTGATGGTTCAAATAACGTGATTTTACACAGTCTTATAGCGGCAAGTCTCTTCTTTATATTAATTAAAATCTTTTTTCTAACAGACTAAGGAAATAGAAGTTATCAACGAAAAACTAACAGGACCTCAAACATAGACTTACAGTAAATCAACAAGCAAGCAAAAATGACCAACAGTTGAGTGGTTGCGAATATGAAGTTTTCTCGTAGCAATTGAAACGCTCCTCTTCACTCGTCGGTGGGAATGCTTGACTTCTCAACGTAGTCACCGCCGAGCTGAAGGCATTTTTGCCACCGGCTGAACAAACCTTCAATAGCGTTGGCATAACTCTCGCGTGGAATTTTGTGGAGCAGGACATTCCGCACTGCCTGTTGGAGGTTGTCACGGTTCTCATGAACTTTACCTCGCAGATGCGACTTCATTAGTGGAAATAAGGCGAAATCTGCTGGCGCCAGATCAGGCGAATACGGTGGATGAGGCAAAATATTAAACTTGAGTCTGCTGACAGCCTCGGAGGTCTTCTGTGCAGTATGGGGTCTGGCGTTGTCGTGGTGGAGAAGAAAGGGCTTGATTCCAACCCGACGCTTGTTCCAGATTTCGAACTTCAATTTTTCAAGGGAAGCAATATAGCACTCGGCATTGATGCTCTTCCCTGGCTCAAGAAATTCGATTGTAAGTGGTCCATTTCTGTCGAAGAACAAAGTCAGAAGCACCTTTTTGCAGTGAGGCTCTCGACGTGCCTTAACAGGGGGGTCTGAACTCCTGATTGTCCAAACCTTGGACTCCTGTTTGGTGGGGGGATCGAAGTGAGGCACCCACGTCTCGTCACCAGTAACAACGATTTGCCGAAACGTTTCCCATCCACCATGTTGCCTGACGAGCTCCAGATTCTCCTGGCACACTCGCTGCCGCTGCTCTTTCAGGTCTGGTGTCAGAAGGCGTGGAATCCAGCGAGCACTCAGCTTCACATAATCCATGCTGGTGAGACTTCGATGAACCGTTGATCGCGGAGTATTCAGCCTGTCAGCAATCTCTCTGATCGTCATTCGTGCGTCCTCATCAAGAAGATCCAAGATAGCGTCAGCCAGGACGTCAGAGTCTCGAACATGAGGGCGACCTGTCCTGAGCTGATCAGCAAGGTCCGTCCTTCCCGCTCGAAACTGTTCTATCCAACGATAGATGGTCATTTTACTGACCGCGCAAGACCCATGAGCTGATAAAAGTTGCGCGTGAATCTCGGCTGCACTGTGCCCCGTCTTCCAAAGGGTGTAAATCACACTCCTCTGGGCAAAACTTGAATGCACATCCATGATCTTTAGCACAGCAAGAAATGAGAAAAAAAATTCTCGTACTGAAGCCAAGTCCAAGTGAGAGATATGAAGATTTCATTCCATATTTTCCAGAGACAACTTTCAAATTATAACTTCATTATGATTTTTCCAGAGACATATCATTGTCACGGATTGAGAAATTGAGAAATTTTGGTTGAAAGAGTGACCTCAGTCAAAAGCACTTTCGTAGCATTCCGATAGCTTGTTGATTTACTGTAAGTCTATGTTTGAGGTCCTGTTAGTTTTTCGTTGATAACTTCTATTTCCCTAGTCTGTTAGAAAAAAGATTTGAATTAATATAAAGAAGAGACTTGCCGCTATAAGACTGTGTCAAATCACATTATTTGAACCATCAGAACAAAAGATATAATCAAAAGTAACACTACTTTTGGGACAGCCCTCGTAATAAGAGGAAAACAGTTAAGATACCTTTGCCTTCCCAATCCTCTCCCAAAGATCTCTCGTCGGCCTTCTTTACCAGAACCCACCCTATTATATGATCCCTTTGAAATCCCAATATACCGTCCTAAAATCCCGTCTAAAAATCCACCTGAAGTCTATCTGAAGTCCACCTAAAGTTACCTAGATACCCCCCTTGAAGTCCCTAAACTCCGCCTTTTTTCCCTTAATGAGACTGTACTAATCCCGGACCCCATAGAGGAAATTAAGTGAGATTGCGAAGGACGTTCACCAGGCAACTTTAATCCATCCTGATACGCCCCACGGACTGTGTGCCCCAGATCAGTGACCTTAGCCCTCGTGCCAGCAGCAGTAAATTCCGCTCCCATTGTTAGTAGCTAGTGTCTTGCCGCTCGGGCATTAGCGCTACCTTAGGTATAACCCAAACAGCGTGAAAAATACCTATTCTCACCCTCGAGGGTAATGAGCTCATAACTTACGCTACCATTCCCCCAAATACTCAGCTCACCAATCCCAAATCCAACAAATAGAGAGAGAGCTGAGAGGTCTGCTACATATGCTCCAATATATTCTCTAAATACAGGCTCCATCCTATTTGCTGAATACAGGCGTCATCATATCCCCTGAATCATTACACACAGACCTTCATATCCCTGACTCTGTCGCCGTCCCTCTCCAGGAACAGCATAAACAATCGGCCGGCCATGTCGCCCAGTAGAAATCGATTGCAATCCAACTGATCGAACGCCAGCATTGGTGAAGTTCGAATTACAGGCGGAGCGATGGTCTTTAGAGAGCCGTCTTTAGATCTAATGGTGACTGTCTCTTGACCCACTATCACTAGGCCGGGGTGCGGTTGCGGCAGCGGAATCAGCATTGAAGCCTGAGTACGAATTTCGACGGTATTTGTAGGATTAAGTAACAAAAAAGAAAGAAATTTAGTGAAATCAGGGGATCTGGGAGTAAATTTATAGTAATTAAGGGGCCTGGGAGAAGGATAAGAAAAAATGGGGACCTGTGGTAGGGATTAGGAAAATTAGGGATCTTGGAGTAAGAAAAAGTAAATTAAATATCTGGGAGAAGGACATGGAAACTAGGAGGTCTGGGAGTGGGATTAGGAAAATTATTGTAATTTAGGGGTCCAGAAGTTAGGGGATTTGGGGATCCTGGTGCGAGGCAACTGAGGCTAATTTGTGAGAATCTTAAAAACACAAAAACCGGTTATCCGTCTGAGTCCTGTTGAGTACTAGAACTCAATCGATTTACCTGTGCCTGAATGGAATCGATCTTCCACGGTCCGGGCGTGATATCCCTAGTGTCGCAGTTAATCTCAACAGTTTTCAGATGTCTACCAACAGAATCCTGAGTTATATAGGCGACAGTTGGATTCACGCCGTCAACAAATGTCATGTCAATAACGTCAATCTCTTCAATGCGAACATTGAATGCTTTCAGAGTGTCAGCTCCAGCGTCTGGATTGTAGGGCTTCTGGGCGAAAGCCACCGGAATGATCTTGAGTAGGCCCTCGTAGAGTCTGAGAGCAACTACTCGACCGCGCGGATCCACAATGCCCAGTGGACCATTTTCAGACAGGCGACCGATGCGCTCGTGCAGATTGCCAGAAGCCAGGGTCACCACTTTCAATTGACGACTGTCGGCACCGTCAGTGGCGTCGCCGACATCTGTGACAGAAAACTTGTTGCCAGCTGGCACTGGTGACTGATCTTTATCCAATTGGCATTCCAGAATCATGGCGTCCTTCTTCTGGGTTAGAATGAAGATCAAATCGGTGCCCACTGTGCGACCCTGTAGTTGATTATGTCATAGTCAGGAGGCAAATATTATCAAAAAATATATATATAAACTATCAATGAAGCAAGATAGCTACCTCAGGTCTAAATCCAAGCAGTACAGAAATCTTGCCATAGATGCTGATCTCTTTGATAGTTTTGACACCGCCTGAGCCAACAATGTGTAGTTCTAGTGTGTTATGCTTGGCAACTAGCAAGTTCCTATGCTGCTCACCAGTGAAGTGGCCTGTATGTATAAGCAGACATTTGTTTTTGATGATGCAAAATGATAGAGTTAGAAAATAGAGATTGAAAATAATTCAATTTCAAATTCTAACATATATACAAGAAGAAAGTACTGCTATTGCTAAATTTTTACTTTTGTTTGGAGAATATTAACAAGGATACTATTTAAAAATGTAAACAGTAAATTAGCTAGGAAAAAGAAAATGTCTAACAAAAAATATTTTAGTAGCCTAGATTACAAGGAGAAACATTATTTTCAAATCAAAACCTTGCAATATTATTTATCTTTAAGTTATCTAGAGTAGGGTTTACAATAGGTAATTAAAACACAAAAATGTTTAATAACTAATGCAATTGATAAGAAAACAGAAAAGCTTTGAGTTTTTGTAAAAAATACACATAAAAGCAATTAAAAACCGAATAAGGACCACAGCTAACTGAAATTTAACTGTGTCTATATGGGCCACTACATTGTTAATATAATATAGGGCTAAAGCAAATAGCAAGGGGGTTGGTGGCAGAGCATTTATTGTGATTGCCTCTTGCACCACAGTCCCAAAGTTAAATTCCACAATGAGGCCACATTTTTTGGGGCACAGCAGCAAAGAGAAGGCTTGAGGGCTTGTCATGCAATTTATACCCTTGAGGGCCAACCTCCAAGGCACAGTGAAATGTACACTGCCTGACGATGAGAAAGTCAGGGCAGATGTATAGACTTGTGTGAGTGTATGCCAGCATAAAGTATTTGTGTGCCACAGTCAGGAAGGTGGTAAATTCCATGCAAAATTGCTGTATCCTGCTCAATACCTATTCATTTCATAATCTAAAGTATTCTATCTGATATTGCATTAACTACAATTTCAATGGCTGAGGCTGATACAGTTATAGACACAGTCTTAGATGCAGATGCTACTTCTAAAAGTTCTATTATAGGCCTAATGACTAGAAGTACTGCTACTACTACTAGTACTAGTACTAGTGCTGCTGCTACTCCAGCTGCTACTACCAGTGCGAGTGCTTTTTATTCATTAAAACTATTTTATTCATTGTCTCATTGGTTTAAAAAAATAAGACAAATTCAAGTATTTTAAGAATCAGCCTATTAAATATGTTTACCAACTTAAAAAGAATATTAACCACTTTGAAATAATATTACAAAACTCAAATTAAGCTTCTGAGTTCAAATCTGATGTGCACTACTGCCTATATTGCCTTGAAAGTGGCCATTGCTAATTGCAAAATTTTTCGTGGCAACTTGTCATCTCAGTTGAGGCATAAAAAATCATACAAATGAGGACAGCAGACCACTAAAGTTTTTCCGACATAATTGCCAAATTGTCCAACAAATGCTTAGAAGCAGGGAGCTTGAGATACAGGCTGCTGAAAGTGTTTCTTCTGATGCCCAAGACCAACCAGCTGAAGATGAACAAGATCTGCTGGCTGGGGATGCATCTGTGGTGTCTGCCCCAACCACCAGTGGTACATCTAATGCTTCCTTCTCTGAGTTGCCTTTATCTGTTCGTTGTTCTAATTCTGATGCTGAATTGCATGGACAAGCAGGTAAGCTACAGGATGGTTAATATTCAGAAAAAGCAAAGACAAACAGAATATAGAATGGTGTCCTTCTATGTATGTAGTTTAGAAAATCCTCTAGCATTTTGTTCTCAGTTTTCACTCAGGTGCTTCAGCTGTTACTCAATCTACACCTGCCATTCCCGAGGCTTCGACGGCCAACAGTGTGTACAAGATTGAAGCGCTCTCACAACTAGTAGCCAGCCAACCTCAGAGCCTTTAAGAGCTGACTGAAGCCATGAAATGTCTGGCACTAGGAGCGAAAGCTTCTACCACTGGCACTTGTTGCAAATCCCAGTTACCATTACCAATTGATGGGGACTATAATGTGATTAAAAGTGCCAAGTGCCTGGCTGATTTACTCCAGGTATCTCTCATTGGTGTGGCGCTCTGCGGTGCGTACCATATTGTTTATTGTGTTCCATGCTTTGACAGGTGCCACAGAATTCCAAGATTGCGTCTCACAGCAGATTGTTCTGTGGAGGAAGCATTCTTAAAAATGTAAGCTAGACTTAATTTTTTAGTTAAAATTTTGGCTTTAATGATGAGATCATCAGTAGTATCAGTATCATCAGCTGCACTGCATGCATTCCTACCATATTTGCTTATGTTTTAAAGGAACCCTACTCAGAAAGGATCGATAAGCATGGGTCTGCTAATCTCATCCGACAGAATGCACGAGTACCATAGCGACCACACGAAATTCTGCTTTTTTTGGGCAACTGTCGCTGATCATTTCTCCGGTGTCTGGCAAATATCACTTTGATGCCATGAGATTATCAAGCAAATCTTATTCTACAATGACAAACACGCAACCAGAAGGTTGTAAGATCTCTGTTATGCAGCTGCATGTATATTATTCAAACTGCATCTGCTGGTATGCACTACGAAGATTTGATATGCCTCCAAGCTGCGAATGATGCTCCAGTTGGCAACATTGGTCATGGCATGTGAGTTACTAATACTTTTTAAATTCAATTTAATGAGTAAATAATAAGGAATAAGAATAATAAGTAGAGAATAAGTTGTTTTATATCAGCTTTGTTCTCAGTATGTAGATGTACAAGTATAGTAGGATTAGTAAGTACTTGATGTTTACTATTTTTCACATCTCACTTTAAAGATGCACCACTTAAAATTCCATTCAGTGCCTTCTGCACAGAACTCTGGAGCCTGCTTGAATTTTGCCTGGACCGAGACTCCTCAAGGTTCTTGCGGCAGGATCTTCCATCCACTGGACATCCACCATTGGTTTGCTTAACCTGTGACAAGAGTACGCCCAGCCACACGACAAACCAAGCAGCAATGATCCTGGCTAGAGACTCAATGAGCTGTGCTATGGCCATTCCAGCAAGAGCACCGGCTGTGTATGACAGTGCCATGGATGCCGGAGGAGAGGCTTTGGTTGGCATGCTTCTGCAGTCGGTTGAAAAGCTGCGACTTGTGCTGTGAAATGTTGCCAGCTTCGTTGCAGATGGCCAATACCATCAGAAAAGGCCATTTGTTCTAGCTCTGTGTGACAAGTTGGGCTATGAAGAAAATGACGACAGCCTGCCAGTGTTTTAGGACGCTGCCCATTTGCTAAACTTGGGAGTCAAAGAAGTGCAAAAATCTAAAGACCTTGAGTTTTTTAAGCGGCTCATCAAGCTTGCAAATATTTTCCCCGAAACTTTTTGGATGCGGGTGCGGCTTTGCTGCCCTTGAAAAAGCTGCTAAAGAACAAGAAGACGCCAAAGAAAGGTTCAAGGCCAAGCGCATCTCAGCCTATGCTGCTCAATGCTTCCTGAGCTCTGCAATGAAGATGTGGGATGCAATTGTGGATTTGTATGGCATAAGATTTTTTACTATTTGATTGACTAACTGAAGTTTGAAGTTAATAACTGACATTTTTTATCTCATTGCTACAGGCACTTCACGAGGCCTTTTGCTCAGAGCATCCTAACTGCCAGGATGACGAGACTTTGCAGTACAAGCTCTTTGGCTATGACTTCCTCTTCAATCTGCTCGGCCTCCTAGATTTGCTCAACCCTATCTGGAAGCTCATGGAGTTTGTGCAAGATGGTGAGCAGCAGTAGATGGCTCTTCTATGGCCAAATGTAGCCAGCTTTCTTGAATGCCCTTCTCAAGGCTTTGATATTAAACACTATCCGCAGCTAAAACCTTGCTACAGATCGCTTCGCAAAGGTAGTATGGTAGTTCCATGTCTTCTTTCCACCAAACCTAGCTCATGCCTCAGTAGTTTCTAATCTGTCCTGACCCTGTCAAACTTATTTCTATGATCTATTGACGATTTCTTAAAATAGACCTACAGATTATTGACTAAATTATACCGAACAAGCAAATTCAAAATCCATTAGATTCAAATGAATTCAAATTAACTTTTATATCAGGTGGAAAATTCCAAGGTGTAACTTTGCTTCACAGCTGGCTTGTGAACAAAGACAGCTGTCACGGAAGTTACATTTGGACTGCATGTGAATTGTCGGATGTGGAAGCAGATTTCACATGACTGGCCATTGCCTTGCTCGACAGCTTGGCATCACTCGTAAGAACATCAAATAAGGACTTCACTAAGGCTACTGATGCTGCGGTAATGGGTGCTGCTGCTGTTATTCTGCTGCTGACAGACAATGATCCAGACGTTAGCATCTAACAGTTTACCACATTAAATGCGGTGAAGCGCTTCATACAGCAAGCAGAACGGCACCAAAGCCTTGGCTTAAATTCACAGCTGGCACACAAATACATGGCCGTCTACGTTAGTGCTATACACCAGACATTTCTATCTGGTGAAGGCCGGGAACCGTGGCTTGTCCCGACCATTACAGTACCAATCATAAAAGTTGAGTGATTGAGGGCTGCAGACCAATTTTAGTTGCACGCACATCTCTGTGTGACAACAGAGTTGTGCCATCAGCACACAGTGCGACTCGATAAAGCAGTGGTGTATCGGGTGTATCGGTCACTTTATTGTAATCCATGTATTTAAACCTGCAGGTCAGGAGGCGTGCTGTTTGCTGGATTTTGCTCTTCATCATGGTGGGACAGGTACAGGTTTTCAAAGCTTAAAAATTCCAACATTCACTCTCTAACTGTGATGCAAATAATGCCAACTCACACACTATATTTTTAGAAGCAATCATAGAGACTTTCTACGCAGTCATGCATTCACAGGAACAGCAGGGTGGTCAGACGAATGCGACTCTGGCAAAAAGAGCTAAACTTTGATGGATGCTGCCTCCAATCTATACGCAAGCATCAGAGCTGCTGCTGCATGAGGCTGCTCAAGCTTAATACTCCGGGGACAAGGAGGCTGCAATCAAACCTCATCGTGGTCCCTTTTTTATGACCTCCAGCAGCCCGCATCTAAGAAGTATGTTATAAGCAAAGTTGTAGACCGGCATCATTAAGGCTGTTCCTTGCTGTCCATTTGTTGGGCGATACTACAAATTTGAACTGGCGGAATCTGAGTCTGATGATGACATTTGATTGCTATATAATAACTACTAGGCCTAATATAATGTGTGTTTCTTTTTTCTTGGCGCACATGGTTTTTACATTGTGCACAGCTCACAAAAAAATTTACTGCTAATCTGTTGCGGCGCACACAGTGGGGTGCTAGTCACTTCGTCATCTACCATATCGTCATATTGGATGACAAACTGACCAATTTAAATGTGTGCACTGTTGAAAGATGATGAAGTGACCAAGATCCAACAGTTAATCAATTTGCAGTTGATGAAGTGACTTAGATTATACTGATCTGTGAATTGTGGATGTAATGAGTATAGTTTGTTCCTATAAGTGTTTGTGTAAGCGCATATAAATGTAAGTTTTTCAGTGCCACTTGCAAGGGGAAATGTACATATTTATGTACAGTCTTTGCATATCTGCATACTTAATATTTAGGCACCCTATTTAGTGCGTAAATGAACTTAGTGTACATGTATTATGACGTTGCTCGTGCATACAATATATCTGTCTCCGCTGTCATTCTAATTTACAGACAATTGTCACCAGTGTTCAGCTACCTCGGCTACTAGAGCTGGCTGAGTACATCAACAGCACTTGGCTTAACAACCCAGTCCACCAGCTCGCGGAGATCAGTGCACAGCCAGACCATTAGAACCAATAATGAAGTAGAAGGGTGGCATCGACATCTGAAACATCGAGCTAAGCGAGTGCAGTTGACACTGTACCCATTGCTACATCTGCTCCACACCAAGGTGCGTCTGGTTCCCATTCACGTGGCACTGGTTCACCAAGGGATCAACGAGCGCCAGCACAGGTATATGTGCATATATACTGTAGGTGAACTGGGTCATTGCGTATACGCATTGCTGTCTATTACATGTACAGTATAGTACACAGCCCAATCATTTTCTACACAGATCGCGCTACCACTACCAGCGGCTGCAAGTGCGAGTTGAACGCTTATGGGCCGAGTATGGTGCCAGACAAATTTCTGTTTGAAGCCTTTTGCTAGAATGTTTACGATTGGGACACATTCCACCATTTGCACAACAACAACAGCAGCATCACTAAGCTCATGGAGCAATCTAGTGCTGGTTAATTTATGCGCCGAGCTACAATCTGACAATGCACAATTATGTACAGTTTTAAAATGTTTTTCTTTACTTTTTAGTCTCATTATTTTACTTTTACTTTTATTTTACAGCTCTATAGCCGATTGGCAGATGATGAAGTGACTAAATATGAGGAGTGAGCCGATTCGCCATAGTGCAGAAGGATGGGTGTACGACGGAAATTTCCGTCGTACATTGAGGTTGGTTGTCGTACATGTCATACATCGTTCATTTTTGCAAGGGCTCTTTGTCGTACATGTCGTACCGTTGTTGGCCACACTGTCACTGTCGTACATCTCTGACTAGAAAGCTATATGCAATGTATGCATAGGCATTTAAAAATACAATTTCGTTTTCATAATTAAATTAAATTTATTCAAAGATCTTTTTATGAGGCACAAATAAAATATAATCTTGGCATACTTAATAATAATTTTTTATTATGTGGCACCAAATTTCACATTTTTATATTCAAGGCCACACAAATGTGCATCCGTTGTTTTAATCTTAACCTTGTTTATTTCTTTTTTGAAATGCGTATCATTGTATCGTGTTACTGGGAATTGAATTGTGAATTAATTCATAATCATCTGATCTTGTAATTCTCGTCCTCTGGTCAGTCTCGTCTCTTGTGATCGTGATGTGATCTAAGATCTGATCTGATCTGACTAATGTCTTTTGTCTTATCCCTTATAACTTTTACTTTTCTATAATCTATCATCTATGGCTATGCACTCTGCACTGCACTAGCACTATATACTATACTACAAGCTACAACTAAAAGTAACTTTTAAGTTTTCTTAATTTGTTGCAAAACTTAAACTAGCAATTTGTAATTTTTCAACTTTGACAAGTACATTTATTAGTAGTTAGTACGAGTAACAAGTTGAGTAATTCCTCAGGACATTGCACGTGATACACAGAAGCTTGCCGGGCACTTCACCGCAGCTTCGTTGCTCGCATTCAACGCTGCTGCGACCCGAGCACCTCTGATTGTGCCTCCTTTGATGCAGCTGCCGTCATCCGTGCCATTGCATGCAGGGACCCTGAAGTTGCAGCAGAAGAGTTTGCAGACCAGTGCGCTCCCGCCTTTAAGCGGCTTGTGACCGAGGCAGTCAAGCATAAGCACCTGGCTCATCTGAAAGTTCCCATGGCCCGAAGGTGAGCTCCTTCACAATCAAAACTATAAATGCACTGGTACTGTAACTAGTGTGAGGCTGGAAACCACATATTTCAAGACCACTTTGCTACAGAAAAATGTAACGAAATCGAATTGTATTTAATTTTATTTTTTGTCCACTAAACTTAGGTATGCTGCGAACTTTGTGGACACTATACGCCACGTCATTTTCACGGGTGAAGGCCGCAGTAGCTGGCTGGTGCCTTCCATCAACGGGCCACTGACGGATTTAAAAGTAGCAGCACCCACTTTGGCACGTCAGTTACTGCATCTATCGGGTTTGACAGCAGGTGGTGAATTTTCATCTGTTGTGGTGGACGAAGCAGCAGTCTTTCTATGCCGACCCAGACGTTTTCCAGCGAGCCGGCCTTGCAACATGTGCACTACTTGATTTTGCACTACACCGAGGTGGCACTGGTGAGTTGCAAATTCCAGTTGCTATCTACAAATTAACTAATGTCACCTTGGGCAAGTCAGTCAGATTTGATCAGAATTTCATCTACATATTTTTCCGCCTTTTTCTTCCAGAAGCGATTGTCGAGAGCTTCTACTCGACTATGCGGTCGCAACAGCAACAGGGAGGCCAAACCAACGACACCCTTCAGCTTCGCGCTAAGTTAGCTTGGTTGCTACCACCCATGGGCGGCGATGCATGCGAAGAATTTCTCGACAACTCTGCGAAACTTTTTTTTAAAGGCGACAAAAGCCGTGGGATTCGTCCGCATTGGAGTCCATTTTTTGCTGCCAAAACTAAGGACGCCATCGGCAAGGTGCTGTAGAGGCGCGCAGCAGCTGTTTCCCGTGTGCCATTCATCGGCCGTCGGAAGCAGAAGCCCAAAGACAGCGACAATAATGCCAATTGATAAATTCATTTAATTGAATCATTCATAATTAATATTACTTCAATTACTTGTAAACTTGTTATTACCACTTACAACTTATTATTACTCTTTGTCTGGGTCGGGAGTATGTGGGTTTCTGCATTGTAGTTTGTCGTACAAAAAAAATTACTTAGTTCACTTGTGTCGTACTGTCGTACAGCAGGCTAAAACTGAAATTTGCCTTCCGTCGTACACAGAAATCCTTCTGCACCATGGCCGATTCGCAGATGACGAAGTGACTAATGTTTGGCAGTGCCTTCACTAGTATATGACGAACTGACCAAGGGTAGGCCTAATTATATTTTAGCAAAACATCATTTGACGAAGTGTATGATGTATGATTTGACAAAGTCTTACACATAAAGTGAATGATGAAGTGACTAGGATCCCACACAGAGCACCTTCCTGACCATAGTATGTGTGCATGTATGCTCAGGTCTCAGCAAAATAGGCAGAATTGCCTCCTTGCTGGCTGCTAGTCTAGTGTCACTAAATGATGTAGGGGGCCTACCACTGCCTGCAGCCCTCCTACAATTATGATTATTTTTCAAAGCAAATACCAAAAAGCTATACTGTAGCTAGCTCTCACAAACTGTGACTAGGCACACAATAATAACTTAATAGGACAGTTGCAAAATATACAGGCAAAACCAGAATAACTTAAATGGTTTAATTTGACAATATTTTAGGATTTTTGTTTAACATTAGAATAAATGTAAATAAAAGTAGCCTATGGTGCTTGATTGTCTATGGAATATTTGCAACAAAATTATTAAGTAGCAATTATAACTATGCCATTAGTTCTTAAGTTAAAAAATCTAGGATTTGATAAGGCAAACAGACCAGTGAAAACGAGAAGAAAATTCAGCGAGATTAAAAACTATCATAAAAAATAAACAAAAAAGGCAAATAAATAAAAAAATCACATAAGTGTACAGCTAACTTGGAAATGATGGTCACTTAACCTACCAGTCAGTGAGCAGCTAACTGCAGTTGCTCGTTGAGCAGTGACAATATAATTCTTTGACATTTGAAGCAACCACACTAGGAACACAGATATAGCTTCTTATCTAATTAACTAAAAATGTATTTACTATAGTAATTAATGAACACCTAAAGCTTTGTCGTGCTGCAGCAATATCAGCTCGAATAACATACTCACAAATATTTAAACCTTTAAATCTTGTCACTGAAAATAAGCTTAAAACGTAGATAATACTTTCTTGTTAATCTGAAAAAGAAGTGCAGTAGCTTTTATTAATTTAGTTTTATTCTAAGTAAATTTAATTTTGAATATAAAGTTTTAATTGACAAAAGAAAGACTTCTTGTAAAAAGCCGGAAAACATATTATTATATCTCAAACTAGGACCGCCCTTAACTATGTATTCAGAGGAACTTTGTCAGTTGGTGCTCTTGAAACAAACCTCAAGGGTCGAAATATCTTTAATATTAGGCATACAATATAAATCCTCTGTTGTGTAGGGCCTAATGTTCACAGAGAGTTTAATTGCTCTTTCACTTTAAAATTAAAATTTTTATTTCACCAGGAGTGCTCAATCTGCCCCTGGAGAAGGAAGCTGCGCCCACTCATGATCCGATGTCTGTTCAGGAACTATTTTCTTATTAGGGCCTAATGACAATACATTAGTTTATATAACAGGAACATATGCTTGCAAAAATATCATGTTCTTGGGTACAAGGCCTAGCTAAGTAATACAGAGTTCTAATTTTATTTTGCATGCAAAAGCATTTCTAAATCAGCTAATTTCAGGATCCAAGTGGTAGTTTCATTATATTTAAATAATTTTTTTGAAGAAGAACTTGCAGCAATCCTCTAGTTTTACAGGTTTAGACCTAATTTATTTCTCAAAAATAACTTTATTTGCTGACACAAATAAATTTTTATTTTAGTGCAAGTGCTCAAATAATTGGGCAGTGTGTGGCTACACCTATATCTATGAGTAGAAAAGAAAGAAAAAACTGACTAGAATAGAAGAAAAACTGGAAATGGGGATGTGAAAGTTAAACCAAAGAAAGTTTGTCAAATTTAAGTTGTAGGCCTAGGCCTAATCAAACCCATACAAACAAAAAAGTTGCAGAAAAGAGTAGTTAGTTTTGCCCTCCTTCAAGGAGCACTCCAAAATCTAGGACTTAAGTTTTCCCTCATCTGCAACTTAGTTTTCTGTTAATTGCAACTAAGTTTTCCCTTATCTGTGACTATGAATTAGTTTTCCGTCCCCTGTGCTTAGTTTTATCTCCTCTGCAACTTTGTTTTCCATTACCTCATCCACAACTTATTTTACATAATCTGACATTAGCGACATTTTACAACACTGTTTAGGCCTATAACATGTTAAAAAGTGGCACTGTTTAAGAAGCCTTATTTCAGGCTTAGACTATATAGTTTTTAAACAGTGTGGTAAATTCCGCATGGTCCACTGCATAGAGGCCTAGTCCAAGCCTAAAATGAGGTTCTTTAAACAGTGTGGTAAATTCCCTATAATCCAAGCCTGAAATAAGGTTTGTTAAACAGTGCAGTTTTTTAACATGCTATAAACAGTGCAGTAAAAACCGCTAACTTCACTGCAGTGTCATTACAATGTGGTAAAGTTAGGGGTTTTTACCACGAGGTAAAATGTTGCTAACATCATAATCTGCCAGTTTTTTGTAACATCTACAACTTTGATTTCTGAAGTGCATCTGAAACTGAAAGCACATTTGTTATATCCAATTTTTCACAAGCTTCTCTTCTCTGCTTTCTTCTCTTCTTTTCTCTCCTTCTTTTCTTTCTTCTCTTTCTGTTTTTCTCTCTCTTCTCTGTGTTCTCTTCTTTTCCTCTTTGTCTCTTGGTTCCCCTTTCATTTTTTCTCATTTGGTCAGTTGATTTTTGTAACTTACTTTGCTTTGCCTTGTGCTTGTATGTGACTATTTCTATTCTTGAATTGAGCTAATGAAGTCTAAGCATAGTTTTATTTAACATTAGATGATAACATTTTTCTCAACTTATTTTCATGGATGAAGCCTGGATGAATTCCTAGGTAGCATTTATTACACTCATTCTTTGCTTATCTTTGCTAAATCTTCATTTGGACTTCTCCAACTGTATGTTCTGTAAGTATTATTCATTTTTTAACCAAATGGCTTATTTAATTATGATTAATTTCAGGAGTTTGTACCTCATCCAAGCCCCTCGGGCAGCCTGATGCATGAGATTCAGCGCCTGGTGGCTGCTCCAGGTGCTGGTAAAGATGAACTTAGCCCCATTGTGGAGCATGTTAACACTACCTATCATCAGAATCACCAGCAGCAGCATCATCATCAGCAACAGCTGCTGGCACAGCATCATCGCTATTATTCTGGCGATTGGAAAGCTCCCCGAGCTGTCAATCATCTGGAGTGCGACAGTTGTGGCGCGGATGGCGACCTGCTGTGTTGCGACCGTTGCCCGGCTAGCTTTCACCCGGAGTGCCTCAATCCGCCACTGGAGAAGGAAGCTGCGCCTACTCATGATTGGTAAATCAAACTGGATTCGAGCTAACAGATCATTGAGCAGGATTTTCTTTAAACAATTTTTGAGCTGAAGAGACCCCACCCATTATATTTTCTTCATCAATTATCCAGAAGTCTTTGACATTTATATAAGCTACCCATGTCCCGCAGGTTCTGCCACGAGTGCTCACTTCGGCTGTTAACAGCTGGCGACTCCGACACCAATGCCGAGCCGGGTACTAGTGACACAGGCGTCATTAGCCCCGGCAGCTGCCTATTGTCTCTAGCCACGGTTGTTCAAGCATTGAATCCTCGCGAATTCGGTCCGCCAAGCTCGTGCCGGGCCGCTGTCTCCGGCCAGCCCATTCCCGGCGCCGCCGAACGCAGCTGCAACGCCGGCGGCGCCGCGCGAACCATCGATCTGGAGCTGGGCGCTTTTGTGCCACAACCTGTTAGACGGTGCTTCGCTTGCGGCGACAATTGCCGCAAGGCGCCACTGTTGCCATGCGACTATTGCTCCCTGTGCTATCACCTGGACTGTTTAGATCCGCCACTGACTGTGGCTCCGGCTCGGAGCGAATTGTGGATGTGCCCGGCGCATCCTGAGCACCTCATTGACAAGTGCATGCTTCGCAGTGCCCGACTGTCCGAACGAGCCAGACTGTGGAATCGATTCGCTAGAACGCCTGTGTCACAGCAGGAGGTGAGTTTTTAACGAGTTACTCTATGGTCCTTGTTTTGGGTCCGGCTCAGTAGACTCAGTCGCGTATTTAATCAACAATTCTGTCTGACTGACTGTCAGTCTTGTTGGTCTGTCTCTGTCTTTCTGTCTGTCTCTCTGTCCTGCTGGCCTATCTGTCCTGTTGGTCTGTCTGTCTGTGTCTCTGTCCTGTTGGTCTGTCCTGTTGGTCTGACTGTCCTGCTGGCCTGTCTGTCCTGATGGTCTCACTGTCCTACTGGCCTGTCTGTCCTGTTGGTCTGTCTTTCTGTCTCTCCTGTTGTTCTGTCTGTTTGTCTTGTTAGTCTGTCTGCTTGTCATTTTTTATATCTGTGTGTCTTTGATCTGTTCTTGGTGTCTGTCTGCCTTCCTTCCATTCTCTTACTCGCCTTAATCCATAACCGTCTTAAACCATCCCATGCAACTCCCATACACACTGTCTCAGGTATTGCGCAATTTCATCTCCAAGCGGCGCCTATGGCGCCGTGTGCTGATCCGCGGCTCAACAGCAGCCGCCGCCGTCCCGCCGGCCTCCATTCCAGCCGCCATCAGGGCCGCCTATCGCGAACCGGTGCCTCCGCCCAGTCCGCCGCGTTGGCCAGCAGCTCTAACTAAGCAGAAATCGAAGTCGTCGGTTGTTCCAGGCGGCGGCATCAGGGATGGTCGCAGCGAGCTGGAACGCTGCGCCGCTGCGGCTCTGGAGCAGCTGAGTGGCAAACAGAGCGCTGCTTCCATTCCTTCAACTCCGTCGCAGCCGCCTTGCCTGGCTTATCTTGTTCGGTACGAGTCGTCGGCTAACAAACTGTCCGATTCCACCACTGGCACCAGCGGCTCGGCTGTATTTCGTCTAACTAGCCGCGTTGCTAGCATCGGCCTGTTGCTTAGCAACACTGTGCCGCTAGCTAGGCTATGGGGAGCCGATTGTTCCCTTATTGATCCGGAGGAGCACGCTGTTATATTAGCTGGACCTGCTGGTAACTCGGCGGAGGACAATTCCGCTGCGTTCACCTTTGAACTTTTGAACTACAGTCGACACGGCACCGTGGTGGACGGAGCTGTCTATGGCCTTGAGGCCGACGCCAGTCGGTCTAGTCGCCAGCCGACCCTATCTAATTTAGTGCAGACTGTGGACAGCTTTTTAGCGGACGCATCTGACGAGGATGGTAGTAAACCCGACGCCAGCGCTGACGACTCCATGGATGACGATGCTTCTAGTAGGCAGCGTCGTCAGCGTCGCATGCTTCGTTGTCGCTGCCGCGTGGAACCGTCAGCTCCGCCGGCTGGCTGGGAAGGTGGCGCTGTCCTGCGGCACGGCTCTCGAATCAGCTTGGGCTGCTTCTCCATGCTGTTCGTCCTGCCGTTGGTTTGAAATTCATCTAAACTAATAGTGCTCTACTGACAGTAATATGATTAGTTTCAGGTGTAAACAGGTGTTTAGTCCGTGGACTGGCAGCCATTCTACAGCGAGGTGAACTTAAGCACCAGGGAGTTAATAAATTATCTTACTCAAGGAGTTCCTTGTGGCTAAAATTCGAACCCCTGACCTTCCAGTTAGAAATCTACAATTTTGCTTGTTTCAAAGAGATTCTTAGTATTTCTCTGTCGAATATTGGGGCTGTTCGGAAAACAAAAATTTGATTGTAATAAAATATGCCCCTAATCACTGCTACAGTTTTTATGGGTCCGTGTTGTGTAAAATATAGCATGCTACTGTTGCAAACTTACCCCCCTGTGTACTCTTACTATTTCCAAAGCATTTGTTTACATGTGTTATTAAAGCTTAACTTCAACTATCTAAAATATAAACCTGGTCTGAATAAGGCATTCAGGTGGCAATAAATGATATTGTTGTATGTTTATTTGCGTGTCCATATAAATTAAGAGCGTATATACGAAACCCTATATGCAGTAATAAATCTTTCCTTTCATTTTAATCAGTTTAGAAAATAAATTTAAATAGATGGCTTCCAAAGGCTCTGTTCAGTCCGTGGACTATAGTGAGTAGCCACGGACAGACATTCCTCTCAGTCAACTGAAGAATCATTTTAGCCTAGTAGAGAATGTTACGTAACACTTAAATAACTCAATAAAAAGGTAGAAATTTGTTTGCGCTTGCAGAAAGAAAATAATCCAACACAATATGAGCGAGAAATCATCCAGATCTGACCAGTCGGATGAGCCATTGTGCGTCATCTGCTCTGTAGCTGCAGTCGGGGTTGGTCCATTCTCACGCACTCACCTGTGCCAGGAGCACCTGGGCTATGATATAGCGGCAGTTCATAGTCTGAAGAATGAGGTTGCCGAGGAGCTTCGCGAATTGCTTGAGAACGGTGTTGGCAAGGCTGCTCCGGGTACTCATACCATATCTAAAGAGCTGCAGGTCTCTGATGGTCTCAAAACTATTGAAGCCAGGTGCTTGTCAATGCAGCAACATCTAGATGGCTTCTATGCCCGGGTGAAGATGCAGATTGATCAGTATCTGAGAGCGGCCCGTTTGTGTCAGGCCGGTATTGACGACGCCAACTGCTACTCAGATGAGATGAAAGCCGCAGAGTCTGCTGGCGATATCGGCGAGATAGTCAGGCTGGCCATGTCCATGCAGTTGTCCATTCCCGATCTGCGGGCAGACCTAGAGGTGGCGCAAAGCCTGCGATTAGAAAACGATGGCGCCCAGTGGCAGCTGCTGCGACTGAGCCAACTGGAACAACTGGTTGATAGTGCGGCGGCTGGCGTGAGCACAACGGACGCCGCGGTGTCCGCCATGCCCGATGCCCGCGACGCATTCGTGACTGCCGGGCCGCAAGTGGAAAGCATCGGCTTGACTGTTAGTCCATTGTTGACGGATGCTGCAATCGGTACAATGCCGAATGTCAGCGACGCTTCGAATACGGCTAGTGACTCAGTTCTAGATCCGATCACATTCAGTCACCAAGTGCAGTTGGATTGTCGCGTGGATTGGCTGACTGTATGCTCCGATACCAGGGGATTTCTTGCCGACCATTCGCGCTGCGTAGTGCCCGCTGACTCGTCTGATAGCAACAGCCTAGACCTGCCCGAGCCCTGCATCTATGCAAGAGTTACCGGCGCTGCCTACCTTCTAGTGCTTTCTGTTGACGGCACACACAGGCTGCAGTGTCGCAGCGATCTTGATATTAACAGAGGCGTATGCGGTCTTCACTGCCACCGCCAGCTGCTGTACATTGCTCAAGAAGAAGCGGTCAAAATAACAGATTTGAGCGGTCGACAATTAAGAGAAATTCGGCCCCAATTTGATGGCTTTAACGACATCAGAGGAATCGGCGGTAACTCACTTTCCTTGTTGATAACCAGTGGAAACAGGATTGCTGTGTTTAGCAAGGCTACAGACCAGCTAGAGATGGTCATCACAATTGATCAGATTCCCGATGCTGATCTAGGCAGTGTGGCGATTCATCAACACTGTATCCTTGTGACAGATCTGGAGCACAAGCAGGTGCACAGAGTGAGCATTGATTCTCGGCAGTTGATTGTCCATCAGCCAACAGAGCAGTTTGGTCTGAGCCAGTTTGCTTGGCCCAAAGGTCTGGCCATTGATCGTAGAACCAGACTATTCGTTAGCGACGTCAATAGTCATTCGGTGCAAGTCTTGTCCGCTGACGACGGGTCGCTGCTGCGAACTCTGGGCACGCCGGGTCAAAGCGGCAACACTGACGCCAGCTTCAATCGTCCATGGGGTCTGGCTGCGACAACGGGCAGTGCTATAGAACAGCTAATTGTGGCAGATTACATTAATATGCGACTGATGATATGGAATATTGATTGATAATTTGATGTGCACTTCGCATGGTTTTGATGCGACACAGTTTTACTAATTTTTAAATAGTCGCCACCATACTCAAGTCAGTATACTGCTTATAAAAACATGAATCTAGATTTTTAAAAAGTATAAGTTATTTTGTGGCAACTGTCTTTCTCTTGTAAATTAGGATTTCTAAAACAAAGATTTATATATATTCCAGATTTAGTTATTGTTTTACTATTTATACAGTAAATCACTACGTTATGCTGAGTATACTGTCAATTTGAAATATCAAAGATTGATCTCAGCTTATTACTAGTAACTTTATGTTTTCTTTATAATCTATATATTTAAATAAAGCAATTGAGGTATTAGGAGCCTTAGAAACTACGAGTCGGTCGTGACAGAACTACGAGCTAGTAAGTCTTGACAAAATTTGACCGAATGATGAAACAGATAAAGCTTCTAGCTCGTACATAAGCAAGTGTTCGCGGTTTGTGACTGGCGACAAGACATCGACGATGTTGAGATCTACAAAGCAGACAGCAGTGGGCACAAAGGCTCATTTCACCCTGTCCATACCTGGCTGGCGACTGTGGCTACGGAGGCGGCGGTGGCGGTCAAGGTAGACGATGCGCGGCCGGCGCCGGCGGAGCAGGGAAGTGTGAGCGTGCGGCTGTTGAACAACGCGCCGGCTGAGTGTTGAAGATTTTCAGAGAATCGCGGCGAAGATACAGTGTTTCTAAGAAACACCGTATCGACCATTCAAAGTGTCAAAAACAGACTGGCGTATTTAATAACATTCCGACTTCTAGAAGTCAGCTAATTTTTTTGAGGACTACTTATCTCAGCAACTATTCCCCAATACCCTCAATAGCAACTACATACAGTAATAAAAAAACAAAGCAGCTACCACAGTACCTTTGATAGCCACCTCAGTACTAAACTCAGAACCTACCAAATAAGTTACCTTAGCAACTACACCCAGTACTTACCCTGGTAACTACTCTAGTACTTACCCCCGTAACTACCCTAATAATATAATAATTGCAGGACGGGCTGCGGGCAATGGCACATCATTTGGTGACACTATAGACCCGCAGCCAGCGAGGAGGCAATTCTGCCCATTTCGCTGACTCCTGAGCACACACGCACACAGATACTTTACGCAGGCACACGCTCACACAGGTGTGTACATCTGCCCTGACTTTCTCATCGTCAGGCAGTGAACACTCTCACTGTGCCTTGGAGGTAAATTACACGACAAGCCCCAAGCCTTCTCTCCGCGGCTGCGCCCCAAATAAATGTGGCCTCGCCGTGGAATCGAACTTAGGGACCGTGGTGCGAGAGGCAAACGCTTTAACCGCTTTGCCACCGACCCCTCGTAACTACCCTAGTACTTATCCCCATAACTACCCTAGTACTTATCCCCATAACTACCCTAGTACTTACCCCCATAACTACCCTAGTACTTACCCCCGTAACTACCCCAGTACTTATCCCCATAACTACCCTAGTACTTATCCCCATAACTACCCTAGTACTTACCCCCATAACTACCCTAGTACTTATCCCCATAACTACCCCAGTACTTATCCCCATAACTACCCTAGTACTTACTTACCCCCGTAACTACCCTAGTACTTACCCCCCGTAACTACCCTAGTACTTATCCCCATAACTACCCTAGTACTTAACCCCATAACTACCCTAGCACTTACCCCCATAACTACCCTATTACTTACCCCCGTAACTACCCTAGTACTTATCCCCATAACTACCCTAGTACTTACCCCCATAACTACCCTAGTACTTACCCCCATAACTACCCTAGTACTTACCCCCATAACTACCCTAGTACTTACCCCCGTAACTACCCTAGTACTTACCCCCATAACTACCCTAGTACTTACCCCCATAACTACCCTAGTACTTACCCCCCGTAACTACCCTAGCACTTACCCCCATAACTACCCTATTACTTACCCCCGTAACTACCCTAGTACTTATCCCCATAACTACCCTAGTACTTATCCCCATAACTACCCTAGTACTTATCCCCATAACTACCCTAGTACTTACCCCCATAACTACCCTAGTACTTACCCCCATAACTACCCTAGTACTTACCCCCGTAACTACCCTAGTACTTACCCCCATAACTACCCTAGTACTTACCCCCCGTAACTACCCTAGCACTTACCCCCATAACTACCCTATTACTTACCCCCGTAACTACCCTAGTACTTATCCCCATAACTACCCTATTACTTACCCCCGTAACTACCCTAGTACTTATCCCCATAACTACCCTAGTACTTATCCCCATAACTACCCTAGTACTTATCCCCATAACTACCCTAGTACTTACCCCCATAACTACCCTAGTACTTACCCCCATAACTACCCTAGTACTTACCCCCGTAACTACCCTAGTACTTACCCCCATAACTACCCTATTACTTACCCCCATAACTACCCTAGTACTTACCCCCATAACTACCCCAGTACTTATCCCCATAACTACCCTAGTACTTATCCCCATAACTACCCTAGTACTTACCCCCATAACTACCCTAGTACTTATCCCCATAACTACCCCAGTACTTACCCCCATAACTACCCTAGTACTTACCCCCATAACTACCCTAGTACTTACCCCCATAACTACCCTAGTACTTACCCCCATAACTACCCTAGTACTTACCCCCGTAACTACCCTAGTACTTACCCCCGTAACTACCCTAGTACTTACCCCCATAACTACCCTAGTACTTACCCCCGTAACTACCCTAGTACTTACCCCCATAACTACCCTAGTACTTACCCCCGTAACTACCCCAGTACTTGGACCCAGTATTTTCGACAAGTCGAAATCGATGCAAATTATTAAAAATCGAACTTTAGTGGCTAAATTTCAGGAACTGTAATGCCAATATCGTTAAAGAATATATGTAAAATGCAGCCCTCATCAGCAAGCCACAATGTTTATTAAAGCTTATTCAAACATTGCAATGTTTAATGCAGAGTGCAAGCAGTTTAAAAATCAAATGGTATAAGGAAATCAGTAAATTTCAGCAGTTGCTAACTCTCTGTCTCTCTATGTATTATCCCTCTGATTAAAAAAAATGGAACAAACCTTCTAAAGCCATGCAAAAATATGGGATGAAAATAAAACAAATCACAGAATTCTCTATATAAATAAGCATAAGCGTGTGTTAACTGAAAATACATTTAACAAAATTGTCTATAATCAGGCTAAACATTAATGCCTGAAACACACTTGGTGGTAAAGTGTTTGCACTAGATTACACTTCAAGCGAACCAGACGGGTTTTCACAGTCCCCGAAACTAAAAAAGGAGGATCAAAAAGGGGTCAGTTGACCCCCCAAAAAAGACATTTCCGAATCTAGAAAGGAGGGTCAGTTGATCCCCCAGAACTGACATTTCCGAATCTAGAAAGGAGGGTCAGTTGATCCCACACAACTGACATTTCCGAATCTAGAAAGGAGGGTCAGTTGATCCCCCAGAACTGACATTTCCGAATCTAGAAAGGAGGGTCAGTTGATCCCCCACAACTGACATTTCCGAATCTAGAAAGGATGGTCAGTTGATCCCACACAACTGAAATTTCCGAATCTAGAAAGGTGGGTCAGTTGATCCCACACAACTGACATTTCCGAATCTTGAAAGGATGGTCAGTTGATCCCACACAACTGACATTTCCGAATCTTGAAAGGAGGGTCAGTTGATCCCCCACAACTGACATTTCCGAATCTAGAAAGGACGGTCAGTTGATCCCACACAACTGACATTTCCGAATCTAGAAAGGATGGTCAGTTGATCCCACACAACTGACATTTCCGAATCTAGAAAGGAGGGTCAGTTGATCCCACACAACTGACATTTCCGAATCTAGAAAGGATGGTCAGTTGATCCCACACAACTGACATTTCCGAATCTAGAAAGGAGGGTCAGTTGATCCCACACAACTGACATTTCCGAATCTAGAAAGGAGGGTCAGTAGATCCCACACAACTGACATTTCCGAATCTAGAAAGGAGGGTCAGTTGATCCCACACAACTGACATTTCCGAATCTTGAAAGGAGGGTCAGTTGATCCCACACAACTGACATTTCCGAATCTTGAAAGGAGGGTCAGTTGATGCCACACAACTGACATTTCCGAATCTAGAAAGGAGGTTCAGCTGATCCCCCACAACTGACATTTCCGAATCTTGAAAGGAGGGTCAGTTGATCCCACACAACTGACATTTCCGAATCTAGAAAGGAGGGTCAGTTGATCCCACACAACTGACATTTCCGAATCTAGAAAGGAGGGTCAGTTGATCCCACACAACTGACATTTCCGAATCTTGAAAGGAGGGTCAGTTGATCCCACACAACTGACTTTTCGGAATTTTGAAAGGAGGGTCAGTTGATCCCACACAACTGACATTTCCGAATCTAGAAAGGAGGTTCAGCTGATCCCCCACAACTGACATTTCCGAATCTTGAAAGGAGGGTCAGTTGATCCCCCACAACTGACATTTCCGAATCTAGAAAGGAGGGTCAGTTGATCCCCCACAACTGACATTTCCGAATCTAGAAAGGATGGTCAGTTGATCCCACACAACTGACATTTCCGAATCTAGAAAGGAGGTTCAGCTGATCCCCCACAACTGACATTTCCGAATCTTGAAAGGAGGGTCAGTTGATCCCCCACAACTGACATTTCCGAATCTAGAAAGGAGGTTCAGTTGATCCCACACAACTGACATTTCCGAATCTTGAAAGGAGGTTCAGTTGATCCCACACAACTGACATTTCCGAATCTTGAAAGGAGGGTCAGTTGATCCCACACAACTGACATTTCCGAATCTTGAAAGGAGGGTCAGTTGATCCCCCACAACTGACATTTCCGAATCTTGAAAGGATGGTCAGTTGATCCCACATAACTGACATTTCCGAATCTTGAAAGGAGGGTCAGTTGATCCCCCACAACTGACATTTCCGAATCTAGAAAGGAGGTTCAGCTGATCCCCCACAACTGACATTTCCGAATCTTGAAAGGAGGGTCAGTTGATCCCCCACAACTGACATTTCCGAATCTAGAAAGGAGGTTCAGTTGATCCCACACAACTGACATTTCCGAATCTAGAAAGGATGGTCAGTTGATCCCACACAACTGACATTTCCGAATCTAGAAAGGATGGTCAGTTGATCCCACACAACTGACATTTCCGAATCTAGAAAGGATGGTCAGTTGATCCCACACAACTGACATTTCCGAATCTAGAAAGGAGGGTCAGTTGATCCCACACAACTGACATTTCCGAATCTTGAAAGGAGGGTCAGTTGATCCCCCACAACTGACATTTCCGAATCTAGAAAGGATGGTCAGTTGATCCCACACAACTGATATTTTCGAATCTAGAAAGGAGGGTCAGCTGATCCCCCACAACTGACATTTCCGAATCTAGAAAGGAGGGTCAGTTGATCCCACACAACTGACATTTCCGAATCTTGAAAGGAGGGTCAGTTGATCACCCACAACTGACATTTCCGAATCTTGAAATCTATAAAATTATAAAACAAGTGGACATTGACCTCCCTAAAAAATGGAAATATGAGAAAAAAAGACACCAAAAACAACTATAGTGAACAAGCGACAGATCAAAGGCGAGGAATTAGTGAAAAATCTTCGAAGCAATAAAGTCCGGTTGACCACACTCGACGGAGGTCACCCCCAGCCAGCACACTATTCGGCCAGTCGGCTCGCAGCCTCCCGTTCGGCCAGGCTGCGAATTCGCCGCAGCTGCAGCAGTCTGGCCAGGAAGACGCTGCCGCCGGGATTGTCGGCATCCCGCGGCGTCCCTGCTGCCAGCTGAGCCGCCGTGTCGGCCATGAGTGCCAGCTGCGAGGCAATCAGCGGCAAAGCGGTGTCTGTAGCCAGACAGAATCGCCAATCGCTCAGAGACGAGGCCAGGCCCGGCACATCCTTGGTGAGCAGGCGGACTCGGTTGAAGCCGCCAGGCAGTGGCTGGACTACAACGTGAGCGAAAAGGCACTGCGTTGCTATGGACTCAACACCGTAGCGACCGCCGCTCTCCTCGTAGACAATTGTTGTCAGGTCGTTGCCAACTAGACGCTTCTTGCGATTCATCGCCTCTCTGCCGCCGCCGCTGACGCCTCCGCCCGATCGCATTGCGGTGACAGCGTGAAAAGCGACAGTCTTCAAGCCTAATCGCAGCTGCCAGAGCCAGCGGCCGTCGTCTTCGGCGTCCCAACCGCCGGTGCCGCCGCCGGCGCCGCTGTGGCTGTCTATGGACGACACTCTGCTACGAAGTAGATCCCTCGGCGAGGCCAGGCGGCGCAGGAAGGCCGCGTAGCGAGCCGAGCCCGCTTCGTTGGAGAAAAAATCTGACTCGGTCGACTGGCGCTGATCGATATAGACTAGACCAATAGAGTGCACCTGGAATATGCGAGTAGTATAGGACACATCAGTAGTATCATTTGCCGATCACAACTCGATGTATAAGATTGGCGTGTAGTATGAGACAAATAATGATATAGTGAAAAAAAGTAGTATGAGACAAACAAGTAGTATGATACAGATGAGTAGTATGAGAGAAAAAAGTATTATGAGGCAGATGAGTAGTATGAGGGATAAGTAGTATGATACAGATGAGTAGTATGAGAGAGATCAGTAGTATGAGGCAGATGAGTAGTATGATAGAGATAGGTAGTATGATACAGATGAGTAGTATGAGAGAGATCAGTAGTATGATACAGATGAGTAGTGTGAGAGAGATCAGTAGTATGAGGCAGATGAGTGGTATGACACAGATAATTAGTAAGAGACAAAAAGTAATATGAGACAAATAAGTAGTATGAGACAAATGAGTAGTATGATGCAAATTAAAGTAAGCCAGACAGTTTGTCCCACCTGGGGCACCCGCATCGAGTCCAGCCGCTCGCAGGAGAGCCGCAGCAGGTCGCTGTCTGTCGGTAGTCTCAAAGGAATCGTCGGTGTGGTCAGCATGCCGCGGTAGATCGCGTGAAACGCCGCCAAAGGCGCGGAGTTCTCGCCGCCGTTTTCAACGTCGTCGCCGCTATTGGGCAGCGATTGCAGTGGCAGATGCAGCAGAGCCGAGGTGACGCCGGCGACTCGGTGAATTCGAACCTCTGACCTACCGGCAACACCGGCACTCGGAGGCGCTGAAACAATGCTAACCAGACTGGAGCCCATCAGCCAGCGATACTGCTGCCGCTGCTGATGCTGATTTCGAGCAGCAGCCTGAACATTGCCGTCGGCAGTCTGATCGATCAGATCAACAGAGGCTTGAGTGGAATCGCTGCCACTTATATCGTCACGCAATAATTGATGAACTATTGAAGCATCGGAGCCCATCACTGCAGCGGAATTTCAACAATTAGACATTAAAATACATGATTTCGTATCACAATCTTTGTTGAAGGCGGATTTGAAGCTGGTTGAGGGGCGGATTAGAAGTTGTTTAAGGACCGATTAGAGCTGGTAAAGGGGCGGATTTGAAGTTGGTTAAGGGAGGATTTGAGGTTTGTTCAGGGGCGGATTTAAAGTATTTTGAGGGCGGATTTGAAGTTGATTAAGGGGCGGATTTAAAGTTGGTTAAGAGCGGATTTGATGTCTGATAAGTGGCAGATTTGAAATTTGTTGAGGGGCGGATTTGAAGATGGTTAAGGGCGGATTTGAAGTTTGTTAAAGGGCGGATTTGAAGTTGTTTAAGGACGGATTAGAGCTGGTAAAGGGGCGGATTTGAAGTTGGTTAAGGGCGGATTTGAGGTTTGTTCAGGGGCGGATTTAAAGTATTTTGAGGGCGGATTTGAAGTTGATTAAGGGGCGGATTTAAAGCTGGTTAAGAGCGGATTTGATGTCTGATAAGTGGCAGATTTGAAATTTGTTGAGAGGCGGATTTGAAGATGGTTAAGGGCGGATTTGAAGTTTGTTAAAGGGCGGATTTGAAGTTGTTTAAGGACGGATTAGAGCTGGTAAAGGGGCGGATTTGAAGTTGGTTAAGGGCGGATTTGAGGTTTGTTCAGGGGCGGATTTAAAGTATTTTGAGGGCGGATTTGAAGTTGATTAAGGGGCGGATTTAAAGTTGGTTAAGAGCGGATTTGATGTCTGATAAGTGGCAGATTTGAAATTTGTTGAGGGGCGGATTTGAAGATGGTTAAGGGCGGATTTGAAGTTTGTTTAAGGGCGGATTTGAAGTTGTTTAAGGACGGATTAGAGCTGGTAAAGGGGCGGATTTGAAGTTGGTTAAGGGAGGATTTGAGGTTTGTTCAGGGGCGGATTTAAAGTATTTTGAGGGCGGATTTGAAGTTGATTAAGGGGCGGATTTAAAGTTGGTTAAGAGCGGATTTGATGTCTGATAAGTGGCAGATTTGAAATTTGTTGAGGGGCGGATTTGAAGATGGTTAAGGGCGGATTTGAAGTTTGTTTAAGGGCGGATTTGAAGTTGTTTAAGGACGGATTAGAGCTGGTAAAGGGGCGGATTTGAAGTTGGTTAAGGGAGGATTTGAGGTTTGTTCAGGGGCGGATTTAAAGTATTTTGAGGGCGGATTTGAAGTTGATTAAGGGGCGGATTTAAAGCTGGTTAAGAGCGGATTTGATGTCTGATAAGTGGCAGATTTGAAATTTGTTGAGGGGCGGATTTGAAATAGGTTCAAGGTGGATTTAAGGTTGGTTTCGGTGTGGATAGCTGACTCACCAGAGTCATCTTCATCTAGCAGAGGCAGCAGGGCGTAATGCTCGGCCAGGTCGCAGGTGACCGCAGCTAGGTCGCGATTGAATTCGCGCGCATCGCAGGCGGCCACGTCGCCAAGGCGAAGCAGCGACTGGCCACCGTGCAGCCCGTCCGAAATACCTGAGCGAGGTCCTGCGCGTAGCAGCCCGGATACAAGCCTGCGGCGGATGGGGGGCGTAGGGCGGATTATTATGGTTCACAATGGCTGGAGCAGATAATAGTGGTGAACGGGGGCGGATGACTTGTGAACGGGGGCGGATAACTGGTGAACGAGTCGGATGACTGGAAAATGGGGGCGGATGACTGGTGAACGGGGGGCGGATGATTAACAGGAGAATGGGGGGCGGATGACTGGTGAACGGGGGCGAATGACTTATGAATAGGGGCGGATGACTGGTGAATGATGGAGGATGACTTGTGAATAAGGGTGGACGACTGGTGAACGGGGGCGGATGAATAGTAAACGGGGGTGGATGACTGGTGAACGGGGCGGATGACTGGTGAACGGGGGCGGAAAAATGACTGGAAAATGAGGGCGGATGACTGGTGAACGGGGGCGGATGAATGACTGGAGAATGAGGGCGGATGACTGGTGAACGGGGGCGGATGATTAACTGGAGAATGGGGGGACGGATGTCTGGTGAACAGCGGCGGATGATTCTAAACATTGTAATGGCGTATTGAAGACACAAAACTGGCTAGATAAACAGACACTGTCGAGGTGAAGTATTGGAGTATTTAATAAAAAAGCTAGCTTTTAAGTCAGAGAGTGTTCTCTTGCCTTTTTACTTTAAAAAGCCATATTTAAAATTTTGAATTACTTCAATTAAAACGTTTGAATAACGTTTGACGACTGCGAGCCGCAATGTGTTAATACGTAAGCTAACATTAGATTATTTATTGATTAGGATTCTTAGAAATGTGCCGAAAAAACGTTTCAACTTACACAACACGGTGAGGTCACAAAATGTGCAGTTGGATACACACAAGCTCGTTAAGGAAATCTAGTTTTTAGCATTGAATAGGTTCAGCCTTTTAGTCTCGTTTCACTTGTTTACCAAAATTTTCATGTTTTGCTACTGACGGATTGAAATCAGTAGTACAGTAGGAATATTCTTTGTAAAAGTTATTCAAATTAGATTTAGTATAGATGCTTGGCCATGCATTAATTTAATGAACTTTCATGCAAAATTGACAAAACTAACTTCATTACATTGTTTCGTAAAACTCATATAAGTTGTAAGAATTTTAACTAATTTCCGAAACCGCTAACCAGTAGCATCTAATGGGGCAGGGAATTAAAGCTAGCAAATAAAAAAATATAAATATGTACTCAAGCAACGATTTTTAAGCAGAACAATATCAAAGTCTGTTAAAACCACAGTAAATTAACGTAGCCCTCGAACACTATGTTTAGACGCCCTTGATAAAAACACTCCGCCCTCTGCTTGGCACTGATAAGGCGGCTGGGATAATATTCTAGTCGAAACAGCGAAGGATTCATAGTTCTTTTTACCGAGAAAAATTGCTTCGTCGAGCAGTCGTCAAGCCTTACCCATCGCACTCCAAAGAGAGAGACTCCAATGTGCTGTAAATGTTTTGTTTACTTTCAAATATCTTTCTAATTACTGCTAATTAAATATTAATTAGCAAACGCTTACAATGTACGATTGGACTCATATCATTGAGAAGTGCTCAAAAAACCTAAAAAATGAGCATAAAACTGCTCAAAAACCTTCAAAAATGATCCCAAAACTGCTCATAAACCTTCAAAATGATTCCAAAACTGCTCAGAAACCTACAAAATGAACTTTAAACTACTCACTAACCTACAAAATGAATATAAAAGTGCTCATAAACCTACAAAATGAATCTAAAACTGCTCATAACCCTTCCAATGATCCCAAAACTGCTCATAACCCTTCCAATGATCCCAAAACTGCTCATAAACCTTCAAAATGATCCTAAAACTACTCAGAAACCTACAAAATGAACCTTAAACTACTTACTAACCTACAAAAACATAAAAACTGCTCATGAACCGACAAAATGATCCCAAAACTGCTCAAAAACCCACAAAATGAATCTAAAAGTGCACATAAACCTACAAAATGAATCTAAAAGTGCTCATCAACCTACAAAATGAATCTAAAACTGCTCATCAACCTACAAAATGAATCTAAAACTGCTCATAAGCCTACAAAATGAATCTAAAACTGCTCATCAACCTACAAAACGAATCTAAAACTGCTCATAAGCCTACAAAATGAATCTAAAACTGCTCATAAGCCTACAAAATGAATCTAAAACTGCTCATAAACCCACAAAATGAATCTAAAACTGCTCATAAGCCTACAAAATGAATCTAAAACTGCTCATAAACCTACAAAATGAATATACAACTGCTCATAAACCCACAAAATGAATCTAAAACTGCTCATAAACCTACAAAATGAACATAAAACTGCTCATTAACCTAGAAAACGGTTCAAATTGCTTATTCAGTAATCTCTAAAGAACTTAAAATGTTCATTTAACAGCAAAAACCAACCGCATCAAATCAACACTCACTTGCTCATAGCTCGCTCATTCAGGCTGCCACCGCGCGGCCTATCGGTGCTATCCTCATTGCTGAGCTGCCGACTAGTCAGGTGATTAGATGCGCCATAGACAGGGGATCTACGCCTGTTGGCAACGTTCAAAGCCAATTTAATCTGCTGCTGTTGCTGCTGCTGCTGCTGCTGCTGCTGCTGCTGCAGTCTAGATTGCTGAGTAGTAAATCTGCATTGAAAATCGTTGGGTTCGCTAACAAACATCTCTGTCAGGCTGTTGATAATAAAATTGGCTTCTCTAGATCTTCGACCTCCAATGGGCAGGCTAAGCAACAGCCTGGTAACTAGATCGTGAGCCAACTGGACACCATAGGACGAGCACCTGGCAGGATTACAGCCAGCTAGAGCGGCTGATGTTAGGCTACGAAATTCGTCCGCATTTAGTGAGGCCAGCAGTTCCGGCCGGCGACTGAGAAAGGCTAGAAAGTGCAGCACCGTCAGTGAGACGCCAGGGTCATTGTCGGCGTCGACGTTAGGCTACAATAAGTAAAAAGCTCATTCAAGCAATCACACTTTATAACTGAGCGTTCACCATTTTTTCCTTAGTGTTCACGTTTTTTTACCTAGGCATTCACACTTGTTACCAAGGTGTTCACACTTTATAACTGAGCGTTCACCATTTTTCCTTAGTGTTCACGTTTTTTACCTAGGCATTCTCACTTGTTACCAAGATGTTCACACTTTATAACTGAGCGTTCACCATTTTTCCTTAGTGTTCACGTTTTTTACCTAGGCATTCTCACTTGTTACCAAGGTGTTCACACTTTATAACTGAGCGTTCACCATTTTTTCCTTAGTATTCACGTTTTTTTACCTAGGCATTCACACTTGTTACCAAGGTGTTCACACTTTATAACTGAGCGTTCACCATTTTTCCTTAGTGTTCACGTTTTTTACCTAGGCATTCACACTTGTTACCAAGGTGTTCACACTTTATAACTGAGCGTTCAAACTTTTTACGAGAGTGGTCACACTTTATAACCGAGTTTTCACACATTATATCAAAGCGTTCACACTTTTATTAATGTTTTTACACGTTTTTCCTGAGCTTTTACATTATAGTATATCATTTATTCATTAAATCTTTACTGAGTGTCACATTATGAGGCTAGAATTATGTGGCCATACGCGAAGATAGTGACCATTTTTTTCGAAAAGGCCATTTTCATGTTGCTGACCTCTTCAATGAAACTATCGCCAACGCCGCAACATCCCCTCTGCATCACGGGCAGGAGGTTGGCAATCTGGGGCAGCACTGGGGCCACAGCGTCGGGCACTTCAATTAGCAGCTGAGTTAGCGCCGCCATAGCGCTAGAGGCTAGAGCCAGCTGCTGCGGTTGTAGGCGACGTATGGGCGACGGCTGCTGCTGCTGCTGCTGCTGCTGCTGCTGTCGGAGCAACTGTCCTGCTAGAATCTGACAGACTGCATTAGCCAACTGTTGCTGCAGCTGCAGCTGACACTCCGGCAGGTAAGAAGCCAGCCATCTGACTGCGGCCAACGCTGAGGTGAGAATCGGCAGCGGCTGGGCTGGCTGACGCTGCTGCAGCAGGCTGATTAGTCCGCCGATCAACGGCACGACGGCCTGCTCCAATGGCAGGAGAGGGCGATGCGGAGCCAGTGAGCAGAGGCCGTCGAGTAAGGCGCGCAGCACGGACAGATTGCGCTCAACTGACAGCAGCGGTGCTAACACACAGGTAGCTTCCGTCAGTGGCAGGTAAGTCTTCTGCTTCTGCGCCTGCTTCTGCTCCGACTGCAGCTGGGGTGACCTAGCCGCGGACGACAAGAAGATTCTTCTAGAAGGATAGGCCAGCCGGCCAGTGAGTTCGTCTGTCCGCAGGCTGACGACAAAGTCCACCAGGGCCAGGCGAATATCCCTACTCTGCTGCTGCTGCGGCAGCTGCGACACCTGGCAAATTGCCAAAAGTTGACTAACCGGTTGACCCACTTGACTAACCTGTTGACTCACTTGACAAACCTGTTGACTCACTTTACTAACCTGTTGACTCACTTGACTAACCTGTTGACTCACTTGACTAACCTATTGACCCAATTGACTAACCTGTTGACCCACTTGACTAACCTATTGACCCAATTGACTAACCTGTTGACCCACTTGACTAACCTGTTGACTCACTTGAATAATGTGTTGACCCACTTGACTAACCTGTTGACTCACTTGACTAACCTGTTGACTCACTTGACTAACCTGTTGACTCACTTGAATAATGTGTTGACCCACTTGACTAACCTGTTGACTCACTTGACTAACCTGTTGACTCACTTGACTAACCTATTGACCCAATTGACTAACCTGTTGACCCACTTGACTAACCTATTGACCCAATTGACTAACCTGTTGACCCACTTGACTAACCTGTTGACTCACTTGAATAATGTGTTGACCCACTTGACTAACCTGTTGACTCACTTGACTAACCTGTTGACCCACTTGACTAACCTGTTGACTCACTTGAATAATGTGTTGACCCACTTGACTAACCTGTTGACCCAATTGACTAACCTGTTGACCCACTTGACTAACCTGTTGACTCACTTGACTAACCTGTTGACCCACTTGACTAACCTGTTGACCCACTTGACTAACCTGTTGACTCACTTGAATAATGTGTTGACCCACTTGACTAACCTGTTGACCCACTTGACTAACCTGTTGACTCACTTGACTAACCTGTTGACCCACTTGACTAACCTGTTGACCCACTTGACTAACCTGTTGACCCACTTGACTAACCTGTTGACCCACTTGACTAACCTGTTGACTCACTTGAATAATGTGTTGACCCACTTGACTAACCTGTTGACTCACTTGACTAACCTGTTGACCCACTTGAATAATGTGTTGACCCACTTGACTAACCGGTTGACCCACTTGACTAACCTGTTGACTCACTTGAATAATGTGTTGACCCACTTGACTAACCTGTTGACTCACTTGACTAACCTGTTGACTCACTTGACTAACCTGTTGACCCACTTGACTAACCTGTTGACTCACTTGACTAACCTGTTGACCCACTTGAATAATGTGTTGACCCACTTGACTAACCGGTTGACCCACTTGACTAACCTGTTGACTCACTTGACTAACCTGTTGACCCACTTGACTAACCGGTTGACCCACTTGACTAACCTGTTGACCCACTTGACTAACCTGTTGACTCACTTGAATAATGTGTTGACCCACTTGACTAACCTGTTGACTCACTTGACTAACCTGTTGACTCACTTGACTAACCTGTTGACCCACTTGACTAACCGGTTGACCCACTTGACTAACCTGTTGACCCACTTGACTAACCTGTTGACTCACTTGAATAATGTGTTGACCCACTTGACTAACCTGTTGACTCACTTGACTAACCTGTTGACCCACTTGACTAACCTGTTGACTCACTTGACTAACCTATTGACCCACTTGACTAACCGGTTGACCCACTTGACTAACCTGTTGGCTCACTTGAATAATGTGTTGACCCACTTGACTAACCTGTTGACTCACTTGACTAACCTGTTGACCCACTTGAATAATGTGTTGACCCACTTGACTAACCTGTTGGCTCACTTGAATAATGTGTTGACCCACTTGACTAACATGCTGACCCAGTTGACTAACCTGTTGACCCAGCTGACTAACCTGTTGAGTGTTGACTCAATCGTCAAGCCGAAACAAAAACAAAACAGTTTGACCCTATTAAGGGAAAACGCACCTGATTGGCCAGCAGTTTGTACACTCCAACAGCCGCTGTCGACCAATCGCGACGCAGAGCGGCGTTAAAAGCCGTAGCCAATCCGCGCACAGCGGCTAACAGAGGCGGACCGGCGTTGCCGGACTGGCAGATTTTGGTGGCCCAGACAAGACAGCCACAGCAGAGCGAGTCACAATCGCCATCTTCGTTGACGTCGTCGTCGACGCTATTGGCCAGGCTCGCTAGCCAGTCCAGGCTGAGCTGAACTGCGGCGCAGGCGAATTCCGGTTCGGCTACGCTTTGAAGGCGAAACTCTGTGGCTGTTTGGTTCAGCACGGTCAAGATGGCTAGCCTGGGTGGCGAGTTAAGATTAGGGTCCATTAGCGCGCTGGGATTTTTCAACTGCGGAAAAGTAAATAGTTCCTATATTCCAAGGTCTTACCGCAGAATTTATCTCATGGGAATCTCACTCTGAGAGTCCTAAATCCTGAAATCTCACTCTACACGCAAATCCTCAAATCTCACCATACATTTAAATCCTCAAATCTCACCCTACACTCAAATCCTCAAATCTCACCCTACACTCAAATCCTCAAATCTCACCCTACACTCAAATCCTCAAATCTCACCCTACACTCAAATCCTCAAATCTCACCCTACACTCAAATCCTCAAATCTCACCCTACACTCAAATCCTCAAATCTCACCCTACACTCAAATCCTCAAATCTCACCCTACACTCAAATCTCAGCCTACACTCAAATCTCACCCTACACTCAAATCCTCAAATCTCACCCTACACTCAAATCTCACTCTACACTCAAATCCTCAAATCTCACCCTACACTCAAATCTCACCCTACACTCAAATCTCACCCTACACTCAAATCTCACCCTACACTCAAATCCTCAAATCTCACCCTACACTCAAATCTCACCCTACACTCGAATTCTCAAATCTCACCCTACACTCAAATCCTCAAATCTCACCCTACACTCAAATCCTCAAATCTCACCCTACACTCAAATCTCACCCTACACTCAAATCTTACCCTACACTCAAATCTCACCCTACACTCAAATCCTCAAATCTCACCCTACACTCAAATCTCACCCTACACTCAAATCCTCAAATCTCACCCTACACTCAAATCTCACCCTACACTCAAATCTTACCCTACACTCAAATCTCACCCTACACTCAAATTCTCAAATCTCACCCTACACTCAAATCCTCAAATCTCACCCTACACTCAAATTCTCAAATCTCACCCTACACTCAAATCCTCAAATCTCACCCTACACTCAAATCCTCAAATCTCACCCTACACTCAAATCTCACCCTACACTCAAATCTTACCCTACACTCAAATCTCACCCTACACTCAAATCTCACCCTACACTCAAATTCTCAAATCTCACCCTACACTTAAATTCTCAAATCTCACCCTACACTCAAATTCTCGAATCTCACCCTACACTCAAATCTTACCCTACACTCAAATCTCACCCTACACTCAAATTCTCAAATCTCACCCTACACTTAAATTCTCAAATCTCACCCTACACTCAAATTCTCGAATCTCACCCTACACTCAAATTCTCGAATCTCAGCCTACACTCAAATTCTCGAATCTCACCTTACAATTTAAATCCTTTAATCTCATCTTAAAACTGAACCGTCAAATCAAAGCTACAACTCAAATCCCCAAATCTCATCGCAGTATTTTTCATAGAAAAACAAAAAAGCTGACACTCCCAACCTGTCGCAGGTGTGTTTCGCTTCAGTCCATGCCGAACTCAAAAGTTTTATTCCAGCAAGCGCAACAGCTGTTCTCATATCGCCGGCGTCGTTGTTTTGGTCGTTGCCTAGCAACCGAGGTGCCACTCTAAGGCAATGACGACGCGCCCAGCGGCTATGACAGAGCCCGGCGGCTGCAGTTTCAGCGGGTCTGAGTCGAGCGTAGTTTAGCAGAAGCTCGTGAAGCCGGTCAAAGTCCGCGGCAGAACCTTCAGATGGGGGGTTCATGCCGGATAATGTAATATCTCAGGACAGTTACTCATGAATCTTTTTTTGTTAAAGTAAAATCATAACGAGCCTAGAATGATGTCTGGGTGAGATCTCTCTACTTATCAGATGAGATTTTAGATATAATAACGCCAATATAGGGCGGAGATACCAAGGGTGAGATTTAAAAGTCTGAAGAGATCTCAGTGGTGAGATCATTGATAGTCTGGGGAGATCTCAGGGGTGAGATCCTGGATGATCTAGAGAGATCTCAGGGGTGAGATCCTGGATGATCTGGAGAGATCTCAGGGGTGAGATCCTTGATAGTCTGGGGAGATCTCAGGGGTGAGATCCTGGATGATCTAGAAAGATCTCAGCGTGAGATCTTACAGTGGGGCTAAAATAAACAAATTACCTGTAAACAATCGCTGCTGCTGCTGCTGCTGTTGTTGCTGCTGCAAGCTGAATCCTAGCAGATGTTCAATAGCTAGACAGACCTTCTCCGGATCGCCACCAATAGTATTGACCTCGCGGCAAGCTTCAAAGCATCGATCAAGCAGATCTAATAGTACAGTCCAGCATAACGAACGCAAACTAGGCGCGGTTGCCATGGCCTCTAATAGCCTAGCAACTGAGGCTAGAATATCAAGGGCTAATTGTTGTCGAACCGAATCAGGAGCCCGACCCAATGCCCGGAGCAGGCACAACAGTACACTCGTATAGTTAGGGCACAGCTGGTCAACACGTTGGCCTCGTTCGCCCCACAGAGCTAGAGAAAGACAGGCTAGGGAGCCGCGCACAATGGCCGGACTGCTATCAGGAGATTCTAGCAGAGCGCACAACACTAGCAGGCTGGCCTGGCCCAGGTGTGAGCACAGCAGAGAGTGAATAACGTCCCAGGCTTTGTGAGTCAACTGAAAAAACGGTCAGCAAAAACTACTCATTGAAACGTCTACTCAATAAAGTTGTTCGCGTTTCCACCTTATACTATTTCAGATATGCGCTCGTATTAAGCAACTATTTTGAATCACGTGATTCAATCAAGAGTGCTGTTTTTAGTATAGTTGACCCTATATCACGCCATAGATGCGTGCTGCATTTTCCTGGATATATTTAGCAACTGACCTTGAATTATGTAAAGATAAACAAACTACATTTAATTGCTGACATAGAATCACGCGATTCAAACGTGCTAAATTCAGTAGATGACCTTGAATCACGCAATTCAAACGTGCTCCACTCAGCAGATGACCTTGGATCACGCATGCAATACATATAATACCATCCATGAACTATAAACTTTAATGGGAAAACTAACATTTAAAACCACGTGACGAGAAGTTAACAAATACAATCAGTACACGCACCGCTGGATGAGTAGCCATGAGGCACAGAGCTCTCGCGGTGGACATCAGGCATTCCATTGGCAGACTGTGATGCTGAACCAATTTGCGCAGCAGGCCAACATAGTGCTGGCCGCACTGGTTTATATTGCCAGGCGTCTGGCAGAGCGACCATACTGTGAGAGCCATGTCTCTCACGTGGGCGTGATCAAAATGCCCGGCATTGTGCTCAACTGTGCTCAATAACAATGGAAATAGGGCGTTGGAGACGACGGTGGAGAGGCCGCCACACCTGGCCAGCCAGCGGCAGAGCAGCGGGCCAGCTTCCTCCTCCATCAGGGCCAGGTCCACTCCGCAACGAGTCAGGCATTTGAGAGCCTCGATCCGACTGCACAGCTCAATGGGACTCGAGTCCAGCTTTGAGGGATCGATTGTTTGAGGGGGCTGATAGCTGTACTTTAAGCTTGCTTTGTTTCGTTATTTAGCTTGATTTAACCTATGGGGATTTTAAGTCACTAAGATTTCATCTTTTATGGATTAAATTAACATGGGATTTTATTTGATTGTGGCTTCATAAGTAATTAGGATTTTACTGCTAATTATGAGTTCACGTCGATTCGGCATTTTATCTGATAGGGATTAATCAAATTAGATTTTATTTTTAAACAGAATTTCATATCTAATCAGTATTTCGCTTCTAATAGGGATTTTTACATATAATTGGGATCTAACAGCAAATTGGGATTTTAACGCTAATTGGAATTTCATAGCTAATTGGGATTTCATGGCTAATTGGAATTTCATAGCTAATTGGGATTTCATAGCTAATTGGGATTTCATGGCTAATTGAGATTTCATGGCTAATTGAGATTTCATAGCTAATTGGGATTTCATAGCTAATTGGGATCTCATAGCTGATTGGGATTTCATATCTAATTGGGATTTCATAGCTAATTGGGATCTCATAGCTAATTGGGATTTCATGGCTAATTGGGATTTCATAGCTAATTGGGATTTCATGGCTAATTGGGATTTCATAGCTAATTGGGATTTCATGGCTAATTGGGATTTCATATCTAATTGGGATTTCATAGCTAATTGGGATTTCATAGCTAATTGGGATTTCATGGCTAATTGGGATCTCATAGCTGATTGGGATTTCATATCTAATTGGGATCTCATAGCTAATTGGGATTTCATAGCTAATTGGGATTTCATAGCTAATTGGGATTTCATGGCTAATTGGGATCTCATAGCTGATTGGGATTTCATATCTAATTGGGATCTCATAGCTGATTGGGATTTCATGGCTAATTGGGATTTCATAGCTAATTGGGATTTCATGGCCAATTGGGATTTCATAGCTGATTGGGATTTCATAGCTTATTGGGATTTCATATCTAATTTGGATTTCATGGCTAATTGGGATTTCATGGCTAATTGGGATTTCATGGCTAATTGGGATTTCATGGCTAATTGGGATTCCATATCTAATTGGGATTTCATGGCTAATTTGGATTTCATGGCTAATTGGGATTTCATAGCTAATTGGGATTCCTGGCTAATTGGAATTTCACATAGTTAGAATGGACTGATTTAAGATTTCAGAAGCTAAAAATTAGAAAGAGTTCACATTTCAAGTAGCTATTACAAAAAGTCTACACCCTTACCTCGACCAGCCCAGTGTCCCGTTGCAGAGCCTGAAACACGGCAGCCCGAGTGTAGGCCAGGCAGTGATAATAGGCGCTGGCCAGGGCTGCCAACAGTCGCCAGACAGCGCATCTGGCCTCCAAGCTGCCAATCTGGCGAGGATCAACCAGGTCACGAACAGCCAGCCACAGGCGCTCGAGACCGCCCGATTCTGTCTCTAGGCGACGATTGCCGATTAGCTCAGTCACGTGCTGCATCTGGTGATTGGCCGAGGAAGTGTATAGCATAATTTAACTAATTGTCTGATAAATATCACACTTGTCCTAATTGCCTAATGAATAGCACACCTGTCCTAATTATCTAATAAAAAGCACACCTGTTCTAATTATCTAATAAAAAGCACACCTGTCCTAATTATCTAATAAAAAGCACACCTGTTCTAATTATCTAATAAATAGCACACCTGTCCTAATTATCTAATAAATAGCACACCTGTCCTAATTATCTAATAAATAGCACACCTGTCCTAATTATCTAATAAAAAGCACACCTGTCCTAATTATCTAATAAAAAGCACACCTGTCCTAATTATCTAATAAAAAGCACACCTGTTCTAATTATCTAATAAATAGCACACCTGTCCTAATTATCTAATAAATAGCACACCTGTCCTAATTATCTAATAAATAGCACACCTGTCCTAATTATCTAATAAAAAGCACACCTGTCCTAATTATCTAATAAAAAGCACACCTGTCCTAATTATCTAATAAAAAGCACACCTGTTCTAATTATCTAATAAATAGCACACCTGTCCTAATTATCTAATAAATAGCACACCTGTCCTAATTATCTAATAAATAGCACACCTGTCCTAATTATCTAATAAAAAGCACACCTGTCCTAGTTATCTAATAAATAGCACACCTGTCCTAGTTATCTGATAAATAGCACACCTGTCCTAGTTATCTAGTAAATAGCACACCTGTCCTAGTTATCTAATAAATAGCACACCTGTCCTAATTATCTGATAAATAGCACACCTGTCCTAGTTATCTAGTAAATAGCACACCTGTCCTAGTTATCTAATAAATAGCACACCTGTCCTAGTTATCTGATAAATAGCACACCTGTCCTAGTTATCTAGTAAATAGCACACCTGTCCTAGTTATCTAATAAATAGCACACCTGCCCTAGTTATCTAATAAAAAGCACACCTGTCCTAATTGTCTATCAAATAGCACACCTGTCCTAGTTATCTAATAAAAAGCACACCTGTCCTAATTATCTGATAAATAGCACACCTGTCCTAATTATCTAGTAAATAGCACACCTGCCCTAGTGGGTCGGTGGCAGAGTGGTTATCGCGTTTGCTTCTCGCAACACGGTCCCTAAGTTCGATTCCACCGCGAGGCCACATGAAATTGGGGCGCAGCCGCGGAGAGAAGGCTTGGGGGCTTGTCGTGCAATTTACGCCCTTGAGGGCCAACCTCCAAGGCACAGTGAAATGTACACTGCCTGACGATGAGAAAGTCAGGGCAGATGTACACACCTGTGTGAGCGTATGGCTGCGTACAGTATCTGTGCGCATGTATGCTCAGGAGTCAGCGAAATGGGCAGAATTGCCTCCTCGCTGGTTGCGGATCTAGTGTCACCAAATGATGTGCCACTGCACGCAGCCCTCCTGCAATTATTATTATTATTATTATCACACCTGTCCTAGTTATCTAATGTAGCACTAGTGCAATGCTTCTAGGCCTCACCGCCTCAATTCGCAGCTCCACAGGTTGGCCATAGGACAGCGAATCAATAAGCTGTTGAGACAGCACAGGCTGGTGGTGCTGTTGCTGCTGCTGTTGCTGCAAGAACTGCAACTGCTGCGGTTCCGATGAGGTGGAGCCGGACCTCTTATTGAAGAGGACGCGCAGCTTGTCTGTGATGGAAGAATCCTGCTGCTGCTGCTCCTGCTTTGACTGGAATAAAAATTAACGAACCCGTTTCAGTAGCTGGCTGAACAGAACGCAATGGCTAACTAGGTAAAACACCCAAGATATTATTTACTAATTTATAATAAATACTATTTTTTGTTTATTAGGTGACTTGTGACTGCAAGGCAGCTACATACAGGCATTTAAAAAGCTTCGATACCACAGCAAAGCTCAAAATAGGACTAGAGTCCAGCTTTCCGGTATCGATGGTTAGGGGGGCTGATCTGTACTTTAAGCTTTGTTAGGTGATTTCGCTTGAGAGCGTAGGTAATTGGCATCCCAATCTTAAATTGGGATTTCATATCGAATTGGGATTTCATATCGAATCGGGATTCTGTATCGAATAGGGATTCAATATCCACTAGGGATTCTATATCGAATAGGGATTCTATATATCGAATCGGGATTCTATATCGAATAGGGATTCTATATCGAATAGGGATTCTATATCCACTAGGGATTCTATATCGAATTGGGATTCTATATCGAATTGGGATTCTATATCCAATAGGGATTCTATTTCGAATTGGGATTTCATAAAGAATAGGGATTCTATATCGACTAGGGATTCTATATCGACTAGGGATTCTATATCGAATTAAGATTCTATATCGAATTAAGATTCTGCATCGAATAGGGATTCAAAATCCACTAGGGATTCTATATCGAATTGGGATTCTATATCGAACTAAGATTCTATATCGAATTAGGATTCTGCATCGAATAGGGATTCTATATCCACTAGGGATTCTATATCGACTAGGGATTCTATATCGAATTAAGATTCTATATCGAATTAGGATTCTGCATCGAATAGGGATTCTATATCGAATTAAGATTCTATATCGAATTAAGATTCTATATCGAATTAAGATTCTATATCGAATTAGGATTCTGCATCGAATAGGGATTCTATATCCACTAGGGATTCTATATCGACTAGGGATTCTATATCGAATTAAGATTCTATATCGAATTAGGATTCTGCATCGAATAGGGATTCTATATCGAATTAAGATTCTATATCGAATTAAGATTCTATATCGAATTAAGATTCTATATCGAATTAGGATTCTGCATCGAATAGGGATTCTATATCCACTAGGGATTCTATATCGACTAGGGATTCTATATCGACTAGGGATTCTATATCGAATTAAGATTCTATATCGAATTAGGATTCTGCATCGAATAGGGATTCAAAATCCACTAGGGATTCTATATCGACTAGGGATTCTATATCGACTAGGGATTCTATATCGAATTAAGATTCTATATCGAATTAGGATTCTGCATCGAATAGGGATTCAAAATCCACTAGGGATTCTATATCGACTAGGGATTCTATATCGACTAGGGATTCTGTATCGAATAGGGATTCTGTATCGAATAGGGATTCTATATAGGGATTCTATATCGAATTAAGATTCTATATCGAATTAGGATTCTGCATCGAATAGGGATTCAAAATTCACTAGGGATTCTATATCGACTAGGGATTCTATATCGAATTAGGATTCTGCATCGAATAGGGATTCAAAATTCACTAGGGATTCTATATCGACTTGGGATTCTATATCGAATTAAGATTCTATATCGAATTAGGATTCTGCATCGAATAGGGATTCAAAATCCACTAGGGATTCTATATCGACTAGGGATTCTATATCGAATTAAGATTCTATATCGAATTAGGATTCTGCATCGAATAGGGATTCTATATCCACTAGGGATTCTATATCGACTAGGGATTCTATATCGAATTAAGATTCTATATCGAATTAGGATTCTGCATCGAATAGGGATTCAAAATCCACTAGGGATTCTATATCGACTAGGGATTCTATATCGAATCGGGATTCTGTATCGAATAGGGATTCTGTATCGAATAAGGATTCAATATCGTATTGGGATTTCATATCGAATTGGGATTCTATATCGAATAGGGATTCTATATCGAATTAAGATTCTATATCGAATTAGGATTCTGCATCGAATAGGGATTCTATATCCACTAGGGATTCTATATCGACTAGGGATTCTATATCGAATTAAGATTCTATATCGAATTAGGATTCTGCATCGAATAGGGATTCAAAATCCACTAGGGATTCTATATCGACTAGGGATTCTATATCGAATTAAGATTCTATATCGAATTAGGATTCTGCATCGAATAGGGATTCAAAATCCACTAGGGATTCTATATCGACTAGGGATTCTATATCGAATTAAGATTCTATATCGAATTAGGATTCTGCATCGAATAGGGATTCTATATCCACTAGGGATTCTATATCGACTAGGGATTCTATATCGAATTAAGATTCTATATCGAATTAGGATTCTGCATCGAATAGGGATTCTATATCCACTAGGGATTCTATATCGACTAGGGATTCTATATCGAATCGGGATTCTGTATCGAATAGGGATTCTGTATCGAATAAGGATTCAATATCGAATCGGGATTCTGTATCGAATAGGGATTCTATATCGTATTGGGATTTCATATCGAATTGGGATTCTATATCGAATAGGGATTCTATATCGAATTAAGATTCTATATCGAATTAAGATTCTATATCGAATTAGGATTCTGCATCGAATAGGGATTCTATATCCACTAGGGATTCTATATCGACTAGGGATTCTATATCGAATTAAGATTCTATATCGAATTAGGATTCTGCATCGAATAGGGATTCAAAATCCACTAGGGATTCTATATCGAATTTGGATTCTATATCGAATAGGGATTCTATATCGAATAGGGATTCTATATCGAATAGGGATTCTATATCGAATAGGGATTCTATATCGAATAGGGATTCTATATCGACTAGAGATTCTATATCGAATTAGGGATTTCATATCTAATTGGGATCTATTACGAGAATAATCAAGACTGCATACAATAGATACTTTATCTATTGTGATTTCTTCTATGTTTGGATTCTATCAACGAGTTAGCTGTTCGGTAATTTTTATGACAAAATACAGAACTAACAAATTTAATACCACAAAGTAGAACTGATACGACAGTTTAAATTTAAATAGATTTGTTTAACCAAACAATGTCACGTTTCAACAATTAAAATCGCATTTGTAATTTGTATTTGTTCCTGTGATAGTTGGAACTAATATGATAACCAAATGCGCGACACGAAATGCAGCACACAGGCAAGTCGAGAGTTTAACAAAATATAAAATAGCCTAAACTATGTCCTAGTCCGTTAGATTACTTTTTTATTTTCTAATTTATTTATTTTATCTTTCTTCAGCGCACTTCAGCCGAAAGAAGCCGGTCAGTTTCATGTCGGCCTCTTTTAGTACATCGCCAACCAATCGCGTCTCGTCTAATAGAAATTCCTGCCGAATAAGCGCGTCCTCCGCATCCGGGTTGGCATTTGGTTCCGGCGAGTCTAACCTGAAATCAAAAGTGCACAATTCAAATTTATTTACTTTTTTAATTTTTGTAGACTAACCAATTGCAAAATCGTAACCTTATTTAATAAAATAAATTTGTTGCTTAGTAAAATGCTTTTGCCACAAAAATAGCGATCCAACAGTATGATTTCCCTACTTTTTAGCATAAAATCCTAGCGTTGGAATTTCAAAACCACGCTTTCTAAAAAAGATTTTACAAGTCACTATTAAACTGACTGTCCCAGTCACTATTAAACGACACCAGGATTCCCCGAGATCCGACATCAGGATTCCCCGAGATCCGACACCGGGATTCCCCGAGATCCGACACCGGGATTCCCCGAGATCCGACATCAGGATTCCCCGAGATCCGACATCAGGATTCCCCGAGACCCGACACCGGGATTCCCCGAGATCCGACATCAAGATTCCCCGATATCCGACACCGGGATTCCCCGAGATCCGACATCAGGATTCCCCGAGATCCGACACCGGGATTCCCCGAGATCCGACACCGGGATTCCCCGAGATCCGACATCAAGATTCCCCGATATCCGACACCAGGATTCCCCGAGATCCGACACCAGGATTCCCCGAGATCCGACACCGGGATTCCCCGAGATCCGACATCAGGATTCCCCGAGATCCGACACCGGGATTCCCCGAGATCCGACACCGGGATTCCCCGAGATCCGACATCAGGATTCCCCGAGATCCGACATCAGGATTCCCCGAGACCCGACACCGGGATTCCCCGAGATCCGACATCAAGATTCCCCGATATCCGACACCGGGATTCCCCGAGATCCGACATCAGGATTCCCCGAGATCCGACACCGGGATTCCCCGAGATCCGACACCGGGATTCCCCGAGATCCGACATCAGGATTCCCCGAGATCCGACATCAGGATTCCCCGAGACCCGACACCGGGATTCCCCGAGATCCGACATCAAGATTCCCCGATATCCGACACCGGGATTCCCCGAGATCCGACATCAGGATTCCCCGAGATCCGACACCGGGATTCCCCGAGATCCGACACCGGGATTCCCCGAGATCCGACACCGGATTCCCCGAGATCCGACACCGGGATTCCCCGAGATCCGACACCAGGATTCCCCGAAATGGCGATCGATAAGGAAATAAATAAACAAATTTGAATAAAAGCGAGCCACAAACCTAGCAGGATTTCGACCAACAATGTGCTGGCACAGTTGGTAGGCCAGCTGTTCGCTGCCACCTGTGTAGGCCACAGCCGCGGCGTATCGGCCAAACAGAAAACTGGCGCCATCAACTGGCGATTGAGACGACTCAACCTGCCAAGGCGAGTGACAGTAGAGAGCCAACTGGTCCGGCTGGGCGTTGAACACTAGAGCCCGGCCGCAGACAATATTCTCGCCGACGCTGCCAACGGTGCTAGCAATGGAATCGGCCATGGAATGACCGTTTGTTAGAGCCAGACTAAGCAGGGTGTCTCTAGGGACCAGGGTGACGCCCTGCTGGCAAACCGAATCAAATTTGTCCGACAGACGATTGCAAGCGTCCGATAGTAGGGCCTATATTGATGGTGTTAGCATTTGAAAACAAACTCTTTATATATATTTGTGCGATAAAAATTAGAGCAACACGTCAGGAGTTCGAATCCTGGCCTTAGAGAAAAACGCGAAATTCCTGTGGTAATTAAACCACTGTACACTTCTGAAGGATTGCGGACTATTTAGAACGCACCTGAAATTTAGCATTTCGCGCCACAAAGTCAGTCTCACAGCGCAGCTCTAGCAGTGTCAGCCGATTCGGATTCGTTGGTCGCCGAACAATGCCAAGGAGACCCTAAGGTTGAAAGAAATTACTAAATTGTTCATTGAAAGCAAAAAATGCTTTAAACGGATATTTTAAGAATTATAGCCTAGTGATTAGAGCGTGGGACTCAATACTTGAATGGTCGCGGGTTCGATTCCCGACTCCACTGAACTCTACATTGCTTCAATTCACCCAGCTGGAGTAATTAAGGGTGGGTGTGGCGTCACCCCAGTCCATGGACTGAACAGCCGTACGCAGACTTCAGACGCGCCGCGTAATAGCTGCGGCTGTGCTGTCGACTGCACATCTGGCCCAATTGGTGAAGGTGTCATCAGGGGGTGCCACTTTGCCACAGACTAAGTTGACTTGTCCCTAAGTTCCGCGGCGAGGCCACATTTATTTAGGGCGCAGCCGCGGAGAAAAGACATTTGGGAAATTGTCGTGCAATTCAAACCCTTTAGGGTCAACCTCTAAGGCACAGTGAGAGTGTACACTGCCTGACGATGTCAGTAAGTCAGGGCAGATGTACACACCTGTGTGAGCGTATACCGATACAGTATCTGTGTGCGTGTGTGCTCAGGAGCCAGTGAAAATGGCAGAATTGCCTCCTCGCTGGCTGCGGGTCTATTGTCATCAAATGATAATGCCATTGCCCGCAGCCCTCCTGACAATTTAATATTAAACGTTGTAATAATTTATTTTTATTTTTTGCCAGCACCTTCTCTCACCTGCTGCGCAGTCCTATCAACAAGCTTCTCAGCCTTAGCCCAGCCCTCGGCTTGGGCACGTTCGTCTAACCAAGCTCTCGCAGCCGCGGCGTCGCCGTCGAAACGATTCAAAGCCTGCCTGCAGGCAAGAATAGGGTAGCCGGTCGATTGCCTGAGCTGCATCAGAGCCTGCTTGGTGGCACCGGAACACATGGCCAGCAAGTGTGTTAGGCGCATGTTCTATGCCGACTGGCAAGTCTGGCAAGGATGAAAAATTGATTTCTTTGCACACTTATTAGCTATTTTTAAGTATGACTAAACTACGGCAATTTTTCGCTTATCAACGCTCCATTGCTGAAGGATTTGACCCACCATGAAAATTCATAAAGGATTTGACCTTGAAGGATTTCAAAGATAATTAAACAGTGTTACCGTGAAATATCAAGGAGGATTCGGCCTGCCCTGAAGGATCAAGGGCATTTGACCCTGAAGGACCAAGGGGATTTGACCATGAAGGATCAAGAGGATTTGACCCTGAAAGAATCAAGGGGATTCGACCCTGAAGAATCAAGGGGATTTGGCCCTAAACGACCAGGGGGATTTGACAATTAAGGATCAAGAGGATTTTACTCTGAAGGATCATGGGGATTTGACCCTGAAGGACCAAGGGGATTAGACCCTGAAGGATCAAGGGGATTTGACCCTGAAGGATCAAGGAGATTCGACCCTGAAGAATCAAGGGGATTTGGCCCTAAACGACCAGGGGGATTTGACAATTAAGGATCAAGAGGATTTTACTCTGAAGGATCATGGGGATTTGACCCTGAAGGACCAAGGGGATTAGACCCTGAAGGATCAAGGGGATTTGACCCTGAAGGATCAAGGAGATTCGACCCTGAAGAATCAAGGGGATTTGGCCCTAAACGACCAGGGGGATTTGACAATTAAGGATCAAGAGGATTTTACTCTGAAGGATCATGGGGATTTGACCCTGAAGGACCAAGGGGATTAGACCCTGAAGGATCAAGGGGATTTGACCCTGAAGGATCAAGGAGATTCGACCCTGAAGAATCAAGGGGATTTGACCCTAAACGACCAAGGGGATTTGACAATTAAGGATCAAGAGGATTTTACTCTGAAGGATCATGGGGATTTGACCCTGAAGGACCAAGGGGATTTGACCCTGAAGGATCAAGGGGATTTGACCCTGAAGGATCAAGGGGATTCGACCCTGAAGAATCAAGGGGATTTGACCCTAAACGACCAAGGGGATTTGACAATTAAGGATCAAGAGGATTTTACTCTGAAGGAACAAGGGGATTCGACCCTGAAGGATCCAGGGGGATTTGACCCTGAAGGATCAAAGAGGATTTGACTCTGAAGGATCCAGGGGATTTGAACCTGAAGGACGAAAGACGATTTGACCCTGAAGGATAAAGTGAATGATATGAGAATAAAAATAAGACTATAGCTGCATGCAAATAAGTTGCTTCATTTAATGGTTCTGTACTTAAATTAAAGAAAATAAGAAATAGAAAACAAGTCCATAGTAGAAAATTGTTTATTTCAAAAATTGGCCGATCGGCATGTTACATTTTATCATAACTACAGTGCATACAAGAAACCAAGAAAAAGGGAATTCACAAAATTGTTGTAAAAGTTTTTTATAATGAAATCAGATTTTATCAAATTGTTAGAAATTTCATGATTTTTACTAGAAACATTTGGGTTGTACTTATTATAGATGAATAAACTAATGGCTTGCAAAACAACAATCAAATTCCTTTTTCATTTAAAGGTGCAAGACTTTGATAAAATTTTAACAAAAATAATGTACAGTTACTGAAATATATTGATTTGAAGTATAAATACAAAAATGAAATGAAAATGGTGCCAACTGAAACACAGTAAAAAACATAAATTTTATCAATAGCTACAGAAGTACGAATGAATGTTAAACAGTATAAATAATTTTCACACAAAGAGAGCAACTAAAAACTATGATGTAAAATTTAGACAAATTGTTGAAATTTTAAGTGTTAAAATAATAAATAGATAAACAATACTTATTTTAAACATTAGCAACATGTTGAAGTTAAGCCTAGGGGTTCTTTACAATTTCTTCTTTTACAGTTTTAGTCCACAATTAAGGTCACACATTTGAAAACTATGTAACGGGTTAGATAAACTCAGTTGACTGCTATATTTTATAAAGCTTATAGAAGCTTGTGTACACCAAATATTAGAATATAAATGATTGAGTTAAAAAATCAACAACAAGATCAATGATCAAAACTTTATGTCCAATATCTTAGTATTAGCAAGCCAGAACAATATTGATTAATATGCTAGATATTGACATTTTTCCTTAAATAAGAGAATATACAAGACATATCTAGATAGAACTCAGACTTTTTAAGACAGACTTAACTGCACATCAAACTAGCTGGCTACCCAATTTATTTATCATGTAAAGTTATAATTATCCAAATAGACCTTGAAAAAAATTGAGAGCTTATGTGTATGGTAGCCATTCACACAGTTTCAAAGTTGTCTTTAGTACCCACCTAATAGTTGAAAAAATGTAGTCAAAGAAAGCTACTTGCAGCTATAGTAGCTACGAATTTACAGCATTTTTTTCATTTTCTGACTGGTAGCCATTAGTTTACAACCACTATAAGCCTACAAATAACAATGCCCACAACAAGCATGATCAAGGCTTCAAGTTTCATGTTTTAGAAGCTATCTGATGCATTAGAAGCTAATGTTTTATTAAATCAAATGTGGCATGTTACATAAAAATGTATAAGAATTCGCATAAATCTTTTCTTTTGTATTTCTTATTCAATTTGCACCAAGCTCTAATAGAGATAATTTCAGTTCTAATGTGGCATGCACACTATTTAAAAAGTTGCTGAAACATCTAAAATTTTGCTCATACAAGCTCTCAATAAAATCGAATGAACAGTAGGTCTAGCAGCTCTAGCTTTAGTTGTACTTGCTACTATTTTAAGAATAATATAAATTCTGTCATTTGCTTGTCACATTTAAGCTAAGTCTTTCTAATATGTGACTTCGTATGTTTTAAATAAGTCTTTGCGTAATTGGGTAAGCACAAAATCCAAATAAATATTCATATTACAGTTTTACATTGACATTGACATTGACATTGCAAGGAATTCAGTGAAATAAAAACGAAATGGAACCACACAAAATCACAAGAAGAATAGAAGCAGCAGCTTGACGATGAGCAAAGTTGCAACCATTCCAATCATTACAGAAGCAGTACTTCTTAAATTCGTCAATATCTTCGTCAATTTTCTTGTCGGGTCTCTGGTCCAGAGTATTTTGGAATGTCTTGGAATAGATGCAGTATCCGTGACGACGAATCATAGGCATTTCAGTTCTGTGAACTGTCGCATCTAAAAAGCCATCGAGACAACCGCGAGTGACATATTTCTGCCCACCAATGCTCTCGACGTACTTTACGCAATAGTTGACATCCAGCTTTGAGTTGTCACACTGTTTCCAGTGCTGCAAGCGAATATCCAAAGACTCTCCACATCCAGACTGACCACTGTGGCATCGATAGCACCAAGTTTCAGCTGCATAACAGGAGCCGAAAGTGAGAAGCGCGAAAATCAATAGGCTTAGAATCTGCATATTAGCTTACTTCCGTTTTATTCGAAATGACCATACACAAAAAATTATTAATAACCCTAAATGTGACTTTCGGAGAAAGATAAAAATTTCCTTATAGTTAAATATGTAGTGATTTTAATTATTAATATGTAAATAACCAAATCAATGTAATTCAGAATAATTATTAGCAAAAATAATGTCTTAACTGCGCAAACAAACTAAAAAATACTCAAGCGAAAAAAATTCTGACGAAAGTTTTTGTTTAAACTAATATGTCGTTCGTACCTAAAGACTCTGTCCTAAATAATAATCACAAAACACAGTTATTTTTTAAATAGATTTTACAAGCCACTATTGAACTGACTGTCCCAACTGGTTAAAAAATTCCATGAGAAAATTCCCAGGTCCGAAATCCGAAATCCAACACAGGGATTCCTCCCAAATCCTACACTTGGATTGATGTGACGAAGTTGTGGAAAGAATGATGAAGACCAATGATCACTCGATTGTGGTGCTGCGGTATGTACTAACGAATAATATCATGTAAGCGTTGCCAACCTGGCGGCCTTATTTATAGACGATAATATTAACTAGTTGGGCGACTTATGATCTAATCAGGTTTAAATCTGTTTAGTGTTTATATTCAATGTTATATGGGTTGATCGGCTGCGTTTGGTAAGGGACGGGCGGCGGCAAGGCTCTGCTTAAAACAGTTCGACAGCGTGTTAGATAAATATAGTACAATAATACTCATACTAATACGCATACAGAAATAAGCAATAAAAATAATCTGTCATGCAAGGTGAGGAACCATGCAAGTTCTACCTTTGTAATTCATCTTAGAACAGAAAAGAATTGTGCAACAATACTTGTAAATACATATGCAAAGTCAAATTACGAATAGAACTAAGATTATATGTATAGTGAATAATTTCGCATGTATACTAGTATTGTTATAATGAATAAGAGTACAAAATAAAATAGATTACAATAAAAATATACGATTACGATTGATACAACCGTCACAAGGAAATTACTTGCTCAGGCTTTGTTGAGTTTACAAGAATAGTGAAGAACCAATAATAGGAAAACTTTTAAATATATTATAGATACTAATTCGTTGCAGATACTTACAATTGTTCTTGTACATGTGTTTTTTACATTTTTACTACTCGAAAAATTTAGCGACTGTGTGTGAGCGTCGAGGACTACACTATACGCTAGAATATTATGTTGGCATGTATAAGTATAAATGCATATATGTATACAAGTTACTCGAGTCGTCCTTGGTGAGCTTCTCAGTTTTAAAAGTGGATCGAGGACAGTGTCGGAATTTGTTTAACACCCTCGTGTTTGTTATGTGCACTCGCAATATCTGCCGTTCTATGGAAATTTTTCCCCAATCCGAGGTACACAGCAAGCTAGTTGTATCTTTCCGTGCACTCTCTTTAAACCTCTTTCGTGGAATTAAAGTCAGTCAGAAAAAACGCATTGATATAATTCGAAACGTGGGTAAAATTCTTCCACAGGTAAATAAAAAAGGATCGAACTTCAAAAATAACTTTTCGATTCGTACACTGCAATTACATGGCCTTGTTTGTTCTCAACCCTTTTGACGATAGTTGAGGTTCGGACGATTTTGGAAAATAGTTTTTTGGACTATAGTGCGTGCAACTGCAATTACACATACGTGTACGTCACGTACAGTACAGGTAATTACACGAGAAGTGTACAAAGAAGTAAAACAAGGTCTGGATCATGTAGCGAGCAGTTAGCATATTTTATTGATGATTGATGTTATTTTTTGCATACAACTCCGGTTCAAAAACTGCACGTTTTATACGTTTAACGGACCGCAGTGGAAGTGTCCGCAGTTTTAAAATTGTATTTTTACGCAAGCTCAAACGAAAGTTCATTAATTATACATCTGTTAGAATTTTACGTAAAATTTTGGTTCAATAAAATAATTGTTTGCACAATTTATCACGTATGCAATGTGTTTGCTTGCGGAGTCGTTCATTCACAAAACCAGACCGAAAATTGTGTTTATGAAATAATATTTTTACTATTTTTTCGTAGTTCAAGTGCCCCATTTTTTCCAGAAGAACTCTTGACTGCCAGCAGCGTCCGGGATAATTGTAGGATCGCCTGGCTTCCATTCTGCTGGGCAGACTTCGCCGTGCAAATCCGTGTGCCTGAAGGCGGCTACGAGACGAAACAACTCGTGATGATTGCGACTGATCTGCAGCGAATTAGGGGTGGTTTAGATCGACCGGCTGCAGCTATAACTGAGGGCAATGACACAACATTCATTAGACCCGCAGCCACGACATCTGCCCTGACTTTCTCATTGTCAGGCAGTGTACACTTTCACTGTGCTCTGGAGGTTGGCTTTGGAGTTGGGCGTGAATTGCAGGACAAGCCCCCAATCCTTCTTTCCGCGGAATCGAGCTCAGGATAGAATGAGCTCAGGATCGAGCTCAGGTAGAATGAGATCAGGATCGAGCTCAGGTAGAATGAGCTCAGGATCGAGCTCAGGATAGAATGAGCTCAGGATCGAGCTCAGGTAGAATGAGATCAGGATCGAGCTCAGGTAGAATGAGATCAGGATCGAGCTCAGGTAGAATGAGCTCAGGATCGAGCTCAGGTAGAATGAGATCAGGATCGAGCTCAGGTAGAATGGAAGTCCGATGGAGGCAATTTATTTTCTTGAATAATATTAGTCAGTTACCGATTAAAAATTGGTATCCGCATTAGTCCCAGTCCACAGACTGAATAGCTGTCTAAGGTGTGATTTTTATCTATTCTTTTTAGTCATGTCTGTTCATTATCCATGTTGAACAGTAGTATAGTCGAGGCAGGGAACATACTATATTTCATGACTTTACATAAGTCAGTAATCCTCACCTCTGGATGATTTATAGTCACGTGGCGCAGACGTCCAGTTTCGTTAACAATCACGTGACCTCGGAAGAGGCCGCCACCGTTGCTGCCGCGCTGCCACATGCCAAACACGCTGCTGAACTCGCCGTGTGGGTCGCAGATGACCGGGTAGGACAGGCAGCGCGACTTGCCCTCAACGCCCTCCTCAGTCATCCAGATGCCAACCTGTTCGGTCGTGGCATCGACCACGCCAACAACGTAGGTCTTAAACTTTTCGTGCAGCTCCTTGACCATCTCTTCGCCCAATTGGGCCAGCTCGGCGAAGCACGACGGCTGACGAGAAGAGCGCTTAGCGCTGGGCACGAATATCACCACCAAATAGTGATTGGTGGACTTGTACGCCTGCGTGATTAGAAGCTCCCGTACTTTAAATACTGGGGCAAGCACCTCGATTTCCCTGGTTTTTACTGCGGTGGATGTTACTGAAGTGGTTGTTACTGAAGTGGTTGTTACTGAAGTGGTTGTTACTGAAGTGGTTGTTACTGAAGTGGTTGTTACTGAAGTGGTTGTTACTGAAGTGGTTGTTACTGAAGTGGTTGTTACTGAAGTGGTTGTTACTGAAGTGGTTGTTACTGAAGTGGTTGTTACTGAAGTGGTTGTTACTGAAGTGGTTGTTACTGAAGTGGTTGTTACTGAAGTGGTTATTACTGAAGTGTGTAATAACTCAAGAGTCAAGCTGTGTGTGGTGTGAAGAAAAAGGTGAGCCCTCTAAGTAGGGCGAGACTGTATTTATGTTGTCTCAACGTTGTCTCAACGTGCCACCGCTACGATCAACGTGCGCGTGATGGGCATGCACATAGTGAGCGAGAGTTAGTGAAATGTACATATTAGATTGACCGGCAAAGCGATGCGTGAGCTAGTAGACTACTGCATGACAAAGTGGTTGTTACTGAAGTGTCCAAGAGGATTTGCGACGTCGCAGAGGGCTCGCCTGGGCGGCTTTCCGCTCAGTTCGAGTCGTGCTTCAAAGCGACGCCCTGCCAGATCTGCTGAGGACCCGACTGTTCCAGGCGGTTGTGGAAACCGTGCTTTTCTACAATGCCGAAACCTGGACCATGACGGAGGTGCTGCAACGTCAGCTGGACGCAGCTCACTCCAGCCTGCTGCGCGCTGCCTTCAGCATCCACCGCCACACCGATTATGTCACAAACTCTATCAACGGGCAAAGCTGAGCCCTCCAAGCGTGATCCTGCGACAACGGCGCCTGAAGCTGACGGGTCACGCTCTCCGCACTGAGTCCTACTGCCCGGAGCCGCTGCAGGAGGTTTTGCTGCACACGCAGCAGGGTCCATACCGGCGAGGTCAGGCGCGATCCCGGAGGTTCATCGACTGTCTGTTAGAACACGCCAGGGCGCCCGATCAGGCTATTGGCGCTGCCTTCATCAGAGACTGTGCGGCCAGACGTGTTTTTTTGACAATGCCCCTCTTTTCAGGCCACTTGTGGTCGGTGGACATTGTACTTATTGTATTGTATTGTATTGTATTGGTTGTTACTGAAGTGGTTGTTACTGAAGTGGTTGTTACTGAAGTGGTTGTTACTGAAGTGGTTGTTACTGAAGTGGTTATTACTGAAGTGTGTAATAACTCAAGAGTCAAGCTGTGTGTGGTGTGAAGAAAAAGGTGAGCCCTCTAAGTAGGGCGAGACTGTATTTATGTTGTCTCAACGTTGTCTCAACGTGCCACCGCTACGATCAACGTGCGCGTGATGGGCATGCACATAGTGAGCGAGAGTTAGTGAAATGTACATATTAGATTGACCGGCAAAGCGATGCGTGAGCTAGTAGACTACGGCATGACAAAGTGGTTGTTACTGAAGTGTCCAAGAGGATTTGCGACGTCGCAGAGGGCTCGCCTGGGCGGCTTTCCGCTCAGTTCGAGTCGTGCTTCAAAGCGACGCCCTGCCTGTTGTGGAAACCGTGCTTTTCTACAATGCCGAAACCTGGACCATGACGGAGGTGCTGCAACGTCAGCTGGACGCAGCTCACTCCAGCCTGCTGCGCGCTGCCTTCAGCATCCACCGCCACACCGATTATGTCACAAACCAGGCCCTCTATCAACGGGCAAAGCTGAGCCCTCCAAGCGTGATCCTGCGACAACGGCGCCTGAAGCTGACGGGTCACGCTCTCCGCACTGAGTCCTACTGCCCGGAGCCGCTGCAGGAGGTTTTGCTGCACACGCAGCAGGGTCCATACCGGCGAGGTTAGGCGCGATCCCGGAGGTTCATCGACTGTCTGTTAGAAGACGCCAGGGCGCCCGATCAGGCAAATGGCGCTGCCTTCATCAGAGACTGTGCGGCCAGACGTTTTTTTTGACAATGCCCCCCTATTCAGGCCACTTGTGGTCGGTGGACATTGTACTTATTGTATTGTATTGTATTGTATTGGTTGTTACTGAAGTGGTTGTTACTGAAGTGGTTGTTTGTTACTGAAGTGGTTGTTACTGAAGTGGTTGTTTGTTACTGAAGTGGTTGTTACTGAAGTGGTTGTTACTGAAGTGGTTGTTACTGAAGTGGTTGTTACTGAAGTGGTTGTTACTGAAGTGGTTGTTACTGAAGTGGTTGTTACTGAAGTGGTTGTTACTGAAGTGGTTGTTACTGAAGTGGTTGTTACTGAAGTGGTTGTTACTGAAGTGGTTGTTACTGAAGTGGTTGTTACTGAAGTGGTTGTTACTGAAGTAGTTTTTGTTAAAACTATTTGCAGGAGGTCTTATACGAGCAATACTTGATTGAAACCATGCTTCCTTCAAGCTAAAGTGTTGCATCATCCGGTTCATAAAGCTAAAAGTCTTGCATAAGGCCTCACCTGCAAGTCCAGATCGCCAACATCGTCGCCAAGGATGGCCGTGCCAGACAGATCGGGCAGACAGTCGCCGATACACACGGGGTCCTGGCCAGGCATTGCAAGTTAAACTGGCTGCTTTTCAATAGAAGCAGTTTTATTAGGAATTAGTTGCTATGCTTTTCAATGAAAAAGGGCAGACGTTTTGAGGCATGAGCTCATTAGCGGCCTTTGGTGTCAAATATAACAATATAAGACCTAGAATGTTGAGTTAAGTTTGAGTTGCATCGCTAACTGCACCTTATAACATAGACTATGATTTTAATAGTCGAATCGGTATCGGTTTTGACACTCTAGACAAGGCCACGGCCAGAGCAAGCCCAGTCTTGGCTGCAGAGATGGCTTGGCCATAGACTAAAAAATGGAATATCAAAATGAGAATAAGACGCTCAATATGAGACCGGGAGTGAACGTAATTTATTTGCTTTACACCATACAAACAGCTAAGGAGAAAATAGGCAATACACAAGAAGCAGAATAGCATATCGAAATGTTTAGTCCATCACTGAAGTCAGCCTGGCGGACTGCGTTAGAAGGCTTCGATATTTGCCTCAGAATTTATCCTCACCCTCACGTCAGTGCCTTTGACAGCCAACTCCACGGTGTATAGCAGACCGTGCAGTATTCGGTCCACGCACTTGTAGCTGACTTGCGGCTTTCCCGGAAACTGCGCAGCCAGACGTGAGGACATTTCTTTGAGTGTGAGGAAGGGATTTTCCTCCAGCGTCTCAGTCAGGAAGTCTCTCATCTCGTTGTCAGCCTTGAAATTTTCTTCTCTCCGACCGCCACGAGGTAGGGATTCAACTCTGCCATGGAGGCGGAACTCCGCAGCGATCCTAAAGGCGGACGCTCTCTTGATCTTGAGAATTTGAGCAGCAGCTAGGATGGTTGATCCATTGTTTACTGCGTCGATCAGACGCTGACGGTCTGCTGCAGGAATCGATGGTGCCATAACAGTGAAATCCAAGGGGTCAGATGCAACCCAAGGGGTGAAGAAAGAGAGCTGGCTGAGGGTCAGAGGGTTAGAGCGATATCTGAAGGCTTTCACTCCCGGTCTCATATTGAGTGTCTTATTCTCATTTTGATATTCCATTTTTAGTCTATGGCCAAGCCATCCCTGTAGCCAAGACTGGACTTGCTCTGGCCGTGGCTAGCCTGGGCTTGCTTGCGATCCTATGCAGTCTTATTTTGAATGTCTAAAGTCTTATCTAGAGTGTCAAAACCTATACTATATTACGAGGGGTGTCCAAAAAGTAGTGATACTTTTGCTCGTACAGCCTTACTGCATGCTTGAAAATCAGCAAGTTTGGTGTTGTTGGAAAGCGAAAAATATCAGCTTTAATTTGACTGCAAACATTTAACAAAAACACAACCTATAACAAAGTTATGAATAGAAACACACAACATGGTCAGCCATAGAGTTACAATGAATTTATGCATGGTGTAACAGGTCAAGAAGTTTCGACAGTTAGTATGACTCATCATCATCAGGGAGGGAAGCTTTCTCGACATAATTACCCCCCGATTGCACGCACTTCTCCCAGCGACGAAACAAGTGATCAATCGCATCTGCGTAGATCTGTCGCGGAATCACGTGCAAAAGTACTCTGCGGACTTCCTGTTCCAGGTGATCACGGCTGACATGGACACGGCCCCTCAGGTGGCGCTTCAATTGAGGGAAAAGGGCAAAATCCGCAGGCGCGAGATCTGGCGAATATGGCGGATGAGGCAGAAGGTCAAACTTTAGCTTTTTGATGGCCTCCATTGTTTGGTGGGCAGTGTGCGGCCGGGCGTTGTTATGATGCAGGATGACTGGCTTGACTCCCGAGCGCCGCTTATTTTGGATGTCTGCCTTCAGGCTTGCAAGGAGAGACGAATAACGGTCTGCGTTGATCATCGTATTCGGCTCCAGGAAGTCAATGGTGATTGGGCCATTACAGTCAAAGAAAACTGACAGCATGATTTTCTTACAGTGAGTTTCACGGCGAGCCTTGAGTGGTGGGTCGGAACCCTTAAGTGTCCACACTTTAGACTCTTGCTTTGTCGGCGGGTCAAAATGTGGAACCCACGTCTCGTCGCCAGTAACAATCAACTGGCGGAACTGATTCCAGCCACCGCGTTGACTTACCAGATTCAGGTTCCCTTGGCATGTCTGCTGGCGTTGCAGTCGCATATCAGCAGTGAGGAGCTTTGGGACCCAGCGGGCGCTCAGCTTAACGAAGTTCATATTGGTCAGGCAGAGATGAACCGTTGATCGTGGCGTGTCGAGTCTGTCAGCAATCTCACGAATTGTCATTCTGCAGTCTTCTTCCAGCAGATCAAGAATCCGGTCAGCCAAAGCCTTTGAGCTTGGTGTAGATGGCCTTCCTGGCCTTGGCAAGTCAGCCAAATTTGTTCTTCCTGACTCAAATTGCTCGACCCATCTGTACACCGTCATGCGACTTACTGCTTCGGCTCCGTGAATGCTGCACAGATGATGGTAAATCTCCTGTCCACTTTTCCCAATACTCCATAGTGTGTGAATTGCGTGCCGCTGTCCTTCCTTTGAGCGCACGTCCATAACTGTCAGTTGAACAGAATCTGGTCTTGAAAAAGCAAGCACTTGTGAAAGAAAAATGAGCTGGCAGTGCAGAAGCAGGCAGGCAGGCAGAAGCAAGCAGGCAGTGCGAAGAAGACTTAGCCACAATTTACCACAGACAAAAAAGCAACCCTCGTACGCTCGTAAAATGCTACCCCAGTATTTATTGGTTTACATTTATTGATTTGTTAAGCTCTAAAGCTTCATGAATCTTTGAGGCAGATAAAACTCAACAAAGTCAACCATACAGTATTTTTGTAAGTCTATGAGCAACCCTTGCTCAAATAGACAGTGATAACGTTTTTTAAAAACAACATATGAGGATGATTTTTTAGTCAAATTAAGGCTGATATTTTTCGCTTTCCAACAACACCAAACTTGCTGATTTTCAAGCATGCAGTAAGGCTATACGAGCAAAAGTATCACTACTTTTTGGACACCCCTCGTACAATATATGCATTAATGTGAATTCAGCTTTGATTCTTGCTAAAAAGGAAGGAATCTTCCGTCTAATACAAAATACTCAAGCGTCAAACATTTGACACTTATCGTCGAACACAAAACATATGTCTAACAAAGAACACTTCTGTCTTCAGTATAAGAAAAATCATTCTTTGCTTGATTAAGAATCGTTCTAATTTATATGTGCCAGAAGCATGTACTCGTACTTTTCTCGGACTGAAAAATCCGAAGTACCTAAACTTATATTTTCCGTTTATAACTACTGACGAATAAAAAAGACAAAGCAAAAAATCATGTTCTGCGATTTTTAATTCAAAGATAAAAAAGTGACTAAAGTTGGAAGCAATGATTTGCTATGACTAAAAACCAGCTGTTATAAAAACAACAATACAATGCAAAATTAGACAGGTGAAGCGAGTAGCTAAAAATGATATGAAGAGATAAATTTACGATAAAAAAGTATTCAAGGAAGTTTTTAAGGAAGCTCAGCTATAAAGCCAAAAGCCGAGCAAAACATTTCACTGGTAACTTTACTTTACAACACAAAAAAGTAAGCTGCGATGCCTACTGACAGTAGTATTTTGAGAAATAGTTTTTATTCCGTATCGAGAAATTTCCGGTAAGCTAAGCTGCGTTTAAAACCTTGATTTGAAAGATAAAACTATTTAAATAACTGGAAGCAGTAAAATTAAATGATATTAAGCTGTGCAAAGGCATAACAAATATGAAACTGATGGTTTTTAGCACTACAAAAGGCAATAAAATTAATTTTGCGCGACCGACACCGAGACAAGACAATTTGCTTAACACAAGCAAAGAATATTATAGGATACTGTAAGCAATGATTCCAATAAAATGAAAGAAATTCGACGGAATTAAATATTTGGAAAATTAAAAAACAGCAACAAGCCAGGCTTATCTTGTACTACGCGTTAATAAGTTTATTTTTTGTTTAAAATGGCGATCACGAACTCCATAAGTTATAACAAACGCATCCGATTTAAAAAATTCTTTGATCATCAGCAAGTATGAACTCGCTCGACATAATGTAGCTCTCTCTGCATATTCTTTGCTGCAGTGAGGTTAAAATGTTTCGTCATCATCGCCTGCAGCTGGTTCTAGAATTGATGGATAGTATGTGTCAAATTCAAAATAAAATAAATTCACCGGTTCAAAATGAAGATTCAGAAGTCTTACCCTCGGCAGCTGCAGCAGTGGCTAGAATTTCCACAGCAGCAGATGCGCTGGCACTGTTGCCGTTGCCGCGATCGCTTCGCAGCTCTTGGTTGATATCGAAGCTGTTGACATTTTCGCCGGTCAGCGGATTTGGCCGATCTTGATAGTGAATTTGTAAATATAGAAAAATTTGCATTACTAAAATAAAATTTAAAGCATGTATTAATATTAAAATACTTTAAACAACATTAAATCTTTTCAGTGAGAATGAATTACGGGTGCTCTTTTTAATCCTATTTTTAGAAACAAGTACTATGTTACTTACTTCTATTTTTAGAAGTATGCTGATGACTCATTTTCTAATTTTAGAAACATAAGCGCCTATATGTTTCGCTTTATAAAAAGCAGCATCTAATCTAGTCTAAAAAAATAAATAAATAATTCCGTCCAGTTAAACTAACCCTCGAAAGCCATGGCCGCAGCTGGAGGTCGCGTTTTGAGCTCAGCCGTCAGATCGTAGCTCTGACAATTTTCTCCGGTTAGTGGATTCTTTGCTTCGCCTGTTGCGTTGGAAAGATTTTGGATTAATAATTTTAGCCTATAAATCAATAATTAGCAAAACTTTATGTACTAGACTAGACCAATTGTTACTTCGGATAACTAGCTAATAAAAAATAGATTGATGGCAGAATAAAATACCTTGCTCAACCGGCTGTTTTGAACGAAATTCAGCGCTCAAATCGTACGACTGACAGTTTTCTCCAGTCAAAGGGTTGCCTCCGCTGACGCCGCCTGCTCCGTTGGCCGTTTTGCGCGGCGTCGATGGACGCGAATCCGACGTGCGGCAGCCTTCTCCAGTGAGCGGATTGGAGCCTGCAAAGCATTTGACACTCTTCTAACGCCTGGTATTACACAGAAGACAGGCGACTGAAGACAGGTGGCAGAAGACAGGTGACTGAATTGACAGGCGACTGAAGACAGGCGACTGAAGACAGGTGGCAGAAGACAGGCGACTGAATTGACAGGCGACTGAAGACAGGCGACTGAAGACAGGTGGCAGAAGACAGGTGACTGAAGACAGGTGGCAGAAGACAGGTGACTGAAGACAGGTAACTGAAGACAGGCAGAAGACAGGTAACTGAAGATAGGTGGCAGAAGACAGGTGGCAGAAGACAGTCGACTGAAGACAGGTGACTGAAGACAGGTAACTGAAGATAGGTGGCAGAAGACAGGTGACTGAAGACAGGCGACTGAAGACAGGTGGCAGAAGACAGGTGACTGAAGACAGGCGACTGAAGACAGGTGACTGAAGACAGGTGGCAGAAGACAGGTAACTGCAGAAGATAGGTGGCAGAAGACAGGTGGCAGAAGACAGGTGACAGATGACAGGTGACTGAAGACAGGTGGCAGATGACAGGTGACTGAAGACAGGTGACAGATGACAGGTGACAGAAGACAGGTGACAGAAGACAGGTGGCAGAAGACAGGTGACTGAAGACAGGTGACTGAAGACAAGTGACTGAAGACAAGTGACTGAAGACAGGTGACTGAAGACAGGTGACTGAAGACAAGTGACTGAAGACAGGTGACTGAAGACAAGTGACTGAAGACAGGTGACTGAAGACAAGTGACTGAAGACAGGTGACTGAAGACAAGTGACTGAAGACAGGTGACTGAAGACAGGTGGCAGAAGACAGGTGACTGAAGACAGGTGACTGAAGACAGGTGACTGAAGACAGGTGACTGAAGACAGGTGACTGAAGACAGGTGACTGAAGACAGGTGACTGAAGACAAGTGACTGAAGACAAGTGACTGAAGACAGGTGACTGAAGACAGGTGACTGAAGACAAGTGACTGAAGACAGGTGACTGAAGACAAGTGACTGAAGACAGGTGACTGAAGACAAAGATTTAAAGATATGTGACAGATGACAGGTAATTAAAGACAAGAGACGGAAAGACAAGGCGACTGAAGATGGTGATATATATATTCGACAGCAATTGAAAACAGGTGAATGATGATTTGGGACTAAAGACAGAAAACTTTGTTTTACTCTTTGACGAGGCGCTGGCAGTTCGACTTCTCTGCTGCCGCTCCTCGGGCTTCACACTAAAGCTGCTGCAGTTCTCGCCAGTCAACGGGTTGGTCTTCTCTATTGAGTTGAAAGAGGAAAATAAACACTATATTTCAAAAGTTCAACAAAACAAGATGCTAAATTAATAAAAATATTTAAACTTGGACTCACTAATGACTCGCCTAGTCGTCGTTGGCTTCGAGTCCTCGTCACCAGTCAGCGGATTACGATTTGGACGGCGTTCTGAATCAAATGGAATTTTAATTATCGCCACATGTCGTTATTATATTTTACAGCGTTGGAAATTTCAATTATTGATAAATTACTATCGCTATTAGCTTAAAATTCTTGCACCGTCTCTTTTGTTGTTATTAAGCCCGGAAACCGATATTAGTTGGTAAGAAATAAAGAAGCAAGTTGATTTTAATTTCTAATAAACTCGCTCGCCATCACTCGACATTTTTAATGAATAAGCAGCTAAAAAACTGGGGAGTTAAAAACATTCAAACTTGATCGATCGGGATTTCTATGAAAGTTTGCGTATTACTTTGACCGAGGTTTCTAAGAATTTATTTTCATAATCGAAACGGATTTCTAGGAAAACTTCGTTTCGAACAAACTAGCTTTTAATCAAAATGTTTTTAGATTTCAAAAATCTAAAATCTTCAGTTCGAGCATAGAAGCAAATACCAATTTTCATGGAATTAAAAAACAACTATGCGTTACAAGCCTATCACCATTAGGTCCTATAAATGAATCCGAATAAAAACAAAAATAATTTACGTGACAATTTAGTTACAAAAATAAAACATCAAAACTTGGCCCATCGGGATTTCTAGGAAAATTTGCGTATTACTTTGACCGAGGTTTCTAAGAATTAATTTTCATAATCGAAACGGATTTCTAAGAAACAAACAAACTAGCTTTTAATCAAAATGTTTTTAGATTTAAAAAATCTAAAATCTTCAGTTCGAGCATAGAAGCAAATACCAATTTTCATGGAATTAAAAAACAACTATGCGTTACAAGCCTATCACCATTAGGTCCTATAGATGAATCCGAATAAAAACAAAAATAATTTACGATGAGGCATGACAGAATTGGAGCGTGTCAAGGGCCTATCCAAATACTCCCTGAACGGATAGTCCGGCGGTCGATGCCACAGTTCTATGGTGGAACTCTTGGGTATTCCACAGCCAGTGATGGGGTTACGCTCTTGAGGAAAAGCAGGTTGCATCGGATGTTAAACAGTTAGATTGCTTACGAATATTGCTTCGTCTGCAACTAAGACTGATCGAGTTTATTACTAGCAGTTCTTTAACATAAGTTTAACAATAAAAAAGCAAGCGTGATTATTTACGTTTTTTCGCACGAGTTTAAATACACTGGGGAATAAAGTCGGCCAATTTCAGACCATCGAGAAAGCTCAATTTAACTGCCTCTCGCATTTTCAAATCTGCATTTTGTTTGAAAACCAAGACTTGAATACTATACTCTCTAAAAAGCATTGCTTTTAGCACGGGGTAATTATACATTTTAGATCCAGTTTTTGTTTCTTAAAAAATTATTAAAACGTTTATTATTTAAAGTGAAAACAAATTTTACACTTTTTTCTCTCGAAGCACGAAGCAGTTGTATTTCGAGTAATTTAAATTGTTGCTTAATTTGTTTAAACTAACATCGAAATTCTCTTACCGTCTTTCACCGGGGCAGTCGGCAATGGCTTGGGTCGACCGGCGTATTTGCGAATCGGATCCCACTCGCGCCCAAAATCTCCCCTGCCTGAGATGGGATCTCGGCTGGCTGCAAAACGTGGGAGACATGAATAATTGATTGCTTATCTAATACTGGATACCACGGGTGTTGGAAATGGAGTGGATTGCTAATCTATTCCATCTGGGACGGGAATCAAGTGGATTGCTAATCTATTCCATCTGTGACGGGAATCAAGTGGATTGCTAATCTATTCCATCTGTGACGGGAATCAAGTGGATTGCTAATCTATTCCATCTGTGACGGGAATCAAGTAGATTGCTAATCTATTCCATCTGTGACGGGAATCAAGTGGATTGCTAATCGATTCCATTTGTGACGGGAATCAAGTGGATTGCTAATCTATTCCATTTGTGACGGGAATCAAGTGGATTGCTAATCTATTCCATTTGTGACGGGAATCAAGTGGATTGCTAATCTATTCCATTTGTGACGGGAATCAAGTGGATTGCTAATCTATTCCATTTGTGACGGGAATCAAGTGGATTGCTAATCTATTCCATTTGTGACGGGAATCAAGTGGATTGCTAATCTATTCCATCTGTGACGGGAATCAAGCGGATTGCTAATCGATTCCATTTGTGACGGGAATCAAGTGGATTGCTAATCTATTCCATTTGTGACGGGAATCAAGTGGATTGCTAATCTATTCCATCTGTGACGGGAATCAAGTGGATTGCTAATCTATTCCATTTGTGACGGGAATCAAGTGGATTACTAATATATTCCATTTGTGACGGGAATCAAGTGGATTGCTAATCTATTCCATCTGTGACGGGAATCAAGCGGATTGCTAATCGATTCCATTTGTGACGGGAATCAAGTGGATTGCTAATCTATTCCATCTGTGACGGGAATCAAGCGGATTGCTAATCGATTCCATTTGTGACGGGAATCAAGCGGATTGCTAATCGATTCCATTTGTGACGGGAATCAAGTGGATTGCTAATCTATTCCATTTGTGACGGGAATCAAGCGGATTGCTAATCGATTCCATTTGTGACGGGAATCAAGTGGATTGCTAATCTATTCCATTTGTGACGGGAATCAAGTGGATTGCTAATCTATTCCATTTGTGACGGGAATCAAGTAGATTGCTAATCGATTCCATTTGTGACGGGAATCAAGTGGATTGCTAATCGATTCCATTTGTGACGGGAATCAAGTAGATTGCTAATCTATTCCATTTGTGACGGGAATCAAGTGGATTGCTAATCTATTCCATTTGTGACGGGAATCAAGTGGATTGCTAATCTATTCCATTTGTGACGGGAATCAAGTGGATTGCTAATCTATTCCATTTGTGACGGGAATCAAGTGGATTGCTAATCTATTCCATTTGTGACGGGAATCAAGCGGATTGCTAATCTATTCCATTTGTGACGGGAATCAAGTAGATTGCTAATCTATTCCATTTGTGACGGGAATCAAGTGGATTGCTAATCTATTCCATCTGTGACGGGAATCAAGTAGATTGCTAATCTATTCCATCTGTGACGGGAATCAAGCGGATTACTAATCTATTCCATCTGTGACGGGAATCAAGTAGATTGCTAATCTATTCCATTTGTGACGGGAATCAAGTGGATTGCTAATCTATTCCATTTGTGACGGGAATCAAGTGGATTGCTAATCTATTCCATTTGTGACGGGAATCAAGTGGATTGCTAATCTATTCCATCTGTGACGGGAATCAAGTGGATTGCTAATCTATTCCATCTGTGACGGGAATCAAGTAGATTGCTAATCTATTCCATTTGTGACGGGAATCAAGTGGATTGCTAATCTATTCCATTTGTGACGGGAATCAAGTGGATTACTAATCTATTCCATTTGTGACGGGAATCAAGTGGATTACTAATCTATTCCATTTGTGACGGGAATCAAGTGGATTGCTAATCTATTCCATTTGTGACGGGAATCAAGTGGATTACTAATCTATTCCATTTGTGACGGGAATCAAGTGGATTGCTAATCTATTCCATCTGTGACGGGAATCAAGTGGATTGCTAATCTATTCCATTTGTGACGGGAATCAAGTGGATTGCTAATCTATTCCATCTGTGACGGGAATCAAGTGGATTGCTAATATATTTCATTTGTGACGGGAATCAAGTGGATTGCTAATCTATTCCATCTGTGACGGGAATCAAGTAGATTGCTAATCTATTCCATTTGTGACGGGAATCAAGTGGATTGCTAATCTATTCCATTTGTGACGGGAATCAAGTGGATTGCTAATCTATTCCATTTGTGACCGGGAATCAAGTGGATTGCTAATCTATTCCATTTGTGACGGGAATCAAGTGGATTACTAATCTATTCCATTTGTGACGGGAATCAAGTGGATTACTAATCTATTCCATCTGTGACGGGAATCAAGTAGATTGCTAATCTATTCCATCTGTGACGGGAATCAAGTGGATTGCTAATCTATTCCATTTGTGACGGGAATCAAGTGGATTGCTAATCTATTCCATTTGTGACGGGAATCAAGCGGATTGCTAATCTATTCCATTTGTGACGGGAATCAAGTAGATTGCTAATCTATTCCATTTGTGACGGGAATCAAGTGGATTGCTAATCTATTCCATTTGTGACGGGAATCAAGTGGATTGCTAATCTATTCCATTTGTGACGGGAATCAAGTGGATTGCTAATCTATTCCATCTGTGACGGGAATCAAGTGGATTGCTAATCTATTCCATCTGTGACGGGAATCAAGTAGATTGCTAATCTATTCCATTTGTGACGGGAATCAAGTGGATTGCTAATCTATTCCATTTGTGACGGGAATCAAGTGGATTGCTAATCTATTCCATTTGTGACGGGAATCAAGTGGATTGCTAATCTATTCCATTTGTGACGGGAATCAAGTGGATTACTAATCTATTCCATTTGTGACGGGAATCAAGTGGATTGCTAATCTATTCCATTTGTGACGGGAATCAAGTGGATTACTAATCTATTCCATTTGTGACGGGAATCAAGTGGATTACTAATCTATTCCATTTGTGACGGGAATCAAGTGGATTGCTAATCTATTCCATTTGTGACGGGAATCAAGTGGATTACTAATCTATTCCATTTGTGACGGGAATCAAGTGGATTGCTAATCTATTCCATTTGTGACGGGAATCAAGTGGATTACTAATCTATTCCATTTGTGACGGGAATCAAGTGGATTGCTAATCTATTCCATTTGTGACGGGAATCAAGTGGATTACTAATCTATTCCATTTGTGACGGGAATCAAGTGGATTACTAATCTATTCCATTTGTGACGGGAATCAAGTGGATTGCTAATCTATTCCATTTGTGACGGGAATCAAGTGGATTGCTAATCTATTCCATTTGTGACGGGAATCAAGTGGATTGCTAATCTATTCCATTTGTGACGGGAATCAAGTGGATTACTAATCTATTCCATTTGTGACGGGAATCAAGTGGATTACTAATATATTTCATTTGTGACGGGAATCAAGTGGATTGCTAATCTATTCCATCTGTGACGGGAATCAAGTAGATTGCTAATCTATTCCATTTGTGACGGGAATCAAGTGGATTGCTAATCTATTCCATTTGTGACGGGAATCAAGTGGATTGCTAATCTATTCCATTTGTGACCGGGAATCAAGTGGATTGCTAATCTATTCCATTTGTGACGGGAATCAAGTGGATTACTAATCTATTCCATTTGTGACGGGAATCAAGTGGATTACTAATCTATTCCATCTGTGACGGGAATCAAGTAGATTGCTAATCTATTCCATTTGTGACGGGAATCAAGTGGATTGCTAATCTATTCCATTTGTGACGGGAATCAAGTGGATTGCTAATCTATTCCATTTGTGACGGGAATCAAGTGGATTGCTAATCTATTCCATTTGTGACGGGAATCAAGTGGATTGCTAATCTATTCCATCTGTGACGGGAATCAAGTGGATTGCTAATCTATTCCATTTGTGACGGGAATCAAGTGGATTACTAATCTATTCCATCTGTGACGGGAATCAAGTAGATTGCTAATCTATTCCATTTGTGACGGGAATCAAGTGGATTGCTAATCTATTCCATCTGTGACGGGAATCAAGTGGATTGCTAATCTATTCCATTTGTGACGGGAATCAAGTGGATTACTAATCTATTCCATCTGTGACGGGAATCAAGTGGATTACTAATCTATTCCATTTGTGACGGGAATCAAGTGGATTGCTAATCTATTCCATCTGTGACGGGAATCAAGTGGATTGCTAATCTATTCCATTTGTGACGGGAATCAAGTGGATTGCTAATCTATTCCATCTGTGACGGGAATCAAGTGGATTACTAATCTATTCCATCTGTGACGGGAATCAAGTAGATTGCTAATCTATTCCATTTGTGACGGGAATCAAGTGGATTACTAATCTATTCCATCTGTGACGGGAATCAAGTGGATTGCTAATCTATTCCATTTGTGACGGGAATCAAGTGGATTGCTAATCTATTCCATCTGTGACGGGAATCAAGTGGATTACTAATCTATTCCATCTGTGACGGGAATCAAGTGGATTGCTAATCTATTCCATCTGTGACGGGAATCAAGTGGATTACTAATCTATTCCATCTGTGACGGGAATCAAGTGGATTGCTAATCTATTCCATTTGTGACGGGAATCAAGTAGATTGCTAATCTATTCCATCTGTGACGGGAATCAAGTAGATTGCTAATCTATTCCATTTGTGACGGGAATCAAGTGGATTGCTAATCTATTCCATCTGTGACGGGAATCAAGTAGATTGCTAATCTATTCCATCTGTGACGGGAATCAAGTGGATTGCTAATCTATTCCATTTGTGACGGGAATCAAGTGGATTGCTAATCTATTCCATTTGTGACGGGAATCAAGTGGATTGCTAATCTATTCCATTTGTGACGGGAATCAAGTGGATTGCTAATCTATTCCATTTGTGACGGGAATCAAGTGGATTGCTAATCTATTCCATTTGTGACGGGAATCAAGTGGATTGCTAATCTATTCCATTTGTGACGGGAATCAAGTGGATTGCTAATCTATTCCATTTGTGACGGGAATCAAGTGGATTGCTAATCTATTCCATCTGTGACGGGAATCAAGTGGATTGCTAATCTATTCCATTTGTGACGGGAATCAAGTGGATTACTAATCTATTCCATTTGTGACGGGAATCAAGTGGATTACTAATCTATTCCATCTGTGACGGGAATCAAGTAGATTGCTAATCTATTCCATTTGTGACGGGAATCAAGTGGATTGCTAATCTATTCCATTTGTGACGGGAATCAAGTGGATTACTAATCTATTCCATCTGTGACGGGAATCAAGTAGATTGCTAATCTATTCCATTTGTGACGGGAATCAAGTGGATTACTAATCTATTCCATTTGTGACGGGAATCAAGTGGATTACTAATCTATTCCATTTGTGACGGGAATCAAGTGGATTACTAATCTATTCCATTTGTGACGGGAATCAAGTGGATTACTAATCTATTCCATCTGTGACGGGAATCAAGTAGATTGCTAATCTATTCCATTTGTGACGGGAATCAAGTGGATTGCTAATCTATTCCATTTGTGACGGGAATCAAGTGGATTACTAATCTATTCCATCTGTGACGGGAATCAAGTAGATTGCTAATCTATTCCATTTGTGACGGGAATCAAGTGGATTGCTAATCTATTCCATTTGTGACGGGAATCAAGTGGATTGCTAATATATTCCATTTGTGACGGGAATCAAGTGGATTACTAATCTATTCCATCTGTGACGGGAATCAAGTGGATTGCTAATCTATTCCATTTGTGACGGGAATCAAGTGGATTGCTAATCTATTCCATTTGTGACGGGAATCAAGTGGATTACTAATCTATTCCATCTGTGACGGGAATCAAGTGGATTACTAATCTATTCCATCTGTGACGGGAATCAAGTGGATTGCTAATCTATTCCATTTGTGACGGGAATCAAGTGGATTGCTAATCTATTCCGGCAATCGATTTATTATAACTGATAGATGAATTCGCTCACCCTGCTGAACCATGGTCTTGGCTGGGCGATTGTTGGGCCTAAGCAAGTCCAACTCAGGCTCCGTGCTGTCACTGCCGCTCAGGTAGATTGGATTGCGATCTGTTTTGCGAAAAAAATTATTAAAACACAAATAAGTACTACAAGTAGTATGTTCCACAGACTGTTAAAATTATCTGCAGCCGATTCCAAAAAAACCTTATTTCAAAGAGATTAAACTTACATTCGCCTCGACAGCGGACGCTGAATTGTCGACGAAATCCTGTGTTCTCTTCGCCGAGATTGCCCTGGCCCAGGATGGGATTGCGGTCTCCTGGAATGGGATATGGTCTGGTGGAGACCGACTGAGTACTGGACAGACAGACAGGCAGACAGACAGACAGACAGACAGACAGACAGACAGACAGACAGACAGACAGACAGACAGACAGACAGACAGACAGACAGACAGACAGGCAGACAGACAGACAGACAGACAGACAGACAGACAGACAGGCAGGCAGGCAGACAGACAGACAGGCAGGCAGACAGACAGACAGACAGACAGACAGACAGACAGACAGACAGACAGACAGACAGACAGACAGACAGACAGACAGACAGGCAGGCAGACAGACAGACAGATAGACAGACAGGCAGACAGACAGACAGACAGACAGACAGACAGACAGACAGACAGACAGACAGACAGACAGGCGGGTGCTCACCCTGATCCCTAGAACACTGGGATCTCGAACGCATCGAGTTCTCACGGAGCGGGTCGAACTCGCTGCCCAGCAGGCCAAGGCCAGAAATTGGGTCGCGTTGAACAACTAAAATTACATATGCAGCTTGACATATGATTGTAATCTAATAGACAGATAGACGCCCAGGACAGATATAGACCCTTAGCTCGATTCCGCGGTGGGGCCACATTTATTTGGGGCGCAGCCGTGGAGAGAGGGCTTGGGGGCTTGTCGTGCAATTTACGCCATTAAGGGTCAACCTCCAAGGTGAGAGTGTTCACTGCCTGACGATGAGAAAGTCAGGGCAGGTGTACACACCTGTGTGAGCGTATGCCTGCGTACGGTATCTGTGTGCGTGTGTGCTCAGGAGTCAGCGAAATGGGCAGAATTGCCTCATTAGGTGTCACCTAATGATGTGCCATTTCCAGTAGCCCTTCTGCAAATTATTATTATTATTATTAATTATACTGGTACCCGTTTTAAAGCTAGGTGAACTTAACAGTCGGACTACCAAGCTATTTTGCCGCCCGTTTTTTATACACCCCACTGAAACTTTTCTGGCAGCGCCTGAATGCTAACTGCAGCGTCAGTTGGTGACTGATTGGTAGACAGACTAGGCGATGGTGTCCTGTGTTTGAGCTGCGCCTGTTTAAAAACAAATATATATTTAGGCTTGATCAGTGAAATTGGAGAAATTCTCGTCAGGCCGGGTGTCCATGGTGGCTTAGTTCTGCCTGTTATAGCCCTTGAAGGTCCAGCAGTTCGTCTAGATAAAGCACGGGCAACCACAGAAGACACACATGATGAATTAGGCACATTCGTATGACATGCCGATAAATTTTGAAGGCCCTTGCAAGGCCGCACTGAGGCGCAGTGCTAATTCGTGTATAAGCGCTTATAGCTAAAATCTGACCTTCAGCCAGAACCATTGAATATCTCGACGGTCTGTGTAGCTGGCGACTTGATTCTTGTTTTAGAAGATGCGCAAAGAAAGTTGGCACTTGTTCTTAAGTCCCCCCTCTTGGTAGTTCTACTGTTAATAATTTGCAGTATGTTAAATTCAAATGGGGCAAATAAGATTCGAACTCGAGACCTTCGATATTATCAGGCCAAGCCGCTCACCCCTATTCTTCGTGCCGGTCGCCATGTCGCAGAATGGCAGAGAGCGGGCGAGTTCTTCCTCTCTGGCTGCGCCGTTCTGGGAGCCGACGGCGTTCAGCCAGACTTGAGTATGTGAGGAGGGCATTGTGGAATTAGGTATAGCATCGAGTACACAATGTCCGCATCGTTCAATCAACTGTAACATTCTCGTGACAGTGTAATAGATCTCATACACATTAGTAATGGCTTGTAAACTTTGCCTATATAGCTATATTAGCGACAGACTTCGTTAAACGATAAAAATCAAATCATTCTCACACTATATACATACCACACTAAGAGCAGTAGAGAAGTCGGAAAAAAGTAGATTCGTCTGGTGATAAAAAGTACATTAAAATTCGTATTCGTACATATGCAGCTTGTATAGAATAGGATATTAATATAAAAAATTTCGTAGACGAGAAATAAAAAGACACAGATGATGTTTTTATTTCCCCTTCTCGATGCAGTTTATTCCCAAATGATTATTTGCTGGCGGAAAACATTATTAGATTTTTGTGTTAATATTTATGCATATTAATGATATGGATATTAACTATTTTACTAATGCTGTCAGTGAGAGAGCAGGGTAGTGAGACCAGATCGAGAGTCTAGACGACTGTTTGCTCAGAAGTGAAAATTACTGTCGTGCCAATTTGAGGGCCAAATATTTTTCCCTCTCCATTTCTCCTCAGCAGTGTCTGTCTCTCTGTCTGAGGCTGAGCAGCTAGCTGTCGTCTTCATTTCCAGCGTCAAATGGGAGAAAATTAATTGAGTAGGTCACAAGAGAGAGTGGAGCAGAAAGACCAATTCTGCGTTCTAAAAGTGCAGCAGAAAGATTGTGGATTTCGTTCTTAAATTTCCTGCGACTGTCTGTGATGGAAGTAAATAAAATAGTGAAGTTTGGATACATTATTTGAGGCACTGAGACTGATCGGCAATATCTGCACATAAATTATACAGCCGGTATATCGCTAGCAATGATCAAAATTGTCTAAATGCAGACTTCTAAAAACTAAGATTTTTGCAAAATTAATTGTATGAACAGCAAATACAGCCGTGATTTTTATAAACCTGTGATGAACAAGTCTGTGAATCGTGAAATCCATTTGTGAATGGTAGAATCAGTGAATGTTGCACAATCTGTGAATGATGGAATCAGTGAATGTTGCACAATCTGTGAATGGTAGAATCAGTGAATGTTGCACAATCTGTGAATGATGGAATCAGTGAATGTTGCACAATCTGTGAATCATGGAATCAGTGAATGTTGCACAATCTGTGAATGATGGAATCAGTGAATGTTGCACAATCTGTGAATGATGGAATCAGTGAATGTTGCACAATCTGTGAATGATGGAATCAGTGAATGTTGCACAATCTGTGAATGATGGAATCAGTGAATGTTGCACAATCTGTGAATGATGGAATCAGTGAATGTTGCACAATCTGTGAATGGTAGAATCAGTGAATGATGCACAATCTGTGAATGATGGAATCAGTGAATGTTGCACAATCTGTGAATGATGGAATCAGTGAATGTTCCACAATCTGTGAATGATGGAATCAGTGAATGTTGCACAATCTGTGAATGATGGAATCAGTGAATGTTGCACAATCTGTGAATGATGGAATCAGTGAATGTTGCACAATCTGTGAATGATGGAATCAGTGAATGTTGCACAATCTGTGAATGATGGAATCAGTGAATGTTGCACAATCTGTGAATGATGGAATCAGTGAATGTTGCACAATCTGTGAATGATGGAATCAGTGAATGTTGCACAATCTGTGAATGATGGAATCCGTGAATGTTGCACAATCTGTGAATGATGGAATCAGTGAATGTTGCACAATCTGTGAATGATGGAATCAGTGAATGTTGCACAATCTGTGAATGGTAGAATCAGTGAATGATGCACAATCTGTGAATGATGGAATCAGTGAATGTTGCACAATCTGTGAATGATGGAATCAGTGAATGTTGCACAATCTGTGAATGATGGAATCAGTGAATGATGCACAATCTGTGAATGATGGAATCAGTGAATGTTGCACAATCTGTGAATGATGGAATCAGTGAATGTTGCACAATCTGTGAATTATGGAATCAGTGAATGTTGCACAATCTGTGAATGATGGAATCAGTGAATGTTGCACAATCTGTGAATGATGGAATCAGTGAATGTTGTTGCACAATCTGTGAATCATGGAATTAGTGAATGTTGCACAATCTGTGAATGATGGAATCAGTGAATGTTGCACAATCTGTGAATGATGGAATCAGTGAATGTTGCACAATCTGTGAATGATGGAATCAGTGAATGTTGCACAATCTGTGAATGATGGAATCAGTGAATGTTGCACAATCTGTGAATGATGGAATCAGAGAATGTTGCACAATCTGTGAATGATGGAATCAGTGAATGTTGTTGCACAATCTGTGAATCATGGAATCAGTGAATGTTGCACAATCTGTGAATAATGGAATCAGTGAATGTTGCACAATCTGTGAATGATGGAATCAGTGAATGTTGCACAATCTGTGAATGATGGAATCAGTGAATGTTGCACAATCTGTGAATGATGGAATCAGTGAATGTTGCACAATCCGTGAATGATGGAATCAGTGAATGTTGTTGCACAATCTGTGAATCATGGAATCAGTAAATGTTGCACAATCTGTGAATGATGGAATCAGTGAATGTTGCACAATCTGTGAATAATGGAATCAGTGAATGTTGCACAATCTGTGAATGATGGAATCAGTGAATGTTGCACAATCTGTGAATGATGGAATCAGTGAATGTTGTTGCACAATCTGTGAATCATGGAATCAGTGAATGTTGCACAATCTGTGAATGATGGAATCAGTGAATGTTGCACAATCTGTGAATCATGGAATCAGTGAATGTTGCACAATCTGTGAATGATGGAATCAGTGAATGTTGCACAATCTGTGAATGATGGAATCAGTGAATGTTGCACAATCTGTGAATCATGGAATCAGTGAATGTTGCACAATCTGTGAATGATGGAATCAGTGAATGTTGCACAATCCGTGAATGATGGAATCAGTGAATGTTGTTGCACAATCTGTGAATCATGGAATCAGTAAATGTTGCACAATCTGTGAATGATGGAATCAGTGAATGTTGCACAATCTGTGAATGATGGAATCAGTGAATGTTGCACAATCTGTGAATGATGGAATCAGTGAATGTTGTTGCACAATCTGTGAATCATGGAATTAGTGAATGTTGCACAATCTGTGAATTATGGAATCAGTGAATGTTGCACAATCTGTGAATGATGGAATCAGTGTATCATGCACAATCTGTGAATTATGGAATCAGTGAATGTTGCACAATCTGTGAATGATGGAATCAGTGAATGTTGCACAATCTGTGAATGATGGAATCAGTGAATGTTGTTGCACAATCTGTGAATCATGGAATTAGTGAATGTTGCACAATCTGTGAATGATGGAATCAGTGAATGTTGCACAATCTGTGAATGATGGAATCAGTGAATGTTGCACAATCTGTGAATGATGGAATCAGTGAATGTTGCACAATCTGTGAATGATGGAATCAGTGAATGTTGCACAATCCGTGAATGATGGAATCAGTGAATGTTGTTGCACAATCTGTGAATCATGGAATCAGTAAATGTTGCACAATCTGTGAATGATGGAATCAGTGAATGTTGCACAATCCGTGAATGATGGAATCAGTGAATGTTGTTGCACAATCTGTGAATCATGGAATCAGTAAATGTTGCACAATCTGTGAATGATGGAATCAGTGAATGTTGCACAATCTGTGAATGATGGAATCAGTGAATGTTGCACAATCTGTGAATGATGGAATCAGTGAATGTTGCACAATCTGTGAATGATGGAATCAGTGAATGTTGCACAATCTGTGAATGATGGAATCAGTGAATGTTGCACAATCTGTGAATGATGGAATCAGTGAATGTTGCACAATCTGTGAATGATGGAATCAGTGAATGTTGCACAATCTGTGAATGATGGAATCAGTGAATGTTGCACAATCTGTGAATGATGGAATCAGTGAATGTTGCACAATCTGTGAATGATGGAATCAGTGAATGTTGCACAATCTGTGAATGATGGAATCAGTGAATGTTGCACAATCTGTGAATGATGGAATCAGTGAATGTTGCACAATCTGTGAATGATGGAATCAGTGAATGTTGCACAATCTGTGAATGATGGAATCAGTGAATGTTGCACAATCTGTGAATGATGGAATCAGTGAATGTTGCACAATCTGTGAATGATGGAATCCGTGAATGTTGCACAATCTGTGAATGATGGAATCAGTGAATGTTGCACAATCTGTGAATGATGGAATCAGTGAATGTTGCACAATCTGTGAATGGTAGAATCAGTGAATGATGCACAATCTGTGAATGATGGAATCAGTGAATGTTGCACAATCTGTGAATGATGGAATCAGTGAATGTTGCACAATCTGTGAATGATGGAATCAGTGAATGATGCACAATCTGTGAATGATGGAATCAGTGAATGTTGCACAATCTGTGAATGATGGAATCAGTGAATGTTGCACAATCTGTGAATGATGGAATCAGTGAATGATGCACAATCTGTGAATGATGGAATCAGTGAATGTTGCACAATCTGTGAATGATGGAATCAGTGAATGTTGCACAATCTGTGAATTATGGAATCAGTGAATGTTGCACAATCTGTGAATGATGGAATCAGTGAATGTTGCACAATCTGTGAATGATGGAATCAGTGAATGTTGTTGCACAATCTGTGAATCATGGAATTAGTGAATGTTGCACAATCTGTGAATGATGGAATCAGTGAATGTTGCACAATCTGTGAATGATGGAATCAGTGAATGTTGCACAATCTGTGAATGATGGAATCAGTGAATGTTGCACAATCTGTGAATGATGGAATCAGTGAATGTTGCACAATCTGTGAATGATGGAATCAGAGAATGTTGCACAATCTGTGAATGATGGAATCAGTGAATGTTGTTGCACAATCTGTGAATCATGGAATCAGTGAATGTTGCACAATCTGTGAATAATGGAATCAGTGAATGTTGCACAATCTGTGAATGATGGAATCAGTGAATGTTGCACAATCTGTGAATGATGGAATCAGTGAATGTTGCACAATCTGTGAATGATGGAATCAGTGAATGTTGCACAATCCGTGAATGATGGAATCAGTGAATGTTGTTGCACAATCTGTGAATCATGGAATCAGTAAATGTTGCACAATCTGTGAATGATGGAATCAGTGAATGTTGCACAATCTGTGAATAATGGAATCAGTGAATGTTGCACAATCTGTGAATGATGGAATCAGTGAATGTTGCACAATCTGTGAATGATGGAATCAGTGAATGTTGTTGCACAATCTGTGAATCATGGAATCAGTGAATGTTGCACAATCTGTGAATGATGGAATCAGTGAATGTTGCACAATCTGTGAATGATGGAATCAGTGAATGTTGCACAATCTGTGAATAATGGAATCAGTGAATGTTGCACAATCTGTGAATGATGGAATCAGTGAATGTTGCACAATCTGTGAATGATGGAATCAGTGAATGTTGTTGCACAATCTGTGAATCATGGAATCAGTGAATGTTGCACAATCTGTGAATGATGGAATCAGTGAATGTTGCACAATCTGTGAATGATGGAATCAGTGAATGTTGCACAATCTGTGAATAATGGAATCAGTGAATGTTGCACAATCTGTGAATGATGGAATCAGTGAATGTTGCACAATCTGTGAATGATGGAATCAGTGAATGTTGTTGCACAATCTGTGAATCATGGAATCAGTGAATGTTGCACAATCTGTGAATGATGGAATCAGTGAATGTTGCACAATCTGTGAATGATGGAATCAGTGAATGTTGCACAATCTGTGAATGATGGAATCAGTGAATGTTGCACAATCTGTGAATGATGGAATCAGTGAATGTTGCACAATCTGTGAATGATGGAATCAGTGAATGTTGCACAATCTGTGAATGATGGAATCAGTGAATGTTGCACAATCTGTGAATGATGGAATCCGTGAATGTTGCACAATCTATGAATGATGGAATCAGTGAATGTTGCACAATCTGTGAATGATGGAATCAGTGAATGTTGCACAATCTGTGAATGGTAGAATCAGTGAATGATGCACAATCTGTGAATGATGGAATCAGTGAATGTTGCACAATCTGTGAATGATGGAATCAGTGAATGTTGCACAATCTGTGAATGATGGAATCAGTGAATGATGCACAATCTGTGAATGATGGAATCAGTGAATGTTGCACAATCTGTGAATGATGGAATCAGTGAATGTTGCACAATCTGTGAATGATGGAATCAGTGAATGATGCACAATCTGTGAATGATGGAATCAGTGAATGTTGCACAATCTGTGAATGATGGAATCAGTGAATGTTGCACAATCTGTGAATTATGGAATCAGTGAATGTTGCACAATCTGTGAATGATGGAATCAGTGAATGTTGCACAATCTGTGAATGATGGAATCAGTGAATGTTGTTGCACAATCTGTGAATCATGGAATTAGTGAATGTTGCACAATCTGTGAATGATGGAATCAGTGAATGTTGCACAATCTGTGAATGATGGAATCAGTGAATGTTGCACAATCTGTGAATGATGGAATCAGTGAATGTTGCACAATCTGTGAATGATGGAATCAGTGAATGTTGCACAATCTGTGAATGATGGAATCAGAGAATGTTGCACAATCTGTGAATGATGGAATCAGTGAATGTTGTTGCACAATCTGTGAATCATGGAATCAGTGAATGTTGCACAATCTGTGAATAATGGAATCAGTGAATGTTGCACAATCTGTGAATGATGGAATCAGTGAATGTTGCACAATCTGTGAATGATGGAATCAGTGAATGTTGCACAATCTGTGAATGATGGAATCAGTGAATGTTGCACAATCCGTGAATGATGGAATCAGTGAATGTTGTTGCACAATCTGTGAATCATGGAATCAGTAAATGTTGCACAATCTGTGAATGATGGAATCAGTGAATGTTGCACAATCTGTGAATAATGGAATCAGTGAATGTTGCACAATCTGTGAATGATGGAATCAGTGAATGTTGCACAATCTGTGAATGATGGAATCAGTGAATGTTGTTGCACAATCTGTGAATCATGGAATCAGTGAATGTTGCACAATCTGTGAATGATGGAATCAGTGAATGTTGCACAATCTGTGAATCATGGAATCAGTGAATGTTGCACAATCTGTGAATGATGGAATCAGTGAATGTTGCACAATCTGTGAATGATGGAATCAGTGAATGTTGCACAATCTGTGAATCATGGAATCAGTGAATGTTGCACAATCTGTGAATGATGGAATCAGTGAATGTTGCACAATCCGTGAATGATGGAATCAGTGAATGTTGTTGCACAATCTGTGAATCATGGAATCAGTAAATGTTGCACAATCTGTGAATGATGGAATCAGTGAATGTTGCACAATCTGTGAATGATGGAATCAGTGAATGTTGCACAATCTGTGAATGATGGAATCAGTGAATGTTGTTGCACAATCTGTGAATCATGGAATTAGTGAATGTTGCACAATCTGTGAATTATGGAATCAGTGAATGTTGCACAATCTGTGAATGATGGAATCAGTGTATCATGCACAATCTGTGAATTATGGAATCAGTGAATGTTGCACAATCTGTGAATGATGGAATCAGTGAATGTTGCACAATCTGTGAATGATGGAATCAGTGAATGTTGTTGCACAATCTGTGAATCATGGAATTAGTGAATGTTGCACAATCTGTGAATGATGGAATCAGTGAATGTTGCACAATCTGTGAATGATGGAATCAGTGAATGTTGCACAATCTGTGAATGATGGAATCAGTGAATGTTGCACAATCTGTGAATGATGGAATCAGTGAATGTTGCACAATCCGTGAATGATGGAATCAGTGAATGTTGTTGCACAATCTGTGAATCATGGAATCAGTAAATGTTGCACAATCTGTGAATGATGGAATCAGTGAATGTTGCACAATCCGTGAATGATGGAATCAGTGAATGTTGTTGCACAATCTGTGAATCATGGAATCAGTAAATGTTGCACAATCTGTGAATGATGGAATCAGTGAATGTTGCACAATCTGTGAATGATGGAATCAGTGAATGTTGCACAATCTGTGAATGATGGAATCAGTGAATGTTGCACAATCTGTGAATGATGGAATCAGTGAATGTTGCACAATCTGTGAATGATGGAATCAGTGAATGTTGCACAATCTGTGAATGATGGAATCAGTGAATGTTGCACAATCTGTGAATGATGGAATCAGTGAATGTTGCACAATCTGTGAATGATGGAATCAGTGAATGTTGCACAATCTGTGAATGATGGAATCAGTGAATGTTGCACAATCTGTGAATGATGGAATCAGTGAATGTTGCACAATCTGTGAATGATGGAATCAGTGAATGTTGCACAATCTGTGAATGATGGAATCAGTGAATGTTGCACAATCTGTGAATGATGGAATCAGTGAATGTTGCACAATCTGTGAATGATGGAATCAGTGAATGTTGCACAATCTGTGAATGATGGAATCAGTGAATGTTGCACAATCTGTGAATGATGGAATCCGTGAATGTTGCACAATCTGTGAATGATGGAATCAGTGAATGTTGCACAATCTGTGAATGATGGAATCAGTGAATGTTGCACAATCTGTGAATGGTAGAATCAGTGAATGATGCACAATCTGTGAATGATGGAATCAGTGAATGTTGCACAATCTGTGAATGATGGAATCAGTGAATGTTGCACAATCTGTGAATGATGGAATCAGTGAATGATGCACAATCTGTGAATGATGGAATCAGTGAATGTTGCACAATCTGTGAATGATGGAATCAGTGAATGTTGCACAATCTGTGAATTATGGAATCAGTGAATGTTGCACAATCTGTGAATGATGGAATCAGTGAATGTTGCACAATCTGTGAATGATGGAATCAGTGAATGTTGTTGCACAATCTGTGAATCATGGAATTAGTGAATGTTGCACAATCTGTGAATGATGGAATCAGTGAATGTTGCACAATCTGTGAATGATGGAATCAGTGAATGTTGCACAATCTGTGAATGATGGAATCAGTGAATGTTGCACAATCTGTGAATGATGGAATCAGTGAATGTTGCACAATCTGTGAATGATGGAATCAGAGAATGTTGCACAATCTGTGAATGATGGAATCAGTGAATGTTGTTGCACAATCTGTGAATCATGGAATCAGTGAATGTTGCACAATCTGTGAATAATGGAATCAGTGAATGTTGCACAATCTGTGAATGATGGAATCAGTGAATGTTGCACAATCTGTGAATGATGGAATCAGTGAATGTTGCACAATCTGTGAATGATGGAATCAGTGAATGTTGCACAATCCGTGAATGATGGAATCAGTGAATGTTGTTGCACAATCTGTGAATCATGGAATCAGTAAATGTTGCACAATCTGTGAATGATGGAATCAGTGAATGTTGCACAATCTGTGAATGATGGAATCAGTGAATGTTGCACAATCTGTGAATCATGGAATCAGTGAATGTTGTTGCACAATCTGTGAATGATGGAATCAGAGAATGTTGCACAATCTGTGAATGATGGAATCAGTGAATGTTGTTGCACAATCTGTGAATGATGGAATCAGTGAATGTTGCACAATCTGTGAATCATGGAATCAGTGAATGTTGCACAATCTGTGAATGATGGAATCAGTGAATGTTGCACAATCTGTGAATGATGGAATCAGTGAATGTTGCACAATCTGTGAATCATGGAATCAGTGAATGTTGCACAATCTGTGAATGATGGAATCAGTGAATGTTGCACAATCCGTGAATGATGGAATCAGTGAATGTTGTTGCACAATCTGTGAATCATGGAATCAGTGAATGTTGCACAATCTGTGAATGATGGAATCAGTGAATGTTGCACAATCTGTGAATGATGGAATCAGTGAATGTTGCACAATCTGTGAATGATGGAATCAGTGAATGTTGTTGCACAATCTGTGAATCATGGAATTAGTGAATGTTGCACAATCTGTGAATTATGGAATCAGTGAATGTTGCACAATCCGTGAATGATGGAATCAGTGAATGTTGTTGCACAATCTGTGAATCATGGAATCAGAGAATGTTGCACAATCTGTGAATGATGGAATCAGTGAATGTTGCACAATCTGTGAATGATGGAATCAGTGAATGTTGTTGCACAATCTGTGAATCATGGAATTAGTGAATGTTGCACAATCTGTGAATGATGGAATCAGTGAATGTTGCACAATCTGTGAATGATGGAATCAGTGAATGTTGCACAATCTGTGAATGATGGAATCAGTGAATGTTGCACAATCTGTGAATGATGGAATCAGTGAATGTTGCACAATCCGTGAATGATGGAATCAGTGAATGTTGTTGCACAATCTGTGAATCATGGAATCAGTAAATGTTGCACAATCTGTGAATGATGGAATCAGTGAATGTTGCACAATCTGTGAATGATGGAATCAGTGAATGTTGCACAATCTGTGAATCATGGAATCAGTGAATGTTGCACAATCTGTGAATGATGGAATCAGTGAATGTTGCACAATCTGTGAATGATGGAATCAGTGAATGTTGCACAATCTGTGAATGATGGAATCAGTGAATGTTGCACAATCTGTGAATGATGGAATCAGTGAATGTTGCACAATCTGTGAATGATGGAATCAGTGAATGTTGCACAATCTGTGAATGATGGAATCAGTGAATGTTGCACAATCTGTGAATGATGGAATCAGTGAATGTTGCACAATCTGTGAATGATGGAATCAGTGAATGTTCCACAATCTGTGAATGATGGAATCAGTGAATGTTGCACAATCTGTGAATGATGGAATCAGTGAATGTTGCACAATCTGTGAATGATGGAATCAGTGAATGTTGCACAATCTGTGAATGATGGAATCAGTGAATGTTGCACAATCTGTGAATGATGGAATCAGTGAATGTTGCACAATCTGTGAATGATGGAATCAGTGAATGTTGCACAATCTGTGAATGATGGAATCAGTGAATGTTGCACAATCTGTGAATGATGGAATCCGTGAATGTTGCACAATCTGTGAATGATGGAATCAGTGAATGTTGCACAATCTGTGAATGATGGAATCAGTGAATGTTGCACAATCTGTGAATGGTAGAATCAGTGAATGATGCACAATCTGTGAATGATGGAATCAGTGAATGTTGCACAATCTGTGAATGATGGAATCAGTGAATGTTGCACAATCTGTGAATGATGGAATCAGTGAATGATGCACAATCTGTGAATGATGGAATCAGTGAATGTTGCACAATCTGTGAATGATGGAATCAGTGAATGTTGCACAATCTGTGAATTATGGAATCAGTGAATGTTGCACAATCTGTGAATGATGGAATCAGTGAATGTTGCACAATCTGTGAATGATGGAATCAGTGAATGTTGTTGCACAATCTGTGAATCATGGAATTAGTGAATGTTGCACAATCTGTGAATGATGGAATCAGTGAATGTTGCACAATCTGTGAATGATGGAATCAGTGAATGTTGCACAATCTGTGAATGATGGAATCAGTGAATGTTGCACAATCTGTGAATGATGGAATCAGTGAATGTTGCACAATCTGTGAATGATGGAATCAGAGAATGTTGCACAATCTGTGAATGATGGAATCAGTGAATGTTGTTGCACAATCTGTGAATCATGGAATCAGTGAATGTTGCACAATCTGTGAATAATGGAATCAGTGAATGTTGCACAATCTGTGAATGATGGAATCAGTGAATGTTGCACAATCTGTGAATGATGGAATCAGTGAATGTTGTTGCACAATCTGTGAATCATGGAATCAGTGAATGTTGCACAATCTGTGAATGATGGAATCAGTGAATGTTGCACAATCTGTGAATCATGGAATCAGTGAATGTTGCACAATCTGTGAATGATGGAATCAGTGAATGTTGCACAATCTGTGAATGATGGAATCAGTGAATGTTGCACAATCTGTGAATCATGGAATCAGTGAATGTTGCACAATCTGTGAATGATGGAATCAGTGAATGTTGCACAATCCGTGAATGATGGAATCAGTGAATGTTGTTGCACAATCTGTGAATCATGGAATCAGTAAATGTTGCACAATCTGTGAATGATGGAATCAGTGAATGTTGCACAATCTGTGAATGATGGAATCAGTGAATGTTGCACAATCTGTGAATGATGGAATCAGTAAATGTTGCACAATCTGTGAATGATGGAATCAGTGAATGTTGCACAATCCGTGAATGATGGAATCAGTGAATGTTGTTGCACAATCTGTGAATCATGGAATCAGTAAATGTTGCACAATCTGTGAATGATGGAATCAGTGAATGTTGCACAATCTGTGAATGATGGAATCAGTGAATGTTGCACAATCTGTGAATGATGGAATCAGTGAATGTTGCACAATCTGTGAATGATGGAATCAGTGAATGTTGTTGCACAATCTGTGAATCATGGAATCAGTGAATGTTGCACAATCTGTGAATGATGGAATCAGTGAATGTTGCACAATCTGTGAATGATGGAATCAGTGAATGTTGCACAATCTGTGAATGATGGAATCAGTGAATGTTGCACAATCCGTGAATGATGGAATCAGTGAATGTTGTTGCACAATCTGTGAATCATGGAATCAGTAAATGTTGCACAATCTGTGAATGATGGAATCAGTGAATGTTGCACAATCCGTGAATGATGGAATCAGTGAATGTTGTTGCACAATCTGTGAATCATGGAATCAGTAAATGTTGCACAATCTGTGAATGATGGAATCAGTGAATGTTGCACAATCTGTGAATGATGGAATCAGTGAATGTTGCACAATCTGTGAATGATGGAATCAGTGAATGTTGCACAATCTGTGAATGATGGAATCAGTGAATGTTGCACAATCTGTGAATGATGGAATCAGTGAATGTTGCACAATCTGTGAATGATGGAATCAGTGAATGTTGCACAATCTGTGAATGATGGAATCAGTGAATGTTGCACAATCTGTGAATGATGGAATCAGTGAATGTTGCACAATCTGTGAATGATGGAATCAGTGAATGTTGCACAATCTGTGAATGATGGAATCAGTGAATGTTGCACAATCTGTGAATGATGGAATCAGTGAATGTTGCACAATCTGTGAATGATGGAATCAGTGAATGTTGCACAATCTGTGAATGATGGAATCAGTGAATGTTGCACAATCTGTGAATGATGGAATCAGTGAATGTTGCACAATCTGGGAATGATGGAATCAGTGAATGTTGCACAATCTGTGAATGATGGAATCCGTGAATGTTGCACAATCTGTGAATGATGGAATCAGTGAATGTTGCACAATCTGTGAATGATGGAATCAGTGAATGTTGCACAATCTGTGAATGGTAGAATCAGTGAATGATGCACAATCTGTGAATGATGGAATCAGTGAATGTTGCACAATCTGTGAATGATGGAATCAGTGAATGTTGCACAATCTGTGAATGATGGAATCAGTGAATGATGCACAATCTGTGAATGATGGAATCAGTGAATGTTGCACAATCCGTGAATGATGGAATCAGTGAATGTTGTTGCACAATCTGTGAATCATGGAATCAGTAAATGTTGCACAATCTGTGAATGATGGAATCAGTGAATGTTGCACAATCTGTGAATGATGGAATCAGTGAATGTTGCACAATCTGTGAATGATGGAATCAGTGAATGTTGCACAATCTGTGAATGATGGAATCAGTGAATGTTGCACAATCTGTGAATGGTAGAATCAGTGAATGATGCACAATCTGTGAATGATGGAATCAGAGAATGTTGTTGCACAATCTGTGAATGATGGAATCAGAGAATGTTGCACAATCTGTGAATGATGGAATCAGTGAATGTTGCACAATCTGTGAATCATGGAATCAGTGAATGTTGCACAATCTGTGAATGATGGAATCAGTGAATGTTGCACAATCTGTGAATGATGGAATCAGTGAATGTTGTTGCACAATCTGTGAATGATGGAATCAGAGAATGTTGCACAATCTGTGAATGATGGAATCAGTGAATGTTGCACAATCTGTGAATCATGGAATCAGTGAATGTTGCACAATCTGTGAATGATGGAATCAGTGAATGTTGCACAATCTGTGAATGATGGAATCAGTGAATGTTGCACAATCTGTGAATCATGGAATCAGTGAATGTTGCACAATCTGTGAATGATGGAATCAGTGAATGTTGCACAATCCGTGAATGATGGAATCAGTGAATGTTGTTGCACAATCTGTGAATCATGGAATCAGTAAATGTTGCACAATCTGTGAATCATGGAATCAGTGAATGTTGCACAATCTGTGAATGATGGAATCAGTGAATGTTGCACAATCTGTGAATGATGGAATCAGTGAATGTTGTTGCACAATCTGTGAATCATGGAATTAGTGAATGTTGCACAATCTGTGAATTATGGAATCAGTGAATGTTGCACAATCTGTGAATGATGGAATCAGTGTATCATGCACAATCTGTGAATGATGGAATCAGTGAATGTTGCACAATCCGTGAATGATGGAATCAGTGAATGTTGTTGCACAATCTGTGAATCATGGAATCAGTAAATGTTGCACAATCTGTGAATGATGGAATCAGTGAATGTTGCACAATCTGTGAATGATGGAATCAGTGAATGTTGCACAATCTGTGAATGATGGAATCAGTGAATGTTGCACAATCTGTGAATGATGGAATCAGTGAATGTTGTTGCACAATCTGTGAATCATGGAATCAGTGAATGTTGCACAATCTGTGAATGATGGAATCAGTGAATGTTGCACAATCTGTGAATGATGGAATCAGTGAATGTTGCACAATCTGTGAATGATGGAATCAGTGAATGTTGCACAATCCGTGAATGATGGAATCAGTGAATGTTGTTGCACAATCTGTGAATCATGGAATCAGTAAATGTTGCACAATCTGTGAATGATGGAATCAGTGAATGTTGCACAATCCGTGAATGATGGAATCAGTGAATGTTGTTGCACAATCTGTGAATCATGGAATCAGTAAATGTTGCACAATCTGTGAATGATGGAATCAGTGAATGTTGCACAATCTGTGAATGATGGAATCAGTGAATGTTGCACAATCTGTGAATGATGGAATCAGTGAATGTTGCACAATCTGTGAATGATGGAATCAGTGAATGTTGCACAATCTGTGAATGATGGAATCCGTGAATGTTGCACAATCTGTGAATGATGGAATCAGTGAATGTTGCACAATCTGTGAATGATGGAATCAGTGAATGTTGCACAATCTGTGAATGGTAGAATCAGTGAATGATGCACAATCTGTGAATGATGGAATCAGTGAATGTTGCACAATCTGTGAATGATGGAATCAGTGAATGTTGCACAATCTGTGAATGATGGAATCAGTGAATGATGCACAATCTGTGAATGATGGAATCAGTGAATGTTGCACAATCCGTGAATGATGGAATCAGTGAATGTTGTTGCACAATCTGTGAATCATGGAATCAGTAAATGTTGCACAATCTGTGAATGATGGAATCAGTGAATGTTGCACAATCTGTGAATGATGGAATCAGTGAATGTTGCACAATCTGTGAATGATGGAATCAGTGAATGTTGCACAATCTGTGAATGATGGAATCAGTGAATGTTGCACAATCTGTGAATGGTAGAATCAGTGAATGATGCACAATCTGTGAATGATGGAATCAGAGAATGTTGTTGCACAATCTGTGAATGATGGAATCAGAGAATGTTGCACAATCTGTGAATGATGGAATCAGTGAATGTTGCACAATCTGTGAATGATGGAATCAGTGAATGTTGCACAATCTGTGAATGATGGAATCAGTGAATGTTGCACAATCTGTGAATGATGGAATCAGTGAATGTTGTTGCACAATATGTGAATGATGGAATCAGAGAATGTTGCACAATCTGTGAATGATGGAATCAGTGAATGTTGCACAATCTGTGAATCATGGAATCAGTGAATGTTGCACAATCTGTGAATGATGGAATCAGTGAATGTTGCACAATCTGTGAATGATGGAATCAGTGAATGTTGCACAATCTGTGAATCATGGAATCAGTGAATGTTGCACAATCTGTGAATGATGGAATCAGTGAATGTTGCACAATCCGTGAATGATGGAATCAGTGAATGTTGTTGCACAATCTGTGAATCATGGAATCAGTAAATGTTGCACAATCTGTGAATCATGGAATCAGTGAATGTTGCACAATCTGTGAATGATGGAATCAGTGAATGTTGCACAATCTGTGAATGATGGAATCAGTGAATGTTGTTGCACAATCTGTGAATCATGGAATTAGTGAATGTTGCACAATCTGTGAATTATGGAATCAGTGAATGTTGCACAATCTGTGAATGATGGAATCAGTGTATCATGCACAATCTGTGAATGATGGAATCAGTGAATGTTGCACAATCCGTGAATGATGGAATCAGTGAATGTTGTTGCACAATCTGTGAATCATGGAATCAGTAAATGTTGCACAATCTGTGAATGATGGAATCAGTGAATGTTGCACAATCTGTGAATGATGGAATCAGTGAATGTTGCACAATCTGTGAATGATGGAATCAGTGAATGTTGCACAATCTGTGAATGATGGAATCAGTGAATGTTGTTGCACAATCTGTGAATCATGGAATCAGTGAATGTTGCACAATCTGTGAATGATGGAATCAGTGAATGTTGCACAATCTGTGAATGATGGAATCAGTGAATGTTGCACAATCTGTGAATGATGGAATCAGTGAATGTTGCACAATCCGTGAATGATGGAATCAGTGAATGTTGTTGCACAATCTGTGAATCATGGAATCAGTAAATGTTGCACAATCTGTGAATGATGGAATCAGTGAATGTTGCACAATCCGTGAATGATGGAATCAGTGAATGTTGTTGCACAATCTGTGAATCATGGAATCAGTAAATGTTGCACAATCTGTGAATGATGGAATCAGTGAATGTTGCACAATCTGTGAATGATGGAATCAGTGAATGTTGCACAATCTGTGAATGATGGAATCAGTGAATGTTGCACAATCTGTGAATGATGGAATCAGTGAATGTTGCACAATCTGTGAATGATGGAATCAGTGAATGTTGCACAATCTGTGAATGATGGAATCAGTGAATGTTGCACAATCTGTGAATGATGGAATCAGTGAATGTTGCACAATCTGTGAATGATGGAATCAGTGAATGTTGCACAATCTGTGAATGATGGAATCAGTGAATGTTGCACAATCTGTGAATGATGGAATCAGTGAATGTTGCACAATCTGTGAATGATGGAATCAGGGAATGTTGCACAATCTGTGAATGATGGAATCAGTGAATGTTGCACAATCTGTGAATGATGGAATCAGTGAATGTTGCACAATCTGTGAATGATGGAATCAGTGAATGTTGCACAATCTGTGAATGATGGAATCAGTGAATGTTGCACAATCTGTGAATGATGGAATCCGTGAATGTTGCACAATCTGTGAATGATGGAATCAGTGAATGTTGCACAATCTGTGAATGATGGAATCAGTGAATGTTGCACAATCTGTGAATGGTAGAATCAGTGAATGATGCACAATCTGTGAATGATGGAATCAGTGAATGTTGCACAATCTGTGAATGATGGAATCAGTGAATGTTGCACAATCTGTGAATGATGGAATCAGTGAATGATGCACAATCTGTGAATGATGGAATCAGTGAATGTTGCACAATCCGTGAATGATGGAATCAGTGAATGTTGTTGCACAATCTGTGAATCATGGAATCAGTAAATGTTGCACAATCTGTGAATGATGGAATCAGTGAATGTTGCACAATCTGTGAATGATGGAATCAGTGAATGTTGCACAATCTGTGAATGATGGAATCAGTGAATGTTGCACAATCTGTGAATGATGGAATCAGTGAATGTTGCACAATCTGTGAATGGTAGAATCAGTGAATGATGCACAATCTGTGAATGATGGAATCAGAGAATGTTGTTGCACAATCTGTGAATGATGGAATCAGAGAATGTTGCACAATCTGTGAATGATGGAATCAGTGAATGTTGCACAATCTGTGAATCATGGAATCAGTGAATGTTGCACAATCTGTGAATGATGGAATCAGTGAATGTTGCACAATCTGTGAATGATGGAATCAGTGAATGTTGCACAATCTGTGAATGATGGAATCAGTGAATGTTGCACAATCTGTGAATGATGGAATCAGTGAATGTTGTTTCACAATCTGTGAATCATGGAATTAGTGAATGTTGCACAATCTGTGAATGATGGAATCAGTGAATGTTGCACAATCTGTGAATGATGGAATCAGTGAATGTTGCACAATCTGTGAATGATGGAATCAGTGAATGTTGCACAATCTGTGAATGATGGAATCAGTGAATGTTGCACAATCTGTGAATGATGGAATCAGAGAATGTTGCACAATCTGTGAATGATGGAATCAGTGAATGTTGTTGCACAATCTGTGAATCATGGAATCAGTGAATGTTGCACAATCTGTGAATAATGGAATCAGTGAATGTTGCACAATCTGTGAATGATGGAATCAGTGAATGTTGCACAATCTGTGAATGATGGAATCAGTGAATGTTGCACAATCTGTGAATGATGGAATCAGTGAATGTTGCACAATCCGTGAATGATGGAATCAGTGAATGTTGTTGCACAATCTGTGAATCATGGAATCAGTAAATGTTGCACAATCTGTGAATCATGGAATCAGTGAATGTTGCACAATCTGTGAATGATGGAATCAGTGAATGTTGCACAATCTGTGAATGATGGAATCAGTGAATGTTGTTGCACAATCTGTGAATGATGGAATCAGAGAATGTTGCACAATCTGTGAATGATGGAATCAGTGAATGTTGCACAATCTGTGAATCATGGAATCAGTGAATGTTGCACAATCTGTGAATGATGGAATCAGTGAATGTTGCACAATCTGTGAATGATGGAATCAGTGAATGTTGCACAATCTGTGAATCATGGAATCAGTGAATGTTGCACAATCTGTGAATGATGGAATCAGTGAATGTTGCACAATCCGTGAATGATGGAATCAGTGAATGTTGTTGCACAATCTGTGAATCATGGAATCAGTAAATGTTGCACAATCTGTGAATCATGGAATCAGTGAATGTTGCACAATCTGTGAATGATGGAATCAGTGAATGTTGCACAATCTGTGAATGATGGAATCAGTGAATGTTGTTGCACAATCTGTGAATCATGGAATTAGTGAATGTTGCACAATCTGTGAATTATGGAATCAGTGAATGTTGCACAATCTGTGAATGATGGAATCAGTGTATCATGCACAATCTGTGAATGATGGAATCAGTGAATGTTGCACAATCTGTGAATGATGGAATCAGTGAATGTTGCACAATCTGTGAATGATGGAATCAGTGAATGTTGTTGCACAATCTGTGAATCATGGAATTAGTGAATGTTGCACAATCTGTGAATGATGGAATCAGTGAATGTTGCACAATCTGTGAATGATGGAATCAGTGAATGTTGCACAATCTGTGAATGATGGAATCAGTGAATGTTGCACAATCTGTGAATGATGGAATCAGTGAATGTTGCACAATCTGTGAATGATGGAATCAGAGAATGTTGCACAATCTGTGAATGATGGAATCAGTGAATGTTGTTGCACAATCTGTGAATCATGGAATCAGTGAATGTTGCACAATCTGTGAATAATGGAATCAGTGAATGTTGCACAATCTGTGAATGATGGAATCAGTGAATGTTGCACAATCTGTGAATGATGGAATCAGTGAATGTTGCACAATCTGTGAATGATGGAATCAGTGAATGTTGCACAATCCGTGAATGATGGAATCAGTGAATGTTGTTGCACAATCTGTGAATCATGGAATCAGTAAATGTTGCACAATCTGTGAATGATGGAATCAGTGAATGTTGCACAATCTGTGAATGATGGAATCAGTGAATGTTGCACAATCTGTGAATGATGGAATCAGTGAATGTTGTTGCACAATCTGTGAATGATGGAATCAGAGAATGTTGCACAATCTGTGAATGATGGAATCAGTGAATGATGCACAATCTGTGAATAATGGAATCAGTGAATAGTGGAGTCAGTGAATGTTGCTCAATAAGTGAATCTGTGAATGTAGGAGAACGTCAAATCGGGAAAATTTCATTGCGTCTTACTTCTCCGAGGTCTCGATGGCGGAATAGCCAGTGTCGATCTGCTCTTGATCATTGTGCTAATATAAAAATCTCGCTTAGAATTCTTCGAGACGGAGGTCTTGACTTTCGATTGATCAGTTATTTCTATGAAATATATATAGTAGCGAGAAACTTTGTCTAGTCCCTGGAGTTTTCCAATTCAATCTGCTCTTTCTCTCCTGTATGGGATCAACTTACCGAATAGAGCTTGATCAGCTACGCGCCTAGAATGCGATTTGAGTTAAGGGGATCTTGCCAGTTTTATATGCTTCGTTTGGGAAAAAGTATAGCCCAGCCAACCAAATTCGTTTCATTCCTTGAACTGTCGATTTCTCTTCCAACAGGCCAGAGTTGGGACTGAGAATTTGCCGTCCTTAACGGTTGCACATGGATTGTTTAGGATTGGCTCTCCAAACCTACCCCTCGACCTGATCGATAAGAATGGAACGGACGGACTCATTGGAAATTATATCGATTAATTTTCTGGCTAAATTTGGTCTAATCGTCGTCGCATATACCTCGCTATCCCTGTTTTATTCTCTCTCCGTGCAGAAATCTGAGTATACAAAGGATAGATTATACATGAAGTTGCACTGTACTCAACTTTGTTTCAATAAATGTAGATTCACATGCACAACACATACATGTACTAGTTTAATGTGCAATCTGTCATCTTTATTTGCTGTGATAGTTCGACTCGACTTTGGTCACGAGACATATTTTTAAATCACGTGAATAAAGTTTGTTTAGACAATTTTTATTTAGTTGTTGACAGCGTCGGACTCAAAACTTGAAGGTCGGGGGCTCGATTCCCAACTCCGTCGGAACAATTGAGCGTGGTTGTGGTATTTGTGTGGGTAATGTTATATATCCATTTATATATAATTAGATCTTCGTCATTTTGAGCATGGCTAATATTATACAGATTATATTATTATTGAATAATGCACGCAAAAGACCTGTAATCTCTTTGAGATTATCAGCTTAGACCAGAAAATTGTATGTATATTGCATTGCTTGGGCCCCCCGAAAATAAAATGGCAGCCTATACACCCCAATATATATCCTTACACAAACTCAATTCTCTTGAACTCTGATCACATTCTGCTGGCACTGAATATTGCCACCAATCCATCTTTGGCCGCAGCAGCACTGTGGTTTCTATAGTGAAGAATGAAATAATGATCAACATTAAATCTATCGATTACATTGAGTTGGCTTTGCTTTTTTAGTTTTTAATGCTACTCTGATATTTGGTCTTCCGCAGTCCTTCCTGTCTGTCTGTCTGTCTATTTTCTGCCCATCTGTCTGCCTGTTTTTCTGTTTGCCTGTTTGCCTGTCTGTTTGGTCTGTATTTTACCTGTAACCTTCATCCTCTAAGCCAGGGGTCGGCAAACTTATTAGCGTACGGGCCCCGGAGAGAATCTAAAAGACGACAGAGGGCCGCATTAACTGTAGGAATATGAGAAAGGGGAGAGATAAGACAGGGGAGAGATGAGACAGGGGAGAGATGAGACAGGGGAGAGATGAGACAGGGGAGAGATGAGACAGTAGAGAGATGAGACAGGGGAGAGATGAGACAGTAGAGATATGAGACAGGGATGAGATGAGACAGGGGAGAGATGAGACAGGGGAGAGATGAGACACGGGAGAGATGAGACAGGGGAGAGATGAGACACAGGATAGATGAGACATGCATGGATAAACTATAAACCAGATGAGAGACAGGAAAGATGAGACGGGAGACACGGGAGAGATGAGAATCTCAATCTCCAGATGAGAGAGATGAGACAGGGGAAAGATAAGACAGGAGTTGGAGGGGCAACGGGCCGGATTTGGGAGCTTCGATCGAGGGCCGCATCTGGCCCGCGGGCCGGAGTTTGCCGACCCCTGCTCTAAGCTATTATTTATCTCTGCCAGTATCTGTTTCGGAATACATATCTAAGCACATTTTTAGAGGATATACATAATAATCACGTATGCAATATTCCTTGAAAAAATAGAACACTATCTGTACTCTCGGCACTTAATAAGTCTGTCTCGCCATACATAGCCATCCAACTCACGCATTAATGCGTCATTTATATATCTCTGCACACGACCTCTCTGGTGCAATTCAGCCTTTGCTTGGTTATAGGCATGCCAGCTGCATGAGTTGCATGATTGCTCAGAAGCTATTAAGCAGCCGCATGAGCAACGCATATTTAGCGAACTAGGTGACGCATGCATCCCACGAAAATCGGCCAAATTCCAGGTCCGCATGACTCACGGTGCATGCAGGCCCTCTCACTCACTCAAACATAGACTTAATTGCCTCTATCTGAGAGCAGCGAAAACTGATGGCTGAGCACAGTTCGAAGCCAGGCCAGCCACTTCTATAGGATTCGAAAGCATCAAGCGCCTAATTACTTCTCCGAAAATCTCGCCCTCAGTCCGAAGTGACCGATTGCGCGGCACCAAAACAAATGTCCACTTCACTTGAAGTTTTCATTAGTCAAGTTCGGTGATCGAATAAAGAACTCAAAGTCGAATTATTATTTAACATTTTTGGAGCAATGATTGAGACAGCAGATCTGGTATAATTGTGTGATTTAAGCCGATTCGAATATTGTTTCTTATTAATTTTCATTTCTTTTTTCTTTTCGTTTGCAAAAAGTCTATAATTCTGCAGAATCTCATGTGATCGGGTCATCGGAGCATCACACCTTAACACGTTCTCATAAAGCAAATAGGCAGAAATGAAAGTGAAGTAATTACTTGTATATTAACTTGCTTAGGGGGCATTTGAATTAATAATCTCTTTCCTTATAATGCTAGCACGTGTATTTGTAAATATCAATTTTTATATTAACGTTTTAGAGTGCTATTTAAAGCATTTTACCTAATTTTAGTAAAAGTTTGCCGATACCATTCGTTTTATTTTGTGCTTTTGTTTCGAAAAAAGTTGAGTTTAATTTATTTTCATAGAAATTGTCCGATCCATTGATCAAATGATGAATATCTGATATTTATTCCATAATATATATTCTTGTATGTTGTTGGCCTGAATGTACGCGGACCGTATGTTTCAGTAAGAGTGTTATTTTTAGATTGTCTCATGAATATAAATTAAATCTTATTTCGTTATTTTTATAGGCCTATGACTAATCAGTGTTCTTATGAAAAAGGATTATTGATTAACATAGGCCTAATAAACTTTGATGAGCAAACATCTTTCCCACTGGCACTTTGGTCTGTGGTAGTGCTCATAGTGCTCATAGTTAGCTGGCGAGTCATATTATACACTAGGGAGCCCTTGTCCTAAAGCCAATGTTGAAGGCCTAGTCCTGCTGACTCAGATTTTTGCTTTTACTTAGTTTTTTAGCATTTGCTTGTCCTGCTTGATAGCTAATTTAATTTCATTTCTCTAGATTAAACCAGCAATCAAGAGGTAGCATAGCTTAGTTTGTACAATTTGTTGCAGCCTGTGTTGTACCCATGTTTTATTTTATAGCTAAGTTTGATTTAAATTATGATAGGCCTAGGCCTACAGTTTTTCACATTTGTTAGGCCTAGGCCTATTGTCCATTTATAACTCAGTTTATATTACTCTTACTTCAGTTATCATGTGGCAGCCTGTATTTAATCTAGGCCTAGCCCACTAGGCCTAATTGATTGAAAAAGTAGGCCGATGGCTATTATTGAATATTGGGCAATCTTCTAGTTTCGCATGTATAATTCAAACTGTTTTTAAAACAACAGTTTTGTATAACAACCAAGAAACAATGTGACTAACAACCAATGAACAGATGACTGACAATGTAATGAGTCAATTGCATGTTACTCATATGTCATAGGCCTAGTAGTGAGATCTGAGATGGCATAATAGTGCGCGCACCCCCGCAACACCTTTAGGAATATCCTTTTCTGGGCGGCGAAAAAAACTGTCATTTTAAAAACAGTTTGAATTAAATGTGCAAAACTAAAAGATTGCCTAACATTGGTGCAACCCATTTTGCCAGAGAAAATTTTGATAATAGACTCTTTAGCAAATGGTTCTAGTAGTTAAAGAGACATTTTGGAACCCTTATTGACTAGTTCGACCAAACTATGTACACCAGGGAACTAATTACTAACATAGCACATGCACTAACACAACCTAATTGATTACTAAATGAAATTATTTTAAGATTGTTTTAACCTTTCCTATTATTTTTTTACTTTATCATGGCCAGAAAGCCTAGTTAGCATTCCCCTGAGTCCAACCCAAAACACTTGTATCAAGGGTCTAAGTGATAGATTGCAGGCTAACAATGGCCTATAGAACTATATGATTGTAAAGTGTAAACCATAGCCTTTATATTGATTTTCCCTATTGGAAAAAGTTGAAAATCCATGGATGGTGTTTGTTGTACTTTTTGGATTTTTCTAAAGTGTGCACACTTTTCTTACTTAACTGCTACTCGAAAAGACTTGAGCAGCCAGCAGAAAGAGGCATGGCTAAAGTGCACCTTTCTCAATCTTTCTTAATTCTAAAGCATGCATCCATGGGTTTTCAACATTAATTCCAATTGGGTTGATTATTGCAGACTCCATCTCTAATAACCTAACAATCCAAATTAAAATCATCAAAGGGTCCTACTTAACTTGTTATATGTCATTCTATATACTCTTGTTGCTAGACTGGCTGAAAAGTTAGTATGCCAAAACTAAGAGGGTCCTTTGGTAGACTCTACTCAATACTTTACAATACTTTGGTAATTTCTACTATACTAGTAACCTTATGAAGGGTCAGCTAGCCTAGCCAGTAAAGTTGAACCTGGATTATTGATAAAAAAAGCACTGTAAAGGTAGACTAGATAAATATACTAGAATATTTAGATCTTTATTCTATTGTTTAAGTCTTTTTAGTACCAACCAATACCATTTGTGATGTCTTTTGAGTGCATGCATTGTCCTCCTATTGTTAGGGTGTAGTTGGCATGCAAACAGTAACTCTTGTTGGTTTTCATGCTTCAGGCATGCATTTGACATGATGATTACTATAGAAAAAATAGTAATAGATTTATAATATCCATATAGCTAGTTTTAATTGATTGAATAGGTAAAATGTTTTAAATTGGCAATAAAAGACACAAATAGCAAATGAGCAATAAGCCTATATCTATAGACAACATCAAATTTAAATAACTGAATAAATAATGTAAAAATGTTACATTGTGTATAGGCAGGTATTTATAAGCATAAGTAAAAATAAATCAATAATAATGTTAGCAAAACTATTTTAAAAGTTTTTAACAATTTTTCATACTTTTTTTTCAATTGTAAATAACAAAAACTAATTTACTCGTATATTGCTGAAGCTGTTTTGATAACTAGAGTAGATGTGATCACATAATATATTTTAAGTCAAATGACCATTTATGGTTTTAGTTCAATTCAATTTATGCAATAGCTATCTATGTACTTCCATGCCAAACTTTTCATTTTTTTTCAGAATTTACCTTGAAGCCAGCAATGCTAAAAGAAGCATGACCTAGCTCTATTTAATTTAATAATATCCTCATCACACAAATCATAATATTATTTTGTCAATCCAACATTTCCTTACTTGCTCCAAATTTCATTTTCTGTACTTCAGTCTTCCATTCTGTCCAAATTAATCCACACTGCTCTAATTTAATTGCTAGAATCTTGTCCTGTCGCTAGCCATACAGCAGAGATGACCACTCCCCAGGGTGCTGCCACCCTGCCAAATCGTTCTATGGCCAATGCCTCACATTCCAATGCAGTGGGGTATGCGTCCTATGCCTCAAATGCAGGCGGCTCAGGGCAGGCTCAGTCTTCTGCTGCTGCCGCCGCTGCTGCTGCAGCCGCCGCCGCTAATTTAAGTCGAAGAGAGAAGCAGAAACTCGGTCATCGTCGGGTCGATGACGAGGGTCAGGTTACATATAAGAAGGTATGTGAACCTATTAACTAATATAGCACTTTTTAAACACCTAACTAAGATTCTATAAATGGGAAGGAACGGATGATCTCATTATCATTAAAAAGGATGGGATTATGAATGGGGAGGATGGGATTATGAATGGAGAGGATGGGATTATGAATGGGAAGGATGGGATTATGAATGGAGAGGATGGGATTATGAATGGGTAGGATGGAATTATGAATGGGAAGGATGGATTATGAATGGGGGGAGTATGGGATTATGAATGGGTAGGATGGGATTAAGAATGGGGGAGTATGGGATTATGAATGGGTATGATGGGATTATGAATGGGGAGGATGGAATTAAGAATGGGGGAGTATGGGATTATGAATGTGGAGGATGGGATTAAGAATGGGAAGTAAGGGAATTTTTAATAGGAAAGATGGAATTATGAATTATGAATTAATGAATTATGAATTATGATAATTAGGTATATAGAAAGTTTTATATTCAAAGTAGGAACAATGGGATTAAGAAAGTGTAAGATTCGAATAAGAATAGAAAGGATGGGATTAAGACTGTGTTTCCTCCGATCTTTCAATTGAATTCCTAACAGTTTTCCGTGAAATCCTCAACCCGTCAATAACAGCGTCCGACTAACGAGATCATGCGAGCCATTCAGCTGGGCATTCAGAATTCGGTCGGCAACGAGGCCCAGAAGCCGAATCGCGACCTACTAACGCAGGACTTCGGCGTTGTGGAAATCGTTGACTTTCCTAGGTAACACAGTTTTCTAATGATATAAGATGATTTTCTGTTTCTGTTTTTGATTTTACATAAGCAAGATCATTCTTGTTTATGCTCTCCACTGGCTGCCTCCCTCTTCTTCCCGTCCCACAGATTCTCCCCTTGTCTTCTCCCTTATATTCCTTCTCCCCTCCGATTCTCCCCCTCATCTTCCTCTCTCCTCCGATTCTTCCCCTATCTTACTCTCCCCTCCGATTCTCCCCCTTATCTTGATCTCCCCTCAGATTCTCCCCCTTATCTTGATCTCCCCTCAGATTCTCCCCCTTATCTTCGTCTCTCCTCCGATTCTCCCCCTTATCATCCTCTCTCCTCCGATTCTCCCCCTTATCTTCCTCTCTCCTCCGATTCTTCCCCTATCTTACTCTCCCCTCCGATTCTCCCCCTTATCTTGATCTCCCCTCAGATTCTCCCCCTTATCTTGATCTCCCCTCAGATTCTCCCCCTTATCTTCGTCTCTCCTCCGATTCTCCCCCTTATCTTCCTCTCCCTCCGATTCTCTCCCTTATCATCCTCTCCCCTCCGATTCTTCCCCTATCTTCCTCTCCCCTCCGATTCTTCCCCTATCTTCTTCTCCCCTCTGATTCTTCCCCTATCTTCTTCTCCCCTCTGATTCTTCCCCTATCTTCTTCTCCCCTCCGATTCTTCCCCTATCTTCTTCTCCCCTCTGATTCTTCCCCTATCTTCTTCTCCCCTTTGATTCTTCCCCTATCTTCTTCTCCCCTCCGATTCTCCACCTTATCTTCATCCTCCCTTCATCTTCATCCTCATTTTTCATCTTTCCTTCTCTCCGTCTCTGCTTTCCCATACCCCAAATGCATTATATCTTAATCTCGCTTTCTGTTTGTTGATATTAATAGATTATTCTCTTTTTTTCTTTCTAAAAGAAGGAAATTATTCTTTGAGCATAGCAGATTAATAAGACTCTGATTTTCCGCCATCCAAATCAGGGAGGGCGGCAAGCTCACGATGGCGCACACAATGAGCAGTTTCACGTTCAAGACCTACGCTCCGTTGGCTTTTCGTCACTTTCGCAAGCTCTACAACATTGACATCTCGCAATTCTTAGCCTCAATCTGCGGCGAAGAGCTCGAAGAGCTGTCAAATCCGGGCGCTTCCGGTTCCATTTTCTATCGCACAGCCGATGACAATTTCATCATTAAAACTGTGCAGCACAAGGAGGCCAAATATTTGCAGCGCCTATTGCTGCAGTACTACCTCACCCTGACTCAGAATCCTAGGACATTGCTGCCTAAGTTCTACGGTCTCTATTGCTACCAGGTGCGATTTTAGTTTGTGTTTGCCATTTCGGTCATACAAGCGCGTCATTAAAGATTCGGTCATTATCTTTCGGTTAATTTAAACTTTAATTATCCCTATTGCTTAATCCCATCCACCTCTTCCCTTCACGTGCTCTACAAAGGAAAATACTAGTAGCATAATTCTTAACGTGTTAATAATATCTTTAAAGTATTTTCTGAGCTTTGGAGTGAATGGCAAGTGTTTATTGATTCTTTTTCGTTTGTGTTTCTTGGTTTATTCTTCTCATTCAGATCTAAGTTATCTGGATTCAAGATTTAGCTACTGAATTCCCTAGGTCTCTTAACTAGATCTAAATCTTCACTAGATCTTGATCTCTAGATCTAGCTACTTTGTTTGTCGATCTTGCTACTAGATTTACAGATCCAGCTACTCGATTTTTAGATCCAGCTACTCGATTTTTATATCTAGATTTTTAGATCTAGCTACTAGAATTTCAGATCTAGAGCCTACTAGATTTTTAGATCTAGCTACTAGATAAAAAGATCCAGCTACTAGATTTTTAGATCTAGCTACTAGATATTTAGATCTAGCTACTAGATTTTTAGATCTAGCTACTAGATTTTTAGATCTAGCTACTAGATTTTTAAATCTAGCTACTAGGATTTTAGATCCAGCTACTCGATTTTTAAATCTAGCTACTAGGATTTTAGATCCAGCTACTAGATTTTTAGATCCAGCTACTAGATTTTTAGATCTAGCTACTAGGATTTTAGATCCAGCTACTAGATATTTAGATCTAGCTACTAGAATTTTAGATCTAGCTACTAGAATTTTAGATCTAGCTACTAGGATTTTTGATCTAGCTACTAGAATTTTAGATCTAGATCCTACTAGATTTTTAGATCCAGATAAATAGATTTTTAGATCTAGCTACTAGGATTTTAGATCTAGCTACTAGATATTTAGATCTAGCTACTAGGATTTTAGATCTAGCTACTAGATTTTTAGATCCAGCTACTAGATTTTTAAATCTAGCTACTAGATTTTTAGATCTAGCTACTAGATTTTTAGATCCAGCTACTAGATTTTTAGATCTAGCTACTAGATTTTTAGATCTAGCTACTAGATTTTTAAATCTAGCTACTAGGATTTTAGATCCAGCTACTAGATTTTTAGATCCAGCTACTAGATTTTTAGATCTAGCTACTAGGATTTTAGATCCAGCTACTAGATATTTAGATCTAGCTACTAGAATTTTAGATCTAGCTACTAGAATTTTAGATCTAGCTACTAGGATTTTAGATCTAGCTACTAGGATTTTAGATCTAGCTACTAGATTTTTAAATCCAGATAAATAGATTTTTAGATCTAGCTACTAGAATTTTAGATCTAGAGCCTACTAGATATTTAGATCCAGCTACTAGATAAAAAGATCCAGCTACTAGATATTTAGATCTAGCTACTAGATTTACAGATCCAGCTACTCGATGTTTAGATCCAGCTACTAGATATTTAGATCCAGCTACTAGATTTTTAGATCCAGCTACTAGATATTTAGATCTAGCTACTAGATATTTAGATCCAGCTACTAGATATTTAGATCTAGCTACTAGATATTTAGATCTAGCTACTAGATATTTAGATCTAGCTACTAGATTAAAAGATCCAGCTACTAGAATTTTAGATCTAGCTACTAGAATTTTAGATCTAGAGCCTACTAGATATTTAGATCTAGCTACTAGATATTTAGATCTAGCTACTAGATATTTAGATCTAGCTACTAGATTAAAAGATCCAGCTACTAGATTTTTAGATCTAGCTACTAGATAAAAAGATCCAGCTACTAGATATTTAGATCTAGCTACTAGAATTTTAGATCTAGCTACTAGAATTTTAGATCTAGCTACTAGGATTTTAGATCTAGCTACTAGAATTTTAGATCTAGAGCCTACTAGATTTTTAGATCCAGCTACTAGATAAAAAGATCCAGCTACTAGATATTTAGATCTAGCTACTAGATAAAAAGATCCAGCTACTAGATATTTAGATCTAGCTACTAGATATTTAGATCTAGCTACTAGATAAAAAGATCCAGCTACTAGATATTTAGATCTAGCTACTAGATAAAAAGATCCAGCTACTAGATATTTAGATCTAGCTACTAGATATTTAGATCTAGCTACTAGATTAAAAGATCCAGCTACTAGATTTTTAGATCTAGCTACTAGAATTTTAGATCTAGCTACTAGATTAAAAGATCCAGCTACTAGATATTTAGATCTAGCTACTAGAATTTTAGATCTAGCTACTAGAATTTTAGATCTAGCTACTAGGATTTTAGATCTAGCTACTAGAATTTTAGATCTAGAGCCTACTAGATTTTTAGATCCAGCTACTAGATAAAAAGATCCAGCTACTAGATATTTAGATCTAGCTACTAGATAAAAAGATCCAGCTACTAGATATTTAGATCTAGCTACTAGATATTTAGATCTAGCTACTAGATAAAAAGATCCAGCTACTAGATATTTAGATCTAGCTACTAGATATTTAGATCTAGCTACTAGATATTTAGATCTAGCTACTAGATTAAAAGATCCAGCTACTAGATTTTTAGATCTAGCTACTAGATAAAAAGATCCAGCTACTAGATATTTAGATCTAGCTACTAGAATTTTAGATCTAGCTACTAGAATTTTAGATCTAGCTACTAGGATTTTAGATCTAGCTACTAGAATTTTAGATCTAGAGCCTACTAGATTTTTAGATCCAGCTACTAGATAAAAAGATCCAGCTACTAGATATTTAGATCTAGCTACTAGATAAAAAGATCCAGCTACTAGATATTTAGATCTAGCTACTAGATAAAAAGATCTAGCTACTAGATAAAAAGATCTAGCTACTAGATAAAAAGATCTAGCTACTAGATAAAAAGATCTAGCTACTAGATTTTTAGATCTGACTGTATATTTGTGAGTCACTCGCTGGAACATTCTAAATCGAGATTTACTTATTATGAGTGTGTTTTCGGGCTTTATATTTAAAAGCTTATCAAATAAATCCAATCGTATTAACAGTGTGGCAGCAAGAACATTCGCTTTGTAATCATGAACAATCTCCTACCGTCGACTATTCGCCTAACTGAAAAGTACGATTTAAAAGGCAGCACCTACAAGAGGCAGGCAAGCAATTCTGAAAGGGAAAAATCTTCACCAACATTCAAAGATTTGGACTTTAAGTAAGCGATTGAAAATTTGTGAATTCTTAGTTTTGCATAAGAAGTATTGAAAACTTAAATTTAAAATTATTTGTCTTCTAAGGAGCCTGCATGACACCGGCCTATCCCTGGAAGCCGACATCTACAATAGCCTAATAGAATGCATCAGTCGCGACTGCTTAGTATTGGAGTCCTTTCGCATCATGGACTATTCACTATTATTGGGAATCTACAATTTGGATCAGACTTTGCGGGATCGTGTAAGTTAATTTGCGCATATTTTTTTGTGATATGCCTTCTATACTACTATCACGAGTTGTTCAGTAGTCAGTTTAAAAGAATTTATAAAAACAAAACTAGCGTTAATTAGTACATTTTTGTTAAAGAAGGAGCATCAGGGGTCGGTGGCAGAGCGGTAACGCATTCGCTTCTCGCACCAAGGTCCCTGAGCTCGATTCCGCGGCGAGGCCACATTTATTTGAGGCGCAGCCGCGGAAAGAAGGCTTGGGGGCTTCCCGCTAAAAAATAGGGATGTTTCTTTGGGGGATTCCAGTTGGAATCTGCGGTGTTTCCAGATAAAGAAACAGCCGAACGCTGGAAACATACCAATCGAATGATTCCATGCTTAGAATCTACCCAACTGGGCGTTTTCTCGGTGCTTCTTGGTGACGAAATGGGATCACCCAAAGAATCCTCCAGTTCGGAAGATTCCATGCTCAGAAACCGCCGGGGGAATCGCCAGTAAATAATTCTCTGGTTGTCCCATGGGCCACTGGTTTGGGTGATTCTCCGGCGGTTTCCGCACAATTTACGGTTACATCGGCTGCTTCCTGGGTGGTTTCTTTAACTCTTGAGAGATAGGGGGGATTTTGGTAGATTCCACTCCTATTTTGCACAAAAAACCCGCCGAAGAAGCAGCCGAATTTTTTACAGGGTTGTCACGCCCTTGAGGGCCAACCTCCAAGGCACAGTGAGAGTGTACACTGCCTGACTTGCCTCCTCGCTGACTGCGGGTCTAATGTCATCAAATGGTGTGCCATTGCCTGCAGCCCTCCTGCAATTATCATTATCATTATCATTAAGCTTGAGCATCATCGACCAGTCGCTGGAGCCACGTCTAGCGCTGCGGCGGCCTCAGCATCAGCAGCATCAGCGGCGGCGGCGGCTGTGGCAGCCAGCGACGAGATGACGCAGCAACGCAGCAGCCGCGGAGGCAGCGTTGAAGGCCTTCAGCGAGGCTGGAGTTTAAAAAAGATCTCCGTATTTAATACGCCAATTGAGTCGATTAACGCTGAGAACACCGCCCCAATAGATTTGCACTCCGACGAGATGGACATTACGCCGTGAGTAAAGTCTGCTTGCGAGTGTTAGATGTGAAATAACGAATTAACTGACTTGGTGAATCCTAATAAAGTGTAAAGGCTGATTTAGAGTAAAGAGAGACCCGATCGATAATATTGTTAATTTGTATGGTATTTTCATATCCTAGCTACTCTACTAATAGTGGCAGTAAGGGGAAATGCTTGTTAAATATATATTATATAATTTTGGTGATGCTGTCCTATATACGCTACTTAAAGGGTCAGTATAAGTATTTTTATTTGAAGTAATCAATTTTTTATGAGCAATCCGACATTTACAAAGCTTGAAATTCACCGTTTTGTCAACCGTGTCACTGCAGCGTTGGCGGAATTCCGGCCAGAAATGCCAAAGGCGAACGACTGTTTCTGTATATAGGCATTATTGACATCCTGCAGAATTATCGCCTGTTTAAAAAGATGGAGCACGCCATGAAGTCCATTATCACTGACGGGGTAAGTCGCTGCTGGCTATAAACTACTAGTAATGATAATACGCTCGTAATAGAATAAGAACGATTCAAAATTATTATTATTTAGTGACACTAGACACGCAGCCAGCGAGGAGGGATAGAAGGGAAGGACCTGTCGGGATAAATCTAAGGAGTCTGTTGGAATAAATCTAAGGAGTATGTAGGGATAAATCTAAGGAGTCTGTTGGGATAAATCTAAGGAGTCTGTTGGGATAAATCTAAGGAATCTGTTGGAATAAATCTAAGGAGTCTGTTGGAATAAATCTAAGGAGTCTGTTGGGATAAATCTAAGGAGTCTGTTGGAATAAATCTAAGGAGTCTGTTGGGATAAATCTAAGGAGTCTGTTGGGATAAATGTAAGTAGTCTGTTGGGATAAATTTAAGTAGTCTGTTGGGATAAATCTAAGGAGTCTGTTGGAATAAATCTAAGGAGTCTGTTGGGATAAGTCTAAGGAGTCTGTTGGGATAAATCTAAGCAGTCTGTTGGGATACAAATTACATGTAAAGCTAGAAATACTTTTATCCCTACAGGATACGGTCAGCGTACACAATCCGCACTTTTATTCGGAAAGATTTCAAGACTTCCTAAAGAATGAAGTATTCAAAAAGGTGGAAAGCTGTAAGTGTCTTTACTGTTTTATCATATTTATACGTGTGTACTGTTAGCTCTGTTTTGTGAGCACTAAAAATGCCAAAATGGTTTTACAATTTTGTCCCAGGCTTGTCTTCCCTATTTTCCTTCTAAATTAACCTTCTTTTTAAAAATACCTTGCACTTGTTTAATCTAAATGAAAAGTAAAACTCTATTTTTGGATTAAAACTAATCCTTTTTCAATAAAACTAATTAAATGATTCAGATTGTGAAATTGCACTTCTCTTCAATGTAACTGTGTATCAACCATGTGAAACACGTGAAATATAATAAGTTTCCCTCAACACTCCACATCTTCATGTTGTTTTTCTCTGAACCCTCCGCATCTTCAGGTTGTTTCTCTCTAAACCCTCCACATCTTCAGGTTGTTTCTCTCTAAACCCTCCACATCTTCAGGTTGTTTCTCTCTAAATCCTCCACATCTTCAGGTTGTTTCTCTCTAAACCCTCCTCATCTTCAGGTTGTTTCTCTCTAAACCCTCCTCATCTTCAGGTTGTTTCTCTCTAAATCCTCCACATCTTCAGGTTGTTTCTCTCTAAACCCTCCTCATCTTCAGGTTGTTTCTCTCTAAACCCTCCTCATCTTCAGGTTGTTTCTCTAAACCCTCCTCATCTTCAGGTTGTTTCTCTAAACCCTCCACATCTTCAGGTTGTTTCTCTCTAAACCCTCCACATCTTCAGGTTGTTTCTCTCTAAACCCTCCACATCTTCAGGTTGTTTCTCTCTAAACCCTCCTCATCTTCAGGTTGTTTCTCTAAACCCTCCACATCTTCAGGTTTTTTCTCTCTAAACCCTCCACATCTTCAGGTTGTTTCTCTCTAAACCCTCCACATCTTCAGGTTGTTTCTCTCTAAACCCTCCACATCTTCAGGTTGTTTCTCTCTAAACCCTCCACATCTTCAGGTTGTTTCTCTCTAAACCCTCCACATCTTCAGGTTGTTTCTCTCTAAACCCTCCACATCTTCAGGTTGTTTCTCTCTAAATCCTCCACATCTTCAGGTTGTTTCTCTCTAAATCCTCCACATCTTCAGGTTGTTTCTCTCTAAATCCTCCACAACTTCAGGTTGTTTCTCTCTAAACCCTCCACATCTTCAGGTTGTTTCTCTCTAAATCCTCCACATCTTCAGGTTGCTTCTCTCTAAACCCTCCTCATCTTCAGGTTGTTTCTCTCTAAACCCTCCACATCTTCAGGTTGTTTCTCTCTAAACCCTCCACATCTTCAGGTTGTTTCTCTCTAAACCCTCCTCATCTTCAGGTTGTTTCTCTCTAAACCCTCCTCATCTTCAGGTTGTTTCTCTCTAAATCCTCCACATCTTCAGGTTGTTTCTCTCTAAACCCTCCACATCTTCAGGTTGTTTCTCTCTAAACCCTCCACATCTTCAGGTTGTTTCTCTCTAAATCCTCCACATCTTCAGGTTGTTTCTCTCTAAACCCTCCACATCTTCAGGTTGTTTCTCTCTAAATCCTCCACAACTTCAGGTTGTTTCTCTCTAAATCCTCCACAACTTCAGGTTGTTTCTCTCTAAACCCTCCACATCTTCAGGTTGTTTCTCTCTAAATCCTCCACATCTTCAGGTTGTTTCTCTCTAAATCCTCCACATCTTCAGGTTGTTTCTCTCTAAACCCTCCTCATCTTCAGGTTGTTTCTCTCTAAACCCTCCACATCTTCAGGTTGTTTCTCTCTAAACCCTCCTCATCTTCAGGTTGTTTCTCTCTAAACCCTCCTCATCTTCAGGTTTTTTCTCTCTAAACCCTCCACATTTTCAGGTTTTTTCTCTCTAAACCCTCCACATTTTCAGGTTGTTTCTCTGAATTCACTTCAGTACTATTTTGTAGTGCCATATTTAACATTGTAATTTTGTTCAATTTCGTGTAATTACTGTGACAGATAGACCTGCCTTGAGTAAATGAAATTTATTTTCCCACTGTGCTTGATTCCTAACTACAAACCTTCAAAATTTTAAAGTCTAATTATCGTAGTGTAATAAAATCAATGTGTATTAAATTAATCGATTAATTTTTCAAGTGGACGAACCAAACATGCTTGGACCAAATGCTCTGAGATTCAGGCGCATTGTTACTCTCGGTAATGTCGCACCTGCTGCTTTATTATTAATAATTCTCTTCGTAGTATAGATTATTGAAGTACAAAGTAACTTTCTTTTTACTCGTAATTAAGCTCGAATATACCGTTTTCACGTTTCCGCGGTACGAAGGAACACAGTGCTTAAATAAACCCGCTTGTATAAACTTTTCATCTTGCAATAAAATAAATATATACATTCAATAGTTTGACTGACTGACTGACTGACTGACTGACTGACTGACTGACTGACTGACTGACTGACTGACTGACTGACTGACTGACTGACTGACTGACTGACTGACTGACTGACTGACTGACTGACTGACTGACTGACTGACTGACTGACTGACTGACTGACTGACTGACTGACTGACTGACTGACTGACTGACTGACTGACTGACTGACTGACTGACTGACTGACTGACTGACTGACTGACTGACTGACTGACTGACTGACTGACTGACTGACTGACTGACTGACTGACTGACTGACTGACTGACTGACTGACTGACTGACTGACTGACTGACTGACTGACTGACTGACTGACTGACTGACTGACTGACTGACTGACTGACTGACTGACTGACTGACTGACTGACTGACTGACTGACTGACTGACTGACTGACTGACTGACTGACTGACTGACTGACTGACTGACTGACTGACTGACTGACTGACTGACTGACTGACTGACTGACTGACTGACTGACTGACTGACTGACTGACTGACTGACTGACTGACTGACTTATACATATAAAGTTAATGCTTATTAGCTTGCTTCAAGCCTTTCTTATTCTTACAGTTTTGCGTTCTGCAAGCAGTCCGTGTTAGTTTACCTTGTTGTGACACCTTAATTTCCTCCTTATTTGTTCTGTGCACAATTATTCCACTTAAATTATTACTCTTTCAGTGTTTGTACAAGAATTTCCAAAATTGTGTCACAATAAACTGAATTTACTACTTACTAGTTTTCTCTCGTTTAAGTAGTATACAATTAACTGTCAGAGGAGCATAATAAAAAAGTTCAATGTGCCAACCAATTTTTTTCGCATTGTTGTCACATTGCAGCCTCGGCCGCTATGGGTAAGGCCAATCGAACCTTAATTTGTATATTTTCCTTTTTAAAGTACCTTAGAAACAGCAGTTGGTACTTAATGATCTGCGCTACGCATGCAGATGCACTTTTATTTATACACACTTTCCTTTTTAAATATATGATGAGTGATTCATTTAATCTGGATTTATGGTCCGTTTTCTTCTAATTGGCTATAATTCTGCGTCATGCTACTTATAGTTAGTAGTAAGATCGCTTCTAGTAAATTAATTCATTACATTCTTAGTAGCTATGATAAACTAGATTCTAATTTCGAGCTATGTTCTATTTGCTAGGGAGTTAGTAACTAAATAATTATTTAACTTTCACAGCTTTTAGTCTAATTCATTAGCCTTTAGTGCAATTTCATTACTTTGCTTATCGATCTGTGCTCATTTCTGTACAAAAATTATGCACTTTAAAGCTAATTATTTTCTTCCTCCGTTCTTCCACATTCTAAGAATTGTCAAACTAAAAAATTGAAGGGAGTACCAAACTAAGGATTTCAAAGCAGGGTTTTTTTAGGGTTAAGCAGCTAGGGATTGTAAGGGACTAACAAGCCAAATCTAGGATCTAAAAGTATTAACAACCTATGGATTTAAAAAAATATAATTTTACACTAGACCCAAGGGCCATGGCAGGTGTTGTGTGTCAAGCACACTAGCAGGTGGGGACTGCACACCTAATGTACTCCCCGGCTCTCTCAGACACCGGTTGACAGCCGCGTGTCAGCAATGGAATTTATTTTTCCAAACATATCGGCATCATCAAAACTCTACTGAATTGCCGCACAGAACTGCTTTATTCCACGCCAGCCGGAATGTCGGTACTCATTTGCAGCTGAGTAGACTGTGAGCACATCAGGGCAAAGCAGCTGCACGAATAGTTCTAGACTAGGTCGGGAGTCGAACCCAGGACCATCTGATCCAGAGTCCGACACCTTACTGACTGAGCTATCCGCCCAATAGATTTAAACGGATGATAATAATGGGGATATTAATGAACCAGGGATTTAAATTGATTGACAAATCACATGCTAAAATGTGTCTGAGGAGTTGTTTACCGAATAAAATATTTATTCAACCAATCCACTGATCGCTTTCTGTTTTCAATTTGCCAATCTATATGCACTTTTCAAACCGACTCACTCTCTCGTCTCGCCTCTCCCAGCCATGAAGTCCGCGCCCAGCAGACGGCGGGCTGCCACTCGCGGCCGATCGTCCACCATTGACGACTCCGGCATCGGAGTTGGCGGCAGCGGGGGAGCCAGACCTGCCAGCATGATGGCCGCCGTGATGACTGCCGGCGTACATGACGGTGAGTTGTCTGTTTCGTTTTCTGTAATATGCCTTCGTCTGTAACTGTCTGTTTTGTCTGTAAGTATTTGTGCCTTCGTCTGTAACTGTCTGTTTTGTCTGTAAGTATTTGTGCCTTGGTCTGTAACTGTCTGTTTTGTCTGTAAGTATTTGTGCCTTGGTCTGTAACTGTCTGTTTTGTCTGTAAGTATTTGTGCCTTGGTCTGTAACTGTCTGTTTTGTCTGTAAGTATTTGTGCCTTGGTCTGTAACTGTCTGTTTTGTCTGTTATGTCTGTCTACCTCGTTTTCTGTAGCTGTCTGTGTCACTGCCTGTAACTGTCAGTTTCTTGGAATCGCATTTCGCAGACGGCAATTCAGCATTGCCAGTTCAGCCAGCAGGAGCCGCTGCAGCCACGTGGGACTCCGGCCAAACGAAGCACGGTGAGGGCCTTTGTCGATTTTTTTACAATTTTATGATTTTTTAATGTCATGGCATCGTTTAAACAAAAAATCTGAATTATTATTTAACAGTGCACTGACTAAATCAATTATAAACGAACATTTCCTATTTGTTTGTCATATATTTCCTTGAAATCGTTACTTTCTAGCGAGCTATAAAATTCTAGCAATTTGCAACTTATAATACTAACATGCAAGTTAACATCAGTAGCACAAAAATATATAAATAAAACTAATTTACTCTCCATGATAGTAGTATGATTAACAATTTTGTATTCTAGATTTAAGGTAATTGCTTTTTATTTCACTTATTTTAATAAACTAATAATGATTGACACCTCAACGCAGCAGCAATGGGAATCGGATTGGCCTCTGCCCATGACCACCAGATAATTAATGCTGCTTCAGCTAGCGGCATTCACACGGTAATTCCTTGCCGACAATCATCTTAGATTTTCTTTTGTCTGGTACCGGTCTGTGCTTCTTTTGGAAATTAGATTCAATATTGATTTGCTTGTGAAGTACTCAAGGAGTCCAAGCTTATCTACCCCACTCCCAATGACCCCAGGCTTATCTACCCCATTCCCAATGACCCCAGGCTTATCTACCCCACACCCAATGACCCCAGGCTTATCTACCCCACACCCAATGACCCCAGGCTTATCTACCCCACTGACAATGACCCCAGGCTTATCTACCCCACTGACAATGACCCCAGGCTTATCTACCCCACTGCCAATGACCCCAGGCTTATCTACCCCACACCCAATGACCCCAGGCTTATCTACCCCACACCCAATGACCCCAGGCTTATCTACCCCACTGACAATGACCCCAGGCTTATCTACCCCACTGCCAATGACCCCAGGCTTATCTACCCCACTCCCAATGACCCCAGGCTTATCTACCCCACTGCCAATGACCCCAGGCTTATCTACCCCACACCCAATGACCCCAGGCTTATCTACCCCACACCCAATGACCCCAGGCTTATCTACCCCACTGACAATGACCCCAGGCTTATCTACCCCACTGCCAATGACCCAGGCTTATCTACCCCACTCCCAATGACCCCAGGCTTATCTACCCCACTCCCAATGACCCAGGCTTATCTACCCCACTCCCAATGACCCCAGGCTTATCTACCCCACTCCCAATGACCCCTAGGCTCATCTACCCCACTCCCAATGACCCCAGGCTTATCTACCCCACTGCCAATGACCCAGGCTTATCTACCCCACTCCCAATGACCCCAGGCTTATCTACCCCACTCCCAATGACCCAGGCTTATCTACCCCACTCCCAATGACCCCAGGCTTATCTACCCCACTCCCAATGACCCCAGGCTCATCTACCCCACTCCCAATGACCCCAGGCTTATCTACCCCACTGCCAATGACCCCAGGCTTATCTACCCCACTCCCAATGACCCCAGGCTTATCTACCCCACTGCCAATGACCCCAGGCTTATCTACCCCACTGCCAATGACCCCAGGCTTATCTACCCCACTCCCAATGACCCCAGGCTTATCTACCCCACTGCCAATGACCCCAGGCTTATCTACCCCACTCCCAATGATCTAGGCTTATCTACCCCACTCCCAATGACCCCAGGCTTATCTACCCCACTCCCAATGACCCCAGGCTTATCTACCCCACTGCCAATGACCCAGGCTTATCTACCCCACTCCCAATGACCCCAGGCTCATCTACCCCACTCCCAATGACCCCTAGGCTCATCTACCCCACTCCCAATGACACCAGGCTTATCTACCCCACTCCCAATGACCCCTGGCTTATCTACCCCACTCCCAATGACCCCAGGCTTATTTACCCCACTCCCAATGACCCCAGGCTCATCTACCCCACTCCCAATGACCCCAGGCTCATCTACCCCACTCCCAATGACCCCAGGCTTATCTACCCCACTGCCAATGACCCCAGGCTCATCTACCCCACTCCCAATGACCCCAGGCTTAGCTACTACTTTTTTACCGCACTTTCATATGTGCTTATGGCATTAGTAAAATCGTTCAATATTTAAATTGTAATAAAATAATAATACAAAATATTAGTTGTATTAATATCTTAAAAAATAGTAAGAATGATTTACATAGCTATATCAAGCTAGACTGTTAATTTAATTTATTGAAACTCTGGTCGCTATTCTATTCTATTTGAAAAGGATGTGCAGTACTTATGCGAATATAGGGTCGTGATTTTAGTTAGATAAAAGAATAGTTAATTGTCAAAATGATTTTGATTAGTCCACCGAATACCCCTTGAAGTCTTTGTATCATACTCTGTGCAATGGTGTTAACATTCTAATGATTTCATTAAATATTTGCGCCTAGCACCTACAAAAAAACATTGTACGCTGCTTTTTTTCCTTTCGAGACCTTTAAATAATGTAAATCTAAATACGATCGAATCCTTTGTTGTGTTTTTTGTCTATCAGAGCTTTCTGTCTGGTGCTCAAACCAACTCACAGATTATACAAATTTCGGTTCATTTCAAAAACTCACAATGTAATACTATTAGCTAACTATTTATTCTTATTGATTCATTTTAATTGTATTATGTGCTCACAAGCCATCGTCATGATTAATTTTTCTGTCAACATTTTTCAGCCCAAGAGAGAGATTGAATGTACCCAGGACCCCTCTAAGGCCAGCACCCCACGGAGAAATTGAATGTACCCAAGACCCCTCTAAGGCCAGCACCCCACAGAGAGATTGAATGTACCCAAGACCCCTCTAAGGCCAGCACCCCACAGAGAGATTGAATGTACCCAAGACCCCTCTAAGGCCAGCACCCCACAGAGAGATTGAATGTACACAAGACCCCTCTAAGGCCAGCACCCCACAGAGAGATTGAATGTACACAAGACCCCTCTAAGGCCAGCACCCCACAGAGAGATTGAATGTACCCAAGACCCCTCTAAGGCCAGCACCCCACAGAGAGATTGAATGTACCCAAGACCCCTCTAAGGCCAGCACCCCACAGAGAGATTGAATGTACCCAAGACCCCTCTAAGGCCAGCACCCCACAGAGAGATTGAATGTACCCAAGACCCCTCTAAGGCCAGCACCCCACGGAGAGATTGAATGTACCCAAGACCCTCTAAGGCCAGCACCCCACAGAGAGATTGAATGTACCCAAGACCCTCTAAGGCCAGCACCCCACAGAGAGATTGAATGTACCCAAGACCCTCTAAGGCCAGCACCCCACAGAGAGATTGAATGTACCCAAGACCCCTCTAAGGCCAGTACCCCACAGAGATATTGAATGTACACAAGAGCCAAACGCTAACTAACAGGCTGAACAATGCTTTATGTGAATTTTCCAAATTCTCATCATTGTTCAATTACAGTTTTTCACTTGCAGCGTCACCCTAAAATTATTTTCAGACCTACCTCTAACTGAAGACGGCTTGACAAAATAAACATGGATTTTGGCACCAATTGATCATTGTGTATCTGTCAGTCTGTGCAGTCTAGCACACCAAAGTTGCAATAGAGAGAGGAAATAAATGCATAATATACCTCCGATACTACTTATGCTGGTTATATTTTTAACTGCTAATTAGTTTGAAATGCAATATGTGTACAGAAAAAAAGCGAATAAAATGGTTCAGCGTCAATCTCAGTTGTTTTCTTGTGTTGGTGTTGTTAAATGTTGGTGTATTGCTTCTAAACCATTTCTATACCCAACAAATATCTGTCTGTGTAATCAACATTTCTCAAGGTGTTTAACCATTGTGATAAGCTATAGATTGTCCTATTACTATTACGATAAAAATTTCTTAGTTTATGTAGTTAATAAAATTTTTGTTTTTGTTTTTTTCTAGTCCTACAATTTCCAAACATTTAAACAAATATATTTAAGTTTAGATTTGATTTGATTACTATTTTCCTACCTTTACCTGTTGTACAGGTATACAATTAGCAGTTACATCTAGTTGCAATCTATACTACTGTATGCTGTAGACTTGAATTAAAATTTATGAACTATTTTTACCTCATCTACAACAAAATGTTTTTTCCAACATTCAAATTGACACGTAAAAATCCACCCATAGAAAACTGACACCTTAATTATCCGCCCATAGAAAACTGACGCCTTAATTATCCGCCCCATAGAAAACTGACGCCTTAATTATCCGCCCCATAGAAAACTGACACCTAAAAATCCGCCCATAGAAAACTGACACCTAAAAATCCGCCCATAGAAAACTGACACCTAAAAATCCGCCCATAGAAAACTGACACCTAAAAATCCGCCCCATAGAAAACTGACACCTAAAAATCCGCCCATAGAAAACTGACACCTAAAAATCCGCCCCATAGAAAACTGACACCTAAAAATCCGCCCCATAGAAAACTGACACCTAAAAATCCGCCCATAGAAAACTGACACCTAAAAGTCCGCATTTTTTTAAACTGACACCTAAAAATCCGCCCCATAGAAAACTGACACCTAAAAATCCGCCCCATAGAAAACTGACACCTAAAAATCCGCCCATAGAAAACTGACACCTAAAAATCCGCCCATAGAAAACTGACACCTAAAAGTCCGCCTTTTTTTAAACTGACACCTAAAAATCCGCCCCATAGAAAACTGACACCTAAAAGTCCGCCCATAGTAAACTGACACCTTAATTATCCGCCCCATAGAAAACTGACACCTTAATTATCCGCCCCATAGAAAACTGACACCTGAAAATCCGCCCCATAGAAAACTGACTATCCGCCCCATAGAAAACTGACACCTTAATTATCCGCCCCATAGAAAACTGACACCTTAATTATCCGCCCCATAGAAAACTGACACCTTAATTATCCGCCCCATAGAAAACTGACACCTAAAAGTCCGCCCATAGTAAACTGACACCTTAATTATCCGCCCCATAGAAAACTGACACCTTAATTATCCGCCCCATAGAAAACTGACACCTGAAAATCCGCCCCATAGAAAACTGACTATCCGCCCCATAGAAAACTGACACCTTAATTATCCGCCCCATAGAAAACTGACACCTGAAAATCCGCCCCATAGAAAACTGACTATCCGCCCCATAGAAAACTGACACCTTAATTATCCGCCCCATAGAAAACTGACACCTTAATTATCCGCCCCATAGAAAACTGACACCTTAATTATCCGCCCCATAGAAAACTGACACCTAAAAGTCCGCCCATAGTAAACTGACACCTTAATTATCCGCCCCATAGAAAACTGACACCTTAATTATCCGCCCCATAGAAAACTGACACCTGAAAATCCGCCCCATAGAAAACTGACTATCCGCCCCATAGAAAACTGACACCTTAATTATCCGCCCCATAGAAAACTGACACCTAAAAATCCGCCCATAGAAAACTGACACTTAAAAATCAGCCCCTAGCAACCGTTACCGAGTCTGCATTCAGTAGCCTCTAAATTCGGATGGTTTGAAATGGCAATCAACAATGACATCAGATGATTTTTCAGTCGCATCTTCACATTTCATATTTCTCTGCTGCTTAGAGTTAAAATCGGGTGGCTTAAGTATTTTTTCTACTTAGACTATATCATTTCCTATTACACTTTCCTCCGCTTGCATATACTGCTGTGCAATATATACTTTTTTAGTAACTGTTTGCTTGCTATCAGCTTGTTGGTATTTAAAATGCCTAATTACAATTATTTAGTAATGTGGATTCCATTGCCGCCCGTGACTAGATTGTAGACCCATTTTTTGGTAGGAATATTTTATTCAGTTTATATACGTACTAACTACTGTTACAAATTTTGTAAGTAGTCACACTAGGACGCGTGTTTTGCTGCTGAAAGTTAACAATTGTAGGTAATTAATTGAAGATAGCTTAGCAATTCTTTTTCTCTAACTGATTTCTTGTTGTCGTTTTTAGTTATCTTGCTCTGTTTTTGTTTCATGGCGAAGGAAAGTGTTAGATCAGTTTGTATTTCAGTTAAATTCCTTTTCTAATATTTCTCTTAGTTACAAAATTTTATATTTCTGTCCATATACTATTATTTAATTAAATAGTCATATCTGCACAAACAGTTTGCAAGTATATATACTAATATCTCAACTTATATTAATAGAAATTTGCAAGTACACTTCTGTGTTGCATTGTTGCAACTTTATATTCTTTCACAAAAATAAGTTTTCAAAATATGTGACCGCCTGCGACCGATTTCATTGTGAGTTTTGTTGTTTAATTTCTTTTGTGAGCCCTTTATGATATTTTTTCGCCCTTCAGGTTTGTATCGTACTTCAGGACCCATGTTTTATTGCTTCAGGGATCATTCAGTGTACTTCAGGGATCAATCCCTCAGTAGGTTAAGTCTATACTTCAGGTCCCATCCTTCAGTTCTTAATGGCCTATCCTTCACTACTTCAGTTCCCACCCTTCAGTACTTCGGGGCTCATCCTTCAGTGCTTTAGGGATCATCCTTTAGTACTTCAGGGATCATCCTTTAGTACTTCAGGGATCATCCTTTAGTACTTCAGGGATCATCCTTCAGTGCTTTAGGGATCATCCTTTAGTACTTCAGGGATCATCCTTTAGTGCTTCAGGGATCATCCTTCAGTGCTTCAGGTATCATCCTTCAGTGCTTCAGGGATCATCCTTTAGTGCTTCAGGGATCATCCTTCAGTGCTTCAGGGATCATCCTTTAGTACTTCAGGGATCATCCTTCAGTGCTTCAGGGATCATCCTTTAGTACTTCAGGGATCATCCTTTAGTGCTTCAGGGATCATCCTTTAGTGCTTCAGGGATCATCCTTTAGTACTTCAGGGATCATCCTTTAGTACTTCAGGGATCATCCTTTAGTACTTCAGGGATCATCCTTTAGTACTTCAGGGATCATCCTTTAGTACTTCAGGGATCATCCTTCAGTGCTTCAGGGATCATCCTTCAGTACTTCAGGGATCATCCTTTAGTACTTCAGGGATCATCCTTTAGTACTTCAGGGATCATCGTTCAGTACTTCAGGGATCATCCTTCAGTGCTTCAGGGATTATGCTTCAGTGCTTCAGGGCTCATCTTTCAGTGCTTCAGGGATCATCCTTCAGTACCTCAGGGCCCATCCTTCAGTACCTCAGGGCCCATCCTTCAGTATACTTCAGTGTTTTAGCACTACCCTCAGGAGCACAAGAGCCCAAAACTCGGTCGTCTTACTTTTCGGGAATTACCTAACAAATTTGTTCGTTCTCTAAGATACAGAAACAATTAAGCTCTAATCAAATTATTGCAGAGCAGCTACTGTTGCTTGCCTATTGACAGGTCATCCGCTTAAAAAAAGTCAAATTAAGCTGAGTATTCTTCGTCTAATGATTAATTATTGTTGACAGTTTCAGTGCTAGCTATCAAAGCGACCTATATCTCTACTGATTCCCAAGTTAACGCTGATATTCAATTATTTTCTACGGTGACGAAAACAACTTCATTAACCCCCAGAACCATGGAGAATCTAACATTAGATGCTGGGTATAGAAGTCCCGGCGTTCACCCCCGATAGTGCGTGTCTTTAACAAGGTTTCGAATTGACGGCCACTTAGATACCTAACTTGTGTGTTTGTCTAGATATAGCCTCAGGCGTGTAACTGCCTACACTAAAGTACACACTTTGGCACTTTTATAAGTCCAAGAAAAACAGTTGAAAGTTAAAAGCATTTTGTTGTGCTTGTCTAAAGTGAGCCAGGAAATTAAAGTACAAGAAGTGTGACCATAATAGAGCCTAAAATAATTTTTACTTTGTATATGTGATCTTAGCACCTTTATCAAACCGATTGAATCGAAGAGTATAGGATCCACATATCCTCATATCCTGATCCAAAACCTAACACCCACTGTCTAACAGGTTGTCGAAAATACCCATATCTAACACCCACTGTCTAACAGGTTGGCACTAATTCCCATATCTAACACCCACTGTCTAACAGTTTGGCGTTGATACAAACCTAAAACCCACTGTCTAACAGGTTGGCACTAATTCCCATATCTAACACCCACTGTCTAACAGTTTGGCATTGATACATACTTAAAACCCACTGTCTAACAGGTTGGCACTAATTCCCATATCTAACACCCACTGTCTAACAGTTTGGCATTGATACATACTTAAAACCCACTGTCTAACAGGTTGGCACTAATTCCCATATCCAACACCCACTGTCTAACAGTTTGGCGTTGATACATACCTAAAACCCACTGTCTAACAGGATGGCACAAATTCCCATTTCTAACACCCACTGTCTAACAGGTTGGCACAAATTCCCATATCTAACACCCACTGTCTAACAGGTTGGCACGAATTCCCATATCTAACACCCACTGTCTAACAGGATGGCACAAATTCCTATTTCTAACACCCACTGTCTAACAGGTTGGCACTAATTACCATATCTAACACCCACTGTCTAACAGGTTGGCACAAATTCCTATTTCTAACACCCACACTGTCTAACAGGTTGGCACAAATTCCCATACCTAAAACCCACTGTCTAACAGGATGGCACAAATTCCCATTTCTAACACCCACTGTCTAACAGGTTGGCACAAATTCCCATATCTAACACCCACTGTCTAACAGGTTGGCACGAATTCCCATATCTAACACCCACTGTCTAACAGGATGGCACAAATTCCTATTTCTAACACCCACTGTCTAACAGGTTGGCACTAATTCCCATATCTAACACCCACTGTCTAACAGGTTGGCACAAATTCCTATATCTAACACCCACTGTCTAACAGGTTGGCACAAATTCCCATATCTAACACCCACTGTCTAACAGGTTGGCACTAATTCCCATATCTAACACCCACTGTCTAACAGGTTGGGACTAATTACCATATCTAACACCCACTGTCTAACAGGTTGGCACAAATTCCCATATCTAACACCCACTGTCTAACAGGTTGGCACAAATTCCCATATCTAACACCCACTGTCTAACAGGATATCAAACTGTGTAACTCCAGTCCCAGTACACGCAGGTATCCTAGCTGAAACAACTAAGACTGCAGTATATCGCCGCACGCCCAACAAGCAGCCAGCAGTGCTGTAACAAGTGTGTACACTCGGGCATTGGACACAGGTTCAGCTGCCAGCCTATTATAGATCGCTTTGGTGTCTCGCCGGAGACAGAAAGAGCGAGTGGCTGAGTAGAAAGTGTAAAAGAGTGATGGAGAAAGTGAGTCTTATAAGTTGAGCGCTGCACATAGGCTTGCTCACTAGGAAAAACTTTTCAAATAGCTTTCATTTACATGAAAAAAGGGCCTAGGAGAGATTTGGCAGTTTAAGAAAACACTTACAATAATAGTTGCTAGCATAGATGCAAAGCAACATCATTAAAGAGAATCAGCATCAGCGGCAGCAACTCACAGCTGACGGCAGCTTTGAGAGTGCAAATTCTCGATTATCGAATGAAGAGGACTTCGATGGAGTTAACGGCGGTTCAAAGGCTGACTCTTGCCTATTCGTTGAGTGAGTACAACTCTCACTGATTATCCCACTTAGTTATTCACTTCAGTTAGGAAATGATCCAAATTTAGTAAACCTCTCTTTAGCCAGCTCATAAATTATCCCAGAATTATGTAATTATCGCCAGTTATTAAATTACCCCCTGTTGTAAGTAAATTATCCCAGGATTAGTAAATTATCCACCGGTTAGTAAATTATCCCACGATTAGTAAATTATCCCCCGGTTAGTAAATTATCCCACGATTAGTAAATTATGCCCCCGTTAATAAAATACCCCAGGATTAGTAAATTATCCCCCAGTTAGTAAAATACCCTAGGATTAGTAAATTATCCCCCAGTTAGTGAATTATCCCCCAGTTAGTAAATTATCCCCCAGTTAGTAAAATACCCTAGGATTAGTAAATTATCCCCCAGTTAGTGAATTATCCCCCAGTTAGTAAATTATCCCCCGGTTAGTAAATTATCCCACGATTAGTAAATTATGCCCCCGTTAATAAAATACCCCAGGATTAGTAAATTATCCCCCCAGTTAGTAAATTATCCCCCAGTTAGTAAAATACCCTAGGATTAGTAAATTATCCCCCAGTTAGTGAATTATCCCCCAGTTAGTAAATTTTCCCCCAGTTAGTAAAATACCCTAGGATTAGTAAATTATCCCCCAGTTAGTGAATTATCCCCCAGTTAGTAAATTATCCCCCAGTTAGTAAAATACCCTAGGATTAGTAAATTATCCCCCAGTTAGTGAATTATCCCCCAGTTAGTAAATTATCCCCCAGTTAGTAAAATACCCTAGGATTAGTAAATTATCCCCCAGTTAGTGAATTATCCCCCAGTTAGTAAATTATCCCCCAGTTAGTAAAATACCCTAGGATTGGTAAATTATCCCCCAGTTAGTAAATTATCCCCCAGTTAGTAAATTATCCCCCAGTTAGTAAATTATCCCCCAGTTAGTAAATTATCCCCCAGTTAGTAAATTATGCCCCCGTTAATAAAATACCACAGGATTAGTAAATTATCCCCCAGTTAGTAAAATACCCTAGGATTAGTAAATTATCCCCCAGTTAGTAAAATATCCCAGGATTAGTAAATTATCCCCCAGTTAGTAAAATACCCCAGGATTAGTAAATTATCCCCCAGTTAGTAAAATACCCTAGGATTAGTAAATTATCCCCCAGTTAGTAAAATATCCCCGAGTTAGTAAATTATCCCCCAGTTAGTAAATTATCCCCCAGTTAGTAAATTATCCCCCAGTTAGTAAAATATCCCAGGATTAGTAAATTATCCCCCAGTTAGTAAAATATCCCAAGATTGTAAATTATCCCAGTTATTAGTTAGTAATGAGTAATTTAGAGTCTCGCTAAGTGCAAAAATACTCATAATTTACGATCAGATAAGGGTTTTGATTGGAATTAATTATGAATTATGAATAGTTTCGGTGAACATGTAATCATGTAGCTTAAATCACTTTCCCCTCGATCTCCATCAATATTCACCAATCTCTATTAATCTCTATCAATCTCTCTTAATCTCTATCAATCTCTCTTAATCTCTATCAATCTCTCTTAATATCTATCAATCTCTCTTAATCTTTTTCATTCTCTATCATTCACATCAATCTCTATCAATCTCTCCCAATCTCTATCAATCTCTCCTTATCTTTATCATTCTCTATCATTCTCATCAATCTCTATCACTCTATCCCAATCTCTAGCAATCTCTATCAATCTCTCTCAATCTCTATCAATCTCTCCTAATCTCTATCAATCTCTCTCAATCTCTATCAATCTCTCCTAATCTCTATCAATCTCTAGCAATCTTTTTCAATCTCTCCCAATCTCTATCAATCTCTCCTTATCTTTATCATTCTCTATCATTCTCATCAATCTCTATCACTCTCTCCCAATCTCTAGCAATCTCTATCAATCTCTCCTTATCTTTATCATTCTCTATCATTCTCATCAATCTCTATCACTCTCTCCCAATCTCTAGCAATCTCTATCAATCTCTCCCAATCTCTATCAATCTCTTCCAATCTCTATCATTCTCATCAATCTCTATCACTCTATCCCAATCTCTAGCAATCTCTATCAATCTCTCTCAATCTCTATCAATCTCTCCTAATCTCTATCAATCTCTCTCAATCTCTATCAATCTCTCCTAATCTATATCAATCTCTCCCAATCTTTATCAATCTCTCCCAATCTCTATCAATCTCTCCTTATCTTTATCATTCTCTATCATTCTCATCAATCTCTATCACTCTCTCCCAATCTCTAGCAATCTCTATCAATCTCTCCTTATCTTTATCATTCTCTATCATTCTCATCAATCTCTATCACTCTCTCCCAATCTCTAGCAATCTCTATCAATCTCTCCCAATCTCTATCAATCTCTCCCAATCTCTATCAATCTCATCAATCTCTATCACTCTATCCCAATCTCTAGCAATCTCTATCAATCTCTCTCAATCTCTATCAATCTCTCCTAATCTCTATCAATCTCTCTCAATCTCTATCAATCTCTCCTAATCTATATCAATCTCTCCCAATCTTTATCAATCTCTCCCAATCTCTATCAATCTCTCCTTATCTTTATCATTCTCTATCATTCTCATCAATCTCTATCACTCTCTCCCAATCTCTAGCAATCTCTATCAATCTCTCCCAATCTTTATCAATCTCTCCCAATCTCTATCAATCTCTCCTTATCTTTATCATTCTCTATCATTCTCATCAATCTCTATCACTCTCTCCCAATCTCTAGCAATCTCTATCAATCTCTCCCAATCTTTATCAATCTCTCCCAATCTCTATCACTCTCTCCCAATCTCTAGCAATCTCTATCAATCTCTCCCAATCTCTATCAATCTCTCCCAATCTTTATCAATCTCTCCCAATCTCTATCATTCTTATCAATCTCTATCACTCTATCCCAATCTCTAGCAATCTCTCTAAATCTCTCTCAGTCTCTATCAATCTCTATCAATCTCTCCTAATCCTTATCAATCTCTCTAAATCTCTCTCAATCTCTATCAATCTCTATCACTCTCTCCCAATCTCTATCAATCTCTATCAATCTCTCCTAATCCTTATCAATCTCTCTCAATCTCGTTGAATTTCAGTTTATCAGAGTTTAGTCAGCTCAGTTCTTAGTTCTGTGCATGAAGCTACAGTGCATAGCCAGCTAGTTTTTTTAATCTTGACCCGCATAAAAGGCTTAATTTGGGTTTCGATCTGCTGTACAAGCCTATGGTTAATTTTGAGGCTTAAACAAGACACATTTATTAGAGAAAATTGAATTGCTGCGCCTTTAAACGCAGGGAAAAAATTGAAAGGACGGCAATGATAATTGTTTGACCAATTAGCAATCCAAAAAAGGTATGGATGTGAGGTTGCCTGCTACGAGTACATACACATCATATGGGATTTTTTTAGATCAATAAAACTAACGCACAGAAAAGCAATTATCTCTTCTTGGGTGTCCACTCCTATGATCTCAGTCCGCTTTCTTCCTTTATCGATCCAAATGAGCAGTCCGGGTTTCAGGTTCTGCTAATTTGGGACTTTGTTAGGCGCCATTACGGGAGAGCGACGTTGGCTATTTTAAATGCTACTTAACAGATTTTTAAGGTTTTCTAACAGGTCTCTAGATTATCTAACAGGTCTCTAGATTATCTAACAGGTCTCTAGTTTGTCTAACAGGTCTCTAGATTATCTAACAGGTCTCTAGTTTGTCTAACAGGTCTCTAGATTATCTAACAGGTATCTAGATTATCTAACAGGTCTCTAGATTATCTAACAGGTCTCTAGTTTGTCTAACAGGTCTCTAGATTATCTAACAGGTCTCTAGATTGTCTAACAGGTCTCTAGATTATCTAACAGGTCTCTAGTTTGTCTAACAGGTCTCTAGATTATCTAACAGGTCTCTAGTTTGTCTAACAGGTCTCTAGATTATCTAACAGGTCTCTAGATTATCTAACAGGTCTCTAGATTATCTAACAGGTCTCTAGTTTGTCTAACAGGTCTCTAGATTATCTAACAGGTCTCTAGTTTGTCTAACAGGTCTCTAGATTATCTAACAGGTCTCTAGATTATCTAACAGGTCTCTAGTTTGTCTAACAGGTCTCTAGATTATCTGACAGGTCTCTAGTTTGTCTAACAGGTCTCTAGATTATCTAACAGGTCTCTAGATTATCTAACAGGTCTCTAGATTATCTAACAGGTCTCTAGATTATCTAACAGGTCTCTAGATTATCTAACAGGTCTCTAGTTTGTCTAACAGGTCTCTAGATTATCTAACAGGTCTCTAGATTATCTAACAGGTCTCTAGTTTGTCTAACAGGTCTCTAGATTATCTAACAGGTCTCTAGTTTGTCTAACAGGTCTCTAGATTATCTAACAGGTCTCTAGATTATCTAACAGTCTCTAGATTATCTAACAGGTCTCTACTTTGTCTAACAGGTCTCTAGATTATCTAACAGGTCTCTAGATTATCTAACAGGTCTCTAGTTTGTCTAACAGGTCTCTAGATTATCTAACAGGTCTCTAGATTATCTAACAGGTCTCTAGATTATCTAACAGGTCTCTAGATTATCTAACAGGTCTCTAGTTTGTCTAACAGGTCTCTAGATTATCTAACAGGTCTCTAGATTATCTAACAGGTCTCTAGATTATCTAACAGGTCTCTAGTTTGTCTAACAGGTCTCTAGATTATCTAACAGTTCTCTAGTTTGTCTAACAGTTCTCTAGTTTGTCTAACAGGTCTCTAGTTTGTCTAACAGTTCTCTAGTTTGTCTAACAGGTCTCTAGTTTGTCTAACAGTTCTCTAGTTTGTCTAACAGGTCTCTAGTTTGTCTAACAGTTCTCTAGTTTTCTCTAACAGTTCTCTAGTTTGTCTAACAGTTCTCTAGTTTGTCTAACAGTTCTCTAGTTTGTCTAACAGGTCTCTAGTTTGTCTAACAGGTCTCTAGTTTGTCTAACAGGTCTCTAGTTTGTCTAACAGGTCTCTAGTTTGTCTAACAGTTCTCTAGTTTGTCTAACAGGTCTCTAGTTTGTCTAACAGTTCTCTAGTTTTCTCTAACAGGACTCTAGTTTTTCTAACAGTTAGATCTAAAAGTTAGATCTGGGTGTGAAAGACTCTTACAGACAATTAATTCAGACATTTGGTGCATGAAATTTCGCCATTCGCTGCTGCGTAAGCCCTCCAAGTGATTTCAGCCGTAAGGGGCAGATTTTGAAAGCCCTCAAGCTGCTCAATGGGACTCAGTCGTGTGGCAATGTGTACCTGCCATTTTAACACGAAATATCACTCAGTATACACTTCGCAATGACTTTTCTAACTAACCTAGCGAAAGCGCAGTCGCCCGATGCCTTTAGAAGCAATTTAACAGTATATAGCAACCAGCAATCCTGCATGCCTGCTGCAGAACGACCAGCTTTGCACTTTTAGCGACATTCACGTAGGCCCAATATTAGCATGTTAGGTTGCAGTTAAACAGTGTCAGTATACACAACTAGCTTAGCTTGTGCAAATAGACCAGACTGATTCTCACAATCTTCCTTAGAAACCGCAAGTCTTTCTGCGTAATTACACAAACTTTTTTAAATGTTACTTTTGTTTTATTGTTTCGCTTTTTCCACCTATTATGCACAATAATCTTCTATCTAGGAGTGAATGGATCTGGGTGTGAATGGATCTAGGTGTGAATGGATCTGGGTGTGAATGGATCTGGGTGTGAATGGATCTGGGTGTGAATGGATCTGGGTGTGAATGGATCTGGGTGTGAATGGATCTGGGTGTGAATGGATCTGGGTGTGAATGGATCTGGGTGCGAATGGATCTGGGTGTGAATGGATCTGGGTGTGAATGGATCTGGGTGTGAATGGATCTGGGTGTGAATGGATCTGGGTGTGAATGGATCTGGGTGTGAATGGATCTGGGTGTGAATGGATCTGGGTGTGAATGGATCTGGGTGTGAATGGATCTGGGTGTGAATGGATCTGGGTGTGAATGGATCTGGGTGTGAATGGATCTGGGTGTGAATGGATCTGGGTGTGAATGGATCTGGGTGTGAATGGATCTGGGTGTGAATGGATCTGGGTGTGAATGGATCTGGGTGTGAATGGATCTGGGTGTGAATGGATCTGGGTGTGAATGGATCTGGGTGTGAATGGATCTGGGTGTGAATGGATCTGGGTGTGAATGGATCTGGGTGTGAATGGATCTGGGTGTGAATGGATCTGGGTGTGAATGGATCTGGGTGTGAATGGATCTGGGTGTGAATGGATCTGGGTGTGAATGGATCTGGGTGTGAATGGATCTGGGTGTGAACGGATCTAAGTGTCAACAGATCTGGGTGTGAATGGATCTGGGTGTGAATGGATCTGGGTGTGAATAGATCTGGGTGTGAATGGATCTGGGTGTGAATGGATCTGGGTGTGAATGGATCTGGGTGTGAATGGATCTGGGTGTGAATGGATCTGGGTGTGAATGGATCTGGGTGTGAATGGATCTGGGTGTGAATGGATCTGGGTGTGAATGGATCTGGGTGTGAATGGATCTGGGTGTGAATGGATCTGGGTTTGAATGGATCTGGTTGTGAGCAGATCTGGGTGTGAATGGATCTGGGTGTGAATGGATCTGGGTGTTAATGGATCTGGGTGTGAATGGATCTGGGTGTGAATGGATCTGGGTGTGAATGGATCTGGGTGTGAATGGATCTGGGTGTGAATGGATCTTGTGTGAACAGATCTGGGTGTTAATGGATCTGGGTGTGAATGGATCTGGGTGTTAATGGATCTGGGTGTGAACGGATCTAGGTGTGAATGGATCTGGGTGTGAATGGATCTGGGTGTGAATGGATCTGGGTGTGAATGGATCTGGGTGTTAATGGATCTGGGTGTGAACAGATCTTGTGTGAACAGATCTTGCGTGAACAGATCTTGTGTGAACAGATCTTGTGTGAACAGATCTTGTGTGAACAGATCTTGTGTGAGCAGATCTTGTGTGAACAGATCTTGTGTGAACAGATCTTGCGTGAACAGATCTTGTGTGAACAGATCTTGCGTGAACAGATCTTGTGTGAACAGATCTTGTATGAACAGATCTTGTGTGAACAGATCTTGTGTGAGCAGATCTTGTGTGAACAGATCTTGTGTGAAAAGATCTTGCGTGAACAGATCTTGTGTGAACAGATCTTGTATGAACAGATCTTGTGTGAACAGATCTTGTGTGAGCAGATCTTGTGTGAACAGATCTTGTGTGAACAGATCTTGTGTGAACAGATCTTGTGTGAGCAGATCTTGTGTGAACAGATCTTGTGTGAACAGATCTTGTGTGAACAGATCTTGTGTGAACAGATCTTGTGTGAACAGATCTTGCGTGAACAGATCTTGCGTTAACAGATCTTGCGTGAACAGATCTTGCGTTAACAGATCTTGTGTGAACAGATCTTGTGTGAGCAGATCTTGTGTGAACAGATCTTGTGTGAGCAGATCTTGTGTGAACAGATCTTGTGTGAACAGATCTTGTGTGAACAGATCTTGTGTGAACAGATCTTGTGTGAACAGATCTTGCGTGAACAGATCTTGCGTTAACAGATCTTGCGTGAACAGATCTTGCGTTAACAGATCTTGTGTGAACAGATCTTGTGTGAGCAGATCTTGTGTGAACAGATCTTGTGTGAACAGATCTTGTGTGAACAGATCTTGTGTGAGCAGATCTTATGTGAACAGATCTTGTGTGAACAGATCTTGTGTGAGCAGATCTTGTGTGAACAGATCTTGTGTGAACAGATCTTGTGTGAACAGATCTTGCGTGAACAGATCTTGTGTGAACAGATCTTGTGTGAACAGATCTTGTGTGAACAGATCTTGTGTGAACAGATCTTGTGTGAACAGATCTTGTGTGAACAGATCTTGTGTGAACAGATCTTGCGTGAACAGTTCGTGAAAATTGCGATCTCAAATCTCGCTCATTTTGACACTTTCTCCCACAAGAATCCCCACATTCGTTCTCGGCCATCTTCCTGTTATTATCGATTAGGAAATTTTTCACACCCGCTGGCTGTCATTTGTGAATGTTAGCCCATTAAAATTAACAGTACCTACTTCGTATATTCACAAAACTCCGTATGATCCACGTATATCTCAAAGCACATAATTTTCTATACGCAACTCAAGAATTTTTGCTTATTTGAGTCGAGATGGGCTTAAATTTTTCAAATTCTGTCCAAAAAATTGTCTTCAGTAATTCCGAAATTCAACCTGTCAATCCTTACGCGCATCTTCTGAGAAGAGAAAAAAACAGCTGCTTCATTTTTTGCGTGGGAAAACAGTTCTCAATCTGACGAGGTGAGGTTGATAAAAGTTATTGTTTAACCTGTTGCTTTGCCTGAGTTGAAAGTGCACTCAACTATTGCAACTTGATGGGTCGCAGTTTTTGAGGTGGTTTTGATAAAAGTGTATCAGTTTGCACTCTTATTGGGGTAAGAATATTAAAAATGTACTTTTTATTTTGTTTTTTTGCTAGAACAGGAATCGATTACTTATGTCTTTCCCAATATTTACCTTCTCAAATTTTACATCTTAAAGTTTGTATCGTGCTACTTACCTGTTGGTGTGCAAGTAGTGAGCAAAGGCCTAATATTAAAGCATTGTTAGAAAGCCTAATTATATTTGTTTGATAGCACTCATATAGTTGTTAAATAGGGTAAAAATAAACTGATTTGGACTTGTGAGTATAAGCGTGAATGGGTCTGGGTGTGAATGGATCTGGGTGTGAATGGATCTGGGTGTGAATGGATCTGGGTGTGAATGGATCTGGGTGTGAATGGATCTGGATGTGAATGGATCTAAGTGTCAACAGATCTGGGTGTGAATGGATCTGGGTGTGAATGGATCTGGGTGTGAATAGATCTGGGTGTGAATGGATCTGGATGTGAATGGATCTGGGTGTGAATGGATCTGGGTGTGAATGGATCTGGGTGTGAATAGATCTGGGTGTGAATGGATCTGGATGTGAATGGATCTAAGTGTCAACAGATCTGTGTGTGAACGGATCTGGGTGTGGACGGATCTGGGTGTGAATAGACCTAGGTGTGAACGGATCTAGTATGATTATTGGTGTGAACAGTAGATTTGCCTTGCACTTCATACATTTGCACAGCATCGGAATACAAAGCTGTTATGATATTTCAGTGTACAAGTAGCTGCGAGTAAAGTACAACCCTTAGCTCTTGTCTAACAACAAGGTCGCTATTTTCTAAGTTGTACAGAATGTTGAGAAGCCTGAGATGTGCAAAATTCTGAATTATGAAGAGCTGGCAGAAACGTCGCCAGAATGGAAAACAATGCTTCTACCAGTTTCATCCATTCTTTCCTAACTCACCGTGAGTAGTTTTTCGAGTGCGACCAAACTTAGCAATAGGCATTGATGAGGCGTCAATTGTCATTCAGCTTGTCTGTCCGTCTTTCATTCCCCCCTGATAGCTAGCTCTCATGCCCCAATTTTTTTCTATTACATCCTCTCTCCTCTATCGAGCTATCCTCAGCATCCATCGGGTGGCTGCTGCTGCTGCTGCTGCTGCTGCAATTGTTGCTTCCTCTTTATAAAGGAATAGGATAAAAAAATATTAGAGTCAAAGCTAGGTAGACTCGGGGCTTGCAGCAGGTGGTTAATAATATAAAGACAGGAAGAAGAACCTGAAATGATTGTGGGGTCTCTGCCTGGTTAGCAATGATGAATTTTTTTCGTCTATTCCTGAACCAACCAACCAGAGCCAAGCCTTTGCCCCTGCCCATCCCCCATCCGAATTCAAATAGAACTGAACTACAACCCATGGGGACGCAGAGTACAGGCCTAGCATAGAAAGGAAAGTTAATGAGACTGTGGTTTCAGACTTCATAATTGAATGTCCTAAAAAAGCCAAGCTAGGACCCCGCTTTCTTAGAAAAAAGATTAAGAAATGTTAATCTACTCTCAAGTCAAAGGTGACATTTGCTTAAGTCGCAGACGGTAAGTATAACTTTATAGATATAAATTGATTTAACTTTTTACTTCCATACTAATAGACAAGCTTCCACATAGTTGCAGTTATCAGTACGGCTGGTTGCACAACAAGAACTTCATCAAGCAACTGCAGAAGGATAACATCGATTTGAGTCTGCTGCAGTCGGAGCTAGGCTCGGCCGACAATCGGGCCAAGCGGCCGAGGTGAGGCTAAATGGTCGCTGAATTCTAGGCCAGCTGGGAGTGAGGTGGGTGTGAATTCTAGGCTGGCTGGGAGTGGGATGGGTGAGACTTCTAGGCCAGCTGTGAGTGGGGTGGTTGTGAATTCTGGGCTAGCTGGGAATGAGGTGGGTGTGAATTCTAGGCTAGCTGGGAGTGTGAGATGGGTGTGAATTCTAGGCTGGCTGGGAGTGGGGTGGGTGTGAATTCTAGGCCAGCTGGGAGTGAGGTGGGTGTGAATTCTAGGCCAGCTGGGAATGAGGTGGTTGTGAATTCTAGGCTATCTAGGAGTGAGGTGGGTGTAAGCGAATTGTTTTGGAGTGAGGGGGTTACTCAGAAAAAATGCAACCAATCACTATCGCCCTCGCAGTTGGAAGCAGAGGCTGCTGCAGTGCATCAGGTCCAATGCGGCGCAAATAGTCTTATGTGCACTGGTGCTTATCGACGCAGTCCTTGTCATCGCCGAGATCATACTGGAGATCAAGGCACTGAACAGTAAGAGTGACGAAAATTTCTCACAACTTTTTTTAGCGAAAAAAAACAGCAAAGAATTAAGCTTTAGATTTAGAAATGATGACACCAACACCAATTGGGCCAGATGTTCGGATGTATATTTATATCCGAACGGGCTGAGATTCACACACCTGTGTGAACGTGTGCTCAGGAGTCAGCGGAAAGGGCAGAATTGCCTCCTCGATGGCTGCGGGTCTAGTGTCACCAAACGATGCGCCATTGCCCGCAGCCCTCCTGCAATTATTTTTATTACTTATCCCCTCACACATTCTCGAACCCCGCGAACATCCAGGCGAGAAGCAAGAGCTGGAGTCAGCGTTTGTCCGCACGGCCACCTTCGTCAACGCCAGCTTCGCCGCCGAGCTGGCCAGGCGCGGCCTACTCCTGCCGGACTTCTCGCCGCAGCTTCTGGCGGCGCCGCAATTCGCCGAGAAGCTGGCCTCCGGTATGAACGCGGTGGTGACAGCCCTGGCTTCGGCTGGCAACATCAGCGCCGGCTGTCCAGAACCTGTCAATCAATTGTCGGTTGACAGGCCGGCCAATAGGCGCGCGGCATTGCCTGCTGCCGGCAACGGGGCCAGGTCGCTGTTCAGCAGCTTCCACCATGACTACAGCCACGCCAGGGTGCTGCACGCAGTCTCGGGTGTTCTGCACTGCGTTAGCATAGCCATACTCGCTCTGTTCGTCACCGAGGTGGCACTCAAAATTGTCTGCCTGGGTCGGGGCTTCCTGCGCGACAAATTCGAGGTGAGAATCGATTTCTTTTACCATGACAATGTTGAAAATTGACAATGCTAGAAATTCAATACTAGAGATGGGAATTTAAGCATAGGGAAGACAGGCTGTAGGCTCAACAGCGGGACTTATAAAGTACAGAATCATTAAAGTACAAATCAGTAAAAACCTGAACTGAAAATTTGCTTGCTTAAAAACCTACGATTATAAAAACTGGAAGTTATTATAACAAAACAATTTGTTTTTTCCTCGCCCAGGTTGTCGACGCCGTAGTGATCGCCGTCTCATTCGTAGCCGACATTGTCTTCGTTAAGCTGGAATCGTCCGAGGTATCGGTGATTGTGCTGTTTCTATTGTGGCGCATTGTTCGAGTGATTAATGGTAAGCGGTGGAAAGGTTTTCAATGAATAACATGAATAACTTTATTTGAGCCTAAGTCTGGGTGAGCACTTAGCGAGGGTACTTATCCTCTAGAATGGTATCTGGAATCGTAGCTAGAACCGTATCTGGAATTGTAGCTAGTACCGTATCTGGAATCGTAGCTAGAACCGTATCTGGAATCGTAGCTAGAACCGTATCTGGAATTGTAGCTAGTACCGTATCTGGAATCGTAGCTAGAACCGTATCTGGAATCGTAGCTAGAATCGTATCTGGAATCGTAGCTAGAACCGTATCTGGAATCGTAGCTAGAACCGTATCTGGAATCGTAGCTAGAATCGTATCTGGAATCGTAGCTAGAACCGTATCTGGAATTGTAGCTAGTACCGTATCTGGAATCGTAGCTAGAACCGTATCTGGAATCGTAGCTAGAATCGTATCTGGAATCGTAGCTAGAACCGTATCTGGAATCGTAGCTAGAACCGTATCTGGAATCGTAGATAGAACCGTATCTGGAATCGTAGATAGAACCGTATCTGGAATCGTAGCTAGAACCGTATCTGGAATCGTAGCTAGAATCGTATCTGGAATCGTAGCTAGAACCGTATCTGGAATCGTAGCTAGAACCGTATCGGGAATCGTAGATAGAACCGTATCTGGAATCGTAGCTAGAATCGTATCTGGAATCGTAGATAGAACCGTATCTGGAGTCGTAGCTAGAACCGTATCTGGAATCGTAGCTAGAACCGTATCTGGAATCGTAGCTAGAACCGTTCTGGAATCGTAGATAGAACCGTATCTGGAATCGTAGCTAGAACCGTATCTGGAATCGTAGCTAGAATCGTATCTGGAATCGTAGCTAGAACCGTATCTGGAATCGTAGCTAGAACCATATCTGGAATCGTAGCTAGAACCGTATCTGGAATCGAAGCTAGAATCGTATCTGGAATCGTAGCTAGAACCGTATCTGGAATCGTAGCTAGAACCGTATCTGGAATTGTAGCTAGTACCGTATCTGGAATCGTAGCTAGAACCGTATCTGGAATCGTAGCTAGAATCGTATCTGGAATCGTAGCTAGAACCGTATCTGGAATCGTAGCTAGAACCGTATCTGGAATCGTAGCTAGAATCGTATCTGGAATCGTAGCTAGAACCGTATCTGGAATTGTAGCTAGTACCGTATCTGGAATCGTAGCTAGAACCGTATCTGGAATCGTAGCTAGAATCGTATCTGGAATCGTAGCTAGAACCGTATCTGGAATCGTAGCTAGAACCGTATCTGGAATCGTAGATAGAACCGTATCTGGAATCGTAGATAGAACCGTATCTGGAATCGTAGCTAGAACCGTATCTGGAATCGTAGCTAGAATCGTATCTGGAATCGTAGCTAGAACCGTATCTGGAATCGTAGCTAGAACCGTATCGGGAATCGTAGATAGAACCGTATCTGGAATCGTAGCTAGAATCGTATCTGGAATCGTAGATAGAACCGTATCTGGAGTCGTAGCTAGAACCGTATCTGGAATCGTAGCTAGAACCGTATCTGGAATCGTAGCTAGAACCGTTCTGGAATCGTAGATAGAACCGTATCTGGAATCGTAGCTAGAACCGTATCTGGAATCGTAGCTAGAATCGTATCTGGAATCGTAGCTAGAATCGTATCTGGAATCGAAGCTAGAACCATATCTGGAATCGTAGCTAGAACCGTATCTGGAATCGAAGCTAGAATCGTATCTGGAATCGTAGCTAGAACCGTATCTGGAATCGTAGCTAGAACCGTATCTGGAATCGTAGCTAGAATCGTATCTGGAATCGTAGCTAGAACCATATCTGGAATCGTAGTTAGAACCGTATCCGGAATCGTAGCTAGAACCGTATCTGGAATCGTAGCTAGAACCGTATCTGGAATCGTAGCCAGAACCGTATCTGGAATCGTAGCTAGAATCGTATCTGGAATCGTAGCTAGAACCATATTTGGAATCGTAGTTAGAACCGTATCTGGAATCGTAGCTAGAACCGTATCTGGAATCGTAGCTAGAACCGTATCTGGAATCGTAGCTAGAACCGTATCTGGAATCGTAGCTAGAACCGTATCTGGAATCGTAGCTAGAACCGTATCTGGAATCGTAGCTAGAACCGTATCTGGAATCGTAGCTAGAACCGTATCTGGAATCGTAGCTAGAACCATATCTGGAATCGTAGCTAGAATCGTATCTGGAATCGTAGCTAGAACCGTATCTGGAATCGAAGCTAGAACCGTATCTGGAATCGAAGCTAGAATAGTATCTGGAATCGTAGCTAGAACCGTATCAGGAATCGTAGCAGGAATCTTGGCAGCAATCGTATCAGGAATCATAGCAGTAATCGTATCAGGAATCGTAGGAGGATACTTATCAGGAGGATACTTAGATTTTGGGCCATAGAGTTATTCATGGCAACGCAGGTATTATACACAGGTATAGTACTACTCACTACCCACTCCCTAGTGACTCAATACACAATCTACTCCTTTAAACAGAAGATAATAACAGCGTTTTGTTAGAGTTCAGATAGACGCTCGAACAAAAAAACTGAATTTCAAAATCACACAGCACAGACCTAACTTGCCCATGGTCTATAGTCAGTTTTTTCCTGATAATAATGGGGACTGAGTCTATGAGAGTATGAGAGATGTAGGCTAACCTGCCTAAGCTGCCTCTATGAGCATGGAAAGACTGGGTCCGATTACTCAGTGCTGCGACTTCGTGAGCTTGTCTGAGTTGATGCGTGTTGTTGCTAGGCGTGTCAACTGAGTAAGAAGAGTAGCCGACACGAGTCGAAAGACAAAGCAAAGGTGAAATTCTTTCCAGAGCATTATGCGGGCTTGTCGTGAGTTCGTAAAATACTCTAGATCAGAGGCACACTTTCACCAGTGCAGGCCTGCATGCCTTAGCTAACACTGCTAGATTGGCTGTTTATCATGCGAGACGCGATGCAGAGGACGCTGAGAGGCAAACAAGAAACATTCCCTCCCCCTTTTCTCAACGCATCCCCGATGCATTTACCAAAAGAAACATTAACGAGATTCTAGCAGAATCACTCGATCGATATCATTTAAACAAAAAACTGGATTTGAAAATGTAAACAGATTCAGCCAGTGTGTATAGGACTTGAAATTATTTCACCTCCAAAGGTACATTGTAAGTGTACACGAGATAGAAAGTTAGGTCAGATGTACACAACTGTGTTAGTGTATGCCTGAGTACGGTATCCGTGTGCGTGTGTGCTCAGGAGTCAGCCAAATGGTTGGAATTGACTCGTCGCTGGCTGCAGGCTGCATTTGAAACAAAATAAAACCATTTCTAACGTAAACTCAAAAAGTTAAAACTAACAAAAACTGAGAATGCCTGGCCAACATGTGCTACGCCAACTCGGTACGACACTGTAATGAAACACGTCACAAATTATAGTTTACCGAACATAACTTTTGACAGGCCTGATGATGCACGAGAAACAGCGTGACGAGTTTCGCATTCAACTGCAGAAGCGGGCGCGAAGAATCTCCGAGATGAAGTGCGAATCGCTGGAGAATGATAGGGACTTGCAGGAGGTGAGCCCAAAACGGGAATCGCAGCAGGAATCGCAGCTAGAATCGTACAAGGAACCGTAGCTAGAATTCTAGCTGAAATCGTATCTAGAATCGTGTCTGGAATCGTAGCTAGAATCGTATCTGGAATCGTAGCTAGAATCGTATCTGAAATCGTAGCTAGAATCGTATCTGGAATCGTAGCTAGAATCGTATCTGGAATCGTAGCTAGAACCGTATCTGGAATCGAAGCTAGAATCGTATCTGGAATCGTAGCTAGAATTCTAGCTGAAATCATATCTAGAACCGTATCTGGAATCGTAGCTAGAATCGTATCTGGAATCGTAGCTAGAATCGTATCTGGAATCGTAGCTAGAATCGTAGCTAGAATAAAATCTAAATCGTCGTAGGAATCGCAGCAAGACGGTCAGCTAGAATCGTTCACGTAACCGTAGCTACTTCAGTAGAATAGTATCGAAGGAATATTAGCCTCACTGCTACTACTGCAATCAAAGCAGAAATCGTATCTGAAATCGAGGGAGCAACCATAGCTAAAACTACAGCTAAATTCGTGACAGGAATCTTGGCATAATCGTAGCAGGAATCGTAGCAGGAATCATAGCAGGAATCGTAGCAGGAATCGTAGCAGCTATCGTATCTGGAATCGTAGCAGGAGTCGTTGCAGGAATCTTGGCAGGAATCTTGGCAGGAATCGTAGCAGGAAACTTGGCAGTAATCGTATCAGGAATCATAGCAGTAACTGTAGCAGGAATCGTATCAGGAATCTTAGCAGCAATCGTATCAGGAATCTTAGCAGCAATCGTATCAGGAATCGAAGCAGGAATCGTAGCAGGAATCGTTGCAGGATTCTTCGCTAGAATCATCGAACAATTCTAACCAAGAATCACGTCAGGAGTTGCAGTCAAAAGGCCAGTATAAACACAAGAGCTTACACACCAAGAAGACCACCCAAAACTACCTTGACAGAAAACAGGAAATTCGATTATGCAAAGCACATCAGACCTAAAGTAAAAAAAATTCACTTTCGCAGAAGCACGCCATCCTGCTGGAGGACCTCTGCCGAGAGCTGGGGGCCAGCGAGGAGCAGATATCCAACTGCAAGCCAAAATGTGTGTGGCCAGTTCCCGTTTTATTTTCAATTCCTTCCATCAGGTCCAGCCCAGATCCCAAATCGGGAGGTAGTGTCTACTTACTCTACTCTACTATTCTACTGTCTACTCTACTGTCTACTCTACTGTCTACTACTCTAAGGATATTAAGAAAATAGGAAAAATGTGGTATTTGAAATACATCCCCTAGTCTACTGTTAAGCACTGTCATCGTGTCTTTGGCCCTCATGGTCGAAAAATTGCACGACCGGCCACGTCTGTTCAATCAGAAGTCGACGCCATCTGAATTCCCGCCCGCAGTCGTGTGCATCAGCAAGCAGCAGTCCAGCAACGCCCTGAAGTCTATGGCTGCCATGTCTGCTGGAATCTTCGGCGGCATCGCGGCGTCGCATCACAGGCGCTCGTTGAACGCCGCCTTCGGCTCCGGCGGCTCAGTCGCCGCCGCCGCCGCCGGCTCAACATCCGGGTCCTCATCCAGGCTAGATCCCATTGCGGAGGACGCTGCCATTGTTTTCCTTGACAACGGTCAGGCTGTTGCTATGATAAACAACGGAGGTACTGGCGCCGACGCTGACGCGGCTGACGGTCATGACAGAAAATTTCTTCCTAGACTGACTCGACAGCACGGCGACGAGCTGGAAGATCCGTGGGAGCTTCAGGTAGGCTTCCTTGCATGTTAGACACTGCTCCAACCTGTTAGACACTGCTCCAACCTGTTAGACACTGCTCCAACCTGTTAGACACTGCTCCAACCTGTTAGACACTGCTCCAACCTGTTAGACACTGCTCCAACCTGTTAGACACTGCTCCAACCTGTTAGACACTGCTCCAACCTGTTAGACACTGCTCCAACCTGTTAAACAGTAGCCCAAGCTGTTAGACACTGCTCCAACCTGTTAAACAGTAGCCCAAGCTGTTAGACACTGCTCCAACCTGTTAGATAGGGCCCCAAAAAGTTAGACAGTAGCCCGACTTGATAGACAGTGACCCAACCTGTTAGACAGTGACCCAACCTCTTATACAGTGTCATAACCTGTTAGAATGTGCCCTGACGTGCTCGACAGTGCCTTAACCTGTATCCTGTTCAATAATTTCAGACCGATTCACCTCCTCACAATGAGCTAGGCACTGCTCTTATCGATCGTACATTGGCTGCCGCGGAGGATGAAGTCTGCATCGTGACTGAGTACCTCGCTGCCGCTTGATTCTCCAGATATCCTTAAAAAACGTTTTTCCTACTCTAAATCCATAGCATACTACTCAATCTACAGATAGATAGTAGTGCAAATTGCTCTTGTCTACATACAGGTGCACAGAAAATATTCATTTTTAACACAATTGTTACTACCGTAGTAAAAGACCTCATAGAAACTAAGGTACCCCATAAAGAGACCAAATGTTATTTGCACATTTTGAGACACCCATTTCGAGCAGACAATGTCAGGTCATGGCATGTAAATACACATAATAACTTAACTTTTAAAAGCATGACAAGAGTTGCCATACTAACTTAAAAACAAATGTAACTTTTTTACTTGAAAGCAGTTTAAAATGCCTAAATTGCATCTCCAATGGAGAGCTAAATGGTTTGATAGCTTGAAATGATTGACAGGTTAAAATGATTCAGCTAATGCATTTAGTAATCACAGACTGGTTTGAGATCCCTGACCTGACAGTCACACAAGATGAGAGAATAGTGCGATCAAGTGACAAGTGAACATTTCAAAGCACTTCAATCTCGTATTACAACTATCAGCTGCATTAGAGTGGAAAGCATCTATCTTAGCCATTTGCAGATAACAAACATTCAGATAGTGTCTAAATTGGCATATAATTCATGTCAAATCATTAAAAGCCTGACCTGTGAGACAGCAGCAATTTGTGAGGCCAAGCGCAACAATGAGTCCTACTCTGATGAACTGCCTGCATCGATTTTTCATCGCTCAGCTTCTGATCTGGCAGTCTTTGAGCTGCCCGACTCCATACAAACTGGAGGCCGGCAGGTGCGTGTTCGTGAGCACAGCTCAGAGCTCAAGCTGGTGCTCAGCCAATCGGCAGTGTGAGTCGATCGGAGGCGAGCTGCTCAACTCGTACAGCTCGCTGAAGCTGATGGGCAGCATGCCGAGCTTCAAATGCGGCTGCTTCCTCTGGCTCGGAGTGACCGACATGGCTGATGAGAGAGGCAGCAGCAGGTCCGGCTGGCGGATGATCTATGACAAAGGAATTTTACCTCTGGACGATTCGCTGTGGTACTCTAATGAGCCCGACAATAGCGGCAATCAGGACTGTGTACTTCAGACTCAAGCAGCAGACGGCAAGATCGTTGACCGTCAGTGCTCAAGTCTGCGTGGATTCGGCTGCGAGCTCATCGCTGCTCCGACCAAGCCTGCCGCCAGTGCCGCATGGCAGCGGACTCCGTTCAAGCGCACCAGCTACAATCCCAGCTCTGAGTACTGCTACTCTGACCTGCTGCAGGTGAGGAATGCTGTGCACTGCGTGGCGGCTGCCATGAGGTCGGGCAGCTGCAGACACGCGCTGTACAACAGCAGGCTGAGCACCTGCCGTCTGCTGCTGTTCACTGACGCTCAGGTGGAAGAGGAGATCGAGACGAGCGCTGACTGGGTCAAGTTCCGGTTGTGATCAGGTTTACTACGCACTTGAGAATGAGCTGCCAGAGCAGACGAAAACCGTACAACTAAAAGTCATGAAGGAAAATAAACTGAAGAAAGTTGACAACAATTGTTATGAAATTAAATAATGCCTTTGCCTAATGAGCAAAGTATTCGTATTTTTTTCTAAAACTTTCATTAAAGCAGCCAAGAGTCGCATGGAAAATAGACTGTTTATTATAATGCAAAGAACTAGTTCATCTGCGGGCCAGGTATCTGGCAGCAGCAGTGAATTCTTCAGCTGAAATTTGACCGTCTTTGTTGGTGTCCAAGGCTAAGAACATCTCATCCAGATCGTGCTCAGAAAAGCCGGACTCCACCAGCTGAAGCGCCTGTCTGACATCTGTTCTACTAATTAGTCCGCTTCCAGTCTTGTCGAGGGCATTGAACACCTGAGATAACTCAGCCTGCAGCTGTAGCTGCATGTTGTTTGCTTGGCTCATCATTGAACAGAAATTGTCTAGATCCACAGCCCCCACCTGCCGCGGGTCGTGAGCCTGAATCATGGCGTTGATCTCATTTTGGCTGACAAAAATGTTCAAATGTTTGAATAATCGGTCTAGGTCGGCAAAATCTATGAGGCCGTCTTTGTTTTGGTCGACTAGTTGGAACATTTCCACTAGGTCAGTCCTCTCGGCTTTGTCAGCTTGTTGAATCTTCAAGCGAGGCCCGTCAGTCCTCTCGGCTTTGTCAGCTTGTTGAATCTTCAAGCGAGGCCCGTCAGTCCTCTCGGCTTTGTCAGCTTGTTGAATCTTCAAGCGAGGCCCGTCAGTCCTCTCGGCATTGTCAGCTTGTTGAATATTCAAGCGAAGCCCGATAAATATAGAAGGCAGTCTGGCAATGAATTAGGATTTTTGTTGGACAAAGGATGTTCTCTACATCTTCGACTTGTCCTATACATATTATACTTGTCCTATACATATTATACTTGTCCTATACATATTATACTTGTCCTATACATATTATACTTGTCCTATACATATTATACTTGTCCTATACATATTATACTTGTCCTATACATATTATACTTGTCCTATACATATTATACTTGTCCTATACATATTATACTTGTCCTATGCAAATTATACTTGTCCTATACATATTCGACTTGTCCTATACATATTATACTTGTCATATCTATCTATTCTATCTATTTTGCAGGGGGGCCCGGGGCACTTGTCGCACAAGTGACGGAGCGGCACGCCCCCAGACCGGCGAACTAGGCGCTTTTGCGCCCATCGCGCCGCCTCCCCTGAGCAGGCACCACACACAGCAGCACAGACCAGCCGGGGAGGGCAGGAGGCACCCAGAATAGGCAGCAGTGCCCCCCACCCCAGCCCCACACGCACATAGCAGACCAAGCCGGGCCGAAGGCTGATAAGAAATCAGTCCTCAGGGGGGGACCAGGTGATGAGTGTACACTTATCCAATCGCGCTGACGGAAGTCCAGAAGGCGCGCGGCGGTGAACACCCGCCCTCCAGCCACCCCCCGCAAGGTCTCACGCCCCAGCGCCAACGCACACAACTCACGCAACGCAGAACAGGCACACAGAAAGGTAGGAGCGAAGCTATTATTTCAAGCTTTTATTGCACGAAATATGGTGCACCTCCGCCGGTCGCTACTGTCCAAACCCCAACAAGCCCCGAAATTAATCGTGACTTGAAGGGTAAATCGAAATAGCGTCCTTTGGAGTGCGAGGCAGCGACGTTAGCCGCTGACCCACTCGCCCCTCATACTTGTCCTATACATATTAAAAAAGTTAAAGTTAAAAAAATACTCTGTCATATTTAGCGTCCGCGGCTGCTGCTGCTGCTGCTGCTGTTGTTGTTGTCGTTCATGTTGCTGCTGCTGCTGCTGTTGTTGTTGTTGTTCCTGGTGTGGCTGCTGCGGCTGCCTAATCGCGCTTGCTGCAGTCAATAAACTAGGCCTCATTATTAAATAAAGTCCGTTATAAATGCAAAATCAAAAGCGTTTGAGAAGTAATTCTGTCTCGTAAGGGTGCACACATGCAGTCTAAACAAATTTGCACCATTCTTTAATTCACTGTCTATGGATAAGAGTGATGGAACGACAAGCTTTAAAAGTAAGCCAATAATTGATAACCAATAATTATCATGTAAAATATATTGTACTTTATACGAGGGGCATTAAAAAGTTCTGAGCCTGACCAAGATCTTATAGTGGCAAAGTGCTGAAACTTCAGGCTCTAAAAGTTAATATAGCATTTTGCAGTCAAGTTTGAACTGCGGGCATTCAAATTAGACGCTTTACCAGATCTCACTGCTGGCACAAATGCTATCTATGGCCTAGACAAAATCACACTGGTGGGCACTCAATTTAGACAAGGGGCATTCAAATTAGACAAGTTCTCAGGCGCATTGGCTGGGTAATTCAAGATCGTGTTGCGTCTGTTGTCAGACAACCATTCTGTGAACCCTGAACTATGAAGATAAGAACAAGTTATAACAAAGTAAGCATGTGTGAACAAACAAAACAGGGTGCTCAGCACATCAATGAACAAGAGTCTCACAAGAGTCTCATCTGATAGAGAATTCAAACGATGTCTTCATTTGCCAAGACAGCGTGGGATGAAGCGGAGCGTGTGCTGATACCAGTGAACGCACTTCAGTGGAGTCACGTCATCCATCGCGATTTCCCCGCACCTCTGCAGCACCATCAGTCTCCATTGAACGGCAGTCATGTCAGGAGGCGGAACAGCCAATTCTCTCTGAACTTCAGGATTGGACAGCTGCCTCTTGACTGCTGATTTAAAGTCACTGTGAGCCAGTTCAACTGGGTTCAGGAAAGGAGAGTAAGGTGGTAAGATCTTCAGTTCAATTCGACAAAACCAAACCTCCGGGATTTGCTATCCGTGGTGAAAGCGGGCACCATCCAGCACGATGACGCACGAATGGTTCTCTTCCAGATTCTCTGCAATCTTTTCACATAGGTTGGTCACAAATTCCTGGACTCTCTCACGTGTGGTGCTACCGGAATCCAGTCTGTAGTGAACGAGGTTCAATGCCGGCGACGTGGCCATGATCATGTTCAGTGATGGACTTCTCTGCGTATGCACAGTCCGTCTCACCCTGGCTCCACGCGGACTCCTTCCCTTGGTTCGCCGGGTCCAGAGGCAGTAGCCGGTCTCATCTAAATGGACCAGGCAAGTCGTGACCGACAAATCCACGAGCCAGTTGGCGAATTCAACGCGTCTTTGCTTGACCTCATGCGAATTTCTCGCTTCAGGTACATCGCCATCTCTTGACAGGATTTTCATCGAAAAAAGTTGTCCATCCAGTGCTCGAGAGACTGTTGAAATGTCAATCGTTGGTATTGCGGGAAACTCAGACAGAAGCGATTCCCGCATTTGCCCGAGTGTCATCAGAGGGTTGGCATTCAACAAGGCGGCCAGATGGTCCTTCATTGCAGGATTCATTCGACGGTGCCTGGCTCCTCCCCTTGGTAGCGCGTATCGCTGGCCATCCTGAACAAACTTGTTCCAGATGTTGTACACTGATGATCTCTTGACATCCAACATGTTGGCAATTTCAGCCACAGAGTCACCACGTTGGCATGCCCCAATAATGAGGTCACGCTTCTCTCTGGAAATTCTTGCATAGCGACGAATCGGATTGTCCATGGTCTTTCTCTCTGGCACACATGGACTTTCCGCTGCTTGTCTAATTTGAATGCCCGTTGTCTAAATTGAGTGCCCGTCAGTGTGTTTCAGTTTGTGCCACAGACATAAAGTTCTGCTTGACTTGGGGACGGATTCTGAAATTTGGCTCTTCCCTTCTTGTCTAATTTGAATGCCCGCAGTTCAAACTTGACTGCAAAATGCTATAGTTACTAGTTAATAGTTAATAGTTACCTGTTAATAGTCTATTGTCAACTTTTCTGAATTTCCTGCATCCCTAAGTCCCACTGCACCATTATATTTCCAGCGCCCTATGTAATTTTCTCAAGAATTGAAGCTTGAGCACAGGGCAGTGATCAAATTTCTGACTCTGGAGGGCTCAAAGCCTGCTGAAATTCAAAGCCGCATGGCTGGTGTACACGCTGACGCTGCCCCCTCATACGCCACCATCAAGCGCTGGGCAGCCGAGTTCAAGCGTGGCCGCGGCTCGCTCGAAGATGGCCCCCCGATGTGGAAGACCCCGGACTGCTGTCACTGCCGACAACATCCAGCGCATCCAGGCTCTGGTTGACGGTGACCGGCGGGTGAAAGTCAGGGAACTTGCGGCGGACACTGGACTCTCTGACCCGCAAGTCATTGAGATCCTGCACCAGCATCCTTCATCTGTCCAAGGTTTCTGCCAGATGGATCCCACGAATCTTGACAAGGGACCAAAAGACCGCACGGGTGCAGTACTCAAGGCTTGTCCTAGACTCCTACGATCCGGACCCTGCAAACTCTCTGTCCTGCTGCGTGACCGGGGATGAGACGTGGATCCATCACCACGATCCCGAGTCCAAGCAGGAGTCCAAGCAGTGGCTGCCAGTTGGTTCACCTGCACCACTGAAGGCACGGAATGCCTGCAGTGTGGGCAAGATTATGCTGACCGTCTTCTGGGATGCCAAGGGCCCGCTGCTGCTGGACTTTCTACCGCACAAGCAGACAGTCACAGGCGCCTACTACGCTGACCTGATCGCCCGTCTGCGCGGGAGGCAATCAAGGAAAATAGGCGAGGGATGCTGAGCTGTGGTGTTGTGCTGCTGCACGACACCGCACCGGCCCACACCAGCAGGATTGCCAAGGCTGCTGTCATTATCGCAGGGTTCCGAGAGCTGCCGCACCCGGCCTATTCACCGGACCTGGCCCCGAGTGACTTCCACATGTTTCCAAATCTCAAGCGGGCGCTCCATGGACAGCGATTTGACACTGATGACTGATGACGCGCTGAAGGATGCTGCAACTGCTTGGTGCAATTCTTCCAAACACTTTGCCCATATCTCCTCATTTTCATGTTGAGGCTCAGAACTTTAATTGTGCCCCCTTGTACACAATTGTATTTCTATATTTTTGTTGTTTATTAAATTGCAATTTATAGTAAGCATTTATTACCCAGTTGGAACCACAGATGCACAGGGGCACTTAGCGGGCTGCGCACTCGTTACCAATATAATTTACTAAGCAATTAAATATGTACTATTGAAAGTACTACTGAATGTATGAGGTATTTAACCATGACCTTTTTGCCCCAACGGGCAGAAAATTGTGGGCGTTAATGGCCATGGATTAACAGATTGCCAAGCCATTTTGCCACCTATTTTTTACCAAGGGGTGGGGGAAATTGCCCCCCTGAAAACTTCTTTTGCAGCGCCTGAATGCTAACAGCGTTGGGTGGTGACTGATTGGTTGACAGACAAGACGATAGTGTACTGTGGTTGAGTTTATGTCTATTGCCACTATATCATCTGTTCGAGCGTTCATGAATGTAGCAAACTGTGTGCATTAATGTCGAATGTCTATGGTCATAGCCGATTCGTTGCAACATAAAAGCGTGCTGATAATATTGTTGTTCTAAAAGTATTGTTCTATGGCTTTTTCAAGTTTTCTCTGCTATCAGGCATTAACGGTTAGATTAAATAGTAAAGCGAGGCAATGTCGAGTATTTAATTTAAATAATAGAAACCAGTGATATAGTTACAATGTATTTACAATAAAGTAACCGCCATATCAACAAAAAAACTCCAACGGCAAGAAGATAAAAGATGAAAGCAAAGATATAACTCCAACGGCAAGAAGATAAAGGGTGAAAGCGAAGATGAAACTCCAACGGCAAGAAAAAAGAAGCAAATACGGAACTCCAAGGACAAGACGACACAAACAGTCAGTAGCTCGTAGTCGTACATAAAGGAAACGCTGGAACTTCACCTACTGAGCATCTAACTTCCGAAGCTATCTATCATGGGATGTCGTCGGTATTGGTGGGAGTTTTGACGAGCGTCTTACTAGTCCTTTGAAAAAAACGTTGGCTAGCCGACGGGACACACTGTCCATGCTGAACTGTGTCTTAGTTGGAAATTAAAAGTCCTTAAAATAACATAAAACAGCTTCTGCACGCGAGTTGCGCACGTAGGAGAGTGCAGAATAAAACTGCTGTAGCAGAGACAGGATAAGTCTAATGCTTTACGCACACGCCCATGCTGTCAGTCCCTCTAAAATAATAAATTTTGGGTTTCAAGTGGTTTGGACGAGACTGGCAGGCAGAATTGAAGCGGAATTATGCAGCAGTAATGACAGCAAATGATCTGGTTTCTTACCTGGAGAATATTTGGCAGCGCCTTTCTCCATCGCTCCCGCTCCTGTGGATCTCTGGGAAACGCAAATATCCGTGCTCGAACGGCTTCAGAGTTGTAATTTGACGAGCACGGAAATACGCTGCACTTTCTTGGCATTTCATCAAGTGAATAAAAAATGCTTCTCTTGATATAGTTCAGCTAAGCTTCACTGCTGGCCGCAGCTAAAGCAATTTTAATTTGCTTGATAGCAGAGAAGACTCGAAAAAGCCATAGAACAATACTTTTAAGCGAGCCCCTCAGATTTCTTGCCATGAATTGGCTCGTTTCGCGTCCCGAGGGTTTTAGTTGTCCCTGGCACTAATGTCTAATGTCTATGGTCAAAACTCAGAGGGAGCAACGGACAGAAAATAGAAAATATAGCTGCGCGCCCTAGTGCCATTGACCTTCAACGCTCGACAAATAGCAATGCCTTACTGATGCAATATGTTTATGGCACGGAGTACATCGTAATACCCAATTATTTGCGGGCTTTAATATACCATTGAGTCCCTCACCAGCCTTAGCTTATTTATCCATGGCCGTAAGCTTCTTCGGACCTCGCCATCCTACTCATTATAGCTTTTTGCGTTCAACTTTGGACAGCGGGCTTTCAATTTCGGCAAGGGTCTATGTGTCAGTCTCCCATCCCCTCCCATTGGTGTCTATGGCCAGAAAATGCATAGACGGGCTTTCAAATTCGACAGCGGGCAATCAATTTCGGCATTAATCCACTTAAGCTAACATTTAAACTGTATATTTCGGAGTTAAAAAACGCGAAAATTTTGTTGAATGAATTCAATGCAAACTGGGACACCACGATAGAGTCGCGAACGAGTGAAACAAGTCGGACCACAAAGACAAAGATAATCAACATTTATCCAATTATGCTTCTCTAGCCACGCACGGAGGGATGAATCGCAGTGTGTGCTGAAACCAAGCACTGCACTTCTGCTGGGTGATGGCATCCATTGCCTCAACACCACAGTGCTGCAGCACCATTATCCTCCAGTCCCTAGCGCTCATGTCCTCCGGAATAAGAGCAAATTCCTGCTGAACAACTGGCTGACTCAGTTGGCGCTTCACTGCAGCCTTGAACGCACTGTGTGCCAGCTCCACTGGGTTCAGGAATGGTGAGTATGGGGGCAAGGTGCGAAAGCTGATGCGACCTTCAAATTCCTGTGGAATTTGAAGCCCCTGGTGAAACCGAGCCCCATCCAGCAGAATCACACACTGATGGCTTTCTGGCAGATAAGCGGCAACGCTCTGGCAGATTCGAGGGACCAAAATCTGCACACGCTCACGGTTCACAGAACCGATCTCAAGGCTGAACTCCACCAAGCCGATAGTAGGAGAAGTTACCAGAATGAGGTTGAGTCCAGGGCTCTTCTGAGTGTGCACAAATCTGAGAACTGGCTTTCCTCGCTCACTTCGACCGAAGCTGCACCGAGTCCAGACTCCGTAGCCGGACTCATCAAGATGCACCAGCTCAACAAAAGGCGGCAAGTTGACCAACCAGTTGGCGAAATCTTGTCTCCCGGCTTTGTTCTCCACGGAGTTCCTTGCAGCCAGCACGTCACCTTCCCTCGAGGGGCACTTCATAGTGTAAAGGTGACTGTCCAGTGCCCTCGAAATGGTCGAGATGTCAACACTATCGAGCGTACCCTGAAACTCGGCCAGCAAGCGAGTACGCAACTGCTGCAGTGTAGCAAAAGGGTCCTCGTCCACAACGGCCATCAGGAAATTCTTCATGGGGTTGGTGAGCTTTTGGCACCTGTTACCACCCTTAGGCAATGAATACCTTCTCCCCTCCGTGTCAAAAGCGTGACAGATGCTGTACACGGTTGAGCGCTTCACCCCAAGCATCCTTGATATGTCAGTCCCGAGCTCTCCGCGCTGCCAAGCCTGGATGACAAGATGTCCTTTGTCTCTGGATATCGTTGCATTCTGCCGATGCTCCATGTTAAACTGTTAGATTTTAACAGAGAAGACTCAGTGTTGCTAAACTCTCTCCCTCTGTGATCTCTGTCTAATTAACGAGCAGTCAAGCTGCTTCTACCATAGACAGCTGCCACGAGCTGAGGATTGCCAGTAAGAAAGAAGTTCCAGTCAATCCGGTTGCATGCCGAAATTGATTGCCCGCTGTCGAATTTGAAAGCCCGTCTGTGCATTTTCTGGCCATAGACACCAATGGGAGGGGATGGGAGACTGACACATAGACCCTTGCCGAAATAGAAAGCCCGCTGTCCAAAATTGAACGCAAAAAGCTGTAGTAGGCAGTAGTGAATTTCTTCTGGATCTAACCCAACCAATAGACAAGAGGCTTCTAAACAGGAAATGTTAGTTTTTCTTGTGCATTTTTCTCGTGAAATTTTTATTAAGAACCACATTTTTACACTACTATCAACTATAAATGTGTTTAGTTGGTTCAACTATATACTTTATGGATATAGCTACGGACTATAAAAAAGTTCCTAAAATAGCACAGCTTTATGATTTCGTGGCAGGCATTAAACAAGGATCTAGATTCCCCCCAGTTTTAATCAATGTTTAATAATGTATCGATAGCTCAAGAAAAAACACTTACGGCTACCAAGTCCCTTAGACTATCTTAGGTGAAATAGCCATAAGAACTAGCACAGGTTAGTATATTTGCAGCAATTATGTTTGTTGAAGAGATGATTTGCTTCGATAAAAATAAAACCAACAATTCAAACAAACGATTGGACGCTCCGTTGACAACGAGGGTTTGGACTTGTCGAGCCGTGTAACTGAGGCGTGGCGAAAGCATTCTAAGAAAACGGGACGCACCAGAGCACTCGAGAGACAGAGTCATAAATGATGAAGTGTCAGAATAAAATTTTCTCTTTAGCTTTTCCCTGAAATTTCCCAGCAAAGCTGCAATGCAAGCCCACAATGCACTAGTCGCAGTTCTTTATTCTTTACTGAGAAGTTACGATGTGCTGGCTCTTCAGTGTCCAGCTCCATACAGCCTGGAGGCCGGCAGGTGCGTGTTCGTGAGCACAGCTCAGAGCTCAAGCTGGTGCTCAGCCAATCGGCAGTGTGAGTCGATCGGTGGCGAGCTGTTCAACTCGTACATCTCGCTGAAGCTGATGGGCAGCATGCCGAGCTTCAACTGCAGCTGCTTTCTCTGGCTCGGAGTGACCGACATGGCTGATGAGAGAAACGTCAGCAGGTCCGGCTGGCAGATGATCCCTGACAATCGGTTGCTGCCTCTCAACGACTCACTGTGGAGTCCAAATGACCCGAACAATGGCAATGGCAATCAAGATTGCCTCAGTAAGTCACCAAACACTCAAGATAAAATAATTGACCAACAGTGTTCAACTCTGCGCGGATTCGCCTGTGAGTTCAAAGCGTCATCCACTTCGGAGCCTGCCGCCAGTGCCACATGGCAGCGGACTCCGTTCAAGCGCACCAGCTACAATCCCAGCTCTGAGTACTGCTACTCTGACTTGCTGCAGGTGGGGAATGCTGTGCACTGCGTGGCGGCTGCCACCAGGTCGGGCAGCTGCAGACACGCGCTCTACAACAGCAGGCTGAGCACCTGCCGTCTGCTGCTGTTCACTGACGCTCAGGTGGAAGAGGAGATCGAGACGAGCGTGGACTGGGTCAAGTTCCGCGTGCTGTGAGCTGCATAGCTGTGACTATCATCCATGGTTTCTCAACTGTCCGCTCGAAACTGCAGGACTGAAACTTTCATTCGCACTTTGTGAGAAAGAAATATATTGAAAATTTTGGATTTTGCAACGATTAGGCAAACTTCTTAAAATAAAATCAAACCAGGTGTCTGTTTCATCTTTTATACTCATAAAATTATATATCATCGACTTAAACAGACTTAAACATCGAGATTAGTTAACAAGTTTAGTATAACTGCGTAACCTGCCTAACCAGCAACATAAAGCTCATTCAAATTCAAGTGTTTCAGTTAGAACTTTGCACAATCAATTTTACAAATTTTATTGTATAAAAAATAACTACATTTTGGCTGTGAGCGACCCAATCTTTATCGCCTTGCTTTCTGTATCTCTCAAAATATTCAACCAATTTTCATGAATGCTAAAAGCGTTTGGTTGGCAGGCGAGACGGTAGTGTACTGTGAAATCGGAGAAATTCGCGTCAGGGTGTCCATGGTGGCCTATTTCCACCTGTTGTAGACCATTGAAGGTCCAGCAAATCCATCTAGATAAAGGTAGATGCAGACCACTGAAGACGGAGATGATGCCGACACATTCGGGTGACATGCTGATCAATTTTGAAGGCCTGCAGGCAAGGCCGCACTGACGCGCAGTGCTAATTCGTGTATAGGGGTGTATGAAATACACTAGCGCTAATGGGTTATCAAACATTGATTAGCAAAATATGAAATTCAAAATAAAAACTCAACTTTTTTAGAAAGTGTATATTTTTAGCTTTTAAACACTGAGAAGATTTAAAAAATTAAACAACAAGTATTTTATAGGTCAAGTAGGAAACAAAAAATAAAAAAAAACGCTAAACACTACTAGAAGTAAATCCGTTAGAAAACAATATACGACTCGTATAGCAGAGCAGTATTTTCATTTCCTTCAAAGCAGGAGTGTAAGGATAATATTCTGGCATTTTTGTGTTTGATATAACAAGTTTTTTGTGAATATTTAAATTGTATCTTCAGATAAAGAACAGAAGTTATATCGTGATCGACATTGCCTTTTAAATTGGTGCGGAAAAGGGAAAACAGTTTTAACTAGGAAATAAAAATCATTGAACAATATCTCAATATCGAGAATTGAGTAATTATCAAGTCCCGAGAATTCTAAGAAATCACAAAATTTCTTTACGTTAATGTAGTTGTTGAAGTTGGGAATTGGAACTCATTAAAACCATTAAGAAATTTTATTTGTAAAAAGTCCACTTTAGCTGTTAGGGTAACAGCCATATGTGCAGGGATTATCTCATTAATCCACCTTAGCAATCTCCACCATCCGATCGGCGTTGAGAATCTCAATCCAGTAGCCATCGGGATCAAGGATGAAGGCTAGGCCTTTCATTTTACCGTCGTCCGGCTTCTTGGCGAATTTCACGCCCAAGCGATCGAAACGCTTGCAGGCCTCGTAGACATCCGGCACGCTGATGCCGATGTGGCCAAAGCCGCGAGGATCCGAGTTGCCATTGTGGTACGACTGGCGGTGGGTTGGATATGATTCAAGGCAACTGGGTCAGAGATGAGGCAAGGTAACTGGGTCAGAGATGGGTCAATGTAACTGGGTCAGAGATGGGTCAATGTAACTGGGTCAGAGATGGGTCAAGGTCATATGATTCAAGGATCAGGGTCGTATGAGTCAAGGAACAGGGTCATATGAATCAAGGATCAGGGTCGTATGAGTCAAGGATCAGGGTCATATGAATCAAGGATCAGGGTCGTATGAGTCAAGGAACAGGGTCATATGAATCAAGGATCAGGGTCGTATGAGTCAAGGAACAGGGTCATATGAATCAAGGATCAGGGTCGTATGAGTCAAGGATCAGGGTCGTATGAGTCAAGGATCAGGGTCATATGAATCAAGGAACAGGGTCGTATGAATCAAGGATCAGGGTCGTATGAGTCAAGGAACAGGGTCTGCATATGAATCAAGGATCAGGGTCATATGAATCAAGGAACAGGGTCGTATGAATCAAGGATCAGGGTCATATGAATCAAGGAACAGGGTCATATGAATCAAGGATCAGGGTCATATGAATCAAGGATCAGGGTCATATGAATCAAGGATCAGGGTCATATGAATCAAGGATCAGGGTCATATGAATCAAGGATCAGGGTCATATGAATCAAGGATCAGGGTCATATGAATCAAGGATCAGGGTCATATGAATCAAGGATCAGGGTCATATGAATCAAGGATCAGGGTCATATGAATCAAGGATCAGGGTCATATGAATCAAGGATCAGGGTCATATGAATCAAGGAACAGGGTCATATGAATCAAGGATCAGGGTCATATGAATCAAGGATCAGGGTCATATGAATCAAGGATCAGGGTCATATGAATCAAGGATCAGGGTCATATGAATCAAGGATCAGGGTCATATGAATCAAGGATCAGGGTCGTATGAGTCAAGGATCAGGGTCATATGAATCAAGGATCAGGGTCGTATGAGTCAAGGAACAGGGTCATATGAATCAAGGATCAGGGTCGTATGAGTCAAGGAACAGGGTCATATGAATCAAGGATCAGGGTCGTATGAGTCAAGGATCAGGGTCGTATGAGTCAAGGATCAGGGTCATATGAATCAAGGAACAGGGTCGTATGAATCAAGGATCAGGGTCGTATGAGTCAAGGAACAGGGTCTGCATATGAATCAAGGATCAGGGTCATATGAATCAAGGAACAGGGTCGTATGAATCAAGGATCAGGGTCATATGAATCAAGGAACAGGGTCATATGAATCAAGGATCAGGGTCATATGAATCAAGGATCAGGGTCATATGAATCAAGGATCAGGGTCATATGAATCAAGGAACAGGGTCATATGAATCAAGGAACAGGGTCGTATGAATCAAGGATCAGGGTCATATGAATCAAGGATCAGGGTCATATGAATCAAGGATCAGGGTCATATGAATCAAGGATCAGGGTCATATGAATCAAGGATCAGGGTCATATGAATCAAGGAACAGGGTCATATGAATCAAGGAACAGGGTCATATGAATCAAGGATCAGGGTCATATGAATCAAGGATCAGGGTCATATGAATCAAGGATCAGGGTCATATGAATCAAGGATCAGGGTCATATGAATCAAGGATCAGGGTCATATGAGTCAAGGATCAGGGTCATATGAACCAAGGATCAGGGTCATATGAACCAAGGAACAGGGTCATGACACCAAAAGCGGTTAGTACCTGTTCTGGATCAGACTCGGTGCCATAGTTGTGTGTGAGCTCCACAGTTCCAGGCAGACGAAACAGGTAGGCAATTTTCTCGGTATCATTAGTTGGAATGCTGGACTCCTCTGCATAGCCCATGAAGTAGAGCGAGAAAGCCATGCTAGGGAAGTCGAATTTGCCCAGCAGTCGCATGCCGAGCACAGACGAATAGAAGTCTAGAGAGCGGCGCGGGTCCTTCACGCGCAGCATTGTCTGCTGCATCACATAGCCCCGGGTCTCGGCTGGCGGGGCCTTGCACAGAGCGCTCAGCTCAGCTTTGGATAGGGCCATTGGGATGCCGGAGTCGGCTGCAATAGTTGCCTCAATTTAGACCTGACATCTGACACCCTAGACTATGACATCTGACACACTAGACTATGACATCTGACACCCTAGACCATGACATCTGACACCCGGTTCTCTGACACTGTCCGAAATCTGACACCCGACTCTCTGACATGAAACTGTCTGACATCTGACACCCGACTCTTACACTGTCTGACACCCGACTCTTACACTTTCTGACACCCGACTCTCTGACACTGACATCTGACACCCTAGACTATGACATCTGACACCCTAGACCATGACATCTGACACTGTCTGACATCTGACACCCGCCTCTTACACTGTCTGACACCCGACTCTTACACTGTCTGACACCCGACTCTCTGACATGAAACTGTCTGACATCTGACACCCGACTCTTACACTGTCTGACAGCCGACTCTTACACTGTCTGACACCCGACTCTCTGACACTGACATCTGACACCCGACTCTCTGACACTGACATCTGACACCCGACTCTCTGACACTGTCTGACATGTATACAATTAGACTAGACAACTATCTAGAAAACTCTAGCGCTGAAAAGAAAGCTTGTAGAAAAAAGAGAAAAAAAGTTCACAAATATTTCTACATGACTGTAGTATATTTAGAAACGCTATTCATAATGCGAAGCGCAGCAAACAAAGCCCAAATTCAAGTGCTACGTGTCAATCGGACAGACACGCCAATACGAGCTGCCATTTCTAAGTTATTAACAAAACTACAATGAGTACAATGCAGGCTTCAATTTCACTGTTAAACTGATAAAAACTTGTTCTGCTTTTAAAGAACAAAGTTAATAAGTTGCCCAAGCATTATTATTATTACATCATCAAATATTGCAAGTGAATGGACAGAAATCAGATCAGAGAAATGAAGTTAAAAAATCTGATTGGCAGATTGACAGGTTGAGACAGATTGAAGGGAGGAATAGAGACGTAATGAAGGGAGGTGATAGAGACATAATGAAGGGAGGTGATAGAGACATAATGAAGGGAGGTGATAGAGACATACTGAAGGAGGGTGTTAGAGACATACTGAAGGAGGGTGTTAAAGACATACTGAAGGAGGGTGTTAAAGACATACTGAAGGAGGGTGTTAAAGACATACTGAAGGAGGGTGATAGAGACATACTGAAGGAGGGTGTTAGAGACATACTGAAGGAGGGTGTTAAAGACATACTGAAGGAGGGTGTTAAAGACATACTGAAGGAGGGTGTTAAAGACATACTGAAGGAGGGTGATAGAGACATACTGAAGGAGGGTGTTAGAGACATACTGAAGGAGGGTGATAGAGACATACTGAAGGATGGTGATAGAGACATACTGAAGGAGGGTGATAGAGACATACTGAAGGAGGGTGTTAGAGACATACTGAAGGAGGGTGTTAAAGACATACTGAAGGAGGGTGATAGAGACATACTGAAGTGATAGAGAAATACTGAAGGAGGGTGATAGAGACAGTTTGAAGGGAGGTGATAGAGACAGTTTGAAGGAGGGTGATAGAGACAGTTTGAAGGGAGGTGATAGAGACAGTTTGAAGGAGGGTGATAGAGACAGTTTGAAGGGAGGTGATAGAGACAGTTTGAAGGGAGGGTGATAGAGACAGTTTGAAGGAGGGTGATAGAGACAGTTTGAAGGGAGGTGATAGAGACAGGTTGAAGGGAGGTGATAGAGACAGGTTGAAGGGAGGTGATAGAGACAGGTTGAAGGGAGGTGATAGAGACATACTGAAGGAGGGTGATAGAGACAGATTGAAGGGAGGTGATAGAGACAGATTGATGGGAGGTGATAGAGACAGATTGAAGGGAGGTGATAGAGACAGATTGAAGGGAGGTTATAGAGACATACTGAAGGAGGGTGATAGAGACATAATGAAGGGAGGTGATAGAGACAGTTTGAAGGGAGGTGATAGAGACAGTTTGAAGGGAGGTGATAGAGACAGTTTGAAGGGAGGTGATAGAGACAGGTTGAAGGGAGGTGATAGAGACATACTGAAGGAGGGTGATAGAGACAGTTTGAAGGGAGGTGATAGAGACAGGTTGAAGGGAGGTGATAGAGACATACTGAAGGAGGGTGTTAGAGACATACTGATGGAGGGTGATAGAGACATACTGAAGGAGGGTGAAAGAGCCCGTTTGAAGGGAGGTGATAAAGGCAGGTTGAAGAGAGGCAATGAAGGTAGGTTAAAAGGGGTGTGACAAAGATAGTGTTTTAAAACAAGCAAAAAAGACCTCAATTTATTTATGCTTATATATAGACAGCAACAAGACATAACAGAAATTATTTTGAAGCTAGAACTAGAAAAAAAGTTACGTCCTAATGAAAAAGAACATTTTCCACGAAGTAAAACTACTAATAGTATTATAGAGTTGGTGCCTATACAAAACAATGAAGCTAATGCATTTTGGTTCTAAAAGCAAATGTTTTATTAATTTATTAGAAAAATGCAATATTTACTTACATTTTCTCTCCTTTTAACTTCTTCGGCATAATAAAGATGCGACAGGGCTGGTAATTACGAAGGGTGGCTTGGGACTATTTTGGCCATAGACATTGCTAAAGAACATTGTCATCGAGTCAGCAGGTCACCAGTGATTGCTGGCACCACCGCCGCCTCCGCCGACATCTCTGTAGGCCCCGTAGCGAGCCAATCTGGGGTCTGCGCCACTAGGCTGCTGCTGCTGCTGCTGCTGCTGGGGTGTTATCGGCTGCTTCTGCTGTTGCTGTTGCATCTGCGGCGGCAGAGGCGGCAACTGCGGGGCAACGCCGCTTCTGCCGGCCCCGGAAGCAGAGCCGCCGCCAAGCAGTGAGTCTAGAGCCTTCTGTATTTCGCCAATATTGGCTTCGCCAGCAGTCAATGAATGTTTTTGTTGAGGCTGCTGCTGCTGCTGTGATTGCTGATGACTTTGACCGGAGCCTAGAAGGCTTAGAATCTTAGCCTGCAGATTAGCTTGCTGTTGTATGATGCTAGCCTGCTGCTGCTGCTGCTGCTGCTGCTGCTGCTGCTGCTGTTGCTGAATTCTCTGCGGCGGCGGCTGCTGCTGTAGCGGCAGTTGAGGTGTCGGAGTTGGCATCGGCGGCTGCGGTCGCTGATGAGAAAGCGGAGGCGGCCGAGCAGCCTCGGCACGATGCTGCTGTTGCTGATGATAGGCTAAAGAATGCTGCTGCTGCTGCTGCTGTTGCAGCCGTAGCTGCTGTTGTGGCTCACTGATAGGTGTCGGGTTTGTTGCAGCCTGAGACTGATAGAAAGCCGGATCTGAAAGAAACATATGTAGTACAAAACATCAAATAAATGGCGGACTAGCTCTATCGCGCTCACAGACATGGCAAGTAGAGAATGACAATCTGATCTGAGTCGAAAATGACAAACTGATCTGAGTGGAAAATGACAAACTGATCAATGAAGAAAATGACAAACTGATGAGTAGAAAATGACAAACTGATCTGAGTGGAAAATGACAAACTGATCAATGAAGAAAATGACAAACTGATGAGTAGAAAATGACAAACTGATCAATGAAGAAAATGACAAACTGATGAGTAGAAAATGACAAACTGATGAGAAGAAAATGACAAACTGATCTGAGTGGAAAATGACAAACTGATCAATGAAGAAAATGACAAACTGATGAGTAGAAAATGACAAACTGATCAATGAAGAAAATGACAAACTGATGAGTAGAAAATGACAAACTGATGTAGGCAGAAAAAGACAAAAAGGAAACAGTTAGACGAAAATAAAAAGACGCAAGAAAAATTAACCCAAAGCAACAATGACAAAAAACAACAACAACAAATAACAAAATAATGAGAAACGAAACACTCACAGGTCCCATCGGAGGCTGCGGCGGGTCCGCCCACCCCCACGCCGCCAGCAGCAGTGACAGCTAATCGTTCGCGTCTGGCATTGACAAAGTCGGCCACTTCGTCCAGCTCCTGACTAGTTAGCATTCTATAATCGGCTAGCAGGCCAAGCAGGTAGATCAGTCTCGGTGTTGGCTTGACGAATCCCGGCGGAAAACGGTCGGCCAGCGATGGCGCCGACATTGACGGCGGCGGAGGCAGCTCACGTAGGTCGCGAAGCACCGAGTCAAAGTGGCGACTGAGCATAGCCTGGGCTTCATCAATAGGCATGTTGCGGTGCTCTGGTTTTGGATAATGAGAAGTTGAGAGCATCGTATAGCGGCTAGAGCTTTAACGTTGGACTCACGACTTAAAGGTCGGGGTTTCGATTCCCGACTACACAGGAAAAATGTGTACTTTAGCAAGACACTTAACCCTGCATTGCTTCAGTTCATCCAGCGGTTAAATGGGTGCCAGAGCTAGCTGGGGTAATTGTGAGTGGGTGTGGCGTCTTTATCACCAGTGTGAGAGATACAATTCAGACTACTGACAACAGTAGAAAAGCAAAGACTTGGCTGCAAAACTCTCACATAACACTAAAAAATATCGCCATAAAAATGGCAAGCTTAAAAGAGACTTCTGTGCACACTAAGAGTGGTGGGAGAGGACGGCGTGTGGCTATGGCTAACTGACGAAGGCAAAACAAGCCAGAAACCGGTCTCGGTCTGCCAGCACGAGGTTCGTTCCCCACTTTTACGCTCGTAGTGTGTTACAACCAGTCCATAGACTGAACAGCCGTACGCAGCCTTTAGATGCTAGGCGCAATAACGCAATACCCAATTTGGGCGTGTAATCAATTATAATTATCAATAAAAACAAATTAACAAAAAACATATATTGAAAGTGTTACTAAAGATAGGCAATCAAGAACAGACAAACGGCAAATAACACAAGGGTCGCTCTCACCAAACGGTTGCTGGCCATAGAATATTCTAATAGTACACGACTGATGCGACTCGTTCTGTCGATTCAGAGTGACAGCGTACAGTACACCGGAGCGCGCCAGATCCTCCATAGCCAGCGGCATCAAAGATTCGTGCTTCAGCACAATGAGATTAGTTGTCAGCGATAGACGATTTAGACGGCGCTCGACGCTCTCAGCGTACGGTCTGCGAATGAGAAGGAGAGATTTGGTCAGTGCAGTTCGTTTTTAATAGTAAATATTTTGCTATAACTTGTAAACTGAATGATAGGCGTGTTTGATTAGGAATAGATGCGCTAAAGCCAAATTCTTGCAAGCGCCAGTTTTAAGCGTCCAATATTTCTGAGTGTCTGCTGTCTGTTCTGGGTGTCTGTCTGTCTCTTTTGTGTTGCCGTCTGTGTGTTTGCTTGGACCTTTCGTCGGTTCAGTAGCCGCATTAGCAGGACCTCTCGGTATGGTTAGACACCTTAGGTGGACCACCGAATATTTTTGCTCCAGACAATGTTGAGTGGTTTATAAGGACCACAAAACAGAGCAGGGCATGTCACGAAGGCGTGCTGCAACTTGCATCAATCATCGGCATTATTCTTCAGAAAAAAATGCATTTCAGTTTACATGGACTTTTTGCGATGTCCACCTAAACCGGGTCTGAGAGGTCCAACTAAACAATACTTGTCAACGAAAATTTCCGAATTTCGTCTGTTCCAGTCTGTTGCTAATTTATTTTTTGCGACATCTTTTACGCCAAAAACTAATATATTTAATTTCCGCGATCCTTAATTAGGCAGACACAGTGTAAAGAGATTTGTTTAAAGCCTTCCCACGGTTTTGTGCCCGAAAACTATTCCCAAGACGGTTCCTTTGTCGCATAAGGCGTCGGGAAGTCCATGGACATGGCATAAGCTGCTTATAGTAGTTTGAACGGATATTGTATCCTATAAGCCTATCGACTTTCCTTTACACAATTGTATTTATCTATATAATAAGTTTCTTTTAGATTCACTTTGATTTACTTTTTATTTATATTTGATTCATGGAAATTTAATTGTCAGATCGGTTAATCCGAAATATCTGGGGCTTGTAATACGATTCTTCACTGAGTCTGAGGTACTAACAATACAGCATAGATGCTTTCCTCCAATCCTGATTTAACAACTCAGATAAGCTATTTATCGTAGATCTTGATCTTTATACATAATAAATTAAACCGAAATCGAACTTGAACGGAAGTTTAAACTCATCGGCCATTCGAATGTCAATTTGTTGACATTGAAATCACACTGAACCACAATAAGAAAAGAAGATTAAGAGTTTCGGCTTTGAGAGGAAGGAAGGTTTTGCTCTCAGAAACCCTCGTGGGGTGAGCAACACACCAAGCCCAAAGGGAAGACGGGATCGATATTTGTTATTTTAGTTTACTCCGGGTCCCACTAAACACGGTTGCACGCACATCAAATCGTCTGTTGAGGTCCATGTAAACGACACTGAAAGCGCATAACAAATTCACACAGACAGAACTGCATTGGTTAACTGGACTGATTTCGGAAAGAGGTTGGTAAAACTCAGCCCACCCCCACTGGGAATGCCAGCCAATAGAAGCAGTCTAAGGTACAGACAGTCCGTCCACTAAATAAGTCAGACAGAGCCACCGTTATAAAAGTAAAAACCCTTGGTCTAAGCAAAACAGGCTTACATAGACCACTTAATTTCGCATCTCGGTTAGCCTGAAACATTCGTCAATAGTCAAGTCCACGAGGAGACAGGAATGTCTCGCAGGAGAAATCCTGCCAAGACAGAGTCCCAGTTCTTTGTCGAGAAAATAGAGAAGTGCAACAGTAACAAATACTACATCAAGTGGACTGGATACCCAAGGTAAGCACCGAATAAAATAATTTTTTCAACTTTCAACTCAAAAGATTCACTTCCTCGTGTTTCCGATCTCCAGCAAAAACAGGCCATTCAATTGACTATGTAATAAAACGATACTCGACTTTTAGATTTAACAATACTTGGGAGCCAAAGAAAAATATTCCAGACGACGTTGTCGAAAAACTGCATTCCAACTGCAGTTACTTTGCATCTTTGCTTTCTTTTGAATCTTATTTTCATTTTTAGTCCAGCTAACCTACAGACTGTGCTGACGTCACTGTGCCAGTCTGTTTTCGAGCCTCACAGATAGGTGGAATTGAAGTTCAGGAGGTCCAGCTAACTTACAGAAGACTGTGCTTACACACTGTACCAGTCTGTTTAAGAGCCTCAAAGATAGGTGTCGGTGGAGTTGAAGTTCAAGAGTGCTGCAGTTTATTTGGCTTTGTTGTTGAATTTTTCTTTTTCTTTTGAATCTTATTTTCATTTTTAGTCCAGCTAACCTACAGACTGTGCTGACGTCACTGTACCAGTCTGTTTTAGAGCCTCACAGATAGGAGGTGGAATTAAAGTTCAGAAGGTCAAGCTAACTTACAGACTGTGCTTACACACTGTGCCAGTCTGTTTTAGAGCCTCAAAGATAGGTGTCAGTGGAATTGAAGTTCAAGAGTGCTGCAGTTTATTTGGCTTTGTTGTTGATTTTTTCTTTTTCTCTTGAATCTTCTTTTCATTTTTAATCCAGCGAACCTACAGACTGTGCTGACGTCACTGTGCCAGTCTGTTTTGGAGCCTCACAGATAGGTGGAATTGAAGTTCAGGAGGTCCAGCTAACTTACAGACTGTGCTTACACACTGTGCCAGTCTGTTTTAGAGCCTCAAAGATAGGTGTCGGTGGAATTGAAGTTCAAGAGTGCTGCAGTTTATTTGGCTTTGTTGTTGATTTTTTCTTTTTCTTTTGAATCTTCTTTTCATTTTTAGTCCAGCTAACCTACAGACTGTGCTGACGTCACTGTGCCAGTCTGTTTTAGAGCCTCAAAGATAGGTGTCGGTGGAATTGAAGTTCAAGAGTGCTGCGGTTTATTTGGCTATGTTGTTGATTTTTCTTTTTCTTTTGAATCTTCTTTTCATTTTTAGTCCAGCTAACCTACAGACTGTGCTGACGTCACTGCCAGTCTGTTTTAGAGCCTCAAAGATAGGTGTCGGTGGAATTGAAGTTCAAGAGTGCTGCAGTTTATTTGGCTTTGTTGTTGATTTTTTCTTTTTCTTTTGAATCTTCTTTTCATTTTTAGTCCAGCTAACCTACAGACTGTGCTGACGTCACTGTGCCAGTCTGTTTTAGAGCCTCAAAGATAGGTGTCAGTGGAATTGAAGTTCAAGAGTGCTGCAGTTTATTTGGCTTTGTTGTTGATTTTTTCTTTTTCTTTTGAATCTTCTTTTCATTTTTAATCCAGCTAACCTACAGACTGTGCTGACGTCACTGTGCCAGTCTGTTTTCGAGCCTCACAGATAGGTGGAATTGAAGTTCAGGAGGTCCAGCTAACTTACAGAAGACTGTGCTGACGTCACTGTGCCAGTCTGTTTTAGAGCCTCAAAGATAGGTGTCAGTGGAATTGAAGTTCAAGAGTGCTGCAGTTTATTTGGCTTTGTTGTTGATTTTTTCTTTTTCTTTTGAATCTTATTTTCATTTTTAATCCAGCTAACCTACAGACTGTGCTGACGTCACTGTGCCAGTCTGTTTTGGAGCCTCACAGATAGGTGGAATTGAAGTTCAGGAGGTCCAGCTAACTTACAGAAGAATGTGCTTACACACTGTGCCAGTCTGTTTTAGAGCCTCAAAGATAGGTGTCGGTGGAATTGAAGTTCAAGAGTGCTGCAGTTTATTTGGCTTTGTTGTTGAATTTTTCTTTTTCTTTTGAATCTTATTTTCATTTTTAGTCCAGCTAACCTACAGACTGTGCTGACGTCACTGTACCAGTCTGTTTTAGAGCCTCACAGATAGGAGGTGGAATTGAAGTTCAGGAGGTCAAGCTAACTTACAGACTGTGCTTACACACTGTGCCAGTCTGTTTTAGAGCCTCAAAGATAGGTGTCAGTGGAATTGAAGTTCAAGAGTGCTGCAGTTTATTTGGCTTTGTTGTTGATTTTTTCTTTTTCTTTTGAATCTTATTTTCATTTTTAATCCAGCTAACCTACAGACTGTGCTGACGTCACTGTGCCAGTCTGTTTTCGAGCCTCACAGATAGGTGGAATTGAAGTTCAGGAGGTCCAGCTAACTTACAGACTGTGCTGACGTCACTGTGCCAGTCTGTTTTAGAGCCTCACAGATAGGTGGAATTGAAGTTCAGGAGGTCCAGCTAACTTACAGACTGTGCTTACACACTGCCAATCTGTGCAGCTAACCTACATTATTGTCTCTTAGTCCCGGATTTCGCATTTTTAATTGTCTTCTAGTCCCGGATTTCGCATTATAAAATTGTATTTTAGTCCCGGATTTCGCATTATTAATTGTCTTTTAGTCCCGGATTTCGCAATATAAAATTGTGCGTTAGAGCCTCAAAGATAGGTGTCGGTGGAATTGAAGTTCAAGAGTGCTGCAGTTTATTTGGCTTTGTTGTTGATTTTTTCTTTTTCTTTTAAATCTTATTTTCATTTTTAGTCCAGCTAACCTACAGACTGTGCTGACGTCACTGTGCCAGTCTGTTTTAGAGCCTCACAGATAGGAGGTGGAATTGAAGTTCAGGAGGTCAAGCTAACCTACAGACTGTGCTGACGTCACTGTACCAGTCTGTTTTAGAGCCTCAAAGATAGGTGTCGGTTGAATTGAAGTTCAAGAGTGCTGCAGTTTATTTGGCTTTGTTGTTGATTTTTTCTTTTTCTTTTGAATCTTATTTTCATTTTTAGTCCAGCTAACCTACAGACTGTGCTGACGTCACTGTGCCAGTCTGTTTTAGAGCCTCACAGATAGGAGGTGGAATTGAAGTTCAGGAGGTCAAGCTAACTTACAGACTGTGCTTACACACTGTGCCAGTCTGTTTTAGAGCCTCAAAGATAGGTGTCAGTGGAATTGAAGTTCAAGAGTGCTGCAGTTTATTTGGCTTTGTTGTTGATTTTTTCTTTTTCTTTTGAATCTTCTTTTCATTTTTAATCCAGCTAACCTACAGACTGTGCTGACGTCACTGTGCCAGTCTGTTTTGGAGCCTCACAGATAGGTGGAATTGAAGTTCAGGAGGTCCAGCTAACTTACAGAAGAATGTGCTTACACACTGTGCCAGTCTGTTTTAGAGCCTCAAAGATAGGTGTCGGTGGAATTGAAGTTCAAGAGTGCTGCAGTTTATTTGGCTTTGTTGTTGATTTTTTCTTTTTCTTTTGAATCTTATTTTCATTTTTAGTCCAGCTAACCTACAGACTGTGCTGACGTCACTGTGCCAGTCTGTTTTAGAGCCTCACAGATAGGAGGTGGAATTGAAGTTCAGGAGGTCAAGCTAACTTACAGACTGTGCTTACACACTGTGCCAGTCTGTTTTAGAGCCTCAAAGATAGGTGTCAGTGGAATTGAAGTTCAAGAGTGCTGCAGTTTATTTGGCTTTGTTGTTGATTTTTTCTTTTTCTTTTGAATCTTCTTTTCATTTTTAATCCAGCTAACCTACAGACTGTGCTGACGTCACTGTGCCAGTCTGTTTTGGAGCCTCACAGATAGGTGGAATTGAAGTTCAGGAGGTCCAGCTAACTTACAGAAGAATGTGCTTACACACTGTGCCAGTCTGTTTTAGAGCCTCAAAGATAGGTGTCGGTGGAATTGAAGTTCAAGAGTGCTGCAGTTTATTTGGCTTTGTTGTTGATTTTTTCTTTTTCTTTTGAATCTTCTTTTCATTTTTAATCCAGCTAACCTACAGACTGTGCTGACGTCACTGTGCCAGTCTGTTTTCGAGCCTCACAGATAGGTGGAATTGAAGTTCAGGAGGTCCAGCTAACTTACAGAAGACTGTGCTTACACACTGTACCAGTCTGTTTAAGAGCCTCAAAGATAGGTGTCGGTGGAGTTGAAGTTCAAGAGTGCTGCAGTTTATTTGGCTTTGTTGTTGAATTTTTCTTTTTCTTTTGAATCTTATTTTCATTTTTAGTCCAGCTAACCTACAGACTGTGCTGACGTCACTGTACCAGTCTGTTTTAGAGCCTCACAGATAGGAGGTGGAATTAAAGTTCAGAAGGTCAAGCTAACTTACAGACTGTGCTTACACACTGTGCCAGTCTGTTTTAGAGCCTCAAAGATAGGTGTCAGTGGAATTGAAGTTCAAGAGTGCTGCAGTTTATTTGGCTTTGTTGTTGAATTTTTCTTTTTCTTTTGAATCTTATTTTCATTTTTAGTCCAGCTAACCTACAGACTGTGCTGACGTCACTGTACCAGTCTGTTTTAGACCCTCACAGATAGGTGGAATTGAAGTTCAGGAGGTCCAGCTAACTTACAGACTGTGCTTACACACTGTGCCAGTCTGTTTTAGAGCCTCAAAGATAGGTGTCGGTGGAATTGAAGTTCAAGAGTGCTGCAGTTTATTTGGCTTTGTTGTTGATTTTTTCTTTTTCTTTTGAATCTTCTTTTCATTTTTAGTCCAGCTAACCTACAGACTGTGCTGACGTCACTGTGCCAGTCTGTTTTAGAGCCTCACAGATAGGAGGTGGAATTGAAGTTCAGGAGGTCAAGCTAACTTACAGAAGACTGTGCTTACACACTGTGCCAGTCTGTTTTAGAGCCTCAAAGATAGGTGTCAGTGGAATTGAAGTTCAAGAGTGCTGCAGTTTATTTGGCTTTGTTGTTGATTTTTTCTTTTTCTTTTGAATCTTCTTTTCATTTTTAATCCAGCTAACCTACAGACTGTGCTGACGTCACTGTGCCAGTCTGTTTTCGAGCCTCACAGATAGGTGGAATTGAAGTTCAGGAGGTCCAGCTAACTTACAGAAGACTGTGCTGACGTCACTGTGCCAGTCTGTTTTAGAGCCTCAAAGATAGGTGTCAGTGTAATTGAAGTTCAAGAGTGCTGCAGTTTATTTGGCTTTGTTGTTGAATTTTTCTTTTTCTTTTGAATCTTCTTTTCATTTTTAATCCAGCTAACCTACAGACTGTGCTGACGTCACTGTGCCAGTCTGTTTTGGAGCCTCACAGATAGGTGGAATTGAAGTTCAGGAGGTCCAGCTAACTTACAGAAGAATGTGCTTACACACTGTGCCAGTCTGTTTTAGAGCCTCAAAGATAGGTGTCGGTGGAATTGAAGTTCAAGAGTGCTGCAGTTTATTTGGCTTTGTTGTTGAATTTTTCTTTTTCTTTTGAATCTTATTTTCATTTTTAGTCCAGCTAACCTACAGACTGTGCTGACGTCACTGTGCCAGTCTGTTTTAGAGCCTCACAGATAGGAGGTGGAATTGAAGTTCAGGAGGTCAAGCTAACTTACAGAAGACTGTGCTTACACACTGTGCCAGTCTGTTTTAGAGCCTCAAAGATAGGTGTCAGTGGAATTGAAGTTCAAGAGTGCTGCAGTTTATTTGGCTTTGTTGTTGATTTTTTCTTTTTCTTTTGAATCTTCTTTTCATTTTTAATCCAGCTAACCTACAGACTGTGCTGACGTCACTGTGCCAGTCTGTTTTCGAGCCTCACAGATAGGTGGAATTGAAGTTCAGGAGGTCCAGCTAACTTACAGACTGTGCTTACACACTGCCAATCTGTGCAGCTAACCTACATTATTGTCTCTTAGTCCCGGATTTCGCATTTTTAATTGTCTTCTAGTCCCGGATTTCGCATTATAAAATTGTATTTTAGTCCCGGATTTCGCATTATTAATTGTCTTTTAGTCCCGGATTTCGCAATATAAAATTGTGCGTTAGAGCCTCAAAGATAGGTGTCGGTGGAATTGAAGTTCAAGAGTGCTGCAGTTTATTTGGCTTTGTTGTTGATTTTTTCTTTTTCTTTTAAATCTTATTTTCATTTTTAGTCCAGCTAACCTACAGACTGTGCTGACGTCACTGTGCCAGTCTGTTTTAGAGCCTCACAGATAGGAGGTGGAATTGAAGTTCAGGAGGTCAAGCTAACTTACAGACTGTGCTTACACACTGTGCCAGTCTGTTTTATAGCCTCAAAGATAGGTGTCGGTGGAATTGAAGTTCAAGAGTGCTGCAGTTTATTTGGCTTTTTTGTTGATTTTTTCTTTTTCTTTTGAATCTTATTTTCATTTTTAGTCCAGCTAACTTACAGACTGTGCTTACACACTGTGCCAGTCTGTTTTGGAGCCTCAAAGATAGGTGTCGGTGGAATTGAAGTTTAGGAGTTCCAGCTAACCTACAGACTGCTGACTTCAATGTGCCAGTCTGTTTCAAAGTCTCAGTAGGATATCAGTTGTGAACTGTGAATCCTGAATTCTCGTACAAATGTCAAATTTGACAGGCCCAGTCTGGAGACGGCAGGTCGTCTTCGAGGCGGACTGGTGACTGAAGGAAGTCTGGCAAAATGAAGACGGTTTCTATGTGTTCAACTGCAAAAGTTTCTGTTAGCGATCATATTGAGTGCGGCAGCTTGTTATGTGGCCTTTTGGAAGTTGATTCCGCTACCTGTCGTAACAAGTCTTCTGCGTCATTTAATCTTCCTAAGACGCTGCATTCAGCTTTACAGGAGATGGCTGATCTTGAAGCAGGCGCTGCTGATTGTATTCAAACTCCGGCTTCCGCAGTGTGTCCAGAGAAATCTGCTGATTTCGTTGATGAAGAAGAAATAGATAATGTTTGGTGTGAAGTTTCTGAGAACGAGTATCTCCCTCCTCAGAGCCACCTAAAGACGGAGAAGAAGAGGCATTGCTGCATTTTTTGCGACGAGATTTTCTCTAAGATTAGGAGACAATATTCGAAGACACTCAAAAGAACTTCGACCTCAAATAAGCGCTTTCGTTCGATCAGAAGTCAGCAGGTAATTCTTTTTTATTTGGCCTGTGAAGTAATGAGTGTGCATTCACTATATAAAGCGTAGTGTTTTCATATAGTATACGTTTCAGGAACGTTTTACTGTTTGCTGTTTAGGTGCTCTACATGATTGCATCTAGATGTTTTAACTCTATATACTCTATCACACAAGTATACATAAGTAGAATTGTGAGACTAGTACGAGCTCGTATGAAGTGTTAATTTGTCTCATAGCATTCCCTTTTTCGATTTTAGAATACGACAAAAAATCGATCGTTTGCACCTAGAAGGCGATTTCAATCACAATATCCAAGCAATGAAGAAAGAAAAGGAAGGCGCAATTATTGTCTGCCACGAACAAGGAAGCTCAAGCAACGAAGACAAAAAAAGTCTTTTATTTGCCGTGTGTTCACTGCTTTGGTTTTTTTGGACTTCATGATCTTAGTCGCCATGTTCAGCGCTGCCAATTTCGCTCGCGTTGTGGTGCTTCCGACGGCCGAACTGAGGCAGTGAGCGCTGGAAGATGCATGGTTCTTTCAGCATGTCTGCCTAGTGGGTACCCACCTCAATATCAGGATCTTCTGAGCAAAACGAAAAGCGATGAATGCAGTGAAGTTGTGAAATCGGACAAGTTAATTTTGGAATTAGGCTACTATGCTTTCGAGGGCTATACAGCAGGAAAAACTGGCAAGCGTATAGTGACTACTAAGATGCGGGAAGTCGCTCGATTGCTCATGGCAGCTCGCGAGATTATGCAAAAGCCAGAAGCTTGTCTTGAGGATCTACTTAACCCATCTTCGTTTGATGTAGTAGTCGAGGCGACACGCAGAGTTGCACAATTTAGAAGCAAGGAAAGCGAAGCTAGCTTCAGATTCTAGTGAAAGCATTTGATTTAACAGACAGACAGTTGTCCTGGTTCAGGTAGACCGTCTATTGAAAGCGCTTTTTTACCGCCCCGACCGCACTTCACTTCTTTCAGCTCCCAAATGCGTCATTATAGTGTGTCATTTATTCACTGTTTTCTTATTTTAATTGTTAAAAATTGAGTGGAAAGTTATCCTAACACGTGCCATTTATAAAAAAATTATTTATTAGGCAATTTCATTCATCAATCTGCTTTGATTTTTGGGCACAGATTTGGGAAGTTATTTATCCTTTTTTGCAAGTTTATCATATCATTACTACAAATACGAGTAGAACTAGTTGCTGTTAAAAAAATGCATGAACGTTAATTTGCACTTCTAACAAATTTGCTTAGGCTAAAAAATTAGTTGCACTTGATTATTTTGCTTGTTAGTAAGGATTGACGATTATTGGCTCCGAAGCAAAGTGGAATTGAATGCATTATTTGCGCTTTATTACATATTGCATTTGTTGCTTCTGTCACGTGACTGATTGTTGTCTTTTCTCGTGTTAACAGTACCGGATCGATAATTACCACAATTGTCTGCTATCATAAATACCATAAATGATGGTCCACCTAAACGGTGTCATTTTTGAGGTCCACCTAAACAGGTCCGGCCTGGTCCAGCTATCCCAGTTAAAAGTGACACGCAGTTTCCACGAGATGGCTAATCTGTGGGCTTAACAAAAAAATAACTCACGCTAACCTTTCGTGAAGACACAATAGACACCGGTTTTATTTGGAAACTAGGTGGTCCACCTAATGCATTAACTAAACTCTGGTCCTGCTAAACACACAGACACTGGTATTTCTGGGTGGGTGTGTCTGTTCTGGGTGTCTGTCTGTTTTTGGGTGTCTGTCTGTTCTGACAAACAGACGCGAAATGTGCTCGAATTTTGACAACTTCACTTCAAAATTCGTTTAATTAGTAAGGAACCGAGGAACCCGCTATCCCACAGACTATGCATTCAAGGAGCTGTACAGAAACGGAATGAAGGCTTCTTACTCAAACCTTTCTTTTTATTTACTACTGTACAGGGCCTCGAAATGCCACCCTAATGAAAAACATTCAATTGGTTCTTCAAGATTTCTCTTACTAACAACTGCTAGTCCTGGGGTCCAGCTAATCCCTTCCTACACAACTCGCGATCAATGATGTATGTTGGCAGTAGACTCTTTCTAACAACTGCTAGTCCTGGGGTCCAGCTTAATCTCCTCTCACAAAGGTGGTGTTTTCACTTTTGTCCCGTTCTGTCAAGCCTCACAAATACTCTTATTTCACAGATGGCCAGCAACGTCACTGTCCCCATGGAGGAGACCTCATCGCGAGCGTCCACTGGCTCACCGAATGTCGTATGTAATGTTGAGCCGAAGGCTACGACTTCCCGGCCAGTAACAATCTTCGAGCAAGTAAAGACGAAGCTTTAAAGTCGATTCTGACTTCGCCAGTTGAGCAAGCTAACCAGAGTTTAAAGGTACCAAATCATCGTAGTTAGAAGGTTGATTAGGATGCAGTCGGAAAATGAAGATGAAGTCGTTGTCATCGAGTCTGTATCTAGAACTGGAGTTTCAGATAAGCGTGGTAGTGCAGGTGTAAATCAATCTGGCGCTATTGACAATGAGAAAGACCTATCGGTATTTGACTTCAGTGAATTTGAATTACATTCTTTGTCCTGTTTTGACAATGGTCTGTATCCTTCTCTCGAAGAAATAGCAAAATCTGGCGATGCTGAATTTTCAGCTTTTAAAAAGCCTCAAATTCAGTCATTTGAAAAAACGTCACAACTGTCTTTATTGTAACCAGTTGTTTTCCAAACTTCGTCAGCATATTGTCCGGATTCATGGCTCAGAGCTTGACGTTAAACGAGCAGTTTCATATGGAGAAAAGTCTGAAGGTAAGACTGACAAGAATTTTAGCTGCGTTTAAAAGGTAGTTTTTTATCCTCCGAATCTCTATCTCTTTATTATGAATTTACTCTTTTCATAGGATACGACTTAGCAATGGACAAACTACGTCAACTTGGCGGCTTCAACCACAACATTGCGGTACTTCGAAGGGAGAAGAATAGTGAGATTATTGTCTGTAGGGAGAATGCCGATCGTTCCGAAGATTCTAAGCAATACATCCCATGCATCTACTGCTTCGGCTTTTTTAATCGACGAGATATTAGCCGCCACTGGACCCGGTGCAAATACAAACCGAAGTCCGAATCTACATGTCGGTCAGATGCGGTCTCCCAAGGTCACTGCTTGTTACTTTCTTCTGGTCTACCAACAATTTTTCCAAAGGAGTATGAAGATCTATTATCCAAGATGAAAAAATATGAAGTTTCTTTAGTTGTGCGCAGCGATAATTTGCTATTGACTCTAGGACAGTCTATTGACTCTAGAAAAACAGGCAGGTAAATCGAAACAGCGAAAATGAGAGAACTAGCTCGCTTATTGATGGCATTTAGAGAGAGGGTCGATAAGCCTTTAATTAACTTAGAGAACATTTTAACTGCTGCTAACTTTGATGACCTTGTAGCTGCAACGAAGCAAGTTGCAGGTTTTATTAGCAAAGTGAAGCGACATAAGATAGTTTTGATGTTCCATCTATCGCACTGAAAATCGGCTTTCATTTAAAAACTGCTGCCGAAATCTCACTTGTCTCAGCTTTAAAAGCTGATATTCCCAGAAAAGTAGAGGACAGGCGCAACTTTATTGTCTTTGACAGCATTTAGAAACGAAAAGTCTCAACAGCGGCGCTTCTCACGCTTAAGGAGCGAAAGCTCGACAAATGTGATACTTTGCCTCTGACAGAAGACATTTCTTTACAGTGTATAACGTAATAACATTAAGTGTATAACGTACTTCTTGAAGCAGGCATTAACTGAGGTCACAAATTAAAATATAGCTGAGCCTTCAAACAGGAAAAAACGGCTGAGCTTATTGCTGCTTCCACGCGTTCGAGGTAAGCGGGCGGAAAACCCTGTGCCTCTGCTGGTTCCTAAAGAAGTTGGTGTTTTAATAGATGGTCTGATCAGTACTCGTCTTGCCTCAGCCGAAAACGAGTATGTTTTCTGCCAGCTAAATGGTCTAAGGCATATGTCACCATTCGAAGCAATTCAAAACGTGATCTCATCTTGCAAAGAATTAAGGCACCCTGAACGTCTAGCTTCGACTAAGTTAAGAAAGTATGTTGCAACGGCATCTCAAGTTCTTGAACTAAATGAGAATGAATTAGGCTGGCCTTCAAGACACTTAGGTCATAGCATCCAGGTACATCAGACATTCTATCGAATTCACGAAAGAACGATTGAGCTCGCCAAGGTTGGCAAGCTGATGTTGGGGATTGAGGCTGGAAAGCTGGATCAGCTTAAAGGAAAAAAGCTAGAAGAGATTGAGTTTAATGACATTGATACTGATATTGAAGAACCAAAAAACAATTGTATACAAGTCGAGAAGAAAAATACGAAAAAAAAACTCCGAAGAAATCAGGAGGGGCCAAAGAAGAATGTCTCGAGAAAGTTGCTACTCGATCGACCTTGAAAAGAAGAAAAATGTCGCCACAAATTGGCCCAGAGGAGAAGGAATGCAAGCAGCCTCCTTCGCCGAGCAAGACTGCTCGTCATGAGCAATTTAAATTACCATTGCGAGTAGGCCAAGAGGAGAGTGAACATCATAGCTACAACACGAGGAACTTCATCATCGTGGTGCACCTTTGTCGCTCAAGCAAATCACGAAAAAGAGAAAGTTGAGCATTAAATCTCCAACTGATTCTGAAAATGAGGATCCTCTTTATGAGCCACTGCCTAAAAAATGCAATAAAATCGAAGCGAAAAAAGTTTAACATCTGCATGTTAAACGGCCAGCAGAGGAAGACGCAGCATTCAAGCGTGCATTTCACCGAATGCTTGAGGAATCTGACGGAACAGACACCAGACCGGACCTCAATCCACGCCAGCTGCAGGAAGACACAGAAATGCAATGGATCCACTCGAAGCAGCAGTACCAGTGCCAGCGCCTGCGCCCACGCCTGCGGCTACTCAAGAAGTAATCCGCAGCACAGTACGACCTCCGATGTTTTACCGGAAGTATCCGGAAACTTGGTTCCGACAGCTGGAATCCCAGTTTGTCCTATCTGGCATTACCAACTCTACGACCAAATACCACTATGCTCTTTCGGCCCTTCCCGAAGAGGGGGCTTGTAATATCACGGTCACTACGAATTACGAAGAGTTGAAATCCGCGGTATTGAACAACCTCCGCGCGGTTCGACACCTTCTTATTGAAGAGGCGTTGGCGGCCGCGTTGAACTCGGTCAGCGACGACCCACTCAGTTGGTCAACGACATTCAAGGCCGTTTCGCAGATGTTGGGCTACAGGTGGACGACGCCATTGTTAAGGCACGTTTGATCGCCGCGCTTCGAACCAACATCAGGTGTGCTTTGGTCGCCCACAAGAGCAGCCTGTTAGATGTATTTGCCAGGATCGCCAATAGCATGGTCGCCGTAACCGGACGTCCTTCCCCTTTCTTCAGCGTCAACGTTCCGCTTCAACGTCATATTCCGAACTACGCCCACATTATTTAACCTCTTCGATCATTGAGTGATGACTCCTACGAGTGGACTGCTTACCATGATGCAGCTTTCCAACAACTTAAGGATAGTTTATCCTCCGCTGTTACCCTCGCCTTTCCTGATCCTACAGCTACTTTGACCATAAAGTCCGACGCCAGTTCTTTTGCGATTGGTGCCAGTCTTCCTTCAGGTAGTTAAAGGAAACTCCTCACCGATAGCGTTTTTCTCACGTAAGCTAACAACTAGCGAATGCTCATACAGCGCCTTCGACCGTGAGCTTCTGGCTGTGTTCGCTGCAGTAAAAACTTGGCGCCATCTCATTCATGGCCATCCGACAACTGTGTTTTGCGACCACAAACCACTGATAGGCGCGTTCCATAGCACCAAAGAACGTCTTTCGGATCGACAGCAACGCCAATTATCCCCATCACGGAATACGTCACGGAAATGGTACATATCCCGGGCACCAAAAACGTCGTTGCTGACTGTCCCGCGATGTCACCGATACATACGCCGTCCATGTAATTGAAGACGCAGACAACCCAATTATTCAACTACCTGCCGACCTTCCGACAATCGCGCGAGCACAAAAAGAAATGGGAATACCGGGTGACCAGTTTAGTCCTTTTGACATTGGTTTACTTGACTGTCTACTGTGAGACGTCACAGCCCAATCCTCGCCCTTTCGTTCCGGAGAGTCTACGTCGGCGATCGTCCTAGCTCTTCACTAAATTTCACATGCTGGGGTCAAGGCCACACTACGCCTCGTTGCCTATCGTTTTTTGGCCATGCATGAAATCCGACGTACAGAATTGGATAGCTTCATGTCTCCAGTGCCAAGCCGCCAAAATTGGGCGCCACATTCAACGCCCACTTCATTTCCTACGTGCCCCACACAGCGTTTTACGACTGTCCACATGGATTTAGTGGGACCACTTCCACCTCCGGAACCCGACGACTTATCGACACCGCAGCCCCGCTACCTTCTCACCGTAATCGATTCATTTACTCTTTGGATTGAAGCCGTTCCGCTGCAAACCATTTCGGCCGCTGCAGCCACGCGTGCTTTTGTCGACCATTGGGTTTGCCGCTTTGGACCACCATTAACCCTGGTTACTGATCAAGGGACGCAGTTTCGCTCAGAGCTGATGGCCGACCAGGTGACCCTTCTCGGTGTTCACCACATTCGCATCTCAGCTTACAGCTAACGGGATGATAGAACGTTCTCATCGCTTTCTCAAAGCCAGTCTTAGCGCACGAGGTCGTTTATGGCTATCTCAACTGAATGTCGTTTTTTTGGTCTGCGCATTCATCCGGATGACACTAGTAACTCTCCCTTTTCTACCGTAACCGGCGAACAGCCACTTGTTTCGCCTGTCGTTACTGACGACTCCAACAATAGAAAACTCGCACAAAGCCTTTACGGTTTATTCTTCCCGTACCGACTGCCACGGACGCAGCATCGACCAGTTCACCTTCCGCCCGACCTATCGACCTGTGAATTTACACGATTAGATCGTGTGAGAAAACCATTGGAAGCACCATATCAGGGCCCTTTCAAGGTCATCCACCGCTCCGCCGACACAATGACCCTAGAGATCAAGGGCAAACCTCAAGTAGTCTCGATAGAACGCCTCAAGCATTTCATTTTCTACTCAATCACGCAACTAAAAAAACAAAACTACGAGTGTACATGCAGTTGGCGCGAATACAGATATTTTTGTTCTAGAAGCAGGGGTCCGACGGAAAGGCAGCTAGTATTTCTGTATAGTAACCTATTTACGAGTACAAATCATAATACAATTTTGTGAAGAATTTCCGTCGCTTAAAGGTCACAGCTTCTAGTCCCTTCTATCCGCTCCTACATACATGTAAAATCAGCTGTCTTTTGTGGCTTCCTTTTCAGCAGATTGGATTGAAAAAACCCAGATTGAAAAAATGGTTCATATTTTCAAACAAATGTCAAGCTTTCGAATTTTGGTGCAATTTAACTGCGCTAAAGTGCGCTGGTATTTTTTTGGTTAAGCCACGTTTTTTCTCACCCTACTTAAACTGCGCTGGTATTTTGGATAAACCAGAATATTTACTTACACTACATTAATAAGGAAAGCATTTTCAGCTTTTCATTTGGGTTGATTTATTAGATTTAGCATTTGAATGAAAAACCGAAAAAGTAGTTAGGTGAAAAATCAATAGGTTTACTAATTATTAGTTCAAATTTTAGTTTTCTTTTTAATAACTAATAAATTCACCTGAAGTGACCAAATAAAAGCGTTATCACTTTTTATCGTTTGTACCGATAAAAGCTTCGTGCTTTCAATGGAAGGCCGGAAATTTGAAAGTTTCCTTCTTTCTATCATAATTTAACAAGATGTGAAATAAGACTTTTTCAAAGCTTTATCAGAGACAGTTAACACAATTATAACATTATTAGCCACTGCCAACATACATCATTGATGTATGCGAGTTGTGTAGGGAGGGTTTAGCTTGAACTAACTACGAGCTAAATCTACAGATTTTAAGGAATATTTTAAATACATTACAGGACTAACGAGTGAAAAATGTGCTTTAATTATCAAACACAGGATGAGGGCTGAATTTGTACTTAAAATTCGCGGAAATTTTATTCAAACAAAAGCCTAGTTTTGTCAATGAAGCCGGCTTTGTAACTTTGCTATCATATCCTCATGGAACGCTTTGTTTCATGAATAAATTGAGTGATCGTTCGGAATGATGTAAGAGTAATTGAAATCATTCACTTTGTCAGAACGTTAAACCTAATTTTCTGGGTCCACCTAAAACGCATAAAAAGTTGGTCCACCTAAACCGGTCTACACACGAGGCAATGCCTCACACACGAGGCATTAACTCCATTTTCTTCTAATCAGCGCCTCCTCCAGTTTAAAAAGCAAACAATTCTAGTTCTTTAAATCGCATTTGACTTAACATTTCATGTTTCGATTGAAAATTCGGAGGTCCAGGTAAGACATTATCAAATGAAACGTCTACATAAACACACATACACTGGTAATAGTGTCTGTCTGTCTGTTTTGGGTGTCTGTCTGTTCTGGGTGTCTGTCTGTTCTGGGTATCTGTCTGTTTGTCTGTCTGTTTTGGGTGTCTGGCTGTCTGTTTTGGGTCCGTGTTAAGTGTCTGTTCTGGGTGTCTGTCTGTCACAGCAGAACTGTGCCTGTCCGTGCCCGTTTGTATACGGAACCATCAGTTTTTTCATGCCACAAACTGTGTCATATTTACATTCATCGACTACACAGCCAGCAAAAAATGAATTCAGCCCTTTTTAGCCAGTTGGGTGCGCATAACAGTACAGTAAAGTCACAGTAAGTTAGCCATTGACGAGTACTAAACCAGTAGAACATGGCCCAATCTATCAAAAGTCTCATGAGAGAAGAGGTCAAGAGCCTGAGCTAGTAGGATAAGGAATCAAACGATACTTGAAAAAAGTTGCAACTGGCTAAGAGCATAGAGATTTAGCCTTTTTATACGCACTAGTTAAGTAGGCTTACCCACAGGGAAATGTAAAGCGCTTGTAATGTACTAAATGGACACTCTTATTGATTGAAACCCGAGCTTTAATATAGCATGTACAGCGAATAACTAACATAATATACGAAATAGATACACAAGTCCAGAGACACGCATAGGTAAAAACTAATGAACGACGTAAAAAATGACAACCTTTAATAATAATTTTCTCGTCACATCACAATAATCTATTATCTATTTAGATACCGTATATTATAGGTATTTTAACAATGTATCAATAGACACCCTCATATTACAGACACTTCCTCAATCTGTCTAGAGACACCCTTATATCACAGACACTTCCTTAATCTGTCTAGAGACACCCTTATATCAGACACTTCCTCAATCTTTCTAGAGACCCTTATATTACAGACGTTTTACACTAATCGAGAGACACCCCACATCCTACTACGACAGACTTTTCCTCAATCTGTCCAAAGACACCCCAATAACAAAGACACTTCCAAAATCTGTCCAGAGACACCTTTATATTACAGATACTTTCTCAATGACTATAGATACCATTAAATCACAGAAAATCATTTGTGTCTAGAGACACCCTTACATCACAAGACAATTCCTCGTTACTCTAGTAAACCCGATCATATCTCCAATTGAGTAACTCACCGGACTTCCGCTGATACGGCTATCACAGCGGCATCGAAAGGTCGCTCATTCGGGTGCAACGGCTGCTGCCGCTGCGTAATCTGCTGCTGAGACTGATAGGCCAATGCTCGAGGCTGTTCAAAACCTCCCGCTGGAGGTGGCACCGGCGGTGGCGCTAGCTGCTGCTGCTGCTGCTGCTGCTGCTGGAACGGCTGATAACCCGGCATGGAGCTGCCACCGCCGCGCTCGTCCCGATCTCGATCACTGTCCCGATCGCGTTCCCTGTCTCGATCTCGATCTCGATCTCGATCTCGATCTCGATCTCGATCCCGATCCCGATCCCGATCCCGATCGCGGCCAAATGGAGGACCGCCGCCACCGCGACCTCCTGCCTGATGCGGCCTGCCACCTCTCTCTCTGTCCCGATCCCGATCCCTGTTTCGATCGCGATCCCGATCCCGATCCCTGTCCCGATCGCGACTGCTTCGATCGCGACTGCTTCGACTACCGCGAGGACTGCGACTGCGGTCGCGACTCCTGCTAAAACTGGCACCGCCGCTGCCGCCATTCTGTGCTTGCTGCTGCTGCTGCTGCACCTGGGCTGGCACAGGAGGCTGCTGCTTCTGATTAGTAGTAGCCATATGCTCTATTCAAGCATCAATTATGTATCTGTTTGCGTTTAAATACTGTAGATTGCTGCAACTCCAATTTGAAAAGCCGTGTCCCTGTTGATTGTGACAATTGCAGAAACTGAAAACAATTGCATTCGATTTTGTTTAAAAAAACCAGTAATATAATGAGATTCAGTACAATTAGTGAATATCATTTAACGTAAAAAATCATTAACAATGAATTAATTAAGAATTAGATATTAGACCATTCACTCAACAGGCGAATCACCAAGCGTGAAGAAACAAGACCAATTTAGAGATAAGAGATTGGTGAAACAAGCCTTCGAAACATATGCTATAATTACCTCTTAGGTGCATCAGCCAATAGCCCTAATCCCAAGCCTGATCGATGATATAATCCCCAAAGAGGCAGTCAAGGCTCTGTAAGGATTATTGGAAAGACAGCATTAAACGGCAAGAACTTGGAACCAGAAGAATTGATGAAAAATGCATACTCATCAGAGCTTTAGCTAGTTGGACACTAGAAAACTTAAAACAGCAATAGTTTCGCTTGAGCAAGAAGAAAAATCTTTACAAACCTTTTGTGAGGCCCCTTGCTAGCTAAGGCTTCTGAAATAGGGAGCGAGAGCGTTCATGGGAAATTAGTGACGGACTGGGGAGTTAAAGGGAGAATTAGAGTGACAGAATGGGGAGTTGAAGGTGGAATTACAGTGACAGAATGGGGAGTTGGAGGTGGAATTGCAGTGACAGAATGGGGAGTTGAAGGTGGAATTGCAGTGACAGAATGGGGAGTTAAAGGTGGAATTACAGTGACAGAATGGGGAGTTGAAGGGAGAATTAGAGTGACAGAATGGGGAGTTGAAGGTGGAATTGCAGTGACAGAATGGGGAGTTGGAGGTGGAATTGCAGTGACAGAATGGGGAGTTTAAGGTGGAATTGCAGTGACAGAATGGGGAGTTGAAGGTGGAATTACAGTGACAGAATGGGGAGTTGGAGGTGGAATTGCAGTGACAGAATGGGGAGTTGAAGGTGGAATTACAGTGACAGAATGGGGAGTTGAAGGTGGAATTGCAGTGACAGAATGGGGAGTTGAAGGTGGAATTACAGTGACAGAATGGGGAGTTGGAGGTGGAATTGCAGTGACAGAATGGGGAGTTGAAGGTGGAATTGCAGTGACAGAATGGGGAGTTGGAGGTGGAATTGCAGTGACAGAATGGGGAGTTGGAGGTGGAATTGCAGTGACAGAATGGGGAGTTGAAGGTGGAATTGCAGTGACAGAATGGGGAGTTGGAGGTGGAATTGCAGTGACAGAATGGGGAGTTGAAGGTGGAATCGCAGTGACAGAATGGGGAGTTGGAGGTGGAATTACAGTGACAGAATGGGGAGTTAAAGGGAGAATTACAGTGACAGAATGGCACTTAATAGAACAAAATGTCGTATAAATTATTATCAAAACAAAAGAAAAGAGTACACACAATCCAAGAAAATGTTTAATCGTTGTATTTCACATTCAAAACAATTCATTTAAGTTTCAATTGTTACATGTGACTAACGAAACAAAAATACAAGTGTTTTTCCAGCACTCTTTTCAGAATCTGTAGCCCACATATTGTAAATATTATAAGTATAATGTGTAAAATTGTTAATAAACTGTCTGTACTGAAGTAAGTGAAAAAGCTGTATTTAGAAGATACACAATTATATATTTAATGAAATAGTAGATCAATTAGCAGTATTGCACAACATTTCTATCCACGATGTACAGAACAATTTTTCTTAATATAGAAAAATATATATATTCTTTTAAAAGACAATACTGTAAAACTGAAGTGTTCTCTGCAAAAAAATAACTTTATTTTTATCACCTCGGTGGTGAAAAATTGTAAAATTACATGATGTTAAAATAGAAAATAAACACTTTTATGCTGTAAAAGTCGTGCGAAAAAAACTTTGCGAATGATGCTAAGCGGTCAATTATTGAAAACATCAGTTAGAGAGAAAAATTCTCAAATAGAGGTGCTAATTTCTGACATATTTCACAACGTTCAAACAAAAAACCTAATACAAAATAGCAGCTCCTTACATTTAAAATTGTTTAGGCTTAAAAAGCTATATGTAGGAAAGGTAGATACTGCGAACACAATAATTAGCTGGTCTTGTATCAGATCGAATGGTAGACTCGTAAGTAGATTAGATTGCTACTTACTTTTTTTATGCATCTATCAACGCATAGATGCGATGTTAGATATGAAATTAATATAGTACACCTGTCTACTCAAAGGTAAACTCTATGGTAGATCTATATATAATATTATATGGTATACTTATCAAAAGCTAGATGATAAGGTAAATATATCCAAAGGCAGATTATATGATAGATCTAATCCAAGGTAGATTATGAATTATACGAGGGCTGTACGGCAAAAATATGACTAGCGCTGTATTTAAAAAAACTTGTGCTAACAAAAACCCAGTTAATTTTCAACAGTGTCCAGCTCTCTTAATACACCTCTGCCACCACGTCAGCCACTTGACAAAGGCCTCAGCAAAGGCTTCTGCACCTGTTATTCATTTTCAAATCAGCAACCTGCGATGCTGGATTTGACTTTTGGGAACAGCCAAAAGTCCGCGGGAACAAAATCAGGCGACTTAAGCTAGGTGAGGCACAACCTGGATGCCTGTCCTGAGCAGGTGCTCCTGGGTCCTCGCCGACACATGCGGGCGTGCATTGTCCTGAAGCAGGAACCAGCCTCTCTGGACCAAGATGGTTCGCTTTCGCCTGATGTGGTTCCTCAACGTGTCCAACATTCCGCAGTAATAAACACTGTTCACTATCTGCCCATGCAGAACATAGTGCGTGTACACCAGGCCCTGCGAGTCAAAGAAGACAACAGTCGCAATGTTGCCTGGGACCCGTACAGACGGCTCCCGTTTCTGGCCGCGACCATCTGAGCCATCATGACCGGAGCGCAGTTGATCGAAGATGTGATAAACTTGACTTTAGGACAAGGCTTCATCCTGGTAAATGTCCTTTAAGTGGCTCAAGCACTCCACAGCTGACTTTCCTGCTTTGAAGAAGTCCACAACAACCTCTCTTTTTCACTATTTTAACTATAGCAAAAGCTATAGAACAATGCCTCGAAAAATCGCGTGGGTACTAAAGTTATAAACGAGCTGTAGCGCGACAGTTTGAGCTAGAAGTTAGAAATGATAGGCTATGAAGCAGACACGTTCTTTTTTTAGTATATGGCTATTTTAGTCCAAAACAATGCATAGTGTTTAAAATAGAGCGTTAGTCCTATTTTTCGCCGGACAGACCTCGTATCTGTTCAAAAGAAGGTAATATGGTGTATATGACGTGGTATTAGATGATACACAATAAAATGTTCAATCTAAGAAAACAGACAATTGTTTTCTTAGATTAAAATAATAAAAAGCTGCACATACTCGCGTTAGTTAGCATGATCGAGCATATGTGTGATTGTCGTTTACATTTTTCCAGAATGCCTGTTGCAAAAGTTGGGAGTAAACAGGTTGCACTACTGACAGCTTTCAACGGCAAAGATTGAGGCCACTAGGGCGACAGTTGCGCAAGTAGCAACGCTGAGAAGGCTGGGGCCGAATCGAGCCGCGGCGCTACCAGCGCACCTAGCCGAGTCAGCGTACAGGCACTCCCGTCTCTGGCCTCGCATAGCAACCATCTGCGGGCCGTGAATCGAGCCTTCGCCGCGATTGCCAACAGCGCCGCCGGCTTCGCCCTCGCCGTCCGGATAGGTTTTTGGAAGCCAGAGGTCCGACGGCGGTGGCTGGCGAGGATCCGGGATTGGCGGGAAAATGTCAACTATTGGCGTCTGCGACGGTAGCACCGGAGGCTCAGTGTCGCCAGATGCCCCAGTGTCGGGTTTGTCAACGTCTGGCGTTGCAACAGTTGGACGCTGCTGCTGCTGATTATGATTCTGCGACGGCGGCAGAAGGGTTGGAACAAGTGGAGGCCTATGTGGCGGCGGCGGCGGCTGAGCATCGTCACCGGACGTTGCGCCACCAATTTTTGACTCCGATCTTGATGTTGCATTGCCGACGCCGACTCTGGCGCCAATCGGTGGCTGCCGATCGCCGGACGCTGGCGAATTAGACAACGGCGATGGCGGAGCTGCACCGCCGCTGCCGTCGACGCGCTGGGCAAATCTTCGCAGTCTCTGCCTGTCGTCAGCTGCTGTGCCTTGCAGAATGTTAATTAAACGCAACACAGACAACGGCTTGACAGATGTTAAGTAACTATCCGAGCTGGGCGAAGGTGGGGAAGTGCATGGCATTCGCTTGCATTTGTTTAGCAGGCCTTCAAAGTTTAAAAGGCCGCGCATTGATTTTAAGCAAGCACTGGTACCAGTTGCGATGTTGCGAGAAATTTCTATATCAATCAGCTGGTCCCAAGTTTTTGACAGCGGACGCAATGGCGTTAGACATTGTCCCAGATTTTCGACAGACCAACTTGCAACTTCAAAGGCTGCTTGTTCTCCGCGACAAATACTGCAGAAAACCAATCGAATGCGTTGGACTAGACAGTCCAGTGTAGCAATGGACGCCATAGTTGCTGGCAGATCTATTTTAACCCTATGCAACCTATGCATCAATGGAGACGCGGAAGAATCAATCGAGCATTGACCCGATGTGGTGAGATAGTTGCGCAACAGATCGGCCAATTGACGTCGGGCCAGCGAAGCTAACAAAGCTTCGACTCTAGAATCGCAGCATCGGCCACCGCAGATGGGACCAGAAGTCGAGGATGCGCCAGCAATACTCCATAGGCCAAGACTGGCTAATGAGGCATGGGCTGATTTACAATCAACATCGGAAGCAACAATTGGTGACAAAGTTGACAAAGTCAGGCGATCCTCTGAATTATCCGCAGCAGCAGCAAGGCTATTGCTGTTTTTATTCAATTGCAGCAGCAGTACTAACAGTATAATTGACAATGAGGACATCGCTCCTTTACTTTTTGGCTGTTATTTTTTCAAACGATCTTAGTTTTGTTTTTCACTTTGTGCTCGATATGAAAAATTACTGAGCAGTTGACGATGAATTCAAAGCTGCGGAGTTAAATTAGGGGAGATTCTATAAGCATTAAGCATCTTTGCGAGGATCATTTAGGAAGAAAAGTGTATGTATACAGCAGCCAATCCGAAATGTTTTAGCTTTGTAGCTAAGGCCAGGCCAATGAATTGAAAGTTTTGTACGCATGTGTTGGACTGTGTATTTTTCGTCTTTGCATCTCTTTCGGTATTGATGGTAAAATTGTTTAGTATTTTGTATCAAGAAATTGCTGTGCAGTACTTGCTAGCACACAATCAGCCTATATTTTCGTTTCTATATGATACGACACAATGCCAAGATTTGAGTACAGGCATATATAAAAGTTGTAAACAGTTTTATGATTATTATGTGGCAATTTAGAAAACTAAATTATTCCCAAGAGTAAACATGTCTAGGCAGTATATGCAGTATCTAGCCTAAGTGAATTTAATTTCTAGACAGAATTATGGATACATTGGTTTTATGACACATTCAAACATAATTACTGTAAAGCTTTTGACGAATGAGACACATCAGCACAGACAATCTAGCGAAAGAAATCTTCAATCAATAAAGACTAGTCAAACTGAATGCAGAATTTGTCCAAGCTGGTGGAAAGTATGACACAGTAACATGGTACAACATACTTTAGTTCCAACTTAGTTAGAAAACAGTTATAAATAAATTACTTTTGTACCAATGCACAGTTTGCGTTTTCTGTTGCTACTGTTAGTAGACACGCAAGAACGTTTTTAGACAAGATAAAAAATCTGCCATTGTCAACCATTAAGCTGCCTTGGTATAAATTTTGCTTTTGTCTTTGACATGATCTGGAGCATGGCACTATCTAGATATAGTTTCTTTTATACACTCTAAAGCACATAGGAAACTGTGTAAAATCATCAAGCTCATGGAAGGAAGCAATTACCCTTCAAAGCAATGCATCAAAACAAAGGATAGAAATTTCTAAGAAGCTTAGTATTTCTACTTGTTCCATTATAATGAGTTAACTTGACTATTTTTGGCAGCTTTGTGACTCATTTAGTGAAGTTCTGTTATATTCTGTTATATTCTGTTACAATTTTTTAAATATACAAAGACATCTTAATTTATTATCAATTAGCAGTTTGTACTTTTAGTTGTCACTTCTAACTATTATTTTTATTGTCATTGTCAGTCTATAGTCTTTCCCCCAATGCTAGTTTATTGTTACTATCTGCGCCATAAACAATAATGTGCTCGTTTGATCCCTCAGTCTTAAAACTTCAGCTCTGAAGTGACAAATAAAAAGGCAACATCTATAGAGAAGAAAGAAGTTAACACAATGAGTAAAGCAATGATTACACAATGGTTAAAGCAATGATCAAATACATTAGAAGAATCAGCTACATACTATTCTTACTTAAAAACAGAAAACTTAGAGACAATTTACAATTACTTTATTTGTTACTTGGTTAAAAATTTATATTGGTTACATTATTCTACAAGACAATCAGCTCTCTTCTGATTGACATAAACAAAATTCTAAAACTACTACTCTGATTATATGCATTAATGAAACATTTTAGTTTAACAACTTTTAACTTCTTTAAATAATAGAATCCTTCACAGCCTTCTATATAGATTTAGCATGCTGTAAATAGTTCAGTTTATCAATGTAATAAAATAGTTCGGACTACTAAAGACTGCTATATACAATGTTCTGGCATGGCTCCTTGCACTGAGCTCATCTACTTTTGGATACTGGAGATGAAGACCCATGAAGAGATCTAGCTACTGGGTTGTGGGGAGCAAACTGTTGTTCATTGGAACCCTGCTAGCAGTTTGTACTTGCCTAGCTGGTTGAAATGGGTGGGCCCAGTAACAAAGTAGAGGTGGACAAATCCAAATTTGTATACTAAAAAAATCACCAGGGTGCCTGATACCTAATACTAGATCCTTGGGATCGTTGAATGGCAGAGCAACAAGTGCAAAAAATGATGGCCATTATGCTAGACCATACTGCCACTATGCTACATATTATCATCCAATGTTATATCTTGTCTAGAAATCATATCCTGATGGATGACTGACTTAAGTACGTAGAACTGGCCAACTAGATTGATATGGTGGTAAATCCTTGTGTCAAATTTGTGGACCCAGACAACCCAATGTTGGATACAAATATAATTAAAGGCATTTAGGCTAATTAAAAGCAGAAATTATTGAGCATGTGTGGCATATCAAATGCTATATTCAAGAGTGACATAGAAAAGTTTCTAGCTTTGGTGCCAACAATACCTTAACAATGTGCTTGCTGCAATTCCTTTGAATTGGATTGTTTAGGGTAATGTATCATCAACCAAACAAGAATGTGTATTTTTTTTACTTCAAACCTAAGCTACAGATTTTCTATTTAAGATATGATGATAAATCAAAAGCCAAGTTATAGAAAACAGTTACATCTTTCTAAAAAGTATCTGCTTTTGCTATTTTGTCAAATAGAAAAAAATTTATTCCTGCTTTTTGATGTTTGAGAATTTGATGTTTGGTTTTAAAATTTGAGTGAGTGGTTTAATCTTATTTTAAGGAGTGATCTATCATGAATTATGTCATTTGAAAGCATTTTTCATGCTCTATAAATAACTACATTTATGGTCATTTAATTGGCAAGCAACCACATACAATCTTTGTCTAAAGTACATACTGAAAAAATGTTGTTAAAAAGTATGCTTTTGCAATAAAAATTTCTACTGAAACATCAATATCTTTCTTTCCTCTTAATGCTTCATTGCACATCATGCCTCAGCTTGTAGATAATTTCTTCAACTTTCAAATTAGTTGTTCTGTGAAACACAATAGCTTGTTTCTGTCTTGCACGAGACCAAGGAAGGAGTCAAAATTCTTGTTCGGTTTTGAAGATACACTGTTCGGTTGATGATACATTACCCTATTATATCAATTGTGAGCAAATTTAGTGCCATAACTAAGGCAATAACTACATATAATACTTGCTATTAGTAATTTCTCTACATTTGATGATTGATCATTTAAATGTTGAAAAAATAATTATGCAAAATGAACTACATCATCCTTGCACTGCTATATACTCGTATATTAGAAAGCTTTAAAGCTTAGGCTAGCCTAGTTTTATAATAAGCAATGTTTTACTTATATACATTACACAGTTTTTATAGGTTTTTAAGTTATACAGGTCCAGGTGAAGAGTGTAGGCCTAGGCCTATATCAAAATTAAGTCAAACATCTCTAATCAACTAGAAGATTAGGGCATAGTAACTACAATCAATGAGACAAGAATATTAGTAATTGAGAATTAAAATATTTTTATATACAAGTCAAAAGTGTCTTGCCTGTTGCCACTTAGATAAGTTTTATAGGCCTGGTAATTAACAAAATAGGCTAAAGAAGTTAGGCCCCTAATATTAAAATTATAAATTTAGAAAAAAAGGTCTAGACTAGGGCCTAAAAATTGACATAGGAACTAAAGACACTGGAATATTAGTTTGTATCTATTTAACTAGAGGAATTCTTGTGAATAAAGACCATAAGCCTATAAACTTCATTTAGCCATTTATAATATACAACTCTTAAAAGTTCAGGCCTATAAAGAAAGCTTTTGGCTAATGCTTAGATAAGCTACAGCTTAAACTACACTACTTATTTGTCTAGTGCTGGGAGAATAACATAACGGTTAACCGAGTTATAACTTATAACTAAGTTATAAGGGGTTGTAGCACTACCATGAGAACCTCTATCATTTGTAAGATAAAATAATTAACAAGCTGCAAAAGGACAGTCATTCAGATTTGAAGTTTGTGTTTCAAATTATTTTGGCTTATCAGCTAATGAAAAAAATTAAAACTTTTTCCAGAAACTCGGGTGTTTTAGGGACTAACTTAGTTCAAGGGTATAGTTTGGTCTTTGAGGTCAAGACTCAAGATGGCTCTCAGCAGGACAAGAGTGGTCTTTGGGAGGATCATTGCTGCTGCTCATTGAAAGGGGAGAAATTAATGTTTGGTTTTACAATTTGAGTGAGTGGTTTAATCTTATTTTAAGGAGTGAACTATCATGAATTATGTAATTTGAAAGCATTTTTCATGCTCTATTAATAACTACATTTATGGTCATTTAATTGGGAAGCAACCACATACAATCTTCGTCTGAAGTATATACTGAAAAAATGTTGTTAAAAAGTATGCTTTTGCAATAAAAATTTCTACTGAAACATCAATATCTTTCTTTCCTCTTAATGCTTCATTGCACATCATGCCTCAGCTTGTAGATAATTTCTTCAACTTTCAAATTAGTTGTTCTGTGAAACACAATAGGCCCTAGCTTGTTTCTGTCTTGCACGAGACCAAGGAAGAAGTCAAAATTCTTGTTCGGTTGATGATACATTACCCTAGCTTAGGTTCGAAGTAAAAAATCCATATTCTTTTTTGGTTGATGATACATTACCTTAGGCCTAGTGACTACTGACTAGGTGGTTCAGGCAATGTCCAGAATTAGACTAGGCTAGGCCCCCTATCATAGTCATATTCATAAGTAGCAACCCATAGTCAGGAAGGTGGCAGAGTGTGCGCCGGAACAAATTTTGGCCTCTCCCAAAATTGTGCCCCGTGCGCCGACACAAAAACCCTCGTGTGCGCCGTTGTGCGCCCGCCACTAGCTGCCTTGCGACAATAAAAGACCTTTTTTTACAACATAGCAACAATTTTTGTGCGCCAATATTTTCAATAAACCCTACGAACGAACGGCGAACTCTTTCTATTCTCATAAATGAATAATGAATGAAATAAATAAACGTTACACGAGAGTCGAGTCACGAGACAAGAGAATATAGGGGGGCCTAATGGTTAATACGGGACGGTTACGGGCTATCTATATTATATTATGAGAAATTGAGATCGTTTAACCGAAAATAGAAATTTAAAAAATTTTTAATTTAATTTCTAATTTTTAAAACGAAACAAACATAAAAAGTAAGCAAATGGCAAAAACAAAGGTAAAAAGTAAAAGGAAAATATTTTATTTTATTTTTATTTTTTGGTAGAATGCAGTGTTACATTAGATAGAACAGTGAATAGTGTACTGTAACAAGTAACGACTTACATCGTTACATGGGATCGCCACAAGGGTAACGCTGCATGTGGCGCGGCGCCCACCGCGCCGCGCCGCCATGCGCCGGTGTCCTCTGGTGTGCGCCGTTGTGCGCCATTGTGCGCCGTTGTGTGCCCAAAAAGGGCTTGTGTGCGCCGGAATTTTCCGACCAAACTGCCACCTTCCTGACTATGGGTAGCAACTAGCAAGCTAGGCAGGCCTATTACAGATGGTAGGCCTACCTGGACACTTTGTCATCTTACAACTTAGTCATCCAGATGACGATCTGTCCAATATCTCAGAGGGTGGATGATGAAGAGACTTAGACTTGTGGACACTTCGTCATCTATAAACCAAAAGTTTGCAAAGATAGAACAGAACCACCCCTCCCCACCCCTCCTCACATCGTGTTGGCACCTATCTTTCAACTCTTATAATGAAATCAGTTTTGACACCTCTTTTTGACAATTTATAGTGTGAAGTGTGTTCACACCACTGCCCCACCACCCCACCCTCACTTTATTGATGACGAACTTGATTGCTTGTTATTAGGCCTAATAGATGATGAACTAACCAAACTTTAAAGCATGCCAACTGGCTGGATTACGAAGTGTCCTACCTTTTAAGTGGATGACGAAGTTGCAAGATGACGAATTTGTAAGATGAAGAAGTGTCTAGGATCCATTCCAGATTGCCTAGATTGTTTAAACTTTAAGATCTAATGGATTGGCTACTTAATAGAAGCAATGCTATGTCTATAAAAATAGTGTAAGCAGTTCTCAGTTTTGAAAACGAAAAAAAGAAGCGCATAACGCACCCCAGATTTGGGCCTTTTACTCCTGACAGTGGCTTCATGGAGAATATGAACATAATATATATTTTAAAAAAGTTTTAATAGCTAGGACTTAAAAAATGCAACAAATTAGAAGAACGCGGCAGAATTTAACGGACATAATTTGTGACTTCAAAAAATGCAATAGCACGATTAAAATAAACTTCAAGAAAATTTTTACAAATAACTTGCTATAATGCTTCGGGGCACTATAGTTTAGTCTCCATAAGCGATAAAGCTATTGCTTACCATTTTAATCTGCATTAGGCATTTTATGGCACTAAACCAGCGAAAAATCGAAAAACATTTTCTACGAAAAAGTTTTACCTCATACCTCATACCTCAGTAAAATTTAAAATGTATATAGTAGGGCACCCGTGTTACACTCTGTAAAGCCAATTCTGCGTTACAACACGAGCCTTCAAAGCGGTTCTCTGCGTGCAGCGACGTAGAGATACACGCAGCTTTATCTTTCAAAGCCAGTGCAATGGATTAGTATGGGGCACAAATCTATGTGCTTAATTATAATATATAATCAATGCTGTTATAGACCGCTTGTGCAATAAATAAATCGCTACCACAATTGTCAATAAAATTTACTGAGTAGCATTGTTAAGTAATTGTCTTGATTGCACAGAAATTATTACGACCAGATTCTAAGAATTATTACAATTTAGTCAGAGATAAAATAAGATATAGGCATAGTTATACCCCTACACAAATTTAATGGCATCATTGGGATAAAATATCTTTTAGAGTAATAATTAAAAAGAGAAGCACTAGGGCAAATGCTTTGGTTTTTATTGAATGGTTAAAAAATATATTTGTACATAGCTATTGTATACCTGCTTATTTGATGTTACATCTATGGCTGTCTAGGTGAGCCTATATTTATTTGAGTTTTTCTTAAAATTACAAGAGTGACAGAAGACAGAATTAAAATTATAAATGATAAAAATGTGTACATTTATAAGAATGACCAAACCTTTTTGTCTAATTTTGTAAAAGCTACAGTGTTATTGACAAGTTTTGTATTTTAGGATTGGCCTATTGCAAACCTTTTTAAAGAATTTTATGTCACTTTAAATATTAGTTTTTGTCAAAACTAATTATTCATTAAAAAACAATGAAACTTTCTTAACTACTCATTTCAAGTCTTCCTATTTCCAGGCCCAAAATTCAGTCGCAGTGCAGCCAAAGCTGGCAGTTGACCAGCCCACTGATAAGCAGAAATCTCCAGCCAGCCTAGAGCTGGCACTGGAGGGTGAGCAGCTTTGCAAAGCTGGTGAGCACAGGCGTGGCATACAACTTCTCCTAGCAGCACTTGATAGCGGTATTGGAAAGAATCGTCGAGTTCTTTCAGCTGTCTATAGCCAATTGGGCAATGCATATTTTCACCTGGGTGAATATGAAAGAGCATTTGATTATCACACACTGGATCTGGGTTTGGCCAGGTGAGTTTCCTACTAGAGCTTTCAATAAGTTAAGTTGATAGCTCAAACTTTGTTATTGTGACTTGATGTTTTTAGATCATTGGCTGACAAACTGGGTGAAGCAAAGGCGTCAGGAAATTTGGCCACTACACTGAAGGCTATGAATAGCCTCACTGAGGCTGTGCTCTGTTCGGAGCTTCAACTCGAGTTATCAAAGGAGGCTGGAGATGAGGTGTGGCATGTTGTTTCCTTGTTTTGATCCTCTGTCTTTCGAATAGTTTTTTATCTGGAATGTCTAAAATTAACTTTTGAGGACTCAATTATTTTAAATTCTGGAAGTTCAGATTCTGAATTCCGAAAGTTCAGATCCTGAATTTCGAAAATTCCGATCCCAAATTCCGAAAGTGCATTTCCTGAATTCCGGAAGAGACTGTCCTTTACTTATAGAACATCATAAGGATTATGTGTTTGACTCCAGAGTCCAGATTCGAGAACTAAGCTATAGGATTTGTTGGAGTGGCTTTTGCTGTCTAGATTGTGCAATTTCCCCTTTTGCGATCGGAATGTTAAGCAGCCTCCTGTATAAGTCTAGTTAACTGAATTGGTTTTCGGCTGGGTGGCAGTCTTCGCTTTGGGCTGGAGTGCGGGACGAGGCTTGCAATCCGATGAGATTTTATGGTCCGTAAGTAGATGACGGTATCCCTTAGTTTATGGCTTGCGATGAAAGTTCGTGACAGATTCAATCTATTTTATTGCTTTAGCCAACGTCGGCTCTGTGTGCTTAACATTTGGGGTGTGCTTCGGTCTCCATCTGTACGCACGGACCGTTTCGTCTGTCTGTCTGTCTCTCTGTCTGTTTTACGTGTCTGTCTCTCTGTCTGTCTGACTGTCTGTCTATTTATCTATCCGTCTGTCTCTCTGTATGACTGTCTATCTGTCTTTCTGTCTGTCTGACTGTCTCTGTCTGTCTCTTTCTGTCTGTTTTACGTGTCTGTCTCTCTGTCTGTCTGTCTCTCTGTCTGACTGTCTACCTGTCTGACTGTCTATCTGTCTGTCTCTCTGTCTGACTGTCTACCTGTCTGACTGTCTATCTGTCTTTCTGTCTGTCTGACTGTCTCTGTCTGTCTCTTTCTGTCTGTTTTACGTGTCTGTCTCTCTGTCTGACTGTCTACCTGACTGACTGTCTATCTGTCTGTCTGTGTAATTGGCTAAGTCTCAGTACGCGTTTGCCTCTCGCCCCCAGGCTCTTAAGCTCGATTCCGCGGTGAGACCACATTCATTTTAGGCGAAGCCTTGGGGCGATTGTCGTTAAATTTACGCCCTTGAGGGCCAACTTTGAAGGTCTGTGTGCCTTCAAGGCACAGTGAAGTGTACACTGCCTGACGATGAGAAAGTCAGGGTAGATGTACACACCTGTGTGAGCGTGTGCTCAGGAGTCAGCGAAATGGGCAGAATTGCATCCTCGCTGGCTGCGGGTCTACTGTCACAAAATAATGCGCCATTGCCCGCAGCCCTCCTGCAATTATCATTGTGTAATATTATTATTATTATGTCTGTCTGTTGGTCTATTTGTTTTGGTTATATGTTTTCTTCTTTCCGTCTACTTTATTAAAGTGGTTATTTATGGGCTAGCTACGCTGGTATAATCAAAATTAATAGGCAGTGCAGTCAGTATACTATATAATAACGAATACTAGGCCTATTATTCAGCCAATTTCACATGCATGATTGTGACGATATTCTGACATACAGAATGTTTCTAACTAAATACGGGAAGCTTATAGTTGGCTTCCTGTAATCCTGCATTCATCCAACCATTTGTAAAAGTCCAATCGAACTAGTATGATGCATGCAATCTAACCCAAATCTAGAATTCCATTTCTTGTCTTTTTCCTATTGGAAGAATGGTCAATAGTTATTCGGTTATATCCATTTTTTTCTGAATTGATTGCGTGCAATACTAAAGTTATAAATAAGTATTAAAAATACGGAATCGCCGAATAGATGAACCAACGATTTACTGAATAAATTAATTAATGAAATCTCTTAATAAAAAAACTACGAATCCACAGATTGACAGTACAAAGACCACTCTATTTTCCCTGCTGAAAAATTATTGTGGAAGTTTTCGTTAAAGGCCATTTCGTGAGATTTTCGCCCTTCACGATGAACTAACTACCTTTCAAAGCCGTCCGACGTTAGCATCGCCGAGATATTCAGCGATTATCGCGTAGACCCTGGTGACAAGGACAACTAACATTGCTCTTTATAGACATCTAAGTCGAATTCATATTGATTCAATAATATAATCAATACAATATGATCAATTATAATACCCGCCATTGTTACATGATAAAGTTTCGTAAACAAAAAATAACGCTTAGATTTATAGTTCTTGCCAGCATACAACTCTTATTACAGCTTTCAAAACGCCTGTTTTGAAACTCATTTTTACCTGCACAGATGGCTCAGTGCCGCGCCCACTGCAATTTGGCCAGCCTGCTGCTAGCCCAGGGCAAGCGCGTCGGCAGACATCAGAGCGGCGCCGACTCTGATCTGCCACCAGCAGCCAATCAGCATCTTAGACGGTCCATCGAGCACTACCAACTCGGCTTGGACATTGCTAGGCGTTTGAATTATCCGGCCTCACTACGAGAAACAATAGCCAGAGCCTGGGGTTGCCTTGGCAACGCGCAGTACCTTCTAGGCGAGCTGTACGCGGCTATCGCCAGCCAATCGGAGCGCTTGGCCCTCGCCGTGGCAGCCTGCGATTTGTCCGCTCAACGCCGAGCTCACTGTTGCCTTGGCAGCGCCTGCGTACTCACCGGAGATCTCGAAACTGCCAAGCGGCACTATGCCGAGTGCCTTCAACTCGCCAGCCAGCTGGGCCAGTCAGCGCTGGAAGCTCAGGCCTGCTGGTTGCTAGGCAACGCTTGTACTTTAACTCGCGACTACGAAACCACGGTGAAGCATCACGAGCGGCATTTAAGCATCGCCGACACTCTGGCTGACCGGGTTGGCGCCTGCCACGCCTGCTGGTCGCTCAGCAACGCGTGCACCGCTTTGGGGAAGTATGACAGGTACACAGTTCTCAAATTTATTTGCTTTTTATCTTACTAGTAGTAGCGCTGACAACATTTGGCTACTAAAACTAATTTCTATATATAAGATTCTACGCACCTGTTCCAGAGCCGTTGCCTACACCGAACGCTACCTGTCGCTCTGTCAGGAACTTGGTGATGAACCCGGAGCTGACATGGCTCGCCTTAATCTGGCTGATCTAAGGCATTTAACTCGACACAATGGCCGAGCAAAGCAGTCGGCTGCTGCTGCTGCTTCTGCCGGCGCTGCCGCCGAGAAAGGCACGCAGCAGCGTCGCTTGTCATTATCTGCGGAGCGGCCGAAGCCATTGAATGTCGTCGACAAGCCCGACAATCCGACCGGAGACGAAGCCTTTCTAGACTTGGTCAGCAGGTGCCAATCCCGTCGGATGGACGATCAGCGAGCCGCGGCGCCGGAGCCAACGCCGGAGGAGGCCTTCTTTGACGCGCTAGCTCGCTGGCAGGGCTGCCGACTAGACGACCAGCGGGCCTGCCTAGGAGCTGGCAGCACGCTTCCTCAGGCCGATGTGTTCAGATCCATGGCAGCCAGGAGGCAGCGCAAACAGCAACAGCAGCAGCAGCATGTCAGCGGCAGTCAGAGCGGCGGCAGTCGGTTTGGTTTGTTCAGCCGTCTCAGTTTGAGAAAGAAGCGACAATGATTGATGCCGACAAGTTACCACTGTGCAATCCTACTACTCACATAGACTAGCCGCAAAAACAACAAAAACAATAGACTAGATGCATAACTCCTGTAGATGTTCCTCATTAGTAACTGATTTGTTGGATTAGTCACTGATTTGTTTGGATTAGTCACTGATTTGGTTGGATTAGTCACTGATTTGGTTGGATTAGTCACTGATTTGGTTGGATTAGTCACTGATTTGTTTGGATTAGTCACTGATTTGTTTGGATTAGTCACTAATCTGGTTAGATTAGTCACTGATTTGGTTGGATTAGTCACTAATCTGGTTGGATTAGTCACTGATTTGGTTGGATTAGTCACTAATCTGGTTGGATTAGTCACTAATCTGGTTGGATTAGTCACTAATCTGGTTGGATTAGTCACTGATTTAGTTGGATTAGTCACTGATTTAGTTGGATTAGTCATTGATTTGGTTGGATTAGTCACTAATCTGGTTGGATTAGTCACTAATCTGGTTGGATTAGTCACTAATCTGGTTAGATTAGTCACTGATCTGGTTGGATTAGTCACTGATTTGGTTGGATTAGTCACTGATTTGGTTGTGTTAGTCACTAATCTGGTTGGATTAGTCACTGATTTGGTTGGATTAGTCACTGATTTAGTTGGATTAGTCACTGATTTAGTTGGATTAGTCACTGATTTAGTTGGATTAGTCATTGATTTGGTTGGATTAGTCACTAATCTGGTTGGATTAGTCATTGATTTGGTTGGATTAGTCACTAATCTGGTTGGATTAGTCACTAATCTGGTTGGATTAGTCACTGATTTGGTTGGATTAGTCACTGATTTGGTTGGATTAGTCACTGATTTGGTTGTGTTAGTCACTAATCTGGTTGGATTAGTCACTGATTTGGTTGGATTAGTCACTGATTTGGTTGGATTAGTCACTGATTTGGTTGTGTTAGTCACTAATCTGGTTGGATTAGTCACTGATTTGGTTGGATTTGTCACTAATCTGGTTTGATTAGTCACTAATCTGGTTGGATTAGTCTCCAATCCGGTTGGATTAGTCACAAATCTGGTTGGATTAGTCACTAATCCGGTTGGATCTGTCGCTTATTCTGGTAATGAAGAATTTTTTACGTTGGTCTCGCTTTGACCATTGCATGCTAATGAGTTGCTTTTTTGAAAAAAATCTATATTGATTTTTGCATTCACCGCTTTGCATTCATTCGACCTGGCCCTGTAGTTGCTTTTTTCTCATTCTAGTCGAATGATTTTGCATGAGAAGTTCAGCTTCTTTCTATTGAGCGCAGACCAGCTTGAATGTGTGTGATATAAAATAAATAGTTATTTTTAGTCGTTTTTATAAATTAAATTGTTGAAAATATGTCAGATTCGTGTGATCTCATTATCTATAATTTTCTGTGCTACTCGCTTATTCTGTTTGCCGTAATGTTTTCGTCTTTAACTACACATTGTTTCACAATCAAATCCTTCAGTATACCTTCTGTCACTATCCAATCCTTCAGTATATCTTCTGTCACTATCAAATCCTTCAGTATACCTTCTGTCACTATCAAATCCTTCAGTATATCTTCTGTCACTATCAAATCCTTCAGTATACCTTCTGCCACTATCAAATCCTTCAGTATATCTTCTGTCACTATCAAATCCTTCAGTATATCTTCTGCCACTATCAAATCCTTCAGTATATCTTCTGCCACTATCAAATCCTTCAGTATACCTTCTGCCACTATCAAATCCTTCAGTATATCTTCTGCCACTATCAAATCCTTCAGTATATCTTCTGCCACTATCAAATCCTTCAGTATATCTTCTGCCACTATCAAATCCTTCAGTATATCTTCTGCCACTATCAAATCCTTCAGTATATCTTCTGCCACTATCAAATCCTTCAGTATATCTTCTGTCACTATCAAATCCTTCAGTATATCTTCTGTCACTATCAAATCCTTCAGTATATCTTCTGTCACTATCAAATCCTTCAGTATATCTTCTGTCACTATCAGATCCTTCAGTATATCTTCTGTCACTATCAAATCCTTCAGTATATCTTCTGTCACTATCAGATCCTTCAGTATATCTTCTGTCACTATCAAATCCTTCAGTATATCTTCTGTCACTATCAAATCCTTCAGTATATCTTCTGTCACTATCAAATCCTTCAGTATATCTTCTGTCACTATCAGATCCTTCAGTATATCTTCTGTCACTATCAAATCCTTCAGTATATCTTCTGTCACTATCAAATCCTTCAGTATATCTTCTGTCACTATCAGATCCTTCAGTATATCTTCTGTCACTATCAAATCCTTCAGTATATCTTCTGTCACTATCAAATCCTTCAGTATATCTTCTGTCACTATCAAATCCTTCAGTATATCTTCTGCCACTATCAAATCCTTCAGTATATCTTCTGCCACTATCAAATCCTTCAGTATATCTTCTGTCACTATCAAATCCTTCAGTATATCTTCTGCCACTATCAAATCCTTCAGTATATCTTCTGCCACTATCAAATCCTTCAGTATATCTTCTGCCACTATCAAATCCTTCAGTATATCTTCTGCCACTATCAAATCCTTCAGTATATCTTCTGCCACTATCAAATCCTTCAGTATATCTTCTGCCACTATCAAATCCTTCAGTATATCTTCTGCCACTATCAAATCCTTCAGTATATCTTCTGTCACTATCAAATCCTTCAGTATATCTTCTGCCACTATCAAATCCTTCAGTATATCTTCTGCCACTATCAAATCCTTCAGTATATCTTCTGTCACTATCAAATCCTTCAGTATATCTTGAAGCACCGTCAAAGTTTTCAGAACATATTTATCACTAAACTAAATTCTTTACCCTTCAGGCTTAAATATTAATTGTTACTTATTCTAATGCATAATAGCAGGCTGTTGAAATTAAACTACTTAGCTATATGTAGTAGCTTTTAAAAAAACAGTTACAATATTTTTCTGATGGATTTTTTCTTGTAGAAGCAGTTTGTCTTTTGTCATTCTAAAAACATCAGTAGCATTTTTTGCAACCAATTTACTGTTATTCTTACAATTTGCACGGATAATAAAAGCAATTGCTTAATATAGTGCATGAGATTCTGCTTCTAGTCATGCAAGTTTTTTTCTCGCTCTTATGCATGGAGTCTTGACAAATCAGTTTGCAGGTTGCCCACTTTTCGTTTCATTTTTGTTAAACTTTACAAACTTGAAATCCGGGAAAAAGTAATATGAAAGACACGTTACAGGAATAAATACGATCTTATCTCCAGCTTTAATGCGAGTGGATAAACAAATTTTATTCATTAAAACACAATGAAATAAATGTACAGTAGTGGCAGAGGACAGTAAATGTTAACTGACAGCTATTTATATTATTAATCAGGGGCAAAAGTAGCAAAAACTTCACTTTGTTTGATCATATCAACGAACTTTTACCAACTAATTATTTTCGGAAACTATTAAGCCATTCCAAATATTAACATTTCACAGCAAACATAAATAGTAATATGCACCATTACATGTAGTCAACATTTCGTATAGGTAAATTGTTATAACAATTTTTATATATCATTTATCGGGGAACCGAATCACGTGAATGTAACTCATGATTTGACACCTTCAATAATCAATCGGGTGTTTAAAATACGATAATTTTAACAAAGAAACAAAAAACGATTAAAAAATCATTTAAATAGTTTAATAACAGTAGAGCTTGCACTTGTGCACATCTTTGTCCAGGCATTCGCGCAAACGGTTAAAATAATAAAAGCAACCGTCGCGCCTAACCAGTTTCTTGACAAAGCCGGTCTCATTCCAGCGCGCCGGATCCTCGCCGCGAAGCGCCCGATACTCTGTGGCATCTCGATAGCCAGCGAGCTGGAATCTGTAGGCGTCTTCAACTTCTTCGTTCCAGCTCTTTGGTCGCACTAGGCGAGTTGGCTGTGGCGCTTGCAGAGTCTTTGATGCCATTTACTCCAGGACTGCTTGTTCAGGTTTTATTGTTGTCTTATCAGATTGGAATTTTTACTAGCACCTAGGCTGAAAGCATAGATTTACAAAAGTGTAGTAGTAAACATGCATATAATATATTAAAAAACAAGCAGTATATATAATATAATATACTGGAAATGTACTAAACAAACAGTATATAACTAAGTTTGTAAAGTTAAACCCAGTTGTGTTTAATGTACAGACACAAACACACACGCACACACACATATATATATATATTTATTTATTTATTTGTTTGTTTATTTATGAACATTTGACTTATTGCGTCCTTGAATAATGGATACGAGAGAAATCCAGCATGGGTTACAGTAGATGCATTTTCAGATTTTTTTCTTTTTTAATATTAAGAAAGCAGAGATCAAAGATAAAGTTGAAACCCAAGCAAATGAAAAATACTAAATGCATGATATAGTTACAAGTAAATGTTTAAGAATACTATTGCCTTATGAAATTGTAAAAGCAAACAAAAATTATACAACATTGTTTCTGTTGTCCGTGAAAATCGTGTCCATTATGGGATGGTACTTCCGAAGTTCATTTTAGCGCTATTTTTTCGCATTTTATAACCAACTAAACAGTTACTAAAACATAAAAATACTTTATTTTAAAGTCGAAGGTGTAGTTGTGAACAAAGTTGTGCTGTTTTTATGATTCAGTATTAGTAATGTAATTTGCAATACACCCTAACTTAACCTAAGATAAATTAAATATAAACGTCGAATTTTTTCATTTAAAAATCCACGAAAAACTATTTAGCTTAGGTACTCTGATAAAATAGACTCTTTTGTTCTTCTAAACTATTATATTGTTGATTTGTACAAAAATCGATCACAGTTCAAGTTTATAATTTCAATAAAACGCTTCTTTTGTAAGACTTGTTCTAATAGGAAGCGATAACTAATTATAGCGCTAAATTTAAAACCGGAAAAATGTTCATATATAAAAAGTTTGGTCGTGCATACAATGCTTTTTAATGAATTAAATTTGAAGAGCTTTTGAATAAGCATTTACTTTTAATGGTTTCTATTTTTTGAAGCAATTGCATCCCTCATGATCGTGTTGGATCTTGCATTTAAAATAAATCGAAATTTAAAGTATGTGTTTGAAAAAATATGTAATACGAGGTGTGGCCAAAAAGTAATGAGAATTGCTGTTTAAATCTGAAAAATACGAGCTTTTACTAAAATTAATCGATGTCTTCTTAAAGCTCAGCTTCTCAGCTTCTAGGAAGAAGTTTTTTACAGAAATGTTTTATTTCTTTGCAAAGTTTTTTTTACTTTTCATTACAGCTGTCACACTGCTGTGTCACAATAAGAGAACATCGAGCAACGAATCAACATCAAGTTTTTGGTGAAATTTGGTTTATGTCTTACCATCATAATGATCGCTGCTGAGTTGGGCGTGGCCAAGGAGTCAGTTAAAAACAGTCTTGTCGAAAATCTTAGTGCCGAAGTTAATTGCTCACTGACGATCACGTGCAGAAACAGCTGCGTTTGGACATCGCCCAGTGGGGCTGTTACCCACATTATTCACCGGAAATGGCGCCGTGTGATTTCTGGCTCTTTCCCAAGGTTAAGCAGGTCCTCAAATGATCCAGATTTGAAGACTTGGACGCCATAAAGGAGAGCGTACCATGGGTGCTGAGAGGCATCACGAGGGAGGACTTCCAGGGCTGCATCAGGAGCTGGCACCAGAAAGTGGCGGCAATTACTTTGAAGGCTGCAGTTCACAGAATTATAATTCTTTTATTCTGAAGGATTTTGTGTCTAAATTTAAATATATTTGACGCCGCTAAAAATCTATTTTTTTCTGTAACTGTACCCCCAACTTCGTCATATATGCAATTAGAAAGTTCGCAAAAATACAAGTAGTTTTGTTTTATGCTGCTAAATTTTTGTATAGAATCCAGAAAAAAAACAAAAAAGAAATGAAACTCCTGGTTCAGTTCTACTGGTAAAAATATCAAAGATAAATTTTAATATGCAAATAACCTTACACACTATACAGAAAATTATATGCAAGGCGTCCATCATCATGCAAAAGACACACACACACACAACTGTCGCATGCATACGTAGCGACGTGATGAATGATTGCGCTTTCAACTTGAAAGCTTTATGTTTTTTTTAGTTTAGCATATTGTCTTCTATAGATGAATCTACAGCTAGTTCGATGAGCTAGAACTTTGCCCAGGCCCGGGCAGATGGCCCGCCAAACTGGTCTATACAGATATTCGTCGCAAAAGTCTCCGGAAAAAGAAAAATTAGATTCGGCTTCTGTCTGAAAGTTTTTTTGTTCGAAAAAAATCTGCATACCAATGGATAGTTCGTTTCAACCGTTTCTGTGTGTGTGTGTGTGTGTGTGTGTGAGTGTGTGAGTGTGTGTGTGTGTGTGTGAGTGTGTGTGTGTGTGTTGTGTGTGTGTGTGTTGTGTTGTGTGTGTGTGTGTGTTGTGTGTGTTGTGTGTGTTGTGTGTGTTGTGTGTGTTGTGTGTGTTGTGTTGTGTGTTGTGTGTTGTGTGTGTTGTGTGTGTTGTGTGTGTTGTGTGTGTGTGTGTGTTGTGTGTGTTGTGTGCGTGTGTGTGACTTCGTGATCCATGCGAAACAAAAACCAATGCCTCCTATTATAATTGTTATACCTTTTTCCTAGGCATTTGCATTTTTGGTACTGCCTGTGTGTGTGTGTGTGTGTGTGTGTGTAAACCCTAGCAACCAATCCCATAACTAATCGTAAATTCCCAAACCATCCCTCAGAAAACTTCCTCCTCCGTCCCAATCGCGAAAGGCCAAAACCAGGTTTTCCGTTCTTTCTCTCTCTCTCTCTATATATATATATTTATATCCATCTGTCTCTCATGGTCGGAGAATTTAACAATTCGGTGTCAGTCGTGTAACATCGCGACTTCATTGTGTCTTTAAAAGTTCAAAGTATATTTTGCCGACTTCAGAATCAAATTTTATAGAAAATAGTATAACAAATATTAGTGTTCCAGTCCAGAATGACCGCCGGTTCTGGCACAGCTGGTTTCGTGTGCATCGGCGATTTTATCAGCCTGTACTGCGAGGATACCGACGGTCATGCATTCTCACAAAGCTCGAGGTGATCTCAAAGTTACTTCTCATGTTTGCTGGTTTTTTATGTGGCTCGACACTAAAATAATAAGCTTTGACCATAGACTTCAGTTATTGGTCGAGGTTACGAACTAATCTAACCTCTAATCTATGGTTTATTATAGATAGATAGATAGATACATACATAGATACATAGATACATAGATACATAGATACATATATAGATAGATAGATAGATAGATAGATACATAGATAGATAGATAGATAGATAGATAGATAGATAGATAGATAGATAGGTAGATAGATAGATAGATAGATAGATAGATAGATAGATAGATAGATAGATAGATAGATAGATAGACAGATATATAGATAGAAAGGTAGATAGATAGATAGATAGATAGATAGATAGATAGATCTGTTCTAAATTCTAACCAAACAGTCAACCCACCCTACCCACCCTACAGCACCGCGTACAACAGCCTGTACGTGTACCACAACCTGGACAGAGACCATCCTATCCAGGTGCCAGATCCGCAAGGTAAGCCCTATATTGGCCATGCATAATCTAGTACAATCTGGTTTATTAGCATTCTCCCCAATATTCTGTTAGTAATCCCATTGAGAGTTAAAGTTAAAGCTCACAGACTCAAAAAATGAGTAGGTATTATAAAAAAAATTCATATCAGAATGCGCAGCGGGCTGTCACCCGCAACTGCTCAACTCATCTGTGATCATGGGTACACAAACACTCAACCGCTTTGCTGTTTTGGCAATTTAATAAATTGCTTAATCGCATATACACAGCTTTTTGAGCTAATTGGCATGCAGACACTCCATTCCACTGAGTTGAGGGACAAAGTCCTTCAAGGTAGAAGATAAAAAATAGAGTAACAGTACTGGCAGCAGCAGCATAATTTCAGGAGGGCTGCGGGCAATTGCCATAGTGGTGACACTGGACCTGCAGCCAGCGAGGAGGCAATTCTGCCCATTCCGCAAACTCTTGAGCACACTGACGTTCTCATCTTCAGGCAGTGTACACTTTCACTGTGCATGGGAGGTTGGCCCTCAAAGGCGTAAATTTCACGACAAGTCCCCAAGCCTTCTCTCCGCGGCTGCGCCCCAAATGAATGCGGCCTCGCGGCGGAATCGTGCTCAGGGACCTTGGTGCGAGAGGCAAACGCGTTAACCGCTCTGCCACCGACCCCCTAGTAGAATTAGCAGTCCAAACTCTAAACTCGTGCTCACAACCATCTCAAACACCCGTACAGTTCTCCTATTCGAAGTATGCATTCAGAATCGTTACAAGCTGGAGAAGAAGTATCGCAAGTTGACTAGCAAGAGCTCCGTGGTTGCTGCGCTGGCTTCAAGCAACGGTGGCGGCGGTGGCGGCAGCGGTGGCATCGGCGGCGGCGGCGGAGGCGAAGGAGGTGGCGGACCAACGGACGCCACTCAAGAGTACTACGAGCAGGCTAGAAGCGCTGCCCTAGCCGAGAGTGTCGACAACATGGCCGAACAGAAGAGAAACCAGGGCAAGCGCGTTCGCTACGGTGAGATTATCCAGGTGAGAATTGATGAAATTGAGCACTTGTAAGAACTCTTTATTGCTTCCGCGCCTTGTTTCTGGACCGCACCCCTTTCCTGACCCCTGTCCTGACCCCTGTCCTGACCCCAGTACTGACCCCAGTACTGACCCCTGTCCTGACCCCAGTACTGACCCCTTTCCTGACCCCTGTCCTGACCCCTGTCCTGACCCCTGTCCTGACCCCTGTCCTGACCCCTGTCCTGACCCCAGTACTGACCCCTGTCCTGACCCCAGTACTGACCCCTGTCCTGACCCCAGTACTGACCCCTGTCCTGACCCCAGTACTGACCCCTGTCCTGACCCCAGTACTGACCCCTGTCCTGACCCCTGTCCTGACCCCAGTACTGACCCCTGTCCTGACCCCTGTCCTGACCCAAGTACAGACCCCTGTACTGACCCGTTTAATGTAATTTTCGGCTTGAAAAAGAAACGAACTATCAAATTTTCCTATTCCCAGCTGAAACACGTCTTTACTGGCAAGTTTGTCCACGTTAACACCAACCAGACCAGCCAGTATGACAAGAACAACATGCTGGTAAGTGAAGTTTTTGTCCCGAAATCAATGATTTTTTCGTCCATCTAGCTTCGTTCGCTAAATCCTAAAAATTAGGGGATTTTCGTTTCACAGATGCTAAATGGACACCCAAACTGCAACCGAACTTTAACGGTCATCGCAATATATTGCTGCTTGGCTGACTTCCACCAAAATCTGCTCTTGAACCTCACCTTGGTTCACCTCGGTTTCAGCATCATACATCTCTCTTGCCGCGCGTGTCTCTCTCCTCTCTATCCCACCCCGCTCGTTCTGATTTGCATGGCACATACAGCCCACAAAAATATGGTGCCTCCTGTTGCTGCTGCTGCTGCTGCTGCTGCTGTGGCTGCTGCTGCTGCTGCTTCAGTTGCTAGTTCACGAAACAGTTTCCTGCTTTTGCCTAAAACTTTCTCGGCAATTATTTTTAGGATTTGTACGCATTCCACCAAGATCTATCATGAAGTTATTCTTTTCTACAACAGTTTTGCTTTACATCTATAATATCATTTCGTGCGATAGGTGGGCTCTGATGAACGTTCCATCTTTCGAAACTGGTATAAGCTTTAGAGAAATTTTCCCCAGTTTAAACTCTATCCTCTCAGTTTGAATGTCATCAGTTTGAAATTTATCCCCTCAGATTTAATATTATCCCCTCAGACTCAATATTATCCCCTCAGATTTAATATTATCCCCTCAGACTCAATATTATCCCCTCAGATTCAATATTATCCCCTCAGATTCAATATTATCCCCTCAGATTCAATATTATCCCCTTAGATCCAATATTATCCCCTGAGATTCAATATTATCTCCTAAGATTCAATATTATCCCCTTAGATCCAATATTATCTCCTCAGATTCAATATTATTCCCTTAGATCCAATTTTATCTCCTCAGATTCAATATTATCCCCTCAGACTCAATATTAACCCCTTAGATCCAATATTATCCCCTGAGATTCAATATTATCCCCTGAGATTCAATATTATCTCCTAAGATTCAATATTATCCCCTTAGATCCAATATTATCTCCTCAGATTCAATATTATTCCCTTAGATCCAATTTTATCTCCTCAGATTCAATATTATCCCCTCAGACTCAATATTAACCCCTTAGATCCAATTTTATCCCCTCAGATTCAGTATTATCCGCTTCGGTACAATGTTATATACCGTTAAGTCATTAAAAAACAATTTAGTTATAAACTAACACAAAAGCATCTGCAACTTTTCAGCTTTCCCTGCACGAGTTTAATTCAAAGAACGCCCAGTTTCGTATTCTGCCCAGGTATAAAGTCAAATCGGAGGGCGAATATGTAAGTCAATAATTTGATAGATAAACAGCAGTACGCTTTGTTAAAAATGTGTCGTGTTAATAATAAATTCGACTTTATTTCTTGCTGCAGGTTCAACTGCTAGATCAAATCTCGTTTGAGTCGATTAAGAGTCCTGGTCACTTCTTTCACGCTAGTCACGGCTTCCCAATCGACGCCGGAAGGATTGTGTAAGGATTGTGGACACAGAAGGAGTGACGGTAAAATTCACTACAAACGGATTTCCTCCGAAGGAAACAAACGAACAGGAGGAGTTCGTTTGTAAAGTAAAGGAACTGCAGAGTGGAAGACCCACCGCGAATAAAATTAGAAAATAGTTAAATCAGATTCTTCTAGGACTACATGGGGGCTAAAAGAGAAAAATCGGTTTCCGATATGTATCGAAAAACGCTAGAGATTGTGTTTTTTGCATATATTTCTCATTTATAAATATTAGTATTAATATTCTATTGCTAGTAATTAAGAATTAAGGAATATAAAAATTGCACTTCAAAGCAAAGCATATTTGAGGTTCACCGAATTCAACTTAAGCAGTTTTTATTATCCCAATGAGGATTTTAGGTAAAACAGCATTTTACACGATATGTATTGAAAATTTCAAACCAATGCTAATTTCATAGCTCGGAGCTGAACCTTGGCGTGGATCAGACTGGATTTACCATCCTGAAATCGCATTCGCATCTGGCTGAGTTTGAAGTGTTCGCCAGGGTGAGTAGACTCAGCTTGGAGGACATTATGATTTGTGTCGCCAAAATAATCCACTATCGTTGCTTGTCTGTCAGTTAAGTGTCTTCATTTTCTACTTCTCCAATTACTCAAAAATTCTACCACACTCAGGGTGGACAGTTTGTGCAGCTGTTTCACAAGGAACTCGAGGCCTACGTTGTTGCCGAGGGCCTTTTTAATGACGACGTCACTGAAGATGGTGAGTTCTGTACTATTCGACTGGTCACGCTTAGGCGCGGGGAGAGATGAGACACGGGAGAGATGAGACTCGGAGAGATGAGACACGGGAGAGATGAGACACAGGAGAGAAGCTACTCGGAGATGAGACTCGGATGAGACGGGAGAGATGAGACGGGAGAGATGAGACGGGAGAGATGAGACGGGAGAGATGAGACGGGAGAGATGAGACGGGAGAGATGAGACGGGAGAGATGAGACGGGAGAGATGAGACGGGAGAGATGAGACGGGAGAGATGAGACGGGAGAGATGAGACGGGAGAGATGAGACGGGAGAGATGAGACGGGAGAGATGAGACGGGAGAGATGAGACGGGAGAGATGAGACGGGAGAGATGAGACGGGAGAGATGAGACGGGAGAGATGAGACGGGAGAGATGAGACGGGAGAGATGAGACGGGAGAGATGAGACGGGAGAGATGAGACTGTCGCTGAGTTAGCAGTCTGTTGCGCTAGCTGTCACATCCAAAACCCGAACCCACCGTGAAGTGCACCTGCGCATACGCGAGGTTGACCAGCTGAACCCGCGCACAATGCACCAGTCAACATCGGCCATCACCTACTGGCAGATTGAGTCCGAGAACACTATGCTGAACTGCGAGGTGCTCACCTGGGACCAGCAGTTCCGGTTCCGTCACGCCACCACCAGGAAGTACCTGAGCGTATTCCAGGAATCCGGCGAGCTCCTGGTGTCGCTGTCTGACGATGCCACCGACCCGCACACGGTGTTCAAGCTGCACCCGGTGCTGCAGGAAACTGCCGAGCTTAAGTTTGAAAGCTACGCCAGAATTGAGCACGTGATTACTGGCAGCTGGCTGCATGCCATTAAAGGTTTGCGCTTTAAGATCTGCTTTTAAAGTCTTCACAAAACCCGCTTCTTCTTCACAAAATGCTGTTAAACTTCTTAGAATCTGCTTCAAAATCTGCATAAAAATCTGCTTCACAATCGGCAGATTAACAGAGTTCTGAATAATTGTTTTATCTTAAATACTTCTTCCTACACTGCGTGATTTTTCCGAACCGTAGACAAGGCTTATCACCGACGCGAGTTTTTGCATATGGAGGACGAAAAATCGATGAAAGCACTTCGCTGGGATGGTGGCGACCTGAGAGAGGTGAGTAGTCCTGATGCCTCTGTATCCTTGAAAGCCATTTGATTCCTTCATCAGAAATCCCATTTGAGGATCTAAGAGTGATTCTTTCATCACAAAACAACACACAAACATTTAAAATTCCCAGGTTACCTGCTGCTCCGACCGTCGCTATGACGACGCGTACACAATCAAAAAAGTGGCCCCAGCACAAGTTGTCGATTTCAACTTTGTTGCTGGAATGGTGCCCTTCCTACAGGAGTTAATAGCAATGGTGAGTGGTGAGATTGAGCACAGTTGTGTTTTAGCACAGTAGAGATTGAGCACAGTTGTGTTTTAGCACAGTAGAGATTGAGCACAGTTGTGCTTTAGCACAGTAGAGATTGAGCACAGTTGTGTTTTAGCACAGTAGAGATTGAGCACAGTTGTGTTTTAGCACAGTAGAGATTGAGCACAGTTGTGTTTTAGCACAGTAGAGATTGAGCGCAGTAGAGATTGAGCGCAGTAGAGATTGAGTACAGTAGAGATTGAGCACAGTTGTGCATGAGCACAGTAGAGATTGAGCGCAGTAGAGATTGAGCGCAGTAGAGATTGAGCGCAGTAGAGATTGAGTACAGTAGAGATTGAGCACAGTTGTGCATGAGGACAGTAGAGATTGAGCGCAGTAGAGATTGAGCGCAGTAGAGATTGAGCGCAGTAGAGATTGAGTGCAGTAGAGATTGAGCACAGTTGTGTTTTAGCACAGTAGAGATTGAGCACAGTTGTGTTTTAGCACAGTAGAGATTGAGCACAGTTGTGCATGAGCACAGTAGAGATGAAGCACATATGTTTTATTCTCACCACTAGCGCCGCAGCGGCAGCGCCATCGCCTGCAAGGACACGTACAAAATCTGCCAGGCATTGAGGGAATTGCGTAACTTCATGCTGGACGCAAGCGGCGAGCCGTGCAAGGCGCGGCAGAAATTATTGCGCAATCTGCGAGTGAGTTTTGGGATTCTTTAGTGAATTTCAGGATTGACTGATAGGATTCGTGATTGCCTGACTGATAATAAAAACTATGATTGCCTAACAGGTTCTCTCATTGTCTAACAGGTTTTCTCATTGTCTAATAGGTTCTCTCATTGTCTAACAGGTTCTCTCATTGTCTAACAGGTTCTCTCATTGTCTAACAGGTTTTCTCATTGTCTAACAGGTTTTCTCATTGTCTAACAGGTTCTCTCATTGTCTAACAGGTTTTTTCATTGTCTAACAGGTTTTCTCATTGTCTAACAGGTTCTCTCATTGTCTAACAGGTTCTCTCATTGTCTAACAGGTTTTCTCATTGTCTAACAGGTTCTCTCATTGTCTAACAGGTTTTCTCATTGTCTAACAGGTTCTCTCATTGTCTAACAGGTTCTCTCATTGTCTAACAGGTTCTCTCATTGTCTAACAGGTTTTCTCATTGTCTAACAGGTTTTCTCATTGTCTAACAGGTTCTCTCATTGTCTAACAGGTTTTCTCATTGTCTAACAGGTTTTCTCATTGTCTAACAGGTTCTCTCATTGTCTAACAGGTTTTTTCATTGTCTAACAGGTTTTCTCATTGTCTAACAGGTTCTCTCATTGTCTAACAGGTTTTTTCATTGTCTAACAGGTTTTCTCATTGTCTAACAGGTTCTCGAATTGCCTAACAGGTTTTCTCATTGTCTAACAGGTTCTCTCATTGTCTAACAGGTTCTCTCATTGTCTAACAGGTTTTCTCATTGTCTAACAGGTTTTCTCATTGCCTAACAGGTACGAGAAAAAAATCATTATTAGCTTGACTAAAATCAATCAATTCAAAACACAGATTGAATCCCAAAATAAAATATTCTTAGGTGATCGACCTGCTGGTGATGCTGCTGAAGATACCGCTGACAGGCCCACTAGACGAGCATCATTTTGGTCGGGTTTTTTCAGATTCCTACGACATTCTGCACACCTACATGCTGGGCAGTAGTCGCAAGAATGCCCTGTACTTCGCCAAGTACATCGAGTTTTTCCAAACTCAAATGGTTGACAAGGTAATTTATGTTCTAGGACTTCTCGATTAATCTCTACACAAATGGTTACACAGGAAGACATTGAGGACAGACAGACATTGAGGACAGACAGACATTGAGGGCAGAGAGACAGACACTGAGGACAGACAGACAGACATTGAGGACAAACAGGCAGACACTGAGGACAGGCAGACAGACAGACATTGAGGACAGACAGACAGACATTGAGGACAGACAGACAGACACTGAGGACAGACAGACAGACATTGAGGACAGACAGACAGACATTGAGGACAGACAGACAGACATTGAGGACAGACAGACAGACATTGAGGAGATGTAAAAAATTAAAGACACGTTAATGACAGACAGACAGACGGACATTAACTTTGTTTAAAATAGCAAACTTGTTTATTTCGATAGCATTTCCTTATAAGTTTTAAGTCTATCGGTCTAAATGTAATTAGTTTTTTTTGGAGGCTTTTTGGAGGATAATACATAATGTATACCACAAAATATATGTCTTAAAGGTTCACTTTTAGGTTTGTAGAAAAAAATGTGTCCCCAAACCAACTAGTGCGTATCCGCTGTATCGAGCGAAGGATAACTGAGAGCAGATTCAGTTGGGTCATTGCGGAGACATCGATCAATTCCCGCGAGTACCAAGAAAGATTTTGAATTAAAATGAAGCAATACAAATAGTTTGCATCTATTTAAGTATCTGCGCATAGTAGGTTAGCTTGCTGCTTGTTTAAACAAATTTCCAATATTGATAAGAAAAAATCAGACAATTAAGCTCTCCGTATTATATTATATGTCATTATATTTAACGTTCGGTCAAAGATAAAGAACCAAAAGTACATGTAGTGTAAAGTGAATGCCACTGCTATGTGCACTTGGTAGATAACGGAACAGAAAGATAAGATAGGGTGGAGGAGAGAACCAAACTGAAGGCCCTCGCGACCTTTGGTGTTAACTGGCGGAAAAATATAAGATGAAACTTTCCGCTTGAGTGGAATGCATGGATGTTGGATGAAAAACACATATTCCCATATTCCCATATTTTTTGTTGTTATCAACGCTTAGTGCATAGCTAAGGTACACGTTGGACTGAGTTTGGCCCCTGTTGCTGTAGAGAAAATGATAGAAGCAGAGAACAAATTTTGCTCTATCTACTGTTAGTAGAGCAACAAGAAAATATTGAAATAACACATTTCAGTCTGATCTGGCGCTGAAGGTTACTAAAATGCTGGTTGAACTGATGAAGGACAATCGAAAAATTGTTGATCGGATCAGCAAAGAACAGATTGACGACTTTGTTAAGCTTTTGAGAAAGAATGAGGTAAACTATTCAGATTAACTTTTGGGATATTAATGGTTCATTTTGGACAGCTCGATTGAATGGTTAAGGAGTGAGGTGGCTGGCTGAAGGGTTAAGAGGGAGGTGGTTTGCTAGGGGGTAGAGGAGTGAGGTGGTCGGCTAGGGGTAGAGGAGTGAGGTAGTCGGCTAGGGGGTCGAGGAGTGGGGTTGTTGGCTAGGGGGTAGAGGAGTGAGGTGGTCGGCAAGGGGTAGAGGAGTGAGGTGGTTGGCTAGGGAGTCGAGGAGTGAGGTGGTTTTCTGGAGGTCTAGGAATTTAAACGTTCATTTTTATTTGTTACATGATAAATAAAAAATTAATTACGTTAATTGCACGTAAAACTACTGCAGCACTATAGCTATATGGAACTGCTGAAGGTTCTATGTGTGTGCAACGGTGTTGCCATTACGGATAATCAGAGTTACATTGCTCAGAAGTGGCTTCTAGAGGATACGGTGAGCAAAATTGAGTTAAACTTTCTGTCACTCTTAGACTTCCTAAACACTCCCTAAAGCTTTATCCAGGGAAAACATAGTTCCATAATTTTTAATCTAACATTATAACCCATCGCACAGCACGGCATCTACCTGACTGAGCGGGGTCAGAACATTGATCGAAAGCCCAATGAGACCTACGTCAGCACGGACCAGATGAAGACCTGGTGCCCATTGGTGGACTTTGTGCAGCCGGATGAGAACGATCAGGAAAGCGTTGAGCGCTGCCTCTTCCTGAGAACCCAGCTGGACCTCTTCATCGCCCTTTGTCACGTAAGGCCTTCAAAAATATCTAAAACGATTAATGGTCCGTCAAACCACAGCATTACTCCATTACTCCATTTTGCACCGCCACCTCACTCCGCTTGGGACCGCCACCTCACTCCGCTTGGGACCAACACCTCACTCCGTTTGGGAATGCCCCCTCGCCCTGCTTGGGACCAACACCTCACTCCGCTTGGGACCGCCACCTCACTCCGCAGGGACCAACACCTCACTCCGTTTGGGAATGCCCCATCGCTCTGCTTAGGACCACTTAAGCACTTCGCTTTGGACCGCCACCTCACTCCGCTTTTGACCGCCACCTCACTCCACTAGGGACCGCTGTTTCACTCCGCTGGCAGTCACTACCAAAAAATTTTAGTGTCACTTGAACATTTCACGTCAATAACAAAACTTTTAATGCTCAGGGCCGCAACGAAGAGTGCATCCGGCTGATCACAAAAGACCTGTCCTATCTCACATGGGAGGAAGCCTTCCTCGGGCTTTCCTCCGGGAGTCTGCCTCAGGATTTCCGCGCGAAATATTGCGAAATAATCATCGGTAAATAAAAAAATAAATAGTGTTTATTTATAAGTCAAAGACGTCTTTGGATACATTTTTCCAAAACTCTCCAGGCCTGTTCGTGAACGTCGGGCACAACTACTCGGTGGTTGAGAGTCCCCAGCTGTCATTTATCTACGAATATGTTGGCACCAAAGACTCGGGCGGTAGCAGCACCGCACCTGATCACTATGTGAGAGAACACTTTAAGATGCCTTACACGCTTTTTTTCAAGTCTGAGTACTTTTGAGTAGCCAGTGGGGCCAGTCCATCAGAGATTAAATACTTGACATGATGATTTGAAGTTCGAAATTTCGATCCCATCATAGAGATAATTTATGGAAGGTTTGATAATGCCCTGATTGAGGATTCAAAATATGAGTTGTGATCCCTAATTGGGGATTCTACATTTTATTCGTGACCCTACAAATTGAGGATTCTAAATATTAGTTGTGATCCCTAATTGAGGATTCTAAATATTAGTTGTGATCCCTAATTGAGGATTCTAAATATTAGTTGTGATCCCCTAATTGATAATTCTAAATATTAGTTGTGATCCCCAAATTGAGGATTCTAAATATTTGTTGTGATCCCTAATTGGGGATTCTAAATTTTAGTTGTGACCCCTCCAATTTAGGATTCTAAATATTTGTTGTGATCCCCTAATTGAGGATTCTATTTAAATATTTGTTGTGATCCCCTAATTGAGGATTCTAAATATTAGTTGTGATCGCTAATTGAGGATTCTAAATATTAGTTGTGATCGCTAATTAAGGATTCTAAATATTAGTTGTGATCCCTAATTGGGGATTCTAAATTTTATTCGTGACCCTACAAATTGAGGATTCTAAATATTTGTTGTGAACCGCTAATTGAGGATTCTAAATTTTTGTTGTGAACCGCTAATTGAGGATTCTAAATTTTTGTTGTGATCCACTAATTGAGGATTCTAAATTTTTGTTGTGATCCCCTAATTGAGGATTCTAAATATTAGTTGTGACCCCCCAAATTGAGGATTCTAAATATTTGTTGTGATCCGCTAATTGAGGATTCTAAATATTAGTTGTGATCCCTAACTGGGGATTCTACATTTTATTCGTGACCCTACAGATTGAGGATTATAAATATTTGTTGTGATCCCTAATTGAGGATTCTAAATATTTGTTGTGAACCGCTAATTGAGGATTCTAAATTTTTGTTGTGATCCCTAATTGGGGATTCTAAAAAGAAGTTTCAATACAAATTATTAAAAAAATGGTTCGCCACAAGAAGATTAGGAAAAGCAAACAAAAAATCATTCTCACATTTCCAGGCCGCCAAAGATCTGATCACAATATTTCCGGTCATTCGTGACTGGATCGCGCAGTTTCTCGATCAGAATCGATTCATGGTGGCGTCACAAATGTCCAACAATCTGCTAATTGAAAAGGTGCTCAGCCTGTTGCATTTTCTGGTCAAATTTGGTTACTACGGAGGCGTCGACGAACTGGCGCAGCTGCTGCCGCCGCTCAGGAATCTGCTCAATGGAGAGCACGATGTGCCCTTCCTGCCTGACAAGATTGGCAGAGGTAGCGCTGCTTGATTTTCTAAAGAAGCTTCTCATCTAGTGGAATTTTCCTGAAATAGGTTCTCATCTGGTGGAATTTTCCTGAAATAGGTTCTCTTCTAGTGGAATTTTCCTGAAATAGGTTCTCTCATCTGGTGGAATTTTCCTGAAATAGGTTCTCTTCTAGTGGAATTTTCCTGAAATAGGTTCTCATCTGGTGGAATTTTCCTGAAATAGGTTCTCTTCTAGTGGAATTTTCCTGAAATAGGTTCTCTCATCTGGTGGAATTTTCCTGAAATAGGTTCTTATCTGGTGGAATTTTCCTGAAATAGGTTCTCATCTAGTGGAATTTTCCTGAAATAGGTTCTCTAGTGGAATTTTCCTGAAATAGGTTCTCTTCTAGTGGAATTTTCCTGAAATAGGTTCTCATCTGGTGGAATTTTCCTGAAATAGGTTCTCTTCCAGTGGAATTTTCCTGAAATAGGTTCTTATCTGGTGGAATTTTCCTGAAATAGGTTCTCTTCTAGTGGAATTTTCCTGAAATAGGTTCTCTTCTAGTCGAATTTTCCTGAAATAGGTTCTCATCTGGTGGAATTTTCCTGAAATAGGTTCTCTTCTAGTGGAATTTTCCTGAAATAGGTTCTCTTCCAGTGGAATTTTCCTGAAATAGGTTCTCATCTGGTGGAATTTTCCTGAAATAGGTTCTCTTCTAGTAGAATTTTTCGTATAGCCGAATTTTCTCCTGAAAGATACTCTCTTTTAGTGACTTCAACTGAAATATATTATCTTACTCGTATAGTGGAAATATCATGAAATAGGCTATTTTCAAGTGAAAATTTCCTTTAAAACGTTCTTGGCTAGGTTGCTTTATTTATGTTTAAATCAAAAATCACATCTAGTCATCTAGTCTGCATGATTGAGTCGCTAACACCCCCACACAGAATACTCAAAGGACAGTAAGAAGATTGTTCAGCGCTTCAAGCATCACGAGAGATTTAAGCGTAGCCCAGAAACTTTGGCCATTGTCAATGCCAAGCACGCCGCTCTGCGAGTTCTGGATCTCGTCATGACTTTCCAGGAAAATGCCAGGCTGGCCGTGAGTGGATGATAGACTCTATCATTTTGATCTTTTGATTGGTAGTTACCCTGCGCTCTTTTGATTGGTCGTTGCCCTGCGCTCTTTTGATTGGTCGTTACCATGCGCTCTTTTGATTGGTCGTTACCCTGCGCTCTTTTGATTGGTCGTGACCCTGCGCTCTTTTGATTGGTCGCTAGACCTCCAACTTTAGCTTGGACAACAGGCTTAGCCTAAATTAAATTTATATTCTGAAATTACAATATTTTAGTCGTTCGTGTCCAAGTTCAAAGAATGCCAATTGAGCGAGTCTGCAGTAAAAAAGAAGCACATCAGGCCAATGGTGCCAGCCCTGTACGAGACTTTTGACGCATTTGACACGAAAAAGTGAGCATAAGGCCTGCTTCAAACTGATTTTTATCTAATTAGCCATTTGAGAAGATAAAAAACCACGTGAAAGCGATTTCTCCTATTTCAGAAGTTCCAAAAGTAAGCAGAACACCATCAAGAAGGAGTTGCGCGCCATGTTCGACGAATCCTCGCGCTTCCTTGACGTTGAGAGCCTCACTGCAATTCTGATTGTGAGTTTGGCGATAGAATGATAGAATGACTTTTTAAATAGGCTCGTTGTTACGTTGAGAGCCTCACTGCAATTCTGATTGTGAGTTTGGCGATAGAATAATAGAATGACTTTTTAAATAGGCTCGTTGTTACGTTGAGAGCCTCACTGCAATTCTGATTGTGAGTTTGGCGATAGAATGATAGAATGACTTTTTAAATAGGCTCGTTGTTACGTTGAGAGCCTTTTCAAGAGATCGAGAATTGTTTTAGATTATTCGCAAATTCGCAAAACTTGTAAAGCCTCAAAATCTCATGACATATATACGAGCTTTTCTTAAAACTATCTCGTATTTTAATTTTAACGCTCTGGGGTTTCTATTTTAAATTTTCTTCTGAATCTGATCAGATATAATCGTGTTAGATAGTTTTTAAGTATGCACATCAGGAGCCTCTTTTAATAAAAATCTAGTTATAATTCTCGAAACTTAAACAAAATCAGTACACGTCGAGAGCCTTTTATCCAAATTTTTGAATATCCTACTCAGAATACATTGTGATTCCCGAATAGTGCACACGTCGAGAGCCTCATCAGTTCCTAACACGCCTAAATCAGTTCGCGCCATCCAAACTCAATTCAGGACCTCGCCAACTACGAATACGACCAAATGGTCCAACTGTCCCTGCAGCTACTCAACAAGATCTATTCTTCAAAAAGCACAATGTTCCAGCAGGCCATTAACTCTCTGGTTCTGGTCACACCGGACTCGTGCCGAGTGCACCGGGAGCTCAGCAAACAGGTGCCACTGCTCAGGATGATGACTCGCAGCAAGTGGACGGCCGATCAGGCGCTCAAGATGCAGACAGTTCTAGGCGAGCTCTGCGAACTGTGCCACCTCCCCAAAGCCGAGGAAGAGCCGCACCCCATGAACCAACGGCTCATGATCAGCCATAGTGAGTCTGTTAATCCCCTGAGGATTTCAAACAGCTAGGGATTTTTATCTCTTAAGGATTTTTATCAATTCCATTAGGATAATAATCCTTGAGGATTTTAATCCCTTGAGGATTTTAATCCCTTGAGGATTTTAATCCCTTGAGGATTTTAATCCCTTGAGGATTTTAATCCCTTGAGGATTTTAATCCCTTGAGGATTTTAATCCCTTGAGGATTTTAATCCCTTGAGGATTTTAATCCCTTGAGGATTTTAATCCTTCGAGGATTTTAATCCCTTGAGGATTTTAATCCCTTGAGGATTTTAATGGATAAAGTATTTGAATCTCTTTATAAGGATTACATTAGACGAATCCGAAATAGTTCACGCAACAAATGGAATTTCTAATCAAAAGAAATAATTCCCAATAAATATTATCCCCAGACGTCCTGCAGGTGGTCTTTGACATCCTGGCCACGGAGACGGATGCCAAATTCTCGGAAAACTCTGCCGAAATTGCCAGCGTCCTGCGCAAGGCTGTGAAACTACTCAGAGCCCTCACCCTGAGATACGACGATGTACAAACTCAGGTGTTTAACAACCTGGACAACCTGCTCAAAGTGCGCATGGTTGAGCCGGAACTGGCTCTAGCTCTCAAGGAAGTATTCGCCAACAATCAGGAGCTCTGCCTGAAGGTGCTGCCAAAGCAGATACTGAAGATTGTCTACCTGGTTGCCGAGTGTCAGGAGCGGGCGCCGGAGTTCTTGGAGCTTCTGTCGGCGATTGTCAAAGTGGAGGGGACCGGTTTGGCATTGAAGCGCAACCAGACCCTGGTGATGAAGTACATCATGCAGAACTACAGCCGGGTGGCATACATCCTTGAGCAGTGCAGCGCCAAGGACAGGTGGGGATTTGGGGAATTCTACATTTTTACAAGATCCGAAATCCTCATGGACGCCATCCCAGATTCTCACTATGTTTGACAAGATCCCTGACAGAATCCCAGATCCTCAAATTTTTGTACAAGATACCAGATTCTAAAAATGTTGAGAAAGTCCCAGATCCTCAAGATACGTGAGTGGTTAGACAAAATCGCTGATCCCAAGATGTTTGAAAATGTCCCTGATCCGCTAGATGTTAGACACGATCAAGATGTTAGACACGATCAAGACGTTAGACACGATCAAGATGTTAGACACGATCAAGACGTTAGACACGATCAAGATGTTAGACACGATCAAGACGTTAGACACGATCAAGACGTTAGACACGATCAAGATGTTAGACACGATCAAGATGTTAGACACAATCAAGACGTTAGACACGATCAAGATGTTAGACACGATCAAGACGTTAGACACGATCAAGATGTTAGACACGATCAAGATGTTAGACACGATCAAGACGTTAGACACGATCAAGATGTTAGACACGATCAAGACGTTAGACACGATCAAGATGTTAGACACGATCAAGATGTTAGACACGATCAAGATGTTAGACACGATCAAGATGTTAGACACGATCAAGATGTTAGACACGATCAAGATGTTAGACACGATCAAGATGTTAGACACGATCAAGATGTTAGACACGTTCTCAAATCCCCAAGATGTTAGACACGATTTGAAACCCTGAGATGTTAGACGCCATCTCAAATCCCTAAGATGTTAGACACCATCTCAAATCCCTAAGATGTTAGACATGATCTTAAATCCCCAAGATGTTAGACACGATCTCAAATCCCCAAGATGTTAGACACGATCTGAATCCCCAAGATGTTAGACACGATCTGAAATCCTAAGATGTTAGACACGATTTCAAATCCCCAAGATGTTAGACACGATCAAAGATGTTAGACACGATCAAAGATGTTAGACATGATCTGAAACCCTAAGATGTTAGACACGATCTCAAATCCCCAAGATGCTAGACACGATCTGAAACCCTAAGATGTTAGACACGATCAAAGATGTTAGACATGATCTGAAACCCTAAGATGTTAGACACGATCTCAAATCCCCAAGATGCTAGACACGATCTGAAACCCTGAGATGTTAGACACGATCTCAAATCCCCAATATGTTAGACACGATCTGAAATCCCCAAGATGTTAGACACGATCTCAAATCCCCAAGATGTTAGACGATCAAGATGTTAAACACGATCTCAAATCCCCAAGGGGAAGATGTTAGACACGATCTCAAATCCCCAAGATGTTAGACACGATCAAAGATGCTAGACACGATCTGAAACCCTAAGATGTTAGACACCATCTCAAATCCCTAAGATGTTAGACACCATCTCAAATCCCTAAGATGTTAGACATGATCTTAAATCCCCAAGATGTTAGACACGATCTGAAATCCCCAAGATGTTAGACACGATCTGAATCCCCAGGATGTTAGACACGATCTGAAATCCTAAGATGTTAGACACGATTTCAAATCCCCAAGATGTTAGACACGATCTGAATCCCCAAGATGTTAGACACGATCTGAAATCCTAAGATGTTAGACACGATTTCAAATCCCCAAGATGTTAGACACGATCAAAGATGTTAGACACGATCAAAGATGTTAGACATGATCTGAAACCCTAAGATGTTAGACACGATCTCAAATCCCCAAGATGCTAGACACGATCTGAAACCCTAAGATGTTAGACACGATCTCAAATCCCCAAGATGTTAGACACGATCTGAAATCCCCAAGATGTTAGACACGATCTCAAATCCCCAAGATGTTAGACACGATCTGAAACCCTAAGATGTTAGACACGATCTCAAATCCCCAAGATGTTAGACACGATCTCAAATCCCCAAGATGTTAGACACGATCTCAAATCCCCAAGATGTTAGGCACGATCTCAAATCCCCAAGATGTTAGACAAGATTCTACATACGTGACCATCAAGTTCCCTAAAATCCACAGAATGGAAGTTCTGAACGGCAATAGAGGCGTTGATCACTGTCAATATCTGATCAGCTTCATCGATCTACTGGCCACCTGTGCCGAAGGTGAGAACCGCTACATCGAGTCGCTCTGCCAGACAATTTTGAGCGCCGACGAGATTCTGAGCATCCTGAACGATCCCAACGTGGAGAATCACCTGAAGAAACCCTTTCTGCGCTATTTTTTCTACGCCTACATGAAAAGCGTGGCCGGATCTGGCGAGACTCGATCCCTGGACATCCTGCACGACAGGTGAGCGTCTAGTCATTCCCCGTGCTGTGCGACGGGTAAAAATCGACTAACTGACTCAAACAAAAAGTTATTAAAATTTTTCCCCAAAAAATGAAGCACTTTTTACTCAGACGATCGTCCTATACGATTTACTTAGGACAAAAAACTATGAATAGAAATCTAATTTTCATTGCAGCATTACCGGGTAAGAGTCTGAGCTGTGGACTCAAAAATGGCCGCCTCATCGACCAACTGACCGAACTGCAACTCTCCCCTGAACTGCAACTCAGCACCGATCAGCGTGTGCTGACACAAGCCGCTGCACTCACAGGCTGCCGCTTGCTTGGCCTCCACTGCTGACATGGAGAGAGGAGATGGAGGCTAGGGGGACAGGACACGAGGGAGAGGAGACGAGGGAATAGGACACGAGGGGAGGGGAGACGAGGGGAGAGGACACGAGGGGAGAGGAGACGAGGGGAGGGGAGACGAGGGGAGAGGACACGAGGGGAGAGGACACGTGGGGCAGGGGAGACAATGGGGAGGGGAGACGAGGGGAGAGGACACGAGGGGAGAGGACACGTGGGGCAGGGGAGACAATGGGGAGGGGAGACGAGGGGAGAGGACACGAGGGGAGAGGAGACGAGGGGAGGGGAGACGAGGGGAGAGGACACGAGTGGAGAGGAGACGAGGGAATAGGACACGAGGGGAGAGGAGACGAGGGAATAGGACACGAGGGGAGAGGAGACGAGGGAATAGGACACGAGGGGAGAGGAGACGAGGGGAGAGGACACGAGGGAAGAGGAGACGAGGGGAGAGGACACGAGGGAAGAGGAGACGAGGGGAGAGGACACGTGGGCAGGGGAGACAATGGGGAGGGGATACGAGTGTAGAGGACACGAGGGGGGAGCTGAGGAGAGGAGAGGAGAGGAGAGGAGACGAGGGGAGACGTGGGGAGAGGACACGAGAGGAGAGGACACGAGAGGAGAGGACACGAGAGGAGAGGAGAGGAGACGAGGGGAGAGGAGACGAGGGGAGAGGACACGAGGGGAGAGGAGACGAGGGGAGAGGAGACGAGGGAAGAGGACACGAGGGGAGAGGACACGAGGGGAGAGGACACGAGGGGAGAGGACACGAGGGAAGAGGACACGAGGGGAGAGGACACGAGGGGAGAGGAGACGATGGGAGAGGAGACGAGGGAAGAGGACACGAGGGAAGAGGACACGAGGGGAGAGGACACGAGGGGAGAGGACACGAGGGGAGAGGAGACGAGGGGAGAGGACACGAGGGGAGAGGACACGAGGGGAGAGGAGACAAGGGAAGAGGACACGAGGGGAGAGGAGACGAGGGGAGAGGACACGAGAGGAGAGGACACGTGGGGCAGGGGAGACAATGGGGAGTGGATACGAGTCGAGAGGAGCAATGAGTAGGCAAGGTAAAAAGCGAAGTACAGTAAGATAAGCATGAAGAGACAGGGAGACAGAGGGAAGGAGTAGGAAGAGATGGATAAACAAAAAATAGATAAAAGTTTCCACTTAAATCTAAGAGCAACTTAACACATTTCAGTCACATCTGGGATCTGATTGAGAATATCAGCAGGGAATTGCTCGGCTTGGCCTATTGGATTCGAGACGACGCTCAGAAGGACATGGTGTACTTTATGACTGAGCGGCCGTTTCCTAAGATGTAATAACATTGCTTGCATCTAAATTACCTCCAAATTTGAATTGGCGCCAAATAAAAAAAGTTTTTTTTTCAGAATGCGGCTGCACGACACGTGCCCGCTCTGCTCGTCGTTGGTGGCCGAAGATGAGACCAAACCGTTGAAGCTTAATCTGGAAAAGTGAGGCCACCGGTCACCTGTTAGACAGTATAGTCACCTGTTAGACAGTATAGTCACCTGTTAGACAGTATAGTCACCTGTTAGACATTATAGTCATCTTTTAGACAGTATAGTCACCTGTTAGACTCAAATACACCTGTTAGACTCACATACACCTGTTAGACACAAATACACACCTGTTAGACACACATAACACCTGTTGGACTCACATACACCTGTTAGACACACACCTTTTGATTGTCTTCCAATTCGCTACCTCCAGTGCCGTCGTGAAGATGCGCGAGGACGACTTCCGGGGTCATTCGTCGCTGCACTACGTATTCGACGCTGTGCTGCCATTCCTTCAAGCTTTCGCCCAGAGATTCTACGGCCTCGACGAGGACAAAGACTACCTGAAGGAGAAGGACATCTTTGACAGGATGACAGCTTCGGCCGTGGAGTTCTGCACCCAGCTGGCGGCTATCGTTGTGGAACCGAGAATCCTCACCCAGATGGTCAGCTGCCTGAGCTGCATCGTCAAGAGGAGCTCGCATCCGCCTACGGTGGGTTTGGACAGTGATCTTGCTAACTGAATCCCGTGGTATTGAATCTCTTTTCAACTGACTCATTTCCACTCTGACCCATTTCCAGTTTGACCTATTTTCACTCTGATATATTCCCACTCTGACCCATTTATACTCTGTCCTATTAAATTTCTGACCTATGTACTGCACAGTCATGAATAATTATCACACCTTGACTGCTTCTAGCTCATGGAATCAGTGGTCGAAAACATTGGCAAGGGAACAAAACTCCAAGACACGGTGGCTCAAATGAAATCTGTAAGAAAGTTTGTTATACTATACCAAGAAACATATAGCGATATGCTTTGACAACTACATTCGCATCTACACGCATATTCAATATTTTCTCAATTCCAGGGCAACAAAGAGTACTATGAGAACGAAATAGTGCTCAACACAAAGCTAAAAACTTTGTCAGTCAATGCCAGCCTACTCTGGGGCGGGCACAATACTGTCAGAGCTCAGCTCAAGTTTAATTCGGATCGAGGTTAGTAAAAAGGGTTTTGTGTACATTCTAGACAGCAGCATTCTAGTCACGTGCCCAATGTACGTAGACCATAAGAGTCACGTGCCCAATGTACGTAGGCCACCCGAGTCACGTGCCCAAGTACGTAGACCATCCGAGTCACGTGTCCAATGTACGTAGACCATAAGAATCACGTGACGAATGTTCATTCTATCCAATCCGCAAAACCACACGCTCTAATGTACATAGCCCACAGAAGGTCGCAGAGTTTATACCATTGTGACTATTTATAAAACCATCATTTCCTCCATTGTGCAGAGTACACCCAGGTTGGCAGCGACGAAGCCCTGCCATTGGACGAGGAGTTCCAAAGTCACGTGCGCTGCCTTGTAAACATGAGCTGCAGACAGCCAGATCAGAGGTACAAACTGGCCAACCAGCTGGTCAACGGGCTGCGGTGAGTAATTTTTTTGTTCCTTTTTACACTTTTTACCAGCGTAATACAGCAACGTCTTTTAACATTTTTTAAGAATCTGCGCCACGAGCATCGCCAGCAATTCCGCGTCCAATAGTCGCGAGCTGAAGGTGCGCCAGGAGCAGGAGCGCCTGACGATTCGAATCCTGCAGATCCTGCGAGCCTTCATGCACAACGAGGAGCGAAAACTGCCGGAGGACTGGGAGGTTCGAACGTCGGAGTTTCGCGTTAAAAAGTGAGGGCTTGCTGGCATTGTGTACATTACGATAGTGTACATCAGTCGGAAGTTTGACCTTGGATCTCTATCCTTAATGTACATTGGTGTACACCAGTCAAATGTTTGACATTGGGTCTCTATCCTTAACGTACAATGGTGTACATCATTCGGAGTTAAAGACCTTGGATCTCTATCCCTAACGTACATTGGTGTACATCATTCGGAAGTTGGACCTTTTCTTCTCTTTCTTCTGTGTACGTGCGTATAATCAGTGATGCATTAAAATGTTCTCAAAATGTTTTTAAGTTTCTAACAAAATGAATTACCAATACAAAATATCAATAGAGGTCTGCGAACAATCTCGGAGATTCAGAACACCCTGAACGCATTCGGCATTGTGAAGCACGCCCTGCCCCATCTGGCTTCGACCAGCAGTCTGGTTGCCAAGGAGGTACTGTCTCTGCTCGGCATGATGCTGTTTCACGCCAACGAGAAAGTTCAGGTGAAATTTGAATAGAAGAATTGAAATAAGCACAGCAATAATGTGCACTCAACTAACCATTAATACTTTTTTGATCTTGTTAAATGTACTCTTAATTCAGTGAGTCGTAACTCCTAACTCTCGAATGTACATTCAAACCAGCCAGCTTCTCGTCCCTCTCGAATGTACATTCAAACCAGCCAGCTTCTCGTCCCTCTCGAATGTACATTCAAACCAGCCAGCTTCTCGTCCCTCTCGAATGTACGCTCCAGCTACCCGGTTTTTCGTCCCTCGCCAACGTACATTTAGTCAGATTAGAGAATTTCTGAAACGATACAACCTCATGTCTTAACTGTACAATTGTCTACACTGACGCAACCAATTTTAACACAAATTTAACCCTGCAGGAAAGCATGCTAAACTACTTTCTGCACACCAAAGAAGAAGTGTTCTTCTACGCCGTCCGCAATCGTCTTCAATTGTCGACTGCCAACATCAAAGAGCGCCGATTGCTAATCTCGCAGCAGAAGGCTCGCGAACTTGAAGCAAAATCTCAAGCTGAAAATCTACGCGCTACAATGACTCTAGGTGTTAAGGCCCTGCAGGTGGGCAGCTTGTTGAATCTCAATGGAAACCATTTTTGTGTCCTTGAGTTAGACACTTTGATCCGTTTTTGTTTTAGTTCACACAGCTGTAAAATTATCTTTATTTTCCACTTTCTAAGATAATTTATTGCTCTTGTTTCAGCAAATTCGACAATATCAGATTGAGCAGAAGATTGAGCAAGCAAGCAGTGATCTGACGGTAAGTGAATTTTGTTAAATTAGTTTTATTTTATTTTGAATTTAGATTAAACATTTTTGTTGTCTGATAATTGTGTCTAGATAATATTTAATTTCTTTTAATTAGTACTTTGAATAAGGAAAAATACACCTTTTCGTTTCTTTGCCGTTTAAAAAACTTTAAAGTGCAAATACACAACTTGATATAGTTTTTGTAGCTCATTTTTTTTCAGATACTCAAACGATTCTATATATGACATGAAAATTTTCTAATGCTATTGTATACTCAAATCAAATTACTCACATTCGTTCATTTATTTTCTAGCACGGAGGCAAACTTATGGTGAGAACGCAACTTTAATGAAACTACTAATTGATAGAACTATCGAGTGAGCGAATTTTCTTGGAAATCGCGATTTCGTACAAATCCTGCGCAGCGACTGTTTTATAGTTGGGTCGAACTCACAGAAGTTAGAGAAACTTTGATGGACTCCCATCTAATAAAAATCCCATTTCAGTGAAATCCCAATTAAGTAAAATCCTAAATCACTTGGAATTGGGAACAAAGTCTGATTAGCACCTAAGAACAAAAAGCCTATTTATGCTCGTAAATTTACGTAATTTAGTTTCTTTCCAACAGTAGTATATTGAACTAAAATAATAATATTGATATATTGTTATTAATTATTTAATTTAAGCACTCTGCTTGCTTCAAAATGGCAGGGAATTTCAGATCTTCGAGCCTTGACTTTCATGTTTTACGTATGTCTCTTAAATATTGGGCTTGAGAAAGCAAATCGCCAACAGGAACATTGCTTTTCTAATGAAGCACTTGATTGGTTGATTGATTAACTGACTGATTGATTTTTTATTGATGTATTGTCTGATTGATTGACTGATTGACTGACAGATTGATTGATTGATGGATTGATAGATTGATGGATTGATTGATTGTTTAATGGATTGATTGATTGATTGATTGATTGATGGATTAATTGATTGATTGATGGATTGATCGATTGATTGATTGATTGATGGATTGATTGATGGATTGATGGATTTGATTGATTGATTGACTGACTGATAGATTTTTTATTGATTGATAAATTGATTGATGGATTGATTGATTGGTTGATTAATTGATGGATTCATTGATTGATTGATTGACTGACTGACTGATTGATTTTTATTTATTGATCAATTGATTGATTGTTTGTTTTATTGATTGATTGATTGATTGATGGATTGATTGATTGACTGACTGATTGATTTTTTTGCTTGATTGATCCATTGATCGATTGATTGATCGATTGGTTGATAGATGATGAATATTTGACCGGTTTGAAAGCGCGCTGATTTTGTTTTAAACACGAAGAAACAGCGCAGCGAACAGGCTTGCCCGTCAATGCTTTGGTTTTTTAATAAGAATTAATTAAAGTGTGAAACTATTGAGTAGAAGTTCTCTACCTTGATTGAATTTTTTTTAATTTTCACCTTATCTTTCTTTCCTGATTTTATTGTTATACTTTTCGAATTATTCGTCAAACTTAAATAATTTAAGTAAAATGTACTTGCTGTGACTCGATTTAAATGTTAAAATATACGAGTACAAATTATAAATACTATACTTGTTTTACTATAGATAATTTTATTCTCTGCCTCGATGTGCTGTGCCCATGTTGCACTATGTAAATGTATTGTGAAGGCATCGAATGCTTCACATTTTACATTACCCTGACATTTTATTAAATTCTTCATACAATTTCTCACATCGCTTATTCTACACTCTAAGCATCGTACAAAAAATCATTCAAGCTTTTAAACTGTTTAAACCTTCAAAATTTGACAGCGTCGAGTCAGCCTCAGTCAGATCCAGAGTCGAACCAGGAAGCGAAAGCGACAGCCGGCTGCTGCGACTGCTCCCACAGCTTCTGGACCGTCCGGAGTGTCAGCTGGCGGAGCTGCTGTCAAGAGCAAAAAGAAAGTGGCATTCGCCAACGGTACGGCGGCTGACGAGAAAGCCTCCGCGGCTTCTAGCCGTGGTGGAACAATGGACACTCGCGGACTACTGGTGGATGACACCGACGAGTTTGAGGCTGGACAGGTAGGGCCAAGCTGTGCTGGAGACAGTGCTAGAGAGAGTGCTGGAGAGACTGCTGGAGAGAGTGCTGGAGAGAGGGCTGGATTGAGTGTTGGATTGAGTGCTGGATTGAGTGCTGGATTGAGTGCTGGATTGAGTGCTGGATTGAGTGCTGGATTGAGTGCTGGAGGGAGTGCTGGATTGAGTGCTGGATTGAGTGCTGGATTGAGTGCTGGATTGAGTGTTGGAGAAAGTGCTGGAGGGAGTGCTGGATTGAGTGCTGGATTGAGTGTGGGAGAGAGTGCTGGAGAGAGTGCTGGAGAGAGTGCTGGAGGGAGTGCTGGAGACAGTGCTGGATTGAGTGCTGGATTGAGTGTTGGAGAGAGTGCTGGAGAGAGTGCTGGAGGGAGTGCTGGATTGAGTGCTGGATTGAGTGCTGGATTGAGTGCTGGATTGAGTGTTGGAGAGAGTGCTGGAGAGAGTGCTGGAGGGAGTGCTGGAGACAGTGCTGGATTGAGTGCTGGATTGAGTGTGGGAGAGAGTGCTGGAGAGAGTGCTGGAGGGAGTGCTGGAGACAGTGCTGGATTGAGTGCTGGATTGAGTGCTGGATTGAGTGCTGGATTGAGTGTTGGAGAGAGTGCTGGAGAGAGTGCTAGAGAGATTGCTGGAGAGAGTGCTGGATTGAGTGCTGGATTGAGTGTTGGAGAGAGTGCTGGAGAGAGTGCTGGAGGGAGTGCTGGATTGAGTGCTGGATTGAGTGTTGGAGAAAGTGCTGGAGGGAGTGCTGGATTGAGTGCTGGATTGAGTGCTGGATTGAGTGTTGGAGAAAGTGCTGGAGGGAGTGCTGGATTGAGTGCTGGATTGAGTGCTGGATTGAGTGCTGGATTGAGTGTTGGAGAGAGTGCTGGAGAGAGTGCTGGAGGGAGTGCTGGAGACAGTGCTGGATTGAGTGCTGGATTGAGTGTTGGAGAGAGTGCTGGAGAGAGTGCTGGATTGAGTGCTGGATTGAGTGCTGGATTGAGTGCTGGATTGAGTGTTGGAGAAAGTGCTGGAGGGAGTGCTGGATTGAGTGCTGGATTGAGTGCTGGATTGAGTGCTGGATTGAGTGTTGGAGAGAGTGCTGGAGAGAGTGCTGGAGGGAGTGCTGGAGACAGTGCTGGATTGAGTGCTGGATTGAGTGTTGGAGAGAGTGCTGGAGAGAGTGCTGGAGGGAGTGCTGGAGACAGTGCTGGATTGAGTGCTGGATTGAGTGCTGGATTGAGTGCTGGATTGAGTGTTGGAGAGAGTGCTGGAGAGAGTGCTAGAGAGATTGCTGGAGAGAGTGCTGGATTGAGTGCTGGATTGAGTGTTGGAGAGAGTGCTGGAGAGAGTGCTGGAGGGAGTGCTGGAGACAGTGCTGGATTGAGTGCTGGATTGAGTGCTGGATTGAGTGCTGGATTGAGTGCTGGAGGGAGTGCTGGAGACAGTGCTGGATTGAGTGCTGGATTGAGTGTTGGAGAAAGTGCTGGAGGGAGTGCTGGATTGAGTGCTGGATTGAGTGTTGGATTGAGTGTTGGAGGGAGTGCTGGAGACAGTGCTGGATTGAGTGCTGGATTGAGTGTTGGATTGAGTGCTGGAGGGAGTGCTGGATTGAGTGCTGGATTGAGTGTTGGATTGAGTGCTGGAGGGAGTGCTGGAGGGAGTGCTGGATTGAGTGCTGGATTGAGTGTTGGAGAAAGTGCTGGAGGGAGTGCTGGATTGAGTGCTGGATTGAGTGTTGGAGAAAGTGCTGGCGGGAGTGCTGGATTGAGTGCTGGATTGAGTGTTGGAGAAAGTGCTGGAGGGAGTGCTGGAGACAGTGCTGGATTGAGTGCTGGATTGAGTGCTGGATTGAGTGCTGGAGGGAGTGCTGGAGACAGTGCTGGATTGAGTGCTGGATTGAGTGTTGGATTGAGTGCTGGAGGGAGTGCTGGATTGAGTGCTGGATTGAGTGTTGGAGAAAGTGCTGGAGGGAGTGCTGGATTGAGTGCTGGATTGAGTGTTGGAGAAAGTGCTGGAGGGAGTGCTGGATTGAGTGCTGGATTGAGTGCTGGATTGAGTGCTGGATTGAGTGTTGGAGAAAGTGCTGGAGGGAGTGCTGGAGACAGTGCTGGATTGAGTGCTGGATTGAGTGCTGGATTGAGTGCTGGATTGAGTGCTGGAGAGAGTGCTGGAGGGAGTGCTGGAGGGAGTTGCCAGTCGTATCGAACGCCACCAACGCCCCGCAGAAGCCGTCAGGATTATCGGCCAACCAGCAGCAGTCGTCGAGTAGCCCGGAGGAGACAATATCAATGAAGGACGACGGCTACATCGCGTTGGTGCTGAAGGTTCTGGCAAGTATCTGCGACGGCCAGCACTTTGGATTGCAGAATTATCTGCGGGAACAACCGGACAACATCAAGTCTTTCAACATCGTGGCCGAAGTGTCGCAGTTTATCAACGTGGCTTATTCCAACATCAACGGTGACACCATCGACCTGCTGATTCAGCTGTTCTCTACTGTCAACGAATTCTGCGCAGTTAGTAACGAATATCGTTCGATCGTCTCTTCATGTCTTAGCCATGAAAAAGTCTTGTCTCTTAAGAGTAGAAATACCATGGGGATATTTCAAATGCCCACATTTTCTTCTGTATCTCCAAAAGTATTCAACCAATCGCCTTCAAGATCCAAAAATTGGCTCAAGGTTGTCCATAATAAAAATATTAATTATTGAAGGAGGGCTGCAGGCAATGGCAAAAAATTTCGTGACACTAGACGTGCAGCCAGCGAGGAGGCAATTCTGCCCATTTCGCTGACTCCTGAGCACACACGCACTCAGATACTGTACGCAGGCACACGCTCACACAGGTGTGTACATCTGACTTTCTCATCGTCAGGCAGTGTACAATTTCAATTGCCTTGTGCCTTGGAGGTTGGCCCTCAAGGGCTTAAATTGCACGAATTGCGCCCCAATTTAATGTGGCCTCGCCGTGGAATCGAGCTCAGGGACCTTGGTGCGAGAGGCAGAAGGGTTAACCGCTCTGCCACTTTCCACTGTTAAATTTACTTTACGAAATGTTGTTTAGATGGCGACAAAGTCCAGTCGCCCCTGCGATTGTACTTTTATTAACTAAAACATTCAAAGTCATTTTAACAAACGTAAAAACTTGCAAAAACGACCCAGGGCAATCAGGAGAACAGAGCCGCAGTCTACGACAACAAGATCATAGACTACATCAACTTCATTTTGCGTTCGTCAGACTTTGAAAACTGCGAGCCGGAACAGGTGGTTGAGTTGAGGCAGACCATTGCCAATTTGGTGATCTCACTGATTGAAGAGAACTCAGCCGATGCCATTGTCATTGCTCGCGAAGTGAAGGACACTCTGGACAAGAAAGCTTTGTACAGAGTCATGACCGAGTGCTACGATGCGCAGCAATCGTCGTCGAAGAGCACCGGATTCAAGCGACTGCTTGTGAGTCTGCGTCAATGCTTGGCTTTGCCATAGACAGTGCCACGTCAGCAGCACCCAATTCGAACTTAGTCTCTCCCTCTCTGTTCAACTTATTTTCTAACCTTCAATTCTCTTTCCTTTCCCTCGTCTCTGATTGGCTAGCTGCTCGTCTCTCTTTTATCAACCCCTCCTTTTCAGCTCTTACCCTCTGGCCAGTCCTAACTCGCGTTACCCTTCTGCCCCCTCCTTATCGATCTCTTGGTTAATTTATTCTCGGCTAGAGGTTCGTTAAGTGCCGCAAACACTGTTACTGCGAAGACTTGATTTATTTTGAGAAGTCACTTCAATGCATATTTTACATCGTTTTCATCTGATTATGTTCGAGAAATATTTCTAAAACTCTCGGTTAAATTTTGGCATACCACATGCACCTGAATTTCTAGGAGGACGACAAAGAGCTCAAAGAGGCTGTGTATAGTGTGGGCTTCTCGTTTTACACTATCCTGGCACGCTTGTACGACATAGACCCGACTATTGCTAAAAAAGGTGGGTCATTTGTCCGCTTCATATCTGGGTAAACATTTTGCAACATTCATTTCTATCCACGATTATCAGATTATGACTTTATACTAGTCATTGAAATTGCTTTCTTGAGCTAATGAAACTGCTCATTTTTCAGAATTTTTTCTACCCGGAAAGGGTAAGGTCGTCGTGTTGTACATCGTTAGAGAAGTTATATTCTAAAGCAAAATCATTTTTATATAAATTGCAACACTGTACATTTGTGTTGTCATTGTGGAAATTAAATATCTATGTCTTTATAATGTTTAAATTCCTGTTATTCTTAGCTTTTATGACGCTATCTTTAGCTGAAATACATTATCATTTCACATTTCATGTTTTAAATCATGGACTGTTATAAAAAATAGCATTTTATTGTTAAACCATGTAACATGATCGCTTAAACTTATTTATAATAAACAGAATTACAAATAACCGAGCTGCAGCAGAAGGCCTTCAAGTTCTTCAAGAAGAACTCGATGACTATTGAGATTCTGAAGAATGACAACCTGCAAAAGATTCACTTCAGAGTCAGGAATAAGGTTTGTTACGGATTATGAGACTTGGTTACTTCAGTAAATACATATTACAAGTATAACAGACAATTAAAAAGAGCCACTTGTGTGAAATTCTACCACAGAATGTACTTCGAGAAGAGCTGAAGGAGAAGCTGAAGTGGAATGTGGATCGCACATCGCCCAGTACAAAGATCCGCGACTTCATGGACTGGACTAAGGCCATCCTGAAGGACATCCAGTACCAGAAAAAAGTGCTGTCGAATCCGTTCACCATCCTCCTGACTCGATTCTGGCTGATCTGGAACCATTGCGCAACCTTGACTGCCGTCATTCTCAACATCCTGATGCTGATCGGTATCGAGGCAACTGACTCTCCAGCCACACTCAAACCCCACTCTTGGATCCCTGCGCTGGAAGTCAAGTGAGTAACAATTATTATGATAATACTAGATTACACCAAGCCCCGATTGTGCCAGATGTGCAGCCGACAGCACAGCCGCAGCTATTGCGTGGCGCATCTGAAGGCTGCGCACGGCTAGCTGTTCAGTCCATGGACTGGGGGGAGGCCACACCCACCCTCATTTACCCGGCTGGTCGCAACTATGAACAGGAACCTAAATATATAGGGGGTCGGTGGCAGAGCGGCTATCGCGTTTGCCTCTCGCACCAAGGTCCCTAAGTTCGATTCCGCGGCGAGGCCACTTTAAATTGGGGTGCAGCCGCGGAGAGAAGGCTTGGGGGCTTGTCGTGCAATTTACGCCCTTGAGGGCCAACCTCCAAGGCACAGTGAGAGTGTACACTGCCTGACGATGAGAAAGTCAGGGCAGATGTACACACCTGTGTGAGCGTAATGCCTGCGTACAGTATCTGAGTGCGTGTGTGCTCAGGAGTCAGCGAAATGGGCAGAATTGCCTCCTCGCTGGCTGCGGGTCTAGTGTCACTAAATGATGTGCCATTGCCCGCAGCCCTCCTGCAATTATTATTATATTATTAGCTTAAGTATATATTTCGAACTATTATCCTGAAAATTCTAACCTTATATCTTACGACATGAATTCGCTTAAAATGCAAAAGACAAGCTCTCGTAGTTTGTTTTTCGAAGCTAGTCTCGTCATGTTGCAACTCTTTCATTACCGGAGTATTTCCGGAGGCATTTCCGGACATGACACATTTACTTTTTATTACTCGCAGCTATTATCTCTACTCTCCTAACTACCGAAATGTAGTAAACTCAATAGGACAATATCATAATTTAATCCCTGGCCAGTTTTCGGATTTACTTCAATCAGCATTCTACACCCCACCGCTGCCACCATCAGTGAAACGGCTCGCTGGAAGGACGATTATCCGAATCTGCATTACTATGTGGACGCCTTCTCAGTCGTGCTAATGCTACTGTCGCTCATCATCCTACTCGCCTTCTTCATAGCCAATCATCCGCAGTTGCCCAACTTGCGCGGCATGCTGGAACGTTTGCGAAAACTGCGTCAGAAAAAGACTGAGGACGAAGACGAGCTGACTGAGACCGAGGAAAGCGGGGACAAGCTCTCTGTGAGCCTGTTCTCTATATCCACCCTGTACTATCTGATTTTCTTCGTCTGCGCTCTAGCCGGAACGTTCTACCGACCGTATTTCTTCGCCTTCCACCTGTTGAACATTGTGAATAATAACCAGCTCCTGCAGGGTGTTATTCAGGCGGTCACAATGAACGGTAAGCCTCTCTTCTCTTAAAACAACTATCAGATATGGCTCACTATAAAATAGAAACTCATCAACGCGCTTCCAGGTCTCTCGCTAATCTGGGTCTCCGTATTGGGCATAGCCATTATGTACCTGTTCGCGGTTCTAGCCTTTGCCCAGTTCCGCCACGCGTTTCCTGGGCCCAACGCTATGATGTTCTGCCAGGACCTGCACCAGTGCTTCGTGTCCGTGCTGCGCTTCGGTCTGATCGGCGACTTGTTCGAGGTGAATAGATGTTTGTTGTTGTAGTAACTACCTATAATAAATCAAGTTTTCGCAGTAAAAGCCTGTTTTTACTGTACTGAAGGAATCGATATTAGCCAAGAGATAAGGAGGGGCCTTAAGGGTAACACAATTTAGGACGGGCCAGGGGGTAAGAGCTGAAAAGGAGGGGGTGGGGAAAGAGAGACGAACCGCTAGCCAATCAGAGACGATGGAGAGGAAAGAGAAGGGCAGGTTAGCTTAGAAGTTGAACAAATAAATGGAGAGAAGAAGAAAGTACATAGGCCTGCGAGCGTAAACAAACGCAAAGAGAAAGGTGAAGAAATAGTGAAAGTCAGGGTGCACTCTGTGATGCAACAGGCACGCGAAACTAACCGAAGCATTCTATTATTGCACAGAATCTCGTACCGGATGACGCAGCGGGTGATAAGCGCACATTTGACGCATTCTTCCCAGTTGCGATCTTTCACATCGCATTCTTCATCCTCATCACCACTGTCGGCCTGAACATCATCTTCGGCATCATCGTGGACACATTCAGCGAGCTGCGCAACATGAAATGGACAGCTGAGGTGGACATGCGCGACAATTGTTTCATCTGCTCACGCAACAGCTACGACTTCGAGCATCACGGCATGGGCTTCGACTATCATGTGCGACAGGAGCACAACATGTGGGCCTACATTTTCTTCTTCATTCACCTGGAGGACACAGCTAGAAACGACTATACATCGTTGGATCTGCATGTTTACAAACTGGTGAGTTGTTGCCAAGAAAAGTTAGTGCGCGGATTCGATGGCTAAGCAGTTCACGAACTAAGCAATCGACATTTCAGCTGGCCGAAGAAAAATACGACTTCTTCCCATTGAATCGAGCCCTCTGCTTGTCGGCCAAAGATGAGGACTCGACTGATTCTAAGATTGACGAGTTGCTGCAGTACGTCAAGAACCTGGTTTCTCATCAGAAGAAGGAGGTTGGTATCTGAGTCATTGTAATTATCTATTCTTCTAGGGTCCTCTAGGCAACTCCATCTGGTTCTGAGCCCCTTCCACATTTTGGCATTGTAACACTTTCTCTGTCCTCTTTCACCAGTTTCACCATTCCACGCATTGCCCAAACAACAGGAGGCAGAGCGCAAGCGCTGGGTTGAACTCAACCGTCAGAAGAAGTGGCAGCGTCGCGTCCTAGGCCAGGGAGCCGGTATCCCGGGGCACAATCGGGACAGCTCAGGCGAGGAGGAAGAAAACTTCCTGTCGATGCCCAGGGTGACATCCTATCGCCAGCTGAACCAGGAGGCCAAGGATCGCCAGGCGACTAGCTCGCGCAACAGCGAGGATGACTACAAGCTGATTGCGTCGCAGACGGATGTACGTTGTTTTTGTTGTTGATTCAATCAATCGCTTGTTGCTGTTGTTATTGTTGCTTCTGTTATTGTTGTTGTTATTGTTGTTTATGCTTAAGTTAGTAGTATAGTAAGGAACATTTGTATGTAACTAAGAAATTCCCTCGCTGCATTTCAGCTGAGCCACGGCCCGACTGCTCCTGCTGTGGTGGAGGAGGCAGCGGCCGAGCACCTGGGATTCCTAGACGAATACGACGAAGACGGCGAGCCCCGGCCGAGGCTGCCAAACCAGCCGCCAGCCAGGACTGACGATCAGCAGAGACCCTGATCAGCCATGAGTGGAGAGTTCACGCTCTTGTACTGTTGAATTGAACTCAACGATGAGTAGATATGTATCGCAGAATGCAATGACCTAATACATGAAGTTATATATATATATATCTATTTATATATATGAGTAATAAATATTTACCGAACCAAAAACGCGAAGCTTGATTCACTCGGTCATTCCTATTGGCTCAAACATCGTCATGTGCCAGCTTAGCTCTGAGCCAATTGCAGCTTACTTGCGCCTGCAGCCAATAGAAACGATCGGGTGATTTCCAAGGTCGCCATGACCCCAAAAAACGCTCGCCTTATTTTGCTTGTCTAATACAAACGATTATTGATCTCGCAATTTGACGTACACAACTCTAGTCGATGTTTGGTTTAGCAAACAGGTTTTAATTATGTTACATTGCCTTATCCGCCTTAAATTATAGTAAAGCTTTGAATGCTTACTTTTTATATAATCCCTCACCTGCTTATCAGTTTGCTTTTAATTTTACGCTCTTTTTGTCCTGGGTCTCGTTGTCGACTCAAAGCAACCGACGTAGCAATAGTTTTTATAAACAAAAAAAATAAGTTTAACTGTTTGTGATTTTTTCTAATGCTATCAAATCTGATATTGGCGTTTTCTTATTAGAGTTTTTTTGGCTTTTAAGTATCGACTGCAATCAGCTTTTTATTGTATATCACATTTAACCTTGCTTTAGTCTTTGTTTTTGTTTTTGGTTTAGTTTTTGCTGCTGCTAAATGTTATTACGTCATATATTAATTTCAAATCAACCTCGTTATATACCATAGACTATAGCAAAATGCTAGCTTCTTGATGGACAAGCTAAAAAAACTAAAAAAATGACCGGCTATTTCGAATGCCCACATTTTTCTTCTTTTCTGTATCTCCCTAACTATACCTTTTAACAATTTTTTGGACATAAGTGAAGTTTATTTAGTCCTTGGCCAGCTCAGTCCTAGAAAAGTGAGTTTGATTTAGTCAGCACTCGGAGTTTACCGTAGACAATAGTAAAGAAGTATATAATCTCTCCCGTTTAGTCATTTACCGGTACCTATCTGTGGCCGTCAGAACAACTATGAGAACTTGTTTCTCGGCCGAGGCGCAGCCGAGGCCAGAGAAACGAGTTTGAAGTCGTTCTGGCCATAGACGAATGAATTAACGGGGGAGATAGTATTTTTCCCCAACTTGGCTCGGTCTTGTGGAAAAAAAGATCTATAGCTCAACAGTCTATGGTTCTGATCGAAACGGTTCCAAATAAATCGTTTCCTCGTCCGGGACGAATAAATGCTTCTACACTAGACCATAGACTTATTTGACCGGGACAAGTGGGGGATAAATGAAATCGATTTAGTCAAGTGCCGCGTTTTTAAACCGTTCCATGACTTGATTTTAGTCAAAGTGAATTTTATTTAGTCATCATGGCGGCAGCTGTAGACATTCGCAGATTTACAATCTCTGAGCAGGACCGGCGAAGACTCATCGACGCCTTTTTGGCAATGTCGATTGGCAGCAACTACATGTAGCGAGACAGCTAAACATTCCACGTCAGTCTGCCAGAAATGTTATCGTTAAATACGAACAAAGTGGACGCGTTCCGGCATTGAGACGAGGAGGAAATAAGCCAAAAGCATTTAACTGAAGCTATGCTCGACAGCCCTGTTGAATTTTTTGGTGAAACACCCCCCATGACGCTCAATGACATGCGGCAGCTAGGCGACAGGAACGCTGCCAACGCACTTGGCATCAATTATCTACAAGAACACCGCGCCCGCATTCTTGAGCGCGAACTGGAGGCGAGTATGGCAGCTGTCACACGGCCTCACTGCGAAGCCTGGCATCGTCAGAGCCTTCGGTACATACCCCGCTGCATTGCCATGGAAGACTGCAGTGTTGATTAAATTGAAAAGGGGAAGTGTCGTGACACCAAAAGTTTTTGGTTTGTGTTGCTCTTGTTTAAGCTTTCGTCTCATGGCTACAACGACTAAGTATAAGTTATCACCCACTTTTTTTATTTATTTTGGCCGGGAACGGCTGAAGCTTCGCCTCGGCCAAGAAACGATGTCCGAAGACGTTTTCGGCCATAGATAAGTCAAACAAGTGGGTGATAATGTATTTATTCCCCAGTTGAAGCCAGATAATTGTCACCGGACCAGATAAATGTTTATCTGTCCCGGCCAGATAAATTTCAACGGCCAAATAAATACATTTATCTGGTCTATGGGCCAATCCAACTGGGGAATAAATGAAATTCACTTTGACCTAATAAAAGTTACAAAAGACAGATTTAGAGGGACTAAATCGATATCATTTCTTTACTATTGTCTACGGTAAACCCCGAGTGCTGACTAAATCAAACTCACTTTTCTAGGACTGAGCTGGCCAAGGACTAAATAAACTTCACTTATGTCCAAAAAATTGTTAAAATGTATATTTAACTAATCGCGATGAAAATTCAGAACACTCGGGATAAATTTTATCCTTTCTATCTAATGAAACAACTTCCCGAATCTCAAAACATTGACATCGTCAAGATATTCAATGGGTTTCGACAGAGTAATCTCATCGTGATCAATGAACTTGACGAAAAATCTCAAATCTTATCATCAAACCACGTCGGCTCCACAAACTAATGTCATGTCGTGTCGGGACTTCCAGCGTCGGAACGCAGCCGTCTTTGAGATGCCGAACGGGTACTTCTGTTGACGGTTCTGATGGTCGCCGCCGATGCTCCGGAAGGCCCTACGACAGATTATTAAACCAATATGGATTCACCATAGTCGAGGTTTATACAGAGAAATGCTAGTTGCCCTTGTCACTAAGGTCTTCGACAAAAGCCGCTGAACATCTAGACGATGCTGACGTCAAGCGACTTAAAAAAAATTTCTTATTGTAAAGGACAGAAAAATTAGATCTATTTGGTGGATAATTAGGTTTGGGAGCCATCCTGGAGTAGTTTGAACACGACTGGGGTCTTTCTACTGTTAAACTATACTGGGTTGGTTAACATTTTCTAACTTTCATCCACGCTTGTTTTACACGAAAGCAGAATAAGAAAGCACCAAACACGTTATGCCCGAATCAATAGATATATTAGCCGCTTGTTGTTACTAAATTTTATTTATTTCTTTGACAACTGTGCAACTGTACTATAATAGTTGCCATTGTTTTTAGGATTGAAAAAATCGAATTCAAAATTGTAAGCTGTTTAACATTTTATTCCAAAGCCTGGTGTTGAGTGTCATTCGTGAGCTAAATCCTGAATCTACTAAAGATTCGCCTGATTCTCGGATGAACCGCCAGCCGTGGCGATGATTTCAACACCGTCCGCATCCTGTCGACCTGCCGTTGGCGACTAGCCAGTAGGCGCCGAATCAGCCAGTCGACGCTCGCTTCGCCGATAATCAGCTCCGAGACGGACGAATCGCTCGGCTCGCGTTCAACCTCCGTCTGCTCGTTGTTGATGTAGAAATCTGCGGCCCCTGCTGAAATGAATGAGCGAAAGCCAAGTTAGTTACAATTATTACCATAGACATTAGATGCGAGAGTGCTTACTACACTTGGTCAATCCGGGCATTGGCATGCACAGGGCCAGAGCGCATAGCAACGGTGCTAGTAGCATGGCTTTCTTAATGCTGCCAGTCGATGAACGGAGTCGAAAGTTGAATTGCAAGAACCTGCTTCTCAAAAGCGGCTCGCAGTCGCTGGCTTTATACTGCATTCGAAGCGGGGGCGGCTAAACATGGAAAAACGTTTGCTTTCCGACTGGTGGCGAATGAAAAATCCCCCCCCACATGGTGCTTCAAAAGACTGCGGCAGGTGTGACAGAGATGATTGCTGCGGAGACATAATTGCTAAATTGATAGCACGGCCAAACAGCTCAGGAAATGGAGAAAGAAAATTTTCTTGCACTATGGAAGCACGCCTACTGTATTTTTGGTTCACTTCTATTCTAAGATCAATTATCTGCCCAATGTGGCCTGAAAATCAATGGCCGAAAATGTGCACATACCGTCTTTATCAAGTCTTGACTTCAGCCGCCATAGTCTTAATGCCGTACACAGGTCCAACTTGCTGTTCGACAGTAACCAACTGTGAAATTTGTTTAAACTAAAATCTAGTCGCCAGCTCGCTGGAACGTCGAGATATTCGACAATTCTGACAAATAATACACACTTTGCTACAATCACTAATATATTATAGATGAGACAGGGCAGCGATGAGACACGGGAGAGATGAGACTGGGGAGAGATGAGACACGGGAGAGATGAGACACGGGCAGCGATGAGACACGGGAGAGATGAGACACGGGAGAGATGAGACATGGGGAGCGATGAGACACGGGAGAGATTAGACTGGGGAGCGATGAGACACGGGAGAGATGAGACACGGGAGAGATGAGACATGGGGAGCGATGAGACACGGGAGAGATTAGACTGGGGAGCGATGAGACACGGGAGAGATGAGACACGGGAGAGATGAGACACGGGAGAGATGAGACATGGGGAGCGATGAGACACGGGAGAGATGAGACTGGGGAGCGATGAGACACGGGAGAGATGAGACTGGGGAGCGATGAGACACGGGAGAGGTGAGACACGGGAGAGGTGAGACACGGGAGAGATGAGACACGGGAGAGATGAGACACGGGAGAGATGAGACACGGGAGAGATGAGACATGGGGAGCGATGAGACACGGGAGAGATTAGACTGGGGAGCGATGAGACACGGGAGAGATGAGACACGGGAGAGATGAGACATGGGGAGCGATGAGACACGGGAGAGATTAGACTGGGGAGCGATGAGACACGGGAGAGATGAGACACGGGAGAGATGAGACACGGGAGAGATGAGACACGGGAGAGATGCGACACGGGAGAGATGAGACTGGGGAGTGATGAGACACGGGGAGTGATGAGACACGGGGAGTGATGAGACACGGGGAGAGATAAGACATGGGAGAGATGAGACAGGGGAGAGATGAGACACGGGAGAGATGAGACACGGGAGAGATGAGACACGGGAGAGATGAGACATGGGAGAGACGAGACACGGGAGAGATGAGACACAGGAGAGATGAGACACGGGAGAGATGAGACATGGGGAGCGATGAGACACGGGAGAGATGAGACTGGGGAGCGATGAGACACGGGAGAGATGAGACTGGGGAGAGATGAGACACGGGAGAGATGAGACACGGGAGAGATGAGACACGGGAGAGATGAGACACGGGAGAGATGAGACATGGGGAGCGATGAGACACGGGAGAGATTAGACTGGGGAGCGATGAGACACGGGAGAGATGAGACACGGGAGAGATGAGACTGGGGAGCGATGAGACACGGGAGAGATGAGACTGGGGAGAGATGAGACACGGGAGAGATGAGACACGGGAGAGATGAGACACGGGAGAGATGAGACACGGGAGAGATGCGACACGGGAGAGATGAGACTGGGGAGTGATGAGACACGGGGAGTGATGAGACACGGGGAGTGATGAGACACGGGGAGAGATAAGACATGGGAGAGATGAGACAGGGGAGAGATGAGACACGGGAGAGATGAGACACGGGAGAGATGAGACACGGGAGAGATGAGACATGGGAGAGACGAGACACGGGAGAGATGAGACACAGGAGAGATGAGACACGGGAGAGATGAGACACGGGAGAGGTGAGACACGGGAGAGATTAGACTGGGGAGCGATGAGACACGGGAGAGATGAGACACGGGAGAGATGAGACACGGGAGAGATGAGACACAGGAGAGATGAGACACGGGAGAGATGAGACACGGGAGAGGTGAGACACGGGAGAGATTAGACTGGGGAGCGATGAGACACGGGAGAGATGAGACACGGGAGAGATGAGACACGGGAGAGATGAGACATGGGGAGCGATGAGACACGGGAGAGATGAGACTGGGGAGCGATGAGACACGGGAGAGATGAGACTGGGGAGCGATGAGACACGGGAGAGATGAGACTGGGGAGAGATGAGACACGGGAGAGATGAGACACGGGAGAGATGAGACACGGGAGAGATGAGACACGGGAGAGATGAGACACGGGAGAGATGAGACATGGGGAGCGATGAGACACGGGAGAGATTAGACTGGGGAGCGATGAGACACGGGAGAGATGAGACACGGGAGAGATGAGACATGGGGAGCGATGAGACACGGGAGAGATTAGACTGGGGAGCGATGAGACACGGGAGAGATGAGACACGGGAGAGATGAGACACGGGAGAGATGAGACACGGGAGAGATGCGACACGGGAGAGATGAGACTGGGGAGTGATGAGACACGGGGAGTGATGAGACACGGGGAGTGATGAGACACGGGGAGAGATAAGACATGGGAGAGATGAGACAGGGGAGAGATGAGACACGGGAGAGATGAGACACGGGAGAGATGAGACACGGGAGAGATGAGACATGGGAGAGACGAGACACGGGAGAGATGAGACACAGGAGAGATGAGACACGGGAGAGATGAGACATGGGGAGCGATGAGACACGGGAGAGATGAGACTGGGGAGCGATGAGACACGGGAGAGATGAGACTGGGGAGAGATGAGACACGGGAGAGATGAGACACGGGAGAGATGAGACACGGGAGAGATGAGACACGGGAGAGATGAGACATGGGGAGCGATGAGACACGGGAGAGATTAGACTGGGGAGCGATGAGACACGGGAGAGATGAGACACGGGAGAGATGAGACTGGGGAGCGATGAGACACGGGAGAGATGAGACTGGGGAGAGATGAGACACGGGAGAGATGAGACACGGGAGAGATGAGACACGGGAGAGATGAGACACGGGAGAGATGCGACACGGGAGAGATGAGACTGGGGAGTGATGAGACACGGGGAGTGATGAGACACGGGGAGTGATGAGACACGGGGAGAGATAAGACATGGGAGAGATGAGACAGGGGAGAGATGAGACACGGGAGAGATGAGACACGGGAGAGATGAGACACGGGAGAGATGAGACATGGGAGAGACGAGACACGGGAGAGATGAGACACAGGAGAGATGAGACACGGGAGAGATGAGACACGGGAGAGGTGAGACACGGGAGAGATTAGACTGGGGAGCGATGAGACACGGGAGAGATGAGACACGGGAGAGATGAGACACGGGAGAGATGAGACACAGGAGAGATGAGACACGGGAGAGATGAGACACGGGAGAGGTGAGACACGGGAGAGATTAGACTGGGGAGCGATGAGACACGGGAGAGATGAGACACGGGAGAGATGAGACACGGGAGAGATGAGACATGGGGAGCGATGAGACACGGGAGAGATGAGACTGGGGAGCGATGAGACACGGGAGAGATGAGACTGGGGAGCGATGAGACACGGGAGAGATGAGACTGGGGAGAGATGAGACACGGGAGAGATGAGACACGGGAGAGATGAGACACGGGAGAGATGAGACACGGGAGAGATGAGACACGGGAGAGATGAGACATGGGGAGCGATGAGACACGGGAGAGATTAGACTGGGGAGCGATGAGACACGGGAGAGATGAGACACGGGAGAGATGAGACATGGGGAGCGATGAGACACGGGAGAGATTAGACTGGGGAGCGATGAGACACGGGAGAGATGAGACACGGGAGAGATGAGACACGGGAGAGATGAGACACGGGAGAGATGCGACACGGGAGAGATGAGACTGGGGAGTGATGAGACACGGGGAGTGATGAGACACGGGGAGTGATGAGACACGGGGAGAGATAAGACATGGGAGAGATGAGACAGGGGAGAGATGAGACACGGGAGAGATGAGACACGGGAGAGATGAGACACGGGAGAGATGAGACATGGGAGAGACGAGACACGGGAGAGATGAGACACAGGAGAGATGAGACACGGGAGAGATGAGACACGGGAGAGGTGAGACACGGGAGAGATGAGACACGGGAGAGATGAGACACGGGAGAGATGAGACACGGGAGAGATGAGACATGGGAGAGACGAGACACGGGAGAGATGAGACACAGGAGAGATGAGACACGGGAGAGATGAGACACGGGAGAGGTGAGACACGGGAGAGATGAGACACGGGAGAGATGAGACACGGGAGAGATGAGACATGGGAGAGATTAGACTGGGGAGCGATGAGACACGGGAGAGATGAGACACGGGAGAGATGAGACACGGGAGAGATGAGACACGGGAGAGATGAGACACGGAAGAGATGAGACACGGGAGAGATGCGACACGGGAGAGATGAGACTGGGGAGTGATGAGACACGGGGAGTGATGAGACACGGGGAGTGATGAGACACGGGGAGAGATAAGACATGGGAGAGATGAGACAGGGGAGAGATGAGACACGGGAGAGATGAGACACGGGAGAGATGAGACACGGGAGAGATGAGACATGGGAGAGACGAGACACGGGAGAGATGAGACACAGGAGAGATGAGACACGGGAGAGATGAGACACGGGAGAGGTGAGACACGGGAGAGATGAGACACGGGAGAGATGAGACACGGGAGAGATGAGACACGGGAGAGATGAGACATGGGAGAGACGAGACACGGGAGAGATGAGACACAGGAGAGATGAGACACGGGAGAGATGAGACACGGGAGAGGTGAGACACGGGAGAGATGAGACACGGGAGAGATAAGACATGGGTGAGATGAAACAGGTGTAACAGGTGTAAGGGAAGTCCTTACAGGTGTGAGGGAAATTCTAACAGGTATGAGGGAAGTTCTAACAGGTGTAAGGGAAGTTCTAACAGGTGTGAGAGAAGTTCTAACAGGTGTGAGAGAAGTTCTAACAGTTGTGAGAGAAAAGTCCATCTAAAAATGGGAAAATTTCTCATACCTTAATCACTATAAAGTGGCGTTTTTTCATATTTGCTCCAAATTGAGCAGAAAATAGGAAAAATCGCCAATTTAGTAGACTCAACTTGTTGTGCGCGAAATGCATCTAACTTTTTCAGCACAAAAAAGCAAAAATTATCTAAATTAGGCGAATAAAATTGTACGGACTGCCCAATAAGTTGACTTTGGGTTGACTTTCAGGTGCTGTTAGACATTTTGGGATGCTGTTAGACATTTTGGGATGCTGTTAGATATTTGGGATGCTGTTAGACTCTTTGGGATGCTGTTAGACATTTTGGGATGCTGTTAGACTCTTTGGGATGCTGTTAGACAGTTGGGATGCTGGTAGACACTTATGATGCTGTTAGAAATTTGGAATGCTGTTAGACACTTAGGATGCTGTTAGACATTTGGGATGCTGTTAGACACTTTGGATCCTGTTAGACATTCGGGATGCTGTTAGACATTTGGGATGCTGTTAGACACTTAGGATGCTGTTAGACATTTGGGATGCTGTTAGATATTTGGGATGCTGTTAGACTCTTTGGGATGCTGTTAGACTCTTTGGGATGCTGTTAGACTCTTTGGGATGCTGTTAGATATTTGGGATGCTGTTAGACTCTTTGGGATGCTGTTAGACTCTTTGGGATGCTGTTAGACATTTTGGGATGCTGTTAGACTCTTTGGGATGCTGTTAGACTCTTTGGGATGCTGTTAGACTCTTTGGGATGCTGTTAGATATTTGGGATGCTGTTAGACTCTTTGGGATGCTGTTAGACTCTTTGGGATGCTGTTAGAAATTTGGGATGCTGTTAGACACTTTGGATCCTCCTGGACATTCGGGATGCTGTTAGACATTTGGGATGCTGTTAGACATTTGGGATGCTGTTAGACTCTTTGGGATGCTGTTAGAAATTTGGGATGCTGTTAGACACTTTGGATCCTCCTGGACATTCGGGATGCTGTTAGACATTTGGGATGCTGTTAGACATTTGGGATGCTTGTTGACCGTTTTTTAGTTTGGATTTCTTATAGATCTTTACTGCCATGATTGGTTTTAGTGCTGATGTAATTTTTTATTTAAGAAAGCACTAGCTACTTATTTTAGTAGCCAGTATCGACAAATGTATTTTTTCACGTTTAGAAAACGGTTAATAATAAATGTGTTCCATTTAAATAGAGCTATAGTGTCAAAAGGAGTTAAGCTACCGATAAAGAATCTTTTAGAAGAACTTTTCAAGAAAAGTCCATTATCGGAACCGCGGTGCAATCTCGTAAAAGCACAATCCAGACTATTGAAATTTGGATAACAATGGCCTAGGTGGAGGTTTTTGTAGCTAAAAGGACAAAAAATTAACCCCGGGACACCTTTGTTAGGAAAAAAGCACTTTAAATGACAGAAAAAACTGTCTTCTCAGAAATTGGAAAGAAAATCGGAGCTGACAGAATCATAGACCCTCTGACTAAAAGTACATCTCTAAAATCGGTCAATTACTGATTAAATGCTGGAAATGCTGAGTACCCATTTAACAGCTAGGTGAACTGAAAAACTGAGTCGGGAATCGAACCCCCGACCTTTAAGTCATGAGTCCGACCCTCTATTAATCACTAGGCAACAACCCGCTTTGGATAACCACTTGGGTGTTAAACAAATTAGTGAACGCCCGTTTAGCTCACCCTTGTTATTGTTTTCATCTCGCTTAGTCGCAATTTCTCTCCCCACTTTATCTGATTGGCTGCGGCCACCGTCTGTGTCACCCCCCATTGTGCTCTCGCATGGCGATTGGTTGGGGGGTAGGGCGCGCCGTGGGCAGGCGGCTTTGAGGTGGTGGGGTTGGAATGGCTTGAGCCGGCCTGTGCGCTGTGGCCTATTTAGGTAAGGGGTGCTGGACAGTGTCTAATAACAGTCCGACAGGGAGATAACGGTTGACATACAGGTGCAAGCTAAAGACAGATTTGATAGTCTTTTCACAGTCTTTCCCATTGACTTGTTTTAATCATTTAATCCCAACCTAACAAATTTATAAAATGCGGGACAAGAAATTCTTAGCCAGCGACACAAAGCCAGGCGTTGGATTTCAAATGAATCAAGTGACACGAATTCCATCTTTAGCTCCTCGCGAAATTTCTAATCCCCTCATTGGCACCCTCATCCTTTTTGTCTTTTCTTTTTCTCTTCCTCTATGGGAAGGGAGACAGAATTGCGTCAGAAGAATTTTAAGGACGCCAAGGGGCTGTGCCCAATCCTACCCGTGTCCCACAGGACACAAAAACAGCTCAGCGCTTAACTATGCGAGAACCAGATTTGTGTGTTACATGACGAAATTGCAGTAACTTGCAACGAAATTGCAAACTATAACAACTCCCCACCTGCTGGCCCACTGCTCAGTCTTTGCTTGTCCATCTCAATACCCGAAACAAGTGCACTTTGAGCTAAAAAATCTCAGTCTCTCATTCTCAACATATCTCAGACTTGTCACTCTCTAACCCAATAAATCTCAGACTTGTCACTCATCGATCTCAATAAATCTCAGACTTGTCACTCTCCAATCTCAATAAATCTCAGACTTGTCACTCTCCAATCTCAATAAATCTCAGGCTTGTCGCTCTTCAATCTCAATAAATCTCAGACTTGTCACTCTCCAATCTCAATAAATCTCAGGCTTGTCACTCTCCAATCTCAATAAATCTCAGACTTGTCACTCTCCAATCTCAATAAATCTCAGACTTGTCACTCTCCAATCTCAATAAATCTCAGACTTGTCACTCTCCAATCTCAATAAATCTCAGGCTTGTCGCTCTTCAATCTCAATAAATCTCAGACTTGTCACTCTCCAATCTCAATAAATCTCAGACTTGTCGCTCTTCAATCTCAATAAATCTCAGGCTTGTCACTCTCCAATCTCAATAAATCTCAGACTTGTCACTCTCCAATCTCAATAAATCTCAGACTTGTCACTCTCCAATCTCAATAAATCTCAGACTTGTCACTCTCCAATCTCAATAAATCTCAGACTTGTCACTCTCCAATCTCAATAAATCTCAGACTTGTCACTCTCCAACCCCAATAAATCTCAGACTTGTCACTCTCCAATCTCAATAAATCTCAGACTTGTCACTCTCCAATCTCAATAAATCTCAGACTTGTCACTCTCCAATCTCAATAAATCTCAGACTTGTCACTCTCCAATCTCAATAAATTTCCTTTCACTCTATAATCTAACTGTACAGTCTTGTTATTTCTACGAATAAAACAGTGTACTTTTAGTTTATCCTTGCTATCTTTATTTGTAAGGTCAGGCAGATGAATGGTAAACACAAAATTGTGAGCTAATTTTTTTCTGTGACCTCTCCAATATTTCAAGGACGTGCCTTTTATTTGAATCAATAAAATCGTTTCATTTTAATTTTCTATTTCACACTTGTCAATTCAATAAGCATCTCGATTTTTGTATCATAGCAATTGATTCAAAATATATAATTTGACTATTCTATTGTACCTGTCAGTTGCAGAGCCATTGAAGCGGTATGTTTTCTACGGCCTGGCTCACCTCTTGTCGGCTCATGACAAGCCAGATTGAGTTGATCCCGGGAGTCGCGATCGTGAATTGACTGAATTTTAACAGAAGCAGATGGAATAGAGCTTTGTTGCTACCGAATTTCGAAGGCCTTTGCTTAATTGTCAAAAATATTCCACAATGAATAAAAAGCAAAAGGCAAGCCTATGACAAGGGGATGAGTGGCAGAGCCGTTAACGCGTTTGCGTTACGGTTCCTAAGTTCGATTCCGCGGTGAGGCCACATTAAATTAAGGCGCAGCCGCGGAGAGAAGGCTTGGGGGCTTGTCGTGCAATTTGCGCCCTCGAGGGCCAACCTCCAAGGCACAGTGTGAGTGTACTCTGCCTGACGATGAGAAAGTCAGGGCAGATGTACACACCTGTGTGAGCGTGTGCCTGAGTACAGTATCTGTGTGCGTGTGTGCCCCAGGAGTCAGCGGAATGGGCAGAATTGCCTCCTCGCTGGCTGCGGGTCCAGTGTCACCAAATGATGTGCCATTGCCAGAAGCCCTCCTGCAATTATTATATTCTTAAAAGCCTATGACCATCTAGGGAGCTTGAGTCATTCTGTGGAATGTGGCTTCATAAATTGAATCACTTAGAATAATTTTGAACCAATTGAGTCTTTGTGTCTGCCTTTATAATCCTTGCGGCAATGGGTCTCTAAAGCTTCTACCGAACCGCCCACGCGAGCGAACCCAGGGCCCGCCCGCCCACTCAAGCACCAGAAGAGAAAAAAACAAGAGGCGCATGGTGGCCAGGGCAGGCAATGCAGCCGCGACCCACCCCACCCCCCTAGACCGGCCAGCTCTCTCTCTCGAGGGTCCGATGCAGTGCGCGTGTAAGGGTGCGTCACTACCCTCGCACCCTCTATCGCACACAAACACGCGAAAGAAAAGTTCTTTTTACAAGCCAACCCCAAAATTTGCTGACCGCGACACCCGCCTCAGCAGCAGCAGCAGCAGGCAGCAGCAGCACTGAGAGTCACTGCAGTCCCCATCAACTTAGTCCCTCATTGGTTGGTCGGCTCTGACAGGCGCGTGCAGACCCTCCGACTACCCACCCCACCTCCCCCTGGCGCGGGTTGGCTGCAGGCTGAGACAGACAGGAGAGAGAGCGAGAGAAAAAACTTTAAAAATAAGTGCGCCACCACGGCACCTCCCCCCCACAAATCGTACTGCCAGCCTGGATGTGCCAGCTGGATTGTGAAGCTAGCGCATGTGCAAGGCGTGCCTCAAACAACCACCCCCACACACACAAGCCTCTACTGCAGTCAGCACTATCGGAGTTGGACAATAAATATCTAACTAAAGCGGACTTTAGCCTTTGTCTCTCCTTCTAAATTGAAACACTTTGCTGGCTTTGCTGTCTTGTAGCTTTCGGCGATCTGGTAAGTGCTTTTTTGTTGGCTTGAGACTCTCCTAGATCCGATTCGCATAAATAATGCATATATTTAGCAGGCCATCTTAGCCTAAATACACTCTTATTGTTACTCTTTGCTTAGAAGAAGCAACAGAGAATGTCCAACGTTGAAGCGTCGTCAACTTCGCCGCCGCCGTCTGCTAGCAGTGTCACCTCGCCGCTAATAAGGGGCGTCAAGCGGCAAATGAACTTTGACTTCGAGCCGACAGCGCAGATGCAGCCGTTGTCGAATCATCAGATTTATCATCATCATCAGCAGCAGCAGCAGCAGCAGCAGCAGCAGCAGCAGCAGCAGCAGCAGCAGCAGCAGCAGCAGCAGCCAGACTTCTCCGGTCTACTAGAGAAGATGACGCAGGCTCAAATCTATCAGAAACGCATGCGCAGACGCAATAGTAGCGGGCCATCCACAACAATGGGAGGTTCCAGTGGAGCAGCTTTTAATGAGGAGCAGCAGCAGCAGCAGCAGCAGCAGCAGCAGCAGCAGCAGCAGCAGAATGCTTTCTTTCAGCCACCGCCGCCGCCGCCGCCGCCGCCGCCGCCACCACCGCCGCCGCCGCCGCCTCCGCCGCCAGATGCGGTCGGGCAGGCAGGTGGCTACAAGAAACTGCTGCGCGATCGCTACTTGTCTGGCCGTGACGAGCCTTCGTCGGTACATCTAATGCCTCCGAGCGGCCTCGGACTCTTGACTGTGCCGGGAGTGAGACACTCGAGCTCCGCTTCGATGCCGGAGCAGCGTCGCCTCGGTTCCAACAGCTCGTCCAGCCATCCGTCTGTCGACTTTGAATCCGATCCGTTCTCGCCAACTCAATCGCCATTTAGCCTCAACACTGCCGAGCATCAGCAGCAGCAGCAGCAGAGCAAGCAGGCGTTGAGGCTTCAGCAACAGCAGAGGCAGCTACAGCAGCAGCAGCAGATGCAGCATCAAAAGCAGCAACAGCAGCAGCCGCACTCAAATTTATTCTTTTTTACTGAGCAATTTCGACTGTGCCAAAGCGCGCCCCAAACTCCGAACAGCGGCCATCTGCCTACTCCGCACTTCTTGTTCCCGCCGCAGCAGAGTCAGCTCTATCAGCAGCAGCAGCAACAGCAGCAGCAGCAACAGCATTCCAGGCAGCAGTCAGGGCGGAGAGCTTCGGCCAAGTCGCCAACTTCAGCAAGCGGCGGTCACCCCTGTCAATTCTGCGGCCGCTGTTTCAACCGCAGCGACATGCTCAATAGGCATCTCCGTCTCCATAGCAACACGAGGCCATACGAATGCCACCTGTGCCCGCAGTCGTTCTCCAGGTGAGCTGCTCTTTATAGTTTTGTTATTTTTTCCGCACAATCACCCATGCAGACAGAGCACAGCCCAGGAGCTTCAAGTTCAATGGAGACACTTTCCCCACACTGTTGGGTAGGGGAATGCGACATCTTTCTCTTCCTCAACTGCTTCCTGGTGATCAGAGACTGCCGATGCCAAATTTGACTGCCGCCACATCTCAGTCCCAAAAATCCCACACGAAGGCCATTCAGTGAGAGAGAGTGCATTGGGAGACGCAGAGACAGCGCGGGGGTGCCACCGCTGGCTAGTGTGAGTTCTATTTTTAGGCACAGGCCGCGGCGTTTCAACGCTGACGCGCAATATCTAGGCAAGGATTCACTGTAAGAGTGCACGGCAAGTGGTCGGGGGCGTTCGGCGGTTGGGGAGACGGCAGTAGAAAAATGGGGGGGGAAGGGAAGACGGGGCAACAGAAGGAGCAATGAAAATTTCGCTGAACCCAAAGCACCGAGAATTTCCTCTCTCACTCTCGTCTCTCTGCCACCCCCAAATGTCCCTCTAGTTTTTGTCCTTTCTCGAACAGTTCTCCCTTCCCCCAGTTCTTGTCCTGTCCCACCCTCTCCTAATACTGCTGCTCGGACTCTAAGGCGCGCAGGCCATTGACGTCATCATCGCCAGGGTTTGAGTGGAGGAGAGCAGGGAATTAAAAGTGCAAATTTGTGGCAGCGCATGCATGCCCGATAGATAATATTTACTCAAAGCGGAACAGAAATTGGTGCCAAACAAATCTACAAAGGAGTTGTGGAGCAAGCTCTGCTGCCGCGCCAGCAATTTCAGCGCTTTTTCAAAGAGCGCATTGCGCTGAGCACTTTATAGCAAACAGCTCGATTTAAATGACTTCCCGACCTTTTCAATTCAATTTTTTTAATGCTAAAGCGCTTGACAAATTTTGCAATCAAGAGTGTTCCAGCTAACATTACCTATTGGTTGGACGGGTTGAAAAGATCTGGCTCTGGCCCCTAACATCCGCTGACAAACACTGCCTGCTTCTCCCCTGTCTCGTGTCTCGTATCTCCCGTGTCTCATCTCTCCCCAGTCTCATCTCTCCTGTGTCTCATCTCTCCCGTGTCTCATCTCTCCCGTGTATCATCTCTCCCGTGTCTCATCTCTCCCGTGTTTCATCTCTCCCGTGTCTCATCTCTCCCGTGTCTCATCTCTCCCGTGTCTCGTATCTCCCGTGTCTCATCTCTCCCGTGTATCATCTCTCCCGTGTCTCATCTCTCCCGTGTATCATCTCTCCCGTGTCTCATCTCTCCCGTGTCTCGTTTCTCCCGTGTCTCATCTCTCCCCGTATCTCATCTCTCCCGTGTCTCATCTCTCCCGTGTTTCATCTCTCCCGTGTCTCATCTCTCCCGTGTCTCATCTCTCCCGTGTCTCGTATCTCCCGTGTCTCATCTCTCCCGTGTATCATCTCTCCCGTGTCTCATCTCTCCCGTGTATCATCTCTCCCGTGTCTCATCTCTCCCGTGTCTCGTCTCTCCCGTGTCTCGTATCTCCCGTGTCTCATCTCTCCCCGTGTCTCATCTCTCTCGTATCTCATCTCTCTCCCGTATCTCATCTCTCCCGTGTCTCATCTCTCCCGTGTCTCATCCCTTTCATGTCTCATCTCTCCCGTGTCTCATCTCTCCCGTATCTCATCTCTCTCCCGTATCTCATCTCTCTCCCGTATCTCATCTCTCCCGTGTCTCATCTCTCCCGTATCTCATCTCTCTCCCGTATCTCATCTCTCCCGTGTCTCATCTCTCCCGTGTCTCATCCCTTTCATGTCTCATCTCTCCCGTGTCTCATTTATCCCCTGTCTCGTCTCGGTGGTATCATCGGTTCTGTGCCTCATCTCTCCTATCCAATGCTTGCATGATTTTACGTTCGTCTCTTTTCTCAAACCAATATTTATTCTCTCCCTCGGATCCCGTGTCTTCAATATAAATTTAGATTGTGCCAGAATCCATAAAAACATTTATTTTTAATTTAGCAACATATGCATAGAAAACACAATCAAAACACAGACAAAAATAAATTCAGACACCTTCAATAAACGACTCCAATATTAAGCAAGAAATCTGAATCGCGAGACAGCAGGATACAAAAGTCGCATTGCCTGAAAAAAGCCAGTTTCACAGCCTGCTCGGAGTAATTTTACATTACACAAATGAAAGGTCGACTGAGTGCAGATACCCATGTCTTTAACGAAAATACTGCCTAAGGCCTAAGTCCACACATTTCCCAGGTACTTATAATTAACCTTTCTCTTCAGCCAAGCACTGTCTGTCAAAGTCACTTGCTTAATTTTTTGAAACAAAGAATCACAACCCGTAGGAAATTATTGTATTTTGTTTTATTCAAACATATTTCACTGATTAAAACAAATTTATCTATGGAAACAGTTTTCAAAAACTCACTAAGTGGCTTTACCGTGAAAATAATGGGATATAAATTACGAGTACACCTAGTCTAGTTTGACCAATTGTAGAGCCAGTAGTACAGCCTTCATAGACAATAATATGTACAGCAGCTATTCAGTCTGTGAACTAGTCTGATTTACACCCCTGGAACTCATTTTACAGCTGGGAGAAACTAGACAGAAACTAGACAGAAACTAGACAGAAACTAGACAGAAACTAGACAGAAACTAGACAGAAACTAGACAGAAACTAGACAGAAACTAGACAGAAACTAGAGAGAAACTAGACAGAAACTAGAGACTAGACAGAAACTAGAGACTAGACAGAAACTAGAGATAAACTAGACAGAAACTAGACAGAAACTAGACAGAAACTAGACAGAAACTAGACAGAAACTAGACAGAAACTAGACAGAAACTAGACAGAAACTAGACAGAAACTAGACAGAAACTAGACAGAAACTAGAAAGAGACTAGACAGAGACTAGACAGAAACTAGACAGAAACTAGACAGAAACTAGACAGAGACTAGACAGAGACTAGACAGAAACTAGACAGAAACTAGACAGAAACTAGAGACTAGACAGAAACTAGAGAGAAACTAGACAGAAACTAGAGACTAGACAGAAACTAGAGATAAACTAGACAGAAACTAGACAGAAACTAGACAGAAACTAGAGATAAACTAGACAGAAACTAGACAGAAACTAGACAGAAACTAGACAGAAACTAGACAGAAACTAGAGACTAGACAGAAACTAGACAGAGACTAGAGACTAGACAGAAACTAGACAGAGACTAGACAGAGACTAGACAGAGACTAGAGACTAGACAGAGACTAGACAGAGACTAGACAGAAAGCCACATTGAATTCTGAGATAGTGCACAAGTGGAATCACTAAACTATTGCTGTAAAACAGTGCACAAGTGGAATCACTAAACTATTGCTGTAAAACAGTGCACAAGTGGAATCACTAAACTATTGCTGTAAAACAGTGCACAAGTGGAATCACTAAACTATTACTGTAAAACAGTGCACAAGTGGAATCACTAAACTATTGCTGTAAAACAGTGCATCAAGTGTCTTAAGATCATCAGTAAGTGGATGACATTTTTCATTAGGTTGAGACACCTTAAAGGAGGACACTTCCTGTCATAAAATAGAGTTAATTTATATATCCTTTTCGAGACCGTTCTAGCTTGCTTAATGTCCTTGTCTTGTTGCCCTAGCAGCACTTTGAGCAATTAATCACGAAGCAGAAATCGATAGAGCCTTTTATTTCAGTCCGTGGACTCAAACTGAGAAATAAATTTCCTGATTTGTCGCCATCTCATTGCTGTGAAGCAAAACGGTAAATATTGCAAAAGCAACAATTTTAGCTGAAAATGAGCAAGCATTAGTTTCACAATGCTCCATTGTCAGTGTTTTTATCTATTATGATGAAGCATCATTGGATTTGCAAAATTCTAATATACTAAGCTCATTGATAGCTGCATTATCTAGATGCTATTGTTCCTTTGTTTAATCGCACATCTCACAGTTAACAGTTAGTTTTAAGTGCTTTTGTCTCATTCTCTATGCATCAATTAGCGCAACCTTAACTCTTATTGAATACAATACTCAAAACAGGACTGGTGTTCTCTAACACCTGGCTGTTTATTTACAATCCAAGAATATCTGGCTTAAAATGGTCCACATCTTAGGTCAGGCTGCTAAATGAGAAAATTAGCAACCCGACCGTTTTTTGAAACAATAATTAAATCAACAAATTAAATACCAGTCAATTAAAGTAAGGAAATACATTTTTGAATAAATTCCTAATCTTATTATAATTACAAAATTTTGTATACTGATCCAGTGCATGATTCAAAAAAGTTTTGTTAGACGCCAGTGACACCCTGGTCCTTTCAAAACTCTTTTCCCGTGTCTCATCTCTCCCGTTTCTCATCGCTCCCGTGTCTCATCTCTCCCGTGTGTCATCTCTCCCGTGTCTCATCTCTCCCGTGTCTCATCTCTCCCGTGTCTCATCTCTCCCCTGTCTCATCGCTCCCCGTGTCTCATCTCTCCCGTGTCTCATCTCTCCCGTGTCTCATCGCTCCCCATGTCTCATCTCTCCCCGTGTCTCATCTCTCCCCGTGTCTCATCTCTCCCCGTGTCTCATCTCTCCCCGTGTCTCATCTCTCCCCTGTCTCATCGCTCCCCATGTCTTATCTCTCACTGTGTCTCATCTCTCCCCGTGTCTCATCTCTCCCGTGTCTCATCTCTCCCGCGTCTCATCTCTCCCGTGTATCATCTCTCCCGTGTCTCATCTCTCCCGTGTCTCATCGCTGCCCGTGTCTCATCTCTCCCGTGTCTCATCCCTTTTATATCTCATCTCTCCCGTGTCTCATCCCTTTTATATCTCATCTCTCCCGTGTCTCATCGCTGCCCGTGTCTCATCTCTCCCGTGTCTCATCCCTTTTATATCTCATCTCTCCCGTGTCTCATCGCTGCCCGTGTCTCATCTCTCCCGTGTCTGATCCCTTTTATTTCTCATCTCTCCCATGTCTCATTTATCCCCTGTCTCGTCTCGGTGGTATCATCGGTTCTGTGCCTCATCTCTCCTATCTCTCCCCAGTCTCATCTCTCCCCTGTCTCATCCCTCCCGTGTCTCATCTCTCCCGTGTCTCATCTCTCCCGTGTCTCATCTCTCCTGTGTCTCATCGCTCTCCTGTCTCATCTCTCCCGTGTCTCATCGCTCCCCATGTCTCATCTCTCCCCGTGTCTCATCTCTCCCCGTGTCTCATCTCTCCCCGTGTCTCATCTCTCCCCTGTCTCATCGCTCCCCATGTCTTATCTCTCACTGTGTCTCATCTCTCCCCGTGTCTCATCTCTCCCGTGTCTCATCTCTCCCCGTGTCTCATCTCTCCTGTGTCTCATCGCTCTCCTGTCTCATCTCTCCCGTGTCTCATCTCTCCCGTGTCTCATCGCTCCCCTGTCTCATCTCTCCCCTGTCTCATCCCTCCCGTGTCTCATCTCTCCCGTGTCTCATCTCTCCCGTGTCTCATCTCTCCTGTGTCTCATCTCTCCCGTGTCTCATCTCTCCCGTGTCTCATCTCTTCCGTGTCTCATCTCTCCCGTGTCTCATCGCTCCCCATGTCTCATTCTCTCCCGTGTCTCATCTCTCCCCGTGTCTCATCTCTCCCGTGTCTCATCTCTCCCGTGTCTCATCTCTTCCGTGTCTCATCTCTCCCGTGTCTCATCTCTCCCCAGTCTCATCTCTCCCGTGTCTCATCTCTCCCGTGTCTCATCTCTCCCGTGTGTCCTCTCTCCCGTGTCTCATCTCTCCCGTGTGTCCTCTCTCCCGTGTCTCATCTCTCCCGTGTCTCATCGCTGCCCGTGTCTCATCTCTCCCGTGTCTGATCCCTTTTATTTCTCATCTCTCCCATGTCTCATTTATCCCCTGTCTCGTCTCGGTGGTATCATCGGTTCTGTGCCTCATCTCTCCTATCCAATGCTTGCATGATTTTACGTTCGTCTCTTTTCTCAAACCATGTTTTTCTCTCTCTCTCGGATCCCGTGTCTTCAATATAAATTTAGATTGTGCCAGAATCCATAAAAACATTTATTTTTAATTTAGCATTATAAGCATAGAAAACACAATCAAAACACAGACAAAAATAAATTGAGACACCTTCAATAAACGACTCCAATATTAAGCAAGAAATCTGAATCGCGAGACAGCAGGATACAAAAATCGCATTGCCTGAAAAAAAGCCAGTTTCACAGCCTGCTCGGAGTAATTTTACATTACACAAATGAAAGTTCGACTGAGTGCAGATACCCATGTCTTTAACGAAAATACTGCCTAAGGCCTAAGTCCACACATTTCCCGGGTACTTATAATTAATCTTTCCCTTCAGCCAAGCACTGTCTGTCAAAGTCACTTGCTTAATTTTTTGAAACAAAGAATCACAACCCGTAGGAAATTATTGTATTTTGTTTTATTCAAACATATTTCACTGATTAAAACAAATTTATCTATGGAAACAGTTTTCAAAAACTCACTGAGTGGCTTTACAATGAAAATAATGGGACATAAATTATGAGTACACCTAGTCTAGTTTGACCAATTGTAGAGCCAGTAGTACAGCTTTCATAGACAATAATATGTACAGCAGCTATTCAGTCTGTGAACTAGTCTGATTTACACCCCTGGAACTCATTTTACAGCTGGGAGAAACTAGACAGAAACTAGACAGAAACTAGACAAAAACTAGACAGAAACTAGACAGAAACTAGACAGAGACTAGACAGAAACTAGACAGAAACTAGACAGAAACTAGACAGAAACTAGACAGAGACTAGACAGAAACTAGACAGAAACTAGACAGAAACTAGACAGAAACTAGAGACTAGACAGAAACTAGACAGAAACTAGACAGAAACTAGAGACTAGACAGAAACTAGAGACTAGACAGAAACTAGACAGAAACTAGACAGAAACTAGACAGAAACTAGAGACTAGACAGCTACTAGAAACTAGACAGAGACTAGACAGAGACTAGACAGAGACTAGAGACTAGACAGAAACTAGACAGAAACTAGAGACTAGACAGCTACTAGAAACTAGACAGAGACTAGACAGAGACTAGACAGAGACTAGAGACTAGACAGAAACTAGACAGAAACTAGACAGAAACTAGACAGAAACTAGACAGAAACTAGACAGAAACTAGAGACTAGACAGAAACTAGACAGAAACTAGACAGAAACTAGACAGAAACTAGAGACTAGACAGAAACTAGACAGAAACTAGACAGTAACTAGACAGAAACTAGACAGAAACTAGACAGAAACTAGACAGAAGCTAGAGACTAGACAGCTACTAGAAACTAGACAGAAACTAGACAGAAACTAGAGACTAGACAGCTACTAGAAACTAGACAGAAACTAGACAGAAACTAGACAGAAACTGGAGACTAGACAGAAACTAGACAGAAACTAGACAGAGACTAGACAGCTACTAGAGACTAGACAGAGACTAGACAGAGACTAGAGACTAGACAGAAACTAGACAGAAACTAGAGACTAGACAGAAACTAGACAGAAACTAGACAGAAACTAGACAGAGACTAGACATAGACTAGACAGAGACTAGACAGAAACTAGACAGAGACTAGACAGAGACTAGACAGAAACTAGACAGAGACTAGACAGCTACTAGAAACTAGACAGAAACTAGACAGAAACTAGACAGAAACTAGACAGAAACTAGAGACTAGACAGAAACTAGACAGAGACTAGAGACTAGACAGAAACTAGACAGAGACTAGAGACTAGACAGAAACTAGACAGAGACTAGACAGAGACTAGACAGAGACTAGAGACTAGACAGAGACTAGACAGAGACTAGACAGAAAGCCACATTGAATTCTGAGATAGTGCACAAGTGGAATCACTAAACTATTGCTGTAAAACAGTGCACAAGTGGAATCACTAAACTATTACTGTAAAACAGTGCACAAGTGGAATCACTAAACTATTGCTGTAAAACAGTGCATCAAGTGTCTTAAGATCATCAGTAAGTGGATGACATTTTTCATTAGGTTGAGACACCTTAAAGGAGGACACTTCCTGTCATAAAATAGAGTTAATTTATATATCCTTTTCGAGACCGTTCTAGCTTGCTTAATGTCCTTGTCTTGTTGCCCTAGCAGCACTTTGAGCAATTAATCACGAAGCAGAAATCGATAGAGCCTTTTATTTCAGTCCGTGGACTCACTGAGAAATAAATTTCCTGATTTGTCGCCATCTCATTGCTGTGAAGCAAAACGGTAACTATTGCAAAAGCAACAATTTTAGCTGAAAATGAGCAAGCATTAGTTTCACAATGCTCCATTGTCAGTGTTTTTATCTATTATGATGAAGCATCATTGGATTTGCAAAATTCTAATATACTAAGCTCATTGATAGCTGCATTATCTAGATGCTATTGTTCCTTTGTTTGATCGCACATCTCACAGTTAACAGTTAGTTTTAAGTGCTTTTGTCTCATTCTCTATGCATCAATTAGCGCAACCTTAACTCTTATTGAATACAATACTCAAAACAGGACTGGTGTTCTCTAACACCTGGCTGTTTATTTACAATCCAAGAATTAAATGAGAAAATTAGCAACCCGACCGTTTTTTGAAACAATAATTAAATCAACAAATTAAATACCAGTCAATTAAAGTAAGGAAAAACATTTTTGAATAAATTCCTAATCTTATTATAATTACAAAATTTTGTATACTGATCCAGTGCATGATTCAAAAAAAGTTTTGTTAGACGCCAGTGACACCCTGGTCCTTTCAAAACTCTTTTCCCGTGTCTCATCTCTCCCGTGTCTCATCTCTCCCGCGTCTCATCTCTCCCGTGTCTCATCTCTCCCGCGTCTCATCTCTCCCGTGTCTCATCTCTCCCGTGTCTCATCTCTCCCGTGTCTCATCTCTCCCGTGTCTCGTCTTTCGCGTGTCTCATCTCTCCCGTGTCTCATCTCTCCCGTGTCTCATCTCTCCCGTGTCTCATCTCTCCCGTGTCTCATCTCTCCCGTGTCTCGTCTTTCGCGTGTCTCATCTCTCCCGTGTCTCATCTCTCCCGTGTCTCATCTTTCCCGTGTCTCATCTCTCCCGTGTCTCATCTCTCCCGTGTCTCATCTCTCCCGTGTCTCATCTTTCCCGTGTCTCATCTCTCCCGTGTCTCATCTCTCCCGTGTCTCATCTTTCCCGTGTCTCATCTCTCCCGTGTCTCATCTCTCCCGTGTCTCATCTCTCCCGTGTCTCATCTCTCCCGCGTCTCATCTCTCCCGTGTGTCATCTCTCCCGTGTCTCATCTCTCCCGTGTCTCATCTCTCCCGTGTCTCATCTCTCCCGTGTTTCATCTCTCCCGTGTCTCATCTCTCTCGTGTCTCATCTCTCCCGTGTCTCATCTCTCCCGTGTTTCATCTCTCCCGTGTCTCATCTCTCTCGTGTCTCATCTCTCCCATGTCTTATCTCTCCCGTGTCTCATCTCTCCCCATGTCTCATCTCTCTCGTGTCTCATCTCTCCCGTGTCTCATCTCTCCCGTGTCTCATCTCTCCCGTGTCTCATCTCTCCCGTGTCTCATCTCTCCCATGTCTTATCTCTCCCGTGTCTCATCTCTCCCCATGTCTCATCTCTCTCGTGTCTCATCTCTCCCGTGTCTCATCTCTCCCGTGTCTCATCTCTCCCGTGTCTCATCTCTCCCGTGTCTCATCTCTCATGTGTCTCATCTCTCCCCAGTCTCAACGCTCCCCATGTCTCATCGCTCCCCATGTCTCATCTCTCCCGTGTCTCATCTCTCCCGTGTCTCATCTCTCCCGTGTCTCATCTCTCCCGTGTCTCATCTCTCCCGTGTCTCATCTCTCCCGTGTCTCATCTCTCCCGTGTCTCATCTCTCCCCAGTCTCATCGCTCCCCATGTCTCATCTCTCCCCGTGTTTCATCTCTCCCGTGTCTCATCTCTCCCATGTCTCATCTCTCCCGTGTCTCATCTCTCCCCTGTCTCATCGCTCCCCATGTCTCATCGCTCCCCATGTCTCATCTCTCCCCGTGTTTCATCTCTCCCGTGTCTCATCTCTCTCGTGTCTCATCTCTCCCGTGTCTCATCTCTCCCGTGTCTCATCTCTCCCCAGTCTCATCTCTCCCCTGTCTCATCGCTCCCCATGTCTCATCTCTCCCCGTGTTTCATCTCTCCCGTGTCTCATCTCTCCCGTGTCTCATCTCTCCCGTGTCTCATCTCTCCCATTTCTCATCTCTCCCGTGTCTCATCTCTCCCCATGTCTCATCTCTCCCGTGTCTCATCTCTCCCGTGTCTCATCTCTCCCCAGTCTCATCTCTCCCCTGTCTCATCGCTCCCCATGTCTCATCTCTCCCCGTGTTTCATCTCTCCCGTGTCTCATCTCTCCCGTGTCTCATCTCTCCCGTGTCTCATCTCTCCCATTTCTCATCTCTCCCGTGTCTCATCTCTCCCCATGTCTCATCTCTCCCGTGTCTCATCTCTCCCGTGTCTCATCTCTCCCCATGTCTCATCTCTCCCGTGTCTCATCTCTCCCGTGTCTCATCTCTCCCCAGTCTCATCTCTCCCGTGTCTCATCTCTCCCGTGTCTCATCTCTCCCCAGTCTCATCTCTCCCCAGTCTCATCTCTCCCGTGTCTCATCTCTCCCGTGTCTATGTATACATAATGAGAATATGAATGGAAGAAGGTACAATATAATAAGATATGCTTCAGACAGCTCACTAAAATGTGCCCAATCCGAACCCCATTCCTATCAGATCGGACCACCTGAGCACGCACATGCGAACTCACACAGGTGAGAAGCCTTACACGTGCAGCGTGTGCGGCTACTCAGCCTGCCGTCGGGACATGATCACGCGCCACATGAAGGTGCACGGCAACAAACTGGCGCAGCAGGGCGACCCAGCCGCCGATGCGAAATTTAGTCCCGACGTGTAAACTATAAATGTAGCATCAGGTCGAGAAAAAACGGAGATTTTTCGATATAGCTCTACTAGGAGCTACTTAAAGCAGCAGACAATTCGTTTGAAAAATTAATAATTGTGCAAATATCTGCCACTTATAGATTAAAAACTGATTGCATTCATTAAGCTGGTACATTCGGATTTGTATTGAAACACTTTTTGAAAGCAGATATTTACCTGTACATGTCCTGTTTGGAACCAGTGTTGTGCCAGTTAGTCGTATTTTCAAGATAATTGTCTCGAGCTTTTGTAACCTGTTTTGTGTTTACAATGTCCTGATGTTAGAATTTTTTGCCTGCCTTCTAACAGGTAACTTATTGTTTCTTGCCCGATAAAACATTTGCCCAATTCTTACTTGTTGATGCAATTACCTGTTCAATTAAGCGCCGATGTAAAACCTAACTGTTGTCGCTTTCCGCGAAATCATATTCAATTAACTTATTAACACAATGTAGTCAATAGGTGCACTAGTCATCGCTTAAACTCATAACTGCATCGGTCATTACCTAGACAGGGTCTCATTAAGTGCATCGGTCATTACCTCGAAAGGGTCTCATTAAGTGCATCGGTCATTACCTCGACGGAGTCATTAAGTGCATCGGTCATTACCTAGACAGGGTCTCATTAAGTGCATCGGTCATTACCTAGACAGGGTCTCATTAAGTGCATCGGTCATTACCTCGACGGAGTCATTAAGTGCATCGGTCATTACCTCGAAAGGGTCTCATTAAGTGCATCGGTCATTACCTCGACAGGGTCTCATTAAGTGCATCGGTCATTTCCTCGACAGGGTCTCATTAAGTGCATCGGTCATTACCTCGACAGGGTCTCATTAAGTGCATCGGTCATTTCCTCGACGGGATGATTAAGTGCATCGGTCATTACCTCGAAAGGGTCTCATTAAGTGCATCGGTCATTACCTCGAAAGGGTCTCATTAAGTGCATCGGTCATTACCTCGAAAGGGTCTCATTAAGTGCATTGGTCATTACCTCGACGGAGTCATTAAGTGCATCGGTCATTACCTCGAAAGGGTCTCATTAAGTGCATCGGTCATTACCTCGACGGAGTCATTAAGTGCATCGGTCATTTCCTCGACGGAGTCATTAAGTGCATCGGTCATTTCCTCGACGGGATGATTAAGTGCATCGGTCATTACCTCGAAAGGGTCTCATTAAGTGCATCGGTCATTACCTCGAAAGGGTCTCATTAAGTGCATCGGTCATTACCTCGAAAGGGTCTCATTAAGTGCATCGGTCATTACCTCGAAAGGGTCTCATTAAGTGCATCGGTCATTACCTCGAAAGGGTCTCATTAAGTGCATCGGTCATTACCTCGAAAGGGTCTCATTAAGTGCATCGGTCATTACCTCGAAAGGGTCTCATTAAGTGCATCGGTCATTACCTCGAAAGGGTCTCATTAAGTGCATCGGTCATTACCTCGAAAGGGTCTCATTAAGTGCATTGGTCATTACCTCGACGGAGTCATTAAGTGCATCGGTCATTACCTCGAAAGGGTCTCATTAAGTGCATCGGTCATTACCTCGAAAGGGTCTCATTAAGTGCATCGGTCATTACCTCGAAAGGGTCTCATTAAGTGCATCGGTCATTACCTCGAAAGGGTCTCATTAAGTGCATTGGTCATTACCTCGACGGAGTCATTAAGTGCATCGGTCATTTCCTCGACGGGATGATTAAGTGCATCGGTCATTACCTCGAAAGGGTCTCATTAAGTGCATCGGTCATTACCTCGACAGGGTCTCATTAAGTGCATCGGTCATTTCCTCGACAGGGTCTCATTAAGTGCATCGGTCATTACCTCGACAGGGTCTCATTAAGTGCATCGGTCATTTCCTCGACGGGATGATTAAGTGCATCGGTCATTACCTCGAAAGGGTCTCATTAAGTGCATCGGTCATTACCTCGAAAGGGTCTCATTAAGTGCATCGGTCATTACCTCGAAAGGGTCTCATTAAGTGCATTGGTCATTACCTCGACGGAGTCATTAAGTGCATCGGTCATTACCTCGAAAGGGTCTCATTAAGTGCATCGGTCATTACCTCGACGGAGTCATTAAGTGCATCGGTCATTTCCTCGACGGAGTCATTAAGTGCATCGGTCATTTCCTCGACGGGATGATTAAGTGCATCGGTCATTACCTCGAAAGGGTCTCATTAAGTGCATCGGTCATTACCTCGAAAGGGTCTCATTAAGTGCATCGGTCATTACCTCGAAAGGGTCTCATTAAGTGCATCGGTCATTACCTCGAAAGGGTCTCATTAAGTGCATCGGTCATTACCTCGAAAGGGTCTCATTAAGTGCATCGGTCATTACCTCGAAAGGGTCTCATTAAGTGCATCGGTCATTACCTCGAAAGGGTCTCATTAAGTGCATCGGTCATTACCTCGAAAGGGTCTCATTAAGTGCATCGGTCATTACCTCGAAAGGGTCTCATTAAGTGCATTGGTCATTACCTCGACGGAGTCATTAAGTGCATCGGTCATTACCTCGAAAGGGTCTCATTAAGTGCATCGGTCATTACCTCGACGGAGTCATTAAGTGCATCGGTCATTTCCTCGACGGAGTCATTAAGTGCATCGGTAATTTCCTCGACGGGATGATTAAGTGCATCGGTAATTTCATTTTATTCCAATGATACATGGTGAAATTTCCAAGTAAACCAACCGGTGCAGTCTTTCATTTGACTTAGGTTCGAATTAGTTGATCATTGAGAAACTGCACTTAAAGTTGAAACTACTTTTAATTGTCCTTAGTTAAAAGTGATCGTGACATTCCAATTTAGCTTCTTATGTATTGTGTATGCGTTCGCTTAATTCGTCCTTGTGCAACAATAGCTGAGCTATATCAAACAAAACAATATAAATTGTTGGCGCACTCTCTTATTATCTTATTAGCAGGTGTTTGTAACATGGCAAACTGTTAAAGTGTCTAACAATTGTGTTGTGCAATAATAGTATCTGCGGTTGTCAGCTTGCAATGTACATTTTTAAAAGCCTATTTTGATGTACTTTTTACTTCGTGAGAACCACTCTAGCTGGTTTAAAATATTAAGACGAGAAAACTGTGAACAATAATCCAAAAAATCCCAATACTTAAACCCGAATTCCGCAATCCCAAAAATGTTATATCCGAAATCCCACATCTTGAAATCCCGAATCCCAAATCCCAAAACTTCAATCCCGAATCCCATAACTTCAATCCCGAATCCCATAACTTCAATACCGAATCCCATAACTTCAATACCGAATCCCATAACTTCAATTCCGAATCCCATAACTTCAATACCGAATCCCATAACTTCAATTCCGAATCCCAAAACTTCAATACCGAATCCCATAACTTCAATACCGAATCCCATAACTTCAATACCGAATCCCAAAACTTCAATCCCGAATCCCTTAACTTCAATACCGAATCCCATAACTTCAATACCGAATCCCATAACTTCAATACCGAATCCCATAACTTCAATACCGAATCCCATAACTTCAATACCGAATCCCATAACTTCAATACCGAATCCCATAACTTCAATACCGAATCCCAAAACTTCAATCCCGAATCCCATAACTTCAATACCGAATCCCATAACTTCAATCCCGAATCCCATAACTTCAATACCGAATCCCATAACTTCAATACCGAATCCCATAACTTCAATACCGAATCCCATAACTTCAATACCGAATCCCATAACTTCAATACCGAATCCCATAACTTCAATCCCGAATCCCATAACTTCAATACCGAATCCCATAACTTCAATACCGAATCCCATAACTTCAATCCCGAATCACATAACTTCAATACCGAATCCCATAACTTCAATACCGAATCCCATAACTTCAATACCGAATCCCATAACTTCAATACCGAATCTCATAACTTCAATACCGAATCCCATAACTTCAATACCGAATCCCATAACTTCAATACCGAATCCCATAACTTCAATACCGAATCCCATAACTTCAATACCGAATCCCAAAACTTCAATCCCAAATCCCATAACTTCAATACCGAATCCCAAAAATCCCACAACTTCAATCCCAAATCCCATAACTTCAATACCGAATCCCAAGAATCCCACAACTTCAATCCAGAATCCCACAATTAAAATCCCGAATCCCAAAACTTCAATTCCGAATCCCAAAACTTCAATCCCGAATCCCAAAACTTCAATACCGAATCCCAAAACTTCAATCCCGAATCCCATAACTTCAATCCCGAATCCCATAACTTAAATACCGAATCCCACAACTTCAATCCCGAATCCCACAATTACAATCCAGAATCCCACAATTAAAATCCCGAATCCCAAAACTTCAAGTCCGAATCCGAAAACTTCAATCCAGAATCCGAAAACTTCAATCCAGAATCCCACATCTTGAAATCCCAAATCCCAAAACCATGACTTTAAACCTTGAATCCTAAATTGGGATTTAGATGAAGGCCAGATGCAACGCCATATTAAACTCAATTGTTTCTAATCTTCTTAAGTTTTCGCTTCAAAGCTATTGAATTTTCAGTCCAAAACTCGTATGTTGTTCTGTCCGTCAAGTGGCTTTAGTAAAGGCTATATTATTTGGCATTAAGAGTACAGTTCAGCACATATAATATATAAGATATATATTCAAACAATTCAATCTTGCAAAATGATAAAAACAAGAACTGGCTTTGCTCCTCAAATCATACTATTTGTTATATCTGCGATCAGTCTACAGTTTATCATCTAAACCAAACAGCTTATTTTGCCATTGTAGCCTTGATTAGAGTGAAAAAAACATTGCAACAAGCCACGGTCAGAGATAAGAAATGAGGAGTCAGAGAGATAAGAAATATAGAGTCAGAGGGGAGAGAAATGAAGAGTCAGAGAGGGGGGAGAAATGAAGAGTCAGAGGGGAGAGAAATGAAGAGTCAGAGAGGGGGAGAAATGAAGAGTCAGAGAGGGGGAGAAATGAAGAGTCAGAGAGGGGGAGAAAGGAAGAGTCACAGGGGAGAGAAATGAAGAGTCAGAGAGGGAGAGAAATGAAGAGTCAGGGGGGGAGAAATGAAGAGTCAGAGGGGAGAGAAATGAAGAGTCAGAGAGGGAGAGAAATGAAGAGTCAGAGAGGGAGAGAAATGAAGAGTCAGAGAGGGAGAGAAATGAAGAGTCAGGGGGGAGAGAAATGAAGAGTCAGAGAGGGAGAGAAATGAAGAGTCAGGGGGGAGAAATGAAGAGTCACAGGGGAGAGAAATGAAGAGTCAGAGAGGGAGAGAAATGAAGAGTCAGAGAGGGGGAGAAATGAAGAGTCAGAGGGGAGAGAAATGAAGAGTCAGAGGGGAGAGAAATGAAGAGTCGGAGGGGAGAGAAATGAAGAGTCACAGGGGAGAGAAATGAAGAGTCAGAGAGGGAGAGAAATGAAGAGTCAGAGAGGGGGAGAAATGAAGAGTCAGAGAGGGGGAGAAAGGAAGAGTCACAGGGGAGAGAAATGAAGAGTCAGAGAGGGAGAGAAATGAAGAGTCAGAGAGGGAGAGAAATGAAGAGTCAGAGAGGGAGAGAAATGAAGAGTCAGAGAGGGAGAGAAATGAAGAGTCAGAGGGGAGAGAAATGAAGAGTCAGGGGAGAGAAATGAAGAGTCGGAGGGGAGAGAAATGAAGAGTCAGAGAGGGAGAGAAATGAAGAGTCAGAGAGGGGGAGAAAGGAAGAGTCACAGGGAGAGAAATGAAGAGTCAGAGAGGGGGAGAAAAGAAGAGTCAGGGGGGAGAGAAATGAAGAGTCAGAGGGGAGAGAAATGAAGAGTCAGAGAGGGAGAGAAATGAAGAGTCAGAGGGGAGAGAAATGAAGAGTCAGGGGGGAGAGAAATGAAGAGTCAGGGGGGAGAGAAATGAAGAGTCAGAGGGGAGAGAAATGAAGAGTCAGAGAGGGAGAGAAATGAAGAGTCAGAGGGGAGAGAAATGAAGAGTCAGGGGGGAGAGAAATGAAGAGTCAGGGGGGAGAGAAATGAAGAGTCAGAGGGGAGAGAAATGAAGAGTCAGAGAGGGAGAGAAATGAAGAGTCAGAGAGGGGGAGAAAGGAAGAGTCACAGGGAGAGAAATGAAGAGTCAGAGAGGGGGAGAAAGGAAGAGTCAGAGAGGGGGAGAAAGGAAGAGTCACAGGGAGAGAAATGAAGAGTCAGAGAGGGGGAGAAAAGAAGAGTCAGGGGGGAGAGAAATGAAGAGTCAGAGGGGAGAGAAATGAAGAGTCAGAGAGGAAGAGAAATGAAGAGTCAGAGGGAAGAGAAATGAAGAGTCAGGGGGGAGAGAAATGAAGAGTCAGGGGAGAGAAATGAAGAGTCAGAGAGGGGGAGAAAGGAAGAGTCACAGGGAGAGAAATGAAGAGTCAGGGGGGAGAAATGAAGAGTCAGAGAGGGGGAGAAAGGAAGAGTCACAGGGAGAGAAATGAAGAGTCAGAGAGGGGGAGAAAAGAAGAAAAGGCGTAGAGTATAATGATCAAGAGAATCAAAATGCTCGCACAGATATGAAATTAAAGTGTCGAAAAAGCAGCATTGCAACAGCATAGAAGATCCAGCCAGAATTGTAGATCAACAATGAGAATTATGAACTGACACAGTCAATTCTGCGCTATCCAATTGGTATTTGGCGGAAACAGTTAGCGAAGCATCGGCAGCAGCAGCAGCAGCAGTCCCAGGACTGAGCATGAGCACACCCTGACGCCTGTACCGATTCCAATCCTGGGCGTTGAGTTGTCGGGGCAGCACAGTTCGATCAGCGGCGGCGCTGACAATGCCAGTAAGCAGGACAGGAACAGGCTCGCTATTGTCAAACTGGGCGAACCAGTCGCACCAAATTGCCAGGCCATTGGCCGCAGAGCTGGCAGTTGCTGGCGAAAATCGGCAAACATCGCCTTCGATGATTGAATTAGGATTCCCCGCATTAGCAAAATGTTTTGACCAGGCGAGTTCTAGCAGCAGTTGCGGCTCGTCAAGCAGCTGGCCCGGATATTCCCACAATGGTTGGGATTCGAGCTTGGGAAACGCGGCATCAGCGGCCGGACTGGCTAATCTGTCGAATTCGGTCAGGTCGAAGCCTTCGCAGCCGTTCGGACCGACTGGAGAGCGAAGCTTGTGAAGATCGTTGAATAGCACGGGGGCAGCCATGATGCGGCAGAGGTTCGGGTAGATTTCAGCAGGCTTAGAACGGGAAGACGATGCCGCTGCAGCCAGATGCCAGAAGCGCAACTCGTCCCAGGGCAGGAGACTGGAGGCGAAGCTCGGCTCGGCTGGAAATGGGAAATATATAACAGCCTCTGTAACACTCTTAGTGTCTAACAGCCTCTGTAACACTCTTAGTGTCTAACAGCCTCTGTAACACTCTTAGTGTCTAACAGCCTCTGTAACACTCTTAGTGTCTAACAGCCTCTGTAACACCCTTAGTGTCTAACAGCCTCTGTAACACTCTTAGTGTCTAACAGCCTTTGTAACACTCTTAGTGTCTAACAGCCTCTGTAACACTCTGAGTGTCTAACAGCCTCTGTAACACTCTGAGTGTCTAACAGCCTTTGTAACACTCTTAGTGTCTAACAGCCTCTGTAACACTCTTAGTGTCTAACAGCCTCTGTAACACTCTTAGTGTCTAACAGCCTCTGTAACACTATTAGTGTCTAACAGCCTCTGCAACACTCCTAGTGTCTAACAGCCTCTGTAACACTCTTAGTGTCTAACAGCCTCTGTAACACTCTTAGTGTCTAACAGCCTCTGTAACACTATTAGTGTCTAACAGTCTCTGTAACACTCTTAGTGTCTAACAGCCTCTGTAACACTCTGAGTGTCTAACAGCCTCTGTAACACTCTGAGTGTCTAACAGCCTTTGTAACACTCTTAGTGTCTAACAGCCTCTGTAACACTCTTAGTGTCTAACAGCCTCTGTAACACTCTTAGTGTCTAACAGCCTCTGTAACACTATTAGTGTCTAACAGCCTCTGTAACACTCTTAGTGTCTAACAGCCTCTGTAACACTCTTAGTGTCTAACAGCCTCTGTAACACTCTTAGTGTCTAACAGCCTCTGTAACACTCTTAGTGTCTAACAGCCTCTGTAATACTCTACGCATCTCACCTAACAGAATCAATCCTTCGTTTTCTGGATCTTCCAAGTTGGGCAGCCCGGCAATTACCGCCTTGTCGTAGCCACCGGAATCTTCGCTAAAGTCAGCATCAGCAGCAGCGGCGGCGGCGGTGACGGCTTGGAGAATGTCTCGACAACGCTGACGCGGTTCAACGCAGAGCACAGACTGTAAGGAATCGGCAGGCCTCAAAGTGGCCAGCAATCGAGGCAGAACGCACAGATCACCAACGGTGGCCAGAGGTCGGTTGGGTCGAGCTACCAGCAGCCGCCTTAGCCATCCAGTGTGGCTATCAACGTAGGCTGGGTCCTGGGTTTCGGCTAGACGCGACCTGCTAACAGCTTGATGAATTCCACAAGAGCAGAAACGATTCTTGTCGAAGCAATTCTTGTCAGCCGTAGCCGAAGATTCTAGATCGAAATAATTTCCGTAGCCGTCGTGCCAGTGGCTTAGTCGATGATTATCGACGCCGATTTGCCGACGCCTTGGCGACGGGAAAAAGTGCACGGACTGCATCCAGTGCTCGCGAAATTGAGCTTCGCCGCTGGCGGCAGCCCAGGACGGCTCCGTGCTGAGCAGTTCAGCGCCTGGCCAAGGATCCATCAGGAGGTCCCACCACAGGAAGCAGCCAGTCACATCGCCTTCATAGTTGGAATCTAGCCAGGGCACCGAGACACTGACTGTCTCAATATTGTCTGGCAGATTATTTAAACAGCTTGGCGGTCCGAATGAAAAGCGGCGAACTTCAAAGGGCTGGGTTAGGAGTTTGAAATCTTTGCCGGGCACCAGTTGGGAAAGTTGCAGCTCCAGGGGCGCGGCCAGGCCGGGACACGAGACGGCTCCGGGTAAATGACGCCAGGGACCTGACTAAAGTGTTTCAGGGTGAATGATTGGTTGGATAGAGATTGAAGAATGTGGGATAGAGATTGAAGAATGTGGGATAGAAATTAAAGACAGCAGGATAGAGATTGAAGAATGTCGGATAGAGATTGAAGACAGTAGGATAGAGATTGGAGACAGTAGGATAGAGATTGGAGACAGTAGGATAGAGATTGGGGACAGTAGGATAGAGATTGGAGACAGTAGGATAGAGATTGGAGACAGTAGGATAGAGATTGGAGACAGTAGGATAGAGATTGGAGACAGTAGGATAGAGATTGGAGACAGTAGGATAGAGATTGGAGACAGTAGGATAGAGATTGAAGACAGTAGGATAGAGATTGGGGACAGTAGGATAGAGATTGGAGACAGTAGGATAGAGATTGGGGACAGTAGGATAGAGATTGGAGACAGTAGGATAGAGATTGGAGACAGTAGGATAGAGATTGGGGACAGTAGGATAGAGATTGGAGACAGTAGGATAGAGATTGGGGACAGTAGGATAGAGATTGGAGACAGTAGGATAGAGATTGGAGACAGTAGGATAGAGATTGGAGACAGTAGGATAGAGATTGGAGACAGTAGGATAGAGATTGGAGACAGTAGGATAGAGATTGGAGACAGTAGGATAGAGATTGGAGACAGTAGGATAGAGATTGGAGACAGTAGGATAGAGATTGGAGACAGTAGGCTAGAGATTGGAGACAGTAGGATAGAGATTGGAGACAGTAGGATAGAGATTGGGGACAGTAGGATAGAGATTGAAGACAGTAGGATAGAGACGAGATAGTAGGATAGAGACGAGATAGTAGGATAGAGATGAGATAGTAGGATAGAGATGAGATAGTAGGATAGAGATGAGATAGTAGGATAGAGATAAATTACAGAAGAGAAGGATAGAGATGAGATAGTAGGATAGAGATAAATTACAGAAGAGAAGGATAGAGATGAGATAGTAGGATAGAGATAAATTACAGAAGAGAAGGATAGAGACGAGATAGTAGGATAGAGACGAGATAGTAGGATAGAGATGAGATAGTAGGATAGAGATGAGATAATAGGATAGAGATAAATTACAGAAGAGAAGGATAGAGATGAAATACAGAAGAGAAGGATAGCGATGAAAGATAGAAGGATAGAGATGAAAGATTCGGAGATTTACTGCCAATTATTTCGGATAACTCTTTGAAACAGAACTGAAAAGATAAACTGCCATTCTTCAAACTGTCAAACTTCATTCATAATTATTGAATGGGAGGCTAGCATACGGCTTAGGATTTAGACATGTGAGTTAGGGGGCTTCTGTCAGGACATTCCGGAAGCGGATGTACTCTAGGCATTGAGTTGCGCACATCTGATCATGGCGATAAGTCGCAAATAGCGTGCACAAAACCAGTTCTCAAAAGTCGGTTTCAATTATACTGATTTATATTTTCTGCCGTGTCAAAAAGGTGCAAGCAACTAGCAAGTTTGGCATTGCCAATAATTCATTAACTTGACAGGCAAACCTTTCAGTTATTTGAATAATTTTCAGCGTTACTTCAGTTACATTCATTTTTATCACTAACCTCAAAACTGCACTAGATAACATTTTAACCATCCAATTTTATTACGAATTTATTTATAAATCTATTTTTTACCTTGATACATTGTCACTATTTGATTTCTCTAGTCACTCTCCGATTTCCCTAATCACTCTCCGATTTCCCTAATCACTCTCCGATTTCCCTAATCACTCTCCGATTTCCCTAATCACTCTCCGATTTCCCTAATCACTCTCCGATTTCCCTAATCACTCTCCGATTTCTCTAGTCACTCTCCGATTTCTCTAGTCACTCTCCGATTTCACTAGTCATTCTCCGATTTCTCTATTCACCCTTCGAGTTCTCTATTCACCCTTCGAGTTCTCTAGTCACTGTCCGATTTCCCTAATCACTCTCCGATTTCTCTAGTCACTCTCCGATTTCCCTAGTCACTCTCCGATTTCCCTAGTCACTCTCCGATTTCCCTAGTCACTCTCCGATTTCCCTAATCACTCTCCGATTTCTCTAGTCACTCTCAGATTTCTCTAGTCACTCTCCGATTTCCCTAATCACTCTCCGATTTCACTAGTCACTCTCCGATTTCTCTATTCACCCTTCGAGTTCTCTATTCACCCTTCGAGTTCTCTAGTCACTCTCCGATTTCTCTAGTCACTCTCCGATTTCACTAGTCACTCTCCGATTTCTCTATTCACCCTTCGAGTTCTCTAGTCACTCTCCGATTTCTCTAATCACTCTCCGATTTCCCTAATCACTCTCCGAGTTCTCTAGTCACTCTCAGATTTCTCTAGTCACTCTCAGATTTCTCTAGTCACTCTCCGAGTTCTCTAGTCACTCTCCGATTTCTCTAGTCACTCTCCGATTTCTCTAGTCACTCTCCGATTTCTCTAGTCACTCTCCGATTTCTCTAGTCACTCTCCGATTTCTATAATCACTGTCCGATTTCTCTAGTCACTCTCCGATTTCACTAGTCACTCTCCGATTTCCCTAGTCACCTTTCGAGTTCTCTAGTCACTTTCCGATTTTCCTAATCACTGTCCGATTTCCCTAATCACTCTCCGATTTCTCTAGTCACTCTCCGATTTCCCTAGTCACTCTCCGATTTCCCTAGTCACTCTCCGATTTCCCTAGTCACTCTCCGATTTCCCTAATCACTCTCCGATTTCTCTAGTCACTCTCAGATTTCTCTAGTCACTCTCCGATTTCTCTAATCACTCTCCGATTTCTCTAGTCACTCTCCGATTTCTCTAGTCACTCTCCGATTTCTCTAATCACTCTCCGATTTCTCTAGTCACTCTCCGATTTCTCTAGTCACTCTCCAATTTCTCTAGTCACTCCGATTTCACTACTGCACTCTCCGATTTCTCTAGTCACTCTCCAATTTCTCTAGTCACTCCGATTTCACTACTGCACTCTCCGATTTCTCTAGTCACTCTCCAATTTCTCTAGTCACTCCGATTTCACTACTGCACTCTCCGATTTCTGGTCGTCACTCTCCACTATTCTCTCTCTCAAGTCCATGAGGACTAACCTGTAGATAGTGATATCTGGCCAGGGAATCCGATTGGAACAGCGCACAGCGGAGCCGGCCCTCCCAGGGCAGCACAACAGCGTCCGGAGTTAACAAACGCTTAGCGGCATCTTCAAACGATTGTAGAGCGCCTTCGCCAATGAGCTCGGTGTCGAATAGTTCGGCTACGAGTAGATTCGCCCTCTCGCCGTTAACCAAATCTTTATTGGCGTCTACGTCTGTTGAACGCTTGGCAACTAATTTGACTCCACTATTGCCTGCGTTTAAAAAAATACAATTGTTGAATTTTACAACTTTTTAAATGCATCCGGCAATTAAGTACTTTATAAACCGACTTAACACTTCCTGAACTGTCTAACCACATCCTGAACTGTCTAACCACTTCCTGAACTGTCTAACCACTTCCTGAACTGTCTAACCACTTCCTGAACTGCCTAACCACTTCCTGAACTGCCTAACCACTTCCTGAACTGCCTAACCACTTCCTGAACTGTCAAACCACTTCCTGAACTGTCTAACCACTTCCTGAACTGTCTAACCACTTCCTGAACTGTCTAACCACTTCCTGAACTGTCAAGTCATTGTATGAACTTTAGTAATCTGTTAAAATAAAAGATCTGTAATTTTTAAGTACTCTAGCTATAGCCCGTACCTCCATTTGTGCTCAGAAATCCGTTAGCAGCAATGACTCGCTGGGCGCAAGCTGCCACAGGCTCGAAAGCTTCGCACGCTGTGACAGAATCTGCGCCCAGACTGGCTGCCATCATGCTGAGCAGTCCGCTGCCTGTGGATAATTTTTTACGGAAATACAAGGTAAATTCGAAAGTCTTGGTACACACGGTGCTTGTTTGAATATTAAACTTCTTTAGTTAAAGATTATCTACTCATTTTCAACTAATTAGCTCAAAGTCGTCTAGTCTGAAGGTCATCTTGTCTGATGGTCATCTAGTCTGATGGTCATCTAGTCTGAAGGTCATCTAGTCTGAAGGTTATCTAGTCTGAAGGTCATCTAGTCTGAAGGTCATCTAGTCTGAAGGTCATCTAGTCTGATGGTCATCCAGTCTGAAGGTCATCTTGTCTGAAGGTCATCTAGTCTGATGGTCATCTAGTCTGATGGTCATCTAGTCTGAAGGTCATCTAGTCTGATGGTCATCCAGTCTGATGGTCATCTAGTCTGAAGGTCATCTAGTCTGATGGTCATCCAGTCTGAAGGTCATCTAGTCTGAAGGTCATCTAGTCTGAAGGTCATCCAGTCTGAAGGTCATCTAGTCTGAAGGTCATCCAGTCTGAAGGTCATCCAGTCTGATGGTCATCTAGTCTGATGGTCATCTAGTCTGATGGTCATCTAGTCTGAAGGTCATCCAGTCTGAAGGTCATCTAGTCTGAAGGTCATCCAGTCTGAAGGTCATCCAGTCTGAAGGTCATCTAGTCTGAAGGTCATCTAGTCTGAAGGTCATCTAGTCTGAAGGTCATCTTGTCTGAAGGTCATCTAGTCTGAAGGTCATCTAGTCTGAAGGTCATCTTGTCTGAAGGTCATCTAGTCTGATGGTCATCTAGTCTGAAGGTCATCTAGTCTGAAGGTCATCTAGTCTGAAGGTCATCTAGTCTGATGGTCATCTAGTCTGAAGGTCATCTAGTCTGAAGGTCATCTAGTCTGAAGGTCATCTAGTCTGAAGGTCATCTAGTCTGATGGTCATCTAGTCTGAAGGTCATTTTGTCTGAAGGACGGTCATCTAGTCTGATGGTCATCTAGTCTGAAGGTCATCTAGTCTGAAGGTCATCTAGTCTGAAGGTCATCTAGTCTGAAGGTCATCCTTTAAGCATTTGCCCAAGGTCATCATCCTTTGAACTCAATCGCTGCTTAAGAGTTTTCGTAGCTTGCACTTGATTGGTTTATCATTAAATAACAAAGTACACTAAGCCAACTATAGCCAGGTATAACAATTCAAAACACATTTTTATTTATCTGACCCTAATAAAGTAAAGTATTGAATTCGAACAACTCAAAAACACTAGAAAAACCCACCAGTGCCTATATCGAGCACTCTAATAGGCTTAGGCATCCGATTTATAGCTCTGCGAAGTGCAGAGAAATAGGCCTTATTCCTAGCCGTATCGTGCAGCATATCTCCGTAGGCGGAGCAGGCGATCTCCTGTCTATAATCGTAGTCTATGGGCAGAAGGCACCACTCCATTTCGCCGGTGACCGGATTAAGCCGGTTAACAAACTGCAACTGCTCCGAAGACTGTTGGTGAGACATTTTACTTAGCGGTTTTATTGGGTAAAAACTGCTACTGCCGCTGTTAGTAGGATGGTTAGGATGTGCGATGGTCCGATGGAGCAAGAATTCGTACAACTTAAAGCTTGATCGGAACTGAAAAGTAATGAATTTAACTTGTTCCCTTGTAGCTTTCAGAAGTTGAGGGCTGGATTAGTGATTAGGTGAGGGCTGGATTAGTGATTAGGTGAGGGCTGGATTAGTGATTAGGTGAGGGCTGGATTAGTGATTAGGTGAGGGCTGGATTAGTGATTAGGTGAGGGCTGGATTAGTGAGTGGGTGAGGGCTGGATTAGTGATTGGGTGAGGGCTGGATTAGTGATTAGGTGAGGGCTGGATTAGTGATTGGATGAGGGCTGGATTAGTGATTAGGTGAGGGCTGGATTAGTGAGTGGGGGAGGGCTGGATTAGTGATTAGGTGAGGGCTGGATTAGTGATTAGGTGAGGGCTGGATTAGTGATTAGGTGAGGGCTGGATTAGTGATTGGGTGAGGGCTGGATTAGTGATTGGGTGAGGGCTGGATTAGTGATTGGGTGAGGGCTGGATTAGTGATTAGGTGAGGGCTGGATTAGTGATTGGGTGAGGGCTGGATTAGTGATTAGGTGAGGGCTGGATTAGTGAGTGGGTGAGGGCTGGATTAGTGATTGGGTGAGGGCTGGATTAGTGATTAGGTGAGGGCTGGATTAGTGATTGGATGAGGGCTGGATTAGTGATTAGGTGAGGGCTGGATTAGTGAGTGGGGGAGGGCTGGATTAGTGATTAGGTGAGGGCTGGATTAGTGATTAGGTGAGGGCTGGATTAGTGATTAGGTGAGGGCTGGATTAGTGATTAGGTGAGGGCTGGATTAGTGAGTGGGTGAGGGCTGGATTAGTGAGTGGGTGAGGGCTGGATTAGTAAATGGGTAAGAGCTGGATTTGTGATAAAAAGTAGTTGAGGGCTAGATTAGTCACTGAATGAAAGGTAAAAATATAGCTTATAGAAAACTATGGACCTGTTCTTTAAGCCTTTTTTGTTTTTCAATCTTTTCATTAGACATAGTACACAATAATAATATGGAATAGATTTCAAGAAATTTAAAGCTTTTATGTACAGTATAGTATGCCTAGAGATTAATAGCTAGAAAAATCTTTATATTAGAGAGTTAAAATAGCTCCTACACTTTGTTTTGTTTAAATTTATTTTACAATGCAAGTAAAACTGTTTTTTTAATGGAAGTGCTTATTCTCATGGTCCCATGCCGTTAATTTCAATTTTATCCACACGGATCTGTGCCGATAATTTTCTGCTTATCCACATGGCAGCTTGTATGAATAGTTCTACCTTTAAGTCCCTACCTATACTTCTCTGAGCATAAGGCTTTTGCTTCAGAGTATAGTGTATAGTGTACACTATCAATGCATAGTGTAAAAGAATAACAATGATTTATAATATGTGTGACAAGTTTGGTGCTGACTAGAATTCTGCTGGTTGACTCGTATGATTTTCTTAGATAGACTTCTTACTTTTTTAAGTCAATACAATTCGAATGAAAACATGTAACAATGACAAAATATTTAGTAAGTTGTTATTACAATAATTAAAAAGGATGACATTAATGTCGGTGTGGATAAAATTGAAATTAATGGCACGGCATATTTATATAAAGAGTTTTAGACCTATTCATACAAGCTGCCGTGTGGATAAGCAGAAAATTATCGGCACGGATCCATGTGGATAAAATTGAAATTATAGGCATGGGACCGTGGGAATAAGCTCTGCCTTTTTAAACTAGGCCTACTAAATGTTCTAGGCTAGATTGCTACAGTGGCTAACTATATTAATATTGTTAGTAATTTTAGATATTAAAAAATATCTATTAAGCTATTGTGATTATAAAAGCAATAAACAATCACTATTAATAGGCAGCCTGTTGTATAGCTATTAATTTATTTTAAATTATCAAAATTAAAATAAACTGATTTGGTCAATAAGGCTTGCCTTAGGCTTTGGTACCAATCACAATTAGGCAATTGAATAAATAAAAGTTTATATAAATTTATTATAATAAGTTAACAGTTTGAAAAATGACGCCGGTGACCTTAATCAGTAATCTCGTTCGCTCGGTTGTCTTAATGAATTTTGTGTGCACGCCGTTATGATTTTTTAAATCGTGCCAAATCAAGAACGCGTAACCTAACTATTCCGGAAATTTTCCACGAAACAGCAGCTCAGCGGGTGTCCTCGAAGCAAAGGTGAATCAACACCGCCGATTCTCGGCAGTCTTGCGCTGCTGTTCCTTGTCCATCCACTACCCTCTGTCAGCCCTTGATTGGTCTCAACCGCAGAAACACCAGGCCAGCCACAGTGGCCCGATCTCTGGCCATGACTTTTTCACTATACATCGCTATACCTGCAAGGTAAAATCCTGAGTGACGAGTGGCCTTTCTGCCTCACCTAAGTAGAGAATGCGGAGCATTTCTTTTGTGACTACCCCGCATTTACAGCTCAGGACAGGCTTCACCTACCTCGCCCAAACCCGGACTTCTCCGCGTTTTCAGACATTCTGAGAATAATATCTGCCAGCTCGTTCGATACCTAAAGGGCAACCGGGCGAGCCAGCATCACCGTATCCCCCACGCGACACCGCATGCAGATCTTGATATTAGCGTAACGGAATGGGTGGCGACGCCTCCGCGTGCTGCATCCGCGGAAGACGCGCTTCCTGCAGCAAAAGTCAAGTAAAGTTCAGTAAATCACGTGGCCTTTGCAGATCGTTAAAAAATTTCCACATTATAACGATTCTCGGAAGATAGAACATTATTCCTACAAGTTTTTCTGACTGCGAGCTTAAATTCCCTCGGACGCTAAAGCCACTTCACTTTAGTTGCTATTCCGGTCGAGAGAAACACTTACACTCTCCTTCCAGAATTTGATGCAGTTCGTACATTAGAACTGTGTTTTCTTCTTTTAAAATGGGAAGCTTTTAGCTTTATTTCCTGTCCTTCTCAGTAGCACTAAAAGCATCTTACGTTCCTACAAGTATAATGGAGTAGAAAGTAAAAATGATTCAATATATTGTTACTCAGAAGAGCGTGATTTCCCGTACATACGCTCGTAGGACGCGTAACCAACACTGTTCAATTAGCATGTATTCGTTTGAGATCCGCATAACAAACTGCTATAATTGTCGGGTCTCGAATATAATTGTCAATAAATGTCCTCTCATATAATTACTACTTTATGTACTATTATTAAAAGGCCACAGTCGCTACTTAGACAGCACCAGCCGGGTGAATTCTCTGTAGTCGAACTCGCCCTTCGGCCCCACTTGAGCCTCCTGCATCATCTCCTCGACCTCCTCCTCCGTCAGGCATTCGCCCATGTTGGTCAGCAGCACCCTGAGATCGGCCGCCTTTAGCCGGCCAGTCAGCTGACGATCCAGAGCCCGGAACGCCTCCTCCAGGGTGTCCTCGGAGGTGGAAACCGCTGACAGTTTCTTGCCAACAAGATCGCTGAAGGTGGTAAAATCGATGACGTCTCCAGATTCGGCAGCCACTTCAACGATCATCTCCTGCAATGCGCCGTGGGTTGCATGCTGGCTGGTAATTTTGGCTGCAATGTGTTTCGATTCGAATCCTGTCCTACAATCTCTAAAAAGCTCGTCGTTTTTGCTTTTTCTGTCCTACTGTCCCCCTCTCCCCTCCTCCTCTCTCTCCCCTCCTCCTCTCTCTCCCCTCCTCCTCTCTCTCCCCTCCTCCTCTCTCTCCCCTCCTCCTCTCTCTCCCCTCCTCCTCTCTCTCCCCTCCTCCTCTCTCTCCCCTCCTCCTCTCTCTCCCCTCCTCCTCTCTCTCCCCTCCTCCTCTCTCTCCCCTCCTCCTCTCTCTCCCCTCCTCCTCTCTCTCCCCTCCTCCTCTCTCTCCCCTCCTCCTCTCTCTCCCCTCCTCCTCTCTCTCCCCTCCTCCTCTCTCTCCCCTCCTCCTCTCTCTCCCCTCCTCCTCTATCTATCTTCTATCTATCCTCTATCTATCCAGCTGTACTCTTTATCCTTTATCTCTTCTCCTTTCTCTTTTCTCTCCTCTCCTGTACTCTCTCTCCTCTCATTCCTCCTCTCTCCTCTCTCTTCTATCTCATCTCCCGTTCCATCATCTTTCTACCCTTCACTGTCCCCTCTATCATGCCCTCCTCGCCACTCCCCCATGCCATCTCACAGCTCTCATTTTTCTCTTCTCTTCTCGATCAATTTTTTTATTCTCATCTTCGCTAATCAGTTTTCATTAGTTCGATCATTGCCTTAGTATACTAATGTTCTAAGAAGCTTAGAATCTTAGAACCCTTATCAACTTAATCAGAACGGGTATAATAAGTATACTTCTCGACTTTTTATTAACTTCTTGTCAACAATATCAAAGGCAAGAAGTAGACAAAAATCTGGCATGATATACTCGTAGAACAATTTCCTCATTAATCGTCGTCTGTCACAAAATCTCTCACCTGGACATCCTTATTAGAAGGATTATATCCCAGAGCGCGCAACAGTCGGCCCAGTGACTCGGTTGGCACCTGGCCTAGGCCCTGCTTATCGAATAGAGCGAACACCTCCTTGCATTCTGCTATTTGCTCGTCTGTTAAACTGTCGGACATGGCGACTATATCTTATTTAATAGCGATAAGCGACAGCTATTTGATGTAAAACCTTTTAGCCGCCTGTTGATATAGTATAGCAGAAAAGCGTCGTTAGTCACCTATGGCAACTAGTGGTTTAAGTGAATAATATAGTTGCACTCACCGGAGTGTAGGAAAAGGAGAGAGAGGAGAGAGAGAAGAGATATGGTGGAGCAGAAAATTGGTTGTGTGCCTGTGTGCACATTCTTTCATAAAAAAAGGCTTAATATAAATTAGCTTATTTACTCATTCTTGCACCATGCAAGCACGTACCTCCATACCTGTACATACAATTGATACTGGGTAAAATAAGCCCGGCTACGAATCAAATCGGACCTAGAAAATATTTTCAGCGACATCGAATTTAGTATAAAAATATTTTATACTGTTATACTATTTACAGTTCAACGATATTTACTCGTACAATAGAACTAACAAGCCATTTTGCCGCTAGTTTTTATATATTTTTTGGCAGCGCCCGAATGCTAACAGCGTTGAGTGGTGACTGATTGGTTGACAGACAAGACGATGGTGTACTAGCAGTGCTAATTCGTGTATAGGAGTGTATAATGAAATACACTAGCACTTATGGAAAAAAATCTGACCTTCGGCCAGAACCATTGAATATCTCGACGGTCTGACGAATTGATTCTTGTTTCAGAAGATGCGCAACAAAAAATTGGCCCATGTTCTTGAGTTTTGTGTGCTTGCGTTTGTTCCGCTCGGGTGCAGCACAAAAAATTGTCAGGGGGAATTACCCCTATTGGTAGATCTACTGTAAAATTAGTCACTATATTTAACAAAGTCACTGAATGTACATGGTTAACTATACATAATCACAAGTAAAATGTGATTTGTCCGACCAACCGTTTTCTAAATGTGTTTATCGGTTTTCTTAATGTGTTTACCAGTATTCTAAATGTGTCTAAAAGTTTTCTAAGTGTGTTTACCAGTATTCTAAATGTGTCTAAAAGTTTTCTAAGTGTGTTTACCAGTATTCTAAATGTGTCTAAAAGTTTTCTAAGTGTGTTTAACAGTTTTCTAAATGTGTTTAACAGTTTTCTAAATGTGTTTAACAGTTTTCTAAATGTGTTTAACAGTTTTCTAAATGTGTTTAACAGTTTTCTAAATGTGTTTAACAGTTTTCTAAATGTGTTTAACAGTTTTCTAAATGTGTTAAACCGTTTTCTAAATGCGTTAAACCGTTTTCTAAATGCGTTAAATAGTTTTCTAAAGTGTAAATCGTTTTTCTAAATGCTTCCAAAAGTTTTCTAATTGTGTCCTAGCACACAGTAAATGTTCTGAACTCAATCCTTGCAATATATTAAACTGTCGCAACTAAAATTAATGGCAACTAGACGAGCTAATAACGAACTATTCATGATCGATAAGTTTTCTTACATTCCTATGCAAGCTATTTCAGCTCTCAGGCAAAGCCAAGGTGAAACTGCCGCTATAGGCTGAGAAACTTCAAGTCAGGTTGTCAAGAATAATTGAGCGTTAGCATGCGACGCATCTAAGTCTTGTTTTATTCAAGCTACTTTTGCTACAGCTGAAGCAATAATTTCTGGGTGGAACAGGTTAATTAGGTAGGACTTTCTTAGAAGCAAAATTATTTCCAAGAAAAATTATAGGTGTGCTCCCAAAATATGACACAGAACAGAAATAACCTGCATGCTAAGGACACAATAGGATAGAACAGGATAGAACAGGATATAAAATGATATAGAACAGAATAGAGCAAGATAGAACTGGATAGAACAGGATAGAACTGGATAGAACAGGATAGAACTGGATAGAACAGGATAGAACTGGATAGAACAGGATAGAACAGGATAGAACAGAATAGAGCAAGATAGAACAGGATAGAACAGGATAGAACAGGATAGAACAGGATAGAACAGGATAGAACAGGATAGAACAGGATAGAACAGGATAGAACAGAATAGAGCAAGATAGAACAGGATAGAACAGGATAGAACAGGATAGAACAGGATAGAACAGGATAGAACAGGATAGAACAGGATAGAACAGGATAGAACAGGATAGAACAGGATAGAACATGATAGAACAGGATAGAACAGGATAGAACAGGATGTGGCTCAGGACAGACGCACCGACAGAGCAAGCAGAAAATGATCAATAACCTATCTTTATCAGCGAGATCTGCTAGACTGGATGGAATCCGTCCACTGCTTTATCGCTACACTCCTTAGCTCTTCTCTGGACCAATCAGAACCGACCTAGAAACTGCACTGGAGAAGCCAGAGATATAGCACACTTACAGCTACGATGAAAATCTCCCGTCTCGAATCGCTCGCATAGCAACTGAACTGTTCTCAAGCATCCCTATGACGACCGAGACTAGCTACTCAATCATTCTGGCCGGCAACTCAACTCACGAATGCGAAAATGCCAGCCTCTACAATGCTGCCTACATGCGCAGCCATTGGGCTCTCGGGATCTACTTCCCCGCTGTCATCTGCCTGGCCGGAGTCAACTGTCTGCTCAACCTGCTCAGCTGCGCCGTATTCCTACGGCTGAGGCCCCGGCTGGCCTTCCATCGCCTACTACGGTCGCTGTCTATGGCCGAAGCTGCCTTTCAAGCGGTGTTCGCCGTCAACCAGATCCTCATCTTCGCCATGGACAGTAACTCGCTGCGATTGCCCAGCCAAACTGCTGCCAGCGCTGTGGCCGGACTGTTGACATGCACCGTTGCCATGGGAACCGCGCTGCACATCCTCCGCAATTGGACAGTGGTGGCCATCAGCTATTTCCGATGCGCCCTCATTGCCGTCTGCGCTGCTGGTGGAACTAGCGGAGCATCGGGCGCCGACATCGGGCGTCGGGCCAGGCAGCACCTGACGCTGGCGGCCTGTCTCAGCTGCCTGGTGGCGGTGCCACGAATTTTCGAATTTCGCGTCGTCGTGTGCACCGCCGACCAGCGGGTCAGCCATCTGGACGCCCAGCTCAACGAGTCAGCTGCCTATCGATTTCTCTACCTGGGAGTAGCGCTGTTCGTCTTCCAGAGCTGCGGCCCGTGCCTGTGCCTCGTCGGCTGCAGCCTCCGCTTGCTGCGCAGCCTCCTGGCTCAACGCCGTCTGCGGGCCGCCCTGCTGAAGCGGCACCAGCTACGGCGTCGAGATCGTCTAGCCGGACGCTCCGGCGATCGTTTCGCCGCCAGGAATCGAACCGTGGCCTGTCTTTGCCTGGCTTTTCTAGCCTGCGAATGGCCCACGGTGTTGAAGTGCTTCGATCCGGCCAACGGCGGCGGCGGCGGCGGCGGCGGCGGCGGCGACGGTGGAGGCGAGGGCGCCAGCGACAGCTTTGTGATCGTCGGCTGGAACACAATCGGCTATTTAGCCAACCTTGCCACCAGCCTGGACTCCAGCATCAACATCCTGGTGTACTACGTGTCCTACGAAGGCTTCAGAGCCGAACTGTGCCGCATTCTCAGTGGAATGCTCGGCGCATTGCTAGCAGCTCGTCGAACGAACGCCAACGAAGCTGGTCTCTCCACCGACGCTGGCAGAGGCGGAGGCGGTGGCAACAGCGCGGATGACGATGCGAGCAGTTGGAGGCGACATTGCCTGGTGAGAAGAAAAATTGTGGACTTTTGAAATTGGGATGGGGATCAGAATAGAGACTAGCATTAGACATCCGGATAGTCAGAAGGGAAGAGAGAGGGAGAGAGTGAGTGAAAAAGGGAGAGGAAGAGAGAGGGAGAGGAAGAGAGAGGGAGAGGAAGAGAAAGGGAGAGGAAGAGAGAGGGAGAGGAATAGAAAGGGAGAGGGAGAGCGGAAGAGAGGAGAGAGGACACTGCATATTGAATTTCAAAAATCTAATGTTGGAATCGATTCCGATATGTATCGAGAAAATTGAAATCCGGATTCGAACCAAGGCAACTCCAGACGCGTTTCGCTCTTGTTGGAGCTCATCAATAGAGAGGAAGATAGAGAGGGAGAGAGAGAGAGAGAGGGAGAGATCAAGAACGGTAAATCATGGAAAAAAGCTAGTTTAGATGGAAAAAATTAATTAATTATTTATCTTTGTTACTAAAAAAGAGAGTGGATTTTGCAGAAGAAACACGTTCTAATTTCCATGGCCTTTTAATAAAATAATAAGCATGCATATCAGGCGATCTCCTGTCTAACAGCTGACACTCCTGTCTAACAGCTGACACTCCTGTCTAACAGCTGACACTCCTGTCTAACAGTTTACACTCCTGTCTAACAGTTTACACTCCTGTCTAACAGTTTACACTCCTGTCTAACAGCTGACACTCCTGACTAACAGTTTACACTCCTGTCTAACAGTTTGCACTCCTGTCTAACAGTTTACACTCCTGTCTAACAGCTTACAGTCCTGTCTAACAGTTTACACTCATGTCTAACAGTTTACACTCCTGTCTAACAGCCTACACTCCTGTCTAACAGTTTACACTCCTGTCTAACAGCTGACACTCCTGTCTAACAGCTGACACTCCTGTCTAACAGTTTACACTCCTGTCTAACAGTTTACACTCCTGTCTAACAGTTTACACTCCTGACTAACAGTTTACACTCCTGACTAACAGCTGACACTCCTGTCTAACAGTTTACACTCCTGTCTAACAGTTTACACTCCTGTCTAACAGTTTACACTCCTGTCTAACAGCTGACACTCCTGACTAACAGTTTACACTCCTGTCTAACAGTTTGCACTCCTGTCTAACAGTTTACACTCCTGTCTAACAGCTTACAGTCCTGTCTAACAGCTGACACTCCTGACTAACAGTTTACACTCCTGTCTAACAGCCTACACTCCTGTCTAACAGTTTACACTCCTGTCTAACAGTTTACACTCCTGACTAACAGTTTACACTCCTGACTAACAGCTGACACTCCTGCCTAACAGTTTACACTCCTGTCTAACAGTTTACACTCCTGTCTAACAGTTTACACTCCTGTCTAACAGCTGACACTCCTGACTAACAGTTTACACTCCTGTCTAACAGTTTACACTCCTGTCTAACAGCTTACAGTCCTGTCTAACAGTTTACACTCATGTCTAACAGATTACACTCCTGTCTAACAGCTGACACTCCTGTCTAACAGTTTACACTCCTGTCTAACAGTTTACACTCCTGACTAACAGTTTACACTCCTGCCTGACAGCTGACACTCCTGACAAACAGCTGACACTCCTGTCTAACAGTTTACACTCCTGACTAATAGCTGACACTCCTGACTAATAGCTGACACTCCTGTCTAACAGCTGACACTCCTGCCTAACAGCTGACACTCCTGTCTAACAGCTGACACTCCTGCCTAACAGCCTACACTCCTGTCTAACAGCTGACACTCCTGTCTAACAGTTTACACTCCTGACTAATAGCTGACACTCCTGACTAATAGCTGACACTCCTGTCTAACAGCTGACACTCCTGCCTAACAGCTGACACTCCTGTCTAACAGCTGACACTCCTGCCTAACAGCTGACACTCCTGTCTAACAGCTGACACTCCTGACTAACAGCTGACACTCCTGTCTAACAGTTTGCGCTTCTGACAAACAGATTACACTCCTGACTAATAGTTTACACTCTTATCTAACAGATTACACACCTGTCTAACAGATTGCACACCTGTTACACACCTAAAATTTAGCCCCCTATCCGTCTAACACGCTCGCATATCTAACAGTTGTTCGCTAATAAACAATGATTTTTTCCAGACCGTAGCCGGTCAGCCCACTGCGACCTGCAGCAGTTCAGCCATAGACAGTGTACTAGATGAGGCCATCTACAAGCGACTCGATACAGATAATGAGGACGCCCAGCTAAATCCGCCTGCTAATCCAGCCGATAATCCTACCGATCCAAATCAGCGAGAAACAACCAGTAGCAGCCATTGTGCTCCGAATGCGATCGCTTCGGTTGAACTGACGATGATGCTGGCAGATATTACCGAGAATGCCCGCTATGAATCTTTTACTTGATAGCAGTTGCTGTAAGCAGAACTTGGTAGAGCTGACTAATAATGATTCACTACAGTCTGTGTAAAACAGGGCAATTGCTTCAACTTATCCTCTTCCTCACTCTACAGCTCCCCCCTCCTCTCTATCCCAACTCTACCGCTCTCCTCCCCTATCCCAACTCTACCGCTCTCCTCCCCTATCACAACTCTACCGCTCTCCTCCTCTATCCCAACTCTACCGCTCTCCTCCCCTATCCCAACTCTACCGCTCTCCTCCCCTATCCCAACTCTACCGCTCTCCTCCCCTATCCCAACTCTACCGCTCTCCTCCCCTATCACAACTCTACCGCTCTCCTCCCCTATCCCAACTCTACCGCTCTCCTCCCCTATCCCAACTCTACCGCTCTCCTCCCCTATCCCAACTCTACCGCTCTCCTCCCCTATCCCAACTCTACCGCTCTCCTCCCCTATCCCAACTCTACCGCTCTCCTCCCCTATCCCAACTCTACCGCTCTCCTCCCCTATCCCAACTCTACCGCTCTCCTCCCCTATCCCAACTCTACCGCTCTCCTCCCCTATCCCAACTCTACCGCTCTCCTCCCCTATCCCAACTCTACCGCTCTCCTCCCCTATCCCAACTCTACCGCTCTCCTCCCCTATCCCAACTCTACCGCTCTCCTCCCCTATCCCAACTCTACCGCTCTCCTCCCCTATCCCAACTCTACCGCTCTCCTCCCCTATCCCAACTCTACCGCTCTCCTCCCCTATCCCAACTCTACCGCTCTCCTCCCCTATCCCAACTCTACCGCTCTCCTCCCCTATCCCAACTCTACCGCTCTCCTCCCCTATCCCAACTCTACCGCTCTCCTCCCCTATCCCAACTCTACCGCTCTCCTCCCCTATCACAACTCTACCGCTCTCCTCCCCTATCCCAACTCTACCGCTCTCCTCCCCTATCCCAACTCTACCGCTTTCCTCCCCTATCCCAACTCCACCTCTCTTACTCTTGTAGAGCCAGAGTACGCGTAAATATTGAACGCGATAATTTCTTATAGTCAAATGAATTGCCGACAAAATACACTTGAGGCTGGCAGCAAAGCAGCTAATCTTATTTTATAGGCATAAAATGATGGTCCATATGAGTTGAATTCCCTAAGGAACCCAAAATGACTGCCCCGATTCTCTGTATTAGGGCTATGCTTGCAAGCATAGAATGCAATAATTAAGCATTTTTAAAGCCCTAAAAGCAGAGGCCACAGAAATTCAAAAAGAGACTTGCCACCAGTCTGTTCTTTGAATTTTGCGAAGTCTAGAATGACTCCAAGAAAGGACCATCGCCACATGTATGTATTTATACCTTTATAGCCTTGTCTATTTGTCTGTTAGTCAACAAGTCAACGTGTTGTAACGTTTGTCTAACCGTTCTTTATCTTTGTCGAACACGTTGAACTCCATGTCTAACTCGTTATACTTCACGTCTAACACGTTTCAATTCACGTCTAACACTTTACAGTCAATTTCTAACACGTTGAACTCCGGCATGTCTAACACGTTTCAATTCACGTCTAACACGTTACAATCCACGTCTAACACGTTAAACTCCATGTCTTACAAGTTCCAATCCATGTCTAACACGTTCCAATCCATGTCTAACACGTTCCAATCCATGTCTAACACGTTGAACTCCATGTCTTACACGTTGAACTCCATGTCTTACACGTTCCAATCCATGTCTAACACGTTACAATCCATGTCTTACACGTTGAACTCCATGTCTTACACGTTCCAATCCATGTCTAACACGTTACAATCCATGTCTTACACGTTGAACTCCAAGTCTTACACGTTACAATCCATGTCTAACACGTTCCAATCCATGTCTAACACGTTACAATCCATGTCTAACACGTTGAACTCCGGCATATCTAACACGTTCCAATCCATGTCTAACACGTTACAATCCATGTCTAACACGTTGAACTCCATGTCTTACACGTTGAACTCCATGTCTTACACGTTGAACTCCAAGTCTTACACGTTCCAATCCATGTCTAACACGTTACAATCCATGTCTAACACGTTACAATCCATGTCTAACACGTTGAACTCCGGCATGTCTAACACGTTCCAATCCATGTCTAACACGTTACAATCCATGTCTAACACGTTACAATCCATGTCTTACACGTTGAACTCCATGTCTTACACATTGAACTCCATGTCTAACACGTTTCAATTCACTCTAACACGTTACAAATCATGTCTTACACGTTGAACTCCATGTCTAACACGGTCCAATCCATGTCTAACACGTTCCAATCCATGTCTAACAAGTTGAACTCCATGTCTTACACGTTGAACTCCATGTCTTACACGTTGAACTCCAAGTCTTACACGTTCCAATCCATGTCTAACACGTTACAATCCATGTCTAACACGTTCCAATCCATGTCTAACACGTTACAATCCATGTCTAACACGTTACAATCCATGTCTAACACGTTGAACTCCGGCATGTCTAACACGTTCCAATCCATGTCTAACACGTTACAATCCATGTCTAACACGTTCCAATCCATGTCTACGATGTTTACAATATTGTACAATATACCTGGCTGTCTGTTTGTCCGCCAGTCATATGTTTTCGTCAGATTTTAAGGTTAATTAAAACCAGAAAAAATACACTAAAACAGAGAGACGATTCTCGTTTTCATTTTCAAATATTTAATTCAACGCGACTAAAGAGGAGCCTCGTAACGAATGTCTTACATATTTCAATGAGTAGATCAAACACTTCGTATTTTATTTATTGTGTTACTTACGTATTAAATATAATTACAACAAAATAGCACTAGGCCAAGATTATTACAATGGTCGTTACCCTTAAACTATAAGCTTATAAGCCTTCGATAAGCCTAGATAATGAAGTAGTGATTTTATTAATTCAACTATACGTTGGGCCTAAGGAAAACAGGTGTAAAAATGTAACAAATTAACTGTAAAAAAGTGACAGCAAGTAACACCGGACACAATGGTAAAATTTACAGCGACTTAAAAAATGTGTGTCTTATGAACAAAAAAAGACCGGAAAAAATAGAAAAAAACATTACAAATTTATAGTTTCATTGGATTAAGCAATGAAAAACTTATGCTTTTTTACGATATTTTCTTAAACGCTTGGCAAACAAATGTAAAAAAAGCATTAGTCACTGCTGCTGCTGCTGTTGCTGTCGCATATAATATATTATTATTGAGATCATGTGAGCTTCAAAGCTGGAAAACTATTAAAAGAAACATTTGACACACTCTTAATCTACCAATAACTGCTGCTTTAGTAGCAAAGCAGCTACTAATCTCCTCCCCTATCCCAACTCTACCGCTCTCCTCCCCAATCCCAACTCTACCGCTCTCCTCCCCTATCCCAACTCTACCGCTCTCCTCCCCTATCCCAACTCTACCGCTCCCCCTCCTCTCTATCCCAACTCTACCGCTCCCCCTCCTCTCTATCCCAACTCTACCGCTCTGAGTATATAATAATAACCGCTACGATAGAGAGGATCAGAGAGCAGGGGATCAGATTGCAGGGGATCAGAGTGCGGGGGATCAAAGTTAGTGCGCACAGAAACATGTTGTTTAGGTTAATAAAAAAATAGCACAATTATTATGGGGAAAAAACAAATATTTTATGTTTAGGTGGCATTGAGTTACTCATTTATGAAATAGAAAAACAGCAACAGAGTTTTATTTTAGTCTAGATGATTGGTTTACCTGTCTTTTCAAAAGCAAAATACGCATAGAGCGAATTGAAAACAGTTCAGAGAACGACTTATAGACTTTCAGAAATTGACAAATTGATTGATTGATTGATTGATTGATTGATTGATTGGTAGGCTGTCTGATCTGAGAATTAACTACTAAATAAATCAACTGAAAACAACAAAATTTATCAAACAACTTAACAAAAAGGAATCTATATCGATTAACTGACAAACAAGAAGGGGGGTGAGTGGCAGAGGGGTGAACGCGTTTGCCTCTCGCACCACGGGTCCCTGAGCTCGATTCCGCGGCGAGGCCACTTTCATTTGGGGCTCAGTCGCGGAGAGAAGGCTTGGGGGCTTGTCGTGCAATTGACGTCCATGAGGGCCAACCTCCAAGGCACAATGAAAGTGTACACTGCCTGACAATGTGAAAGTCCGGGCCTGCGTACAGTATCTGTGCGAGTGTGCTCAGGAGTCAGCGGAATGGGCAGAATTGCCTCCTCGCTGGCTGCGGGTCTAGTGTCACAAAATGATGTGCCACTGCTATTATTAACCGACATAGTGACCAACCAGTAAATAAACCAACTGATTTTTCCATTGCCTAATGGAAAATTGATCAATCAATCAATTTATCAATTATCAATCACTAAACACGGAAACGGTTTGATAGACAATCAATTAACCGACCTACATCGGCGCCGGTGTCGGCGTTGGCGGCGTCACTGACAACTGCCGCCCGCCGCTGCCACTGTAGCAACCGTCGCCATCTTCGGCATCCTCGACGTTGCTGTCAGCATTGTCGCCATCGTTGTCTGGCCGATCCAGAACTGGTAGGCTGAGCACTGACCGGCACCAGTCCTCGGACGGGTCACCAGGTCGCCAAGGGCACCAGGCCCAGTGCAGGGCCAGCAGGTCGACGGTGGCCAAACCGGGCGCGGCGGATGTCGAGCCGACAGAGGCGTCGTCCAGAGCTTCAAGCCGAGGTCGTTTTCCGCCGCTGCCGGATTCATCGCCAGAGCCCAGGATGAACGAAGCGGCAACATCGGATTGGGCAATGGAGCGCCTGTCACTATCGGCGTTGGTCATTGTGGACCAGTTGTCCGGATCGCCGCATTGACTGCCACCACCTCCGCTGGCAGTCGATGATGGCGGCAGATTCAATAGCGACAGAGCAAAGTTTGAAGGCGGAGTTGGCTGCTGCTGCTGCTGTTGCTGCTGGTCAATGTCCTGCAACTGATTAGCTATATCGCCGGCCGATAAGTTTGACACTGTACTGCCAGCTACTGACTGCACTTCGTCAAGATCACGAATCTGCGGGATGTTTTACAGTGGTCAATGCCACAATTTATTCGTTACAGAATGGTCAATGCCACAGTTCATTAGTTACAGAATGGTCATTGCCACAGTTCATTAGTTACAGAATGGTCATTGCCACAGTTCATTAGTTACAGAATGGTCATTGCCACAGTTCATTAGATACAGAATGGTCATTGCCACAGTTCATTAGTTACAGAATGGTCATTGCCACAGTTCATTAGTTACAGAATGGTCATTGCCACAGTTCATTAGTTACAGAATGGTCATTGCCACAGTTCATTAGCTACAGAATGGTCATTGCCACAGTTCATTAGATACAGAATGGTCATTGCCACAGTTCATTAGTTACAGAATGGTCATTGCCACAGTTCATTAGTTACAGAATGGTCATTGCCACAGTTCATTAGTTACAGAATGGTCATTGCCACAGTTCATTAGCTACAGAATGGTCATTGCCACAGTTCATTAGATACAGAATGGTCATTGCCACAGTTCATTAGTTACAGAATGGTCATTGCCACAGTTCATTAGTTACAGAATGGTCATTGCCACAGTTCATTAGTTACAGAATGGTCATTGCCACAGTTCATTAGTTACAGAATGGTCATTGCCACAGTTCATTAGTTATAGAATTTCATTGAAAGCCAATTTCGATGATAACTGTTTAAAGATAGAATTTAAATTCTTGCTAATAGATACCAGGCTAGAAGACTAGAAGAAAAAACAAAGTTTCCGCCATGGCTACAGATCCTTACTTAATCTCCAGTTGCCATAATGGGAGAATATATGTAATTTCCTGAAGATAGCCTAGTGCTGCTGTGCTTGGGAAATTAAATAGGAAATCCCAATTATTTATCTGATCGATGCGGATTTTAGTCATCCTGCCAACTGATGTGAATGGAAGAGAAATTCCCCTCGTGCGTAACTATTTTGTCAACTATTTTCTTTGAAAACACGACACAATGGAGCCACGAACTCGTAAAAATGGGTTCACAGCCAGGAAGATCTGGTTGAGAATTCAATCAAAAAGTGAAGGGAATCAAAAACTGTACTGGGGTTCAAAGAGAGGATTCGATTGAATAGAGGATAAGAAAATTTGGGTGATCAGAAGGTGAAGCAGAACTCAGAAGGGGATCAAAGTGAAGGGGATCAGAGTGAAGGGGGTCAGAGTGCTGGGGATCAGAGAGCTGGGGATCAGAGAGCAGGGGATCAAAGAGCAGGGGATCAGAGAGCTGGGGATCAGAGAACAGGGGATCAGAGTGCAGGGGATCAGAGTGCAGGAGATCAGAGTGCAGGGGATCAGAGTGCAGGAGATCAGAGAGGGGATCAGGGAGTGAATTTGATCAGGCTTACCGAGGCGGCCTCGCTGCCAGCATTGCTAATCAGAGACCAATCGGAAACGCTGTGCTGCTTCTTGGCAAACAGCAGCTGCCTATTGATGATCATCTCAGTCAGGGCGTAGCTGGGAGCTGGCATTCCCCCGCTGCCGCTGCTACCGACACCAGCAGCTGCACCAAGCGACATGCCGGCTTCTACGCCGTCGGACAAGGAGGCGTCGTCGATGACAACGGCGGTGGCGCTAGCCTGCTGCTGCTGTTGCTGGCCCTGTGCCGACAGCTGCTGCTGTTGCTGCTGATGCTCCATGCCGCGGTTGAGGCTCCAAAGGCCGACTCGACGCTGGCAGAAGCAGCAGCAGATTAGACGACTGCGAGCTAAGGCACCCTGGTCAGGCTGGTCAGGGCACCATCCGGCGATGGCCAGCAGGCAGCAGCGATGGCGGACATCCTCGGGCAGGGACAGTAGGCAGTCACTGCGGCTGCGCACGAACTCAATGAGGTCGCGAGCCACTGTGCACTAAAAATATTGGCGCCAGGTTTTGCAGAGCTGATTGGGGCGAAAATCTACCTAATTAAGATGACAGTCTACCTATTTCAGTTGACAATCTACCTATTTCAGTTGACAATCTACCTATTTCAGTTGACAATCTACCTATTTCAGTTGACAATCTACCTATTTCGGTTGACAATCTACCTATTTCAGTTGACAATCTACCTATTTCAGTTGACAATCTACCTATTTCAGTTGACAATCTACCTATTTTAGTTGACAATCTACCTATTTCAGTTGACAATCTACCTATTTCAGTTGACAATCTACCTATTTTAGTTGACAATCTACCTATTTCAGTTGACAATCTACCTATTTCAGTTGACAATCTACCTATTTTAGTTGAAAATCTACCTATTTTAGTTGACAATCTACCTATTTCAGTTGACAATCTACCTATTTTAGTTGACAATCTACATATTTTAGTTAACAATCTACCTATTTTAGTTGACAATCTACCTATTTAAGTTGACAATCTACCTATTCAGTTGACAATCTAAATATTCAGTTGACAATCTACCGACTTAGTAGACTGATTCAAGTCTACAAATATATTTCTATCAGTATTAACTGCATGTACTGTTATTATATTAACTGCATGTACTGTTATTATATTAACTGCATGTACTGTTATTATATTAACTGCATGTACTGTTATTATATTAACTGCATGTACTGTTATTAAATTAACTGCATGTACTGTTATTATATTAACTGATCGATAATGTACGAAGTGTACCCAATGACATTTACTAAATACCAACCTGCAGCGCAAACCGAACATTGGAGTTGACAGCGGAGCAAATTGGAGCCAGACTTCCGCTGATTTTCAAGAAGGCACGCAGGTCGGCTTCGGGATCAGTGAAGGGCAAAAGTGGAGTGTCGTCTGGAAGGTTCAAATGAAGGTCAAGACGCGCCTTCGAGTATAAATTTGCGTGAAGTAGCAAAAAATTTCACCCAATTACTGAAAATAACTAATTCTAAATATCTCACAGAAATGTTAAATATATCATCCATGAGAAAACACATTCCAAACACCATCTATGAGAAAACACATTCCAAACCTCATCCATGAGAAAACACATTCCAAATCCCAGCCATGAGAAAACACATTCCAAACCTCATCCATGAGAAACCACATTCCAAACCTCATCCATGAGAAAACACATTCCAAACCTCATCCATGAGAAAACACATTCCAAACCTCATCCATGAGAAAACACATTCCAAACCTCATCCACGAGAAAGCACATTCCAAACGTCATCCATGAGAAAACACATTCCAAACCTCATCCACGAGAAAGCACATTCCAAACGTCATCTATGAGAAAACACATTCCAAACCTCATCCATGAGAAAACACATTCCAAATCCCAGCCATGAGAAAACACATTCTAAATCCCAGTCACGAGAAAACACATTCCAAACCTCATCCATGAGAAAACACATTCCAAATCCCAGCCATGAGAAAACACATTCCAAACCTCATCCATGAGAAAACACATTCCAAACCTCATCCATGAGAAAACACATTCCAAATCCCAGCCATGAGAAAACACATTTTAAACCTCATCTATAAGAAAACACATTCCAAATCCTAGCCATGAGAAAACACATTCCAAATCCCAGCCATGAGAAAACACATTCCAAACCTCATCTATAAGAAAACACATTCCAAACCTCATCCATGAGAAAACACATTCCAAATCCCAGCCATGAGAAAACACATACCAAACCTCATCCATGAGAAAACACATTCCAAACCCCATCCATGAGAAAACACATTCCACATCCCAGCCATGAGAAAACACATTCCAAACCTCATCCATGAGAAAACACATTCCAAATCCCAGCCATGAGAAAACACATTCCAAATCCCAGCCATGAGAAAACACATTTTAAACCTCATCTATAAGAAAACACATTCCAAATCCTAGCCATGAGAAAACACATTCTAAATCCCAGCCATGAGAAAACACATTCCAAACCTCATCTATAAGAAAACACATTCCAAACCTCATCCATGAGAAAACACATTCCAAATCCCAGCCATGAGAAAACACATACCAAACCTCATCCATGAGAAAACACATTCCAAACCCCATCCATGAGAAAACACATTCTAAATCCCAGCCATGAGAAAACACATTCCAAACCTCATCCATGAGAAAACACATTCCAAATCCCAGCCATGAGAAAACACATTCCAAACCTCATCCATGAGAAAACACATTCCAAACCTCATCCATGAGAAAACACATTCCAAATCCCAGCCATGAGAAAACACATTCCAAACCTCATCCATGAGAAAACACATTCCAAACCTCATCCATGAGAAAACACATTCTAAATCCCAGCCATGAGAAAACACATTCCAAACCTCATCCATGAGAAAACACATTCTAAATCCCAGCCATGAGAAAACACATTCCAAACCTCATCTATAAGAAAACACATTCTAAATCCCAGTCACGAGAAAACACATTCCAAATCCCAGCCATGAGAAAACACATTCTAAATCCCAGCCATGAGAAAACACATTCCAAACCTCATCTATAAGAAAACACATTCTAAATCCCAGTCACGAGAAAACACATTCCAAATCCCAGCCATGAGAAAACACATTCTAAATCCCAGCCATGAGAAAACACATTCCAAACCTCATCTATAAGAAAACACATTCTAAATCCCAGTCACGAGAAAACACATTCCAAATCCCAGCCATTTGAAATTTGGAAGCGATCGATACTCGCTCTCTTGTTCACTTTTTTGGAATGAGTTTAAAAACAAGGCCGATGCGTGAAGCGAGCAATGTGTCTATCTGCAGTCCCACGCAGTATTTTGGTCATCTAATTCCAATAGATACACTAAAGCAGAGCGAACCGAAAATACTGAATTATAGCTATAGATACGCAATCAGTATGTCACTTCCTTACCGGGCATTGGGTCGTTCTGCCACGGACAATCATCTGAGTGAGCTCTGGCCAGATTCGTCACCGTGTCCATCAACTGTTGACCAACTAAGAATCGAAATTTGCATCAACATCGTGTAATGAGGTGGCGAGGTGCTCAGACTTAGCTACGTACTATTAAATAAAACTATATAAAAAAAGTTAGTAAAGCTCTTTTCACTCTACTAAATAAGTAGGATAAATGGCTTTATTTATTTATTGGGCATCTCACAACTGTACCATTCTATTCCTCTCACAAGTCTAGCATTCTATTCCTCTCACAAGTCTAGCATTCTATTCCTCTCACAAGTCTAGCATTCTATCCCTCTCACAAGTCTAGCATTCTATTCCTCTCACAAGTCTAGCATTCTATTCCTCTCACAAGTCTAGCATTCTATTCCTCTCACAAGTCTAGCATTCTATTCCTCTCACAAGTCTAGCATTCTATTCCTCTCACAAGTCTAGCATTCTATCCCTCTCACAAGTCTAGCATTCTATTCCTCTCACAAGTCTAGCATTCTATTCCTCTCACAAGTCTAGCATTCTATCCCTCTCACAAGTCTAGCATTCTATTCCTCTCACAAGTCTAGCATTCTATTCCTCTCACAAGTCTAGCATTCTATTCCTCTCACAAGTCTAGCATTCTATTCCTCTCACAAGTCTAGCATTCTATTCCTCTCACAAGTCTAGCATTCTATTCCTCTCACAAGTCTAGCATTCTATCCCTCTCACAAGTCTAGCATTCTATTCCTCTCACAAGTCTACCATTCTATTCCTCTCACAAGTCTAGCATTCTATTCCTCTCACAAGTCTAGCATTCTATTCCTCTCACAAGTCTAGCATTCTATTCCTCTCACAAGTCTAGCATTCTATCCCTCTCACAAGTCTAGCATTCTATTCCTCTCACAAGTCTAGCATTCTATCCCTCTCACAAGTCTAGCATTCTATCCCTTTCACAAGTCTAGCATTCTATTCCTTTCACAAGTCTAGCATTCTATCCCTTTCACAAGTCTAGCATTCTATCCCTTTCACAAGTCTAGCATTCTATTTCTCTCACATGTCTAGCATTCTATTCCTGTCACAACTGTAGCATTCTATTCCTCTCACATGTCTAGCATTCTATTCCTCTCACATGTCTAGAATTTTATTCCTCTCACAAGTCTAGCATTCTATCCCTTTCACAAGTCTAGCATTCTATTCCTCTCACAAGTCTAGCATTCTATTCCTCTCACATGTCTAGCATTCCATTCCTGTATTTTTCGCTCCCCATAACAATCCCCATGGGCCAGCAGGCGCTACTCACAATTATCAGCCGCAGGTGGCGGCAATCTCACGCAGAGTGAAGCACCGCAGGCAACACAGCCAAGAGTGTCTGGCTCCCTGCTGAGCCAGCCGTGTCTTGAGCAGACCAGTGGCGACACTTCGATTGGCTTGTTGGACCAGGGCAGGGACTGCGAAAACAGGAAGGGATTCAAACAAATATATATTTGTAAAGGATCATTTATTTTTTCCACATCCTGAGTTCAAACGAATCATGATACTTACAGCATAGCTCTTTAGTCTAGCCAGAAGTCCAACAACTGTGCGCTCCCTGATAACATCAGACTGTTCCTGTTCTATCTCTTGGGATGAAGATCTACGGAAAAAAACAATAGTTTCAAAAATAAATGATACTATAATTATTTATGACATTTGTATACTTACAATACATTTATAAAAAGAGGTTAGATTAGGATAAAATATAAAATTGGATTGGATAAGGCAATGTAAGTCATTGGCAAAGTTGTTGCTTAGTCAAAATCTACTCTGTAGAATGGCAAAAATTGGATTCTAATGCTAATAATTTATTAAAAGCACATTATAGTATATGGTCATAAACAGACTAAAAATAATTAATTAAAATAGTCATTGTTTTGCTTACTAATGATTAGCATATTAAAACATAACAATTGTTTATTGTTTAAATAGTTTTTATTCGAAATTTAAAACTTGAAAATTTGAAGTGGTATAAGGCCTAATATTAAAATAACTTAATAATTTAAACATAGCACATATTCAATAGGAAAAAACAATCTGAGAACTGCATTCTTTATCCAATGTGCTTCTTGTAAGCTGCTTAATGTCTTTTGCTTCTTATGGTAGCCATCAGATTAACCTTTTTATGGAAGCAATATATAATTGAATAAATTTAAATCATGAAAGCACAAATCAAGAAGGTCCTTTATGACACAAAAGGTAAATTCTTACATATTAATTATATTTTACTATGATTGCTAGAGAAGCTAAATGTTTTGTTTCAATAAGGTAAATAATTAAATCCATATCTCTCAATCAGGTTTAAACTAGAATTCGGGATTTATAAATTTGAGTTATCATTGGATCTCTTTGAAAATTTTAGAACTTATTGTCTCTTCATCTTATAATCATACTATAATGGTGATTGCAACTGTAAACCTAAACAATGGATGATTTTCTATATTTTCAAGAGTGACTTGTTTATTTGTTCTCTTTATTAACTTATCATTTTATTACCTATAAGAAATCCCAACACTCATATTTAATACAGTTTACAATTACAATTACAATTACAATAGTAATTTACAAAAAATTATTTTGCTGTTACCTAGGCCTATCTGCAATTCTGTAGCTAAATTGTACACAAAAATTTAGGCATACATTTCTTTTACTGAAACAGCTAGTCATTGTCTAAGATGAAATCTCAGTTTCACAAATGCCTACCCTCTAAAAATATCACTTTATAGCAACAGTGGTAGGGCATGATGAAGTATAGGATTAGGCACAGTTAGCAAGTTTTAGGCACAAAATGGTAAAAAAAACTAAATAATAATAAACAATAAAAAATCCACAATTCATAAGGCCATTATAATGTGAGGTTTCTGACTGTACCCTATCTGGTCACCACTTGAAGCTACTTTGTGGGGCATTGACACTAGGGGCCTATAAATCAGATAGGTCCCTAGCATGGTAATTTAGTTGCTGTTGCTGCTAGGCTTATGCCTATATGTTGACAGGTCTAACAACTTTGCTAGTCACAGTTGTCCCAAAAACTTGGTTTTAAATTTGTTTTACAAATGTTGAATAGAAAAAAATTGTATGGAGACAGAGTACTGCAAAGCACTTCCATCTCAGGAGCTGTACTAATACCAAAAGACAGTCAATGAAAAGAGAGTTGACAAGAAGACTGTTAGTGAAATACCTTGGAATTGAAATGCCCTGGTACCAAAATGCATATAATCCAAATTATGCATATGATTCTAGAGCATTTGTCCACAGTGATCACATTTGCATTCTGTCGGCCTAGCTCTTTAACATTCATTCAGATAATAAAATTTGGAGTACAAAAACCTACGATTAATAGAAGATATAATACTAGCATGCATAGCAGGTAAAATCTGAAAATTAAAGTATTTACTTACAGTGGCATACTGTCCTCCTGCTTATCATCTATCATCTTAATAGGGCTTTCACTTACTTAACTATGCCAAACTAGGGGCCTACAGTAAATCTAAAACAAAAGATCAGTTCAGTTGAAATATTACAAGATTTTCTAATACTTATCTATGACAATACTAAGTACAGAGACCAGATACTTCGAAATACAAAAGCCTTCAACGTCAAAGGCAAAAACCACTCCACTTGGCTTTAAAGTCAAAGAAATTTGGTAAGATCTAGATAGAGACAGAGACTGCTTAAGACTAAGTAGGCGCTTATGTTTACGTGCACATGCGTCCCGATTAAGGGTCAGCATACGACATCCGAAACTTTAAAGTTTTATTAAACCAGAAAATATGTAGTAATGTAGCAATTAGGCGATAATTTATTTAAATATTAATTTTTAAACTCACTTTTAAAATATTAACAAAAGAAAACAATTTAATATTAGCTAAATGCTTGTTATAAAATGGGTTACTTTTTAAAGTAATTATCTAGAAAGCTGGACGCCTGAATCGCAATGTTCCTTTACTCGTGTGTTGTTTATTTCAATACAATAATTACAGTCCTATTGTTTTGTTTTATCTCCCAAGTTATTATTTCTAACTAAAAAGACTACCCACTCATTTAAACTAAAAGAGAAAAATCAGATAATAGCTATCTGTAGCTATAGCTATAATAAAAAAACTGTTTTTTATAATATGACTTAAGAGCTGTTTATGATTTGTTAATGATATGAAAGCTAAAAAACTGCTAATTATTTGTCACATTTTAATTTATTCAGTTTTTTGCATAATTTATTTAAAACAAGAGTATGGAAAAATAAGAATCAAAATAATTTTGACACTGACCTGCTCTAATTGCCAGGGTCTAATAACTGCAATTGAGTTTAATATCTGCCAGTTTAATAATTAAAATTATAATTATAATTTTGTTTTAAGTCTAAAGCTAAATTGTAAATTATAATTATAATGACTATCAACTAGACATCAGCAGCTTTTAATTCTATATGAAAAGCCAATATATAAAAAAACAACAGCTTCGATACCATAGTAGCCTAGTCTGTTGTGGTGTATTTTGGTCCCTATTGGAATAAATGTCAAAAACCTGAGGATGTACAACACAGGTGTCAAAAATGTGGCTCCAAAGCACAATGGGACAAAAAATGCTATAATAACCTAACCTACAATCTAGGCTTTATAAATAAGAAAAGCTTTACTTTTTTTATTTTGTTTTAAAGCCACCAAATCACAAGCGCGATGCCCTGCAACGCAACGAACACCAAAAAAGTCTGAAAATGTGACTGACAGTTTGGACGAGATTTGTCAACTTATTCCAATAGGGGTTTTGGTGTTTACATGTACCCAAAGTACAAAGTAAAAAATGTTAAAAGTCCTAAGAATCACAATAGCTTTAGACAACAGCAACTTTAAAGTGATGATGACAATACTTTATATATATTTATATAATATATAGTATACTGACATGTAACAGTTACAATTATTATTAATGTTTTTTAGTAAAACACTTATTTACTATTTTTCAGCAAATGCTACGCCTAATTGGGACCAGTGCAAGGTGGATTTCTGTGGCCAATGGTCAACCAAGACTAAGTAGTCTTCTGCAGTCTCATGTTGAGGTAAAAATAATTTTTGAAGTCTATTGTTATATGATGTTGCATTGGAATATGTTTCTACATTAATAGTTCCTGCTGCTTCTAACCAAATAATATGTTTTCTGTTACCTGCATTAAACATCCACAGGCTATCAGTCAGTGCCGCCGCAGCCTACTGAGCTCCAGTTTCGGATGTCCACAAGCTTGGAATTCGCGCCTATCAGCAGCCGAATTCGGTGCAATTGTATCTGGCCTTGATCTTGGCAATGGGTTGCTAAGGGCTCTAGATAGACGCGAACCTGTTGCTCCAGTAGACATTGACGTCTATGTGAACAAATTGGACACATTCGAACTGAACTATTTGCCTTATTTTGCCAATCTAATTGCGAAATTCCGGGCTACCCAAGAGTCACTCGGCAAGCTGGCTTCAACTGATCACGCAATCATTCGCTGCATGCTGTCTATGGGCCAAGCTGAACTGCTAATTGATTGGCTGAGAGACAAATTCACCTACGGAATCTTTCTGGACCAGTATTCCGCCAGTTTGCTCATCGATCACCTGTTGGAGTCTGGAAATGCTAGGCTGGCTGCGCTAGTGGCCTTTGATCACGCTTTGCAGGTGTGTACATGCACTTTCAGATCATTAGTCTAACACCCCAACTCTATGTAACAGCCCAACTCATGTCTAACACCCCAACTCTATGTAACAGCCCAACCCATGTCTAACACCCCAACTCTATTTAGCAACCCAACCCATGTCTAACACCCCATCCTGTCTTCCACCCCAACTCTGTATCAACGCAACTCATGTCTAACACCCCAACCAGTAAAACACCCCAACCTGTTAAACACCCCAACCTGTTTAACACCCCAACCTGTTTAACACCAAAACCTGTCTGACACCCCAACCTGTCTGACACCCCAACCTGTCTAACACCCCAACCTGTCTAACACCCCAACCTGTCTAACACCCCAACCTGTCTAACACCCCAACCTGTCTAACACCCCAACCTGTCTGACACCAAAACCTGTCTGACACCAAAACCTGTCTGACACCCCAACCTGTCTAACACCCCAACCTGTCTAACACCCCAACCTGTCTAACACCCCAACCTGTCTAACACCCCAACCTGTCTAACACCCCATCCTGTCTTCCACCCCAACCTGTCTAACACCCCAACCTGTCTAACACCCCATCCTGTCTTCCACCCCAACTCTGTATCAACGCAACTCATGTCTAACACCCCAACCAGTAAAACACCCCAATCAGTAAAACACCCCAACCTGTTTAACACCCCAACCTGTCTGACACCAAAACCTGTCTGACACCCCAACCTGTCTAACACCCCAACCTGTCTAACACCCCAACCTGTCTGACACCAAAACCTGTCTGACACCCCAACCTGTCTAACACCCCAACCTGTCTAACACCCCAACCTGTCTGACACCAAAACCTGTCTGACACCCCAACCTGTCTGACACCAAAACCTGTCTGACACCCCAACCTGTCTAACACCCCAACCTGTCTAACACCCCAACCTGTCTAACACCCCAACCTGTCTGACACCAAAACCTGTCTGACACCCCAACCTGTCTGACACCAAAACCTGTCTGACACCCCAACCTGTCTAACACCCCAACCTGTCTAACACCCCAACCTGTCTAACACGCTTTCAATCTCAGGATCAGCCCTCAGACGGCTGGTTGTGCAACGGGATGATGCTGCTAGCTACTGTCAGCCGTGCCTCCGAGCAGCTCTCTGAATGGACCTCGGTGTCTCCCAACGCTTCCGACGAAGCCGCGGCGGCTGCCGACGAAGAAGACGACGACGACAGTCCGGACACGAAACACGTCATCGTTGATTACATTCGCCGGCCTAACTACGACGGTCACTTTGATCTTGACGAGGAGCGGCTCCAGTTTGGCTGCACAATTGCCTGTCTGGGCCGCCGCCTGATGGCCGAATGGCCAACGCAGCCAGCTGGTCTGGCCTGCCAGCTTCTGGGCTCGGCTGCCGGCGAAAAGCCCGACGCTTTGTTGGATCTACTTCGCCGACAGTCGCAGCATCAGCAGCGCCAATTGCCAGTTCTGTCGGCGTCCACAATTGAGACTATTGACGCGTTGCTAGCCTCTGCGCGTTGCCTTGGCAACGCTATCAGCGTTAATGAACCGGGCAAGCGACCGCTGTGCAGACCGGAGTCGATTGAGGAGGCCAGAGCGGCAATTAGAGCTCTGCCAACTAACAAGGTTTGTGCCTATAATGCCACTGGCATGCTCTCATTTTCAGACTGAGTCTCTACCCCTCCTTATCCTCTCTTCTCCCTTTCTTCTTTGATTTCCTTCTCTTCTCTTCGTCTGTCCTCCGTTCATTCTGTTCCGCCCTAATTGTCTTCGCTTCGATTCCCTTCATACTCTCATTTCCCCATTCTAACCGGTATTTCTATACTTGGAGTCGAGAGCACAATCGATAACAAAATCTTTCACACAGGACACCACCGCCTGGAATGTCGAATTATCGACATTCGCGCGTCGCCTTGTGGCTGAACACGAGGCCAAGACTGCCGCTCGTTTGGCGTCGCTCTACGCCGAATTTGCCAGCGTCCGATTGGCTGAGCTGCGCAGCCACGGCGATTGGCTAAGAAGGAGGCGCCTATTCCAGGATGTCAAGTCCCGGCTAGACAGTCTAGTTGGCGAACAGGTTAGCGCATATGTTTCTTTTTCGTAAGATTAAGCTGACAACTATAACCTCATTATCCTGCATCGTTAACTACACCGCAGGAGTTCCTGACTGCGTTCGATCGCGAATCCGAGATTCGCTACGCGGCTTGGCTAGCTCCTAGAACACGCGCCGAGGCTGGCATCACCTCGGCCAAGATCTGGGCGGAGGACATTGCCAATACCGACAGAATGCTTGAGGCCGCTAGCGAAGCGGCCGCACGCGGCGGCGGCAAGCAGCAGACAGCTGCGGCAGCCATGCTCAGACGTTCGGCTGTCACCAAGGAGAAATTCCGACCTTTGAAAGACCTTTGACATGTTCAGTCAGTGAAAGGTTTTTTCGGCTGCTTATTGTTGGTTTAGCTCGTACAGCCTGCTATAAAATTATATAGACTTTCCCAATTAAGTGCTTATGCTACCATCGTCTAGTTTTTGTGAATACAATTCAAACAAGCTTAACTGTTTTTGGCATTTTTCTATGTTAGGCAAACATTTGTAGCATCTGCATTGCGTAGGTTTTGTTTTGACAAAACTTGCACGAACCAACACGAAAATATTTTCAACGCATTCGACTTTTCTCTTCTTAATTTATCGCGATGATCAGGCGATCCATCTTTTAGGGGGATTTTTAAATGCTAAGAAGTAGCGTATAAGTTCACGTGTTCAATACTGCTGTTGATTTAGAGAGTACAATATAAAAAAAACGAAAAGCAACCCACTATTTTATTATTCGTTAATTTAAATACAATAAAAGAAAAAATCGATTTCACCAAATAACGAGATAAGATGGTAATGAGAATGAATATGTAATATTTGACAAATAATCCTAGACAAACATACTTGGCTTGTCATTATCAATACAGGATTTAAAGCTAGGTTCTGGAGAGGTTGTGGGCAATCTTTCGCCATGTGATTTACATGGCCGAACAGCTTCTCTGCGACTTTAGCGTGTTCCTTCCTCCCTTGCGGGTGAAGCCAGCCAGTCATTGGCCCACCGGCCTCGTAATCAAAGCGCAGAACTCTTTGCGGAGGCCCCCCATTGTAAGACGCGGAATTTCTATGGTAAGTCCTGCTATAAGGCTGGAAATAATCTGGAGGCTGTGGTGGCGCCTCTGGCCTGTACTGTTGAGTCATTTGCCTCGGAGTAAATGGTCTGCTGCAGCCGGTAATACAGCTGAGGATAATAAGGCTGCGGCTGCGCATAGCGGTGTTCGGAGGCCACGAACAGTCGCGGCTGACTGCGGTTGTCTGTTTGAGGCTTCCGCCTTCCAGAATTTCATCGTTCTTGGCTGCTACCAGCAGATCCTTAATTTAAAATTTCGCCTCGTTTGCTCGTCTGTAAAAAAGTTACTGCTCTCCTAATTTAATAATTTGGCAAACCTGCTTCGAACAGCCGCCAAGTTCACACCTAAAGCAGATTTGGTGCACAGCGCGCGGTGCACAATCTTCCAGAGAGAATAAACAACGATATAGAACACAAAGACCGGTAATTTGGAGAGCAGATGATTCTGCCGACAGATCGTATCGGTTAGCACTCCTGCCAGAAGGCGGAGTCTACAAAGAGAGCACTTACTGACTTTGACTGCAGAAACCTATTATATTCAGACCACTCTTGAGCAGCGGCGCACTCTCAAAAGGCGGAACGCCGAGAGCTACCCAACTGACAAGCAGCTTGTGGTCGGGAATGGGATGGAACAATCAAAGCTGGGCAACCACACGCTTAGAGCGCGACTTTCTTGCTTCTCACGAGGTGAGGCGAATCACACGGTCTAGGCGACAATGTGCCGAAGGGTAGGTGTTTTCGGACACGGCGAAAACGCGTTTCATTAAATAGACCGAACTGACCCCTGATAGGGCGGTTGGCAGGGTGGCTGTCAGGCTGGCAGCTTGAGCCTGATAGGTCAATATTTAGGCTTGATCAGTGAAATTGGAGAAATTCGCGTCAGGGTGGCCATAGTGGCCTATTTCCACCTGTTGTAGCCCTTGAAGATCCGGCAGTCTGTCTGGATAAATGTATGTGACTACCGAATACGGAGATGATGCAGGCACATTCGGGTGACATGCTGATAAATTTTGAAGGCCTGGCAAGGTCGCACTGAGGCGCAGAACCATTGAAAATCTCGATAGTCTGAAAAGCTGGCGACTTGATTCTTGTTTCAGAAGATGCGCAACAAAAAGTTGGCCCGTGTTCTTGAGTTTCGTGTGCTTGCATTGTTCCGTTCGGGTGCAGCAAAAAAATGTCAGTTCTGGACCCTTGGTAGTTCTACTGTTAAACGTAATTTCACAAACTCACTTAAACTCAATTTCGATTTTAGCTCGATCAATGATGATAGACATGACACCGTGGTCAGTAATATAAGCGCTGTAATCTCCAGAAGCGACAGGCTCACTTACATGCATGCCTGGATTAGCCTCAGCTACAGGAGACGTACCCTGTAAAACACTAGAAGCGAATCTAGCCACCTTTGCAGACGGACCGATGCATCGTTCTATGGCAACTGAATTGTGTCCAGTAATTTTCGCGATTTCGGGCCTGGACATGCCCTCGTCACGCAGCGTTGTGGCGCAAGTCTTCCTTTAGCGACTGATTGCTGTACTTCCCACTTGTTGGCTCCGGCAGACTCACCGTGACGGTGCGCACAACTGAATCGATAGTGTGGCGTCCTAGCTAGTACCTGATTTTTGTGGTGCCGGTGTCTCTTGCCTTGTGGTTTTGTTAGGCCTTCCTCACCCAACGCCGTCTTGGCTGCCCGGTGCCCGGTGCCGCCATCTGATTGGCTGGGCGCGGGCATTGTGTGCCTATCCTACCCCAGCCCTGCGTGGCTTTGCCCTCACGCCAATCAGCTCTGCGTAGCTTTGCCCGTCCACCCGTCCAGCGCGTACAACCCAACCCCCCCCAGCGCGCTGTAGGCTTTGTTTGTGCTCCGCCCCTGTCTGCCCCCTTGTCAGCCCTTAAGGTATCGTTTTCTGCCCGGGCCAAGGCTACCTCTCTCCCCCCTTGCGAACTTTAAAAGATCGTGCCGTAAAGACGGTCTCTTACGGCGAAGGCTCAATTTATTGCATAGCGAAGTGATTATTGACGAGTGATTCCGAGCGTATGGTTTATTAAAGTGCAAAAATTGCCGACAAATACATTCAGCGTCATCCTGCCATCCTATCGTGCGTCCCGACCGGTAAGCACTGTATTTGTGTCTGTCCTTTCGGGGTGCCAGGTCCGCACGGAGTACTGTAATAATCTTAGAAGTACTGTGTGAGCGTCCTAACGCCACCAGTCCCTGACTGCAACAGAGCGTCCTAACGCCTGGTTCAGTGATCGATAATATTTTACTTAATAGGGCTGTGGGCCGGGGATCTCAAACCGACCACTGTCACTACATTTTGATACCACTTTCCAGTTCGAAAAGATGCAGGATTCCGGTACCAGGCCAAAAAGAGTTGCGGCTTTGTGCATTCGGCCGGGCGGAGGCTGACGTAGCGCTTGTACAAGCAAACAAGACAGCGATTGTGTCCTGGTGTATGATACATTATACGCTTGAACGCATTCGGCGCGGCTCAAGAGAAAGCTACAAAAATAAGCAATTCGGATTTGATATAAGATCACGGTAGTTTATTGCGCATTCTATGGTAAAAAGTCCTCGGCCACACGGTCCTGTTTTGGACACCGTGGTTTCGGCATACGTCAGAATATCGTATTCTCCCTAGTCGCCAGTTGGATTTGTTTGTTATACTCTAGGAGATAAAGTTTGCGTCCTCTACGAAGTCCAAGCACTTTAACAAATAAAAAAATCACTGTAAAAACGAGCGCTGCGGCGTGCTCTCTCCAAGAACTCCTCGCTCCCAGAGAGTGGCTTCCTCTGTGGCAGGAATCGGTGCTGCAGTTTGAGAGCCATTCAGGTTCCCGGCTTTAGCAGTCTCATTGCCGCATCAAAGGCATCAACGAATACCGGCCTAGCAAGCTAGCAAATTCTGCGTCCGTCCAGATGGACATCTGCATGGCCCTTCATTGCATATGAATATGAATATGAATCATATGAATCATACACGTAAAAGTGTTGGATCATCGAAACCAAGTTTTTTAGAATTCCCGGCGTATATTTTTCGCCATTCTCCTTCCTCACCTCAAAAACGAATAACAATAGTTCATTGATCTAATTCTTTGTAAGCTCTTCGACAAGCTTAATCACCGTGTTTTTGCTGCAGTACGACGCATCCAGCAGTCGAACTTGTTCCCGCGTTGCTGGCACCCGGACCACCCGGCGCCAGGGTTCGTTCCGCAGTACCAGAGAGTCGCCCACTGATTGCTCGGGATGTCGTTGGAGTCGCTCCATCAGTGATGTCGCTCACTGATGTTGACTTTTTGGAGAACTTCAATCTCTTATTGTAATGTTCCACACTCTCCGCAAGTTTGTGACCGGTCACGGCTTGAATTTCGGAAACACCATCCTCTATCAAATTGGTAACAACGGAAGCGCGTATGCAATTATCGGTGTACGCACGATTGCTCAGTCCCGCCAGCTCTCAATTTCTTCTTGAACTCATTAGGCTAGTGTTTGCCGAGTACAAGGCTCTTGTGGTACCAGAAACCTGCCAGGGAGAACCCTCGTTCCAGCGGTTTAGGCCACAGGCAACCGACTTCATCTGGCATCTTCGCCAGGCACATCTCCATCGCACCAACCGGACACGTGTTCGGGTCAGCCGGCGTTTCGGCCAAAATGATCGACTTTCAAGTTGTCGGGTTGTCCGCCGTTACTGTCTTCTCAATGTCATTCTTCACCAAGTCGATATATAGAACTCCAACGCATTCGTCGATCCTCACATCGGCCTTCGTCAATCCCCTCAGCCACTCACGGCCCCTGAAGCCGAATCTGTACACGATTTTAAACAGAACCTCCAATTGTTGACGCGTCGGTGTCGTACGGTCGAAATACACACGCAGCCGATGGAAGTCAGAGTCATCGATTGGACAGTACATCGACGCATTGCCAATCGACGTTTTCTCCCTCAGAGCCGTAATCAGGCAAGCCTTGTACGTCCGTTCAAACGACTAAAATTCGGTGTTACCTATAATTTGCACGTTCTTTGTCTCCAGCACGTGCCGATGAATAGACGCCCTGAAGCACACCAGACTTCTGACAGCGTATGGCTTGCCTTCCTGAGTCCTTAGTGACACGAACCACAGCCGCAGATAGGCATAAAGATAGCGAATCGGCATTGTTTCGATGCTGTCCGGCAGTTTTTGGTCCACCAGATATATTTTGAAGCGCTTCACGTGGAGAGCGGTTTGATCCGTAGTCGATTTGCGTTTGGCAGCCTCCTCGACGTTTTGCACAGCGTCTTCCTCTTCTTCCGTCATTTCCCGCAGAAGCTCGGCATTATTCAGAATGCTTGGATTGGACAATTCGGCGTCAATCAACTGCTGCTGTCTTACGGTCAGACCGGCCCACTGACTAATTTCTTCACCAGGATCACGGTGTCCAAGTTGCTGCAGAAACGTTATCTCATTCCTTTCTAAACCGCTAATATCTTCTTCCAGTGAATCATGGTTAATTCCGAATCTTAAAGCTTTCTTAATCTTTCTTCTCCTCCTCCACTCACCAGGAGAAGAGGGCTTCAAATGCTATACGGGTTTCACCCATAGACAGTCGCCGCGGACAACGAAACCGTCACGAAGCACAAGGTAAAGGTTAGGTTTTTCAAACATAGACAATTTCACGGATGTGAAACCGTGTTGTGCGTCCGCGCTTCAGCCTGCCCATAACACTATATTCGGACAGAAATGAACAGCGCATAGCGCCATCGACGTTTCAGTTCATTTCAGTCCTCATCAGCCAGTCTATATTAATATATTTCTGAGACCAACAATCATCGCTACTGATTACAGCCTCAATCTAGTTGTCGTCGAGTCAGATGCACTTTCTGTTATCATTATTGCTGCTTGGCTGTTTCTCAGTTCAGCTATCAGCCACTAGCAGCTTGGAAGATTCTTTGAAGCCGCTCTATTCGGCAACCGAAAGCTTTCTAGACACAATTCAGCCGCCTGGGAAATCAATCCTACTCAAGGATGTCTCACTTCTGCTGATTTGTGAGTCATTTATTTTAATTGAAAATATCATTCTGCGAATTATTGCTGTAAAAGCAGTCAAGGTATCCATCGAATTTAGTGTGGGGTAGAAATTTGGCTGACAATAACTTAAACTCCCGTTCAAGACATTTAGCTTATGTGGGCCCACTTTATGTATGGGATTAAATATAGGAACTTGCTGGACAAGAGATTAAGTGGTAAAAATGTTCTCTCGGGATAGAGATATCGGGGGCTAGATATACACTCGGGGTAGAGATATTATGGGCAAGATGTACACGCGGGGTAGAGATATTATGGGCTAGATATACACTCGGGGTTGAGATATTATGGGCTAGATGTACACGCGGGGTAGAGATATTATGGGCTAGATGTACACGCGGGGTAGAGATATTATGGGCTAGATGTACACTTGGGGTAGAGATATTATGGGCTAGATGTACACTCGGGGTAGAGATATTATGGGCTAGATGTACACGCGGGGTAGAGATATTATGATGGCTAGATGTACACTATGGGTAGAGATATTATGGGCTAGATGTACACTCGGGGTAGAGATATTATGGGCTAGATGTACACGCGGGGTAGAGATATTATGGGCTAGATGTACACTCGGGGTAGAGATATTATGGGCTAGATGTACACGCGGGGTAGAGATATTATGATGGCTAGATGTACACAATGGGTAGAGATATTATGGGCTAGATGTACACTCGGGGTAGAGATATTATGGGCTAGATGTACACTCGGGGTAGGGATATTATGGGCTAGATGTACACTCGGGGTAGAGATATTATGGGCTAGATGTACACTCGGGGTAGAGATATTATGATGGCTAGATGTACACTATGGGTAGAGATATTATGGGCTAGATGTACACTTGGGGTAGAGATATTATGGGCTAGATGTACACTCGGGGTAGAGATATTATGGGCTAGATGTACACGCGGGGTAGAGATATTATGGGCTAGATGTACACTCGGGGTAGAGATATTATGGGCTAGATGTACACGCGGGGTAGAGATATTATGATGGCTAGATGTACACTATGGGTAGAGATATTGTGATGGCTACATGTACACTCGGGGTAGAGATATTATGGGCTAGATGTACACTAGGGGTAGAGATATCGTGAGCTAGATTTACACTCGAGTGCATTAAGGGTAGTTTGTATGAAAAACTTGTATAAAACATTTTTTTCCGATTACAAACCATACATATAATATTTCAGAAATGATAAAACTACTTCTTATTGAATTATTTTAGCCGGAAATATATCAAATATAACTACTAAAGACTGGATGAATGTAAGTTTATATCGCATATCTCTTTACCGTTATATTACATAAATTGTATTTATCAAATCGTGTTTTATTAACACAGGTTAGCCGCTCTTGGTTAAACAGCTACCTAGGCTACACAATATTATTATGCATTGGCTTATTCCTAATCCTGGTGGTTCCTCTAGCTGGCTGTTACATCTGTTGTTGTCGAGTCTGTTGCAGCAAATGCGGCGGCGAGCTTAATTACATGGAGCCCAAGGGCGCGAGCTCAAATAGAGTCAAATACGGCACCCTGCTGCTGATCTTTGCAACCGCTATGCTGTAAGTGACACTCCTGTTTGCACCTGTTTGCTTGTGCCCAGGATTATCTGCACCCTGCGCAAATTGTGTCTAGAGATGGGAATCGGGTGGGTTCAGTGGGGTAGATTGGGGTGGGGTAGATTGGGGTGGGGTAGATTGGAGTGGGGTGCCCTATCGACCTCATTCCCAGGTTGATAGAGTAGGCTTATTGTGGTTGATAGGTTGTAGGGAGGTGGATAGATAGGGTAGGTTGTAGGGAGGTGGATAGATAGGGTAGGTTGTAGGGAGGTGGATAGATAGGGTAGGTTGTAGGGAGGTGGATAGATAGGGTAGGTTGTAGGGAGGTGGATAGATAGGGTAGGTTGTAGGGAGGTGGATAGATAGGGTAGGTTGTAGGGAGGTGGATAGATAGGGTAGGTTGTAGGGAGGTGGATAGATAGGGTAGGTTGTAGGGAGGTGGATAGATAGGGTTGGTTGTAGGGAAGTGGATAGATAGGGTTGGTTGCAGTGATGTTGATAGATAGGGTAGGGTTGTAGTGTGGGTTGTTTATTATGCGTTGACACCCCTCTGCCACAGTTTGTCATCGAGCAACATTCCCCAGTTTGAGAACATTAAATCATCTATTCACAAACAGCTAGCTGCTAATTCACCACTCAGCCACCAATCTTCTTCTTTCCATCCTCCACTATACTAAAAATCCCCGAAGGGGGGCAAAACTTGCTAGTCCACTATACTAAAAATGAAATGCTTGGTTGGTTGGTTGGTTGGTTGGTTGTAATTGATTTTCTCCCGAACGGCTCAACCGATTTTCACCATTTCTTCACCAAAAGATGCCAAATATAGGGACAATTATACACGTATTTTTATAAAGCTTAACTTTATTTCTAAAGGGATTAAATATTCGAAAAACATGACTTTTCAAAGGTCAAACATCTTGGCCTATTGAGAATTTTACTCACTGCCACTGAATTAGAATTGCATCGTCAAATTGCGCAACAACCCCTAGCTGATTGAATTTGAAGCCTGCACTCTGGAGACAAATTGGAAATAAATGTACACAACCAACCGCGAGACTGAGTGTACTCTATTTTCTTACGTCATTGTACAAAGCCAGAACTTTGAGAATTCATTTTATAAGGCTGATTTTTGCACGCACTAACCAACAGCCGGAATAGCCGATGTGTAGGCACTAGGAATAGGTTAGGCTAGGCTAGGGTTCGATTCTGCACTGCGTCAAATCATTTAGACTAATTTTCAGCAAGTAGTGATTGAAGATTATTTTAATTTATTTTTTCATTTCGTAAATAAAATATCATAAATCATAGCAAACCTGAGTTTGTCATAGCAAACCTGAGTTTGAATCATGGCTAAACCATAGTCTGAATCATGGCTAAACCATAGTCTGAATCATGGCTAAACCAGAGTTTGAATCATGGCTAAACCAGAGTCTGAATCATGGCTAAACCAGAGTTTCAATCATGGCTAAACCAGAGTTTGAATTATTGCTAAACCAGAGCTTGAATCATGGCTAAACCAGAGCTTGAATCATGGCTAAACCAGAGTTTGAATCATGGCTAAACCAGAGACTAAATCATGGCTACACGAGGGTTTGAATCATGGCTAAACCAGAGTCTGAATCATGGCTAAACTAGATTCTGAATCATGGCTAAACCAGAGTCTGAAACATGGCTAAACCAGAGTTTGAATCATGGCTAAACCAGAGTTTGAATCGTGGCTAAACCAGAGTTTGAATCATGGCTAAACCAGAGTTTCAATCATGGCTAAACCAGAGTTTGAATCATGGCTAAACCAGAGTCTGAAACATGGCTAAACCAGAGTTTGAATCATGGCTAAACCAGAGTTTGAATCGTGGCTAAACCAGAGTTTGAATCATGGCTAAACCAGAGTTTCAATCATGGCTAAACCAGAGTTTGAATCATGGCTAAACCAGAGTCTGAATCGTGGCTAAACCAGAGTTTGAATCATGGCTAAACCAGAGTTTGAATCATGGCTAAACCAGAGTTTGAATCATAGCCCACCAGGGTTTAAAACATGGCGAAACCTGAGTTTGAATCTTGGCTAACCCAGCGTTTGAAAAATCAACGTCAACTGGGGAGTCATCATCAAAATGGGGATCATGGTGAACTGGGGGATAATCGTCAACTGGGGGATCATGGTAAACTGGGGGATAATTGTCAACTGGGGGATCATTGTCAACTAGGGGGTAATGGTCAACTGGGGGATAATCGTCAACTGGGGGATCATGGTAAACTGGGGGATAATTGTCAACTGGGGGATCATTGTCAACTGGGGGATCATCATCAACTGGGGGATCATTGTGAACTGGGGGATCATTGTCAACTGGGGGATCATTGTCAACTGTGGGATCATTGTCAACTGGGGGATCATTGTCAACTGGGGGATCATTGTCAACTGGGGGATCATTGCCAACTGGGGGATCATTGTCAACTGGGGGTTCATTGTCAACTGGGGGATCATTGTCAACTGGGGGATCATTGTCAACTGGGGGATCATTGTCAACTGGGGGTTCATTGTCAACTGGGGGTTCATTGTCAACTGGGGGTTCATTGTCAACTGTGGGATCATTGTCAACGGGCGGGATCATTGTCAACTGGGGGATCATTGTCAACTGGGGGATCGTTGTCAACTGGGGTTCATTGTCAACTGGGGGATCATTGTCAACTGGGGGATCATTGTCAACTGGGGGATCATTGTCAACTGGGGGTTCATTGTCAACTGGGGGATCATTATCAACTGGGGGATCATTGTCAACTGGGGGATCATTGTCAACTGGGGGATCATTGTCAACTGGGAGATCATTGTCAACTGGGGGTTCATTGTCAACTGGGGGTTCATTGTCAACTGGGGGTTCCTTGTCAACTGTGGGATCATTGTCAACGGGCGGGATCATTGTCAACTGGGGGATCATTGTCAACTGGGGGATCATTGTCAACTGTGGGATCATTGTCAACGGGCGGGAACATTGTCAACTGGAGGAACATTGTTAACTGGGGATCATCATCAATGGGGAGTCATCATCAACTGGGGGATCATTGTGAACTTGGGGATCTTTGTTAACTGGGGGATCATTGTGAACTGGGGGATCATTGTCAACTGGGGGATCATTGTCAACTGGGGGATCATTTTCAACTGGGGGATCATCATCAACTGGGGGATCATCATCAACTGGGGGATCATTGTGAACTGGGGGATCATTTTCAACTGGGGGATCATTGTCAACTGTGGGATCATTGTCAACGGGCGGGATCATTGTCAACTGGGGGATCATCATCAACTGGGGGATCATTGTGAACTGGGGGATCATTTTCAACTGGGGGATCATTGTCAACTGTGGGATCATTGTCAACGGGCGGGATCATTGTCAACTGGGGGATCATTGTCAACTGGGGGATCATTTTTAACTGGGGGATCATTTTCAACTGGGGGATCATCATAAACTGGGGGATCATTGTCAACTGGGGGAACATTGTCAACTGGAGGAACATTGTTAACTGGGGATCATCATCAATGGGGAGTCATCATCAACTGGGGGATCATTGTGAACTGGGGGATCTTTGTTAACTTGGGGATCATTGTCAACTGGGGGATCATTGTCAACTGGGGGATCATTGTCAACTGCATGGGGGATCATTTTCAACTGGGGGATCATCATCAACTGGGGGATCATCATCAACCGGGGGATCCTTGTCAACTGGGGGATCATTGTCAACTGTGGGATCATTGTCAACTGGGGGATCATTGTCAACTGGGGGATCATTGTCAACTGGGGGATAATTGTCAACTAGGGGATCATCATCAACTAGGGGATCATTGTTGCTATAAAAGTCTGTAAATTGAGCTGCTAAAAAGTATATGCTAGACGAATTAAAAGTATTTCTGCTCCCCGAAGGGGGGCAAAACTTACTAGTCTAATATACTAAAAATGAAAATCTTGCTTGCTTGCTTGCTTGCTTGCTTGTTTGCAATCGACTAGCTCCCGAACGGCTTAACCGATTTTCACAATTCCTTCGCCAAAAGATCACAAATGGGCCCGAATCGGTACACGTATTTTTATTAAGCTTAATTCCATTGCCAAGGGGATTAAATATTCGAAAAACTGTTTTAAATAGGCTTTTCTAATGCATTCTTGTTTTCAGCTTGTGCACAGTGAGGCTCCAGTGCCAATTTTAATGATTGCATCAGAGCCAATTTTGATAAGGCACTGATAAGAACTCAATGGAGGCTACCCAGAGGGTAGCGAAGGCAGCTAGTCTAATATACTAAAAATGAAAATCTAATATACTAAAAATGAAAATCTTGTATGTTTGTTTGCAATCGACTAGCTCCCGAACGGCTTAACCGATTTTCGCAATTCCTTCGCCAAAAGATCACAAATGGGCCGGAATCGGTACACGTATTTTTATTAAGCTTAATTCCATTGCCAAGGGGATTAAATATTCGAAAAACAGTTTTAAATAGGCTTTTCTAATGCATTCTTGTTTTCAGCTTGTGCACAGTGAGGCTCCAGTGCCAATTTTAATGATTGCATCAGAGCCAGTTTTGATAACGCACGCGCGTACTGATAAGAACTCACAGGGAGGCTACCCAGAGGGTAGCGAAGGCAGCTAGTCTAATCTAATATACTAAAAATGAAAATCTTGCTTGCTTGCTTGCTTGCTTGCTTGTTTGCAATCGACTAGCTCCCGAACGGCTCAACCGATTTTCGCAATTCCTTCGCCAAAAGATCACAAATGGGCCGGAATCGGTACACGTAATTTTATTAAGCTTAATTCCATTGGCAAGGGGATTAAATATTCGAAAAACAGTTTTAAATAGGCTTTTCTAATGCATTCTTCTTTTCAGCTTGTGCACAGTGAGGCTCCAGTGCCAATTTTAATGATTGCATCAGAGCCAGTTTTGATAACGAACTGATAAGAACTCACAGGGAGGCTACCCAGAGGGTAGCGAAGGCAGCTAGTCTAATATACTAAAAATGAAAATCTTGCTTGCTTGCTTGCTTGCTTGCTTGTTTGCAATCGACTAGCTCCCGAACGGCTCAACCGATTTTCACAATTCCTTCGCCAAAAGATCACAAATGGGCCCGAATCGGTACACGTATTTTTATTAAGCTTAATTCCATTGCCAAGGGGATTAAATATTCGAAAAACAGTTTTAAATAGGCTTTCTAATGCATTCTTGTTTTCAGCTTGTGCACAGTGAGGCCTCCAGTGCCAATTTTAATGATTGCATCAGAGCCAATTTTGATAACGCACTGATAAGAACTCAAGGTAGGCTACCCAGAGGGTAGCGAAGGGCAGCTAGTCTTCTTTAATATACTAAAAATGAAAATCTTGCTTGCTTGCTTGCTTGCTTGCTTGTTTGCAATCGACTAGCTGCCGAACGGCTCAACCGATTTTCACAATTCCTTCGCCAAAAGATCACAAATGGGCCGGAATCGGTACACGTATTTTTATTAAGCTTAATTCCATTGCCAAGGGGATTAAATATTCGAAAAACTGTTTTAAATAGGCTTTTCTAATGCATTCTTGTTTTCAGCTTGTGCACAGTGAGGCTCCAGTGCCAATTTTAATGATTGCATCAGAGCCAATTTTCATAAGGCACTGATAAGAACTCCAGTGAGGCTACCCAGAGGGTAGCGAAGGCAGCTAGTCTTCTAATCTAATATACTAAAAATGAAAATCTTGCTTGCTTGTATGTTTGCAATCGACTAGCTCCCGAACGGCTCAACCGATTTTCAAAATTCCTTCGCCAAAAGATCACAAATGGGCCGGAATCGGTACACGTAATTTTATTAAGCTTAATTCCATTGGCAAGGGGATTAAATATTCGAAAAACAGTTTTAAATAGGCTTTTCTAATGCATTCTTTTTTTTCAGCTTGTGCGCAGTGAGGCTCCAGTGCCAATTTTAATGATTGCATCAGAGCCAGTTTTGATAACGAACTGATAAGAACTCACAGGGAGGCTACCCAGAGGGTAGCGAAGGCAGCTAGTCTAATATACTAAAAATGAAAATCTTGCTTGCTTGCTTGTTTGCAATCGACTAGCTCCCGAACGGCTCAACCGATTTTCGCAATTCCTTCGCCAAAAGATCACAAATGGGCCGGAATCGGTACACGTATTTTTATTAAGCTTAATTCCATTGCCAAGGGGATTAAATATTCGAAAAACTGTTTTAAATAGGCTTTTCTAATGCATTCTTGTTTTCAGCTTGTGCGCAGTGAGGCTCCAGTGCCAACTTTAATGATTGCATCAGAGCCAGTTTTGATAACGAACTGATAAGAACTCCAGTGAGGCTACCCAGAGGGTAGCGAAGGGCAGCTAGTCTAATATACTAAAAATGAAAATCTTGTATGTTTGTTTGCAATCGACTAGCTCCCGAACGGCTCAACCGATTTTCACAATTCCTTCACCAAAAGATCACAAATGGGCCGGAATCGGTACACGTATTTTTATTAAGCTTAATTCCATTGCCAAGGGGATTAAATATTCGAAAAACAGTTTTAAATAGGCTTTTCTAATGCATTCTTGTTTTCAGCTTGTGCACAGTGAGGCTCCAGTGCCAATTTTAATGATTGCATCAGAGCCAGTTTTGATAACGCACGCGCGTACTGATAAGAACTCCAGTGAGGCTACCCAGAGGGTAGCGAAGGCAGCTAGTCTAATATACTAAAAATGAAAATCTTGCTTGCTTGCTTGCTTGTTTGCAATCGACTAGCTCCCGAACGGCTTAACCGATTTTCACAATTCCTTCGCCAAAAGATCACAATTGGGCCGGAATCGGTACACGTAATTTCATTAAGCTTAATTCCATTGCCAAGGGGATTAAATATTCGAAAAACAGTTTTAAATAGGCTTTTCTAATGCATTCTTGTTTTCAGCTTGTGCACAGTGAGGCTCCAGTGCCAAATTTAATGATTGCATCAGAGCCAGTTTTGATAACGCACGCGCGTACTGATAAGAACTCACAGGGAGGCTACCCAGAGGGTAGCGAAGGCAGCTAGTCCACTATACTAAAAATGAAATGCTTGCTTGCTTGGTTGGTTGGTTGGTTGTAATTGATTTTTTCCCGAACGGCTCAACCGATTTTCACCATTTCTTCACCAAAAGATGCCAAATTTAAGGACAATTTTACACGTATTTTTATTAAGCTTAACTTTATTGCTAAGGGGATTAAATATTCGAAAAAAAAGTTTTTTGACCTTTTCAAAGGTCAAACTATCTTGGCCCATTGAGAATTTCATTCACTGACTGCCACTGAATTAGAATTGCATCGTCAAATTGCGCAACAACCCCTAGCTGATTGAATCTAAAGCCTGCACTCTGGAGACAAATTGGAAATAAATGTACACAACCAACCGCGAGACTGAGTGTACTCTATTTTCTCACTTCATTGTACAAAGCCAGAACTTAGAAAATTCATTTTATTAGGCTGATTTCTGCACCCACTAACCAACAGTCGGAATAGCCGATGTGTAGGCACTAGGAATAGGTTAGGCTAGGCTAGGCGAAGTGTCCCTGGTTCGACTCTGCACTGCGTCAAATCATTTAAACTAATTGTCAGTCAGTAGTGATGGATGCGAAGCGATAAATTTTTTTTTAATTTTAAAAAAAATGGGAAACTTTTAATTCACTTTTGCATAGCAAAACCACTGTCTGAATTATGGCTAAACCAGCGTCTGAATCATGGCTAAACCAGAGTTTGAATCATGGCTAAACCAGAGTTTCAATCATGGCTAAACCAGAGTTTGAATCATGGCTAAACCAGAGTTTGAATCATGGCTAAACCAGAGTTTGAATCATGGCTAAACCAGAGTTTGAAATCATAGCCAACTAGAGTTTGAATCATGGCTAAACCAGAGTTTCAATCATGTCTAACCCAGCGTCTGAATCATGGCTAAACCAGAGTTTGAATCATGGCTAACCCAGCGTTTGAATCATGGCTAAACCAGAGTTTGAATCATGGCAAAAACCGAGTTTCAATAATGGCTAACCCAGCGTTTGAATCATGGCTAAACCAGAGTTTGAATCATGGCTAAACCAGAGTTTGAATCATGGCTAAACCAGAGTTTGAATCATAGCCCACCAGGGTTTAAAACATGGCGAAACCTGAGTTTGAATCTTGGCTAACCCAGCGTTTGAAAAATCAACGTCAACTGGGGAGTCATCATCAAAATGGGGATCATGGTGAACTGGGGGATAATCGTCAACTGGGGGATCATGGTAAACTGGGGGATAATTGTCAACTGGGGGATCATTGTCAACTAGGGGGTAATGGTCAACTGGGGGATAATCGTCAACTGGGGGATCATGGTAAACTGGGGGATAATTGTCAACTGGGGGATCATTGTCAACTGGGGGATCATCATCAACTGGGGGATCATTGTGAACTGGGGGATCATTGTCAACTGGGGGATCATTGTCAACTGTGGGATCATTGTCAACTGGGGGATCATTGTCAACTGGGGGATCATTGTCAACTGGGGGATCATTGCCAACTGGGGGATCATTGTCAACTGGGGGATCATTGTCAACTGGGGGATCATTGTCAACTGGGGGTTCATTGTCAACTGGGGGTTCATTGTCAACTGGGGGTTCATTGTCAACTGTGGGATCATTGTCAACGGGCGGGATCATTGTCAACTGGGGGATCATTGTCAACTGGGGGATCGTTGTCAACTGGGGTTCATTGTCAACTGGGGGATCATTGTCAACTGGGGGATCATTGTCAACTGGGGGATCATTGTCAACTGGGGGATCATTTTTAACTGGGGGATCATTTTCAACTGGGGGATCATCATAAACTGGGGGATCATTGTCAACTGGGGGAACATTGTCAACTGGAGGAACATTGTTAACTGGGGATCATCATCAATGGGGAGTCATCATCAACTGGGGGATCATTGTGAACTGGGGGATCTTTGTTAACTTGGGGATCATTGTCAACTGGGGGATCATTGTCAACTGGGGGATCATTGTCAACTGCATGGGGGATCATTTTCAACTGGGGGATCATCATCAACTGGGGGATCATCATCAACCGGGGGATCCTTGTCAACTGGGGGATCATTGTCAACTGTGGGATCATTGTCAACTAGGGGATCATTGTCAACTGGGGGATCATTGTCAACTGGGGGATCATTGTCAACTGGGGGTTCATTGTCAACTGGGGGTTCATTGTCAACTGGGGGATCATTGTCAACTGGGGGATAATTGTCAACTAGGGGATCATCATCAACTAGGGGATCATTGTTGCTATAAAAGTCTGTAAATTGAGCTGCTAAAAAGTATATGCTAGACGAATTAAAAGTATTTCTGCTCCCCGAAGGGGGGCAAAACTTACTAGTCCACTATACTTAAAATGAAATGCTTGCTTGCTTGGTTGGTTGGTTGGTTGGTTGTAATTGATTTTTTCCCGAACGGCTCAACCGATTTTCACCATTTCTTCACCAAAAGATGCCAAATTTAAGGACAATTTTACACGTATTTTTATTAAGCTTAACTTTATTGCTAAGGGGATTAAATATTCGAAAAAAATGTTTTTTGACCTTTTTAAAGGTCAAACTATCTTGGCCCATTGAGAATTTCATTCACTGACTGCCACTGAATTAGAATTGCATCGTCAAATTGCGCAACAACCCCTAGCTGATTGAATCTAAAGCCTGCACTCTGGAGACAAATTGGAAATAAATGTACACAACCAACCGCGAGACTGAGTGTACTCTATTTTCTCACTTCATTGTACAAAGCCAGAACTTAGAAAATTCATTTTATTAGGCTGATTTCTGCACCCACTAACCAACAGTCGGAATAGCCGATGTGTAGGCACTAGGAATAGGTTAGGCTAGGCTAGGCGAAGTGTCCCTGGTTCGACTCTGCACTGCGTCAAATCATTTAAACTAATTGTCAGTCAGTAGTGATGGATGCGAAGCGATAAATTTTTTTTTAATTTTAAAAAAAATGGGAAACTTTTAATTCACTTTTGCATAGCAAAACCACTGTCTGAATTATGGCTAAACCAGCGTCTGAATCATGGCTAAACCAGAGTCTGAATCATGGCTAAACAAGCGTCTGAATCATTGCTAAACCAGAGTCTGAATCATGGCTTAACAAGCGTCTGAATCATGGCTAAACCAGAGTCTGAATCATGGCTAAACCATAGTCTGAATCATGGCCAAACCAGAGTCTGAATCATGGCTAAACCATAGTCTGAATCATGGCTAAACCAGCGTCTGAACCATAGCTAAACCAGCGTCTGAATCATGGCTAAACCAGCGTCTGAACCATAGCTAAACCAGCGTCTGAATCATGGCTAAACCAGCGTCTGAATCATGGCTAAACCAGAGTTTGAATCATGGCTAAACCAGAGTTTGAATCATGGCTAAACCAGAGTTTGAATCATGGCTAAACCATAGTCTCAATCATGGCTAAACCAGCGTCTGAACCATAGCTAAACCAGCATCTGAATCATGGCTAAACCAGCGTCTGAACCATAGCTAAACCAGCGTCTGAATCATGGCTAAACCAGCGTCTGAATCATGGCTAAACCAGAGTTTGAATCATGGCTAAACCAGAGTTTGAATCATGGCTAAACCAGCGTCTGAATCATGGCTAAACCAGAGTTTGAATCATGGCTAAACCAGAGTTTGAATCATGGCTAAACCAGAGTTTGAATCATGGCTAAACCAGCGTCTGAATCATGGCTAAACCAGCGTCTGAATCATGGCTAAACCAGCGTCTGAATCATGGCTAAACCAGAGTTTGAATCATGGCTAAACCAGAGTTTGAATCATGGCTAAACCAGAATTTCAATCCTGGCTAAACCAGAGTTTGAATCATGGCTAAACCAGAGTTTGAATCATGGCTAAACCAGAGTTTGAATCATGGCTAAACCAGAGTTTGAATCATGGCTAAACCAGAGTTTGAATCATGGCTAAACCAGTGTTTGAATCATGGCTAAGCCAGAGTTTGAATCATGGCTAAACCTGAGCTACGCTTGTATGTTGTTCTTATCAATTTTCTGAAAAAGCAGCTAATATAAAAATTCAACTGGGGAACATTGTCAGCTTGGGAGTCATCATCAAATTGGGGATCATGGTAAACTGGGGGATTATTGTCAACTGGAGGATCATTGTCAACTGGAGGATCATTGTCAACTGGGAGATAATTGTCAACTGGGGAATCATCATCAAATAGGGGATCATGTTAAACTGGGGGGATAATCGTCAACTGGGGGATCATGGTACACTGGGGGATCATTGTCAACTGGAGGTTCCTTATCATCTGGGGGATCACTGTGAACTGGGGGATCATTGTCAACTGGGTGATCATTGTCAACTGGGTGATCATTATCAACAGGGGAATCATTGTCAACTGGGGGATCATTGTCAACTTGGGGACAACTGTCAACTGGGGGATAATTGTCAACTGGGGAATCATTGTAAACTGGGGAATTATTGTCAACTGGGGGATGATTGTCAACTGAGGGATCATTGTCAACTGGGGGAACATTGTCAACTGGGGATCTTCATCAATGGGGAGTCATCATCAACTGGGTGATCATCATCAATTGGGGGATCATTGTCAACTGGGGAATCATTCTCGACTGGTGGATCATTGTCAACTGGGGGATCATCATCAACTGGGGGATCATTGTCAACTGGGGGAACATTGTCAACTGGGGAATCATTGTCGACTGGGGGATCATTGTCAACTGGTGGATCATTGTCAACTGGGGGATCATCATCAACTGGGGGATCATTGTCAACTGTGGGATCATTGTCAACTGGGGGATCATTGTAAACTGGGTCATTATTGTCAACTGGGTGATCATAATCAACTGGGGGATCATTGTCAACTGGGGGAACATTGTCAACTGGGGATCTTCATCAATGGGGAGTCATCATCAACTGGGGGATCATTGTCAACTGGGTGATCATTATCAATTGGGGGATCATTGTCAACTGGGGGAACATTGTCAACTGGGGAATCATTGTCAACTGGGGAATCATTGTCAACTGGGGGATCATTGTCAACTGGGGGATCATTGTCAACTGGGGGATCATTGTCAACTGGGGAATCATTGTCAACTGGGGGATCATTGTCAACTGGGGATCATTGTAAACTGTAGGATCATTGTCAACTGGGGGATCATTGTCAACTGGGGGATCATTGTCAACTGGGTGATCATCATCAACTGGGGGATCATTGTCAACTGGGGAACATTGTCAACTGGGGAATCATTGTCAACTGGGGAATCATTGTCAACTGGGGGATCATTGTCAACTGGGGGATCATTGTCAACTGGGGGATCATTGTCAACTGGGGAATCATTGTCAACTGGGGGATCATTGTCAACTGGGGATCATTGTAAACTGTGGGATCATTGTCAACTGGGGGATCATTGTCAACTGGGTGATCATCATCAATTGGGGGATCATTGTCAACTGGGGGAACATTGTCAACTGGGGAATCATTGTCAACTGGGGGTTCATTGTCAACTGGGGGTTCATTGTCAACTGGGGGTTCATTGTCAACTGTGGGATCATTGTCAACGGGCGGGATCATTGTCAACTGGGGGATCATTGTCAACTGGGGGATCGTTGTCAACTGGGGTTCATTGTCAACTGGGGGATCATTGTCAACTGGGGGATCATTGTCAACTGGGGGATCATTGTCAACTGGGGGTTCATTGTCAACTGGGGGATCATTATCAACTGGGGGATCATTGTCAACTGGGGGATCATTGTCAACTGGGGGATCATTGTCAACTGGGAGATCATTGTCAACTGGGGGTTCATTGTCAACTGGGGGTTCATTGTCAACTGGGGGTTCCTTGTCAACTGTGGGATCATTGTCAACGGGCGGGATCATTGTCAACTGGGGGATCATTGTCAACTGGGGGATCATTGTCAACTGTGGGATCATTGTCAACGGGCGGGAACATTGTCAACTGGAGGAACATTGTTAACTGGGGATCATCATCAATGGGGAGTCATCATCAACTGGGGGATCATTGTGAACTTGGGGATCTTTGTTAACTGGGGGATCATTGTGAACTGGGGGATCATTGTCAACTGGGGGATCATTGTCAACTGGGGGATCATTTTCAACTGGGGGATCATCATCAACTGGGGGATCATCATCAACTGGGGGATCATTGTGAACTGGGGGATCATTTTCAACTGGGGGATCATTGTCAACTGTGGGATCATTGTCAACGGGCGGGATCATTGTCAACTGGGGGATCATCATCAACTGGGGGATCATTGTGAACTGGGGGATCATTTTCAACTGGGGGATCATTGTCAACTGTGGGATCATTGTCAACGGGCGGGATCATTGTCAACTGGGGGATCATTGTCAACTGGGGGATCATTTTTAACTGGGGGATCATTTTCAACTGGGGGATCATCATAAACTGGGGGATCATTGTCAACTGGGGGAACATTGTCAACTGGAGGAACATTGTTAACTGGGGATCATCATCAATGGGGAGTCATCATCAACTGGGGGATCATTGTGAACTGGGGGATCTTTGTTAACTTGGGGATCATTGTCAACTGGGGGATCATTGTCAACTGGGGGATCATTGTCAACTGCATGGGGGATCATTTTCAACTGGGGGATCATCATCAACTGGGGGATCATCATCAACCGGGGGATCCTTGTCAACTGGGGGATCATTGTCAACTGTGGGATCATTGTCAACTAGGGGATCATTGTCAACTGGGGGATCATTGTCAACTGGGGGATCATTGTCAACTGGGGGTTCATTGTCAACTGGGGGTTCATTGTCAACTGGGGGATCATTGTCAACTGGGGGATAATTGTCAACTAGGGGATCATCATCAACTAGGGGATCATTGTTGCTATAAAAGTCTGTAAATTGAGCTGCTAAAAAGTATATGCTAGACGAATTAAAAGTATTTCTGCTCCCCGAAGGGGGGCAAAACTTACTAGTCCACTATACTTAAAATGAAATGCTTGCTTGCTTGGTTGGTTGGTTGGTTGGTTGTAATTGATTTTTTCCCGAACGGCTCAACCGATTTTCACCATTTCTTCACCAAAAGATGCCAAATTTAAGGACAATTTTACACGTATTTTTATTAAGCTTAACTTTATTGCTAAGGGGATTAAATATTCGAAAAAAATGTTTTTTGACCTTTTCAAAGGTCAAACTATCTTGGCCCATTGAGAATTTCATTCACTGACTGCCACTGAATTAGAATTGCATCGTCAAATTGCGCAACAACCCCTAGCTGATTGAATCTAAAGCCTGCACTCTGGAGACAAATTGGAAATAAATGTACACAACCAACCGCGAGACTGAGTGTACTCTATTTTCTCACTTCATTGTACAAAGCCAGAACTTAGAAAATTCATTTTATTAGGCTGATTTCTGCACCCACTAACCAACAGTCGGAATAGCCGATGTGTAGGCACTAGGAATAGGTTAGGCTAGGCTAGGCGAAGTGTCCCTGGTTCGACTCTGCACTGCGTCAAATCATTTAAACTAATTGTCAGTCAGTAGTGATGGATGCGAAGCGATAAATTTTTTTTTAATTTTAAAAAAAATGGGAAACTTTTAATTCACTTTTGCATAGCAAAACCACTGTCTGAATTATGGCTAAACCAGCGTCTGAATCATGGCTAAACCAGAGTCTGAATCATGGCTAAACAAGCGTCTGAATCATTGCTAAACCAGAGTCTGAATCATGGCTTAACAAGCGTCTGAATCATGGCTAAACCAGAGTCTGAATCATGGCTAAACCATAGTCTGAATCATGGCCAAACCAGAGTCTGAATCATGGCTAAACCATAGTCTGAATCATGGCTAAACCAGCGTCTGAACCATAGCTAAACCAGCGTCTGAATCATGGCTAAACCAGCGTCTGAACCATAGCTAAACCAGCGTCTGAATCATGGCTAAACCAGCGTCTGAATCATGGCTAAACCAGAGTTTGAATCATGGCTAAACCAGAGTTTGAATCATGGCTAAACCAGAGTTTGAATCATGGCTAAACCATAGTCTCAATCATGGCTAAACCAGCGTCTGAACCATAGCTAAACCAGCATCTGAATCATGGCTAAACCAGCGTCTGAACCATAGCTAAACCAGCGTCTGAATCATGGCTAAACCAGCGTCTGAATCATGGCTAAACCAGAGTTTGAATCATGGCTAAACCAGAGTTTGAATCATGGCTAAACCAGCGTCTGAATCATGGCTAAACCAGAGTTTGAATCATGGCTAAACGAGAGTTTGAATCATGGCTAAACCTTCATCAATAGCATGGCTAAACTAGAGTTTAAATCACGGCTAAACCAAAGTTCGAATCATGGCTAAACTAGAGTCTGAATAATGACTAAACAAGAGTTTGAATCATGGCTAAAACAGAGCCTGAATCATGGAGAAACTGGAGTCTGAATCATGGCTTAACCATAGTCTGAATCATGGCTAAACTAGATCTTGAATCATGGCAAAACCAGAGTTTGAATCATTGCTAAACCAGAGTTTGAATCATGGCTAAACCAGAGACTAAATCATGGCTACACCAGGGTTTGAATCATGGCTAAACCAGAGTCTGAATCATGGCTAAACCATCATCATCAGCATGGCTAAACTAGAGTTTGAATCATGGCTAAACCAGAGTTTCAATCATGGCTAAACTAGAGTCTGAATCATGGTTAAACTAGAGTCTGAATCATGGCTAAACCAGAGTTTGAATCATGGCTAAACCAGAGACTAAATCATGGCTACACCAGGGTTTGAATCATGGCTAAACCATCATCATCAGCATGGCTAAACCAGAGTTTGAATCATGGCTAAACAAGGTCTGAATCATGGCTAAACGAGAGTTTGAATCATGGCCAACAAGAGTTTGAATCATGGCTAAACCTTCATCAACAGCATGGCTAAACTAGAGTTTAAATCACGGCTAAACCAAAGTTCGAATCATGGCTAAACTAGAGTCTGAATCATGGCTAAACAAGAGTTTGAATCATGGCTAAAACAGAGTTTGAATCATGGCCAACCAGAGTTCGAATCATGGCTAAACCAGAGTTTGAATGAAGGCTTAACCCGAGTTTGAATCAAGGCTAAACCAGAGTTTGAATCATGGTAAAACTGGAGTCTGAATCATGGCTAAACCATAGTCTGAATCATGGCTAAACCAGAGACTAAATCATGGCTACACCAGGGTTTGAATCATGGCTAAACCAGAGTCTGAATCATGGCTAAACCAGAGACTAAATCATGGCTACACCAGGGTTTGAATCATGGCTAAACCAGAGTCTGAATCATGGCTAAACTAGATTCTGAATCATGGCTAAACCAGAGTCTAAAACATAGAAGAACCAGAGTTTGAATCATGGCTAAACCAGAGACTAAATCATGGCTACAACAGGGTTTGAATCATGGCTAAACCAGAGACTAAATCATGGCTAAACCAGGGTTTGAATCATGGCTAAACCATCATCCTCAGCATGGCTAGACTAGAGTTTGAATCATGGCTAAACCAGAGTTTGAATCATGGATAAACTAGAGTCTGAATCATGGCTAAACCAGAGTCTGAATCATGGCAAAACCAGAGTCTGGATCATGGCTAAACTAGAGTCTGAATCATGGCTAAACTAGATTCTGTATCATGGCTAATCAAGAGTCTAAAACATAGAAGAACCAGAGTTTGAATCATGGCTAAACCAGAGACTAAATCATGGCTACAACAGGGTTTGAATCATGGCTAAACCAGAGACTAAATCATGGCTACACCAGGGTTTGAATCATGGCTACACCAGGGTTTGAATCATGGCTAAACCATCATCATCAGCATGGCTAAACTAGAGTTTGAATCATGGCTAAACCAGAGTTTGAATCATGGATAAACTAGAGTCTGAATCATGGCTAAACCAGAGTCTGAATCATGGCAAAACCAGAGTCTGGATCATGGCCAAACTAGAGTCTGAATCATGGCTAAACTAGAGTTTGAATCATGGCTAAACGAGAGTTTGAATCATGGCCAACAAGAGTTTGAATCATGGCTAAACCAGAGTTTGAATCATGCCTAAACCTTCATCATCAGCATGGCTAAACCAGAGTTTGAATCATGGCTAAACCAGAGTTTGAATCACGGCTAAACCAGAGTCTGAATCATGGCTAAACTAGAGTCTGAATCATGGCTAAACAAGAGTTTGAATCATGGCTAAAACAGAGTTTGAATCATGGCTAAACCAGAGACTAAATCATGGCTACACCAGGGTTTGAATCATGGCTAAACCAGAGTCTGAATCATGGCTAAACCATCATCATCAGCATGGCTAAACTAGAGTTTGAATCATGGCTAAACCAGAGTTTCAATCATGGCTAAACTAGAGTCTGAATCATGGTTAAACTAGAGTCTGAATCATGGCTAAACCAGAGTTTGAATCATGGCTAAACCAGCGTCTGAATCATGGCTTAACCAGAGTTTGAATCATGGCTAAACCAGAGACTAAATCATGGCTACACCAGGGTTTGAATCATGGCTAAACCATCATCATCAGCATGGCTAAACCAGAGTTTGAATCATGGCTAAACAAGGTCTGAATCATGGCTAAACGAGAGTTTGAATCATGGCCAACAAGAGTTTGAATCATGGCTAAACCTTCATCAACAGCATGGCTAAACTAGAGTTTAAATCACGGCTAAACCAAAGTTCGAATCATGGCTAAACTAGAGTCTGAATCATGGCTAAACAAGAGTTTGAATCATGGCCAACCAGAGTTCGAATCATGGCTAAACCAGAGTTTGAATGAAGGCTTAACCCGAGTTTGAATCAAGGCTAAACCAGAGTTTGAATCATGGTAAAACTGGAGTCTGAATCATGGCTAAACCATAGTCTAAATCATGGCTAAACCAGAGACTAAATCATGGCTACACCAGGGTTTGAATCATGGCTAAACCAGAGTCTGAATCATGGCTAAACTAGATTCTGAATCATGGCTAAACCAGAGTCTAAAACATAGAAGAACCAGAGTTTGAATCATGGCTAAACCAGAGACTAAATCATGGCTACAACAGGGTTTGAATCATGGCTAAACCAGAGACTAAATCATGGCTAAACCAGGGTTTGAATCATGGCTAAACCATCATCATCAGCATGGCTAGACTAGAGTTTGAATCATGGCTAAACCAGAGTTTGAATCATGGATAAACTAGAGTCTGAATCATGGCTAAACTAGAGTCTGAATCATAGTTAAACTAGAGTCTGAATTATGGCTAAACAAGAGTTTGAATCATGGCTAAAACAGAGCCTGAATCATGGAGAAACTGGAGTCTGAATCATGGCTTAACCATAGTCTGAATCATGGCTAAACTAGATCTTGAATCATGGCAAAACCAGAGTTTGAATCATTGCTAAACCAGAGTTTCAATCATGGAAAAACCAGAGTTTGAATCATGGCTAAACCAGAGACTAAATCATGGCTACACCAGGGTTTGAATCATGGCTAAACCAGAGTCTGAATCATGGCTAAACCATCATCATCAGCATGGCTAAACTAGAGTTTGAATCATGGCTAAACCAGAGTTTCAATCATGGCTAAACTAGAGTCTGAATCATGGTTAAACTAGAGTCTGAATCATGGCTAAACCAGAGTTTGAATCATGGCTAAACCAGCGTCTGAATCATGGCTTAACCAGAGTTTGAATCATGGCTAAACCAGAGACTAAATCATGGCTACACCAGGGTTTGAATCATGGCTAAACCATCATCATCAGCATGGCTAAACCAGAGTTTGAATCATGGCTAAACAAGGTCTGAATCATGGCTAAACGAGAGTTTGAATCATGGCCAACAAGAGTTTGAATCATGGCTAAACCTTCATCAACAGCATGGCTAAACTAGAGTTTAAATCACGGCTAAACCAAAGTTCGAATCATGGCTAAACTAGAGTCTGAATCATGGCTAAACAAGAGTTTGAATCATGGCTAAAACAGAGTTTGAATCATGGCCAACCAGAGTTCGAATCATGGCCAAACCAGAGTTTGAATGAAGGCTAAACCCGAGTTTGAATCAAGGCTAAACCAGAGTTTGAATCATGGTAAAACTGGAGTCTGAATCATGGCTAAACCATAGTCTGAATCATGGCTAAACCAGAGACTAAATCATGGCTACACCAGGGTTTGAATCATGGCTAAACCAGAGTCTGAATCATGGCTAAACTAGATTCTGAATCATGGCTAAACCAGAGTCTAAAACATAGAAGAACCAGAGTTTGAATCATGGCTAAACCAGAGACTAAATCATGGCTACAACAGGGTTTGAATCATGGCTAAACCAGAGACTAAATCATGGCTAAACCAGGGTTTGAATCATGGCTAAACCATCATCCTCAGCATGGCTAGACTAGAGTTTGAATCATGGCTAAACCAGAGTTTGAATCATGGATAAACTAGAGTCTGAATCATGGCTAAACCAGAGTCTGAATCATGGCAAAACCAGAGTCTGGATCATGGCTAAACTAGAGTCTGAATCATGGCTAAACTAGATTCTGTATCATGGCTAAACCAGAGTCTAAAACATAGAAGAACCAGAGTTTGAATCATGGCTAAACCAGAGACTAAATCATGGCTACAACAGGGTTTGAATCATGGCTAAACCAGAGACTAAATCATGGCTAAACCAGGGTTTGAATCATGGCTAAACCATCATCATCAGCATGGCTAGACTAGAGTTTGAATCATGGCTAAACCAGAGTTTGAATCATGGATAAACTAGAGTCTGAATCATGGCTAAACTAGAGTCTGAATCATAGTTAAACTAGAGTCTGAATTATGGCTAAACAAGAGTTTGAATCATGGCTAAAACAGAGCCTGAATCATGGAGAAACTGGAGTCTGAATCATGGCTTAACCATAGTCTGAATCATGGCTAAACTAGATCTTGAATCATGGCAAAACCAGAGTTTGAATCATTGCTAAACCAGAGTTTCAATCATGGAAAAACCAGAGTTTGAATCATGGCTAAACCAGAGACTAAATCATGGCTACACCAGGGTTTGAATCATGGCTAAACCAGAGTCTGAATCATGGCTAAACCATCATCATCAGCATGGCTAAACTAGAGTTTGAATCATGGCTAAACCAGAGTTTCAATCATGGCTAAACTAGAGTCTGAATCATGGTTAAACTAGAGTCTGAATCATGGCTAAACCAGAGTTTGAATCATGGCTAAACCAGCGTCTGAATCATGGCTTAACCAGAGTTTGAATCATGGCTAAACCAGAGACTAAATCATGGCTACACCAGGGTTTGAATCATGGCTAAACCATCATCATCAGCATGGCTAAACCAGAGTTTGAATCATGGCTAAACAAGGTCTGAATCATGGCTAAACGAGAGTTTGAATCATGGCCAACAAGAGTTTGAATCATGGCTAAACCTTCATCAACAGCATGGCTAAACTAGAGTTTAAATCACGGCTAAACCAAAGTTCGAATCATGGCTAAACTAGAGTCTGAATCATGGCTAAACAAGAGTTTGAATCATGGCTAAAACAGAGTTTGAATCATGGCCAACCAGAGTTCGAATCATGGCCAAACCAGAGTTTGAATGAAGGCTAAACCCGAGTTTGAATCAAGGCTAAACCAGAGTTTGAATCATGGTAAAACTGGAGTCTGAATCATGGCTAAACCATAGTCTGAATCATGGCTAAACCAGAGACTAAATCATGGCTACACCAGGGTTTGAATCATGGCTAAACCAGAGTCTAAAACATAGAAGAACCAGAGTTTGAATCATGGCTAAACCAGAGACTAAATCATGGCTACAACAGGGTTTGAATCATGGCTAAACCAGAGACTAAATCATGGCTAAACCAGGGTTTGAATCATGGCTAAACCATCATCCTCAGCATGGCTAGACTAGAGTTTGAATCATGGCTAAACCAGAGTTTGAATCATGGATAAACTAGAGTCTGAATCATGGCTAAACCAGAGTCTGAATCATGGCAAAACCAGAGTCTGGATCATGGCTAAACTAGAGTCTGAATCATGGCTAAACTAGATTCTGTATCATGGCTAAACCAGAGTCTAAAACATAGAAGAACCAGAGTTTGAATCATGGCTAAACCAGAGACTAAATCATGGCTACAACAGGGTTTGAATCATGGCTAAACCAGAGACTAAATCATGGCTACACCAGGGTTTGAATCATGGCTACACCAGGGTTTGAATCATGGCTAAACCATCATCATCAGCATGGCTAAACTAGAGTTTGAATCATGGCTAAACCAGAGTTTGAATCATGGATAAACTAGAGTCTGAATCATGGCTAAACTAGAGTCTGAATCATAGTTAAACTAGAGTCTGAATTATGGCTAAACCAGAGTTTGAATCATGGATAAACTAGAGTCTGAATCATGGCTAAACCAGAGTCTGAATCATGGCAAAACCAGAGTCTGGATCATGGCCAAACTAGAGTCTGAATCATGGCTAAACTAGAGTTTGAATCATGGCTAAACGAGAGTTTGAATCATGGCCAACAAGAGTTTGAATCATGGCTAAACCAGAGTTTGAATCATGCCTAAACCTTCATCATCAGCATGGCTAAACCAGAGTTTGAATCATGGCTAAACCAGAGTTTGAATCACGGCTAAACCAGAGTCTGAATCATGGCTAAACTAGAGTCTGAATCATGGCTAAACAAGAGTTTGAATCATGGCTAAAACAGAGTTTGAATCATGGCCAACCAGAGTTCGAATCATGGCTAAACCAGAGTTTGAATGAAGGCTAAACCCGAGTTTGAATCAAGGCTTAACCAGAGTTTCAATCAATGCAAAACCAGAGTTTGAATCATGGCTAAACCAGAGACTAAATCATGGCTACACCAGGGTTTGAATCATGGCTATTCCAGAGTCTGAATCATGGCTAAACCATCATCATCAGCATGGCTAAACTAGAGTTTGAATCATGGCTAAACCAGAGTTTCAATCATGGCTAAACTAGTGTCTGAATCATGGTTAAACTAGAGTCTGAATCATGACTAAACCAGAGTTTGAATCATGGCTAAACCAGAGTCTGAATCATGGCAAAACCATCATCATCAGCATGGCTAAACTAGAGTTTCAATCATGGCTAAACCGGCGTCTGGATCATGGCCAAACTAGAGTCTGAATCATGGCTAAACTAGAGTTTGAATCATGGCTAAACGAGAGTTTGAATCATGGCCAACAAGAGTTTGAATCATGGCTAAACCAGAGTTTGAATCATGCCTAAACCTTCATCATCAGCATGGCTAAACCAGAGTTTGAATCATGGCTAAACCAGAGTTTGAATCACGGCTAAACCAGAGTCTGAATCATAGTTAAACTAGAGTCTGAATTATGGCTAAACCAGAGTTTGAATCATGGATAAACTAGAGTCTGAATCATGGCTAAACCAGAGTCTGAATCATGGCAAAACCAGAGTCTGGATCATGGCCAAACTAGAGTCTGAATCATGGCTAAACTAGAGTTTGAATCATGGCTAAACGAGAGTTTGAATCATGGCCAACAAGAGTTTGAATCATGGCTAAACCAGAGTTTGAATCATGCCTAAACCTTCATCATCAGCATGGCTAAACCAGAGTTTGAATCATGGCTAAACCAGAGTTTGAATCACGGCTAAACCAGAGTCTGAATCATGGCTAAACTAGAGTCTGAATCATGGCTAAACAAGAGTTTGAATCATGGCTAAAACAGAGTTTGAATCATGGCCAACCAGAGTTCGAATCATGGCTAAACCAGAGTTTGAATGAAGGCTAAACCCGAGTTTGAATCAAGGCTTAACCAGAGTTTCAATCAATGCAAAACCAGAGTTTGAATCATGGCTAAACCAGAGACTAAATCATGGCTACACCAGGGTTTGAATCATGGCTATTCCAGAGTCTGAATCATGGCTAAACCATCATCATCAGCATGGCTAAACTAGAGTTTGAATCATGGCTAAACCAGAGTTTCAATCATGGCTAAACTAGTGTCTGAATCATGGTTAAACTAGAGTCTGAATCATGACTAAACCAGAGTTTGAATCATGGCTAAACCAGAGTCTGAATCATGGCAAAACCATCATCATCAGCATGGCTAAACTAGAGTTTCAATCATGGCTAAACCGGCGTCTGAATCATGGCTAAACCAGAGTCTGAATCATGGCAAAACCAGAGTTTCAATCATGGCTAAACCAGAGTTTCAATCATGGCTAAACCAGAGTTTCAATCATGGCTAAGCCAGCGTCTGAATCATGGCTAAACCAGAGTTTGAATCATGGCTAAACCAGAGACTAAATCATGGCTACACCAGGGTTTGAATCATGGCTAAACCAGAGTCTTAATCATGGCTAAACTAGATTCTGAATCATGGCTAAACCAGAGTCTGAAACATGGCAGAACCAGAGTTTGAATCATGGCTAAACCAGAGACTAAATCATGGCTACACCAGGGTTTGAATCATGGCTAAACCAGAGTCTGAATTATGGCTAAACTAGATTCTGAATCATGGCTAAACCAGAGTCTGAAACATGGCAGAACCAGAGTTTGAATCATGGCTAAACCAGCGTCTGAATCATGGCTTAACAAGAGTTTGAATCATGGCTAAACCAGAGACTATATCATGGCTACACCAGGGTTTGAATCATGGCTAAACCATCATCATCAGCATGTCTAAACTAGAGTTTGAATCATGGCTAAACCAGAGTTTGAATCATGGATAAACTAGAGTCTGAATCATGGCTAAACTAGAGTCTGAATCATAGTTAAACTAGAGTCTGAATTATGGCTAAACCAGAGTTTGAATCATGGCTAAACAAGGTCTGAATCATGGCAAAACGAGAGTTTGAATCATGGCCAACAAGAGTTTGAATCATGGCTAAACTAGAGTTTGAATCATGGCTAAACCAGAGTTTCAATCATGGCTAAACCAGAGTTTCAATCATGGCTAAACCGGCGTCTGAATCATGGCTAAACCAGAGTCTGAATCATGGCAAAACCAGAGTTTCAATCATGGCTAAACCAGAGTCTGAATCATGGCTAAGCCAGCGTCTGAATCATGGCTAAACCAGAGTTTGAATCATGGCTAAACCAGAGTTTGAATCATGGATAAACTAGAGTCTGAATCATGGCTAAACTAGAGTCTGAATCATAGTTAAACTAGAGTCTGAATTATGGCTAAACCAGAGTTTGAATCATGGATAAACTAGAGTCTGAATCATGGCTAAACCAGAGTCTGAATCATGGCAAAACCAGAGTCTGGATCATGGCCAAACTAGAGTCTGAATCATGGCTAAACTAGAGTTTGAATCATGGCTAAACGAGAGTTTGAATCATGGCCAACAAGAGTTTGAATCATGGCTAAACCAGAGTTTGAATCATGCCTAAACCTTCATCATCAGCATGGCTAAACCAGAGTTTGAATCATGGGCTAAACCAGAGTTTGAATCACGGCTAAACCAGAGTCTGAATCATGGCTAAACTAGAGTCTGAATCATGGCTAAACAAGAGTTTGAATCATGGCTAAAACAGAGTTTGAATCATGGCCAACCAGAGTTCGAATCATGGCTAAACCAGAGTTTGAATGAAGGCTAAACCCGAGTTTGAATCAAGGCTTAACCAGAGTTTCAATCAATGCAAAACCAGAGTTTGAATCATGGCTAAACCAGAGACTAAATCATGGCTACACCAGGGTTTGAATCATGGCTATTCCAGAGTCTGAATCATGGCTAAACCATCATCATCAGCATGGCTAAACTAGAGTTTGAATCATGGCTAAACCAGAGTTTCAATCATGGCTAAACTAGTGTCTGAATCATGGTTAAACTAGAGTCTGAATCATGACTAAACCAGAGTTTGAATCATGGCTAAACCAGAGTCTGAATCATGGCAAAACCATCATCATCAGCATGGCTAAACTAGAGTTTCAATCATGGCTAAACCGGCGTCTGAATCATGGCTAAACCAGAGTCTGAATCATGGCAAAACCAGAGTTTCAATCATGGCTAAACCAGAGTTTCAATCATGGCTAAACCAGAGTTTCAATCATGGCTAAGCCAGCGTCTGAATCATGGCTAAACCAGAGTTTGAATCATGGCTAAACCAGAGACTAAATCATGGCTACACCAGGGTTTGAATCATGGCTAAACCAGAGTCTAAATCATGGCTAAACTAGATTCTGAATCATGGCTAAACCAGAGTCTGAAACATGGCAGAACCAGAGTTTGAATCATGGCTAAACCAGAGACTAAATCATGGCTACACCAGGGTTTGAATCATGGCTAAACCAGAGTCTGAATTATGGCTAAACTAGATTCTGAATCATGGCTAAACCAGAGTCTGAAACATGGCAGAACCAGAGTTTGAATCATGGCTAAACCAGCGTCTGAATCATGGCTTAACAAGAGTTTGAATCATGGCTAAACCAGAGACTATATCATGGCTACACCAGGGTTTGAATCATGGCTAAACCATCATCATCAGCATGTCTAAACTAGAGTTTGAATCATGGCTAAACCAGAGTTTGAATCATGGATAAACTAGAGTCTGAATCATGGCTAAACTAGAGTCTGAATCATAGTTAAACTAGAGTCTGAATTATGGCTAAACCAGAGTTTGAATCATGGCTAAACAAGGTCTGAATCATGGCAAAACGAGAGTTTGAATCATGGCCAACAAGAGTTTGAATCATGGCTAAACTAGAGTTTGAATCATGGCTAAACCAGAGTTTCAATCATGGCTAAACCAGAGTTTCAATCATGGCTAAACCGGCGTCTGAATCATGGCTAAACCAGAGTCTGAATCATGGCAAAACCAGAGTTTCAATCATGGCTAAACCAGAGTCTGAATCATGGCTAAGCCAGCGTCTGAATCATGGCTAAACCAGAGTTTGAATCATGGCTAAACCAGAGACTAAATCATGGCTACACCAGGGTTTGAATCATGGCTAAACCATCATCATCAGCATGGCTAAACTAGAGTTTGAATCATGGCTAAACCAGAGTTTGAATTATGGCTAAACCAGAGTTTCAATCATGGCTAAACAAGGTCTGAATCATGGCTAAACGAGAGTTTGAATCATGGCCAACAAGAGTTTGAATCATGGCTAAACCAGAGTTTGAATCATTGCTAAACCTTCATCAACAGCATGGCTAAACTAGAGTCTGAATCATGGCTAAACAAGAGTTTGAATCATGGCCAACCGGAGTTTGAATCACGGCTAAACCAGAGTTTGAATCATGGCTAAACCAAAGTTCGAATCATGGCTAAATTAGAGTCTGAATCATGGCTAAACATAAGTTTGAATCATGGCAAAAACAGAGTTTGAATCATGGCCAACCAGAGTTCGAATCATGGCTAAACCAGAGTTTGAATGAAGGCTTAACCCGAGATTCAATCAAAGCTAAACCAGAGTTTGAATCATGGCAAAACTGGAGTCTGAATCATGGCTAAACCATAGTCTGAATCATGGCTAATCCAGATCTTCAATCATGGCTAAACCAGAGCTTGAGTCATGGCTAAACCATCATCATCAGCATGTCTAAACTAGAGTTTAAATCACGGCTAAACCAAAGTTCGAATCATGGCTAAACTAGAGTCTGAATCATGGCTAAACAAGAGTTTGAATCATGGCTAAAACAGAGTTTGAATCATGGCCAACCAGAGTTCGAATCATGGCTAAACCAGAGTTTGAATGAAGGCTTAACCCGAGTTTGAATCAAGGCTAAACCAGAGTTTGAATCATGGTAAAACTGGAGTCTGAATCATGGCTAAACCATAGTCTGAATCATGGCTAAACCAGAGACTAAATCATGGCTACACCAGGGTTTGAATCATGGCTAAACCAGAGTCTGAATCATGGCTAAACTAGATTCTGAATCATGGCTAAACCAGAGTCTAAAACATAGAAGAACCAGAGTTTGAATCATGGCTAAACCAGAGACTAAATCATGGCTACAACAGGGTTTGAATCATGGCTAAACCAGAGACTAAATCATGGCTAAACCAGGGTTTGAATCATGGCTAAACCATCATCCTCAGCATGGCTAGACTAGAGTTTGAATCATGGCTAAACCAGAGTTTGAATCATGGATAAACTAGAGTCTGAATCATGGCTAAACCAGGGTCTGAATCATGGCAAAACCAGAGTCTGGATCATGGCTAAACTAGAGTCTGAATCATGGCTAAACTAGATTCTGTATCATGGCTAAACCAGAGTCTAAAACATAGAAGAACCAGAGTTTGAATCATGGCTAAACCAGAGACTAAATCATGGCTACAACAGGGTTTGAATCATGGCTAAACCAGAGACTAAATCATGGCTACACCAGGGTTTGAATCATGGCTACACCAGGGTTTGAATCATGGCTAAACCATCATCATCAGCATGGCTAAACTAGAGTTTGAATCATGGCTAAACCAGAGTTTGAATCATGGATAAACTAGAGTCTGAATCATGGCTAAACTAGAGTCTGAATCATAGTTAAACTAGAGTCTGAATTATGGCTAAACCAGAGTTTGAATCATGGATAAACTAGAGTCTGAATCATGGCTAAACCAGAGTCTGAATCATGGCAAAACCAGAGTCTGGATCATGGCTAAACTAGAGTCTGAATCATGGCTAAACTAGAGTTTGAATCATGGCTAAACGAGAGTTTAATTCATGGCCAACAAGAGTTTGAATCATGGCTAAACCAGAGTTTGAATCATGCCTAAACTTTCATCATCAGCATGGCTAAACCAGAGTTTGAATCATGGCTAAACCAGAGTTTGAATCACGGCTAAACCAGAGTCTGAATCATGGCTAAACTAGAGTCTGAATCATGGCTAAACAAGAGTTTGAATCATGGCTAAAACAGAGTTTGAATCATGGCCAACCAGAGTTCGAATCATGGCTAAACCAGAGTTTGAATGAAGGCTAAACCCGAGTTTGAATCAAGGCTTAACCAGAGTTTCAATCAATGCAAAACCAGAGTTTGAATCATGGCTAAACCAGAGACTAAATCATGGCTACACCAGGGTTTGAATCATGGCTATACCAGAGTCTGAATCATGGCTAAACCATCATCATCAGCATGGCTAAACTAGAGTTTGAATCATGGCTAAACCAGAGTTTCAATCATGGCTAAACTAGTGTCTGAATCATGGTTAAACTAGAGTCTGAATCATGACTAAACCAGAGTTTGAATCATGGCTAAACCAGAGTCTGAATCATGGCAAAACCATCATCATCAGCATGGCTAAACTAGAGTTTGAATCATGGCTAAACCAGAGTTTCAATCATGGCTAAACTAGTGTCTGAATCATGGTTAAACTAGAGTCTGAATCATGACTAAACCAGAGTTTCAATCATGGCTAAACCGGCGTCTGAATCATGGCAAAACCAGAGTTTCAATCATGGCTAAACCAGAGTTTCAATCATGGCTAAGCCAGCGTCTGAATCATGGCTAAACCAGAGTTTGAATCATGGCTAAACCAGAGACTAAATCATGGCTACACCAGGGTTTGAATCATGGCTAAACCAGAGTCTTAATCATGGCTAAACTAGATTCTGAATTATGGCTAAACCAGAGTCTGAAACATGGCAGAACCAGAGTTTGAATCATGGCTAAACCAGAGACTAAATCATGGCTACACCAGGGTTTGAATCATGGCTACACCAGGGTTTGAATCATGGCTAAACCATCATCATCAGCATGGCTAAACTAGAGTTTGAATCATGGCTAAACCAGAGTTTGAATCATGGATAAACTAGAGTCTGAATCATGGCTAAACTAGAGTCTGAATCATAGTTAAACTAGAGTCTGAATTATGGCTAAACCAGAGTTTGAATCATGGATAAACTAGAGTCTGAATCATGGCTAAACCAGAGTTTCAATCATGGCAAAACCAGAGTCTGGATCATGGCTAAACTAGAGTCTGAATCATGGCTAAACTAGAGTTTGAATCATGGCTAAACGAGAGTTTAATTCATGGCCAACAAGAGTTTGAATCATGGCTAAACCAGAGTTTGAATCATGCCTAAACTTTCATCATCAGCATGGCTAAACCAGAGTTTGAATCATGGCTAAACCAGAGTTTGAATCACGGCTAAACCAGAGTCTGAATCATGGCTAAACTAGAGTCTGAATCATGGCTAAACAAGAGTTTGAATCATGGCTAAAACAGAGTTTGAATCATGGCCAACCAGAGTTCGAATCATGGCTAAACCAGAGTTTGAATGAAGGCTAAACCCGAGTTTGAATCAAGGCTTAACCAGAGTTTCAATCAATGCAAAACCAGAGTTTGAATCATGGCTAAACCAGAGACTAAATCATGGCTACACCAGGGTTTGAATCATGGCTATACCAGAGTCTGAATCATGGCTAAACCATCATCATCAGCATGGCTAAACTAGAGTTTGAATCATGGCTAAACCAGAGTTTCAATCATGGCTAAACTAGTGTCTGAATCATGGTTAAACTAGAGTCTGAATCATGACTAAACCAGAGTTTGAATCATGGCTAAACCAGAGTCTGAATCATGGCAAAACCATCATCATCAGCATGGCTAAACTAGAGTTTGAATCATGGCTAAACCAGAGTTTCAATCATGGCTAAACTAGTGTCTGAATCATGGTTAAACTAGAGTCTGAATCATGACTAAACCAGAGTTTCAATCATGGCTAAACCGGCGTCTGAATCATGGCAAAACCAGAGTTTCAATCATGGCTAAACCAGAGTTTCAATCATGGCTAAGCCAGCGTCTGAATCATGGCTAAACCAGAGTTTGAATCATGGCTAAACCAGAGACTAAATCATGGCTACACCAGGGTTTGAATCATGGCTAAACCAGAGTCTTAATCATGGCTAAACTAGATTCTGAATTATGGCTAAACCAGAGTCTGAAACATGGCAGAACCAGAGTTTGAATCATGGCTAAACCAGAGACTAAATCATGGCTACACCAGGGTTTGAATCATGGCTAAACCAGAGTCTGAATTATGGCTAAACTAGATTCTGAATCATGGCTAAACCAGAGTCTGAAACATGGCAGAACCAGAGTTTGAATCATGGCTAAACCAGCGTCTGAATCATGGCTTAACAAGAGTTTGAATCATGGCTAAACCAGAGACTAAATCATGGCTACACCAGGGTTTGAATCATGGCTAAACCATCATCATCAGCATGTCTAAACTAGAGTTTGAATCATGGCTAAACCAGAGTTTGAATCATGGATAAACTAGAGTCTGAATCATGGCTAAACTAGAGTCTGAATCATAGTTAAACTAGAGTCTGAATTATGGCTAAACCAGAGTTTGAATCATGGCAAAACAAGGTCTGAATCATGGCAAAACGAGAGTTTGAATCATGGCCAACAAGAGTTTGAATCATGGCTAAACTAGAGTTTGAATCATGGCTAAACCAGAGTTTCAATCATGGCTAAACCAGAGTTTCAATCATGGCTAAACCGGCGTCTGAATCATGGCTAAACCAGAGTCTGAATCATGGCAAAACCAGAGTTTCAATCATGGCTAAACCAGAGTTTCAATCATGGCTAAGCCAGCGTCTGAATCATGGCTAAACCAGAGTTTGAATCATGGCTAAACCAGAGACTAAATCATGGCTACACCAGGGTTTGAATCATGGCTAAACCATCATCATCAGCATGGCTAAACTAGAGTTTGAATCATGGCTAAACCAGAGTTTGAATTATGGCTAAACCAGAGTTTGAATCATGGCTAAACAAGGTCTGAATCATGGCTAAACGAGAGTTTGAATCATGGCCAACAAGAATTTGAATCATGGCTAAACCAGAGTTTGAATCATTGCTAAACCTTCATCAACAGCATGGCCAAACTAGAGTCTGAATCATGGCTAAACAAGAGTTTGAATCATGGCCAACCGGAGTTTGAATCACGGCTAAACCAGAGTTTGAATCATGGCTAAACCAAAGTTCGAATCATGGCTAAACTAGAGTCTGAATCATGGCTAAACATAAGTTTGAATCATGGCAAAAACAGAGTTTGAATCATGGCCAACCAGAGTTCGAATCATGGCTAAACCAGAGTTTGAATGAAGGCTTAACCCGAGTTTCAATCAAGGCTAAACCAGAGTTTGAATCATGGCAAAACTGGAGTCTGAATCATGGCTAAACCATAGTCTGAATCATGGCTAATCCAGATCTTCAATCATGGCTAAACCAGAGCTTGAGTCATGGCTAAACCATCATCATCAGCATGTCTAAACTAGAGTTTGAATCATGGCTAAACCAGAGTTTCAATCATGGCTAAACTAGAGTCTGAATCATGGTTAAACTAGAGTCTGAATCATGGCTAAACTAGAGTTTGAATCATGGCTAAACCAGCGTCTGAATCATGGCTTAACCAGAGTTTGAATCATGGCTAAACCAGAGACTAAATCATGGCTACACCAGGGTTTGAATCATGGCTAAACCATCATCATCAGCATGGCTAAACCAGAGTCTGAATCATGGCTAAACAAGGTCTGAATCATGGCTAAACGAGAGTTTGAATCATGGCCAACAAGAGTTTGAATCATGGCTAAACCTTCATCAACAGCATGGCTAAACTAGAGTTTAAATCACGGCTAAACCAAAGTTCGAATCATGGCTAAACTAGAGTCTGAATCATGGCTAAACAAGAGTTTGAATCATGGCTAAAACAGAGTTTGAATCATGGCCAACCAGAGTTCGAATCATGGCTAAACCAGAGTTTGAATGAAGGCTTAACCAGAGTTTGAATCATGGTAAAACTGGAGTCTGAATCATGGCTAAACCATAGTCTGAATCATGGCTAAACCAGAGACTAAATCATGGCTACACCAGGGTTTGAATCATGGCTAAACCAGAGTCTGAATCATGGCTAAACTAGATTCTGAATCATGGCTAAACCAGAGTCTAAAACATAGAAGAACCAGAGTTTGAATCATGGCTAAACCAAAGACTAAATCATGGCTACAACAGGGTTTGAATCATGGCTAAACCAGAGACTAAATCATGGCTAAACCAGGGTTTGAATCATGGCTAAACCATCATCATCAGCATGGCTAAACTAGAGTTTGAATCATGGCTAAACCAGAGTTTGAATCATGGATAAACTAGAGTCTGAATCATGGCTAAACTAGAGTCTAAATCATAGTTAAACTAGAGTCTGAATTATGGCTTAATCAGAGTTTGAATCATGGATAAACTAGAGTCTGAATCATGGCTAAACCAGAGTCTGAATCATGGCAAAACCAGAGTCTGGATCATGGCTAAACTAGAGTCTGAATCATGGCTAAACTAGATTCTGAATCATGGCTAAACCAGAGTCTAAAACATTGAAGAACCAGAGTTTGAATCATGGCTAAACCAGAGACTAAATAATGGCTACAACAGGGTTTGAATCATGGCTAAACCAGAGACTAAATCATGGCTACACCAGGGTTTGAATCATGGCTACACCAGGGTTTGAATCATGGCTAAACCATCATCATCAGCATGGCTAAACTAGAGCTTGAATCATGGCTAAACCAGAGTTTGAATCATGGATAAACTAGAGTCTGAATCATGGCTAAACTAGAGTCTGAATCATAGTTAAACTAGAGTCTGAATTATGGCTAAACCAGAGTTTGAATCATGGATAAACTAGAGTCTGAATCATGGCTAAACCATAGTCTGAATCATGGCTAATCCAGATCTTCAATCATGGCTAAACCAGAGCTTGAGTCATGGCTAAACCATCATCATCAGCATGTCTAAACTAGAGTTTGAATCATGGCTAAACCAGAGTTTCAATCATGGCTAAACTAGAGTCTGAATCATGGTTAAACTAGAGTCTGAATCATGGCTAAACCAGAGTTTGAATCATGGCTAAACCAGCGTCTGAATCATGGCTTAACCAGAGTTTGAATCATGGCTAAACCAGAGACTAAATCATGGCTACACCAGGGTTTGAATCATGGCTAAACCATCATCATCAGCATGGCTAAACCAGAGTTTGAATCATGGCTAAACAGGGTCTGAATCATGGCTAAACGAGAGTTTGAATCATGGCCAACAAGAGTTTGAATCATGGCTAAACCTTCATCAACAGCATGGCTAAACTAGAGTTTAAATCACGGCTAAACCAAAGTTCGAATCATGGCTAAACTAGAGTCTGAATCATGGCTAAACAAGAGTTTGAATCATGGCTAAAACAGAGTTTGAATCATTGCCAACAAGAGTTCGAATCATGGCTAAACCAGAGTTTGAATGAAGGCTTAACCCGAGTTTGAATCAAGGCTAAACCAGAGTTTGAATCATGGTAAAACTGGAGTCTGAATCATGGCTAAACCATAGTCTAAATCATGGCTAAACCAGAGACTAAATCATGGCTACACCAGGGTTTGAATCATGGCTAAACCAGAGTCTGAATCATGGCTAAACTAGATTCTGAATCATGGCTAAACCAGAGTCTAAAACATAGAAGAACCAGAGTTTGAATCATGGCTAAACCAGAGACTAAATCATGGCTACAACAGGGTTTGAATCATGGCTAAACCAGAGACTAAATCATGGCTAAACCAGGGTTTGAATCATGGCTAAACCATCATCATCAGCATGGCTAAACTAGAGTTTGAATCATGGCTAAACCAGAGTTTGAATCATGGATAAACTAGAGTCTGAATCATGGCTAAACTAGAGTCTGAATCATAGTTAAACTAGAGTCTGAATCATGGCAAAACCAGAGTCTGGATCATGGCTAAACTAGAGTCTGAATCATGGCTAAACTAGATTCTGAATCATGGCTAAACCAGAGTCTAAAACATAGAAGAACCAGAGTTTGAATCATGGCTAAACCAGAGACTAAATCATGGCTACACCAGGGTTTGAATCATGGCTAAACCAGAGTCTGAATCATGGCTAAACTAGATTCTGAATCATGGCTAAACCAGAGTCTAAAACATAGAAGAACCAGAGTTTGAATCATGGCTAAACCAAAGACTAAATCATGGCTACAACAGGGTTTGAATCATGGCTAAACCAGAGACTAAATCATGGCTAAACCAGGGTTTGAATCATGGCTAAACCATCATCATCAGCATGGCTAAACTAGAGTTTGAATCATGGCTAAACCAGAGTTTGAATCATGGATAAACTAGAGTCTGAATCATGGCTAAACTAGAGTCTGAATCATAGTTAAACTAGAGTCTGAATTATGGCTAAATCAGAGTTTGAATCATGGATAAACTAGAGTCTGAATCATGGCTAAACCAGAGTCTGAATCATGGCAAAACCAGAGTCTGGATCATGGCTAAACTAGAGTCTGAATCATGGCTAAACTAGATTCTGTATCATGGCTAAACCAGAGTCTAAAACATAGAAGAACCAGAGTTTGAATCATGGCTAAACCAGAGACTAAATAATGGCTACAACAGGGTTTGAATCATGGCTAAACCAGAGACTAAATCATGGCTACACCAGGGTTTGAATCATGGCTACACCAGGGTTTGAATCATGGCTAAACCATCATCATCAGCATGGCTAAACTAGAGTTTGAATCATGGCTAAACCAGAGTTTGAATCATGGATAAACTAGAGTCTGAATCATGGCTAAACTAGAGTCTGAATCATAGTTAAACTAGAGTCTGAATTATGGCTAAACCAGAGTTTGAATCATGGATAAACTAGAGTCTGAATCATGGCTAAACCATAGTCTGAATCATGGCTAATCCAGATCTTCAATCATGGCTAAACCAGAGCTTGAGTCATGGCTAAACCATCATCATCAGCATGTCTAAACTAGAGTTTGAATCATGGCTAAACCAGAGTTTCAATCATGGCTAAACTAGAGTCTGAATCATGGTTAAACTAGAGTCTGAATCATGGCTAAACCAGAGTTTGAATCATGGCTAAACCAGCGTCTGAATCATGGCTTAACCAGAGTTTGAATCATGGCTAAACCAGAGACTAAATCATGGCTACACCAGGGTTTGAATCATGGCTAAACCATCATCATCAGCATTGCTAAACTAGAGTTTGAATCATGGCTAAACAGGGTCTGAATCATGGCTAAACGAGAGTTTGAATCATGGCCAACAAGAGTTTGAATCATGGCTAAACCTTCATCAACAGCATGGCTAAACTAGAGTTTAAATCACGGCTAAACCAAAGTTCGAATCATGGCTAAACTAGAGTCTGAATCATGGCTAAACAAGAGTTTGAATCATGGCTAAAACAGAGTTTGAATCATGGCCAACCAGAGTTCGAATCATGGCTAAACCAGAGTTTGAATGAAGGCTTAACCCGAGTTTGAATCAAGGCTAAACCAGAGTTTGAATCATGGTAAAACTGGAGTCTGAATCATGGCTAAACCATAGTCTGAATCATGGCTAAACCAGAGACTAAATCATGGCTACACCAGGGTTTGAATCATGGCTAAACCAGAGTCTGAATCATGGCTAAACTAGATTCTGAATCATGGCTAAACCAGAGTCTAAAACATAGAAGAACCAGAGTTTGAATCATGGCTAAACCAGAGACTAAATCATGGCTACAACAGGGTTTGAATCATGGCTAAACCAGAGACTAAATCATGGCTAAACCAGGGTTTGAATCATGGCTAAACCATCATCATCAGCATGGCTAAACTAGAGTTTGAATCATGGCTAAACCAGAGTTTGAATCATGGATAAACTAGAGTCTGAATCATGGCTAAACTAGAGTCTGAATCATAGTTAAACTAGAGTCTGAATTATGGCTAAACCAGAGTTTGAATCATGGATAAACTAGAGTCTGAATCATGGCTAAACCAGAGTCTGAATCATGGCAAAACCAGAGTCTGGATCATGGCTAGACTAGAGTCTCAATCATGGCTAAACTAGATTCTGAATCATGGCAAAACCAGAGTCTAAAACATAGAAGAACCAGAGTTTGAATCATGGCTAAACCAGAGACTAAATCATGGCTACAACAGGGTTTGAATCATGGCTAAACCAGAGACTAAATCATGGCTACACCAGGGTTTGAATCATGGCTACACCAGGGTTTGAATCATGGCTAAACCATCATCATCAGCATGGCTAAACTAGAGTTTGAATCATGGCTAAACCAGAGTTTGAATCATGGATAAACTAGAGTCTGAATCATGGCTAAACTAGAGTCTGAATCATAGTTAAACTAGAGTCTGAATTATGGCTAAACCAGAGTTTGAATCATGGATAAACTAGAGTCTGAATCATGGCTAAACCAGAGTCTGAATCATGGCAAAACCAGAGTCTGGATCATGGCTAAACTAGAGTCTGAATCATGGCTAAACTAGAGTTTGAATCATGGCTAAACGAGAGTTTGAATCATGGCCAACAAGAGTTTGAATCATGGCTAAACCAGAGTTTGAATCATGCCTAAACCTTCATCATCAGCATGGCTAAACCAGAGTTTGAATCATGGCTAAACCAGAGTTTGAATCACGGCTAAACCAGAGTCTGAATCATGGCTAAACTAGAGTCTGAATCATGGCTAAACAAGAGTTTGAATCATGGCTAAAACAGAGTTTGAATCATGGCCAACCAGAGTTTGAATGAAGGCTAAACCAGAGTTTCAATCATGGCAAAACCAGAGACTAAATCATGGCTACACCAGGGTTTGAATCATGGCTATACCAGAGTCTGAATCATGGCTAAACCATCATCATCAGCATGGCTAAACTAGAGTTTGAATCATGGCTAAACCAGAGTTTCAATCATGGCTAAACTAGAGTCTGAATCATGGTTAAACTAGAGTCTGAATCATGACTAAACCAGAGTTTGAATCATGGCTAAACCAGAGTCTGAATCATGGCAAAACCATCATCATCAGCATGGCTAAACTAGAGTTTCAATCATGGCTAAACCGGCGTCTGAATCATGGCTAAACCAGAGTCTGAATCATGACAAAACCAGAGTTTCAATCATGGCTAAACCAGAGTTTCAATCATGGCTAAGCCAGCGTCTGAATCATGGCTAAACCAGAGTTTGAATCATGGCTAAACCAGAGACTAAATCATGGCTACACCAGGGTTTGAATCATGGCTAAACCAGAGTCTGAATCATGGCTAAACTAGATTCTGAATCATGGCTAAACCAGAGTCTGAAACATGGCAGAACCAGAGTTTGAATCATGGCTAAACCAGAGACTAAATCATGGCTACACCAGGGTTTGAATCATGGCTAAACCAGAGTCTGAATTATGGCTAAACTAGATTCTGAATCATGGCTAAACCAGAGTCTGAAACATGGCAGAACCAGAGTTTGAATCATGGCTAAACCAGCGTCTGAATCATGGCTTAACAAGAGTTTGAATCATGGCTAAACCAGAGACTAAGTCATGGCTACACCAGGGTTTGAATCATGGCTAAACCATCATCATCAGCATGTCTAAACTAGAGTTTGAATCATGGCTAAACCAGAGTTTGAATCATGGATAAACTAGAGTCTGAATCATGGCTAAACTAGAGTCTGAATCATAGTTAAACTAGAGTCTGAATTATGGCTAAACCAGAGTTTGAATCATGGCTAAACAAGGTCTGAATCATGGCAAAACGAGAGTTTGAATCATGGCCAACAAGAGTTTGAATCATGGCTAAACTAGAGTTTGAATCATGGCTAAACCAGAGTTTCAATCATGGCTAAACCAGAGTTTCAATCATGGCTAAACCGGCGTCTGAATCATGGCTAAACCAGAGTCTGAATCATGGCAAAACCAGAGTTTCAATCATGGCTAAACCAGAGTTTCAATCATGGCTAAGCCAGCGTCTGAATCATGGCTAAACCAGAGTTTGAATCATGGCTAAACCAGAGACTAAATCATGGCTACACCAGGGTTTGAATCATGGCTAAACCAGAGTCTGAATCATGGCTAAACTAGATTCTCAATCATGGCTAAACCAGAGTCTGAAACATGGCAGAACCAGAGTTTGAATCATGGCTAAACCAGCGTCTGAATCATGGCTTAACAAGAGTTTGAATCATGGCTAAACCAGAGACTAAATCATGGCTACACTAGGGTTTGAATCATGGCTAAACCATCATCATCAGCATGTCTAAACTAGAGTTTGAATCATGGCTAAACCAGAGTTTGAATCATGGATAAACTAGAGTCTGAATCATGGCTAAACTAGAGTCTGAATCATAGTTAAACTCGAGTCTGAATTATGGCTAAACCAGAGTTTGAATCATGGCTAAACAAGGTCTGAATCATGGCAAAACGAGAGTTTGAATCATGGCCAACAAGAGTTTGAATCATGGCTAAACTAGAGTTTGAATCATGGCTAAACCAGAGTTTCAATCATGGCTAAACTAGAGTCTGAATCATGGCTAAACCAGAGACTAAGTCATGGCTACACCAGGGTTTGAATCATGGCTAAACCATCATCATCAGCATGGCTAAACTAGAGTTTGAATCATGGCTAAACCAGAGTTTGAATTATGGCTAAACCAGAGTTTGAATCATGGCTAAACAAGGTCTGAATCATGGCTAAACGAGAGTTTGAATCATGGCCAACAAGAGTTTGAATCATGGCTAAACCAGAGTTTGAATCATTGCTAAACCTTCATCAACAGCATGGCTAAACTAGAGTCTGAATCATGGCTAAACAAGAGTTTGAATCATGGCCAACCGGAGTTTGAATCATGGCTAAACTAGAGTCTGAATCATGGCTAAACCAGAGACTAAGTCATGGCTACACCAGGGTTTGAATCATGGCTAAACCATCATCATCAGCATGGCTAAACTAGAGTTTGAATCATGGCTAAACCAGAGTTTGAATTATGGCTAAACCAGAGTTTGAATCATGGCTAAACAAGGTCTGAATCATGGCAAAACGAGAGTTTGAATCATGGCCAACAAGAGTTTGAATCATGGCTAAACTAGAGTTTGAATCATGGCTAAACCAGAGTTTCAATCATGGCTAAACCAGAGTTTCAATCATGGCTAAACCGGCGTCTGAATCATGGCTAAACCAGAGTCTGAATCATGGCAAAACCAGAGTTTCAATCATGGCTAAACCAGAGTTTCAATCATGGCTAAGCCAGCGTCTGAATCATGGCTAAACCAGAGTTTGAATCATGGCTAAACCAGAGACTAAATCATGGCTACACCAGGGTTTGAATCATGGCTAAACCAGAGTCTGAATCATGGCTAAACTAGATTCTCAATCATGGCTAAACCAGAGTCTGAAACATGGCAGAACCAGAGTTTGAATCATGGATAAACTAGAGTCTGAATCATGGCTTAACAAGAGTTTGAATCATGGCTAATCCAGAGACTAAATCATGGCTACACTAGGGTTTGAATCATGGCTAAACCATCATCATCAGCATGTCTAAACTAGAGTTTGAATCATGGCTAAACCAGAGTTTGAATCATGGATAAACTAGAGTCTGAATCATGGCTAAACTAGAGTCTGAATCATAGTTAAACTCGAGTCTGAATTATGGCTAAACCAGAGTTTGAATCATGGCTAAACAAGGTCTGAATCATGGCAAAACGAGAGTTTGAATCATGGCCAACAAGAGTTTGAATCATGGCTAAACTAGAGTTTGAATCATGGCTAAACCAGAGTTTCAATCATGGCTAAACTAGAGTCTGAATCATGGCTAAACCAGAGACTAAGTCATGGCTACACCAGGGTTTGAATCATGGCTAAACCATCATCATCAGCATGGCTAAACTAGAGTTTGAATCATGGCTAAACCAGAGTTTGAATTATGGCTAAACCAGAGTTTGAATCATGGCTAAACAAGGTCTGAATCATGGCTAAACGAGAGTTTGAATCATGGCCAACAAGAGTTTGAATCATGGCTAAACCAGAGTTTGAATCATTGCTAAACCTTCATCAACAGCATGGCTAAACTAGAGTCTGAATCATGGCTAAACAAGAGTTTGAATCATGGCCAACCGGAGTTTGAATCATGGCTAAACTAGAGTCTGAATCATGGCTAAACCAGAGACTAAGTCATGGCTACACCAGGGTTTGAATCATGGCTAAACCATCATCATCAGCATGGCTAAACTAGAGTTTGAATCATGGCTAAACCAGAGTTTGAATTATGGCTAAACCAGAGTTTGAATCATGGCTAAACAAGGTCTGAATCATGGCAAAACGAGAGTTTGAATCATGGCCAACAAGAGTTTGAATCATGGCTAAACTAGAGTTTGAATCATGGCTAAACCAGAGTTTCAATCATGGCTAAACCAGAGTTTCAATCATGGCTAAACCGGCGTCTGAATCATGGCTAAACCAGAGTCTGAATCATGGCAAAACCAGAGTTTCAATCATGGCTAAACCAGAGTTTCAATCATGGCTAAGCCAGCGTCTGAATCATGGCTAAACCAGAGTTTGAATCATGGCTAAACCAGAGACTAAATCATGGCTACACCAGGGTTTGAATCATGGCTAAACCAGAGTCTGAATCATGGCTAAACTAGATTCTCAATCATGGCTAAACCAGAGTCTGAAACATGGCAGAACCAGAGTTTGAATCATGGCTAAACCAGCGTCTGAATCATGGCTTAACAAGAGTTTGAATCATGGCTAATCCAGAGACTAAATCATGGCTACACTAGGGTTTGAATCATGGCTAAACCATCATCATCAGCATGTCTAAACTAGAGTTTGAATCATGGCTAAACCAGAGTTTGAATCATGGATAAACTAGAGTCTGAATCATGGCTAAACTAGAGTCTGAATCATAGTTAAACTCGAGTCTGAATTATGGCTAAACCAGAGTTTGAATCATGGCTAAACAAGGTCTGAATCATGGCAAAACGAGAGTTTGAATCATGGCCAACAAGAGTTTGAATCATGGCTAAACTAGAGTTTGAATCATGGCTAAACCAGAGTTTCAATCATGGCTAAACTAGAGTCTGAATCATGGCTAAACCAGAGACTAAGTCATGGCTACACCAGGGTTTGAATCATGGCTAAACCATCATCATCAGCATGGCTAAACTAGAGTTTGAATCATGGCTAAACCAGAGTTTGAATTATGGCTAAACCAGAGTTTGAATCATGGCTAAACAAGGTCTGAATCATGGCTAAACGAGAGTTTGAATCATGGCCAACAAGAGTTTGAATCATGGCTAAACCAGAGTTTGAATTATGGCTAAACCAGAGTTTGAATCATGGCTAAACAAGGTCTGAATCATGGCTAAACGAGAGTTTGAATCATGGCCAACAAGAGTTTGAATCATGGCTAAACTAGAGTCTGAATCATGGCTAAACAAGAGTTTGAATCATGGCCAACCAGAGTTTGAATCACGGCTAAACCAGAGTTTGAATCATGGCTAAACCAAAGTTCGAATCATGGCTAAACTAGAGTCTGAATCATGGCTAAACATAAGTTTGAATCATGGCAAAAACAGAGTTTGAATCATGGCCAACCAGAGTTTAAATCACGGCTAAACCAGAGTTTGAATCATGGCTAAACCAAAGTTCGAATCATGGCAAAACTGGAGTCTGAATCATGGCTAAACCATAGTCTGAATCATGGCTAATCCAGATCTTCAATCATGGCTAAACCAGAGCTTGAATCATGGCTAAACCAGAGCTTGAATCATGGCTAAACCAGAGTTTGAATCATGGCAAAACTAGAGTCTGAAACATGGCAGAACCAGAGTTTGAATCATGGCTAAACCAGAGACTAAATCATGGCTACACCAGGGTTTGAATCATGGCTAAACCAGAGACTAAATCATGGCTACACCAGGGTTTGAATCATGGCTAAACCAGAGTCTGAATCATGGCTAAACTAGATTCTGAATTCTGGCTAAACCAGAGTCTGAAATATGGCAGAACCAGAGTTTGAATCATGGTTAAACCAGAGACTATATCATGGCTACACCAGGGTTTGAATCATGGCCAAACCAGGGTTTGAATCATGGCTAAACCATCATCATCAGCATGGCTAAACTAGAGTTTGAATCATGGCTAAACCAGAGTTTGAATCATGGATAAACTAGAGTCTGAATCATGGCTAAACTAGAGTCTGAATCATAGTTAAACTAGAGTCTGAATCATGGCTAAACCAGATTTTGAATCATGGCTAAACCAGAGCTTGAACCATGGCTAAACCAGAGTTTGAATCATGGCAAAACTAGAGTCTGAAACATGGCAGAACCAGAGTTTGAATCATGGCTAAACCAGAGACTAAATCATGGCTACACCAGGGTTTGAATCATGGCTAAACCAGAGACTAAATCATGGCTACACCAGGGTTTGAATCATGGCTAAACCAGAGTCTGAATCATGGCTAAACTAGATTCTGAATTCTGGCTAAACCAGAGTCTGAAATATGGCAGAACCAGAGTTTGAATCATGGTTAAACCAGAGACTATATCATGGCTACACCAGGGTTTGAATCATGGCTAAACCAGGGTTTGAATCATGGCTAAACCATCATCATCAGCATGGCTAAACTAGAGTTTGAATCATGGCTAAACCAGAGTTTGAATCATGGCTAAAACAGAGTTTGAATCATGGCCAACCAGAGTCTGAATCATGGCAAAACCAGAGTCTGAATCATGGCAAAACCAGAGTTTGAATCATTGCTAAACCAGAGTTTGAAACATGGCTAAACCAGAGTCTGAATCATGGCTAAACCAGAGTTTTAATCATTGCTGTAGTGCAGTTGATTGAGAAAGGAACGTGGCCTCTTGGGCCGTATATTTGAGTTGTTATATAGTGCCGTCCAGTGCAGGCAGGCCGACGTGCAGTCCAGCCATGAGCGCATTACGCAACAGTGCGTGCATACATACAGTACGTGCCAAGAGCAGTGCACGTTGACTATGCCCGCGTGGGAGGGACAGGGCAACGCAGTGCACTACAATTGCTAAACTAGAGTCTGAATCATGGCTAAACTAGAGTTTGAATCATGGCTAAACCAGATCTTGAATCATGGCTAAACCATCATCATCAGCATGGCTAAACTAGAGTTTAAATCATGGCTAAAACAGAGTTTGAATCATGGCCAACCAGAGTCTGAATCATGGCAAAACCAGAGTTTGAATCATTGCTAAACCAGAGTTTGAATCATGGCTAAACCAGAGTTTCAATCATGGCTAAACCAGAGTTTGAAACATGGCTAAACCAGAGTCTGAATCATGGCTAAACCAGAGTTTCAATCATTGCTAAACTAGAGTCTGAATCATGGCTAAACCAGAGTTTGAATCATGGCTAAACCAGATCTTGAATCATGGCTAAACCATCATCATCAGCATGGCTAAACTAGAGTTTAAATCATGGCTAAACCAGAGTTTCAATCATGGCTAAACTAGAGTCTGAATCATGGCTAAACCAGAGTCTGAATAATGGCTAAACCAGAGTTTGAATCATAGTTAAACTAGAGTCTGAATCATGGCTAAACCAGAGTTTGAATCATGGCTAAACCAGAGCTTGAATCATGGCAAAACCAGAGTTTGAATCATAGCCAACCAGAGTTTGAATCATGGCTAAACCAGAGTCTGAATCATGGCCAAACCAGAGTCTGAATCATGGCTAAACCATCATCATCAGCATGGCTAAACCAGCGTCTGAATCATGGCTAAACCAGAGTTCGAATCATAGCCAACCAGAGTTTGAATCTTGGCTAAACCAGAGTTTGAATCATGGCTAAACCAGAGTTTGAATCATGGCTAAACCAGAGTTTGAAATCATAGCCAACTAGAGTTTGAATCTTGGCTAAACCAGAGTTTCAATCATGTCTAACCCAGCGTCTGAATTATGGCTAAACCAGAGTTTGAATCATGGCTAAATCAGAGTTTGAATCATGGCTAAACCAGAGTTTGAATCATGGCTAAATAAGAGTTTCAATCATGGCTAAACCAGAGTTCGAATCTTGGCTAAACCAGAGTTTGAATCATGGCTAAACCAGAGTTTGAATCATGGCTAAACCAGCGTTTGAATCATGGCTAAACCAGAGTTTGAATCATGGCTAAACCAGAGTTTGAATCATGGCTAAACCAGAGTCTGAATCATGGCTAAACCAACGTTTGAATCATGGCTAACCTAGAGTCTGAATCATGGCTAAACCAGAGTCTGAATCATGGCTAAACCAGAGTCTGAATCATGGCTAAACCAGAGTCTGAATCATGGCTAAACCAGAGTTTGAATCATGGCTAAACCAGAGTCTGAATCATGGCTAAACCAGAGTTTGAATCATGGCAAAACCAGAGTCTGAATCATGGCTAAACCAGAGTCTGAATCATGGCTAACCTAGAGTCTGAATCATGGCTAAACCAGAGTCTGAATCATGGCTAAACCAGAGTCTGAATCATGGCTAAACCAGAGTCTGAATCATGGCTAAACCAGAGTCTGAATCATGGCTAAACCAGAGTCTGAATCATGGCTAAACCAGAGTTTGAATCATGGCTAAACCAGAGTTTGAATCATGGCTAAACCAGAGTTTGAATCATAGCCCACCAGGGTTTAAAACATGGCGAAACATGAGTTTGAATCTTGGCTAACCCAGCGTTTGAAAAATCAACGTCAACTGGGGAGTCATCATCAAAATGGGGATCATGGTGAACATCTCTCCCCCTCAGAGTAAAAAGGTCAAACGCGCGGCGCATTGAGTGGGTCTTGAAAAATCAGAACGCAAAAAAAACGCAAATAGTTCGCATGGAAAGATGCCTCTCAGGCCCTGTCACTACAGTCACTCCTTATAGCAGATGTGCCTCTTAGCCTGCCTGGGGTGGGGCCTCTGCGCTATGGCACCGTCCGTGGCGCCGCCGTCTGTGGCGGGCTGCGGATGAGCGGGCCGGCCGTCCCGCGGTTCGTCTGGCTCCCAGGGGCACTCGCGCAGCGGCTTGGTCTCAGTCACGTGCCGCCGCAGCACGGCCTCGCCTCTCTCCAGCGTCAGTGCATCGCCGTGGACCGCTTTGACGAGCCAGGGGCGCGGGTCGAACGGGCACCGCAGTTTGGCCTTGCCGCGGTTCCTAAGCAGCACGCGGGCGCCCGCCGCGATGCCGTGTGGTGCTGCCGCTCGTCGCTTGTCAGTCGCGCGGCGCATCGCCTGCTTGTAGCTGCGGTCATGACGCTGCAGCTGCCGACCGGCGTCGTCCAGCTGCTCCGCGGGGCCGGCCGGCAGGAGGTCGCCTACGGCCCTGTTAAACATGGCATGAGATCGTTGGGCGACCGGCCCGTGCCGCGGTGCACTGAGTTGCGGTAGCCGAGCAGCCACTCATGGATGGCCCGGCGCCAGTCCTTGCCCTCCGCTGCCGCGGCGTTGACACACTTGTAGAGGCTGCGGTTGAATCGCTCGACCTCGCCGTTCGCTGCCGGGTAGAGTGGGGTGACCCTGCGGTGCTGGACTCCGAGGCCGTCGAGGAACTCCTTAAACTCCTCGCTCGTGAAGTAGGTCGCGTTGTCCGTGGTGATCTGCTGTGGCACGCCGAAGCGACTGAACGAGGCCATGGCGCAGGTGATGATGCTGGCGCTCGTGAGGCTGCGCACCACGTAGGTGTCCGGGTACCGGCTGAAGTAGTCCACCAGGACCACCACGTTCTCGCCCGTCGGGAACGGTCCGCAGACGTCCACGCTCAGCGATTGCCACGGCCCCGGGGGCAGCGGTGTCGGTTGCATCGGCGGCTGCTTGACGGCGCCGTCCGGTCGAGCCGCCTGGCACGGGCGGCAGCGGGAGACAACGGCCTCGACCTGCTGTGTCATGCCGGGCCACCAGACCTTCCGCTGCAGCCGGTCGCACGTTTTCTTCTGGCCGAGGTGACCCTGGTGTGCCAGTGCGATGGTCAGCTGCTGCAGCTCCGCCGGGATCACGATCTTGCTGCCCCGGAGCACCACGCCGTCGTGGACGCTGAGCTCATCCTTCAGGGACCGGAAGCTGTGCGCCGGGGCCGCGGCGCCGCAGCGCCAGTGGCCCGTCGCTAGGGCTTGCATGACGACCGTCAGGGCGGGGTCCCTCTCGGTTGCAGCGCGAATCCTGTCCATCGTCAGGCCCTTCGGTGTCGCGGCCTGGACCACGGCGTTGAGCAGCCTGGTCTCCGCGGCCACGTCCATGCCCGGCGACGTCTCCGGCAGCGGGTTGCGGCTCAGGGGATCGGCCGGATTGTCCTCGCCCTTGCGGTAGTGTAGCGTGAACGAGAAGTGCTGCGTCTGTAGCATGATGCGCTCGAGTCGCGGCGGTGGCCGGGAGTCTGGCCTGTAGATGCCCAGCAGCGGCTTGTGGTCGGTGTAGACGTCGAAATGAGGACAGCCCTCCAGGTAGAACGCGAACTTTAGGCAGCCGAACTTGACGCCCAGGGCCTCGCGCTCGATCTGGCTGTAGCGCCGCTCGACCTCGCTGAGGGTGCGGCTCGCGTAGGCCACCGGCCGGGTCTGCCCCCCGGGGTGCCGCTGCTGCAGGATGGCGCCGACGCCAGCGGGCGATGCATCGACCACCAGCTCTGTTGGCAGCTGTTTGTCGAAGAAGGCCAGGGTGCGGCTCTCCGAGATGCAGTCCTTGACGTTCTGGAAGGCCTGCTGCTGCTCGCTGTCCCAGACAAACTCCTGGCCCTTCCGTGTCAGACGCCTGAGCGGCTCCGCCATGTCCGCTAGCTGGGGCATGAACTTTTCCAGGTGATTGGCCAGGCCGAGAAACGACCGGACCTCCTTGACGGACTGTGGGTCTTTGAAGGCTTGCAGCTCGGCGATCTTCTCTTGTGATGGCTGGATCCCAAACTTGGACAGCGTCATCGCCATGAACTTTGCCTTGCCGATCCCCCAGCGGCACTTGCTGCCGTTGAGGGTGATGCCGTGCTCTCGCAGTCTGGTCAGGCAGGCAGCCACGTGAGTCTTGTGAGCCTTCAGGTCTCGGCTGTGGACAATGATGTCGTCGTGGATCCACTTAACACCCGTCAGGCCCTCCAGCACTCGCTGCATCACGCGCTGTAGGATCTCTGACGCAGAGGCGAATCCCATACTCAGGCGAGTCAACTGCCGCATTCCTCGGGGCGTTGAGAACACGAAGTACTTCCGGCTGTCCTCGCTGATTTCAATCTGGTGGAATGCTTTGAAGATGTCGAGCTTGCTGAAGATCGATGAGCCAGCCATGTCGCTTGTCGCCTCCTCGAATGTCGGGATCTGGTGTCGCTCCCTCAGCGCCGCCTTGTTCACGTCGCGCAGATCCTGCGTGATCCGCACGCTCTTGCCGTCCTCCTTCGGCACCACGACGATGCGGCTGACCCACGGCGTGGGGCCCTCGACTGGCTGGATGATGCCCAGCTGCTCCTGCTCGTCTAGCTCGCGGTCCAGCGCCTCCCGGAGGTGCACCGGAACGCGGGAGGGCGGGTGGCAGATTGGTCTGGCGTCGGATTTGATGTTGATCTGCACAGAGACGTCCTTGACCTTGCCGAGGCCTCTGAAGAGCTCGGGAAATTGCCTGACGACCGCCTGGATAGCGGGGTCCTCCGTCTCGGTTGCCTCGATCGCGTGGACCTGAGGCCCCAGGCTCAGGAGCCGGAGCGCAGTCGAGGCCTCACGTCCCAGGATGTTGGTGCCGCCGCCGGGGACGACGATGAAGCGAACCGTCCTGCTGTTCTGCCCCGTTGACACCCGAAGGCTGCAGGCTCCCAGAGTGCTGAGCGGCTTCGGCGAGCGGAAGGCGAAGATCTTCGTGCGAGTTGCCTGCAGCTGCGGGGGTCCCGGCAGTGTCCGCCAGGCCTGCTCGGTGATGATGTTGCAGTCAGCGCCGCTGTCCACCAGCACGGGCAGCTGCGTTGAACCGACGAACACCGACGTCTGGGCTCCGGCTGCCGCGGTTCCTGTGGCTGCCACGGTCAGGCAGAACACGCCGTCCTCCGCCGCTGAACTGTCGCTGTCAGCCTGCAGGGCGTGGACGTCTTCCTTCGGCCGGGACAGGCAGGCCCTCGCCAAGTGATTTCGCTTGCCGCAGCGGTTGCACGTCTTGCCTTCGGCTGCGCTGCACGTGCGGTGGCCGGGGGCTCCGCACCTGATGCACCTGGTCTGCCTGCCGTTCGGCTGCTTGTCTTGCGGCTGCCCTGTCGGCCGCCGCGCTGCAGGGGCTGCTGCACCGGCCTCCTGACGTCGGAGCCGCTGCACAGACGCATCGTTGGCCTCCATGACGCTCGCTTGGGCCTCCGCCGCTTCCATGGCCCGGGCCGCCCGCACCGCCTGCTCCAGGTCCACGTTGTCGATGGCTAGCAGCTTTCGGCGGAGCTGGTCGGAGCTGCAGCAGGCAATCACCTGATCACGGATCAGAGACTCTCGCAGGTCACCGAAGGCGCAGCAGTCGGCGGCGTCCTTGAGGCGCTGGAGCCAGTCGTCTATGGGCTCACCAGGGCGCTGAGTGCAGAGCCTGAACTGGTAGCGGGTGAACGGCAGATTCCGCTTGCCGTCGAAGTGCTGATTGAGCGCGGCAACGAGTGTATCGATGTCCTTGCCCGCCGCCTCGTTGGTGAGGCCGGCCGCGATCGCCTGCAGGTCCTCGCCGGCGGTGTACAGTAGCAGCTGGCGCAGCCGCTTCTTGTCGTCGATGCCTGCGGCGACCGCGAACAGCTGGAACTGGGCGAGCCATTTCTTCCATTTTGTCTGGGCTGTGCTAGGGTCCGTGCGCAGGTCCAGTGCGGGTGGGGTTTGAATACTGACTTGCGATGCCATTGTAGTGCAGTTGAGTGAGAAAGGAACGTGACCTCTTGGGCCGTATATTTGAGTTGTTATATAGTGCCGTCCAGTGCAGGCAGGCCGACGTGCAGTCCAGCCATGAGCGCATTACGCAACAGTGCGTGCATACATACAGTACGTGCCAAGAGCAGTGCACGTTGACTATGCCCGCGTGGGAGGGACAGGGCAACGCAGTGCACTACAATTGCTAAACTAGAGTCTGAATCATGGCTAAACTAGAGTTTGAATCATGGCTAAACCAGATCTTGAATCATGGCTAAACCATCATCATCAGCATGGCTAAACTAGAGTTTAAATCATGGCTAAAACAGAGTTTGAATCATGGCCAACCAGAGTCTGAATCATGGCAAAACCAGAGTTTGAATCATTGCTAAACCAGAGTTTGAATCATGGCTAAACCAGAGTTTGAATCATGGCTAAACCAGAGTTTGAAACATGGCTAAACCAGAGTCTGAATCATGGCTAAACCAGAGTTTCAATCATTGCTAAACTAGAGTCTGGATCATGGCTAAACCAGAGTTTGAATCATGGCTAAACCAGAGTTTGAATCAAGGCTAAACCAGAGTCTGAATCATGGCTAAACCTTCATCATCAGCATGGCTAAACCAGAGTTTGAATCCTGGCTAAACCAGAGTCTGAATCATGGCTAAACCAGAGTCTGAATCATGGCTAAACCAGAGTCTGAATCCTGGCTAAACCAGAGTCTGAATCATGGCTAAACAAGAGTTTGAATCATGGCTAAAACAGAGTTTGAATCATGGCCAACCAGAGTCTGAATCATGGCAAAACCAGAGTTTGAATCATTGCTAAACCAGAGTTTGAAACATGGCTAAACCAGAGTCTGAATCATGGCTAAACCAGAGTTTCAATCATTGCTGTAGTGCAGTTGAGTGAGAAAGGAACGTGACCTCTTGGGCCGTATATTTGAGTTGTTATATAGTGCCGTCCAGTGCAGGCAGGCCGACGTGCAGTCCAGCCATGAGCGCATTACGCAACAGTGCGTGCATACATACAGTACGTGCCAAGAGCAGTGCACGTTGACTATGCCCGCGTGGGAGGGACAGGGCAACGCAGTGCACTACAATTGCTAAACTAGAGTCTGAATCATGGCTAAACTAGAGTTTGAATCATGGCTAAACCAGATCTTGAATCATGGCTAAACCATCATCATCAGCATGGCTAAACTAGAGTTTAAATCATGGCTAAAACAGAGTTTGAATCATGGCCAACCAGAGTCTGAATCATGGCAAAACCAGAGTTTGAATCATTGCTAAACCAGAGTTTGAATCATGGCTAAACCAGAGTTTGAATCATGGCTAAACCAGAGTTTGAAACATGGCTAAACCAGAGTCTGAATCATGGCTAAACCAGAGTTTCAATCATTGCTAAACTAGAGTCTGGATCATGGCTAAACCAGAGTTTGAATCATGGCTAAACCAGAGTTTGAATCAAGGCTAAACCAGAGTCTGAATCATGGCTAAACCTTCATCATCAGCATGGCTAAACCAGAGTTTGAATCCTGGCTAAACCAGAGTCTGAATCATGGCTAAACCAGAGTCTGAATCATGGCTAAACCAGAGTCTGAATCCTGGCTAAACCAGAGTCTGAATCATGGCTAAACAAGAGTTTGAATCATGGCTAAAACAGAGTTTGAATCATGGCCAACCAGAGTCTGAATCATGGCAAAACCAGAGTTTGAATCATTGCTAAACCAGAGTTTGAAACATGGCTAAACCAGAGTCTGAATCATGGCTAAACCAGAGTTTCAATCATTGCTGTAGTGCAGTTGAGTGAGAAAGGAACGTGACCTCTTGGGCCGTATATTTGAGTTGTTATATAGTGCCGTCCAGTGCAGGCAGGCCGACGTGCAGTCCAGCCATGAGCGCATTACGCAACAGTGCGTGTATACATACAGTACGTGCCAAGAGCAGTGCACGTTGACTATGCCCGCGTGGGAGGGACAGGGCAACGCAGTGCACTACAATTGCTAAACTAGAGTCTGAATCATGGCTAAACTAGAGTTTGAATCATGGCTAAACCAGATCTTGAATCATGGCTAAACCATCATCATCAGCATGGCTAAACTAGAGTTTAAATCATGGCTAAAACAGAGTTTGAATCATGGCCAACCAGAGTCTGAATCATGGCAAAACCAGAGTTTGAATCATTGCTAAACCAGAGTTTGAATCATGGCTAAACCAGAGTTTGAATCATGGCTAAACCAGAGTTTGAAACATGGCTAAACCAGAGTCTGAATCATGGCTAAACCAGAGTTTCAATCATTGCTAAACTAGAGTCTGGATCATGGCTAAACCAGAGTTTGAATCATGGCTAAACCAGATCTTGAATCATGGCTAAACCATCATCATCAGCATGGCTAAACTAGAGTTTAAATCATGGCTAAACCAGAGTTTCAATCATGGCTAAACTAGAGTCTGAATCATGGCTAAACCAGAGTCTGAATAATGGCTAAACCAGAGTTTGAATCATAGTTAAACTAGAGTCTGAATCATGGCTAAACCAGAGTTTGAATCATGGCTAAACCAGAGCTTGAATCATGGCAAAACCAGAGTTTGAATCATAGCCAACCAGAGTTTGAATCATAGTCAACCAGAGTCTGAATCATGGCTAAACCAGAGTTTGAATCATGGCAAAACCAGAGTTTGAATCAAGGCTAAACCAGAGTTTCAATCATGGCTAAACCAGAGTTTGAATCATAGCCAACCAGAGTTTGAATCATAGTCAACCAGAGTCTAAATCATGGCAAAACGAGAGTTTGAATCATAGCCCACCAGGGTTTAAAACATGGCGAAATCTGAGTTAGAATCTTGGCTTACCCAGCGTTTGAAAAATCAACGTCAACTGTGGAGTCATCATCAAAATGGGGATCATGGTAAACTGGGGGATAATCGTCAACTGGGGGATCATGGTAAACTGGGGGATAATTGTCAACTGGTGGAAAATTGTCAACTGTGGGATCATTGTCAACTGGGGGATCATTGTCAACTGGGTGATCATCATCAACTGGGGGATCATCATCAACGGGGGGATCATTGTCAACTGGGTGATCATCATCAACTGGGGGATCATTGTCAACTGGGGGTTCATTGTCAACTGGAGGAACATTGTTAACGGGGGATCATCATCAATGGGGAGTCATCATCAACTGGGGGATCATTGTGAACTGGAGGATCATTGTCAACGGGCGGGATCATTGTCAACTGGGAGATCATCATCAACGGGGGGATCATCATCAACTGGGGGATCATCATCAACGGGGGGATCATCATCAACTGGGGGATCATTGTCAACTGTGGGATCATTGTCAACTGGGGGATTATTGTCAACTGGGGGATCATTGTCAACTGGGGGTTCATTGTCAACTGGGGGATCATTGTCAACTGGGGGATCATTGTAAACGGGGGGATCATTGTCAACTGGGGGTTCATTGTAGCTTTAAAAAGCTGTAAATTCAGCTGCTAAAAAGTATATACTCGTACTAGACGAATTTAAAGTATTTCTGCTCCCCGAAGGGGAGCAATTTTTTGCGTAACGAAAAATATTTAATTCGGGTTCCATTGCCCACATCAATATTTGTTTAATGTGCGTTGACACCCCTCTGCCACAGTTTGTCTTAGAGCAACACTCAATCCCCAATTTGAGAACATCATTCAATCATCTAGTCACGATCGGCTAGCTGCTAATGAGTCAATTTACCACTCAGCCACCAATCCATCTATCAATAAATCATTCAGTCGATGATCAATCAATCAATTATTCACTCTGTCTATAATCAGTCAAAAAATCAATCAATCAGTCAATAATCAGTTTATCAATGTAATACTATAGCACCTCGCCTCGAGGTCATAGACATTAAAGACCGAGGAAACCGTGCTATAGGGTTATTGTAGTACGATAAGTACTAATCCCTTATCCCGCAGCCCTCGAAACCATAGACATATCTATATATTATAGCTTAACGACCATAGACATTTTGAGTTTAACCTATTTTTTTGGATTTCCCTAGGGAAATCCCAGGGACGCGAAAGACCGATTTTATCGAACTACAATAATTTACTTAGTCAATAACCATTCTATCAAATTCATCAATCAGTCAAATATCAGTTTTGTCAATCTATCTATAAAATTGGGTCTATAAAATTTATCACTTAGTATATCAATAAATCAATCAATAAATCAATATATCAATAAATCTATTCATTAATCAATCACTGAGCCACCAATACATCTAAGGCACTTAACCAAGTATCAGTCAGTCTTATCAGTCTTACGAATCCAATAAATCGATCAATAAACTTCTCATCTTCTACTCACTGGCCGTATAATCACCGAATTATCATCCTACCACCCTCTCCGACACAGTTTCGGCAGCGTGTTCGCCCTCCTGGCCAATCAGCAGCTGCGGGACCAGCTGTCCAGCGGGAGGGCCTTCGCAAACATCAGCGGAGCTTTCAGTCGCATTGCCGATTCCCTGGAGACTGCAGTCAATCGCGGTCGCAATGCCACGCCTGGCGTCATTGACAACTTGGCCAATAATCTGAGACCGAAAGCCAACGCAACTCTTCAACGATTTCAACAACTGCTTAGCGGCGTCAATGTCAACGACAGCGTCATCAATGCAACTAGTGCGTTCGTGGCCTTCGGCGATGCTATTGGAAAAGTTAGATGGATGCAGAATCGAACCAGCGATGTCCTGGCGCATTTTCAGGCCTATATCGACTCCATCACAGCTTTAAACGGAACTATTACTATCCAAAAGCAGCTTTTAACTGAGCCACAGTTTGGCTGCCCTAATCCGGATCTTTTTCTGCAAGGCAACATTTTTTTTCGGTTGCTGGCTCGCCTACAAGCTAATTGTGACTTGGTGTACTTCACCCTGAAGAATTTTAGTGGAGTGGAGGATAATTTCAACCCGGTTATCATGCAGAGCTTAACGGACTTCAATCATCAGCTAGCCATGGTCAATAGTACGGTACTGCTGGCTTCATTAAATATCATTAAAGACGGAGAGCGAGTTCTGGCCAATGTCACCGCCTTTGGCATGGATGCGGTGAGTGACGGACGCACCCAGCGTCACAAGGGAGGGAATTCTGAGTGAGGGAAGGGGATTCTGAGTGAGGAAAGGCTGAGTGACGTGGCGTGACGGTTTCGGGTTCTAGCCTATGCGCGCCCGCGCCTCCGCGTCTCATTCCAGTTCGAAAAGTACATAGCCGAGGCTCAGAGCAAAATGAACATGACCTACAGCCTGATCATGCCCCTGTCCCTATCGCTGCGTCGCTATGGCAACATTAGCGCTTTCCAAGTGTTCAATCCGATCTCAAGGCAGGAGGAGCCAGTTTGGGAAATGGCGTCCTATTTTGATTCTTTCCGATATTACATCTGCATCGGGCTAGTGACCTTCTGCCTGCTTCTGGTGCTGCTGTTGTACATGGGATTATTGTTCGGCTGCGCTGGCGAGCCGCCATTCGAAGACTCCGGCTGCTGCAACCGCGGCGTCGGCGCCAACTGCCTCCTGGCCAGCGTGGGACTCGGCTGCCTGTTCTACGCCCTGCTGATGCTCATCGCAATGCTCTTCTTCCTTGGCGGCGGCTTGGCGGGTGAGTTGCATACAGCCTGCTGTGGGATCGCGACATGGGATCTCTGTGGGAGTTCAGAATGGGATCTTTTAGGGACTGCAGAGTGGGATCTCTTAGGGACTGCAGAGTGGGATCTCTAAGGGACTCATGAGTGGGATCTTTTAGGGACTGCAGAGTGGGATATTCTAGGGACTGCAGAGTGGGATCTCTTAGGGACTGCAGAGTGGGATCTCTAAGGGACTCATGAGTGGGATCTCTAAGGGACTCATGAGTGGGATCCTTTAGGGACTGCAGAGTGGGATCCTTTAGGGACTTCAAAATGGTGATATTTTAGGGACTGCAGAGTGGGACCTCTGTGGGAGTTCAGAATGGGATCTTTTAGGGACTGCAGAGTGGGATCTCTTAGGGACTGCAGAGTGGGATCTCTAAGGGACTCATGAGTGGGATCCTTTAGGGACTGCAGAGTGGGATCCTTTAGGGACTGCAGAGTGGGATCTCTAAGGGACTCATGAGTGGGATCCTTTAGGGACTGCAGAGTGGGATCCTTTAGGGACTGCAGAGTGGGATCTCTAAGGGACTCATGAGTGGGATCCTTTAGGGACTGCAGAGTGGGATCCTTTAGGGACTGCAGAGTGGGATATTTTAGGGACTTTAAAATGGTGATATTTTAGGGACTGCAGAGTGGGATCTTTTAGGGACTTCAAAATGGTGATATTTTAGGGACTGCAGAGTGGGATCTTTTAGGGACTGCAGAGTGGGATCTCTAAGGGACTCATGAGTGGGATCTTTTAGGGACTGCAGAGTGGGATATTCTAGGGACTGCAGAGTGGGATCTCTAAGGGACTCATGAGTGGGATCTCTAAGGGACTGCAGAGTGGGATCCTTTAGGGACTTCAAAATGGTGATATTTTAGGGACTACAGAGTGGGACCTCTGTGGGAGTTCAGAATGGGATCTTTTAGGGACTGCAGAGTGGGATCTCTTAGGGACTGCAGAGTGGGATCTCTAAGGGACTCATGAGTGGGATCCTTTAGGGACTGCAGAGTGGGATATTTTAGGGACTTTAAAATGGTGATATTTTAGGGACTGCAGAGTGGGATCTTTTAGGGACTTCAAAATGGTGATATTTTAGGGACTGCAGAGTGGGATCTTTTAGGGACTGCAGAGTGGGAACTTGTAGGGACTGCAGAGTGGGAACTTGTAGGGACTGCAGAGTGGGAACTTGTAGGGACTGCAGAGTGGGAACTTGTAGGGACTGCAGAGTGGGATCTCTAAGGGACTCATGAGTGGGATCTTTTAGGGACTGCAGAGTGGGATATTCTAGGGACTGCAGAGTGGGACCTCTAAGGGACTCATGAGTGGGATCTCTAAGGGACTCATGAGTGGGATCTTTTAGGGACTGCAGAGTGGGATATTCTAGGGACTGCAGAGTGGGAACTTGTAGGGACTGCAGAGTGGGATCTCTAAGGGACTCATGAGTGGGATCTTTTAGGGACTGCAGAGTGGGATATTCTAGGGACTGCAGAGTGGGATCTCTAAGGGACTCATGAGTGGGATCTCTAAGGGACTCATGAGTGGGATCTTTTAGGGACTGCAGAGTGGGATATTCTAGGGACTGCAGAGTGGGATCTCTAAGGGACTCATGAGTGGGATCTCTAAGGGACTCATGAGTGGGATCTTTTAGGGACTGCAGAGTGGGATATTCTAGGGACTGCAGAGTGGGATCTCTAAGGGACTCATGAGTGGGATCTCTAAGGGACTCATGAGTGGGATCTTTTAGGGACTGCAGAGTGGGATATTCTAGGGACTGCAGAGTGGGATCTCTAAGGGACTCATGAGTGGGATCTCTAAGGGACTCATGAGTGGGATCTCTAAGGGACTGCAGAGTGGGATCCTTTAGGGACTTCAAAATGGTGATATTTTAGGGACTGCAGAGTGGGACCTCTGTGGGAGTTCAGAATGGGATCTTTTAGGGACTGCAGAGTGGGATCTCCAAGGGACTGCAGAGTGGGATCTCTAAGGGACTGCAGAGTGGGATCTTTTAGGGACTGTACAGTGGGATCTTTTAGGGACTGCAGAGTGGGATATTTTAGGGACTGCAGAGTGGGAACTTGTAGGGACTGCAGAGTGGGAACTTATAGGGACTGCAGAGTGGGAACTTGTAGGGACTGCAGAGTGGGAACTTGTAGGTACTGCAGAGTGGGATATTTTAGGGACTGCAGATTGGGATCTTTTAGGGACTGCAGAGTGGGATATTTTAGGGACTGCAGAGTGGGATATTTTAGGGACTGCAGAGTGGGATATTTTAGGGACTGCAGAGTGGGATATTTTAGGGACTGCAGAGTGGGATATTTTAGGGACTGCAGAGTGGGATATTTTAGGGACTGCAGATTGGGATCTTTTAGGGACTGTACAGTGGGATCTTTTAGGGACTGCAGATTGGGATCTTTTAGGGACTGCAGAGTGGGATATTTTAGGGACTGCAGATTGGGATCTTTTAGGGACTGTACAGTGGGATCTTTTAGGGACTGCAGATTGGGATCTTTTAGGGACTGTACAGTGGGATTTTTAGGGACTGCAGAGTGGGATTTCCGACGGACTGCACAGTGGGAACTATGTCGAAATGTTTTTTGGCACTAATAATTGAATAAGTTTCCTTGCTTTGAATGGCAGAGACCGAAGTATGTCGCTACGTCAGCGGCCGGACCGGCAACTATGGCTACTCGCTGCTAGATGAATTTGTTAATCGACTCATCGAGCGAAGTGTTCCTTCCCCACAGAATTTGTCACTTCACAACCTGGCCAAGAAGCCAGTGAGTATGCTATTGTCCGGCTGTGAGGGTCAGACCCTTGCCGAGGCAATCGATCTGAACGTCCTGTCAAATTATCTCGGCCTGTCCGACTTGCTCAATCGATTGATCAAACAGGTATCAGACTATTATCAGGGACTCTCGCTAACTGCTAGCGAGTTGCGCAACATGCAGGAACTTTCTGAGAATGCAACGCTTAGAAACTTTACCCAGTTTGAGGTGAGTTACAGCCACTCTGGTCAGCTTTTCTAAACTATAGAAACTCTATTTCTACTCAATGCTTTGTTGCTTCAACTCGTGTGAATGTGAATGGAATGGGATTCTTCTTTTTAGATTAAGGAATGGGAGTTTTCTAGTTTGGGAATAGGATTCTTTTTAGGTTAAAGAATGGGATTTCATGTTTGGAAATGGGAGTTTTCATGCTTGGGAATGGGATTTTTCAGGTTTGAGAATGGGATTTTTCAGGTTTGGGAATGGGATTTTTCAGGTTTGGGAATGGGATTTCAGGATTAGTAATTGGATTTCAGGATTAGTAATGGGATTTTAGGATTAGCAATGGGATTTTAGGATTAGCAATGGGATTTTAGGATTAATTATGGGATTTCAGGATTAGTAATGGGATTTCAGAATTAGCAATGGGATTTCAGGATTAGCAATGGGATTTCAGGATTAGTAATGGGATTTTAGGATTAGCAATGGGATTTCAGGATTAATTATGGGATTTAAGGATTAGTAATGGGATTTTAGGATTAGCAATGGGATTTCAGGATTAGTAATGGGATTTTAGGATTAGTAATGGGATTTTAGGATTAGCAATGGGATTTCAGGATTAGTAATGGGATTTTAGGATTAATTATGGGATTTCAGGATTATTAATGGGATTTTAGGATTAGCAATGGGATTTCAGGATTAGTAATGGGATTTTAGGATTAGCAATGGGATTTCAGGATTAGTAATGGGATTTTAGGATTAGCAATGGGATTTCAGGATTAGTAATGGGATTTTAGGATTAGCAATGGGATTTTAGGATTAGCAATGGGATTTCAGGATTTGTACTGGGATTTCAGGATTAGTAATGGGATTTCAGGATTAGTAATAAGATTTCAGGATTACAAATGTGATTTCAGGAGTAGTAATGGGATTTCAGGATTACTAATGGGTTTCCGCGGAGTAGTGTCGGGATTTTTCGGGATTATAAACTGGATTTTTTAGATTCGCAGTTTAGCATAGTCTATGGTTTAAGTTGTGGTTTAAGTTACTTAGGTCAAGTGCATACTACTTACTTAGGCTGCTAACGAGTAGTGAGCAGGAATTAATTGTTTAAATTTGATTTTGCTCCTCAGACTCATGTCAGAAAGGTCTTGCCTCACTTCGGCCTGGCGTCTCTCCTAGCAGCTCTGGACAATATCTCGCGCAACGCAAACCCTGGGGATCGTCCTCCCTTCGCCTTCCTCCACAACAACCTATCAACCGCCTTTGACAATGTTAACAACACGGGCGAGGCCTTTCTAACCCAGCTGCGGACCCTGGACTCGGAAGTTGCCGACCTCAACACCAGTTTCGCTAGCCTGACTGACATCCTGACTAAACTGGAATCGAACCTGCGCTCACCCGCTATCCTGAGCAGCCTCATCAACCAGTCGGCTGTGGAAGGCGGCATCGGGTCAGCGGAGCAGCTGCTCAACCAGACAATCTTTCCAGCCTTGGCCGGCCTGCTCTCCTCCGCGTTGGACTGTAGGAATCTCGGCGCCTCCCTGCGAAGCATTGTCGGCACTCCCTTTGTTAGCCTGCTGAGACCATTCAACGGCTTCTGGGCCGGCTATGGACTGTGCCTCATCTGCCTCCTGCCCTGCCTCATACTGGCCATCAAACTGGCCAATCTGTACAGGAAGACTCATGAATACGAGCCTAATTTGAATGCCGGGTGAGTGTGCTTTGATGCCTGCAGCGAATATCCTCTTATTCCTAAATATCCCCTAACCCCATTCTAAAATATCCCCCGAACCCCATCCCCTAATATTCCCTAACCCCATTCTAAAATATCCCCCGAACCCCATCCCCTAATATTCCCTAACCCCATCCCCAAATATCCCCTAACCCCATACACGAATATTCCCTAACACCATTCGCAAATATCCCCTAACCCCATTCCCAAATATCCCCAAACCCAGGGGTCGGCAAACTCCAGCCCGCGGGCCAGATGCGGCACTCGAAGCTCCCAAATCCGGCCCGTTGCCCCTTCTGACATCTGCAGTGTCCTGTTTCATCTATCTCGTGTTTAATCTCTCCCGTGTCTAATCTCTCCCCTGTCTTATCTCTCCGGTGTCTCATCTTTCCTGTGTCTCATATCCCTCCCCTATCTCATATTTATACAGTCAATGCGGCCCGCTGTCGTCATTTAGTTCTTTCTTTGGCCCGCCAGCAAATAAGTTTGCCTACCCCTGCCCTAACCCCATTCCCAAATATCCCCTAACCACATTCCAAAATATCCCCCAACCCCTATTTTTATTAGGCAGCGCCGAAGGCTGCAAAAAAACCGAAAGCGGCCGCGACCAAGAAGACGAAGGCGGAAACGCCGAAGAAGACGCCTATTAAAAAGGCCGCCACCAAACCTGCGAAGAGTTGAACAGGGTTGCGAGTGATTTCACGTGACAATTTTAAATGCGTAATGTTTTTCCTATAAGTACAGTTCTTACTGCGGCTTATTTTCTTAGTTCAACTTTAACTTTTGCTTGCGTCTCCTTCTCGTATAAATTAAGTCTATTTTTTTATTATTCTGTACAAGCCCATTTTTATTGCGCATTTATAAATAACTCACCTGTCACCATATTCGCTACAAGCGTCCTAGTAGTATAGCGTAACTTATTAATCTATTCATTTTGCTAGCCAAGTCCGAAATGCAATTGTAGTGGGTTTCAATAAATGAAGTGAAAGCGGTGGTTCGTTTGTAGTTTTAAGGTTGTGTTTGAAGAAGTAAAAAGACGGTTAAACTTTAGGCTGGGTACCTCCTGTATATTTATACGAGGTATTAGTTATTAGTTATAACTACGCTCGTAGTTATTAACGGCTTTCTGGAAAGTTCTTTACAATTATAACAAATATAATATAACTAATTTTGTACAGACTGACCAGCTGTATTAACAGGTTGATACAAACAAAGTAAATGCGCATGTTTTAAATTATTTATCTATTTCATATCAATACATAGGAATACAAACAATTCCTAAAGAAAGTCTAAGAAAATTCTAGAAATTTCTACGACAGAAAACTATTTTTAGTAAGTACGATACAATAACAATTTTACGATTTGCTACACAATAATTAATCAAGAGCAAGTTCAGGTTGTTTGTTAATGCTAAAGTTGTTTTTGGTTATTGTTTCTGTGCAAACTGATTAAAACTTGAGTAATATTAATTAATTAAAAATAATTTGGCCAGCGATGACAATTGGGATTTATCAGCCGTTTGATCCCAATGAGCATAGGATTTGATGCATGCCAATTTAAATAACAAAGTCCCACCCATGCTCGATGGGGTTCATGTCTGGAGACTTTGACGGCCAGTTCAATGTGCGAATGCCGAGCTGCTCCTTCAGCAGCTGCACGTGTGCTGCTCGATGTGGCGCAGCGTTGTCGTCTTGAAGCATGCAGTTCTGCGGGCCGCCAAAGGTTGTCGTAGCAAATGGCAGAAACTGCTGCTGTAGGCTGTAGCAGGAGGGAGTTGCGCCACCCCCTCTCCAAATCCCCCATGCCGCACTTTGCGCTCGCGTCTGGCGGCGGCAGCCTTCACACATTTCTGAGTCACCGATGGCACACAATACTTTTGGGCAGTGTGACAGCGTGAGTTGGGGGGGTTTAGCTGTTGCTGAGTATATATTAGTTAGGAAGTAGATCTTCTATAACTTCAAAATATGACCACGAGGACTTGCTGCTGTGGGTTGAAGGGTGATTCGTAATGTGTTGGATAATTCTTAGTGGGTTGAGGATAATTCTTAGTGGGTTGAGGATAATTCTCAGTGGGTTGGAGGATAATTCTCAGTGGGTTGGAGGATAATTCTCAGTGGGTTATGGGATAATTCTCAGGGGGTTGGAGGATAATTCTCAGTGGGTTGGAGGATAATTCTCAGTGGGTTGGAGGATAATTCTCAGTGGGTTGGAGGATAATTCTCAGTGGGTTAGGGGATAATTCTCAGTGGGTTATGGGATAATTCTCAGTGGATTGGAGGATAATTCTCAGTGGGTTATGGGATAATTCTCACTGGGTTGGAGGATAATTCTCAGTGGGTTGGAGGATAATTCTCAGTGGGTTATGGAATAATTCTCAGTGGGTTGGAGGATAATTCTCAGTGGGTTAGGGGATAATTCTCAGTGGGTTATGGGATAATTCTCAGTGGGTTGGAGGATAATTCTCAGTGGGTTATGGGATAATTCTCACTGGGTTGGAGGATAATTCTCAGTGGGTTAGGGGATAATTCTCAGTGTTTTCGAGTCACTAATTGTTACGCAAACACAAACGTGGTTCACGGTGGAATAAATCCGCACATATTTTACTGCAGTGGTGACAAATTGGACTGACCATTTCCACCCAAATGTGCTATCAGTTACGTCACAAGTGCTGGCATTCGGCAGTGAAATTCAGTATGTGGGTGCATTTTGTTTCTTTATTCGTTAAGTTGTTCTGAGAAAGCTATAAGAATTTTAAAATGGATTATGCAATAACTAATTTGATAGAGAAAAGTTTTGCAACTGACGAAAGTATTGCATAATGACATTCAAGCTCATTCGAAATTATTGCCAAAAGCATTTATCACATTCTATTTGTGTATCGAATTGAGAAATAAATTAAAGAAGTTAAGAACACTTACAGCATATTAACAAAGTTTACTGATTTCTTACTAAATTTGCAGGCGTTTAATTATTTCTGATTTTACAGATCAATTTAATTATTTAATATGTGGTTAATAATTTGCGGCAGACAATAAACCATGTAGCAGCCATGCGATAATTTCATGCAAAATATTTTTTTATAAAACAAGCGAGTTATTGCACTGAAATGAATAATGGAATTACTTCACACTCACCACCATCAAGGAGATAGATCACAGAGGGATTAGAAAAATACCTGTTTCAAATATTCCACATTTAGAAGTTTAGAACACTTCGAGAAAAATTCGCTTTTAAAACGTCTCGTGACAAATAAATATAGAATGGTTCACTGATTTCACAGCAAAGCCTGTACTATAAAAGTCTCTGGGATATATTGAAACAAAAAACTATTAAAAGTTAGAAAATATTTCATATAAGAAAGCGTAAGGCATCGAAAATAACAAAAAGGGGCTGTGGTCCATCTTGCTCGAAAACTGAACAAACATCATTTCAGGATAATTCTCAGTGCGTTGGAGGATAATTCTCAGTGGGTTGAGGATAATTCTCAGTGGGTTGGAGGATAATTCTCAGTGGGTTGGAGGATAATTCTCAGTGGGTTATGGGATAATTCTCAGTGGGTTGGAGGATAATTCTCAGTGCGTTGGAGGATAATTCTCAGTGGGTTGGAGGATAATTCTCAGTGCGTTGGAGGATAATTCTCAGTGGGTTGGAGGATAATTCTCAGTGCGTTGGAGGATAATTCTCAGTGGGTTGGAGGATAATTCTCAGTGGGTTGGAGGATAATTCTCAGTGCGTTGGAGGATAATTCTCAGTGGGTTGAGGATAATTCTCAGTGGGTTGGAGGATAATTCTCAGTGGGTTGAGGATAATTCTCAGTGGGTTGGAGGATAATTCTCAGTGGGTTGAGGATAATTCTCAGTGGGTTGGAGGATAATTCTCAGTGGGTTGGAGGATAATTCTCAGTGGGTTGGAGGATAATTCTCAAATATTTGGGGTTAGGAGGATAATTCTCGGGAAGAAGCAGAGACCAGTAATTGTATTATGCAGGAAAAGTAAAGCAATAGACCAATTGAAAGCAATAAGATGTTATCACATTCCTCACAAATCGCAGTCCTTCCACAATGTTAAGCCGGAATCCCAGACTGAAGGTCGTTGGTCCGACTGCTTAAATAGGCTTCGGATTTCTGAAATTTTCGGCGAGATTCGGCAAGCTAGTTTAATAATAAATTGGTATTCTCAAATGTTTTGTGTAAACCAATTCGAATGCTACACTACAAATCGTGGATACAGGTAGTGCAGACAACATGCAAATAATGGCCAATAAGTGCCAGTTGTGTCTTTCTAACAGAAACTGCTGAGCAGTGCGAAATTTACTCTCTTTACTACTTTTTTTCCCGGCCAGTAGTGCAGCAAGGAAATGCGTTTATAAAGAATAGTTTTCTAAGGCTTTAATTTATATTTGAATTCACTAAAAACACATCTAGAAACAGCTAACAAAAGCCGGGCTAGACAACGCATTTGACAGTTTGTTTACAAATAGAAGACTAACTTCTTTAAGCTTTAAATTGGTTAAATAAATGACCAATTGATCATTGGGTGATCCGTTAGATAAGTGTTTGTTGCCATTCTGAAATTTAATTAAACAATCAATTGCTAAAGTGCTCAGATAGAGAGAAATGGAGGGGTTGTGAAAATGCGAGAATCACACTGTGAAGCTTAGAATGTGACAGTTAAAAAACCCAGTTTGAAGTGCTAAAAACATTTTAGTAATAATAGTTTTTCGTCGATTGCTGATGGAATTATATCGACTAATAAAATAATGATTAAATTAATATGATTTGAGCTTTAGTTCTATTTTCCCTGTGTGTGATGCGATGCCTCACCTAACATGTGACAACGCACCGTATTCATACTTGCGTCTGTAGTGATCAATTAGCAGTTGAGCATTTTCTCACGGGTGAATTAGAAGATAGATGGAAATGAGTTTAAGGATACGATGGAATAGGGTTTTGGGAATTTTGAGGATTGGGTTAGGGGATACTTGGGAATGGGGTTAGGGGATACTTGGGAATGGGGTTGGGGGTATTTGGGAATGGGGTTAGGGGATACTTGGGAATGGGGTTAGGGGGTATTTGGGAACGGGGTTAGGGGATACTTGGGAATGGGGTTAGGGGATACTTGGGAATGGGGTTAGGGGATATTTGGGAATGGGGTTAGGGGATAGTTGGGAATGGGGTTAGGGGGTATTTGGGAACGGGGTTAGGGGATACTTGGGAATGGGGTTAGGGGATACTTGGGAATGGGGTTAGGGGATATTTGGGAATGGGGTTAGGGGATATTTGGGAATGGGGTTAGGGAATATTTGAGAATGGGGTTAGGGAATATTTGAGAATGGGGTTAGGGATATTTGGGAATGGGGTTAGGGGATATTTGGGAATTTTGTTAGGCGATATTCGGGAATGGGGTTAGGGGATATTTGGGAATGGGGTTAGGGGATACTTGGGAATGGGGTTAGGGGATATTTGGGAATGGGGTTAGGGGATATTTGGGAATGGGGTTAGGGGATATTTGGGAATGGGGTTAGGGGATATTTGGGAATGGGGTTAGGGGATACTTGGGAATGGGGTTAGGGGATACTTGGGAATGAGGTTAGGGGATATTTGGGAATGGGGTTAGGGGATATTTGGGAATGGGGTTAGGGAATATTTGAGAATGGGGTTAGGGAATATTTGAGAATGGGGTTAGGGATATTTGGGAATGGGGTTAGGGGATATTTGGGAATTTTGTTAGGCGATATTCGGGAATGGGGTTAGGGGATACTTGGGAATGGGGTTAGGGGATACTTGGGAATGGGGTTAGGGGATATTTGGGAATGGGGTTAGGGGATACTTGGGAATGGGGTTAGGGGATATTTGGGAATTGGGTTGGGGATATTTGGGAATGGGGTTATGTGATATTTGAGAATTGGGTTTGGGGGGATATTAAGAATGGGTTTAGGGAATATTTGAGAATGGAGTTTGGGGATATTTGAGAATGGGGTTTGGGGGATATTTGGGAATGGGGTTAAGGTTTACAGTGGATTGTGTAAAATACTGAGGTGTTACCAGTTACGCGCAGTTGTAAATGCGACTCAAAGCAATTTCGCTGCAGGCATCAAAAGCACACTCACCCGTCCTCAAAATCAGGCAGGTATTTCTGAGTCTTCCTGTACAGATTGGCCAGTTTGATGGCCAGTATGAGGCAGGGCAGGAGGCAGATGAGGCACAGTCCATAGCCGGCCCAGAAGCCGTTGAATGGTCTCAGCAGGCTAACACAGGGAGTGCCGACAATGCTTCGCAGGGAGGCGCCGAGACTCCTACAGTCCAACGCGGAGGAGAGCAGGCCGGCCAAGGCTGGAAAAATTGTCTGGTTGAGCAGCTGCTCCGCTGACCCGATGCCGCCTTCCACAGCCGACTGGTGGATGAGGCTGCTCAGGATGGCGGGTGAGCGCAGGTTCGATTCCAGTTTAGTCAGGATTAAAGTCAGGCTAGCTAAACTGGTGTTGAGGTCGGCAACTGCCGAGTCCAGGGTCCGCAGCTGGGTTAGAAAGGCCTCGCCCGTGTTGTTTCCATTGGCAACGGCAGTTGCTAGGTTGTTGTGGAGGCTGTCGTATCTAGCATTTTCCGGAACGGCTGAGTGGCGCGAGATATTGGCCAAAGCTGCTAGGAGAGACGCCAGGCCGAAGTCAGGCAAGACCTTTCTGACATGAGTCTGAGGAGCAAAATCAAATTTAAACAATTACGAGCTAATTCCTGCTCACTACTACTCGTTAGCAGCCTAAGTAGTATGCACTTGACCGAAGCAACTTGAACCGCAACTTAAACCATAGACTATGCTAAACTGCGAATCTATATAGTCCAGTTTGTAGTCCCAAAAAATCCCGACACTACTTCGCGGAAACCCATTACAAATCCTGAAATCCCATTAGTAATCATGTAATCCCATTACTACTCCTGAAATCCTATTAGTAATCCTGAAATATTATTACTAATCGTGAAATCCTATTACTATTCCTGAAATCCTATTACTACTCCTGAAATCCCATTGCTAATCCTGAAATCCCATTGCTAATTCTGAAATCCCATTACTAATCCTGAAATCCCATTCCCAAACCTGAAAAATCCCATTCTCAAGCATGAAAAATCCCATTCCCAAGCATGAAAACTCCCATTTCCAAACATGAAAAATCCCATTCTTTAACCTAAAAAGAATCCTATTCCCAAACTAGAAAACTCCCATTCCTTAATCTAAAAAGAAGAATCCCATTCCATTCCCATTCACACGAGTTGAAGCAACAAAGCATTGAGTAGAAATGCTCAAGAGTAAACTATAGTTTAGAAAAGCTGACCAGAGTGGCTGTAACTCACCTCAAACTGGGTAAAGTTTCTAAGCGTTGCATTCTTAGAAAGTTCCTGCATGTTGCGCAACTCGCTAGCATTTAGCGTGAGTCCCTGAAAATAGTCTGATACCTGTTTGGCCACGCTGTTCACAGTTTGATTGATAAATCGATTGATCAAGTCGGGCAGGCCGAAATAATTTGACAGGACGTTCAGATCGATTGCCTCGGCAAGGGTCTGACCCTCACAGCCGGACAATAGCATACTCACTGGCTTCTTGGCCAGGTTGTGAAGTGACAAATTCTGTGGGGAAGGAACATTTCGCTCGATGAGTCGATTAACAAATTCATCTAGCAGCGAGTAGCCATAGTTGCCGGTCCGGCCGCTGACGTAGCGACATACTTCGGTCTCTGCCATTCAAAGCAAGGAAACTTATTCAATTATTAGTGCCAAAAAACATTTCGACATAGTTCCCACTGTGCAGCCCGTCGGAAATCCCACTCTGCAGTCCCTAAAAATCCCACTGTACAGTCCCTAAAAGATCCCACTGTACAGTCCCTAAAAGATCCCACTGTACAGTCCCTAAAAGATCCCACTCTGCAGTCCCTAAAAGATCCCACTCATGAGTCCCTTAGAGATCCCACTCTGCAGTCCCTAAGAGATCCCACTCTGCAGTCCCTAAAAGATCCCATTCTGAACTCCCACAGAGATCCCATGTCGCGATCCCACAGCAGGCTGTATGCAACTCACCCGCCAAGCCGCCGCCAAGGAAGAAGAGCATTGCGATGAGCATCAGCAGGGCGTAGAACAGGCAGCCGAGTCCCACGCTGGCCAGGAGGCAGTTGGCGCCGACGCCGCGGTTGCAGCAGCCGGAGTCTTCGAATGGCGGCTCGCCAGCGCAGCCGAACAATAATCCCATGTACAACAGCAGCACCAAAAGCAGGCAGAAGGTCACTAGCCCGATGCAGATGTAATATCGGAAAGAATCAAAATAGGACGCCATTTCCCAAACTGGCTCCTCCTGCCTTGAGATCGGATTGAACACTTGGAAAGCGCTAATGTTGCCATAGCGACGCAGCTCAGCGGATAGCTGCGTTAGGGACTGGTTGATTGTAGCCCACTGGGACATGATCTGGCTGTTGTTCCTGTTCAGATTGCTCTGCGCCTCGGCTATGTACTTTTCAAACTGGAATGACACGCGGAAGCGCGGGCGCGCATAATTTAGAACCCGAAACCGTCACGCCACGTCACTCAGCCTTTCCTCACTCAGAATCCCCTTCCCTCACTGAGAATCCTATTCCCTCACTCAGAATCCCCTTCCCTCACTCAGAATCCCCTTTCCTCACTCAGAATCCCCTTTCCTCACTCAGAATCCCCTTCCCTCACTGAGAATCCCATTCCCTCACTCAGAATCCCCTTCCCTCACTGAGAATCCTATTCCCTCACTCAGAATCCCCTTCCCTCACTCAGAATCCCCTTTCCTCACTGAGAATCCCATTCCCTCACTCAGAATCCCCTTCCCTCACTGAGAATCCCATTCCCTCACTCAGAATCCCCTTCCCTCACTCAGAATCCCCTTTCCTCACTCAGAATCCCCTTCCCTCACTGAGAATCCTATTCCCTCACTCAGAATCCCCTTCCCTCACTCAAAATCCCCTTCCCACACTCAGAATTCCCTCCCTTGTGACGCTGGGTGCTTCCGTCACTCACCGCATCCATGCCAAAAGCGGTGACATTGGCCAGAACTCCCTCTCCATCTTTAATGATAGCCAGCAGTGCCGTACTATTGACCTTGACTAGCTGATGATTGAAGTCTGTTAAGCTCTGCATGATAACCGGGTTGAAATTATCCTCCACTCCACTAAAATTCTGCAGGGTGTAATTCACCACATGACAATCAGCAGCTTGAGCCGGATTAGGGCAGACAAACTGTGGCTGAGTTAAATTCTGCTTCATGTCAGTAATAGTTCTGTTTAAAGCTGTGATGGAGTCGATATAGGCCTGAAAACGCGCCAGGACATCGCTGGTTCGATTCTGCATCCATCTAAACTTTCCAATAGCATCGCCGAAAGCCAGGAACGCACTAGTTGCATTGATGACGCTGTCGTTGACATTGACGCCGCTAAGCCGTTGTTGAAATCGTTGAAGAGTTGCGTTGGCTTTCGGTCTCAGATTATTGGCCAAGTTGTCAATGACGCCAGGCGTGGCATTGCGACCGCGATTGACTGCAGTCTCCAGGGAATCGGCAATGCGACTGGAAGCTCCGCTGATGTTTGCGAAGGCCTTCCCGCTGGACAGCTGGTCCCGCAGCTGCTGATTGGCCAGGAGGGCGAACACGCTGCCGAAACTGTGTCGGAGAGGGTGGTTGGATGGTAATTCGGTGATTATACGGCCAGTGAGTAGAAGATGGGAAGTTTATTGATCGATTTATTGGATTCCTAAGACTGATAAGACTGACTGATACTTGGTTAAGTGCCTTAGATGTATTGGTGGCTCAGTGATTGATTAATGAATAGATTTATTGATATATTGATTACTGAGTGGGTGATTTATTGATAAACGTGTGGCGGCCGCTCTCTCCAGCGCCCTGCGTGGTGGTAGGTCGGCCACCCCAACTTTGACTAGCACTTGCGCTGGGCCGGGGCAGTGTGCATTGGGCTTAAGCTCATGTACACGCGCCGGCCTATAAATCATTATCTTTTGGAACGCGCTGCACTCTACCTGTTCTCCGCCAAATAAAATTTAACATTACGTGGCCGCAATCGCTACATTGGTGAGCCCGACTCTCAAACCGATAGTTTGAGATGACTGAGTCTGCAGTAGCACTCAAGCTGCCCACGTTTTGGGTCAGCCAGCCCCGCGCCTGGTTTATCCAGGCGGAGGCACAATTCACTCTCCGAGGCATTTCGCAAGACGACACCAAGTACTGCCACCTCGTAGCAGCGCTCGATCAGCAGTCGGCCGAGCGTCTGCTGGACGTGCTGGAGAATCCGCCCACGGAAAACAAGTACGGTGTGCTCAAGGACCGGCTTCTTGGCACTTTCGGCCTGACACAGCAGCAGCGGGCCAGCCGGCTGCTCAACCTGGCCGGCCTTGGTGACCGCCGCCCGTCCGAACTCATGGACGAGATGCTGGCACTGCTAGGCGACCATCGGCCATGCATGCTTTTCGAAGAGCTGTTCCGCCAGCAACTGCCAGCCGACATCCGTATGGCACTGGTCTCCGCCGATTTTAAAGACCCGAGAGTGGTCGCGCAGCTCGCGGACCGGCTCTGGGCAAGCCGCGCCCAGACATTGGCAGCCGCCTCGCTGGCGCACGACCAGCCAGTAGTTGCCGCCGCAGCTCGGCAGGCCACGGCCGCCGGTCCAGCCCGGGCCCAGCCACAGCAGCACCAGCCCAGAGAGGTAGGCGGTCCGGTCTGTTTTTTCCACCGGAAGTTCGGCTCCAAGGCCCGGCGTTGTGAACAGCCCTGCCGGTACTCGGGAAATGGACCGGCCGGCCGTCAGTGAATGCCTCGACCCGCGCAGAGGTGAGCATTTTTCCGGTCTCAGGGGCCGACGCCCGCACGCACCCACCTGGCCCGCCACTTTTCGCGGCCAACGGCAGCCTGATACGTACCTTCGGCAGCCAGACGCTCACAATTGACCTCGGCGTCAAGACCTGCACCTGGCCGTTCATCCTTGCCGAAGTGTCCCGACCGTTGATCGGCGCCGATTTTCTGAGGCATCATGGCCTCTTGGTGGACCTGCCGAACCGTCGCTTGCTGGACGCTAGCTCGTTGTCCAGTGTTCACCTGGTGCTCGGCTCTGGCACGGCCCCGCAGTTGGCCGCCGCGGTTGCCGGAGACCCGTACAGCCAGCTACTCGCCGAGTTCCCTACGCTGACAGAGCCAAGCTTCCAAAAGGCCCAGCCTCGTCACGGCGTGGAGCACCATATACCAACGACCGGGCCTCCTGTTCATGCCAGGGCGCGCCGCCTGCCACCGGACAAGCTGGCGGTGGCTAAAGACGAGTTCCGCACTCTGGAGCAGCTCGGCATTGTGCAGCGGTCGTGCAGCCCCTGCTCGTCGCCACTACATATGGTGCCCAAATCCTCAGGCGGTTGGCGGCCCTGTGGGGATTTTCGGCGGCTCAATGATGCCACGGTGCCTGACCGTTACCCGGTGCCACACATCCAGGACTTCTCAGCGAGGCTGTCCGGATGCAAAATATTTTCAAAAATCGACCTAGTTCGCGGCTATCATCAAATCCCGGTCGCGGAGGCCGACGTCGCTAAGACGGCTGTCATCACCCCGTTTGGCCTGTTTGAATTTCTTCGCATGCCTTTCGGCCTTAAAAATGCCGCCCAGGCCTTCCAGAGGTTGATCGACACGGTCTGCCAGGACCTGGACTTCGTGTTCGCCTACATCGACGACTTCCTGGTGGCGAGCAGCGATCCTCAGCAGCACCTGAAGCACCTGCGTGTGCTGTTCCAGCGCCTGGCCGACAACGGCCTCCTTACCAACCCGGCTAAATGCCAGTTTGGCCGCAGTGAAATTGACTTCCTGGGTCACCGCATTAATAGCCGTGGGGCCGTGCCGCTGCCCGACAAGGTCGACGCCATCACTCGGTTCGCGCCGCCTGCGACGGTCAAGGGCCTACAGGAGTTTGCCGGTATGGTGAACTTCTATCACCGGTTCGTGCCGCGAGCCGCCCAGCTGCTGCGCCCCATCTACGGCGCCCTGGCCAGCAAGGAAAAGTTTGTTCAGTGGACGCCGGAGCTGACGGATGCCTTCAACAGTACGAAGCACGCTCTCGCAGACGCCGCCATGCTCGCCCATCCACAGCTCGGCGCTCCAACGGCGCTGACGGTCGACGCCTCGAACACCGCCATAGGGGCGGTCCTGGAGCAGCGTATCAGTGAGGCGTGGCAGCCGCTGGCATTCTTCAGTCGGCAGCTGCGTCCCGCTGAACAAAAGTACAGCGCTTTCGACCGTGAGTTGCTCGCTCTCTATCTCGCCACTAGGCACTTCCGCTACTTTTTGGAAGGCCGCTTTTTCACCGCCTACACCGACCACAAGCCCCTAGTGGCAGCCATGGCCAAGCTGTCGGACCCGTGGTCGGCACGCCAGCAGCGGCACCTCGCATACGTGTCGGAGTTCACCACCGAAATCCGGCACGTAGCGGGCAAAGACAATCCGGTGGCCGACGCTCTGTCCCGCTGCACCGTTGCCTCCGTGCAGCCGCTGCTTCCTGGTATCGACTATGAGGCCCTAGCGCGTGCGCAGACTTTAGACGACCCTGCGCTTGCGGACACCGGGCTCAGGCTAGAACGAGTGGCGCTAGGCCCCGGCTTGGAGGTTCTCTGCGACACCGTGACCGGCCGTCCACGACCGCTGGTGCCCGCCGACTTCCGCCGTGCCGTCTTCGACGCCATCCACAGCCTGGCGCATCCGTCGGTCCGCAGCACACGGCGCCTTGTGTCCGAGAAGTTCGTGTGGCCCGGACTCAAGAGGGATGTCGGCCAGTGGGCGCGCAGCTGCATCGCCTGCCAGACGGCCAAAGTCCAGCGGCATGTCATCGCTCCACCGTCTAGCATCCCGGTGCCCAACAGCCGTTTTGCCCATGTCCACGTTGATCTGGTCGGTCCGTTGCCGCTGTCTCGCGGTTACACCTATTTGCTGACAGCAGTCGACCGTTTCTCCCGCTGGCCGGAGGCATTTCCAATGGTCGACACCTCTGCCGCCTCCTGCGCATCTGTTTTCATCGCCGGCTGGATCGCCCGCTTCGGTGTCCCCAGCGACATCACGTCCGACCGCGGCTCCCAGTTCACCTCAGAGCTGTGGACCAACGTTTCCAAGCTGCTTGGCATGCAGCTCCATCACACAACGGCCTTTCATCCGCAGTCAAATGGGCTGGTGGAGCGTTTTCATCGCCAGCTCAAGGCATCTCTGATGGCACGTCTGACTGGACCGGCTTGGGTCGACGAGCTTCCCTGGGCACTGCTGGGCATCAGGACGGCCCCTAAGGAGGACATTGGCGCCTCCTCTGCAGAGCTGGTTTACGGCGCGCCGCTGACCGTGCCGGGCGAGTGCCTACAGGCTACGCCCGCGACAGGCTCATACGACCAGTTCCTAGCCCGGCTTCGTGGTGCTGTGCAATCATTCCGACCGCCTCCGACCTCACGACACGGCCGCGTTGCAGCCTCCGTGCCCGACGCACTGGACACTTGCACGCACGTTTTCATCCGCCGTGACGGCCACCGCCCGTCGCTGCAAAGACCGTATTTCGGCCCATTCAAGGTGCTCGAGCGCAACACCAAAACCTTTCTGCTCGATTTGGGCACGCGGCACGATCACGTGGCGGTGGATCGGCTGAAGCCTGCGGTGCTGGACCCCTGCGAAGCAGTACCGGCCTCACCGCTGCGACCCAGAGGCCGCCCTCGCCGGGATGCTCGTCAACCGCTGAAGGACAATGAGCCCGAACCTGCCGCAGCTGCGCCACTGCCACCGCCGCGGACGTATCAACCAGCAGGTCACCAGCCAAACACCGCGGCTCCTCCTGATCCGATTCAGCGTCGTCAGCTACCACCGCGCCAATGCCGGCCGACTCGATTTCGCTAATAGGCCAGCGCTAGGGGGGAGCCATGTGGCGGCCGCTCTCTCCAGCGCCCTGCGTGGTGGTAGGTCGGCCACCCCAACTTTGACTAGCACTTGCGCTGGGCCGGGGCAGTGTGCATTGGGCTTAAGCTCATGTACACGCGCCGGCCTATAAATCATTATCTTTTGGAACGCGCTGCACTCTACCTGTTCTCCGCCAAATAAAATTTAACATTACGTGGCCGCAATCGCTACAAACGGATAATTTACTAAGTGATAAATTTTATAGACCCAATTTTATAGATAGATTGACAAAACTGATAATTGACTGATTGATGAATTTGATAGAATGGTTATTGACTAAGTAAATTATTGTAGTTCGATAAAAGCGGTCTTTCGCGTCCCTGGGATTTCCCTAGGGAAATCCAAAAATAGGTTAAACTCAAAATGTCTATGGTCGTTAAGCTATAATATATAGATATGTCTATGGTTTCGAGGGCTGCGCAGCTGCGTAGTCACTCAGCGATGTACTAATGGGATTAGTACTTATCGTACTACAATAACCCTATATCACGGTTTCCTCGGTCTTTAATGTCTATGACCTCGAGGCGAGGTGCTATAGTATTACATTGATAAACTGATTATTGACTGATTGATTGATTTTATAGACTGATTATAGACAGAGTGAATAATTGATTGATTGATCATCGACTGAATGATTTATTGATAGATGGATTGGTGGCTGAGTGGTAAATTGACTCATTAGCAGCTAGCTGATCGTGACTAGATGATTGAATGATGTTCTCAAATTGGGGATTGAGTGTTGCTCTAAGACAAACTGTGGCAGAGGGGTGTCAACGCACATTAAACAAATATTGATGTGGGCAATGGAACCCTAATTAAATATTTTGTATTAAACAGAAGAATTGCGCGTCGCGAGTAGTCTTCTTTAACGAGCAAAAGAAAAGTCACGCAATGTTTTTTCGTTACGCAAAAAATTGCTGAGAGAATGCACAATAAATAGCTATTCATTTTTGACCACAAAGTTTGCGCAAAGAAATAGATAAGAAAAAATTTGATAAGGCGTTTAAACTTCAGGACTAAGGTTATAGGGCTAAAACCTTTCTTGACATACCTGTGGACTAGATTCCACAGACTAGATTCTTTAAGGGTATGAATACAATTCTGGAAACTAAATTCTAGAATAGTATGTTGATAGCATGACAAGCTAGTGTTGATGGGAATGGAGTAGACAGGAATGGGGTAGAAAGGAATGGGGTAGACTGGAATGGGGCAGATAGGAATGGGGTAGATGGGAATGGGGTAGATAGGGATGTAGTAGATGGGAATGGGGTAGATAGGAATGGGGTGGATAGGAATAGGATAGACAGGAATGGAGTAGACAGGAAAGCAGGTAGATGGGAATGGGGTAGATAGGAATGGAGTTGATGGGAATGGGGTAGATAGGAATGAAGTAGACAGGAATGGGGTAGATAGGAATGGAGTAGATGGGAATGGGGTAGATAGGAATGGGGTAGATAGGAATAGAGAATATAGGAATGGAGTAGATAGGAATGTGTTAAATGGGAATGGGGTAGATAGGAATAGAGAAGATGAGAATGGAGTAGATAGGAATGGGGTAGATAGGAATGGGGTGGATAGGAATAGGATAGACAGGAATGGAGTAGACAGGAAAGCAGGTAGATGGGAATGGGGTAGATAGGAATGGAGTAGATGGGAATGGAGTAGATAGGAATGGAGTAGACAGGAATGGGGTAGATAGGAATGGAGTATATGGGAATGGGGTAGATAGGAATGGGGTAGATAGGAAAAAGATAGACAGGAATGGAGTAGACAGGAATGCAGTAGATAGGAATGGGGTAGATAGGAATGGAGTAGGTGGGAATGAGGTAGATGAGAATGGAGTAGATGGGAATGAGGTAGATGGGAATGGGATAGACAGGGATGGAGTAGATAGGAATGGAGTATGTGGAAATGAAGTAGATAAGAACGGGGTAGATAGGAATGGAGTAGACTTGGGTAATTTAGTTGATTTCGTAACTTAACTAGGAATAAGACTACCACTTGGTTTACATTAGTTTTAGTGTTTACTGGTACGTATGTCGCTATATTCGTGATACTAATAAGATCCTGCAAAGCTGTTGGTAAAAAATGTTGAGAGAAAATGTATTATACAGAGAGTCACACTGTCGCTGTGAAAAAAAAACTTTTTATCAGTCAGTGCTTTATCATTTGGCTAGGGTCCTTAACGAATAGCTACATACGAGTAAGCATGTGTCTGATTCCCTCACAAGCACTGCTTGAGTCGGCAGGGAAAGATAATCAGAAATTGCCAAATACTTTTAGCTGGTTTATAGTCGCATTTCTGCTTCGTGCATTTATTATTAATTTGCCAAATTGTTTCCTGTGCATTTTGTTGTTTAAGCTCAAATTAATTGCGCATAGTCTATCACAAAGCTAATTACAGTACCTGGCATTGGCAACCCTACCAAAATATATAATAGCTTACTACATAGCTAGTTAGCTGTAAGCCTGACTAACATATAAAACAACCACCCCACAACCTACACCATAACCAACCCCAACTACCCACCCTACAACCTACCTTATCTATCAACCACACCATAACCAACCCCAACTACCCACCCTACAACCTACCTTATCTATCAACCACACCATAACCAACCCTAACTACCCACGCTACAACCTACCTTATCTATCAACCACACCATAACCAACCCTAACTACCCACGCTACAACCTACCTTATCTATCAACCACACCATAACCAACCCCAACTACCCACGCTACAACCTACCTTATCTATCAACCACACCATAACCAACCCTAACTACCCACGCTACAACCTACCTTATCTATCAACCACACCATAACCAACCCCAACTACCCACGCTACAACCTACCTTATCTATCAACCACACGATAACCAACCCCAACTACCCACGCTACAACCTACCTTATCTATCAACCACACCATAACCAACCCTAACTACCCTATCAATACAGCTTACCCTATCAATCTCACCTTAATCTACCCACCCCAATCTACCCCACCCCAATCTACCCCACCCCAATCTACCCCACCCCAATCTATCCCATCCCACCCCGATCTACCACACCCCAATCCATCCCCACTCCAATCTACCCCACCCCAATCTATCCCATCCCACCCCAATCTACCCATCTCTAGACACAATTTGCGCAGGGTGCAGATAATCCTGGGCACAAGCAAACAGGTGCAAACAGGAGTGTCACTTACAGCATAGCGGTAGCAAAGATCAGCAGCAGGGTGCCGTATGTGACTCTCTTACAGCTCGCGCCCTTGTGCTCCATGTAATTAAGCCGGCCACCGCATTTGCTGCAACAGACTCGACAACAACAGATGCAACATCCAGCTAGAGGAATCACCAGGATTAGGAATAAGCCAATGCATAATAATATTGTGTAGCCTAGGTAGCTGTTTAACCAAGAGCGGCTGACCTGTGTTAATAAAACACGATTTGATAAATACAATTTATGTAATATAACGGTAAACAGATATGCGATATAAACTTACATTCATCCAGTCTTTCGTAATTATACTCGATATATTTCCGGCTAAAATAATTCAATAAGAAGTAGCTTTATGATTTCCGAAATATTATATGTATGGTTTGTAATCGAAAAAAATTTTTTTTACATTTTTATACAAACTACCCTACATGCACTTGAGCGTACATCTAGCTCACGATATCTCTACCCCTAGTGTACTATATAGCCCATAATATCTCTACCTCGAGTGTACATCTAACCCACGATATCTCTACCCCGAGTGTACATGTAGCCATCATAATATCTCTACCCCGAGTGTACATGTAGCCATCATAATATCTCTACCCCGAGTGTACATGTAGCCATCATAATATCTCTACCCCGAGTGTACATGTAGCCATCATAATATCTCTACCCCGAGTGTACATCTAGCCCATAATATCTCAACCCCGAGTGTATATCTAGCCCCCGATATCTCTATCCCGAGAGAACATTTTTACCACTTAATCTCTTGTCCAGCAAGTTCCTATTTTAATCCCATACATAAAGTGGGCCCCCATAAGCTAAATGTCTTGAACGGGAGTTTAAGTTATTATCAGCCAAATTTCTACCCCACACTAAATTCGATGGATACCTTGACTGCTTTTACAGCAATAATTCGCAGAATGATATTTTCAATTAAAATAAATGACTCACAAATCAGCAGAAGTGAGACATCCTTGAGTAGGATTGATTTCTCAGGCGGCTGAATTGTGTCTAGAAAGCTTTCGGTTGCCGAATAGAGCGGCTTCAAAGAATCTTCCAAGCTGCTAGCCGCTGATAGCTGAACTGAGAAACAGCCAAGCAGCAATAATGATAACAGAAAGTGCATCTGACTCGACGACAACTAGATTGAGGCTGTAATCAGTAGCGATGATTGTTGGTCTCAGAAATAATTAGTTTAATCTCTTTGAGCACCTTCAATGGCTTCTGTCAGTGAGCGTAGCGCAATTTGGTTCGAGTGAATCAAGGCGTGTTGCTAAAAATAGGCAATTTGCGATGGCAACTAAGACCTCTCGAATGCTCGCCGGGTTTGCAAACAAAACAGCAGACAAGCAGAAAATATAATGTAGTATGCCTAGGGGTAGAAGAATATATAATCTGGGGGGTTGGTGTCGAGAGAACCAGGGGGAGAGAGAGAGGAGACGAAAGACGAAATCTAGCGAACCAGAAAATTTGTTTAAATAAGAGTGTGAGTGAGTCAAACAGCAACAGTGAAACAACATGTGGGTGTTTTCATTGCGCGCATTTGTGGCATACACTCGTACAGTGCACTAGACTGACTGTGTCCTAGTTTAAGAGCTTGAAATCCAATAGTTTATTAGTCTTGTCTTCGGCTAAAAATTGTTGACATTAATCACAGAATTAATAACCCAGATAATGATGGGTAGACGACAGGAATACATATACTTGTTTTGTGCTGCACCCAAACAGAGCAATGCAAGCACACGAAACTCAAGAACACGGGCCAACTTTGTTGCGCATCTTCTGAAACAATAATCAAGTCGCCAGCTTTTCAGACTGTCGAGATTTTCAATGGTTCTGCGCCTCAGTGCGACCTTGCCAGGCCTTCAAAATTTATCAGCATGTCACCCGAATGTGCTTACACCAGCTCCGTCTTTGTTGGTCACATACATTTATCTAGACGGACTGCTGGGCCTTCAAGGGCTACAACAGGTGGAACTAGGCCACTATGGCCACCCTGATGCGAATTTCTCCAATTTCACTGATCAAGCTAAAATATTAGGCGCAGCTCAACCACAGTACACCATCGCATATCCATGGTTTGAACTTTGATAAACTCAAATCTTACTGATTTACTATGACACTATGATATACAGTCATAGTCTACTATCACAAAGATAAAGAGTGAAAATACATATTGAAAATAGGAAACTAGGCTAATGAAAGCATAAAATAAGCAGATAACACGCATCTAATTAACCCCTAATTAAGCAAGTTCTGCTAATAATATCACACATTATACAAATATGGCCCTCACTGTGCTATTTATCCTATCAAAAAAGTTTATCAGAAGCCCATTAAACGAACTATCCCCACATTAAGCTATTTGCTCCATTCCAGGTGACCCAAAGGTAATCAATCCCCTTAGGGGTTAAAATTTTAGTAGACCAAAATGTTTCACCTGCAACAAAGAACAATGTCCCCCCAGAAAATTAAAGCCCAAAAAGCAAATTAAACAGTTTTTTTAGTATGCTCTTGTAAAAATGTTTACTTGAATTAATAATGGTTTAATTAGGCTGACTTAAAATTAAACAAAGCTTATAAAAAACTTAAATAATTTTGCTGGTAGACATAAAATATATAATTGACAGTATTTTTATTCACATTTACCTGTGCTTCAAGCTTTAGGGGCGATTAAATATTTGACTAGTATTTCAGATTGCAATTTAGGGTATATTATTATTTAATCTAGCTATGCTTATAAGGCAATGTCTTATAGCACCAAGCGATAATATTTTTTAATAGACAATTAGGCAACAACAAACAAAACTCTGTCTTAAAGAGGCAGAGTAGAACTGGTGGGTATAAAACATGGGTCTGGGCTCATGGGGCTTGCTCAATAAAAAATAGTAAAATGAAGTATATAGAAATAAGATAAAAGTTTAAAGACTTTTTATTTAGATTCATTTTTACTCAGAATTTTTTTATGGCCTGTGATTCTTTAAAAAAGTAACTGGCTATTCATATTATTTGTTGCTTTAAGTGATATTTAAATGCAAGAAAAGCATGTGTTGTTATAATGCATCAAATCCAGTGATCCCAGTGACCCAACAAACCAATGTTTTATAAAGACCCAAAAAGAATACCTATTTTAAATATAAAGAAACGGAGGAATTACTCTTATTAAGTAGGTCTAATGGGCATAATTTAATTTACTAATACAAGTAGTTATATGTACTTAAATATATAAGCTAAATGAAAATGGTGATATTAACATCGCAACCTTTGTAATATTAACATCCATTTTTAATGAGATTCTACATCACATTTCATAGAGTAGTCACAGTAAGACAAAAAACTTCTCAGTTTAAAGTAAACGTCAATGAGTTAAGTTTGAACTGTTTAATTTTAGTTTATAGTGCTGTTTTACAGCTTTCAGTCACAAGACTCTTTTCTGATAAATGTTACCTGTCAGTTTGTCTCTTAATGTGTGCAAATAAGTAAATTGCAAAGATGAGCTAAGCAAAAAGAGTATACTAAAAACGTAAAATATTGATAACTGTGTAGGGCAAAAGTTATGTCCGTGCACCCAAACTACACAACTGTTTACTAATCTACATAAAGATTCGGAAGGATGTGCACAGTTTCATAGAAATTACTGCGCTTGTCTTTGCAACTTATTCATTTTATTCGTTTTAAATCTTTTTCACTTTCTCAAGCACATTTTTAGTTATTCCAGTTTTTTCTGTTATTAATAAATAAACTGACCAGCCAGTAATGACATTTTCGCAGTAACTTTTGTTTTAGTAAGTAAACCGCGTACGCAATAACGTAAAATCCTTCTGTGTCGCTTAGCTGATGATAACTGCTGCATCCCACACGATATGATGTCTTACTACTTATATAGAGATTGACACCCGACCCTTCTGTCTATTAACTCGATCGTACACTGTGAAACCGGTTAAGGATTCTTCCTCATTACCATTTTATCTCGTTATTTGGTGAAATCGATTTTTTATTTTATTGTATTTAAATTAACGAATAATAAAATAGTGAGTTGCTTTTAGTTTTTTTTTAATTGTACTTTTTAAATCAACAGCAGTATTGAACACGTGTATTTGTACGCTACTTCTTAGCATTTAAAAATCATAAATCCCAAAAACTCTAAAAGATGGATCGCCTGATCATCGCGATAAATTAATTAAGAAGAGAAAAGTCGAATGCGTTGAAAATATTTTCGTGTTGGTTCTTGCAAGTTTTGTCAAAACAAAACCTACGCAATGCAGATGCTACAAATGTTTGCCTAACATAGAAAACCTAACATTAAAAACAGTTAAGCTTGTTTGAATTGTATTCACAAAAATTAGACGATGGTAGCATAAGCACACTTGATTGGGAAAGTCTATATAATTTTATAGCAGGCTGTAAACCAACAATAAGCAGCCGAAAAAACCTTTCACTGACTGAACATGTCAAAGGTCTTTCAAACCGACCTCTTTCAAAGGTCGGAATTTCTCCTTGGTGACAGCCGAACGTCTGAGCATGGCTGCCGCAGCTATCTGACCAACGTGTCTCTAGCCGAAACCAAGCCGCATCACTTTTTAAAATCACTTGTACCACTCAAAAGATGCGGATTTTGCTGAAATTTTATAAATTAAAAACGGTACAAGAATCTAGTCAGAAGCGAGGGCGCCAGTCATCAGCCCAATGCCAGCCGCACCGATTTTTTTAAATCCGGAAATTTAAAGGCTTCAAAAGTGACATATTTAGCAATATTATGATAATTTAACGTGTGGTACAATTAAATCTAGTCAAAATCTATTAGGAACGACGGATTTTGCATGTGGTACAAGTGATTGTAAAAAGTGATGCGGCTGGGTTGCGGCTATAGCAAAACGTGCGTGCTGGTCTGCCGCTTCGCTAGCCGCCTCAAGCATTCTGTCGGTATTGGCAATGTCCTTCGCCCAGATCTTGGCCGAGGTGATGCTAGCCTCGGCGCGTGTTCTAGGAGCTAGCCAAGCCGCGTAGCGAATCTCGGATTCGGGATCGAACGCAGTCAGGAACTCCTGCGGTGTAGTTAACGATGCAGGATAATGAGGTTATAGTTGTCAGCTTAATCTAACGAAAAAGAAACATATGCGCTAACCTGTTCGCCAACTAGACTGTCTAGCCGGGACTTGACATCCTGGAATAGGCGCCTCCTTCTTAGCCAATCGCCGTGGCTGCGCAGCTCAGCCAATCGGACGCTGGCAAATTCGGCGTAGAGCGACGCCAAACAAGCGGCAGTCTTAGCCTCGTTTTCAGCCACAAGGCGACGCGCGAATGTCGATAATTCGACATTCCAGGCGGTGGTGTCCTGTGTGAAAGATTTTGTTATCGATTGTGCTCTCGACTCCAAGTATAGAAATACCGGTTAGAATGGGGAAATGAGAGTATGAAGGGAATCAAAGCGAAGACAATTAGGGCGGAACAGAATGAACGGAGGACAGACGAAGAGAAGAGAAGGAAATCAAAGAAGAAAGGGAGGAGAAGAGAGGATAAGGAAGGGTAGAGACTCAGTCTGAAAATGAGAGCATGCCAGTGGCATTATAGGCACAAACTGTTTGGTGACAGCTGATTCTGTTAGGGGGGAACAGAAAGAACGGAGGACAAACGAAGAGAAGAGAATGAAGGGAGGAGAAGGAAGGGAGAAGAAAGGGAGATAAAGGAATGGAAAGGGGATTCTTAGTGTGGAGAGAGGATTCTAAGTGAGGGAAGGCAATTTTGAGTGAGGGAAAGAGGATTCTAAGTGTGGAGAGGGGATTCTGAGTGAGGGTAGGGGATTCTGAGTGAAGGAAGTGAGGGAAGGGGATTTTGAGTGAGAGAATGGGATTCTGAGTGAGGGAAAGGGAGGGAAGGGGATTCTGAGTGAGGGAAAGGGAGGGAAGGGGATTTTGAGTGAGGGAAAGGGATTCCGAGTGAAGGAAGGGGATTCGGAGTGAGGGTAGGGGATTCTGAGTGAAGGAAGTGAGGGAAGGGGATTCTGAGTGAGAGAAGGCGATTCCGAGTGAGGGAATTGGGGATTCTGAGTGAGAGAAGGGGATTCTGAGTGAGAGAAGGGGATTTTGAGTGAGGGAAAGGAACTCCGAGTGAAGGAAGTGTATTCTGAGGAAGGGAAGGGGATTCTGAGTAAGGGAAGGGGATTTTGAGTGAGGCAAGGGGATTCTGAGTGAGGGAAGGGGATTCTGAGTGAGGGAAGGGGATTCTGAGTGAGGGAATGGGATTCTGAGTGAGGGAAAGGGATTCAGAAGTGTTGCTGAGTGACGTGGCGTGACGGTTTCGGGTTGTAGCTTTCGCGTCCGCGCCCGCGCTTTCGCGTGTCATTCCAGTTCGAAAAGCACATAGCCGAGGCTCAGAGCAATCTGAACAGGAACAACAGCCAGATCATGTCCTAGTGGGCTACAATCAACCAGTCCCTAACGCAGCTATCCGCTGAGCTGCGTCGCTATGGCAACATTAGCGCTTTCCAAGTGTTCAATCCGATCTCAAGGCAGGAGGAGCCAGTTTGGGAAATGGCGTCCTATTTTGATTCATTCCGATATTACATCTGCATCGGGCTAGTGACCTTCTGCCTGCTTCTGGTGCTGCTGTTGTACATGGGATTATTGTTCGGCTGCGCTGGCGAGCCGCCATTCGAAGACTCCGGCTGCTGCAACCGCGGCGTCGGCGCCAACTGCCTCCTGGCCAGCGTGGGACTCGGCTGCCTGTTCTACGCCCTGCTGATGCTCATCGCAATGCTCTTCTTCCTTGGCTTCAATTCGAATTTATTTACACAAAACATTTGAGATTACCTATTTATTCTTGAACAATGGCTGTCTCGCCGAAAATTTCAGAAAACCGAAGCCGATTTAAGCAGTCGGACTAATGACCTTCAGACTGGGATTCAGGCTTAACATTGTGGAAGGACTGCGATTTATGAGGAATGTGATAACATCTTATTGCTTTTAGTTGTTCAGAAAGCATCTGAACAAATTTTATTTATCACAAATAGAATGTGATAAATGCTTTTGGCAATAATTTCGAATGAGCTACAATGTCATTATGCAATACTTTCGTCACTTTCTAAACTTTTCTCTATTAAATTAGTTATTGCATAATCCATTTTAAAATTCTTATAGCTTTCTCAGAACATAAACTTAACGAATAAAGAAACAAAATGCACCCACATACTGAATTTCACTGCCGAATGCCAGCACTTGTGACGTAACTGATAGCACATTTGGGTGGAAATGGTCAGTCCAATTTGTCACCACTGCAGTAAAATATGTGCGGATTTATTCAACCGTGAACCACGTTTGTGTTTGCGTAACAATTAGTGACTCGAAAACACTGAGAATCGGCCCCCAACCGGCTGAGAATTATCCTCAAACCCACTGAGAATTATCCCATAACCCACTGAGAATTATCCTTCAACCCACTGAGAATTATCCCAAAACCCGCTGAGAATTATACTTCAACCCATTGAGAATTATCCTTCAACCCACTGAGAATTATCCCATAACCCGCTGAGAATTATCCTTCAACCCACTGAGAATTATCCTCCAACCCACTGAGAATTATCCCCTAACCCACTGAGAATTATCCTTCAACCCACTAAGAATTATCCCATAACCCGCTGAGAATTATCCTTTAACCCACTGAGAATTATCCTCCAACCCACTGAGAATTATCCCATAACCCACTGAGAATTATCCCCTAACCCACTGAGAATTATCCTCCAACCCACTGAGAATAATCCTCCAACCCACTGAGAATAATCCTCCAACCCACTGAGAATAATCCTCCAACCCACTGAGAATAATCCTCCAACCCACTGAGAATTATCCTCCAACCCACTGAGAATTATCCTCCAACCCTCTGAGATTTATCCTCCAATCCACTGAGAATTATCCTCCAATCCACTGAGAATTATCCTCCAACCCACTGAGAATTATCCTCCAACCCACTGAGAATTATCCTCCAACCCACTGAGAATTATCCTCCAATCCACTGAGAATTATCCTCCAACCCACTGAGAATTATCCTCCAACCCACTGAGAATTATCCTCCAACCCACTGAGAATTATCCTCCAACCCACTGAGAATTATCCTCCAACCCACTGAGAATTATCCTCCAATCCACTGAGAATTATCCTCCAACCCACTGAGAATTATCCTCCAACCCACTGAGAATTATCCTCCAACCCACTGAGAATTATCCTCCAACCCACTGAGAATTATCCTCCAACCCACTGAGAATTATTCCATAACCCACTGAGAATTATCCTCCAACCCACTGAGAATTATCCTCCAACCCACTGAGAATTATCCTCCAACCCACTGAGAATTATTCCATAACCCACTGAGAATTATCCTCCAACCCACTGAGAATTATCCTCCAACCCACTGAGAATTATCCTCCAACCCACTGAGAATAATCCTCCAACCCACTGAGAATTATCCTCCAACCCACTGAGAATTATCCTCCAACCCACTGAGAATTATCCTCCAACCCACTGAGAATTATCCCATAACCCACTGAGAATTATCCCAAAACCCACTGAGAATTATCCTCCAACCCACTGAGAATTATCCAACACATTAAGAATCACCCTTCAACCAACATCAACAAATTCTTGTGATCATATTTCGAAATAATCGAAGATCTACTTACTACTAGATAACTAATATACATAATAGGTACTTATTAATGTATGATTAGACAAAATGTCACTGCGGCCAAATGCACGCAATTTAAAAAAAGATTTTAAGAACAATTAACTTGACGATTACTTTTCCGAGAAGTTTCCAGAATTGCAATTCGACCTGTTTTTTGTTATTTAAATTGGCATGCATCAAATCCTATGATCATTGGGATCAAACGGCAGCTAACTCCCGATTGTCATCGTTGGCCAAATTATATTTAATTAATTAGTATTACTATATTTATAAAGTATGCACAGAAAAATTACCAAAAACAACTTTAGCATTAACAAACAACCTGAACTTACAGTTTAATAATTTTTGCACTTCGGACTTGGCTAGCAAAATGAATAGATTAATAAGTTACACTATACTACTAGGACGCTTGTAGCGAATATGGTGACAGGTGAGTTATTTATAAATGCGCAATAAAAAATGGGCTTGTACAGAATAATAAAAAAATAGACTTTATTTATATGAGAAAGAGACGCAAGCGAAAGTTAAAGTTGAACTAAGAAAATAAGCCACACATATCCCATTGAATTGCTAATTGAACTTGTCCAACGGTACATTTATAGAAAAAACATTACGCATTTAATTGTGTCACGTGATATCAGTCGGAATCCTCTTCACTTTTTCGCTGGCTTGGCGGCGGCCTTCTTAGTTGGCGTCTTCTTCGGCCGCGCCGCCTTCTTGGCCTTGGCCGGCGACTTAGCCTTTTTGACTGCTCCGCCGGCTGACTTCGCCTTGGGCGTCTTCTTGGCCGCGGCCGCCTTCGGCTTCTTCGCAGCCTTCGGCGTCGCCGGAGCGGCGGCGGCCGGAGCAGCAGCCGGAGCTGCGGTGGCGTCGGCAGCCGGAGCGGCAGCGGCTGGGGCGGCGGCCGGGGCCTTCTTGGTCTTCTTGGCGGCAGGCGACTTGGCGGCCTTCTTCGCCTTGGGCGTCTTCGGCTTCTTGGCGGCAGGCGATTTGGCCTTCTTGGCGGCTGGCGACTTCGGCTTCTTGGCAGCCGGCGACTTTGCCTTCTTGACGGCTGGCGACTTTGGCTTCTTGGCTTTCGGCGACTTCGGCTTCTTGGCGACGGCCTTCTCGGCCTTCTTGGCCAACTGGAAGGAGCCACTGGCGCCGGCACCCTTAGTGTGGGTGTAGCGACCGCTCTTGCTGCCGGCCTTTAGGGCGGATTTGACGTAGACATCGACCTTCTCGTTGGCGTCGAACTTGTAGTTGGCGTGCAGATACTTGACGATTGCCTGACGGCTAGAGCCCTTGCGCTCCTTGAGAGCCGCGATGGCAGCATTGATCATGTCAGTGTAGGACGGGTGGCTCTTCGGCTTGGCAGGCTTCTTCGGCTTCGGCACCTTCTTGGCCGGGGCGGCGGCAGCGGGAGCAGCAGCAGGCGCGCTCATGATTGCTGGCTGGGATGGCGAGAGCAAGATAGCTGAGTGGAGCAGAGAGGGGTTTGGTTTGAAAACTCGCTCCGCGCGACCCACCTTTAATATGTATGAGAAAAACTGGACCGCATCATTGTGTTCCTCCCAAGCGGGCCAGCTAGCACCGAAATTGACAATGCTTGCCTGCCCTGCCTTACTACCCTGAGAAAACTGCTGATTTCTCATCAACAGTACAACACTTTTTGTTGCAAATGGTCTCATTTTTTTCTATATAAAATTTTCTTTCGAATGGTATAAGTTTCATAGTGTGATAAAAAATCAGGGACCTGCAAAATAAAAAAAAACCGCGCGTTATGATGTCTTTCTATAAGGCGATGCCAACAGTTTTATCTTGTTTTCAAAATGGAAAGGCTCTATTAAAGATGCAACTCTACATAAATATTCTTCAATATATGTATTATGTTTTAGAGAAAAAAACTGTGAGAAAAGAGCAGAGAAAATGCAAAAAATCTTACTTTTTCTGGAGGTCGATTGACCGATTTTCGCCAAATGGTTTTCATTATGCATCTTTGAAACTCGTTTTTTAAACGCTAGAACGAGTAAAAGCGAGACAAAACTGCATATAAATGTTCTGTAATCATTTCTGAACAATTTGAGACATCACATGTTGTTAGGGAACGCCAAAAAGTGTGTAAAAAGTAATTTCAAAGATGGTCACATTTATTGCATTTACCGTATATTAAAAAAGGCAACGTACAAAGCATGCATTTCTGCAAAGCAATTTAGTTAGTTTTCGGACCCGAATTACTGTAATTTTAAAGCTCTTAGTTGCTGTTTGTGCAAAATAAAGAATAATTGATAGTTTTGCAATATTTTCTGGTATTTCTGTAGTGAATTTACAGATTTTAATGATGTAATATTCAAATTAGCAATACAAAAGAAGCTATAGTCAGGAATCAAGATAAATATCCTGATTTTAATAGACTGCATGAGAACATGACTAAATTAAAAGTAAAATAATTAGACTGAAAGGATATATATATTTATCTAATTTTATTCATAACTATAACTATTTAGCTATTGATGAATTTAGGCAATTTGGTAACACTGCACTTGAAGTTGCTGTTTGATTCTGGCATAATGCTGCAAAAGGCAAAAGGCAACCACTGTGCATCAATTAAACTATTGGAACAAATCGTGGGATAAATAGTAGAACTCAAGGAGGTTCATTTTATTTAAAATGTTAACTTTTAATTAATTATCTCAACATTTCTCTTTCTCTTTTCCCTTTCTCTCATATCCATTCACAATTACCTCATGCTAAGACGAAGGATAAGACGGGAGAAACATGCAGCTGCCGAGGGATTATACGAAAAAAACCTGAAGCTGCTGAAGGAAAAGACGGGAGAAACCTGAAGCTGCTGAAGGAAAAGACGGGAGAAACCTGAAGATGCTGAAGGAAAAGACGGGAGAAACCTGAAGGTTCGGAAGGAAAAGACGGGAGAAACCTAAAGGTTCGGAAGGATAAGACAGGAAAAACCTGAAGCTGCTGAAAGATAAATCGGGAGAAACCTGAAGCTGCTGAATGATAAGATGGGAGAAACCTGAAGCTGAAGGATAAGACGGGGGAATAAATCAGGGTAGGTGTCTTTAGAAGGACCGGAGTTAGGGAGTGAGGGTGTCTTCAGAAGGACTGGAGTTTGGGAGTGAGGGTGTCTTCAGAAGGACTGTAGTTGGGGAGTGAGGGTTTCTTCAGAAGGACTGTAGTTGGGGAGTGAGGGCGTCTTCAGAAGGACTGTAGTTGGGGAGTGAGGGTGTCTTCAGAAGGACTGGAGTTGGGGAGTGAGGGTGTCTTCAGAAGGGCTGTAGTTGGGGAGTGAGGGTGTCTTCAGAAGGACTGGAGTTGGGGAGTGAGGGTGTCTTCAGAAGGACTGTAGTTGGGGAGTGAGGGTGTCTTCAGAAGGACTGTAGTTGGGAAGTGAGGGTGTCTTCAGAAGGACTGGAGTTTGGGAGTGAGGGTGTCTTTAGAAGGACCGGAGTTGGGGAGTGAGGGTGTCTTCAGAAGGACTGGAGTTGGGGAGTGAGGGTGTCTTCAGAAGGGCTGTAGTTGGGGAGTGAGGGTGTCTTCAGAAGGACTGGAGTTGGGGAGTGAGGGTGTCTTCAGAAGGACTGTAGTTGGGGAGTGAGGGTGTCTTCAGAAGGACTGTAGTTGGGGAGTGAGGGTGTCTTCAGAAGGACTGGAGTTTGGGAGTGAGGGTGTCTTTAGAAGGACCGGAGTTGGGGAGTGAGGGTGTCTTCAGAAGGACTGTAGTTGGGGAGTGAGGGTGTCTTCAGAAGGACTGTAGTTGGGAAGTGAGGGTGTCTTCAGAAGGACTGGAGTTTGGGAGTGAGGGTGTCTTTAGAAGGACCGGAGTTGGGGAGTGAGGGTGTCTTCAGAAGGACTGTAGTTGGGGAATGAGGGTGTCTTCAGAAGGACTGTAGTTGGGGTGTGAGGGTGTCTTCAGAAGGACTGTAGTTGGGGAGTGAGGGTGTCTTCAGAAGGGCTGTAGTTGGGGAGTGAGGGTGTCTTCAGAAGGACCGGAGTTGGGGAGTGAGGGTGTCTTCAGAAGGACTGTAGTTGGGGAGTGAGGGTGTCTTCAGAAGGACTGGAGTTGGGGAGTGAGGGTGTCTTCAGAAGGACTGTAGTTGGGGAGTGAGGGTGGCGACTTTGGCTACGACTATCCGACAATGGCCTAGGCATTCCAGATGCCGCTGATGCTGATGGCAATAGGAGCGCCCACTATGCTGCTCTCAATGTCGACTGCGACGAAAAGATTGATGCTTTAGTGAGTCAGACGAATGCCACTTGTCTTCAAGCGCAGAACAAAAAAGGGCCAGTCGGTGCTGCACCTGGCTGTTCGTCACTGCAGCGTGGAGACGGCGGCTCAGCTGGTCAGGCAGGCTAAGGCCACAGTTGTTGAACTACGTGACGAAGACGGCAACACCTGCCTACACTATGCGGCGGACTGTCAGAGATGCGAAATCATCGATGTCGCAGCCGTTAGAAATTTCGAGTCCAATTGCTGGCTGTGGACCAACAAACTGGATCAGACGGTGATGCATCTGGCAATGCGGCATGCCAGCAGCCTGTCCCTGCTGGGGAAGTCGTTGTCCAGCAAGCTCGTGGGTTTTGCAGACGCGTCAGGCAGGAATATGCTGTTCTACGCCTGTACCGGATGGAACAGCGGCGCTCTGGGCATAATTAGTGAATCAGAAAAGCTGTCCCGAGAGTTCAAGCATGTCGACGTCGACAGAAACACTCTGGCCCATGCTGTGTTCCTCAACGATCGCCTTGGTCAGTCGGCTGATGAGTTCTTTGCCACGCTGAACAAAGTGATGGAAGCTGGAGTCGACAAGTCGTCGGAGAATAATCTTGGCCAGACCTGTCTGCATGGCTCCGTGATTGATGCCAGTGTTTTTGCAGAAATCCTAACAATGGCTGCGATGGATAAAAAGCAAAAGTCCAGATTTAGAAAGTTTCTCTCAAATTCGAGCGGTCTCCATGCTGTCCACGCATTCGCGGGCAGGTACAGACTGAAGGTCCTAGCCAAGCCTCTAGCCGACCTATCCGACATGCAGGTCTCTGAAATGTTACACTTGGCAGTTTCAAGGGGACCTAATAAGGGGGCCACAAGCTTGCACTTTGCTTGCGAAGCCGGTCACGAAGAAAATATGCAGTACTTGATGAAGTGCGGCTTGCGACTCGCTGAGAAAACGCAGGAGGGAATGTCGTGCATCGACTTTGGCTACGACAAAGGCAAGCTGGGAATCATATCCGGTTTGCCAGGAGTTCATCGAATTGACTTGCTACGTCTGATTGATCCTGCCAACAGGTCACTGAAACTGCCAGACCGTTCCACGGCTCGCCATTTGTTGGCCTCGATATCGGATGAGTCGATGCGAGTCACCATTCAGCGAGACGCGGGTATCTCGGACACGCGAGGCTCGGGGACAAGAGAAAGTGCTCGCGGACAGACTGATCTAAAGATTCTATTGAGAGCTGTGCAACTCGACTCTCCCAAAATCCTGCGCAGCGGGCTCAGGCTGGGTTTAATATCGCCCAAAACTGGAAACAACTTTCGCGACCTCGTCCACGAGCAGCTCAAGATAAGAGCTCAGCACAGAGAACTGGAGGACTTCTCTGAGAAGGAACTCGATGAATTCTTTCGAGAAAACAGGCTGAAGGACGATGAAACCTCTGAGATGCTCATTATTGATTTTTGCTTTCGTTTTGAGAAGCTGGAAATTCTACCAGACCTCGTCCTGACCAGGCAGTTTCAGCTGATTCCAGCGTGCATCAGCTTGCTCATCCAGATGAAGCCCAAGATCGGCAGTAAGAAGGGTCGGCACGAACAACTGAGACGCCTGCAGGGTGCAATCGTCTGCATTGTTGTCAACGCATTCGACGAACTGTTCGCGAGTGCCAATCAGCAAGAGAAGGAGCTTCTGTTTAAGTACATTCGAGGAGACATCAAAAAGAAGGGCCGAACAATCTCAGGTCCTCGTTTTTCTTGCAGAACACTGAATGACGACGCATGTGGCTGTGTGATATCGACGAAGAGTTGCTCGTGTGACTGCTCTGAGCAGAGCTCTAACACCGCGGACAGCTATCACACAGTGCTGCAGCTCATTCAGGAGGCCGATTGCGATGACTTGTTCGCCACCGACTGCATGTACGAGCTGGCAAAGCAAGAATGGGAAGGCTGCGCCAGGGACACAGCGAGTGCAGCCTCGCCTAAGACCAAATTCTACGTTCAGTTTTTCGGTTTTAGCTTGTTCCTAATCTACTTTGCATGGTATATTATGGACTTTAAGAAGACATTTAATAACTTTGGTCCCGATATCGTCCTGCTTCTGTACACACTATCACTTACTGCTCACGAATTGAACGACTTCACCCACAGCCAGCGCAGACGCAGGTACCACTCGAGGCGCAGCGGTCTCACCTGCTTCTGCCCGGAGTATTTTCAAGAGATTCTGAACTACTTCGACTGCTCGGCGCTGATATTTATGTGGATTGGAATAATTTGGAAGCTGGTACTCAACAATATCCCAACGCACCCAACTGTTTACACGTGTCAAATGATTCTGAGCACCTCCTACCTGCTCTGGGGATTTCGTTCGGTATCGTTTCTGAGCTACTCTGAGCAGATCGGACCGGTGATAACCATGCTAGTTCACTTGCTCATCCGAGACCTGCTGCCCTTCCTGGCTATTATCCTGGTCATAGTGTACTCGTTCGGTGTGTTTTTCTTCAACCTCCTGTTCTCAGTGGTTACCGCGCTGTCTTCTGAGACTGGATCAGATAGCTACGGAATCGACGCATTCGTTCAGGTATACACTATGCCGCTGAAGCTGCTGTTTAGCGACTTCCCACAGAACCTGGTCGCTGCTCAGGATGGCAACCAGTCAATCAGTGGCGAGGCTGCCCACCCAATCGGCTATCGAGTGTTCGACAATTTCGCCCGTTACGCCTTCTTACTGGTGTGCAATCTGGTAATGCTGAACCTGCTGATTGCGCTGTTCAACCTGCGCGTGAGCATGATGTCTAGCAAAGCTCGCGGCATCTGGCGCAGGTCATACTATCGCATGCTGCTCGAATACAAAAGAGCCGGGCCAGTGCCTCCGCCGGTGTCCTTCTTCTACTACGCCTACCAGCTAATGCTGCTGTGCGACAGGTGCCGAAGAATAAAGGCGAAAGTTGGAAGCGAAACAGAGACCAAGGTTTGAAGTCCTCTTTGCTTAAAACTTACTCTACGTTTTAAGCAAAATAAACTTACTCAAAAGGCCTATAGCTGTGGCGCAGTCCTCAATAATACATTAATAATAATAATTATTATAATCGCCGGAGGGCTGCGAGCAATGTCACATAGTGCTGAAACTAGACCCACAGCCAGCGAGGAGGCAATTCTGCCCATTCCGTTGACTACTGGTACACAGATATCGTTTGTTGGCACACACTCACACAGGTGCGTACATCTGCCCTGACTTTCTCATCGTTAGGCAATGTACACTTTCACTGTGCATGGGAGGCTGGCCCTCAAAGGCCGTAAATTGCACGACAAGCACCCAATCCTTCTCTCCGCAGTTGCGCCCAAATGAATGTGGCCCCGCCAAGGAATCGAGCTCAGGTACCTTGTTGCGAGAGGCACGCGCGTTAGACCGCTTTGCCACTCACCCCCTTTAGCGCAGCCCTTTCTAAGGCTGTGTACAGATCTAGAGTCCGTGGACTGGGGAGACCGTCCCTATTTAGGGAGTTAAATGCTCGTAACTTGCTCCAGGATAGACATTGTTTTCTTTTGGCTGAGATTGGAACTCCCGACTAACAAATAACCGCTAAGAACTCATGCCATAGCGAATAAAACCGAATGTTTTCTCAATGGTCTAGACGTCTTAAAAACGGGCTCCAAAATGAAACGGGCGCCCCTTGCGACTGACCTACTTGACCTACTTTTCTTCCCACAGTGCTGGTGGCTGGCAGAGTCGGACTACCCTCAGGAGTACATCAGATTCCTAGAATTCCAAGCTTCTCACTTCCGACGCTCGCGTTCCGGTCTGTCTAGACAATTGGAGGCCAACCGCTCCGACGCAGACGGGTTGAAGTCGCACACTAAAAATGCTCTAGCAGAAGTTCATTCCGACCTGGACGAGGCATTGGCTAGACAGCTGGCCCGCCTGCAGAAGCTGGAGGATCAGCGAGCTGATGATCTGCGCTCGCTGAAACGATTGGCTCGAAGCCGAGAATCGGACCGGCTGCGAGCGATGGAGGAGCGACTGGATCGACTGATTCAGCTGGTGGAGGATAGGACTTGACGATTTCTAACCCCTGAGAAATGATTGTCGATAATTTTTTTCATTACAGTGACAACTAGCACCCATTATGTACCAGATTTTACCTCAAGGACTTCTTTGATGGTGTTGATACGCGATCGAAGATTTGTTGTTAAAGCAAAAGGTAGATCTTCATTGAGATGAGAGAGCAGAGTATTTTGCCCAAAATTTCTTGCCTGAAAAGTTTAAATAAGCCATTAACAGCACAGCTAATGACTCATAAATTGAAAGTAGATTGAGTGAAAATGCAAACTATAAGAATCCACATGCTGTTGGTTGATGCTTAACGGTAAATTTCGACAACTGCATATTAGCGCAAAAATAGAACTGAGGTTAATGACATTTTAATAACTGCATTGTAGACTAGCTACTGATGGTAGTACACAGTAAATCCCAAGGACCACTGAAGTATAACAAAAAACTTCTGTTCACTGACGCTCAGGTGGAAGAGGAGATCGAGACGAGCGCTGACTGGGTCAAGTTCCGCGTGCTGTGAGGAGACATTGCCTGTCTGAGCCTATTTGGTGTCCAACCAGTTGCGACAGTTGGTGATTTCAATTTCTATTGCCACTGTTGCGGATGTACGAGCTATTGTTTTCAATGACGCTTTTCAACTGCGCAAAGATCACAGATGCAAAAATATTTTTTGTTCTTTTTATTTCTGATCTTTAGAAGACGTACGCTGAACTTTTTCGTACTAAAAACTTTGCTATAGCTGTGGCTTGGCACAATGGGCACCTGTTTTTACTCTTAGAAGCATGTTCTGCTTTTTGCTTCTTTGATTAATTATAATGATCGTTAAATTAAAAAATTGGCTATACTAATCATCATAGCTAAATAGAGCGTAATTCAGGGGTATCCTTTTTCCTCTTCACCTCCCGTATCTCATTTCTCCCGTGTCTCATCTCTCCCCTGTCTCATCTCTCCCGTGTCTCATCTCACCCCTGTCTCATCTCTCCCGTGTCTCATCTCACCCCTGTCTCATCTCTCCCGTGTCTCATCTCTCCCCTGTCTCATCTCTCCCGTGTCTCATCTCACCCCTGTCTCATCTCTCCTGTGTCTCATCTCACCCCTGTCTCATCTCTCCCGTGTCTCATCTCTCCCGTGTCTCATCTCTCCCGTGTCTCATCTCACCCCTGTCTCATCTCTCCCGTGTCTCATCTCTCCCCTGTCTCATCTCTCCCCTATGTCAGAGATCTCTCCCCTATATTTCTACAGTTAATGCGGCCTGCTGTCGTCTTTTAGGTTCTCTCTTTGGCTCGCGAGATTATAAGTTTGCCGACACGCAGCGTAGTCTAAAACGAGAAGACTAAAATTTAGCAGTACTGTGGGAAACTTTGACACTAGCTAGTATATATCTGCTTCATTAACAGTAGAACTATCTCCCACCATGACAATTTTTTGTGCTGCACTCGAACTGAACAACGCAAGCACACGAAACTCACAAATACCGACAAACTTTTGTTGCGCATCTTCTGAAACAAGAATCAAGTCGCCAGCTCTTTAGACCGGCGAGATATTCAATGTTTCTGGCCACTATGGACACCCTGACGCGAATTTCTCCAATTTCACTGATCAAGCCTTACTATTAGGCGCAGCTCAACCACAGGACACCATCGTCTTGTCTGGGGTGGGGGAATTCCCCGCTGGTATATAATAAGGGCCGGCAAAATGGTTTGGTAGTCCAACTTAAAGCAGTCGGTACTAGTGGTAATATAAGTTGCAAATAAGTACCCTGTAAAAAATTCGGCTGCTTCTTCGGCGGGTTTTTTGTGCAAAATAGGAGTGGAATCTACCAAAATCCCCCCTATCTCGCAAGAGTTAAAGAAACCACCCAGGAAGCAGCCGATGTAACCGTAAATTGTGCGGAAACCGCCGAAGAATCACCCGAACCAGTGGCCCATGGGACAGCCAGAGAATTATTTACGGGCGATTCCTCGGCGGTTGGTTTCTGAGCATGAAATCTTCCGAACTGGAGTATTCTTTGGGTGATTCCATTTCGCCACCAAGAAGCACCGAGAAAACGCCCAGTTGGGTAGATTCCAAGCATGGAATCATCCGATTGGTATGTTTCCAGCGTTCGGCTGTTTCTTTTTCTGGAAACACCGCAGATTCCAACTGGAATCACCCAAAGAAACATCCCTATTTTTAGCGGGTAGCTGTAAAATGATTTAAGTCAAGCCAGTCACAATTTTATCGTTCAAAAAAACTAATTTTAGCATTCTTTCTCTTTGTTTCGACATTGTCTTGTTGATGGTAAAACGCTTTCAAATCACAATTTTTTCCTCATAGTTTAGCGCATAGTTAAAAACGTGATAGCAACGGAAATACACCTTAATACATGTGATAAGCGAAATTTCTAAATCCTACTGTAGGTAGTACACCTATTATATTGTTAGTTAAATTAAAAAGACCTAAATATTACGCATAGCAACTTGCTGACAAATTCTGGATAGACAAAAAGCGAAACAGAATGAAAATAATTGTGATATTTATTAAACATTTTAGATTTAGCAGGGAGCCGGGATGACACATGGATGCGAAATTTTGTTAACAAACTCATGAAGAGATTAGGAAATGAAGAAGTTTTGGTTTTAAAACTAAAAATCTAATATTATTGTTACATCATGTTCCTATATATTCTTGCTTAGGCAATGTTATGAGATAAAAAGGATAAAAGCATGCAGCTCGAATAATGAAATTTAGGAATATATTGATTAAACCGTAGTCTGCCATCTATCTGAGTGCTTTTAGGTCGAAGTCGTTAAGTCGTTTAGTCGAACCGGAAAACCAAAATTTAAACAAATAAAACGAAGCCGGAAAAGTGTTTGATTACCATACGAGCTTAACATTTGTTAAATAAAATGAGAAAGTAACAGGTTCAACAGGGGTGAGTTCGAAGGACGATGACGCCAAGACTATTTACAACATTTCCAGGAATATTCTCAGAGCTAAACTTTGAAAAGAGAGCGCCTATCTGTGTGTTTGAACTCTAAAAAATTAGTTTCGCGCAATGATATTCGTGTTGTACGCCACTCAATCTGCCGCGCTCATTATGCCTAGGTAGGATAAAAATAGGATTAAAAAATTTGAAAGAATTAACGAATTTTTGTCGAATAAATAAACAAATAAACAGGTTTCAATTTGTTTAAATGCAATGAGATGAAGAAACACCAGCAATGCCGGAGCGAACAGAAAAAGTAAATAAAATTTGAAGGATTGAAGAAAATCGCTAAAAATGTCTTTAAAAAAAACTTTGCGCACTTTAAAAATGGCTAGTTCTGATTCAGGGATTTTTGTGTGTTTTAACGACTCTTTATCTATGAAGGAACAAAAATTGCATCATTGCATCAGTCTTACAGCAACTAGAGGAGAACAATGCCTAGTATTTTATAAATGAAAGATAATCTTAACGGATGACTTTGTAGATTAGTTAAAACTTTATGTACATAAAGCTAGACAACTAGAATAACAATTCGGGTTGAATTTCACAAAGACCTGTTATTTACAAAGAGCCAAAGGCGGGCATGTAAGAACTTAGTCATATCCGAGTGTCAAAATGACAAAAAAGCATGCATTTCGCTATCATCCGGTGCCAACACTAGGTGAAAAACTCAAACTTCGGGTCCTTTTTTGTCAGCTATTATCTATTGACACTAGCTAGTATATATCTGCTTCATTAACAGTAGAACTATCTCCCACCATGACAATTTTTTGTGCTGCACTCGAACTGAACAACGCAAGCACACGAAACTCACAAATACCTATCTATCGATATTTATCTATCGCTTGATTTGTTAAAAAATTCAGGAATAATTCAGCTCTGCTTTCTTTAAGAATAATAAACAACCTGAACAACCTGAAGTAGCGAAATGCATAGCAATGTCTTTTTAAAAAAATGAATAAATATACATGCGGGCTTGTGTATCCTACTTACGGCGAGATTAAACCGAAAGGACAAAAATCGATAGCAAAGGTTAGCGATTGCGCTAAAAATACTTTAAATAACTTACAACAGCTTCTTTTCTAAAAATAAAGCAGAAAAAAAAGAAAAGCGAGCGAACGAGACAGACTACTGATAGTTCAGTAGTATTATTAAAAGAGCGATAGAAAAGCAGAGCCAAAATGTGATAGAAGCGTGGCGATGCTCTACTTAATGTCCTCAAAAATATAATTATTAAGTCGATTGTTAGCGGACAACACCCGATTAATACACTTGCACTGGCTGATCGCGTGAGATCATGTTTCCTAGAAATCAATCTTGCGAATCGTGCTCAGCGTTTCTCTTCTAGACGCATATCGTCCGACTCGTTCTCTCGCGCAAAGCAAAACTTGGTACTCAAGGTGTGCTGCTGTTGCTGCTGCTGCTGCTGTCTAATGTTACAGCTCTGCTCGTCAAATCCCGTTACACTGTGCAACTGACTGCTTGTCTGCTGGAATGAAAAGATAAAAGAGATTTAGGAATAAAAAATATATAATTCACAGTTACAAGCGTAAATTTGGAGTTTTAGCGTAATACGGGTATGACCTTCACCAATTGTCTTGAAAATTTTGATAATTTAGAATGGTTTTGGCACCATCACTTTAACTTTTTCGTCCCATATCGGGTATTAATTTTACAATGATATTTGCGTTAGACAAACCTCAAGCTGCAGCAGCGCCTTCAGCCTGCTTTTGAACACGTCCAACTGGACGGCTCTAGCGGAGTCCAGGGCGTCGGCACTGTCATTAGACGCTGCGTCATCGGCGTCGCCTGTTGACGAAGCTGGTCTGTCCATGGCGTTGGCAAGCATGGCCGCTTCACGTACGCCGGCGCACAGTCGACGCAGCTCCGCCTCGGCGCTGGCTCGCTCCCGATTGGCCCGCTGGGCGGCGTCGCGGGCTCGCCTGGCCTCCTCCTGGGCGCGCTCGATTTCGCATTCGTAGCGCAGCCGTTCCAGCTCCAGGCCGGCGTTTGAGAACGGACTCTCCGACATCAGGATCGGGCTCTGGGCGTAGCAGCCGGCGGCATCGCTGGTGCTGGTCTGGCGACGTCGCGACAGAGCCTGCTGCTGCCTGCTAGCGCTGCCTGCACGGGCCCTGGCCTCGGACTGAAAAATAGAAACAAAGGTTCATTCGTTAGCGGATTCCAAATCTGGGTTAACATATTAATAATAATTGAGCACACACGCACACAGCTCACACAGGTTTGTACATCTTCCCTGACTTTCTCAGCGTCAGGCAGTGTACACTCTCACTGTGCCTTGGAGGTTGGTCCTCGAGGGCGTAAATTGTAAACGACAAGAACTTTGGTACTAAATCGAGCTTAGGGACATTTGTGCGAGAGGCAAACGCGTTAACCGCTCTGTTACCCACCCCCTGGATTATCATTCGTTTATTATCCCAACATCAGAAGCTAAAAAGTGCTTTACCTCAAACAGAGACTGAAAGGATGGCGACTCCTGCTGCTGCTGCTGCTGTCCGAACATCATGGTCTGAACAGTCAGGGGGCTGCAGATACTGCCGCTGCCGCCTCCGCGACCGCCGCCGGAGCTGTCATCCTGGGACAGGTCGAACTCTTCGACGTCCTGCAGCAGCGCCGAGGTCGCCGCTGCGGCAGCGGCTGCGGCGGCAGCGCTGGCTGTGGACTGATCGTCGGCGTTGGCGAAGCCGGGACTGTCGCAGAGATGCCAGCTGCCAAGGCCAGATTCCAGCGATGTAGAGCTCAGGCCGCTGATTGTGCGACCTGGACGGTAACACAGTCAAGGCTTGTAATCATAAAATCAGATATGCAGTCGACAGCACAGCCGCAGCTGAAGACTACTGCGTATGGCTGTTCAGTCCATGGACTGGGTGGACGCCACACCCACCCTCAAATGGGTACTGATGCTGGTACCCATTTAACAGATGGGTGAAAGGAACCAACGCAGTTTTAAGTGTCTTGCTAAAGGACACAAATTGTTACTGTGGGGTCAGGAATCGAACCCCCGACATTCAAGTCGTGAGTCCTATCCTACCCCAACTCAATTTTTCTATAGTCTTGGTAAATAATACGATACTAAATCATTCGACCTTCCGATTTTTTATTTCTAATTCATCTTCACCTCGCCCAGCTAAAATGGTTCATCTTTCTTTGGAGGCATAGCGGCATTCCCTGTCCACGGATTGCGCTGAGCACAGCCTAATTGAACGACAAGCTCCCAGCCTCCCTCTCCGCGGCTGCGCCCCAATTAACTCCGCCGCGGAATCGAGCTCAGGGACCTTGGTGCGAGAGGCATCTATTCACTCCATAAGCACTCTCTAATCCCTAATGAAATCCCTAAAAAAATTCCCAAAACAGCTGACAAGCGCACCTTTAATCGCTGTCGCGGCTAGTGCCTTCTCCCAAACAGTCGGCGACACCAGATGGCCTAGCGACAGGTGATTATAGGTCGGAGACGACTCCTGCTGATGCTGCATGCCCACAGCTGACAGGAGGCCCTGAAGTTCCATGTCCTGCATGAAATTGCGCCCAAAGTTCATTTCGGCTTCGTCGTGAGCGAACGCGCAGAATGGGCCGCGCGGACAATAGTGCTGCTGCATGACGTCATTACACTTTGTGGATTTGTAGATCTGCAGGTTAAGAAGGGATTAAATATAAAATCATTGTTAAAGTAAGCGTCGGGGGTTCGATTCCCGACTCCACTGAAACAATTTTTGTCCTTTTGCGAGACACTTTTAAACTCTGCTTTACTTCATTTCAGCCAGCTGGTACCAGCATCAGCTGTCCATGGACTGAAGTCGTACGAAGCTATCAAATATAATTTTTTTAAACGTAGACTTACACCCGCTAGATAGAGGAAAGAATAAAAATAGAAAGAAGGACTAAGGCAACGACAGGAACGATAAAAATATGTTTTGCAATTTCAAACGAATTTGTTGAAGCACTTATATTAGTAATAATTAGCTCTTACTAACTCAGTAGCCTAGTGGCCTGTGCATTTTCTTCCTTTAATGTTCTTTCGTAATAATAAAGAGACTAAAACGGAACAGGAGCGAAGAAATGGAATGTAAAGAGAGGTCAACACATTGTCAAACGCACACACACACACACACACACAAACAGCAGATAAGTTTATAGGGCGAGTGGAGAGAAAGCCCGATTTTGAGGTCACAAAAGGACAAACTGAAACGGCACACTCCCACAAACACTGCAATACACTAGTTAAGGAACCAGGAGCACGTGATTCGCGCTCACATGCTTTTCTAAATAAGCTAGTGGAAATAAACGGGGGGCTATGGGAGGGATAGAGAGGGGTTTTTCAGTTCAACATGCGTGCACAAAATCTATTTTTAGAAACACGACCGGCAAGGTCGGAAGAAGCCTATTGGACGCCAGATTGGGGGTGTCCGTCCATCAGATCATAGAAAGCAGCGGAAAATTCCCATTCTCTCATTCTGCTTGCAGTCGTCAGTCATCTTGCTTACCCTCTACGTCCTTCTCTTTTTGGTAAATAAGAAATCCAAGGCTCCTCAAATCCCCGAAAATTGTTCCCTCGTCCCATTCCAACGTACCTGGTGCGATTAGCCAACCAAAAATGTTTGGGTGCATGAACAGTGTACTTAGCTTTGAGAAATGTGGAATTTTATGGGAAGAACCGAGATCACGTAGGAATAGAGTGTAGGCGTGAGGATATTTTGGCGAGGAAAGAAGACCGACCGTTTCGTATTTCCCATATTCTTTGGGAGAAAAAGGATAAGGTTAGCGAGGAATCTTCCTAGTGAGAGAAATTTGAGTTCGCAGTTTTCTCTTCCGCTTTTTTTCAAGAAATAGAAAGAAAATGGGAGCGGAGGAGAGGAGAGTACGATGGGAGGTGAGTGCCGTGTGAAGGTCGCCGGGAAGAATCGCGAGAGGGAGGGACGACGGAGGTTCATCCGAGTGCGCCAGAGGGAAGGAAAGAATGAACCGGCATAACCGCCAAGTAATAAGGGGGAGTTGAGGCCGCACGCAAACAAGCTTAAATAATCGTGCCCGGATATAGCTAGGCCAGTGAAGATTCGCACAACCCACCAAAGTCATGTGACTCGGGCCATAGAAGGACGGTCATTTTTCAGCCTATTTTTTCCAAGATATTCCGCGTCGTACTTATAGGGATTAGGGAATGAGGGAGATAGTAGAGAATGGTTTAATAGTAGAAAGTATGGCAAAGTGGAACTGGAATCACGTGCACACCGGCAGGCAGCCCCTTATTGTTTTAGTATCAATTTTTCTTTTATTATTCTGGTATCTAGATTGGCCACGCCAGTACGCGTCAATACCCTTCAATTGCAGCTTTGCAGGCAAAGCAAAAAGCTAATAGATTAGAAATAAACATATATAATACAGCTGTTTAGTATTTTTCTATTTCCTCAAACAATATTGCTTCACTTTCCGTGACAATTTGAGGTCACTGGGTCCGAAGCTAGCTATGGCAACAGTTTGCACTCAATTTGACCTCATTTCTTTTTAAGGGCCCATTTAAATATTTATTATAGCTTCCGACTTTCTGTTAAGCACGTAGTGGAATTTCACTTTCCTAGAAACTTGAAAGTTTATTAGAGATCGCAGATCCAAATAAGAAAATCTCCCAAAAGATCCCAAGAACACTGAAGAGCACCCCCTACTTACCTCCGGGTGGAATTGCTGCTCAGTGCGAGTGTGGCACAGCTGGCAATTGTCGCCGGCATCGCAGAGGCTGCTGTCCAACCATTCGTCGGATGATTTCACAGTCGGGCACGGCGTCGATCTGGCATTGGGATTGGCATATGCAAAAATGGGAGAATAAATAAATAAAAATTAATTTGATTGTATCAGTCGAGTTTTTTGCGCCTTATTTTTAAAAGTACTTAAACGAATCAGAGATTACATTGAAAGAACTGGCCAACAGGCTCTTAAGTGCAGCCGCACTAAATATGCACTCTACAGACTACAGAGCAACAGCACGCTAGGACAGGAAATTCAATTTTTAAGCCAGGGCCCGCACTCTTGTTGGGATTGTAGAACGCCGCGTAGTAGTACAGTAGAACTGTGTAGTGCAGCCTAACTGAACATGCAGTAGCTATCGGATATATTTTATAGAAAGCCTATGCAGTTAAGGTCTGAAGTATAAACTAAAAATTGGACGAGACGAGAAAGGACGCGGACGCTACAAGAAGGGATGGGACGCTACAAGATGGGATGGGACGCTACAAGATGGGATGGGATGCTACAAGAAGGGATGGGACGCTACAAGATGGGATGGGATGCTACAAGATGGGATGGGACGCTACAAGATGGGATGGGATGCTACAAGAAGGGATGGGACGCTACAAGATGGGATGGGACGCTACAAGATGGGATGGGACGCTACAAGATGGGATGGGACTGAGGACGCTACAAGATGGGAAAGGACTGGGGATGCTACAAGATGGGACAGGACTGAGGACGCTACAAGATGGGACAGGACTGGGGACGCTACAAGATGGGACAGGACTGGGGATGCTACAAGATGGGACAGGAGGGGGATGCTACAAGATGGGACAGGACTGGGGACGCTACAAGATGGGACAGGACTTGGGACGCTACAAGATGGGACAGGACTGGGGATGCTACAAGATGGGACAGGAGGGGGACGCTACAAGATGGGACAGGACTGAGGAAGCTACAAGATGGGACAGGACTGGGGACGCTACAAGATGGGACAGGAGGGGGACGCTACAAGATGGGACAGGAGGGGGACGCTACAAGATGGGACAGGACTGGGGATGCTACAAGATGGGACAGGACTGGGGACGCTACAAGATGGGACAGGACTGGGGACGCTACAAGATGGGACAGGACTGGGGACGCTACAAGATGGGACAGGACTGGGGACGCTACAAGATGGGACAGGACTGGGGACGCTACAAGATGGGACAGGACTGAGGACGCTACAAGATGGGACAGGACTGGGGACGCTACAAGATAGGACAGGACTGAGGACGCTACAAGATGGGACAGGACTGAGGACGCTACAAGATGGGACAGGACTGAGGACGCTACAAGATGGGACAGGACTGGGGACGCTACAAGATGGGACAGGACTGGGGACGCTACAAGATGGGACAGGACTGAGGACGCTACAAGATGGGACAGGACTGGGGACGCTACAAGATAGGACAGGACTGAGGACGCTACAAGATGGGACAGGACTGTGGACGCTACAAGAAGGCGCAGGGACGGGACCTAACGATTACTAGGCACTTTTCAATGCGTAATTCACATTACTGTGAAAATGAAAATTCAAATCAAGATGTACAGAACAGGACAGGCCCAGTCTTCGCGCGCTGTTAAAGGCGAAGAAAAGCCAGGAAAGATTTGGAAGGGAGAAAGAGAGAGAGAAAAAACTGCAATGTCAGCAAATTTCGACCTTAGGTTAGGTCTAGTGCGCACAAAAGTACAATCAATATGAATAGCTACAGGATAGGACCAATTCTGAAGCAAAGGCCCGATTCCGACAAGCCATAGGGGGTAGACTGGTAGAGAGAGAGAAGACGGGACGGTGTTGTGTTGTGCCGTGTGGAATCTAGTTTTCCAATTGCAGTAGTACACGTGCACTATTAAACAGGCCAGATAGTAAAGATATCTCCGACTCCAACACTAGAAAACTGTTTATTTCTAGGCCTCATTTAGGGCAGCAAATTTCGCAGTTTACATCGTCAAGTCTATTTGACCACTAAGTACTAATGTCACTTCATTATTATTCTCTTCGCTTATTTTTTCTAACTTATCTTAATTACAATCCAATGGCCGCAAGGTTTCAGATATCCAGATAAGCTACAAAAGAAAATAATGAATTGTCATCGAGATTCTTTTTGTACTCATTGCTACACGTTGTGGGTTGTGAGAAAATGAATTATAACAGACAGTTTATTGCACATGATAAGTTTTCTGAAACTAACACTGGAGGGAGGCTAATACACATACCCTGGAATACACTTAAACAAATGGCAAAGTTTGTTTACGTGCAATTTTGTTACTTATTTTTGTTCTTTTCGAATTAGAGAGAGAAGGTAAGCATAGAATAACAAATTTACGCAAATTTAAAATAAAAATACGCGAGGCTCAAGTCTTAAAATGTAAAATGACCTTTAAACCCAGTAGAATAACCTTCGATCCCAGTAGAATGACTTTCGATCCCAGTAGAATGACCTTCAATCCCAGTAGAATGACCTTCAATCCCAGAAGAACGACCTCCAATCCCAGTAGATTAACCTACAATCCCAGTAGATTAACCTACGATCCCAGTAGATTAACCTACAATCCCAGTAGATTAACCTACAATCCAAGTAGAATGACCTTCAATCCCAGTAGATTAACCTTCAATCCCAGTAGATTAACCTACGATCCCAGTAGATTAACCTACGATCCCAGTAGATTAACCTTCAATCCCAGTAGATTAACCTTCAATCCCAGTAGATTAACCTTCAATCTCAGTAGATTAACCTTCAATCCCAGTAGATTAACCTACGATCCCAGTAGATTAACCTACAATCCCAGTAGATTAACCTACAATCCAAGTAGAATGACCTTCAATCCCAGTAGATTAACCTTCAATCCCAGTAGATTAACCTACAATCCCAGTAGAATAACCTACAATCCCAGTAGATTAACCTACAATCCCAGTAGATTAACCTACAATCCCAGTAGATTAACCTACAATCGCAGTAGATTAACCTACAATCCCAGTAGAAATAACCTACAATCCCAGTAGATTAACCTTCAATCCCAGTAGATAAACCTTCAATCCCAGTAGATTAACCTTCAATCTCAGTAGATTAACCTACGATCCCAGTAGATTAACCTACAATCCAAGTAGAATGACCTTCAATCCCAGAAGAACGACCTCCAATCCCAGTAGATTAACCTACAATCCCAGTAGATTAACCTACGATCCCAGTAGATTAACCTACAATCCCAGTAGATTAACCTACAATCCAAGTAGAATGACCTTCAATCCCAGTAGATTAACCTTCAATCCCAGTAGATTAACCTACGATCCCAGTAGATTAACCTTCAATCCCAGTAGATTAACCTTCAATCCCAGTAGATTAACCTTCAATCTCAGTAGATTAACCTTCAATCCCAGTAGATTAACCTACGATCCCAGTAGATTAACCTACAATCCCAGTAGATTAACCTACAATCCAAGTAGAATGACCTTCAATCCCAGTAGATTAACCTTCAATCCCAGTAGATTAACCTACAATCCCAGTAGAATAACCTACAATCCCAGTAGATTAACCTACAATCCCAGTAGAATAACCTACAATCCCAGTAGATTAACCTACAATCCCAGTAGATTAACCTACAATCGCAGTAGATTAACCTACAATCCCAGTAGAAATAACCTACAATCCCAGTAGATTAACCTTCAATCCCAGTAGATAAACCTTCAATCCCAGTAGATTAACCTTCAATCTCAGTAGATTAACCTATGATCCCAGTAGATTAACCTACAATCCAAGTAGAATGACCTTTAATCCCAGTAGATTAACCTTCAATCCAAGTAGAATGACCTTTAATCCCAGTAGATTAACCTTCAATCCCAGTAGATTAACCTTCAATCCAAGTAGAATGACCTTTAATCCCAGTAGATTAACCTTCAATCCCAGTAGATTAACCTACAATCCCAGTAGAATAACCTACAATTCCAGTAGATTAACCTACAATCCCAGTAGATTAACCTACGATCCCAGTAGATTAACCTACAATCCCAGTAGATTAACCTACAATCCCAGTAGAAATAACCTACAATCCCAGTAGATTAACCTTCAATCCCAGTAGAATGACCTTCAATCCTAGTATAATGACCTTCAATCCTAGTAGAATGACCTTCAATCCCAGTAGAATGACCATCAATCCCAGTAGAATGACCTTCAATCCTAGTATAATGACCTTCAATCCTAGTAGAATGACCTTCAATCCTAGTAGAATGAATGACCTTCAATCCCAGTAGAATGACCTTCAATCCCAGTAGAATGACCTTCAATCCCAGAAGAATGACTTTCAATCGTAGTATAATGACCTTCAATCCCAGTAGAATGACCTTCAATCCCAGAAGAATGACTTTCAATCGTAGTATAATGACCTTCAATCCCAGTAGAATGACCTTCAATCCCAGTAGAATGACCTTCAATACCAGTAGATTGACCTTTAATCAAGTAGATGTTAAATGACATTCAATCCCAGTAGAATGGCCTGCCTGGCCGATTAAATTTTCATTATTCGTGTTCTTAATAACAAATCTCAAATGGAAAGTAAATACTCGCAGTAGAAATATAACATTAAATTTTTAGAAGTTAAAAAAATTAATTAAATTAGACCGTCACTAATTATGTCCGTAGAAATGCTTTTGCGTATCTAAGGAAGAATGGCATAAACACGGCATCGTGGACTTTTAACACTGAAAAGCTTGTACTTTGGAGTTTCCCTCGATGTGTGCATGTGCTGGGCGAGTGTAAATTAACCTCGAGAGGAAAGGCCCGCCCTACATAAACAAGCGGGGCTAGTGGGTGCGTTGGTCACACTGAAGCTTATGCGAGTATTGCTAAAAATAGAACACAATCAACAACCCAACCTACCCCGCCCCCTGGTCAGCAAACGATTAAAGCACGCACTGAATACGTGGTGTGCAATGTCTGCACGAGGACTACGCTGCTTAAGTCCCAAACGCCGGAAATGACTGCTGAAGGGATTGCACGAGAAATGTGCTAAATTTAACCTCGTGACTCATTAAATATGTCCTACAAATCGAACAACTAACTTACTTGGTGTCGGCTAAATTAGCGGAAATAAAGGAATAATACGGTACATTATTACCACACATTATACTACCACGTCGATCTTACCACACACATTTAGAAAAAGGTGTGTGAAAAGATTGGGCTAACAAGTGCGTTAAAGTTGTCAATAGTCCTTAAAATCGATCCCTTCGGATTGTTTGACAGTTTTTTAACCAAATATGCCAGCGGTTTGTTTCTAGGCTTTAACAAATAATAAAAAAACGTTGTTGATTAAGGAAGCGAAAGTTTTTTATTTGCACTTATTGAACCCAGTTGAATTAGTAGTGACAGTGAATATCCTGCTTGTTTACATAATAATGTGTGGGCAGTAAACAAAAAAGTAAATATGAAAAAACATATGACGTCATTATTCCTTGATATACACACCGTTTAAAAATAGAAGTTATATACAATTGTTTCTCTATAATAAGGAACTCTTTACCTACCGTGTGCAAATTTAGCTATCTTGTCTCTATAGAAAAGTGTCATTTATTACAGGGTTAAAATTAGAATTGAAAAAAAGCGAAAACTTTTAATGTGTCTCTTAGATACATACGTTCGAAATTAAGGTTATGCTATGAGGCTACATGCAATTAGTTCATATTGAGTAGATTAACTAAACTATTCGTTCTGGCCACTCGCATCACGTAATCACAAATCCCCTAGTGCAAACTCACCGATATTTGCATCGATTTGGCGGCCTTCGCTTGTCCTTAGAGTTGTGATAAAACGGACAGGCGTAGCCTTGTCTGCACATTCTTGGCGGCTTGCGGCATGGCTCAGTTTTGTAATTGGCCAGCACGTAGCCCATATCATTCCATTTGGGATCCTCGGACAGTACTCGCTCCTTCTCTAGGCTAGCTGGCAGATTCACGGGACAATCGCTGGCCTCTTGAACTTCGCGAATGTCATAGACTGGTACACGCAGGTCTGTGGCGCCATGCGCGAAGGCGCAATGCGTGCCGTTGCGGGAGCACTGACCCCTAGAATCTGTGTCGTGAATGCAGGTGCCAGTTTTGAAATAGCGCAGGTGATAACGCCGCTCAGTGTCGCCGGCGTTGCGATGCAGGTAGGGACAAGCATCGCCGTTAGGGCACTCGCCTCTTGTCTCGTCGTACTTGTCGCAGTAGACGTCTGGCGAATAGGAGAATGTGCCATCCAGCTTTCTAAGCGGTCGCCTACGGCGCTGATTAGGAAAGTGCCAATGGAAGCAGGTAAACGGCTTGTGCTGCGAGCACTTGTGATTGGCAAATAGCGGGCACTGCTGGGTGCGGAAGTCGCGCAGGTAACTAGAATGGAAGTTGGCAAGGCAAATGAAAAAATTAAAATCATTGTATTAATAAAATAATAAAATAATACAAAAAATACAACTATAAAATAATTTTCTAATAAATCGGTAGGCTAAAACTAATACGAATTGCTATTATTTGCTTTCTGCAGTAAACTAAGATAGTACAGGCTATCTATAGGCATAAACACTTACGTCAGTTGCTGAGGTTTCACAAACACTTGCGGCATGCCGATTCCCTGTGGCGCTAGATCAAGCTCCATTGGAAGAGAAACTGCTTGCACCGTCTGGGTGACTTCTCTTAAAACAGGAGACAACCTACTAGCGATATTTGTGTTAATAATCAAGTTAGCGAGATTCGCAACAGTGGTCTGAGGTACTGGGGAAACAGAAGACATGATGAATTCGGCGTTGTAGTAGGCTTTATTAGTGCTGTAGATAGATAGCTCTATTCAATTTAAAGTAAAAGCTTCATGGAAAACTATAATGTCAAATTGTGGCGCAATTCTTTATATAGACACAGTTGTTAGTGTACACAACAAATAATCGCTTGACGTATTAAAACAAAAAAATGTTATTAAAAAACTAATATTTACAGTCATATATACATATAAACGTGATTTAACAATTTACAAATCATTATTTGTTATAGCTTTTACTTGCCGGATTTAAGGCTACCTTGAAAATAGTTGTCTGTTGATCTCGTCGCCGGCAGTGCAAAAATATTGTTTGGCGTAAGAATTTAGTTCGGCGTCTAGCTATTCATGGAATCTATACAGTATGTCGTCTCCCTTTCGTAAATGAATATGAATGAATATTCATTAAAAAATGAATAAGCAGATTGTCATGTCATAGATACTAAATTTATTTTTTACTAAAGGCAGTGCTTATTCGTCGTAATACTAATGCTGTAATAGTTTATCGCTTTAATAAATACTATTCATCGGGTAATTCAGTTGTGTATTTTTCAACTGGGGTTACGTTACTATTCATCTGTAAAAAGACAAAATAAAATCCATAATTCACACAGAACTCGACGAATCAGCATTCAGCACTGCCTTACTATTAATATTAGAGCCTATTGCTTACTGAAAAGCACATAACAAAGCAAGGCCCTCCCTTCGATGCTAAGGATTTGGCGATTTAAGTTCGAAGTATTGAAAAACGCTTGTTTTTATTTAAGATAGAAAGGTCACATCTTCTAAGGCTAAGTGAGTTGAAAAAGAAAAAAACTTGTATTTTTAATGAAGGTGTCATTCATTTAGCTAGCTCAGATTTTATAATGGTATAGGGCCTACTATTGCCTTTTGGGTACCTGAACACTTTGTCATCTTACAATGTTGTCATCTGGATGACATACTGTCTAGGATCTTAGAGTGTGAAAAAGGGGATGACAAAGTAACTTAATTTTTGTGGACACTTTGTCATGAATTTATTGCAGTTGTTTTCAAAGTTATTGTTTTTTATCTTGTTTTTTTAGTTTATAGACCTCTTTGAAACCTTTTCTCTTAGGCTAGGGGCCTAATCCATCTTTGCAGTCACCTTTTTAACTCTTGTGAATTAAATCTGTTTTCACACCTCTGCCCTACTTTCTCACTTGTGCACTGAATTCCAAACCAAGTAAGCACAAAGTATCTCTATCCCCAATATGCACCATGTCTTGTATGGCTTTTGAGACATAATATTTTCATATTTATTTTAAAAAATCTGTTTTCTCACCTGTGCCCCATATGTAGGGTAGATGACAAAATAGTAAGATTATGAAGTGTCTGGGAACTACCTTTTGTTGCATCTACATATCTGTTTTGATTGGGCAAATATTTGGAGCTATGTTTTGATAATGCTTTCTTATTTAAGCATGCTGCCCTGTATGTGGCTAGGCATTATTGGCATAGAAACATAGGCCTATAGAGAATTATGAACATGTTAAATAGTGTGGAATAGCTAGATGCCTTGTTTACTTTTATGCAAGCTACTATGTAGATAGGCTAGACATATTGACATGCAACTGTTTAGACAATTTCTGAATTATTAGCATGGAACAATGTGAGTACGCACTGCCTAGGGGTAGAATAATAGCTTAAACAGAACAGGCCCTAGCAAGCCAAGCTAGAAATTTATGCTTGCATGATAATGTGATCGATTTACAAAAGTTATTTTGTAAATTTTAGTGCCTATGTATTTTTATTTAAATTTATCTCAAGACCATTTATTTTATAAATAAGTAATTATCTTTTTGGATATTCAATGTTTTAAATTAAGATCAATTGCTTGTTCTTTAAACCTTGTCATTGACGATATAATTCTTATGCTATATAATTTTCATATCATTGCTAGAGGGTAAATTATGTCTTAAGGATTGTGACCAAGGTCTAGGTCTAGATCATTAGAACATTAACTTTGCCCTAATTTAGTTAGTTGTTCAAGCTAGTTTAAAATAGAATTTTAATCTAGCAACTAAATAGCATCATGAATACCTTTGTCTAAAATTGTGTTGTCATCCAATTAAGTTACAGCTGTAGTAAATAATAATGACAACATCATATTTATTGGGTTGGGTTCAAATATATTAAGCCATGACTCATACTTGCAACTATGAACTTTGCAACTTAGCTTCAAGAAAGGCTACTGAATCCTGTTGTTAAGTGCTTTATGACTGACTTATAATTAAAGATAATTAAGTACTTGTTTTTTCTAGACCAGTGCATTGTTTGCACTTTTTGATCACAGTCTACATTTAAACTTTCTATTCTAAGCAATGGCTGAGAAAGCTACATCACAAATTGTTGATCTGGAACCAGAAGACACTGGCTTCAAGCCGCCAGCCGTCAAGACCATTGACGAGATCAAAAGTGCCGATCCCGAGGACGAAGCTTTGAAGAAGTACAAAGATTCACTGCTTGGTAGTGGCCCTGTAGCCCTAGTGTTTCCTGATAATCCGTCCAATGTTATTGTACAAAAGATTCAAATTGAATTCGTTGATGAAGAAAGGCCGCCAGTTGAGCTTCAATTGTTGAATAGCGATCTCAATGAGTTAAAAAACAAGCCAATTGTCATCAAGGAGGGAGTAAGCTACCGTGTGCAGATCTTCTTTTTTGTGCAGCGCGATATTGTCTCTGGTCTGAGATATGTTCAGGCCACCTACAAGCTCGGTGTTCGAGGTGAGCAAACTTTTGTAAGAAATATAATGAATATCAGCTGACTGACACCCTAAAGATCTGAATGGTTGTGGTATCAGCTGACTGACATCCTGAAGATCTGGATGGTTGGGTTATCAGCTTGCTGACACCCTGAAGATCTGGATGGTTGGGGGTATCAGCTGACTGACATCCTGAAGATCTGGATGGTTGGGTTATTAGCTTGCTGACACCCTGAAGATCTGGATGGTTGGGGGTATCAGCTGACTGACATCCTGAAGATCTGGATGGTTGGGGGTATCAGCTGATTGACATCCTGAAGATCTGGATGGTTGGGTTATCAGCTTGCTGACACCCTGAAGATCTGGATGGTTGGGGTATCAGCTGACTGACACCCTGAAGATCTGGATGGTTGGGGTATCAGCTGGCTGACACCCTGAAGATCTGGATGGTTGGGGTATCAGCTGACAGGCACCTTTAGGATCTGGATGGTTGGGGTATCAGACGACAGGCACCTTGAGGATCTGGATGGTTGGGGGTATCAGCTGACTGGCACCTTGAGGATCTGGATGGTTGGGGGTATCAGCTGACTGGCACATTGAGGATCTGGATGGTTGGGGTATCAGCTGACTGGCACATTGAGGATCTGGATGGTTGGGGGTATCAGCTGACTGGCACATTGAGGATCTGGATGGTTGGGGTATCAGCCTTAAATTCGTCAAACTTTAGTTGCTTATACTCGGATTTGCAATTACTAAGCCTGTTAACCTGTTGTAATAATTTGTCTAATCAGTGGCCAAGGATGACCTGATGGTGGGCAGTTACCCGCCAAAGTCTGAGCCGCACGTGTACAGCAGTCCAGTTCACGAGGCTCCTAGCGGTATGATGTCTCGCGGTGCCTACAGTGTGAAATCTCGCTTCACCGACGATGACAAGCACGACTTCCTGTCCTGGGACTGGGCTATCAAGATCAAGGAAAACTGGAAAGACTAATTTGTTTCCAAAAAGCAAGTGGATTGCATCGATTTGACTTTTTATAAAGTTACAGTTAACTAGCGATGGTGTAGGCATATTTTTCAGACATTAGAGGCTTAGAATATCGATTGATTGGTTGATTTAAAGTTGATGTAAGACTTCATAATCAGTTTTCTATTGTCAGCTGTTGTTTTTAGAAACTAGGATTAATAAACAGCTTTCTGCTTTTCAGCTTGCACGCAGTCGCAAACTAAAGTGTGTCAAAAATTCGATTTTTTATATTAATAACGATGCAAATACTTTCATATACTCGTATCTAGTTTGTTGAGTATAATTTATTGAAAGTGCAATAGATAATGGCTTGCGCTCTTATTGACGATTAATCACTATTTTAGTGTATTGTACTGAAGAAACAATAGACTTTTCTAATACTTAAGAAATACTTAATTTCAGGTCCCTGAAATTAAGGGACTTCTTGATTCTATCGTCTAAATAATTTCTATGTTACAGTTTAACTGCATGCAATTTCGGCGTTTAGAACTGATTGAACTAGTAGATTTTTCTGTAATAATGTTTTGTAGTCCAATACAGCTTTCTACTTTGCCCGATGATGATAAATAATTTAGTTTTTTTAAAATAAAATTACATATTTTGCAATTCTATATTTTATACAATTGGTATTGTTTGATATTGTTTGTTACGGTGTCTACACTCGCCTATCTGCCTGCCCGCCTGCCTGCACGCGCCACTGTTTGAACAATTTAATCACGATTTAATCCAGTGTTTTCCTTATATTTATCTAATCAATAAACCATTTAAAAAACAATCATTTTCAGCTTAAATACACCCGACAAGCCAGTAGTATGACGCGCACTATTTATATTTATGTACGAGTGGTATAAAAACTCAAAGTTTTTTTTTCAATTGCGAATTAAAAGATGATCCAAACTTTTTAACGTTTTTTAAAGACTTGAGAACTGCTTTGCATACGAGATAATAGACGAGATGGACATGGGGTTTTCAATTGAAGCTTTCTAAAATTAGTAATTTTTAACTCTCACTAAACAATCATAAGAAGACGACCTTGAGAATCACCTGATCGTTTCCATTGGCTACTTTAGCGCAGGTCACGCTATTGGCTAAAGGTTGTCACGTGATATCTGATTACGCGTTTTGATTGCCCAAATCAACGGCTTGGTAAATCCCAGAGTTGTCTCTGTCAAGTTCTCTCACTAGCTACTAGACCTGTTCTAGCGCCTATAACTAAGACATGACAGTTATAAGCCAGTCTTACATGTACTTCTGGCCAATAGAAACAGTCCGGGAAATCCCCAAGGATATCCTAGTAAATTTAGTGTGCACGTAAAGCGGAGATGACAGTAAAATACGAGTATAAAATTTGACGCTGAGGGTTTCAGCGCTTCAATGTCTATGGCCATGAGTGCACTACTGTGCTCATGATGACTCGTATTATGGTCTTGCCCATAGACTTATAGAAATTAAATCTATAAAATGAGTTCTTGCTGTTTTTCAAAGCCAAATGCTATCTTTAAAACTTCTTGATCAGAATCATCTAACCAACAACGACAATCTGGGCGACTCCAGGTCGTTCATTGGCCAAAAATAAATAAAATAGAAAGTTTATTTTTTAATATGTAAATTTCTCAGAATATTACAGTCTTCAAACTAAACTCTTTCTTTTCGCGTGTATTTCTGTCAGTAAACACTGTTATCAGTTTTGCGATTCATAGAATATTGATTGCAATTCAAGAAAAGAAGAACAGGAGTGTAATATTTTTATAAGCACTGGTGAGAATGAGAATCTAGAAATTTCCCGCGTGAGAGCGTTATCGAGCCAACAAAAAACTCTCTGATGAAAACGTGGTATATATGACGCAGTCATACAATTCACCCAACATGATCTGAATTGGCTTTTCCGTGATAGGCATTGATCAGTATACTAAATCGCAGGCATCGCATTTTAGGTAGATTTTGTCAAAAGAATAACGGTATTGACGAATTTACTTGCGTAACAAAACAAAACAAGGAAAATAATTAACAAAAATATGATTTTTCGCAAACGCAATATGCTACTGTTAGTAGCGTTCATTGGGAAAATGGAATTGAGTTGGCGAATGCTCAAAAAGACATAACAAGAATTGTCTGTACATAGACCGATTTTTTTCAAATAAATCACATTTTATGCATAAAAACTAGATAACTCTCGCTGACTTGAATGTACCAAAATTACAGTTCTACCCGTGTACCGTTAAAATGTACTTAAACTCTAAAACAATAGAGGGTTAAGGTTGTCATTTTGTCAACTTATCAATGAACCTGTTGTATTACCGAAAAAAATCAGATGCTTGTCCAAATTCAGCTACATCAGAAATCGCAACATGCCGATTTCTCTTTGGCAGCTTTGTCCTTGTCGTCCTTTCCAAGGCGCACGTTGGCTCGATTCACCTGGCCAATTTAAACGCATGGGAGATAAAAACCTCATTTAACTGCGGCTTTCAAACATTTATAATAATTAAGAAACAGTGGTGGATTGTCTGATCCCATAGCTAAATCATTGGGAAGCAATGGTGGATTGTCTGATCCCATAGCTAAATCATTGGGAAGCAGTGGTGGATTGTCTGATCCCATAGCTACATCATTGGGAAACAGTGGTGGATTGTCTGATCCCATAGCTACATCACTGGGAAACAGTGGTGGATTGTCTGATCCCATAGCTACATCATTGGGAAGCAGTGATGGATTGTCTGATCCCATAGCTACATCACTGGGAAACAGTGGTGGATTGTCTGATCCCATAGCTACATCATTGGGAAGCAGTGGTGGATTGTCTGAGCCCATAGCTACATCATTGGGAAGCAGTGATGGATTGTCTGATCCCATAGCTACATCATTGGGAAGCAGTGGTGGATTGTCTGATCCCATAGCTAGATCATTGGGAAGCAGTGGTGGATTGTCTGAGCCCATAGCTACATCATTGGGAAGCAGTGGTGGATTGTCTGATCCCATAGCTACATCATTGGGAAGCAGTGGTGGATTGTCTGAGCCCATAGCTACATCATTGGGAAGCAGTGATGGATTGTCTGAGCCCATAGCAACATTATTGTGAATCGGTGACAGCAGTTAATTTCACCTGAAGATCCTCGCTAGCTTGCATTAGCCTGGCCAGTTCCGTGACGCACATCTGCACATTCTCGCCGCTCTTGGCGCTGACCTCGGCGAACAAGGCGTCGTACTCCTGAGCCAGCTTTCTTGCCTCCGTGTATTCCACCACGCGTTTGCCCTGCGCCAGCGACGCCAGCCTCAGATCGGTTTTGTTGGCGCAGATCATGATTGGCACAGACTTGTCCGCCGCCTCGTGCACCTGGTCGACCCATTCGCGCACGCTAATGAAGGACCGCTCGTAGGTGCAGTCGAATAGTAGCAGGACGCCATCAGCCCGGCGAAAATAGGATTTTGCCACAGAGCGGAAACGCTCCTGACCAGCAGTGTCCCACAGCTGATTGAGAGGCGTTGAAATTTTATATAAACCAGACAAGAAACCGGTTAGAGAAGTCATTAAAACAGGTCTTTCTTACCTGGAGTGCAAAAATACGGCCGTCAACAGCGATGACTTTAGTTTTGAAGTCGACACCGAGAGTGGCCGTGGTGTTCTCGGTGAACTTGTTGTCACACAGGCGCATTATGAAGCTGGACTTGCCCACGGCGGCGTCTCCGGCTAGCACCACTTTGAACATGCGCTCCGGACTGCCAGACACATTCGAAATGGAGCACGATGGCGACACTTCCGGTGGAACGCGACTGGGACTCGGCTCCGGCTTTTGGCGTCGACCTCCCCGTCGATCGCGTCTGGCAACAGTGGTGACAGTGCTCTGACCGCTCAGGCACTCTTGGCTGCGCTGCAGCGAGTCCGTTGAGACGCCCAGGTGGGCGCGGGAGCCGGAGTGACGAGACATCGACGACATGCCAACGTTTGAACTATCTTCTGTCACCTGCTGCGTCTGCTGCTGCTGTTGAAGCTCTTCGTCAAAGTTGTGCGCCATCTGGCGACTGACGGAGCGCCGAATTGGGAACACCTGCTGTTGCTGCTGCTGCTGCTGGTGATGCTGTTCCGATGGTAGAATGTCGTATTCACGAAGACGGCAGGCTCCCTCGGCGGCGTCCAGCTGCAGTTGCAGATGCTCGGCATCCTCGTCAACGAATTCTGACTCGGAATTGAGAGGCTGCTGTCTCGGCTGCCTGGATGACACCTGCTGCCGGCCCTGCTGCCTGCCCGCCAGTGCGTTGCTGCTGCTCTGCCGGCTGTAGTAGCCGCTGCTCCTGGCCGATCGCGAGGCAGCAGCCGCGGCGGCGGCCGTCCAATCAGCGGAGTCCTCGGGCTCGAGGTCCGGCACGTCGCGCAGGGTGGACATGCCGCTGTCCGGATTGTCGCTGTCCAGATCGCAGCTGTCCACCCGGCGCCCGCCCGGATAGCTGGGATCGCAGATTCGGAGCGCCGACTCGGCCAGGTGGCTCTGCTGCAGAAGGCGCGACGTCGCCGGCTGCTGCTGCTGCCTGAGCCGAATGGCGCTAGCCTGACTCGCCTCAAGGGCCTCGCGAAGTTCTTCGTTCTTGTCGCGCAACTGGCGATTGGTCTGATGCAGCAAGTGCAGCTGCTGCGTGATCCGGTCCTGTTCGCGCACCTACTCGGTAATTGGTTTTGATGTTCAGCCAAATGAGCTACTTACAGTAGTGTATAAAGAATGTAAAATTATATTTCTCAACAATGGAATGCTCTAACGATGTTAATTGGCGTCCTACGCAATGCTATGCTCGTATCAGTTTAAGGCAAAATATCGAAGAAAGCATTAAATTAGGAAACGAGTGGTAGACTGCTACACGAGAGTGCTACACTGCCTGACGATGAGAAAGTCAGGGCAGATGTACACACGGTGTAAGTGTGTGCTCAGGAGTCAGCGAAATGACCTGCTCGTTGGATGCGGATATAGATTGTCCCCGATACTTCGCGTCATTGCCGACACCATCCATGCGAAAATTTTTATCATTATAGGCAGTGCGAATTGCAAAGCGCGCACCTGTTCCTGCATTGACTCGCGCTCCCTCCTGAGCTGCTGATCTCGGTCCTGTAGCGCCTGCTTCAGCGTGGCAACCTCGCTCATGACAATGGCCAGGCGAGTCTCCGCCCCGGTCAGGTCCAGAAGCAGCGCCTTCTTCTCCGACCGGAAGCGTTCGAGCTCCGCCTTGTAGGCCGCCGTCTCGCTGTCGTTCTCGCGACCCTCGTTGGCGCGCTGCTTCAACGCGGCCAGCTGCTGCTTCAGGCTGGCGATTTCAACGTCTCGCTGGGCCAGAATGTCGCGCACGCCCTGCTCGAGGCCCTGGCGCTCGCGCGATAGAATCGCCTGCTCGGCAGACTTGAGCTGATGCTCAACCTCAACCTCGAGGTCGCGAATGGCCTGTGTGTGGCGCTGACGCTCGCTGGCTAGAAGGTGTTCAAGGCGCTGCTGCTCAGTCTGCAGGCCCTTGACAACGGCCATCAGCTCAGCCAGGACAGTTTCAAAGCTGTCTAGCAGAGTTGGCCGCTCCTCGCCCAGCTGGTGATAGAACTCGAACACCTGTTCCTGGCAGGAGAGGGTCTGCAGGCATTCGCCCAGCGAGGTGGGGTCTTGGACGCCGGAGCGCCTGCCGCCGGCTGCAGCCGAGTTGGCGCCATTCTCCTCAACCTCGTCGATGCTGTTGGCGTTGGAACTGTTCGGACTGTACGGCTTCGGCGACAGGCAGTTCGTGGACGCATTGGAGGAGCGCCGACGATCGTGATGCTCGCAGCGCTGGTGCACCGTGCGGCTGATCAGGCGGAAGCCTTCCCGAAAGTCGGCCACGCTGATTCGGCCGTCGCCGTCGCGGTCCAGCTCGCGGAAGAGTCGCTGGCACTCCTCCTCGGACATGTCGGTGCAGAATTCGGCCAGCTCGCCGGGTTCAATGAAGCCTTTGCCGTCGGGATCCAGATTGGCGAATAGGACGCGCGACTTAGTTGCCAGCTCGTCTAGCAGCGACTCTGAGGAGGCCGACAGGCTGCGGTTCATGGTCGCAGTGCTATTCCTCGACTCTTTAAGCTTGCTAATATCCTGCGCCAAATATTCGAGCTGGTCGGGTACTAACAAAATTAATTCGTTGATTCGCAGCTGTTCGCGTGGCAGTTGGCCTCGAGTTTGGTACCAGCTATTTTCCTGTCTTTACCGAAAATTCCTTGTTTTCTGCTCTTTTCTTTTCTGTCAGAGTTCGGGCACTGCTTTCCGATTCCGGCCTAATACCAAATAGCAAAGTCGCCACAGAAAACTCCAGTCCCATGCAGTCACACTGATCGGCCGGAGTGCGTGGCAATATCGATCCGGTCTACCCAACCTCCGCTCCGATTGGCATGCAATATAGTGCAGTCGATAGTGCGGACTCGGCTTTCTGATTTAGTTTCCATGGCAACCATAGAGAGAAAGAGATCCACGATTTAGTCTTCGTGCAGGCAGTTTGATCAAGCGAACTCATAGACCTGAGCAAATTTTTGCCCCTAATCCCTCGGCATTCCTTTCCCACACCTATGCAGCGGGAGGTAGGAACTGCGACCGTTTTGAGATCATTGCAATGGCACCGAGACATTTTATGGAAAGTATTAACGGCAGGCAGACTGTTCAAACTCGGATCGATATCAAATCGATAGTTCTAGAAGTAGATCGATAAAAGCCTCCCGACTGTACAAAAAAGACTTGCACACTCTGTCTTCTCCTTCTGCTTTTTTCTGAATTTTTCCTCAAAATTCTTTCTAGTTCTTTTAAGCTAAAAATAGAATTATCTACAATCTCATTGCCAGAAGTTATAGTGAGTTGATTTTTGCACAGCTCTAACATTTCCAGTATTTGCCGGTTTGAGTATATACTAGCTCAAGGTTAAATCGCGGCCAAACAACACAGAAGCGGAACAATATGACGTGACAATTCGAGATTGTTTGCAATTTGTAAAAAACGCACCTATAAATAGAAATTTGCTGGGCTGTTTTGTGAGGCCATGATTTTCTTATTTTCCTTTCCGACGGTTGGCCCGAAATAGTTGGGTGACTTGTGACTTGTGACTTGGGTGACTTGTGACTTGGGTGACTTGGGTGACTTGTGAGTGCGGTTTCAGCCTTGCGGTTAGAGCGTTGGACTCACGACTTGAAGGTCGGGGGTTCGATTCCCGACTCCACTGGAACAATTTGTGTACTTTAGCAAGACGCTTAACTCTACATTGCTACAGTTCACTCAACTGTTAAATGGGTACCAGCTAGAGTAATTGAGGGTGGGTGTGCCGTCCCCCAGTCCATGGACTGAACAGCTGTACGCAGCCTTCAGATGCGCCGCGCAATAGCTGCGGCTGTGCTGTCCGCAGCACATCTGGCCCAATTAAGCAGGGTAATTATTATTATTCTTATTATCAAGTCAACGGATTGATGGAAGGATTGTTTTCACCTGTTCAATAGGGAGATTGATGAATTGGTTTAACATTTTTTAGACATATTGATGTTAATGTAGATCGACAATGGCAAAATTTATACAAATCATCAGTTACAGGATATTTTAAGCGAGAGCTTTGTTGGAAATCATTTTTCGGTGCCCTGTTGCCAAAAAATCTAATCGATAACAAACTGTGCCAAAACTAGAAAACGCCTAGCTAACACTTTCAAAAAAGGCTAGATTGCTTTGGGCAAAAGAAGCAAGAAAATAATTTCGCTTTTTTTACCAGCATGCAGTCCTGCAAGGTTCGTATACTCAAATTACAGGCAGCTGCAGCTTCACCTGCTCACGTTTTGTTTTCGATCGAGTTTCCAGGTTTCTTTGCGGGTCACACACTCCACGAGTTGCAGCCGCACTAAGGGTCCATGACAGCCAAGCCTTCCAGGGTGAAATTACAGCTGATCTTTAGCTTTGTTTTCTTCTGTTTTAAATGCGTATCAGATTTAAGGTCACGATCTACTCGTGCACCCATAAAGTGGACTCATTTGCCTACATTTCCTTTATCTTACTCTCTCCTCTTCTCTCTCTTCTCTCCAATCCTTTCTCTTCTCTCTTCTCTCCTCTCCTTTCTCTTCTCTCTCTTCTCTCCTCTCCTTTCTCTCCTCTCTTTTCTCTTCTCTCTTTTCTCTCTTCTCTCCTCTCCTTTCTCTCCTCTCTTCTCTCTTTTCTCTCTTGTCTCCTCTCCTTTCCCTCTTCTCTTCTCTCTTTTCTCTCTTCTCTTCTCTCCTTTCTCTTCTCTCTTCTCTCTCTTCTCTCCTCTCCTTTCTCTTCTCTCTCTTCTCTCTCTTCTCTTCTCTCCTTTCTCTTCTCTCTCTTCTCTCTTCTCTTCTCTCTCTTCTCTCTTCTCTTCTCTCCTTTCTCTTCTCTCTTCTCTTCTCTCCTTTCTCTTCTCTCTTCTCTTCTCTCCTTTCTCTTCTCTCTTCTCTTCTCTCCTTTCTCTTCTCTCTCTTCTCTCCTCTCCTTTCTCTCTCTCCTTTCTCTTCTCTTCTCCCCTTTCTCTTCTCTCTCTTCTCTCCTCTCCTTTCTCTTCTCTCTCTTCTCTCTCTTCTCTTCTCTCCTTTCTCTTCTCTCTCTTCTCTCTTCTCTTCTCTCCTTTCTCTTCTCTCTTCTCTTCTCTCCTTTCTCTTCTCTCTCTTCTCTCTCTTCTCTTCTCTCCTTTCTCTTCTCTCTCTTCTCTCCTCTCCTTTCTCTTCTCTCTCTTCTCTCTCTTCTCTCTCTTCTCTTATCTCCTTTCTCTTCTCTCTCTTCTCTCTCTTCTCTCTCTTCTCTTCTCTCCTTTCTCTTCTCTCTCTTCTCTCTCTTCTCTCTCTTCTCTCTCTTCTCTCTCTTCTCTCTCTTCTCTCCTCTCCGGAGTGGTTTGCGTCTCTGTGCCTGTGGGATTGAGGCGTTCTTTCCTCTCTCCCCCCTCTCTCCTCTTCTCTCTCTTCTCTCCCTTCTCTCCTCTCCTCTCCTCTCCTCTCTCCTCCCCTCTCTCCTCTCCCCTCTTCTCTCCTCTCCTCTCTTTTCTCTCTCTTCTCTCCTCTCTTCTTCTCCCCTCTAATTTCTTGTTTCCTCTCTTCTCTCCCTCTCAAATCCATTCCTGATCTCTCCTCCACTATCGAAGCTGATCGAGGTCCTCAGGACCCGATCCCCACACGGCATCAACGAGCAAGCCGCCGTTCTACACAATCTGGCCATCCCGCTCATTCTGCCCTATTGTGCGGCATCTGACGCCTTGGTTGCCAAGGTGCTCTGCCACAGTCGGCTAGAATCTATGGACTGAGTCCATCCGTGTACAGTACCAATCTGTCGTTCTTTTATGTGTTTTTATTCCGTGTATTTAACTTTATTAGTTTGACACCCCTGCACGTTTTCCTTTAATTTTAGTGTGACTCCTTCCAATGTATTTGTACTTTGCTCACCTTTTGTATTTTATTCTCACTCGCCCATTTCGCTTTAAGGTCATTCCGACCGCCCACCTGTACAGTTTTAAACACCAACTCCGCTTTTCTTAGTACTTGCTAGGGTTTTACACAATTGAACTCTCTCTCTCTTTTTCTATCGATTTTTATCGGCATTAAAAACTTTATGTATACACAACCTATATTTATTTATTAGTTTAAATTTTACCACAGACATTTGTTTCATAAAGTTGAAAGCATAAAATTTTACTGGCTATGAAAAGACACTTATAAAGAATTTAGCATTCTCTTATCTACGAGTAATTAAATTGTATTTCTCGAATCAAATTTAATAATTGATCATTTCTAGAGCCGATAAAAAGTAAATGCCTGCAAGTTCAATACGTGCCACCACCTTAGCAGTTGTCCTGCTGCAAGCTAGTCTACTATTCGAACAATCGCCTACCGTGATGGCAGGAGAGCCGCAGGATAGGCTCATCATTGCGCTGCTAGGCGACAATGCAGCAACTTATCGACCGAATAAATTGCTCAGCATTATTGACTGGCGCTATAGATGGCTGTACCGTCGGAATTACACGCGCAATTTTAGCAGCAACTTGGCTAGCGGGAACGAAATGGCTATCAACAGCATGAATATACTAAATAACAGCACATTCCATGCTAGAATTGTGAGATTCTTTGGCTTCGAGATGAGCATTAAATGCACCGATATTGCGGGCGGTAGGCCGCTAGAACTACATTGTCCCGGCCTGCACTACATCATAAAGTACATTGCTATTAGACTGCTGTTCCTAACTTTGGGATCGTTAGCCGCTGCCATTGGAACCTGCAACTTGGCCTTTGCCAGAAAGTATGCAATTTCTAAAACATCTGAAATTATAGCCAATTGTTAGCCAATAACCCGGAAGCCGATAAAGCACCCTTTAATTGGCTCTTTATAGGTTTCAGCAGCAGCGCGGCACAGTGCTGCGCCAGATTCCGCTGAGCCGTCGAAACACTGTCATGCAGGGCTTCGACCTGCTCCGCTATCGCAGTCGCGCATTCGATACAAACTACGAAAGCGCCTTTGGCTACAATGGCCACGGCATGGCCAATCTCCAGCTGTTCGATGTAAAGGACTCTGGTCGTAGAGAAGAACTGCTGAAAATGCGGCGAGATGAATAAACCGTTGACAAAACATATCAGATTGTTGCTGTGGGACTTGTGGACTTCAGCATCCTTAAAATTTGTATGGTTTATCGCTTCAATATGTTTCAATAAAAATCCGTTGCATGTTTTATTCATAATATAGCACCTTACTTTGAGCACCACGTATAACTCGGTTAATCTTACAAAATAAAATGAAGAAATAATATTAGAATTAGAAAACAATGTAGGGCTTCTACCAGTTTTTTAAAGGACATTATAGGTTTTAAATATAATGCTTAATTAGTACAGGACAATTTGCGTTTAATATAAAAAACAGCAGGAAACGAAACAAAAAAGGCAGTGGCTATGAGATCCGGCACCGCGGACTCAAATGTTAAACGGCTAGAGTTCCGGCAGAATGTATTTAATGCACCTATACTATAATACACGAATTGAATTAAAAGCTTCCGCATCTTTGAGAAGAAACTGTAAGCAGTTTCTGTATAACGGTACATAATAAGTCTTTTGAAATTGTCTATCATTAATTATGCTTACATGATGCATGTCGGCACAGGAAGTCTGCAGTTGTGTGGTCGGGTATACTGAATTTTCTATACAAATCGACAAAAAACTTTTTTGTAACTTTAGAACATTTAAAATGTCGGAAATAACTACGCATTGGTTGGACTCAGTTTTCAAAAAAACTAATCCCAGTGACTTAAAGAAGTTAAACTTATCTCGGCTCATTTCCGCAACAAACTATATATATGCTCGATTCCAGCAGGACCCTGGAATTAATAGTCCCATGTTCTACCGACTGAGCTAACCGTGCTTATCGACTTAGTTTGAAAACAAACTACAAAACTTAGTTTGAGAAAAAAACTACCGGAACTCTAGGCGTTTAACATTTTGGTCCGGTGCCGGATCTCTAACCACTGCCAACAAAAAGCGAGCTATTTGGCAGTGTCGTTTTATATTAAAACCAAAATTTAACTGAAGACTATAACGAGGGAAAAAATGCAGCCACTTTTTTATACCAGGACTGGAGTGCTACTTAAAGTGCGGTTCATTTATTAGTATGTGCAGCGCATAGCAAACTTTGATTAAAATATAACTTACGGCGTGCACTAAACTGACTTGCTGTTTCCTACAAAATAAAAATGCTCTAATTCAAACCAAACAAAAAGAAACAATCTCGTACTCTGTTCATTGTCGCAAAGTGCCTAATATAGGCTTGTGTCTAGGGCACCTCGGTGTATTTTTCTTAAGGAATAGCTTCAGACACTAAATAAAGTTTTATCGCTCTTATCTATTTGCATTTGCGCAACTTTAGTTTATGTTAATTATAATTTTTTTACTATATCTTTTAAAGCATTATTTTCGGCCTAGCTAAAGAGTAAAGTTAAAAACAGAAAGTAAGCCAGTACTACAAAAATAGAACTGTCTAATGATCGATATGACCTTAAAAATAACTTTGCGGTAGGGCAAGTATATTAGCGTAGGGCTATTTGGCCACATATCATGCAGCCACAAATACATTTGTAGTAAGACAACTAGGCCTACTATAGGAGTATAGGTCTAGACATTGTCTCAGAATGTCAATAGATATGGCAATAAATAACTCCAATTAGAAAAGGTGTAATTGGCTTAGGTTGTAACAGTAGAAGCATCATAATGTGCCAAAGAATTATTGGCATTCTTTTCAAATACTTCATTAAACTGTTTTTCTGAAAAGTTTAATTCTAAGTCATTTAAAAAACATTTTGAAATCACTTTGAAACAATTGGCAACAGTAAAACAATCAGAAACAATGATATGATGAACATCAAATTTTGAGCCAAATTCTGCAGGATCGCATGCATACATGCGCAACCTCCCAAATCTTAGCCAGCCGTGCGACTTAGTTTTTGCTCTCATTTGCGACTTAGTTCGTTTCATTGCTCTATTTACGACTTAGTTTGCTCTCATTTGCTCTCTTTTTCTCTCCCCTAGTTCCTTTTCTTCACGCCTTCCTTTTTTGTCCCTTGGTCCCCCCTTTTTTGCGCTTGGTCGATTGGTTTTTGCGACTTACCTTGCTTGGCCCTTGTTTCACCCGGCCGGTTCGGCCGGGTGTTGTGCATGTATGATTGCATGTCAAGATTCAGCAGAGGTAGGGCCTAATAATAAGAGAGTTTGGATCCACAATAAAATCAGTGCTGCTGGGCAACTGCAGTGTTATTAGACTTCAAGTGTGTGTTAGTTAATGCAATGGTAGAAAATTAGTTGAGTGTGTTAGAAGATGTGCTAATACTTCCCCTGCCACTAACCGGCTCATCCCTTTTGGCCATAGACACTCCCAAGCAAGTCAACCATTTTGCTTTTATTTCCCCCTGCATTGAACTTTAGCTACAGACAAGTTCCCCAGAACCCCAGAAGCAGCCCCAGTTTGTTAAATGTAAAAATAACAAACAGTTAAAAAATAATGCCAAATTATTCTTTATCATAGACATAATCATAGACGTTTGATTGAATCTGGTGGATTAATTAAAATTCAAATATATGCCTATTAAATTAAATCTATATAGCAACATATACCTTACTCAGAATAATATTGTTCTGTTTGTTTGTTATTGTGCACAAATTGAAAGTATGTCTATACATAAGATTAATAACTTACTTACATAAGTAACATACATTGATATTAAAATATTGTTGCACTGACATGGCATTGTGTATGTCTAAAATATGCTTATTTGCTACCCATGAATGGCCATTCGGATGTGCACTGTAAATATGAGCATAAATTCAAATTTCACACCAACCTAAGCTTTACCCCTAGTTTTATCTCAATACTTTTTATATATAGGCCTATTTGCAATAGTTTTTTGAAGCATAATATATTTACATGCCTTTATTTCTGGCATTTTAGTTACTATCCTTTTTAATATCCTCTTCTTATCCTCATTACACCATTATTGTTCTCCACAGAGGTTGAGTTTAATGTACAGAACAATACTTATGTCCCTTATTTAATTGGTAAGTTCAGTATCATATCAATGATGGTTGAGCTTTTGTAGACGACATGAGTAAACACAATCACTAGCAATGGCATGGTGATTGCACAGAAGACAAGGCTTAAGTTACAGCATATGTACTCGCTTAATTTTTTGCTGAAAAATTCTTTTTCTTTATTGCTTTGTGTATTTTTGTATCACATTTGAGTCTATTTAGGTCTTTGTAAAAAAGGTAAGTCATATTCAGAAAATTAAATATTTGTTTTTTCCAGCCGTTCGAGCCAGCGGTTCTTCAAATAAATATTCAATACTAAAGCTTACAAATCAACCAAATAGTCTGCAGCAACAGCAGCAGCAGCAGCAGTTAGCAATGTCTGCATTTGATTTCGATAGCAGTCACGGCTCTCCACCGGACGTTGTTTGTAAAGCGCCGCCAATTGTGAAGTCGCAGTCTAGCCGATCCGCCCAGTCTGGAACGTCTGCATCTTCTAATTCGCCTGCGGTTGCTGCCGCTGCCGCCGCCGCGGCCGCCGCTAGTAGGAGGGCAAAACACCCGGCCTCAGCTGCGCAGTCGGGCCATCTTGACTCTGGTCAGGCCAGCAATCCAAAGCAGGCGAAAATTGACGAACCAACCAGGGTGTCCAAATTCTTTCAGGTAAAACTGTTGCTTTTATTGCGCGAACAAATTTATTTTAATAATTCAAAATCACCAATGAACCGACCTCCTGAAATCTAAAATGACCTGAACACCTGAAATTCACATTTCACAATGACCCGAGCACACCTGAAATTCACAATGACCCGAGCACACCTGAAATTCACAATGACCCGAACACACCTGAAATTCACAATGACCCGAACACACCTGGAATTCACAATGACCCGAACACACCTGAAATTCAGAATGACCCGAGCACACCTGAAATTTACAATGACCCGAGCACACCTGAAATTTACAATGACCCGAACACACCTGAAATTCACAATGACCCGAACACACCTGAAATTCAGAATGACCCGAGCACACCTGAAATTTACAATGACCCGAGCACACCTGAAATTCACAATGACCCGAGCACACCTGAAATTCACAATGACCCGAACACACCTGAAATTCAGAATGACCCGAGCACACCTGAAATTTACAATGACCCGAGCACACCTGAAATTCACAATGACCCGAGCACACCTGAAATTCACAATGACCCGAGCACACCTGAAATTCACAATGACCCGAGCACACCTGAAATTCACAATGACCCGAACACCTGCAGAAGAAAGGCGGCGCGGGCTCTATGAAACAGCGCTACTTAGCCAGCTACAACCATCGTCCGTGGAATGCAGCCGCAGCCGCCGCCGCCGCCGCAGTCGCGGCCGTGTCAACTCCATCAGAGGACTCAGCTCCGGATGACTCGGAGCCTTCAAGACCCTCCGCTGTCCAGTTCGTTGCCCCGGTAGCTACTCCGCCGCCTCTGTTCCGTCGAACGCAAACGGCGCCGTCTGGCGTACCCGGCGCCTCAGCATCGTCGGCTTCTTCGTCAGTTCGCGTCCGACACGTGAAAGCTGCTGCGGAAGTTGCCGAACAAGGCGAACAGCAGAGCTTCGCCGACGATGTTCGCTACCTGATGGACGGCTTGGGCCCGACTGAGCCGCCTGCCACTCGCCTGCTTTCGCTGATGCAGTGCGTTGAGCAGTGCATCGGTTCTCACGAATTTCGCATGCATTTAAAGGCCCACCGGCTGCACCCCAGCCTCTTCCGTCTGCTGGGCGCCGAGGATGTCGACGACGATGGTTTGTGAAGCTTTTGCCTGAGTGATCTTTGTGGCTACATATGCAGATTAGCTGACACATTTACAAATGAACTCTGACGGTCTGTTACAGCATGATTTACAGCTAGATTGGGGCAGGCCTTGAAAAAGGCTCCAGACAGACACATGTAGACGCAACAACAGGCATTAATTGAGACTTAAGACACTCACTGACAGACACTCACTGACAGACACTTACAGACACTCACTGACAGATTCTTACAGATACTTACAGACACTCACTGACAGATTCTTTCGACATTTTGAGACACTCACTGACAGATACTTACTTACAGAAACATACAAAACTCAATGATAGACACTTGAGACGTAACACTCACTGACAGATACTCACTGACAGATACTCACTGACAGATACACACTGACAGATACACACTGACAGATACACACTTACAGACACTCACTTGCAGAAACATACAAAACTCAATGATAGACACTTGAGACGTAACACTCACTGACAGATACTCACTGACAGATACTCACTGACAGATACACACTGACAGATACACACTGACAGATACTCACTGACAGACACTCACTGACAGACACTCACTGACAGATACTCACTGACAGACACTCACTGACAGACACTCACTGACAGATACACACTGACAGATACTCACTGACAGACACTCACTGACAGACACTCACTGACAGATACTCACTGACAGACACTCACTGACAGATACTCACTGACAGATACACACTGACAGACACTCACTGACAGATACACACTGACAGACACTCACTGACAGACACTCACTGACAGATACTCACTGACAGACACTCACTGACAGACACTCACTGACAGACACTCACTGACAGATACTCACTGACAGACACTCACTGACAGACACTCACTGACAGATACTCACTGACAGATACTCACTGACAGACACTCACTGACAGATACACACTGACAGATACTCACTGACAGACACTCACTGACAGACACTCACTGATAGACACTCACTGACAGACACTCACTGACAGACACTTACAGACACTCACTGACAGATTCTTACAGATACTTACAGACACTCACTGACAGATTCTTTCGACATTTTGAGACACTCACTGACAGATACTTACTTACAGAAACATACAAAACTCAATGATAGACACTTGAGACGTAACACTCACTGACAGATACTCACTGACAGATACTCACTGACAGATACACACTGACAGATACACACTGACAGATACACACTTACAGACACTCACTTGCAGAAACATACAAAACTCAATGATAGACACTTGAGACGTAACACTCACTGACAGATACTCACTGACAGATACTCACTGACAGATACATACTGACAGATACACACTGACAGATACTCACTGACAGACACTCACTGACAGACACTCACTGACAGATACTCACTGACAGACACTCACTGACAGACACTCACTGACAGATACACACTGACAGATACTCACTGACAGACACTCACTGACAGACACTCACTGACAGATACTCACTGACAGACACTCACTGACAGATACTCACTGACAGATACACACTGACAGACACTCACTGACAGATACACACTGACAGACACTCACTGACAGACACTCACTGACAGATACTCACTGACAGACACTCACTGACAGACACTCACTGACAGATACTCACTGACAGACACTCACTGACAGACACTCACTGACAGACACTCACTGACAGATACTCACTGACAGATACTCACTGACAGACACTCACTGACAGATACACACTGACAGATACTCACTGACAGACACTCACTGACAGACACTCACTGATAGATACTCACTGACAGACACTCACTGACGATTACTCACTGACAGATACTCACTGACAGACACTCACTGACAGATACACACTGACAGATACTCACTGACAGACACTCACTGACAGACACTCACTGACAGATACTCACTGACAGACACTCACTGACAGACACTCACTGACAGATACTCACTGACAGACACTCACTGACAGACACTCACTGACAGATACACACTGACAGATACTCACTTACAGCCACACAGACAATTACTCAATGAGTGAGAGAGATACTTGCAGGGATACAGCAGGCTCACCGACAGTCACCGATCACCCCCGCAGCTCCGTCACAGCAGTCGCAGTGCGATCCGCAGCTGTCACTGGGCACAGCCGCTTTATTCTACGCTCTGTCTCGCGATCGCGCCACCCTGCTATTAGACAAGGCTGGTCTGGGCCTGCTGCTGCGCCTATTGGATACCCCCGATATTCGGCCACAGCAGGCTGATAGGCTTAGGCAGAGATTGCGCAATCTGTTCCCGGATGCACCGGCCGAGTTGCTAACCAGCGCCAAACGGCTAGCCATGGCCGCCCTGCTCAGTCTGGGTATTCGCCGAGCGTCGCCCTGGTTTAAAGAGGCCATCAGGCGGCAGCGGGGATTGGATCACGCTTTGGAGGCCTTGCGAGACGATTTAGACTATTTTGGCGATGATTTGGGACAACAGCAACTGAACGAGTTCATGCTGGCCAGGCTAACTAGGGCTAGGGAATTTCTTAGCCTGCTGGAGAATATGAGTTATAAGTGAGCATTGGTACTGCTTGTCTCGACTTTATTGTCTTTCTATTTTGGAAGCCACACCAATCATCATATATGGGGCCAATTTAAATTGGACTTTAAATTGGAGGGTTCGACGATCTTTCTAAATAGAATTAGGAGGGTATCGACGATCTTTATAATGAGCAGTGAGAGGGTATCGACGATCTTTCTAAATAGAATTAGGAGGGTATCGACGATCTTTCTAAATAGCAGTGAGAGGGTATCGACGATCTTTCTAAATAGACTTAGGAGGGTATCGACGATCTTTATAAATAGCAGTGAGAGGGTATCGACGATCTTTCTAAAAAGAATTAGGAGGGTATCGACGATTTTTCTAAATAGAAGTGAGAGGGTATCGACGATCTGTTTAATATGGCAAAATAGGTATCGACGATATTTAAAAATGTGGCTGTAAGGATATCGAGGATTTTTTCATATGGCTAGATGGGTATTGACAAGCCACTTAACTAATGGCTATATTATCTCTTCATAAGAGTTGGAAACTTAAAATAGTATCGAACGACTGGCGATCAATCCATTTAAAATGAAACTTTTTTTGCCACCAAAGGTGCCCCGACAACCAGCTACACCTGGTGTCTCCGTGTCAGCCCCTCATACTTCGCCTAATGCGACTCTGCTCCGCGAATCGAACCTCGGCCGCGACAGCCTCCGCCTGCCTATTATCCGGCCTTCAGTTGCTCATTAATCTCAGTCACGACAATGCCCAAGCGGCAGAGCTACTGTCAGCCGGTCAAACAGGCTTTGATTTATTAGAAACCGTGGCCAATTTGGCTCTCGACTGTGCCCAGGATTCCGTCATCGCAGCCGAGACAACGCCCTCGGCTTCAACATCGGACAAAGACTCGCGATTCGATCTGACCCTGCTATCGCTGGGTGTGCTCATCAATTTAGCTGAGCATTCGGATGAAAATCAGCGCAGAGTTGCTCGCCTACCTGGCATCACTAGGCGCCTAAGCGAATTGTTCAATGTTAGATTTCTCAGGGCCTGTTCGCACGAGCTTGAGGCCCATCTGTCCGACGGTGGCGCTGTCGGCGCTGGCGGCGGCGGTGGCGACGGTGGCAACGGCGCCGTTGTAGACGAAAACGATTTGGATACTAGGTGAGGCTTTGTTGGTGACAGATCAGTCAATCGATTGTACGAGTATAATTTCAGGAATAATTAATTATTCATGCCTTTGATAGTGGTAGTAGTAAATAATTACTGCGTAGTAATTGTAAATATAATAAATGTTGTAATTAATAGTAGTAGTAGGGCTGCAGGCAATGGCACATCATTTGGTGACACTAGACCCGCAGCCAGCGAGGAGGCAATTCTGCCCATTTCGCTGATTCCTGAGCACTCACGCACACAGATACTGTACGCAGGCACACGCTCACACAGGTGTGTACATCTGCCCTGACTTTCTCATCGTCAGTCAGTGTACACTCTCACTGTGGCTTGGAGGTTGGCCCTCAACGGCGTAAATTGCACGACAAGCCCCCAAGCCTTCTCTCCGCGCCTGCGCCCAAAATGAATGTGGCGTCGCCGCGGAATCGAACTCAGGGACCTTGGTGCCAGAGGCAAACGCGTTGACCGCTCTGCCACCGACCCCCTTTGCCTGGGATCATTGACTATTGATTTCTGGGATCATTGACTATTGATTTCTGCGATAATTCAGTATTGATTTCTGGGATCATTGACTATTGATTTCTGGGATCATTGACTATTGATTTCTGGGATCATTGACTATTGTTTTCTGGGATCATTGACTATTGTTTTCTGGGATCATTGACTATTGATTTCTGGGATCATTGACTATTGTTTTCTGGGATCATTGACTATTGATTTCTGGGATCATTGACTATTGATTTCTGGGATCATTGACTATTGATTTCTGGGATCATTGACTATTGATTTCTGGGATCATTGACTATTGATTTCTGGGATCATTGACTATTGATTTCTGGGATCATTGACTATTGTTTTCTGGGATCATTGACTATTGATTTCTGGGATCATTGACTATTGATTTCTGGGATCATTGACTATTGTTTTCTGGGATCATTGACTATTGATTTCTGGGATCATTGACTATTGATTTCTGGGATCATTGACTATTGATTTCTGGGATCATTGACTATTGATTTCTGGGATCATTGACTATTGTTTTCTGGGATCATGTGCACAGCATTTGATAGCATTTGGCCTAAATCAATTTCCTTCAACACCCCGATGCGTTCAACAGCCAATCAGTTGGGGGCGACCTAGAATTCGGCGGCCGTCCAGCCTCTCTAGATAGGCGAGCCGCCAACGCGATGGCCGCCGCGGCCAATCGTCGACCGGCGATCAGCGGTGGCGCGGCAGCTGAGCCGGGCGGTCTGCACGGTGCCCTGAGCAGGGCCGGTGAGCACATGGAGGACTCAGTAGTTGCCGCCTACGCGGGCCTGCTGCTGTGCTGCCTGGCCCAGCGAGATCTCCGCCTGGCCGCTTCAATCAGGCCGATGATCAAGCCGCAGCCATCGTTCCTGCCCGTGCTGAGCTGCATCACCAAGTTTTTATCCTTCCTGACTCTGGCCGCCTCCGAGGGCAATCAAGAGGAGCGTCAGAAAGGCCAGGAGGAGGCCGAGAGCATCGCCAGACTGTTGCAGGCCGTGTCCAGGGTTGAAGACGCCATTCGCGAAGAGGACAGAAGAGCCGCGGCTTCGTCAGCCTCCGACGGCTGGTCGGCGGCTTCGGCTGGCAAGAGAAATGGCGGCTCTACTAGGCGGGGACAATGATGCTGCTCAGCTGAGTCCTCTGTACAGTACATGCAGTTGATGCTCCTGTTCTCGTTTATTATCTGTAGACCAGTGAGTAGATTAGCAATCAAACCTATCGGTTCCTACTATAATTATTTAAATCCCCATTCCTAATCCACAGATCCCCATTTTAAATCAACAGATCCCCATTCTCAATCAACAGATCCTCATTTTAAATCAACAGATCCCCATTCTAAATCAACAGATCCCCATTCTAAATCAACAGATCCCCATTCTAAATCAACAGATCCCCATTCTAAATCAACTGATCCTCATTTTAAATCAACAGATCCCCATTCTAAATCAACAGATCCCCATTCTCAATCAACAGATCCCCATTCTCAATCAACAGATCCCCATTCTCAATCAACAGATCCCATTCTAAATCAACAGATCCCCATTCTAAATCAACAGATCCCCATTCTAAATCAACAGATCCCTATTCTAAATCTACTGAGCCCCATTCTAAATCTACTGAGCCCCATTCTAAATCTACTGAGCCCCATTCTAAATCTACTGAGCCCCATTCTAAATCTACTGAGCCCCATTCTAAATCTACTGAGCCCCATTCTAAATCTACTGAGCCCCATTCTTAATCAACAGATCCCCATTCTAAATCAACAGATCCCCATTCTAAATCAACAGATCCCCATTCTAAATCAACAGATCCCCATTCTAAATCAACAGATCCCCATTCTAAATCAACAGATCCCCATTCTAAATCAACAGATCCCCATTCTAAATCAACAGATCCCCATTCTAAATCAACAGATCCCCATTCTAAATCAACAGATCCCCATTCTCAATCAACAAATCCCCATTCTAAATCAAAAGATCCCCATTCTAAATCTACTGAGCTCCATTCTTAATCTCAGATCCCCATTCCTTAAACTATTGCTATTAATCTAGATACGGACACTAAATTCCTAAAGTTTTATTCGCATCTAAAAACTTGTAGCTATTGAGTTCAGTTTAGGAAATCTAGTTAACAGATCCTAGGTGTCAATTAAAGCAATTGAATAGTAGGTCAGTGAATTTTCATTTTACATTTTACATGCTGCATTGTGTAGCTTGCTGCAGCAGGCCGTGCTGTCTGTCCCTGTTGCTCGCGTATTTATTTCCACCAACCAAAGACTTCGATAATGCTCTCTGTTTTTACTTTGCTCATTTCATGCACTTTAATACTAATACTAATATATATTTAATTAGACTTCTCTATTGCGTGTGGAAATTAATAGCATCGCCATATAAAAATTTGTTCTTGTTTCCGAGGACTGCTCTAATTACGAGTTAATGCGCACCTTGGGCGGTGTGCTGAATAAAATAATTGCCTGCTGAAGTTTTTCATTTCAATCATCTTATCGAGGTTTTATTTAAAAACTAACATTTCTTCTACGACTGTTTATTTTTTACATTGCCCTCTCAACTAGCACAATGTCAGGACTTTTCTGGATGTCTGTATTCCCGTTCTGGATGTCTGTATACCCGTTCTGGATGTCTGTATACCCGTTCTGGATGTCTGTATACCCGTTCTGGATGTCTGTATTCCCGTTATGGATGTCTGTATTCCCGTTCTGGATGTCTGTATTCCTGTTCTGGATGTCTGTATACCCGTTCTGGATGTCTGTATACCCGTTCTGGATGTCTGTATACCCGTTCTGGATGTCTGTATTCCCGTTATGGATGTCTGTATTCCCGTTCTGGATGTCTGTATTCCTGTTCTGGATGTCTGTATTCCCGTTCTGGATGTCTGTATTCCCGTTCTGGATGTCTGTATACCCGTTCTGGATGTCTGTATACCCGTTCTGGATGTCTGTATTCCCGTTCTGGATGTCTGTATACCCGTTCTGGATGTCTGTATACCCGTTCTGGATGTCTGTATTCCCGTTCTGGATGTCTGTATACCCGTTCTGGATGCCTGTATTCCCGTTCTGGATGTCTGTATTTCTGTTCTGGGTGTCTGTATTTCTGTTCTGGGTGTCTGTATTTCTGTTCTGGGTGTCTGTATTTCTGTTCTGGGTGTCTGTTTTTCTGTTCTGGGTGTCTGTATTTCTGTTCTGGATGTCTTTATTTCTGTTCTGGATGTCTGTATTTCTGTTCTGGATGTCTGTATTTCTGTTCTGGATGTCTGTATTTCTGTTCTGGGTGTCTGTATTTCTGTTCTGGGTGTCTGTATTTCTGTTCTGGGTGTCTGTATTTCTGTTCTGGGTGTCTGTATTTCTGTTCTGGGTGTCTATTTCTGTTCTGGGTGTCTGTATTTCTGTTCTGGGTGTCTGTATTTCTGTTCTGGGTGTCTGTATTTCTGTTCTGGATGTCTGTATTCCCGTTCTGGATGTCTGTATACCCGTTCTGGATGCCTGTATTCCCGTTCTGGATGCCTGTATTCCCGTTCTGGATGTCTGTATTCCCGTTCTGGATGCCTGTATTCCCGTTCTGGATGTCTGTATTCCCGTTCTGGATGTCTGTATTTCTGTTCTTGATGTCTGTATTCCTGTTCTGGGTGTCTGTATTTCTGTTCTGGGTGTCTGTATTTCTGTTCTGGATGTCTGTATTTCTGTTCTTGATGTCTGTATTCCTGTTCTGGGTGTCTGTATTCCCGTTCTGGATGTCTGTATTCCCGTTCTGGATGTCTGTATTTCTGTTCTTGATGTCTGTATTCCTGTTCTGGGTGTCTGTATTTCTGTTCTGGGTGTCTGTATTTCTGTTCTGGATGTCTGTATTCCCGTTCTGGATGTCTGTATTTCTGTTCTGGGTGTCTGTATTTCTGTTCTGGGTGTCTGTATTTCTGTTCTGGATGTCTGTATTCCCGTTCTGGATGTCTGTATTCCTGTTCTGGATGTCTGTATTTCTGTTCTGGGTGTCTGTATTTCTGTTCTGGGTGTCTGTATTCCTGTTCTGGGTGTCTGTATTTCTGTTCTGGGTGTCTGTATTTCTGTTCTGGATGTCTGTATTTCTGTTCTGGGTGTCTTTATTTCTGTTCTGGATGTCTGTATTCCCGTTCTGGATGTCTGTATTCCTGTTCTGGATGTCTGTATTTCTGTTCTGGATGTCTGTATTCCTGTTCTGGATGTCTGTATTTCTGTTTTGGATGTCTGTATACCCGTTCTGGATGTCTGTATTTCTGTTCTGGATGTCTGTATTTCTGTTCTGGGCGTCTGTATTTCTGTTCTGGGTGTCTGTATTTCTGTTCTGGGTGTCTGTATTTCTGTTCTGGGTGTCTGTATTTCTGTTCTGGGCGTCTGTATTTCTGTTCTGGATGTCTGTATTTCTGTTCTGGATGTCTGTATTCCCGTTCTGGATGTCTGTATTTCTGTTCTGGGTGTCTGTATTTCTGTTCTGGGTGTCTGTATTTCTGTTCTGGATGTCTGTATTCCCGTTCTGGATGTCTGTATTCCTGTTCTGGATGTCTGTATTTCTGTTCTGGGTGTCTGTATTTCTGTTCTGGGTGTCTGTATTCCTGTCTGGGTGTCTGTATTTCTGTTCTGGGTGTCTGTATTTCTGTTCTGGATGTCTGTATTTCTGTTCTGGGTGTCTGTATTTCTGTTCTGGGTGTCTGTATTTCTGTTCTGGATGTCTGTATTCCCGTTCTGGATGTCTGTATTCCTGTTCTGGATGTCTGTATTTCTGTTCTGGGTGTCTGTATTTCTGTTCTGGATGTCTGTATTCCCGTTCTGGATGTCTGTATTCCTGTTCTGGATGTCTGTATTTCTGTTCTGGGTGTCTGTATTTCTGTTCTGGGTGTCTGTATTTCTGTTCTGGATGTCTGTATTTCTGTTCTGGGTGTCTGTATTTCTGTTCTGGGTGTCTGTATTCCTGTTCTGGGTGTCAGTATTTCTGTTCTGGGTGTCTGTATTTCTGTTCTGGGTGTCTGTATTCCTGTTCTGGGTGTCAGTATTTCTGTTCTCGGTTCCTGTATTTATCTACGTATCCGTCTGTCAGCTGGTCATGAAGGCATTTCTCTTTCATCTAATAAGTGAAAGTTGACACTCATTGGCTGAGACTCCCTGTGCAGGTGTATAAATAAGGCTATATTTTTTCTTTAGTTTGTCATACTGTTTTAAGCGACTGTCTCCGCTGCTTTTTTTAACCCCGTATGATTTAGTTGACTGATTTCTGTTTAAAAAGATGTTATTAACCGTTTAGAAGCATTGTGGGGGCTGTCTACTGTTGTTTTATTAATTCTGCGAGAGAATATATCTGTATGAAACAAGTCCATTGATTCCAACGGAGTGCTTCTTTCTATCAACAAATTGAGTTTTGCGTTATTAATAAACTATTTCAGTTAGGCCTAATCATTATTTCGTTTGCTTCATGTAAATATCATGAATATATATGAAGTTGTAATAAGTCTTTAATAAACTAGCTATTACTGAAGCATTCTTTTTGTTTCATTGTGAATTTGGTTTATTTTGTACTTACAGTCGACAAGTTAGATTATTTATATTCTCTTAATTTCAATTATCGAAATATGTCATACAAAGTGCGACCTGCACTTCAAATACTTCTATTTTTGAGCTGCACGAACTGCCATTTGCACTGCGCTACATTGCCGATATGTATCGAAAAATGTAACAATCGAACCGATTCAACGTACTTAGGGGTAGCGAGTGTGCTGCGATTCGATTATCTACAAAATATGTCTCGTCGATTCAATCAATATATTTAGGGCAATTCTTCACTAGTTATTCAATAAATTTAGAGCTTTATTAATACATTTTTATACTGCACTAAAATGATAAAAATGTACCCTGTCCAAGATGGGACTCGAACCCACAATCTTCGGCTCCGGAAACCGACGCCTTATCCATTAGGCCACTTGGACTGTCATTACTGGGTCCGTTGAGTTGGCTATATATACACAGTGTAAGCGACCCAGAGACTCCTGGGGGATTTCTTATTCTAGTGTCCCCAGGTATTTATTGTCCTTAGTTATTTCTTTATAAGCGTTAATGATCAACGACTTTAATGAGTCAAATATTTGTTAATTAAAAAGCACATATTACCCTTGCAGTACGAAACTTGTGCTATGGAAAAGAAACAAAGCATATGGTGGATTATGGACTGAACTAAATGGCCAGAGAAGAGATATAGGACGCATTGATTATTAGAGAGTGGAATGACGCAGAAAAAAGCGCTTTGTTTGCAATTGCGCACAGGAAAGGCGCTGGTTCAAGGGGCAGCCGCCTTTTACGTGCTGGAGCTGTACCCAAGAAGAAGTAGTATGTTCGTGCTCATGCGGCCATAGTAACAAAGGCCTATTGAAAAATGCCTTTGTTAACGTTGCTTTATAATAATAACCTCCCAGTAAACTCCCAGAACCCAGAAACCCCAGTCTAAACTCAACCCAGATACCCCCTGTCTAAACCCAGAGACCCTGTAGAAACCCAGAGACCCTGTAGAAACCCAGAGACCCGTAGAAACCCAGAGACCCGTAGAAACCCAGAGACCCTGTCTAAACCCAGAGACCCTGTCTAAACCCAGAGACCCTGTCTAAACCCAGAGACCCTGTCTAAACCCAGAGACCCTGTCTAAACCCAGAGACCCTGTAGAAACCCAGAGACCCTTGTAGAAACCCAGAGACCCTGTAGAAACCCAGAGACCCTGTAGAAACCCAGAGACCCTGTAGAAACCCAGAGACCCTGTAGAAACCCAGAGACCCTGTAGAAACCCAGAGACCCTGTAGAAACCCAGAGACCCTGTAGAAACCCAGAGACCCTGTAGAAACCCAGAGACCCTGTAGAAACCCAGAGACCCTGTAGAAACCCAGATACCCCTGTCTAAACCCAGAGACCCTGTAGAAACCCAGAGACCCTGTAGAAACCCAGAGACCCTGTCTAAACCCAGAGACCCTGTAGAAACCCAGATACCCCTGTCTAAACCCAGAGACCCTGTAGAAACCCAGAGACCCTGTAGAAACCCAGAGACCCTGTAGAAACCCAGAGACCCTGTAGAAACCCAGAGACCCTGTAGAAACCCAGAGACCCTGTAGAAACCCAGAGACCCTGTAGAAACCCAGTTACCCCTGTAGAAACCCAGAGACCCTGTAGAAACCCAGAGACCCTGTCTAAACCCAGAGACCCTGTCTAAACCCAGAGACCCTGTAGAAACCCAGAGACCCTGTCTAAACCCAGAGACCCTGTAGAAACCCAGAGACCCTGTAGAAACCCAGAGACCCTGTAGAAACCCAGAGACCCTGTCTAAACCCAGAGACCCTGTAGAAACCCAGAGACCCTGTAGAAACCCAGAGACCCTGTCTAAACCCAGAGACCCCGTAGAAACCCAGAGACCCCTGTAGAAACCCAGAGACCCTGTAGAAACCCAGAGACCCTGTAGAAACCCAGAGACCCTGTAGAAACCCAGAGACCCTGTAGAAACCCAGAGACCCTGTAGAAACCCAGAGACCCTGTAGAAGCCCAGAGACCCTGTCTAAACCCAGAGACCCTGTCTAAACCCAGAGACCCTGTAGAAACCCAGAGACCCTGTCTAAACCCAGAGACCCTGTAGAAACCCAGAGACCCTGTAGAAACCCAGAGACCCTGTCTAAACCCAGAGACCCCGTAGAAACCCAGAGACCCCTGTAGAAACCCAGAGACCCTGTAGAAACCCAGAGACCCTGTAGAAACCCAGAGACCCTGTAGAAACCCAGAGACCCTGTAGAAACCCAGAGACCCTGTAGAAACCCAGAGACCCTGTCTAAACCCAGAGACCCTGTCTAAACCCAGAGACCCTGTAGAAACCCAGAGACCCTGTAGAAACCCAGAGACCCTGTAGAAACCCAGAGACCCTGTCTAAACCCAGAGACCCCGTAGAAACCCAGAGACCCCTGTAGAAACCCAGAGACCCTGTAGAAACCCAGAGACCCTGTAGAAACCCAGAGACCCTGTAGAAACCCAGAGACCCTGTCTAAACCCAGAGACCCTGTAGAAACCCAGAGACCCCCTGTGTAAACCTAGAAAACACCTTCTATACTTAGAAATCAAATCCTGAATTTAGGACATGTTTTCCTATATGGAAAATAATCGGCTAGGCACTTGTAGGTTGGACCACTCGCTTTTATGGAATCAATCCAAATCTCAGACTTCATACAGTACAGTGTAATGGTTTCTGTGTAAAATCGCTTTGTTTAGTGGAAGATTATTTCCGCTATATTTTGTCCCAGTTGCTGGAATTTAAAATGTTGATGCTAGTGTTGCAGCCAGACAAGTATTATACCGCTCCTTACAAAATAGTTACAAATTTCGTTCAATCCTTACAGTTTATAGTCAGCCTCAGTCTCTTAGCCTCGAGGTTTAGATTCAGAAATCGGTGTCTAGGTCTTGACCTTGAAATGCTCTTTCCGATGTTCACCACCTCAAACCACCCCTTCTTCAACTAGAATGCTGGATCTTAGTCCTACTACACGATTGGCTGGAATTCTATAAACTAGAAATTCGACACTCTTCTCGTCTGGATCTCCCTTAACCAGGTCTTCCCATTCTAGAAGTTTCAGTTCCAGAACCCAGATAGCGTTCTATTTGTGGTTTTTTCGTTAATCTTCCCCGAATCTTTCCATCCTTCACTGAATTTGGTTACTTTATTTTTCTTTAATAGCTGCTTCCACATTGTTATTTACATTTTTTATTAGATCTTCTTTCGCATGGATACAAAATAAACACTGCTAGCAGCATTGTGTTCACACACATTGCCTGCGTGTGAACAGTTATTGTCCAATAGCAAGTAATGAATGTTTTTTAATCATCTAAGCTGTTTGCCTTTTAATATTAATTTTAGTCTGCAGTTATGCCATACTTTCCATTGGCAGTTACCACCACCCCAAATTGCGGTGCACCCTCACCCTCCCACTTTGCCAGTCGACGCTTAGGGTTCTTGCTTGTCTGGACTCTGGATCGGGTCACTGGACTGCCCACACAAACTCTCTCACTTCGCTTTACCAAAAACACCGGCCTACACGTACAATGGTGATCAAAGCCTGTCTCTCCGTCGACCGTCTACACTACACCCTACACCAAGGCCCTGTGTGTTGGGTCTATCACGCATCAAGCGGGTGGAAATAGCTCTCTCTACAGTGGAAGGGCATCTCCATCGTTGGCCAATGAGAGCGTGCCAATTGATCACGTGACTGCCTGGGGAAGCCCAACCAAACGCCAACCCTCCTTTAAACAGTCTAGGCCAGGGCAATCGGCCCACCCAGGCTTAGTCATTGTACCCCTGCTGCCCTCACCCTTTTCTAACCCTCCCTCTCTCAGACTGTGATAAAATTTTTGGCGTCGGGGGTGGGCGCTGCTTGCGTGGAAATGCGCTAAGGCTTTTCCCTTCTTCCAATCCGAGCCCTCCAAGAGGCTCTCTCCTATCTTTCTCCATTCTCTGCTCTCATTTTTTAACCAAAGCGCGACCAACTTTTGGGACTTGGGGGAGATCGGAAATTCCGACCTTCAAGCTAAAAGAACCATTGTGCTTTCTTTCTCTACTGACTGACGGCTTATAAATTTTCTCCCAGAAGCCAGCTAAAATAAAGAGGACGGCGAGAGAGAGAGAGTGGCCTACGCGAAAGCTGAGACTTGGGCCTGTCTGAGCTGGACCAGATTCGCTAAGACAACCCTGGAAACATTTGTCCAGGCACCTCTAAGTCTGCCGTAGCTCTGCCGCCAATCAATATAATCGAACTGGAGACCAAAAACGCATTCCATGCATAGCACGCAGCCTTTGAAAGAAGTCTAGCATTTTCATTTTCATCTACTTCGTCTGCCATAAGTCAGTCATTACCGGACGGATCGTCAAGCATTCAAGCTGAAACATTCGCTGCGAATTATAAATTAAAAAGTAGATCATCCAGGTGCCAGGCTGTGACAGATGTCGATCGCTACATTAGCAGCTGGGTACCGCGGCGGCGAGTGTCGTAAATTGATCTACGACACTTCATCCTCCTCACTGCAAAGCCTGTTCCCTTTGCAGCAGCAGCAGCAGCTGGTCGCAGGTTCAGCATCCTCCATTATCGTAGCTCCGGGAGTTCCACTTGGTTCGTACAGCAACGGAGGTCATAGTCAGCACGGCTACCTATTTAGCCAGCAGCAGCAACAACAGCAGCAGCCTCAGAAGCCGGTCTATGCCACAGTGTCTGCTGCTGCTGCCGCAGCCGCAGCAGCCGCAGCGGCAGCGGCATTCACGCCGCCAGCTTCGCCAGTGGCCGGAGCCTGCGCCCCTGAGCAGGAGCAGTTGCTAGTCATCAACGCCCAGGCAGTGATAAATCCCTATTACGGTGTTAGCCGGATGTCTCAAATCATACCGCCGCTTTGTCCAGTGAATGTTATGCACGAGAAGCCTATCGGATACGGCGCTTTCGGTGTTGTCTGGTGAGCTCTCCTGGAATGATGTCCAGAATCTTCCACCACTTAGCTAGAGCTCAACTACTCTTGTATTCTGGATCTGATATCTAGAATATTTTAAAGGAAATTTTGCCTAATCCTAGATTATATCTCTCTAATTCCATATCCCAGTTCCCTAATTCCATATCCCAGTTCCCTAATTCCAGATCCCAGTTCCCTAATTCCAGATCCCAGTTCTCTAATTCCAGATCCCAGTTCCCTAATGCCAGATCCCAGTTCCCTAATTCCAGATCCCAGTTCTCTAATTCCAGATCCCAGTTCTCTAATGCCAGATCCCAGTTCCCTAATTCCAGATCCCAGTTCCCTAATTCCAGATCCCAGTTCCCAAATTCCAGATCCCAGTTCTCTAATTCCAGATCCCAGTTCCCTAATTCCAGATCCCAGTTCCCTAATTCCAGATCCCAGTTCTCTAATTCCAGATCCCAGTTCCCTAATTCCATATCCCAGTTCCCTAATTCCAGATCCCAGTTCCCTAATTCCAGATCCCAGTTCCCTAATTCCAGATCCCAGTTCCCAAATTCCAGATCCCAGTTCTCTAATTCCAGATCCCAGTTCCCTAATTCCAGATCCCAGTTCCCTAATTCCAGATCCCAGTTCTCTAATTCCAGATCCCAGTTCCCTAATGCCAGATCCCAGTTCCCTAATTCCAGATCCCAGTTCTCTAATTCCAGATCCCAGTTCTCTAATGCCAGATCCCAGTTCCCTAATGCCAGATCCCAGTTCCCTAATTCCAGATCCCAGTTCTCTAATTCCAGATCCCAGTTCTCTAATTCCAGATCCCAGTTCCCTAATTTTAGATCCCAGTTCCCTAATTTCAGATCCCAGTTCCCTAATTCCATATCCCAGTTCCCTAATGCCATATCCCAGTTCCCTAATTCCAGATCCCAGTTCTCTAATTCCAGATCCCAGTTCCCTAATTCCACATCCCAGTTCCCTAATTCCACATCCCAGTTCCCTAATTTCAGATCCCAGTTCCCTAATTCCATATCCAGTTCCCTAATGCCAGATCCCAGTTCCCTAATTCCATATCCCAGTTCCTAATTTCAGATCCCAGTTCCCTAATTTTAGATCCCAGTTCCCTAATTCCATATCCCAGTTCCCTAATGCCATATCCCAGTTCTCTAATTCCAGATACCAGTTCCCTAATTCCACATCCCAGTTCCCTAATTCCACATGCCAGTTCCCTAATTTCAGATCCCAGTTCCCTAATTCCACATCCCAGTTCCCTAATTTCAGATCCCAGTTCCCTAATTTCAGATCCCAGTTCCCTAATTCCATATCCCAGTTCCTAATTCCAGATCCCAGTTCCCTAATTCCAGATCCCAGTTCCCTTATTCCAGATCCCAGCTCTAGTATTTTAGTTCCCAATTCCTCCTCTCGCAGGACCGTTGTGGATCCAAGAGACGGTCGCAAACTGGCCCTGAAGAAGATACCGAACGTGTTTCACAATGTCATCGCCGCTAAGCGGGCCTTTCGCGAGCTCAACTTTCTCTATCACGTTCGCCACGAGAATGTCGTATCGATTGTCAGCGTACTGGAGGAGCCAAACTTTCCGTTTGAGATGTGCGAAAATCACTAAGCAATTTTGGCTTAGATAACAAACTGATAATGGAGTCATTCTCATATCATTCTCATTCTCATTTTAGATATCTCCTGTGCGATCTAATGCAGACGGATCTGCACAGGATCATTGTGTCACCTCAGCCATTGTCAACTGATCACGTCAAGATATTTCTCTATCAATTGTTGCGAGGTGAGCTGCGCTATTAAATATTGGAAAGTGATTTTCTAAATTCTGCAAAAGCTAGGTCTCTAAGGATTTCCTGGAATCTGTACCTTGGTCTCTAGGGATTTCCTAGAATCTGTATCTTGGTCTCTAGGGATTTCCTAGAATTTTTAGCTTGGTCTCTAGGGATTTCCTAGAATCTGCATCTTGGTCTGTAAAGATTTACTTGACTCCGTAGCTTAGTCTAGAGATTTCCTAGATTCTGAGGCTTAGTATACATAGATTTCCTAGAATTTGTATCTTGGTCTCTAGGGATTTCCTTGATTCTTTGGCTTGGTCTCTAGTGATTTCCTAGAATTTGTATCTTGGTCTCTAGGGATTTCCTTGATTCTTTGGCTTGGTCTCTAGTGATTTCCTAGAATTTGTAGCTTGGTCTCCAGTGATTTCCTAGAATTTGTAGCTTGGTCTCTAGTGATTTCCTAGAATTTGTAGCTTGGTCTCCAGTGATTTCCTAGAATTTGTAGCTTGGTCTCTAGTGATTTCCTAGAATTTGTAGCTTGGTCTCTAGTGATTTCCTAGAATTTGTAGCTTTGTCTCTAGTGATTTCCTAGAATTTGTAGCTTGGTCTCTAGTGATTTCCTAGAATTTGTAGCTTGGTCTCCAGTGATTTCCTAGAATTTGTAGCTTGGTCTCTAGTGATTTCCTAGAATCTGTAGCTTAGTCTCTAGTGATTTCCTGGAATCTGTAGCTTAGTCTCTAGTGATTTCCTGGAATATGTAGCTTGGTCTCTAGTGATTTCCTGGAATATGTAGCTTAGTCTCTAGTGATTTCCTGGAATATGTAGCTTGGTCTCTAGTGATTTCCTGGAATATGTAGCTTGGTCTCTAGTGATTTCCTGGAATATGTAGCTTGGTCTCTAGTGATTTCCTGGAATATGTAGCTTGGTCTCTAGTGATTTCCTGGAATATGTAGCTTAGTCTCTAGTGATTTCCTGGAATATGTAGCTTAGTCTCTAGTGATTTCCTGGAATATGTAGCTTGGTCTCTAGTGATTTCCTGGAATATGTAGCTTAGTTTCTAGTGATTTCCTGGAATCTGTAGCTTGGTCTCTTGGGATTTCCTAGATTCTGTGTCTCTTTGTTTTTACTTTGACAGGTTTGTTATAAAATAATTTGAGCGATAGCAATGTATAAAACTATTGTAACCGTAGTTTTCACGTGGTATTTTTACAGTTGATAAGAGTCATTTGCTAATTGACTGTCAATTGTGTTCGATTGCCTAATTTACTGACTAGTCGTGAAAGGCATCGACAATTCCTTAAAAAATGTGTGCTGTCACCTAGGAGGTGGGAGTGATAAAACTTATCTTTATTTTTCACATTTTTAGAAAGTCGTCAGAGAAAAATAGTTGGTTTGAGGCCTTTACTCGTTCTCACGATATGCAAGCGCCCAAGCCAAGTACGATTTTACATTCGCATGTACATTGTACTGCACCCCTCTCCTTCTCTGTCTGAAATTACGAGTATATGCTCGTACTAGATTAGCTATTTAGCAATGGTTAACCTTGTGTCAGCTGCCACACCTATGTTGGGCTGGTTTTTCTTAGTGTGTTTTTTTAATTCTGCCTGGGGTATATACAATGGCGATTGTTTGAAAACGAATGCCACAAATAGCGTGACCTCGCCCAGCAGCGTAGCCCCAAACTCAGCTTTTTGTCTGATAAAAACGCTAGATAAATACGTTTATTCGTGAGCTAAGTTCGCTGCTTGACCCGATAGAAAGGCCACAGTAAATTAAAGCTATAATTGCTAAAACTCGTCACAACTATAATTTGACATCTATTGACAGCAATGGCCATGTTAAGGTCATATAGACTGGGTGTAGCTACAGACTATACAGACTGGGTGTAGCTACAGACTATACAGACTGGGTGTAGCTACAGACTATAAAGACTGGGTGTAGCTACAGACTATACAGACTGGGTGTAGCTACAGACTATACAGACTGGGTGTAGCTACAGACTATACAGACTAGGTGTAGCTACAGACTATACAGACTGGGTGTAGCTACAGACTATACAGACTGGGTGTAGCTACAGACTATACAGACTGGGTGTAGCTACAGACTATACAGACTGGGTGTAGCTACAGACTATACAGACTGGGTGTAGCTACAGACTATACAGACTGGGTGTAGCTACAGACTATACAGACTGGGTGTAGCTACAGACTATACAGACTGGGTGTAGCTACAGACTATACAGACTGGGTGTAGCTACAGACTATACAGACTGGGTGTAGCTACAGACTATACAGACTGGGTGTAGCTACAGACTACAGACTGAAGCGTAAGAGCATTAAACAGAAGTTATTATTATTAGAGGGCCTATCGGAGAAGGCAATTAATACATTTAGCTATGTGCCTATATTATTGATTATGGGAAGATAAATGTGGAATGGGATTTCGCCCTTCTTTGTCCAATTCGATCTGAAAACATCTCTCAGACACTGCCCAGTTCACAAATCATTCCCAGGGTCACAAAGGAAGGCTGCAGTGTTGAGAAATGACATTGCCTTACACTGGCAGAGGGGGGAGAGAGATTGAGCACAGCTGTGCATGAAGGAAACCAAGAGAGATGTCCTGGGTTGTCTGCCTGTAGGAGACGAGGCTGGCAGTGTACAGTCGAGGGACTGAAATAATTGTACAGTTCTGTTTACTTGCTTGCTTTTCTTTCTTGCCGGTTCTAGTTCTCTCCCTCTCTCTCCTACACCCTATCTACCCCAAGAGCTCTGGTCGACTCAGACAAGCAATGTTCTCTGGCTTGCAGTAGTCAATGGAATGTCTATACCCAAACCATGAATAATATAATTTATAGTTTTTTACTTTGGGCTGTAGTCAAGTAAACCAAGCGAACTAATAGTCAAACGCAAAAAAGTGTGGCATGATCCGCTTATCAGTAGCATGAAGCTAATTTTTCTCTATGTTTTGCCAGTTTTCTTAGCGACGCGTTGCCCGTGGCAATCGAAACAAATCTAGAAGAAAAACTTGCTTTTTACTTAATCAGGCCTGAAATTTCTTCACTCGGCTAACATACTGCACCGTGACATCAAGCCGGGCAATCTTCTGGTTAATTCCGACTGCAAGCTAAAGATCTGCGACTTCGGGTTAGCCCGCGTCGATGATCCCAACTCGCAGGCGGCCCGATCCCTCACCTTGGAGGTGGTTACGCAATACTATCGGGCGCCCGAGCTGCTCATGGGAGCGCAGGAATACTCGGCGGCCATAGATATCTGGTCGGCTGGCTGCATCTTTGCCGAGTTGCTCAGCCGCAGTATCCTGTTCCAGGTAAATTGTTATTCCTAGGCTATCCGACATGTATCGAAATTTACGATTTCTGAAAAAAAAATTTGAAAAACCGCAAATTTAACTCCACAGGCAAGGAATCCGCTCTCGCAGTTGGACCTCATCATGGACCTGCTTGGCACGCCGGATCCGTCAGATCTGACATCGGCCTGTACAGCTGCGAGACGCTACATCATGCGGCTGCCAAAGCGACGACCAAAATTAGCCACAACCCTTTGGTCAATGTCGCAGACAGTAACAGAGGACGCATTGCACTTGCTGGAGCACATGCTAATGTTCAACCCGGTACGCGCTTTTGATTACTAAATAAACCTTTTTCAGTTTTTTTCTAATTGCATAAAAACGCGTGTAATATACGTAACGTGTACGTGTAACGTATAAGTAGAAATATAAACATTTTCTGGCTTTTTTTAGCTTGCCCTTTTAGGAATATAGCTCGTGCTAAAATTGAATTAATTTATGAAATTTCAGAAACAGCGCTCAACTGCCGCCTCAGCGTTGTCACATCCGTATCTTGAGGACGCTCGGCAGCGCTATCACTCCTGCATGTGCTCCTGTTGTAGTCGTAGCTCGTCCTCTACTGATCGACAGCAGTTAAATTACCTCCAACAACAGCAGCAGAGGCATTCTTGCCTATCACCTCATCAGCATCCTTTGCTTCATCTTCATTCGCAGCAGCAGCAGCAGCATCTGACTCAATTTCACCCGGAGCCACTGTGCCTCACACCAATGTCCGATCACGAGGAGGCGGCAATCACGGATGTACACGCTGCAAGGATAAAACTTGCCGATTTAGTGCTTCGCATCAACCAGCTGGACCCGAGGAACCGAACCATGCCATTGCTGTTGAACAGGCAGGCTGTCAACTTTAGAGGATTCCTCAAGTAAGTGTTGCCGTATGTATGCTCCTATAACTAGTCTGTGCTTTGAAAAGGTGCTATAGAATCAGGTGGGTCATTATCCCATAGAATGAGGTGGGTCATTATCCCATAGAATCAGGTGGGTCATTATCCCATAGAATCAGGTGGGTCATTATCCCATAGAATGATTTGGGTCATTATCCCATAGAATGAGGTGGGTCATTATCCCATAGAATGATTTGGGTCATTATCCCATAGAATGATTTGGGTCATTATCCCATAGAATGAGGTGGGTCATTATCCCATAGAATAATTTTGGTCATTATCCCATAGAATGATTTGGGTCATTATCCCATAGAATGAGGTGGGTCATTATCCCATAGAATCAGGAGGGTCATCATCCCAAAGAATCAGGTGGGTCATTATCCCATAGAATCAGGTGCGTTATTATCCCATAGAATGAGGTGGGTCATTATCCCATAGAATGAGATGGGTCATTATCCCATAGAATGATTTGGGTCATTATCCCATAGAATGAGGTGGGTCATTATCCCATAGAATCAGGAGGGTCATTATCCCATAGAATGAGGTGGGTCATTATCCCATAGAATGATTTTGGTCATTATCCCATAGAATGATTTGGGTCATTATCCCATAGAATGAGGTGGGTCATTATCCCATAGAATGAGGTGGGTCATTATCCCATAGAATGAGGTGGGTCATTATCCCATAGAATGATTTGGGTCATTATCCCATAGAATGAGGTGGGTCATTGTCCCATAGAATGAGGTGGGTCATTATCCCATAGAATGAGGTGGGTCATTATCCCATAGAATCAGGAGGGTCATCATCTCATAGAATCAGGTGGGTCATTATCCCATAGAACCAGGTGCGTCATTATCCCATAGAATGAGGTGGGTCATTATCCCATAGAATGAGATGGGTCATTATCCCATAGAATGATTTGGGTCATTATCCCATAGAATGAGGTGGGTCATTATCCCATAGAATCAGGAGGGTCATTATCCCATAGAATGAGGTGGGTCATTATCCCATAGAATGATTTGGGTCATTATCCCATAGAATGAGGTGGGTCATTGTCCCATAGAATGAGGTGGGTCATTATCCCATAGAATGAGGTGGGTCATTATCCCATAGAATGATTTGGGTCATTATCCCATAGAATGAGGTGGGTCATTATCCCATAGAATGATTTGGGTCATTATCCCATAGAATGATTTGGGTCATTATCCCATAGAATGAGGTGGGTCATTATCCCATAGAATAATTTTGGTCATTATCCCATAGAATGATTTGGGTCATTATCCCATAGAATGAGGTGGGTCATTATCCCATAGAATCAGGTGGGTCATTATCCCATAGAATGATTTTGGTCATTATCCCATAGAATGATTTGGGTCATTATCCCATAGAATGAGGTGGGTCATTATCCCATAGAATGAGGTGGGTCATTATCCCATAGAATGAGGTGGGTCATTATCCCATAGAATGAGGTGGGTCATTATCCCATAGAATGAGGTGGGTCATTGTCCCATAGAATGAGGTGGGTCATTATCCCATAGAATCAGGAGGGTCATTATCCCATAGAATCAGGTGGGTCATTATCCCATAGAATCAGGTGGGTCATTATCCCATAGAATCAGGTGCGTCATTATCCCATAGAATGAGGTGGGTCATTATCCCATAGAATAAGGTGGGTCATTATCCCATAGAATGATTTGGGTCATTATCCCATAGAATGAGGTGGGTCATTATCCCATAGAATGAGGTGGGTCATTATTCCATAGAATGAGGTGGGTCATTATCCCATAGAATGAGGTGGGTCATTATTCCATAGAATGAGGTGGGTCATTATCCCATAGAATGAGGTGGGTCATCATCCCATAGAATGAGGTGGGTCATTATCATATAGAATTAGGTGCGTCAAAGTCATTTTAGCGTGCATTTTATAATAGTAGTTCTACAGCAGCCTACTGACATCAGTAGAGCTATTTGCGTATTTAGCTGTAAAAATAAATCAAACTACAAAATTTTCAGATCCAGCGTGGCGCAAAGCTCCGAGATGCCGCCCTCGCCTCACAGATGGGAAGCCCGCTAGCTCTCTGACCTGGGCTAACATTCGCGAGCCTTCAAATAACTTATGGGAGCGCAAAGAAAGAAAACTGAAGTAGCTTGCTATTGTTAGCAATCAGAAGAGATTAGTAACTTTCCCTTAGCCGGCCGCAGTCTAAGTTAAATGATTTGTTACGAGTATTTCGCTTTTGTCGCTTCGATAATTAGGCATGGACAATGTTATCCGACACTGCTTGACCAGTCTGTGACTATCTGCTTATACTTTTGTATGTTTTCATTTCACCATTCAGTTCACCTAAATACCTTATCCGGAGCACCTTTTAGATTTGATGTGTCGTTTAAACTCAACTAATGAGCTCAAATCTGTAGCTGTATGTTTGCCGCAAAATTTAACTGGGAGATTTCCTTTTAGCATGGGAGATTTTCCTCTTGTAATGCGAGATTTCTTTTTACCGTAGGAGACTTTTTGTTAAAATGGGAGATTTTCCTGCTGTAGTGGGAGATTTCCTTTTAGCAAAATGGGAGATTTCCTATTACTGGGATATTTTCATATTGTAAAGGGAGATTTTAGTGTTGCAATGGAAGATTTCCTGTTATTAGGAGATTTCCTTTTAGCATGGGAGATTTTTATGTTAGTAAGGGGATATTTTCCCAGAGTTATTTTCTAACTCTGTATCCTTGACTTTAACTCAATTTAGCTAGTGTCTCCTGTCCTTACCTCCCTTAATTCAGTCTTGAATCAGTTTAAGTTCATCTTCGGTTCATTGTTATTTACGTATTCTATATGCACATTTGTGTATTTTACTACTATATATAATATAAACTAATGATAATTTGGCTCCATTTGTCTGTCCTATATTAACTTGTACATTAACATCAGCATTAGCATGTTGTCTGTGGTACATTTGTCTAAATCAAATTTTCAAGAATCGAGAATTGGTAATGTGCATAGCAATGGCACAGTCCGTCGCAATTACAATGTACTTAAAAAACTGATTTGATGAAACTGCTTTAGAGCGACACAAAACGCATATGCGAACTATATATACACTTGCACATGTACTGATGGTTGCTAGGGCCCATTGCGGCTTCGTGGTATCCTCAGTTCATTCATTATTCGTTAATGCAATTCCCTACTCGAAAATTAATTGACTTGACTTTCTTCTTTACTTGTCTTTCTAATTCTGCTGTTGAATTCTACTGGCGATAAATTCTTACAATTATGCAATTGATTATTAGGATTAGGCAATCGATTTTTAGGATAAGGCAATCGATTATTAGGATTAGGCAATCGATTATTAAGATTAGGCAATTGATTATTAGGATTAGTCAATCGATTATTAGGATTAGGCAATCGATTATTAGGATTAGGCAGTCGATTATTAGGATTAGTCAATCGATTATTAGGATTAGGCAATCGATTATTAGGATTAGGCAATCGATTATTAGGATAAGGCAATCAATTATTAGGATTAGGCAATCGATTAATAGGATTAGGCAATCGATTTTTAGGATAAGGCAATCAATTTTTAGGATTAGGCAATCGATTATTAGGATTAGGCAATCGATTTTTAGGATTAGGCAATCTATTTTTAGGATTAGGCAATCGATTATTAGGATTAGACAATCGATTATTAGGATTAGGCAATCGATTATTAGGGTTAGGCAGTCGATTATTAGGATTAGTCAATCGATTATTAGGATTAGGCAGTCGATAATTAGGATTAGGCAATCGATTATTAGGATTAGGCAATCGATTATTAGGATTAGGCAATCGATTATTAGGATTAGGCAGTCGATTATTAGGATTAGTCAATCGATTATTAGGATTAGGCAATCGATTATTAGGATTAGGCAATCGATTATTAGGATTAGGCAATCGATTATTAGGATTAGGCAGTCGATTATTAGGATTAGGCTATCGATTGTTAGGATTAGGCAGTCGATTATTAGGATTAGGCAGTCGATTATTAGGATTAGGCTATCGATTGTTAGGATTAGGCAATCGATTATTAGGATTAGGCAATTGATAATTAGGTTTAGGCAATTATGGCAATCGGTTATAAGGATTAGTCAATAAATTTTTAAGTTTTGGCAGTCGATTATTAGGATTAGGCTATCGATTGTTAGGATTAGGCAGTCGATTATTAGGATTAGGCAGTCGATTATTAGGATTAGGCTATCGATTGTTAGGATTAGGCAATCGATTATTAGGATTAGGCAATTGATAATTAGGTTTAGGCAATTATGGCAATCGGTTATAAGGATTAGTCAATAAATTTTTAAGTTTTGGCAATCGATTATTAGGATTAGGCAGTCGATTATTAGGATTAGACAGTCGATTATTAGGATTAGTCAATCGATTATTAGGATTAGGCAATCGATTATTAGGATTAGACAATCGATTATTAGGATTAGGCAATCGATTATTAGGATTAGACAATCGATTATTAGGATTAGGCAATCGATTATTAGGATTAGGCAATCGATTATTAGGATTATGCAATCTATTTTTAAGGATTATGCAATCTATTATTATCAGTTCAAGGCAATATATTTTTAGGCTTAGTAAATTGTGCAAGGCACATAGTTTAGTCACACATTGTTATGGCTATTAAGGCTATTTCTTGTCTGGGATAATTAATACAAGCAGCAATGCTAAGGACTGGTGGTGTGTGTACGCATTGAACCTGTGAGTATGTGCACTTGTTCTTATTGGCTTCTAGGAAACTGCAGAAACACAAAGATAACGCACGCAGATCGCATTCACAGCCTTGAGTAGGCGGCCGCTGCAGCTGTGTCAACTAAAGCCGCTTTCCTAGAGTTGGCTTTGTTAGTCGAGGCTGTAAAATCCGACTGCTCAAAGCCTGCTTGCTTTTGATAGCCGCTTGTTTAATTAGCATATTTGCATATTTAGTTTCGGCTGCCGCACACAAGCTGGTCTCTTAGCCATTCTGAGCTGTCTCTAAATAGATTATTGCTGCTGAAATCCACTCGACGTAACTATGGCCTTAACAGTAAAGGAGTTGATATTAATGCATATCAAACTTTATCAAACAGTTTTCTGCATGTGAATTCCTATCTTGCGGTCTAGTTCGCTGGGGTCAGTTAAAAATACATAATTTGTGGCGCTGACATCGTCAATATGGAGACAATAATGTAAGTCTCATCACAACATGTACTCCTTGCACTTTTCCTAGCCTTTCCCTCACTTTCTCTCCAACCTTCACTCCCCTACTCTCCCTCACTCCCCTACTCTCTCCCTCACTCCCCTACTCTCTCCCTCACTCCCCTACTCTCTCCCTCACTCCCCTACTCTCTCCCTCACTCCCTTACTCTCTCCCTCACTCCCCTACTCTCTCCCTCACTCCCCTACTCTCTCTCTCACTCCCCTACTCTCTCTCTCACTCCCCTACTCTCTCCCTCACTCCCCTACTCTCTCCCTCACTCCCCTACTCTCTCCCTCACTCCCCTACTCTCTCCCTCACTCCCCTACTCTCTCTCTCACTCCCCTACTCTCTCTCTCACTCCCCTACTCTCTCCCTCACTCCCCTACTCTCTCCCTCACTCCCCTACTCTCTCCCTCACTCCCCTACTCTCTCCCTCACTCCCCTACTCTCTCTCTCACTCCCCTACTCTCTCTCTCACTCCCCTACTCTCTCCCTCACTCCCCTACTCTCTCTCTCACTCCCCTACTCTCTCTCTCACTCCCCTACTCTCTCCCTCACTCCCCTACTCTCTCCCTCACTCCCCTACTCACTCCCCTACTGCCTTCCTCACTCCCCTACTCTCTCCCTCACTCCCCTACTCTCTCCCTCACTCCCCTACTCTCTCCCTCACTCCCCTACTCTCTCCCTCACTCCCTACTCTCTCCCTCACTCCCCTACTCTCTCCCTCACTCCCTACTCTCTCCCTCACTCCCTACTCTCTCCCTCACTCCCCTACTCTCTCCCTCACTCCCCTACTCTCTCCCTCACTCTCCTACTCTCTCCCTCACTCCCCTACTGCCTTCCTCACTCCCCTACTGCCTTCCTCACTCCCCTACTCTCTCCCTCACTCACCTACTCTCTCCCTCACTCACCTACTCTCTCCCTCACTCACCTACTCTCTCCATCACTCCCCTTCTCTCTCCCTCACTCCCCTTCTCTCTCCCTCACTCCCCTTCTCTCTCCCTCACTCCCCTTCTCTCTCCCTCACTCCCCTACTCTCTCCCTCACTCCCCTTCTCTCTCCCTCACTCCCCTTCTCTCTCCCTCACTCACCTACTCTCTCCCTCACTCCCCTTCTCTCTCCCTCACTCCCCTACTCTCTCCCTCACTCACCTACTCTCTCCCTCACTCACCTACTCTCTCCCTCACTCCCCTACTGCCTTCCTCACTCCCCTTCTCTCTCCCTCACTCCCCTACTCTCTCCCTCACTCCCCTTCTCTCTCCCTCACCACACTCAATATCACTAATTATTTCTTACTCTTACGACTTACGACTAGAAGGTCGGGGGTTCGAATCCGGAATCCAATAGAACAAAAAAAGTTTCCTTTTAGAGTTAAGACACTTGGACACTTAACTATGAATTACTTTAGTTAACCCAGCTGTTAAATGGGTACCAGCATTAGCTGGTGGCTGTGGCTGTGCTGTCGGCTGCACTCTTGACCACCAAACCAATCGCAGGTTGCCGAATTCTCGCACTCAGCAACGACGCCAGCAACAGCCGAGGCGCCTGTCCCGGCCCCGCCTGCGCAGTCTGGTTCGATTCCTGCTGCTCTGCGGCCGGCTCCGGGCCGAGTTCAGCTTGGCCAATCGTCAGGACGACGAGATTTGGCCGTTCATCCGGCACTACGACTTCCGGCTGCTGCCGGAGCCCACTGACCTACTGTTCGACCTGTCACTCTACAGAGTCAATCGGCAAGCGAAGGTGCCAACTGAGGTTGCTCAAATTCTGCGCAAGGAGCCGGCTTTGAGAACCGCAGCCGAGTTGTTCACAGCGCAGGTGCACCTGAGAAGCTACAAGGCCATTGCTGATTATCCTGTTCGGATGCAGGCTCAGGTTGCTAAGGTGAAATGCCGAAATACATTCAGAACATTCTGCACAAATTTAACAAAACCGAATAAAATCACCATTTATCGGTGATAAATTCGTTTTTGGGATATAAAACTTCCGATATTAAAAAGAATATCCTAAAACCAATAGAAATCCCTATTCCCTAATAGAAATCCCCAAATCCGCTAATAGTAATCCCCAAATCCTCTAATAGAAATCCACAAATCTTCTAATAGAAATCCCCAAATCTTATAATAGAAATCCCCAAATCCGCTAATAGTAATCCCGAAATCTTCTAATGGAAATCCCCAAATCCTCTAATATAAATTCCGGTTCCCCAATAGAAATCCCCATTTCCAAATAGCAATCCAAATTCCCCAATAGAAATCCCCAAATCCTCTATTAGAAATCCCAATTCTCTAATAGAAATCCCAATACCCTAATAAAAATCCCTAAATCCCCAAAAATGAATCTCTTATCCTTAAGAGAAATCCTCTATCCCTATAATGAATCCATATTACCCGAAAGAAATCCCATTCCATAAATCTCCGTACTCGATAGTAAAATCCCAAATTGCCCCCTACCGTTGCCAAGGCCGGCCTGTACGAGAGCTACGAGCCGCGGCGCATCATCATCCGACAGGGCCACAAGGCCCTCAGCTTCTACTTCATCCTGTCCGGCACCTGCATGGTGATGCTGATGGACCGTGAGCAGGGCTACGCCAGACCGGTGGCCTATCTCAGCCGCGGACAGAGCTTCGGCGAGTTGGCCATCATCGAGCGAACGATTCGTCAGGCTTACGTCATCAGCCGAGACAATGTTGAACTGCTCAGCATTGACATTGACAGCTATCACGCGATTTTCATGTCTAGCGGTCAGAAAAGCGCACTGGATCCCGACTTTGAGGCCTTCTTGAACTCGCTGGATTATCTGCAGGGATTTCCTAGAAATCTGTTGATACCGCGCAGCGATTCGACCAGCGTGCACTTTCATTATTACAAAAATGACGAAGTACTGGCCAGGGACACAAACTATTCCGATTGGATCTACTTTGTCAAGTCTGGCAGCTTGTCCGTGGTGAAGCGATTTCCTTTGACAAAGCCGAATTTACGGGGCAGAAACAGTGAAGAGCCAGACAGAGTGAAAAATCAGGTTAACAAGGTAAATAATGCTTTATTTTTTTAATCCAGAGCAAGGGAGCATACACAACTGAGTGGGGTGGGTGGTTGTGAAGCGAGGTTAGTAGAAACTGTAGTTTAGTAGATTGTTTTAGAGTTTAGACTGAGTGGGGTGGGTGTAGACTGTGGAGTGAGGCGGGTGTAGACTGTGGAATGAGGCGGGTGTAGACTGTGGAATGAGGCGGGTGTAGACTGTGGAGTGAGGCGGGTGTAGACTGTGGAATGAGGCGGGTGTAGACTGTGGAGTGAGGCGGGTGTAGACTGTGGAATGAGGCGGGTGTAGACTGTGGAGTGAGGCGGGTGTAGACTGTGGAATGAGGCGGGTGTAGACTGTGGAGTGAGGCGGGTGTAGACTGTGGAGTGAGGCGGGTGTAGACTGTGGAATGAGTTTGATTTAGACTGTGGAGTGAGGTTGATTTAGACTCTGGAATGAGGTTGATTTAGACTGTGGAGTGAGTTTGATTTAGACTGTGGAATGAGTTTGATTTAGACTGTGGAGTGAGTTTGATTTAGACTGTGGAGTGAGTTTGATTTAGACTGTGGAATGAGTTTGATTTAGACTGTGGAGTGAGTTTGATTTAGACTGAGGTGTGAGGTTGATTTAGACTCTGGAATGAGGTTGATTTAGACTGTGGAGTGAGGTTGATGTAGACTGGGAGTGAGGCGGCCGGGTATAGACTGTGAAATGAGGCGGGTGTTGACTGCGGAGTGAGAAGGGCTTAGATTTCCAAGTGAGGTGAATGTACATTGTGGACCTGCTGTGCCTAAAAACCAAACCCCTGAACTGACCAGCCAACAGATACACCCGAAGTCACTGCTGAAGGCGCTGATGAAGTCGAAGCCAACGTCGGCTTCAAAGAGTACATTCGAACAATTAAAGACGACTTCGACGCCGCCTACAAGTTGAAGCGTCAGCCAACCGACGCTTGGCCGCACTGTCAATTGGTTCGGGTCCAGACTTTGCTGAAGGGCCACGCATTCGGCCTGTCGCAGCTGCTGCATGGGCCGCAGACTCGCTTCAGTCTGGTCAGCAACGGTGCCGAGTGTCTGATGGTTGACAAGGGATACTTCTTGGCGAAGTGCCCGAAGACGGTGCGCCAACGCCTGGCCAGGGAGGTCAGCCGCTACCCAACCGAGGATGAGTTCCGGCGGATGCTGCAGACAGCCGTGGATTGGCGGCAATTCCGGCTGGAAACTCTGCGGGCCACGAGAGAGGCCATCCAGATGGAGAAGACCGCGCGACCTTGACATTCGAGTCGAATGAAACAGAAGAAGTTTTCGAAGAAATAATAAATACCCCCTAATGACGATATTTGTCAATCGTGAGTGGAGTGAGGTGGGTGTCGAAAGCGGAGTGAGGTGGGTGTCGAAAGCGGAGTGAGGTGGGTGTACGCTGTAAAATGAGTTTGATTTAGACAGGGAGTGGGGTGGGTGTACGCTGTAAAAATGAGTTTGATTTAGACAGGGAGTGAGGTGGGTGTACGCTGTAAAATGAGTTTGATTTAGACAGGGAGTGAGGTGGGTGTACGCTGTAAAAATGAGTTTGATTTAGACAGGGAGTGAGGTGGGTGTACGCTGTAGAATGAGTTTGATTTAGACAGCGGAGTGAGGTGGGTGTACGCTGTAGAATGAGTTTTGTTTAGACAGCGGAGTGAGATGGGTGTATCCAGAGGGGTGAGGTGGGTTTTTCGATATATCCCATGGCCACGCGTGCAAGATTCACAAAAATAAGAAGCTTTAATGATACCCAGAAAATCCCTAAAAATGTATCCGCCAAGGCCAAACTAAAAAGCAAATAATGGTTTAAAAATTCTGAATTGTTGTTTTCAACACTTTTAAGTGAGATGTTTTCAATTTTATAAAACCAGTATCTGAGAACTGAAAGATTACAATTAGCAATCCTGGATGTTCTAGCCTTTTATAATTTATTCTGCTCTTCTTATTCTTATTCTTATTATTCTGCGGATTCGAGCTCAGGGACTTCGTTGTTTCGCATCTCAATCTACTTTTGCAAACACGAGCTTTTCCGCTGGCGTCATTTTCTGGATGAAAAAACCGCAGCGTGTGAAACTCTGGGCGGGTTGGCTGCCTCGACTGCAGAGAAAATTTCCCAGGACTCGTAAAATTAATGTAAAGTTTTGAAATTAACGCACAGCGTTTAACCGAATCGACAGCTTATTTGATAGCTATACCGTATACTTATCGCTGTTTACGAAGGCCATGATTTCTGCTCCATTTAGCGGAATCGTATCAGTTGCTGCACAGCCGGCTGGCTATCGATTCGCGTTTCTTGGAAAGCAGGTCAGTATACTCAGAACTTGATATTCATAATTAAGGAATTTTGATTGCTCACAAAGACTGCTCAGAGAAAATTAGACTGCACAAGTAACTATTGACTGCAAACTGAAAATTAGACTGCTCACAGAACATTAGAATGCTCACAGAACATTAGAATGCTCACAGAACATTAGAATGCTCACAGAACATTAGAATGCTCAAAGAACATTAGAATGCTCACAGAACATTAGAATGCTCACAGAACATTAGAATGCTCAAAGAACATTAGACTGCTCAAAGAGAATTAGACTGCTCACAGAACATTAGACTGCTCACAGAACATTAGACTGCTCACAGAACATTAGACTGCTTAAATAACTTTTTTTTCTGTAAACTGAAAATTTGACTGCTCTAAGAAACTTAGACTTCTCAAACAAAATCTGACTGCTCAAAGAGTATTAATCTGCTCACTGAACATTAGACTGCTCAAAGAGAATTAGACTGCTCAATGAACATTAGACTGCTCAAATAACGTTTGAATGCAAACAGAAAATTAGACAGCTCACAGAAAATTAGACTGTTGAAAGAAAATTGAAAGTTTTTAAGTAATATAGAAATTCCGAGGTGAACTGACTGATACAGAAAATCAACATTTTTTTCAAGGGCTTAAATCGGCACACAAACACCGGCTTTGGAAGCCTGCAGCGAGCCTTGCGCGAGATGTACTTCGCTCATTTGAACCTCCAGACTTCTGGCGGCAGCGGTGGTGTTAAGGGCGAATTAGCCATCGATAGAGCCAGCGAGAAGACACTCATCTTTCAGGAGTAATTCTATCTATAAGTTTCATTTTTTTCAATGCAGATCCGGCGTCAACTTACGGTACTGGGCCTAGACAGTTTCAGTTTGTCAATCATCATGTAGTGGGTGGAGTAAGGTGGGTGACGACAGTGGAGTGAGGTGGGTGTCGACAGTGGAGTGAGTTGGGTGTCGACAGTGGAGTGAGGTGGGTGTCAACAGTGGAGTGAGGTGGGTCTCGACAGTGGAGTAAAGTGGGTGACGACAGTGGAGTGAGGTGGGTGTCGACAGTGGACTGAGGTGGGTGTCGACAGTGGACTGAGGTGGGTCTCGACAGTGAAGTGAGGTGGGTATACGCCGGAGAATGAGGTTTAGAAAGTTAAAAGTGTAGTGAAGTCTATCTAATCAGTGGAGTAATTTTGTTGTTGAGGTTGATTTAGACAGTGGAGTGAGGTGGGTGCAGACAGTGGAGTGAGGTGGGTGAAGACAGTGGAGTGAGGTTGGTGCAGACAGTGGATTGAGGTGGGTGTTCTGATATATCCGAAGGACAGAAGTGCAAGATAAATAAAACAGGAAGTTTCAATGTAACAAAAAAATTCCTTAAAAAATTGATCCAGCAAGACCAAAATGAAAAGCTAATTTTAATTTTCGCTATTTACATTACTCTTATTTAGCACGCGATCCAAATTAGATAAAAATTTCCTTGTTTTTTCAATGCAGCTCCGGCGTCAACTTCCGGTTCTGGGATTCCAGAGCCAGACAGTTTCAGCAGGACTTCTACCCGTTCGAAGCATTGACCAGCGTAGATCTAGTCCACTTCCACACTGTCAAAGGCCGGAAGCGACGATTCGGCTATTTCCGGCGGCACTGCGACGCCGCCGACGTGATCCCGGACACGATTCTCATCCCGCTGCGCAGGCGGCAGTATCGGCAGCTGAGGCGGATGACTCACAAACCGATTCTGTGCATTGTGACTAGGCGGCCGTACGGCATACAGTTTTTGGAGTGCCAGCTGTTCCTGACTGACTCGGAGGCTGAGGGACTGTCCTTCATTGAGGAATTCGACGTGCGGAGTATCGCAAAACGACAGCAGCAGCAGCAGCAGCAGCAGCAGCAGCAGCAGCAGCAGCAGCAGCAGCAGCAGCAGCAGCCGTGGCGTTACAATCCGTGGTACGACAGAAACCACTGGACCTCGCAGCCAACTCTTGTCCAAGCGCAGACAACGGTCAGCGACACGTCGGAGTCGGCGACAGTCACGCCCAACTCAACAGCCGACTCAAGCCGCCTGCTGCTGATGCGCCACCCGCTGCTGACGCCCAAGCCGATGAAGGAGGCCCTCATCGAGCGCTACCGAGAGCTGCAGCCGTTGAATCTGGCCTCGGAGTACATCGACGAAGCCGAGGTGCCGCCGCCGCTGCCTCCGAGAAATCGCGAGCCGCTCCGGCTGCAGGCCACCGCGCAGCCGTTCCTGCAGGCGGCGGCCGCGGCGCCAGCTGGCGGAGTTCGAGTCCTGCCTAGCGGACCGGCGCCGAAGCCCGCCGCGGTGCTGCGGCATAGCAACGGCCTTGGATACGACCTTCAAAGCGGCATGGAAGATGGTAACTATGGTAACGCGCTGAGAAGCAATTTTGCAAACGCTGACAGAACCGATCAGCGCAAAAATCCGCGAAATGACGTCACTAACGGGGATATCAGGTTTACAGCAATAGCTCGCGTAAAGCAGCAGCAACAGCGCAACCTCGGACAAGGATCCACAAATCCAGCAGCCCAGCTGGAGGGCATAAACTTGGACACAGACACATCGAACGGAGCCGCAGGTGTTGACTTTGGTACTGCGCTTGGATATCTGCCGTGATGAGATATAGTGCTGATGAAACACTCCATGGCTAAGCCAATAAGACAACAACTATTAACGAATTTATGTAAATCTAACGTCTTCTACTTTATGCTTCCATTTGACTATACTGTGATAGTAAAAACTAAACTTGCTGAAGTCAATCAACTCTCGAACAACTCCGTTGCTATTCTCGATGTACTAAGAGTAGAGATTCAAGTGTTTAAAGTCTTTTTTATTTGTTGGGTATATCCCGGAATGATACGTAACTACAGAATCGCAGCAGGATCCGTAGCTGCAGAAGAATTGCAGCAGGATCCGTAGCTGCAGAAGAATCGCAGCAGGATCCGTAGCTGCAGAAGAATCGCAGCAAGAACAGTAGCCACAGAATCGCAGCAAGAACCGTAGCTACAGAATCGCAGCAAGAACCGTAGCCACAGAATTGCAGCAGGATCCGTAGCTACAGAATCGCAGCAGTAATCGTAGCTAAAGAATCGCAGCAGGAATCGTAGCCACAGAATCGCAGCAGGAACCGTAGCTACAGAAGAATCGCAGCAGAAACCGTAGCTTCAAAATCGCAGCAGGAAACAGTTTCAGAATCGCAGCAAGAACCGTAGCTACAGAATCGCAGCAAGAACCGTAGCTACAGAATCGCAGCAAGAACCGTATCTACAGAATCGCAGTAGGAACTTATCTACAGAATCGCAGCAGGAACGTATCTACAGAATCGCAGTAGGAACTTATCTACAGAATCGCAGTAGGAACTTATCTACAGAATCGCAGTAGGAACTTATCTACAGAATCGCAGTAGGAACTTATCTACAGAATCGCAGCAGGAACGTATCTACAGAATCGCAGCAGTACTTTCTTGGCATGCATTTCCCATGCACAAGCATTGATTACTTTTAATACCTGTAATCGAGAAAAAATCGTTTAAAAACGCTATTCGCACTACTTCAAGCAGTTGAATTGTAGATAGACGTGTAACGAAAATTGCAACAAAAACCGCCCCAGCAGTGGGGACAGCATAATAAAGCGTAAATATAATTAAGCTTGTTGTATTTGCTTTGAAAGTTAGCCATTTGGTGTAGGAAAAAAAGTCTGATTTCCGAAAAAAATTGACCGGTTGCAAAAAGTACACTTCAAAACTATGTCACGTGGCAATCGTGCAGATCATTAGTTCGCGAAACTTCGGGCGAAGAACAAGCAGAAAAAAAAATTTAAGCGACGTTTACGCTCGTAGGATAAATTTTAGGTAAACAAATAACCGATTTTTTTCTAAAAGGAATTGATTAACAAAAAAACACCTTGCAGATTAAATACATTCGAAGCTATTTAAAAATCAATCATGATATACGGTGCATTAGTTTCTGAAAGCAGTGTAGATATTTTTTTAAGTAAGAAAACTAATCGGTTATGAAAACACAATTCATATAAAAAGTAAGCAACAGAAAATGATGAAAAACTTAATAAAACAATTTAACTCATAACCATTATAAAGGCAAGAGGAAATTTTATTCTTTATTTAAATCTTATATACTAATTTTCTATTATTCTTGACAAACAATAGTTATTGTATAAGATGCTATTCAAATTACAATGGGCCATCCCACAGCTCTTTGTCATCGGTCAACAAGAGGCTAATAGAAAGAAGCTAGCTGATTGGCCAATGAAAAATTGGCTAGTTCAAATAGGCCAGCTGATTGGCCAATCGGAAGAGGCCAGCTGATTGGCCAATCGGAAGAGGCCAGCTGATTGGCCAATCGGAAGAGGCCAGCTGATTGGCCAATCGGAAGAGGCCAGCTGATTGGCCAATTGAAAGAGGCCAGTTGATTGGTCAGTTCAAAGGGGTCAGCTGATTGGCCAATTGGAAGAAGCCAGCTGATTGGCCAATCGAAAGAGGCCAGTTGATTGGATAATAAAAGTTTATAAAAGTACTCTATAAAAAGTACAAAAGTGAACAAAAAAGACAGTGGAATGGCCCAAAAATAAATCAATAATAACAGATTTATTGGGTATATTACTACAACAGTTAAGAAAGCAATAAACACTTTTGTGACACAGACAACTTTAACCTAACAGTTTTATAGTTTGTTGATAAATCAATGTGCAATAATATCCCTAGTTACATTTCTTTAAGATCCAAAAAATTAACAGAAGAGAAGCGACGCTGGGGCGTTAAGTCAAGGTTAGCTGACTACTAACAAATTGCATCAAGCAAAGAAGGCTGCAACCTTAGCAGCATCCTGACAGTCGTCTCCATTCAGTTCGCGTCCCTGAAAGGTGTGAAAAAATGGGAGTGAGGTTAGGTGTAAGTACAATTAGGATGGGTGCATGCCAACTGATAGGGAGTGTGCAATAAGGAGTGGGGTGGGTGCCAACTGATAGCGAGTGAACAATAAGGAGTGGGGTGGGTGCCAACTGATAGCGAGTGTACAATAAGAAGTGGGTGGGTGCCAACTGATAGGGAGTGTGCAATAAGGAGTGGGGTGGGTGCCAACTGATAGGGAGTGTGCAATAAGGAGTGGGGTGGGTGCCAACTGATAGCGAGTGAACAATAAGGAGTGGGGTGGGTGCCAACTGATAGCGAGTGAACAATAAGGAGTGGGGTGGGTGCCAACTGATAGCGAGTGTACAATAAGGAGTGGGGTGGGTGCCAACTGATAGCGAGTGTGCAATAAGAAGTGGGTGGGTGCCAACCGATGGCGGGTGTACACTAAGGACTCAGTGTGTACACTGTAAAAACTTACCGACTTGATCTCAAACAGAGTGGGCACGCCAGACACTTTGCACTCGGACAGGTGTCGAAACTGACAATCAGGATTCTTCCAGGTGGGCCGGTCGCCCACATCGACAGCCAGGAAGGCGACATCGTCGCCAAGGCTCTTCACGGCGGCTTCGATGTGGGGCTCTGCATTCCGACAGTCGGGACACCAGCTGTCGCCTGTGTTGGGGTCCGTGCCAGCCATGAAAAGGACAAAGACACGGGACAAAGACTCATCGGCTTTTAGTTCGGCATAGTTAGACTTGAATTCGTCCACAGAATTGGCAATGAGCTCTCGAACCATGTTTCTCTGTGTAGCTAGTACTGCTGCTGAAAGGATTGTTTATATTTCTTCTGCTTTTGATTGAAAGGTTTTTAGGTAATAAAAACTGATGTGCACTATTAAACTAGCCAAATCGATATTTATCAACAATTATCTATTTTCATTAAAATTTTTTTATTTAACTTACTTATTTAAGCTCCAGTAATGATACGGAATATTCATTTATAATACATATAGTGATACTTGTGCTTATTAGCTTTAGGCTACAAGCTCTTCACCTATTTAAGTCAATTTAATATAGTAAATATAATGCATAGTGATTTGGGTTTAATATTTACCTACTTTCAGCAAAAAAATTATATATATTATAATTTAGACCTTCCTAAAATTATTATTATTATTGACCTTATCTTTTAAAGTGCAAAACTTCAATCTATGTATCTAATCGTGGCAGAACTATTTTACAGGGCCATATTAATTTAACAAAAAAACTGTTTTATTTACTGTTTTTAATTCTTAGATTGTCATAACATCATTAGACAAAAATAGAGATACTAAAAATCTATAAAACTGAGACCTAAAATGAAAAACAAATGCCTTAAATGGCTAGGTTTAAGCAAGAATGCATACATCATGCTTAAGCAAGCACAGAAAAAACTTTTGCCAGTATCAAACTTTCCTGACCTTGGCGTCACAAGTCTCAAATTTTCTTATGTGAAAAGAATCAAGGTTATATAAGTAAATACAAACTCCCAATTTCTCATATTCATCAGTGGCTTTGTTTTTTACATATCAATTACCAACCTGTAAGGCAAAAATATAAGTTAAGGCTGATATAAAATTATTCATAACAAAAAAATAATCTGGCTTGCTTTATGTTTTTTAAATAGAGACAATACATTTTAAATATTTTTATGGAATACTTTTTAATTTACTTTCTTTTACTTACTTGTTTACTTACTTACTTATTTATTTATTACAAGCAATTAATAGAAAAGTAGTCACGAATTGACCTTGACCTGTCTAACTCTGAACTCTGAAACAGTTTAATTTTGTTTCTTTGACATTGTTATTGTTATGCCATGGCTATTTTCCTTATGTATACGCGTGTACATGCATACTGTATACAGAGGCAGATTTAGGGGGGGGCAGGGGGGCAGTTGCCCCCCTAAATTTTAATCATGGGAATAAGATGCCCCCACCAGGGGCGCCAGTCGCAGCACTGGCGCCCCTTTTCGGCCGCTGGCGCCCCTTTTTCAGCCGCTGGCTCCCATTTTTCAGCCGCTGGCGCCCTTTCTTGGCTCCTGGCGCCCTTTTTCGGCCGCTGGCACCCCCTCTGTGATTCTCATGGCGCTCCCTTGACAGACCGCCCCAAAACAAAATTCCTGGATCTGCCACTGACTGTATAGAGGAGTGGCTAAGAGACATGTTTCTAAAGAAGTAATCAAGAGGGGGCTGTTTGGACAAACTTTTCACTTATTTTTTACTTGAAACGCCCTTAAACAAACTCTTCACTTTTCATTAATGCAGTAAATAAATAAATGGTGACCTTCACTATAAAGTTAATACAGAGACGTGAATTGCTTACTGCTTTGCTTTAAATTTCTGCCCCAAAAACAACGGGCAAAAGAAGCTAGTACTTTTTAAAGACAAAGTAATTTATAATTATTGACAAAGTGCCAAAACTGTTTTGTTAGATGGTTAAAGTGAAAAATAGTTAAACCTAAATATTAAGATTAAATATAAAAAGAAAAATAAAAAACATAAATAAAAATTTCTTTGTCCATTAAGTAAATGCATTTTAAAATGTTTAATGAACAAGAGGAGCTGCAGAACCAGCCTCATGGAAAGCAAAAAATTATTTCGATCATTTATTTCGTCTCGCCAGCATTTCTTCGTTTTAAACTACAGAAAAAACTATTGTTTACTTTCGTTACTGAAACACAAATACACACATAAACACACACATACAAACACTGACACACAACATAAGTAATAATAATAACTGCCTTCTGAGTGGCAGTGGCCATTCAACCTTGTTCTTAGAAAAAATACAATATTGTCATTTTTAAATCATAACCGCGATAATAATACAATGTCCGTAATTAAATATGAAACGAAAATGTCGAATTCGACAAGTTAGACTATATTTTAGAGCAATAGTGATGCAAAAATATTTACACAAGAACTTTGGCACTGTGCTAGTTCTTTGTGTTAAGATTTGCGCAGCTTTCTTATCACAGATAGTTCCATCTGCATTGTATTTATCTCGGACTATCTTGATTAGGTAAACTAAAAAGCAAAAAAATCTGAAAGAAAGTTGCTGAATTTTAAAGTAGCCTATATTAATAAAAGGGTCTGCCGTCTGCCTTTCCAGTATAGTGTTGTACTCGCGACTCCCCGGAGGGGTGCCCCTAGGAGGGTCAGAGTACGCGGGCCCGTGCTGGCCTGCGTCAGGGCGCGAGTGTCCGCACGGGACCCTAATTAGTCTGGGGGGTCTTTGGTCTATGGTCTATGGTCTTATTAATGGACGCACCCAAGTGGCCGGCACACGCGTAGGGACGCTGTGATGTCGATCACCTTTAGCAGGGCGTCAGGGCGCACGAGCTGGCGTCTAAGCAGCGGGTGTACAGTACAGGGTGACCCTGTAGCAGCAAGTTCACTTCTTTCTTTTTACTCTTAATATTTAAAGATTCAAACGGTACTTTTATTTCCCCCTTACCGCTAATTTGTCTATATATGACCCTTGTTATCGTTAGGTACAGTCGCCCGGTTAAGACTTAAATGTCTTAAAAACGACAAAACTAAATAAACAAGCTCAAGCTTTTGCCGACTCTAGAATTTAACTATATAGCAACATTTGTAGCAAGTCATGATCAGCTACAACCCCTGGCTGACTACCTGGTCTAGTCCCCCCTCCTTAGTCGGCGTCAGGACACACGGACGGTCCCAGCTACAGCCCACCCGAAATGAAGGAGACAAGGCAGTGACTTACTTCACTGCCTTGCGCTCGCACTCGCGCGTGCAGCGCGTAAATTTCTTGCAGCTGGCGTCTGAGCTGTTTGCGGCTGGCAGACCGGTTGCATGGTCAATATTTATTGTTTGTGCGTGGGGGACGGGTTATCGAAACGGTAGTCAGGCGTTGGGTAGAGCGAGAACACCAGCTCAGAGCAGCCACCCGCCCCCGGCCGCACCTTTAAAGGCCACGGCTCACCAGGGGCCCCCCACGCCACACCCCACCACCCCAGCCCAGCTACCCACCGGCCAATCACGGCTCAGCTCGGGGAGGGGCAGTCTGGGGCGAGGGCCACACAGGGCGGCCCAGCCAACCAGCGCGCAGACAACACAATGGCGGCTAAGCGGCTTACACCGCTGAGATCTAACGCCAAAAGCAACTGCGGTATGCCGCGTGGGGGGGGGGCGAGTGCACTTGAGCTTAGTGCCAGCACACGTGCTCAACAATAGAAAACATAGCAATTTTATTTGTGCATGGCTGCATCTGCTTTTAATTGAACACATTTACACAGTGAAATTATTTATATATATTCGAATCAAGTAGCAACAGGTTTCCTAAAAGAGCATTTTAGAACTTATGAAGCGCAGGTAAAATGAGGTATCGTGGCTTATATAAGTAAAAAACTAAGCAAGAAACCAAAAATGCAAGGAATCTTGTATGTCTTGTCAAGCTATGGAAATCGGAAGTTGTTAGCCTTTATTTTTATGTGATCCTTAACTTATTAGACACGTATTTCCGGTGCATTTCATAGTTATTGAATGGGACCGACTTTTCGCGCCAATTTAACTTTCATAATTGCGCCTTTTATTTCTCAACGTTTCTGAGTGCCCTATCTTACAGCAAACAAGGTTGAATATTTTTTATCAGAATACTTTAAGCTTACAGCAATTCTGCAAATTTGGTTACTCTCTTAACGAGAGAAGAATAAGGAAAGACATTTTAGCGATCGAGAAGATCAATAGGATTATAATATCTAACAAAGAGTAAAGCTAGCTAGCTTAGCTTGGCATGTAAAACTAGACGTGGGAAGTACACTTCACTCACTTTTACTCAGTTTCACTCGCACTTATGTTCTTGGTGCTGCGTTCTTGCTAAGACCATAAACCATTAATTTGATATATTTTATTAAAACTTAGCATTGTTGGGAAACATTAGGAGTTGCTAGGCCTAGAGATAGAAAAAGAGCAAAAAATTATCAACATTTTGCCTAGCAAACTGTTTTATTGTGACCATTTTAATTGTCATGTATTTAATCATTCATTTAAAAAACTGAAAACTATCAGTTTTAGGCCTAAGTTTTATGTTTTTCACTTCCTTTGTGCTGGGCTCACACATTAACAATTTTGGCCATGTGACCATATAGTGTGTTTGAGTACCCACTAAAGGTGTTAGGCCTAGTCACTTTGTCATACACCATATTGTCCTATTGGATGAGATTTGAGAAACTGAACAAATTTTAATAGGCCTAGGTACCATGATTGACAAATCACAAATTAACTAAAGTCCAACATTCAATCAATTAACTGTTTAATTATCAAATTGCCATTCTTGTTTATTTATTTCGCTTTGGCCAATTTGTCTTAGGTCTTTGGCCACAGCATGTTTATTCTAGTGTTTTACATTTAATAAAAGTTGAGACAATGTTCTTCTTAATTTGAATGATGCCATTTGTAATGAATTCCAGTATAAAGGTAATTGAATGAACAATTTTATAGCATTGTCACTCAAGGCCTGACAGAATAATGAATATTTCACAGTGCCTTTATTAGTAAATGAAAAAGTGACCAAGGGTCAAAAATATTTTGGCAAAATGTCATTTGATGAAAAACGATATGTAGGAGACCTATTTCTTTATTCTAAAATCTCTGTCTCAAATATATATGTATATGTGCAAACTTGTGCAAATTGCCTAAAACAAATCTCTAGGTAGAGTATATTATATTGACTATGTCCGAGCAGCAAGACACTCCTATTATTATCCTCTAACCATTGGCAATCTTTTCAGTCCTTTAAGGCTCCCAATAGATAAAAATTGCCTAGTCTCCACACACATATGGAACTCACTCTGGAATTTCCTTTCTTATTTGGGATTTTATCCCTTGCTTCAATCTGGTTATTAACCTTCCTTTCTTTATTCAATCTGACTCTAAGCATATGACTTTGTCCAATCAACCTTCAACTCTGAGAAATAATCAACACAGAACTCAATTTCAATCTGATTTATTACACTGCTATTATTTGGGGCCTTTAGCCAAAATGTCAAGTCTGTCTTTTTGGCCTCCGCGAGTGGTTATATTTATAGTCCCTGTCCACACAAGGGAAAATGTAACACTTAAACAAAACCCTTCAGGTAAAAATAAATGTTTTTGGCGGGAATTTGGTTTAGAAGTTATACTGTATTAAAATGGGTCTGCCTCATATATAAAAAACTGACCAGGATTGCTCACTATTACAATACATGCGCAACACCCGGCCAAACCAGCCGGGTGAAACAAGGGCCAAGCAAGGTAAGTCGCAAAAACCAATTGACCAAGTGCAAAAAAATCAAAGGGGGGACCAAGGGACAAAAAGGAAGGCGTGAAGAAAAGGAAAAGGGGAGAGAAAAAGAGAGCAAATGAGAGCAAACTAAGTTGTAAATAGAGCAAAAACTAAGTCGCACAACCGGCTAAGATTTGGGAGGTTGCGCATGTATGACTAATTATCTTGGTTGAGTTCTAATATGGGTTTTAACTTGCTTTAATTAACTAAATTAAATGCTCACAATTTAATAAAATGTTTGAGTAATTAAAAAAGAAATTTTTAGAGACCTTTAAAGACCTTTGCACAAGAGCTCAGTGGAACCTTGTCCTCCTCTCTAGAAAATCAGTGGGAAAATGTCCTTCTCCCTGGAAAATCAGTGGGATAATGTCCTATCTAAAAAATCTGTGGGATAAATGTTCTCCTGCCTGGAAAATGAATGGGATAAATGTTTTTTCTGGTCTGTAAAATCAGTGGGATAAAATGTCCTCCCAACTAAAAAATCAGTTGGAATTTATGCCCCCCTGCTTATGAAATCAACGAAATCATATTTAATACCCGACCCACCTGGGTCGATACTTAATTTGTAAGTCTGCTTTAATGTAACAGGTTAATCCATAATTTTCTAGATCTAATCCACTTATCTTTTCTGGTGAACAATTTTTTTGTTTGTATTCCTAAGCCAGAAAGCCAGCCAAGCTTAGATCGATCGATAAAGCCTTGGCTGATTTCCTTCCCTGTTCTATCCCAATCTAAGAGGGTAGCCTATACGCTCTTTCCTATCCCTGTCCTGCCCTCTGCACACGCACAGCCCACCCCCCGTCCGACGCATCGGCTGACTCATGTGTATTGGCTGGCCTATATCTTGCCTTGACTGGCTTCGGCGGCGGCTAGGGCTTGGGGTGGTTGTCCCGACTGAGCTTTAGTGGATAGGAAATATTTCCTCTCCCCCCTTGCCTGCTTTTTACCCGCGACAGCCGCCGCACCCACCCTACACCCTGGCGTGTTTTATTAAGCCTAGCAGCCGGTTAACGTACATTTTAGCCTGTACCAAGGCTTCTATGCTGTGCGCTTACTTACACACACGTGAATTCTTAGCACTAATTTGACTTGCAGCTTGTTATCAAAGGCGTTCTGCTATAATAATAGAATTATAATAAACAGGGAGAGGGGGACATTATGTCTGTTTCGTCAACGTCATCTCTTCATCATCAGCAACAACAGCAGCAGCAGCAGCAGCAGAGTCGGAATAGTTCTAGTAAATCTCGCGCCCGCTGCTGTATTTCCGGTTGCAATCGTCGAGAAGGCGATCCCGGCTATAGTTTTCACCGATTCCCAGTTGATCCCGGCCTTCGCGCCCAGTGGGTCACGGCCATTAATCAAGCCGGCTTTAATCCTGGCCATAGTACTAGAATCTGTTCGCGTCATTTTGTCCGGTCAGATTATGTTGCCAAGCAGACTGAGGAGGAGGAGGCTGCGGCCGCTGCCGCCCTAGCTTCGCTAGCCTCGCCGCCTAGTTCGCCAACATCGACCCCGACGCCTATGCCTACGCCGAATAGGCGCAGGAGACTGTATCCCAATGCTGTGCCAAGTGTATTTCGCGGTAGGCGCGCCGGCGTTGTTAGCAACGGAACTGGCAATCATGGAGCCACTGTGACCAACTTTAGCTCTGCGGCTTTCGGTGAGTTCGGCTTCTAGAAGCTTGAGTTCTTCTGGCAATTACGGAGCGAAACATTTTAGAGAAATGAGATGTAGAGACCGATTTGGGAGAAATGAAATGTTAAGACAGTTTCGGGAGAAATGCTAGTGTTGAGGCAGAATTGGGAGAAATGAGATGTTGAGACAGATTTGGGAGAAATGATAATGTAGAGACAGATTTGGGAGAAATGATAATGTAGAGACAGAATTGGGAGAAATGAGATGTTGAGACAGATTTGGGAGAAATGATAATGTAGAGACAGAATTGGGAGAAATGATAATGTAGAGGCAGAATTGGGAGAAATGAGATGTTGAGACAGATTTGGGAGAAATGATAATGTAGAGACAGAATTGGGAGAAATGATAATGTAGAGGCAGAATTGGGAGAAATGATAATGTAGAGACAGAATTGGGAGAAATGATAATGTAGAGACAGATTTGGGAGAAATGATAATGTAGAGACAGAATTGGGAGAAATGAGATGTAGAGACAGATTTGGGAGAAATGATAATGTAGAGACAGAATTGGGAGAAATGAGATGTTGAGACAGATTTGGGAGAAATGATAATGTAGAGACAGAATTGGGAGAAATGATAATGTAGAGACATATTTGGGAGAAATGAGATGTTGAGACAGATTTGGGAGAAATGAGATGTTGAGAGAGATGTAGAGACAGATTTGGGAGAGATGAGATGTAGAGTCAGATTTGGGAGAAATGAGATGTAGAGACAGATTTGGGAGAGATGAGATGTTGAGAGAGATGTAGAGACAGATTTGGGAGAGATGAGATGTAGAGACAGATTTGGGAGAAATGAGATGTAGAGACAGATTTGGGAGAAATGAGATGTTGAGAGAGATGTAGAGACAGATTTGGGAGAGATGAGATGTAGAGTCAGATTTGGGAGAAATGAGATGTAGAGACAGATTTGGGAGTAATGAGATGTAGAGACAGATTTGGGAGAGATGAGATGTTGAGGCGGAATTGGGAGAAATGAGATGTTGAGACAGATTTGGGAGAAATGAGATGTTGAGACAGATTTGGGAGAAATGAGATGTTAAGACAGATTTGGGTGAAATGAGATGTAGAGACAGATTTGGGAGAAATGAGATGTAGAGACAGATTTGGGAGAGATGAGATGTTGAGGCAGAATTGGGAGAAATGAGATGTTGAGACAGTTTCGGGAGAAATGAGATGTAGAGACAGATTTGGGAGAAATGAGATGTTGAGACAGATTTGGGAGAGATGAGATGTTGAGGCAGAATTGGGAGAAATGAGATGTAGAGACATATTTGGGAGAAATGAGATGTTGAGACAGATTTGGGAGAAATGAGATGTTGAGAGAGATGTAGAGACAGATTTGGGAGAGATGAGATGTAGAGTCAGATTTGGGAGAAATGAGATGTAGAGACAGATTTGGGAGAGATGAGATGTTGAGAGAGATGTAGAGACAGATTTGGGAGAGATGAGATGTAGAGACAGATTTGGGAGAAATGAGATGTAGAGACAGATTTGGGAGAAATGAGATGTTGAGAGAGATGTAGAGACAGATTTGGGAGAGATGAGATGTAGAGTCAGATTTGGGAGAAATGAGATGTAGAGACAGATTTGGGAGAAATGAGATGTAGAGACAGATTTGGGAGAGATGAGATGTTGAGACAGATTTGGGAGAAATGAGATGTTAAGACAGATTTGGGTGAAATGAGATGTAGAGACAGATTTGGGAGAAATGAGATGTAGAGACAGATTTGGGAGAGATGAGATGTTGAGGCAGAATTGGGAGAAATGAGATGTTGAGACAGTTTCGGGAGAAATGAGATGTAGAGACAGATTTGGGAGAAATGAGATGTTGAGACAGATTTGGGAGAGATGAGATGTTGAGGCAGAATTGGGAGAAATGAGATGTAGAGACAGACTTGGGAGAAATGAGATGTTGAGACAGATTTGGGAGAAATGAGATGTAGAGACAGATTTGGGAGAAATGAGATGTTGAGACAGATTTGGGAGAAATGATAATGTAGAGACAGATTTGGGAGAAATGATAATGTTGAGACAGATTTGGGAGAAATGAGATGTAGAGACAGATTTGGGAGAAATGAGATGTTGAGACAGATTTGGGAGAAATGAGATGTAGAGACAGATTTGGGAGAAATGATAATGTAGAGACAGATTTGGGAGAAATGAGATGTTGAGACAGATTTGGGAGAAATGAGATGTTGAGACAGATTTGGGAGAAATGAGATGTTGAGACAGATTTGGGAGAAATGAGAGTGTGGTAGTGTCCCATTTTTAGATAAAATGCTGATTGCTGTAACTGTTTAAAAATTCAACGAACAGCATTTCCCAGCGGACTACAAATAGCGCCGCTGACTGTGTGCTATAGCCAGCCTTTAGTACTACAGCAGCAGCAGCAGCAGGCGTGTCACATCAGCATAGAGAATGACAGCACAGACAAGGACATGATTGACGATACAGACGATTCCCAATCTTCAGTCGACGATGCTAAAGTTGCAATTCATGGATCTAGGAGCGAGGCAATGGACAATAATGACATACTGCCTGATGTTTGGTAAGAAAATCCCAGATTCTTTAGATAATGGATCTTAGATTTTAACCTTTTAATAAAATCAACACAATTCTCAATCATAGATATATTCAGTGTCCCAATCCCAGATTCACCCAACATCCCAATCCCTAATTCACCCAATGTCCCAATCCCAGATTCATCCAATGTCCCAATCCCAGTTTCACCCGATGTCCCAATCCCAGTTTCACCTAATGTCACAATCCCAGATTCACTCAATGTCACAATCCCAGATTCACCCAATGTCACAATCCCAGTTTCACCCAATGTTACAATCCCAGATTCACCCAATGTCACAATCCCAGATTCACCCAATGTCGCAATCCCAGTTTCACCCAATGTCACAATCCCAGTTTCACCCGATGTCCCAATCCCAGTTTCACCCAATGTCACAATCCCAGATTCACTCAATGTCGCAATCCCAGTTTCACCCAATGTCACAATCCCAGTTTCACCCAATGTCACAATCCCAGTTTCACTCAATGTCCAAAGCCAAGTTCACAACATCCCAATGCCAGATTCACTAAATGTCCCAATCCCAGATTCATCCAATGTCCCAAACTAAGATTCACCCAATGTCCCAATCCCAGTTTCACCCAAAGTCGCAATCCCAGATTCACCCCATATGTCCCAATCCCAGTTTCACCCAAAGTCCCAATCCCAGATTCATTCAATGTCGCAATCCCAGTTTCACCCAATGTCACAATCCCAGTTTCACCCGATGTCCCAATCCCAGTTTCACTCAATGTCACAATCCCAGTTTCACCCGATGTCCCAATCCCAGTTTCACCCAATGTCCCAATCCCAGATTCACTCAATGTCACAATCCCAGTTTCACCCGATGTCCCAATCCCAGTTTCACCTAATGTCACAATCCCAGATTCACTCAATGTCACAGGCTCAGTTTCACCCAATGTCACAATCCCAGATTCACCTAATGTCACAATCCCAGATTCACCCAATGTCGCAATCCCAGTTTCACCCAATGTCACAATCCCAGATTCACCCAATGTCACAATCCCAGTTTCACCCGATGTCCCAATCCCAGTTTCACTCAATGTCACAATCCTAGATTCACTCAATGTCACAATCCCAGATTCACTCAATGTCCCAATCCCAGTTTCACCCAATGTCACAATCCCAGTTTCACCCAATGTCACAATCCCAGATTCACTCAATGTCCCAATCCCCGTTTCACCGAATGTCACAATCCCAGTTTCACCCGAAGTCACAATCCGAGTTTCACCCAATGTCACAATCCTAGTTTCACCCAATGTCACAATCCCAGTTTCACCCAATGTCACAATCCCAGACTCACTCAATGTCACAATCCCAGTTTCACCCAATGTCACAATCCCAGTTTCACCCAATGTCACAATCCCAGTTTCACTCAATGTCCAAGACCAAGTTCACAACATCCCAATCCCAGATTCACTCAATGTCACAATCCCATTTTCACTCAATGTCCCAATCCCAGATTCACTCAATGTCCCAATCCCAGTTTCACCCAATGTCACAATCCCAGATTCACTCAATGTCACAGGCTCAGTTTCACCAAATGTCACAATCCCAGATTCACCCAATGTCACAATCCCAGATTCACCCAATGTCACAATCCCAGATTCACTCAATGTCACAATCCGAGTTTCACCCAATGTCACAATTCCAGATTCACTCAATGTCCCAATCCCAGTTTCACCCAATGTCACAATCCCAGTTTCACCCAATGTCCCAATCCCAGTTTCACCCAATGTCACAATCCCAGTTTCACCCAATGTCACAATCCGAGTTTCACCCAATGTCACAATCTCAGTTTCACCCAATGTCACAATCCCAGACTCATTCAATGTCACAATACCAGTTTCACCCAATGTCACAATCCCAGTTTCACCCAATGTCACAATCCCAGTTTCACTCAATGTCCAAGACCAAGTTCACAACATCCCAATCCCAGATTCACGTGTGAGGGTCATGCCGGTCACCATTTTCAGCTCCGTAGTTCCAGTAGCCGTAAGTCCAGAATCTCACGCGACAAAGCCTAGCAGACGTGGCTCTTGCAGACGTCGCGACTTAGGCCTGATCAGTCAGATTCTTCGAGTGGCCCTTGATCTGGACGATTCGCAGAACCGACTGATGCGCGAGTTAAATCGGCTAGCTCGCCGACAGAGGCTTCAGGAGGAGCGACTAGGTGAACTAGTCGATGAACTCACAAGTATAGTTAACAACAGTGATCGCACTAGGAAACAGTAGTCACAGCTACTTCCACCGTTAATTGCAAATTAATTTGCGCGTTAATATGCTTGATAATTTTGTGGCTGTTTTGCATTTTCAAATGCTCTCAACTTTTTGCGTACTATACTACTTACTATGCAGTTGACTTTTGTGTTGTAGTAGTATCAGGCTTTTTTCTCTCTAGTCGATTATGGTTCCATTGTTCGCTATTTCTTCCGTCAAAATTATGAACTGACAAGCGAAATTCTTGGTGACTAATTAAACCAATGTGCCTACTTACTGCACAGAGTAAGTAGTATGTTTATATGACTTCCTATAAAATCGAAAATTTTATCCATAGCAAACTGGTCTAGACTTGTATTTAAGCACTTTATATTTGGTTGTTCCAAGTAGTAGCTACTGTCTTCATTTCTGCAATATGGGATTTCATTTGCTATCCTCAAATCCTTCAGTGAGGGATTTCTTTCCCCATTCCTAGATCCTCCAGTGTGGGATTTCTTTCCCCATTCCCAAATCCTTCATTGTGGGATTTCTTTCCCCATTCCTAGATCCTCCAGTGTGGGATTTCTTTCCCCATTCCTAGATCGCCCAGTGTGGGATTTCTTTCCCCATTCCTAGATCCTCCGGTGTGGGATTTCTTTCCCCATTCCTAGATCGCCCAGTGTGGGATTTCTTTCCCCATTCCTAGATCGCCCAGTGTGGGATTTCTTTCCCCATTCCTAGATCGCCCAGTGTGGGATTTCTTTCCCCATTCCCAAATCCTTCATTGTGGGATTTCTTTCCCCATTCCCAGATCGCCCAGTGCGGGATTTTTTCGCTATGTCTGATTTTTCAGTGGGATTTCTTTCCCTATTTCTAGATCCTTCAGTGTGGGATTTCTCTGCCTATCCCCAGATCCTTCAGTGTGGGATTTCTCTGCCTATCCCCAGATCCTTCAGTGTGGGATTTATCTCCCTATTCCCAGATTTTTGTGTGGGATTTCTGTCTCAATTTTTTAAATCCTCATAGGGTTATTCAAATGACAAATCACTAAAAGTTGTTACCTTTAGTGCTATTAATTCTAAATTGCAGTGCTGCAACAGACTACTGATAAGTAGAAGCGAGTAATTAAAATCGCCAATTGAAACGAATGACCGGCGGTCGCAAGGCCTACTATCGGTGCTGCGTGCCGAAATGCGGCCAGACGTCTTCGCTGGCGCCCGAGCTGTGCTTTCATCGCATTGTTCGCGAACCAATTCGCCGCGAATTCTGGCTAGCCAATATGAAATGCACAGAGGCGGACGTGACTAACAGTTCCAGGATCTGTGGCGATCATTTCACCTATTACGACTATGAAGATTTTGAAGCCAATCGACTAAGAAAGATAGCCATACCGACCCTATTCACCTGGGAGCCGATTTACACCTGTAAAGATGTTAGCGAAGCAATGGGTATTGTTGATCAGCCAGAGCAAACTGGTGCTACCAACACCGCTGAGATGGTTCGGCAGGGCCAGTCAACAGCTGACACTATTGAGATTGACGACGATGAGGATGTTGTAGCCGCTGAGACTGATGGTGAAGACAATCGGAATGAGGCAAATGATACTCAGGAGTCCGGTTTTAACGAACGCTTCGAATATGAGCAGCTGCTCACGCTAGTGTCTGTTTCAGAGCGACTAGAGAATGCTCAGTCAAGTATCGCCTCAGAATTAGCGGAGATGCAGCGAGTACAGCGAAGGCAAGATCGACTATTGGATTCCACTCTTGACCAGATAATGAAGCCCGAGTTTCCGCTGCCAATTAGTGAGGCTCAGCGGAAATTGCTTATGACTTTGCGTGCAGCCGCTATCCTTGCCAATGGGGAGGATCTGGAACCCGCAACAGAAGATTTCTAGTCTGGGATAATTTACTTCAGCTAACAGTCTTGGATGGGATAATGTCCATCAGCTAACAGTCTTGGATGGGATAATGTCCATCAGCTAACAGTCTTGGATGGGATAATTTACTTCAGCTAACAGTCTTGGATGGGATAATGTCTATCAGCTAACAGTCTTGGATGGGATAATGTCCATCAGCTAACAGTCTTGGATGGGATAATGCCCATCAGCTAACAGTCTTGGATGGGATAATGTCCATCAGCTAACAGTCTTGGATGGGAAAGTGTCCATCAGCTAACAGTCTTGGATGGGATAATGTCCATCAGCTAACAGTCTTGGATGGGATAATGCCCATCAGCTAACAGTCTTGGATGGGAAAGTGTCCATCAGCTAACAGTCTTGGATGGGATAATGTCCATCAGCTAACAGTCTTGGATGGGATAATGCCCATCAGCTAACAGTCTTGGATGGGATAATGTCCGAGACCTAAGCTAGCACTCCCGAGTGTAAATCCCACTCGTTATCGAAGATTGTCTGGTAAATCTAAAAAAATCGGTGTAGCCTCCAGTTTAGAAAATAACTGTCGGGTTCTCATTCATCATCCAACGCGCTCTGTGGACTTTTAAATGACTAGTTTTCCTTAGCTCACAATTTTTGTAATTGAAAATCTTCAAGCGACTTTAAGAATCGTGTTTTTCGTCATGCGAAATTTGTAATTTATCTTTTATGATTATTTTCAGCTGTATCAAATAAATTATTAGTTTACTTTGTACTAATAAAAGTATTATATTAAAAAGCATTAATGTCTCATCTAGTTCTGATATTTATAAATTTAAATTAATTATATCGCTTTTAAAACTAATCAACGGTGCTATTTTCTCAATTCAGTCGTATTTCTGCAAGATTGATTGTACTGTGTGTACACTTCGAAGAGAATCTTTATTTAACCATGTTGTTAGGAATCAAAGAATCATTCAAATAGTGGTCATTTTTAATGCATTGAAGGACTTAATTAATAAATTAGTAAATCGGTGGAGGTTAAGTGAGTGGCAGAGCGGTCAACGCGTTTGCCTCTCGCGCCAAGGTTCCTGAGCTCGATTCAGCGGCGAGGCCACATTCATTTGAGGCGCATTCGCTTAGAGAAGGCTTGGGGGCTTCTCGTGTAATTTACGCCGTTGAGGGCCAACCCCCAAGGCACACTAAAAGTGTACACTGCCTGACGATGAGAAAGTCACGGCGTATGTTCACACCTGTGTGAGAGTATGTCTGCGTACAGTATCTGTGTGCGTGTGTGCTCAGGAGTCAGCGAAATGGGCAGAATTGCCTCCTCGCTGGCTGCGGGATTAGTGTCACCAAAGGATGTGCCAGTGCCCGCAGCCCTTCTGAAGGTACCTGGATAAAGATAATGTTTGTCAAGAATTGCTCAATATTATGATAACCGTGAGGTATAGATAACACTTGATGTGTAGCAATGATAGTTAAGCAATCATTCAAATGAGATTCTTAAGTAGCTAAAGCAGCTTCAATCAGTTTGAGAACGCTATTTGAACAGCCTCAATCGCGCTTCACAGCCAGTTTAGACCCAGGCCGTTGAGCGAAGTAGATCCGCAGGAACAGGGCGGTGAAGACCGCCGCCACTCCGCTCCAGGCGTGCCCGCTCAGTCTGTGCTGATAGACCAGGCAGGACACCAGGATGGCGAAGGCTTGCCTGACGGTCATGATGATGGTGAAGGTCACGGGGCCGAACCTATCGATGGTGTGAAATATGACCAGCTGGCCCAGGGTGGAGCAGAGCGACAACAGGCACAGGTGACTAGCGAATAGCGGCTGCCTGTAGGCGAAGGCCAGTGCCGCTGAGAGGGAGCCCTGCTGCAGCTGGGCAGCAACGGTTGCTAGGCAGGAAGCCAGGCTGCTTCCAGCCAGCATCTGCAGCGGGCCGGATCGGTAGCTGGCAAACAGCCGCGACTGCCAGCTGCTGGTGAAGGCGTCGAACACCAGGTAGCCGACTAGGAGCGTCGCACCGCTCAGAGGATCAGTCCAGGCGTGCTGGCTTGGTGACCAGGGCGAGTTAGTCGTTGAATCGGCCGATGATGAGTTCGACGCGCGATGCGAATCCGCCAGGTCGGGTGAAGATAGCAGAAAAAGAGCAGTACCTGGGGGATTTCGAATGCTGGGCAAAGGAAACTTTCGAATGCATATCGTAGCGAATTTAGAACCCACGGGTTACCTGTGCTAATTAGGCCGGCTGTGAAGTACTCGTCGGCGCGGTATGATTTTCTCGACACCAGCCATCCCATCAACATCACAGGTATGATCTTGGACGCTTTGGCTAGCACCTGGGTTGGAAAAGTAACGTAGACTAGGGCCTCGTACTGGCACCAGGAGCTGAGAATGTTCGACACCGAGCTGTAGACATACTCGAACGCTGGCGGGGTTCGCTTTTTATCGGCGGCAGCTTTTGCAGTCTTCTTCGCGGCTTCATCTTTCGCGAACGGCTTCAGCAGCATGAGCGGCAGTGCCAGCAGGCCGCCCAGGGCGCGATTGGCGAACACCAGGAACTGCGAGTCGCGAAATCTTTCACCATTGTAGTCGAACGTCATCATTCGCTCCTGCAGTAGGCCCCAGGTTAAATAGGCCGCTTGCAAACCGACAAAACAGATGGTCAGGTGCAGGCACCATCTTAGTGAGTGCTGCTGTTGCTGTGGTTGCGGATCTAAATGGTTCGGAAGTGACTTGTACGAGCTTTTAACTCACGGACAAGTAGAAAACAGGCTAGAAATTCTCGTAACTCACCATCAGTTGGCTGCTGCTGCTGTTGCTGCTTCTCAACGCCATTGCCATCATCGCCGTCGAGAGCCAGAGCACGAATGCAAGCTGGTAGGAGGCCCTTTGCCGGTCCCCGACTGCCGTAGTCCCAGGCTCGGACCAGACGCACCGCCAGGTACAATGGCAGCAAGGCGGTTCCGTATCCAATCAAATTGGCACTGAATCGAAACGGCCAGAAGCTGTTCCAAGTGGCAGCGGCAGCGGAAAACTCTGTCGATGCTGCGTCAGACCAGGAAAATACAGACGAAGGCGACCATTGCAGCGACAGCCAACGCCACGGAGCGGCCACAGCCGCCGCGGATGACGCGAAGGCTAGGAGTGCTCTGAGAAAAATGGTAGCTTGGTTGGTAAGAAACACTGTCAAGCTGGCAATCTTGTTTTCAAAAGATCTCAAATCCCAGACCTCCTATCACAACAATTTGAGGTTAGATGAATTTTTGAAGATGGACTGGAAGTGATTAAAAGTCACTAAACAAGAGTAATGAAAGCGTTCACAAACTCACATGGCATGAACCTGTCCCAGGCTCAGTGCTGAGATTGATGAAGTTGTTAATGCTCCAATCTGGTTGCTATTTACAGATGATACCATGGCAACTAGATGAAACAATCGATTTGTTAAACAAACTCTTTAAAATTCAGGCTATTAATGAGTTGTTAAAAGCAGCAATGACTCTCAGCTAGACTCCAATGCGCAGAATTTGAGATCAGCTGGGTACAGTCTTTTATGCCACGCGAGCCAACAAAATAGAGAAAGAGAAGAGCAGCTGCATGCGGCTGCAGCGAGTTCAGCGAACCAATGGCCATTCGTTAACAGCCAGTCAGGTCTTTCTCGCTTAGCGCCACTCGCATTGCATGGTGTGTTGCGGTTCAGCCACACGAGCAGCCTGTTCCGATCTCAATATGGGCTTCCATGCTATATAGTCCCAGATGTTATATGCGCATACAGAAAAACTTCTGTCTAACCTACATGCACACTGTGCTGCAATAGCCTCTAAACAATATACATAGGTTACTATTGTAAAGTTAACTTTTCTTTCTATGCAATGCAGCACAGGGCTTAATATATAACATGCACAGTACACTTGTTTGATATGCATACACTGCTGAGTAAACCGCTTTGTTTAAAAACGGTTTACAGTAGTATTAAATATAATAACGGTTACTTTCCTATATAATATGACTCAACTATCGAAATACGGCTTTTCCAAACGACACCAAGGACTGGAAGATTTTCTACACTACAGTCGATCATTCTAGCGTTGTAAACTGCGACAAAAGGTTTTAAATTTACAAAATTCTACGAACTGTGTGCGTGCGTGTGTGTTCCGCCAAAGTGCTAGGCACTAATCCGGAAAGAACCGGAATCAAAATCCCTTAATTGTTGCAAATTTCGGCGCATTCAGTTTTAAGGGTTCGACTGAGCTAGTGTGCACACGCGGCCTGGCCTGGAAGGGTTTGTGCTTGAAATGTACATCGATTATCTCGCTGGGGCTGGGGGGGTTGTCGTCCAGTCGGCAGTGTACATCAAGCCCGCTCCCCTTACCGCAGCAAAGCATATACGAGCGTATGTACATTCTTTTCTATGCGGGAATTCCACTATGTAAATTGTCTAGCGTACAGTGCCAAAGGCATTGGTACCATACTGCATACTGTAGGACTCTCATGCACTGTAAATATATTGCATGCCATGTAACGATGCTTGTACAAGTGCAAAATGAAAAATTTGTTTAATTACATGCACTTCTCTACTTGAACCACTACTCTACTTCTAAAACAGCTAATAAAAGCAGCTATAGTTTTGCAATCATCGCATCTAAACTAGCAATTATTAAACTGGAAAATATAAATTATAATGCTTTGCCGGACACACACAATACACAGTGTACATGTATTGTGTACACTGTGTAATACTACTTATGTTATTAATAAGTAGTATGTGTGTTTTTTAACGGTGAATAATATTTTTTGGCTCCAACTAGAGCTTTATCAAAAGTCTTTCCTTTATATACTCTACTTCTTATCCTCTCATTATGCTTCTCATTCTCCCACTCTAGGTCTTATCCTCTAATTATACTTCTTACCCTCTCACTCCACTTCTCATCCTCTTATCCACTTCTTATCCTCTCACTCCACTTCTTATCCTCTCACTCCACTTCTTATCCTCTCACTCCATTTCTTATCATCTCAGTCTACTTCTCATCCTCTTATCCACTTCTTATCCTCTCACTCCACTTCTAATCCTCTTATCCACTTCTTATCCTCTCACTCCACTTCTCATCCTCTCACTCCACTTCTCATCCTCTCACTCCACTTCTCATACTCTCACTCCACTTCTCATACTCTCACTCCACTTCTCATACTCTCACTCCACTTCTCATCCTCTCACTCCACTTCTCACCCTCTCACTCCATTTCTCTCCCTCTCACTCCACTTCTCATCCTCTCACTCCACTTATCATCCTCTCACTCCACTTGTCACCCTCTCACTCCACTTGTCACCCTCTCACTCCACTTCTCACCCCCTCACTCCACTTCTTACCCCCTCACTCCACTTCTTACCCTCTCACTCCACTTATTATCCTCTCACTCCACTTCTCATCCTCTCACTCCACTTATCATCCTCTCACTCCACTTCTCATACTCTCACTCCACTTCTCATACTCTCACTCCACTTCTCATCCTCTCACTCCACTTCTCACCCTCTCACTCCATTTCTCTCCCTCTCACTCCACTTCTCATCCTCTCACTCCACTTATCATCCTCTCACTCCACTTATCATCCTCTCACTCCACTTCTCATACTCTCACTCCACTTATCATCCTCTCACTCCACTTATCATCCTCTCACTCCACTTCTCAGCCTCTCACTCCACTTATCATCCTCTCACTCCACTTCTCATCCTCTCACTCCACTTCTCATCCTCTCACTCCACTTATCATCCTCTCACTCCACTTATCATCCTCTCACTCCACTTCTCACCCCCTCACTCCACTTCTTACCCTCTCACTCCACTTATCATCCTCTCACTCCACTTCTCATCCTCTCACTCCACTTATCATCCTCTCACTCCACTTCTCATCCTCTCACTCCACTTATCATCCTCTCACTCCACTTCTCACCCTCTCACTCCACTTCTCATCCTCTCACTCCACTTCTCATCCTCTCACTCCACTTCTCAGCCTCTCACTCCACTTATCATCCTCTCACTCCACTTCTCATCCTCTCACTCCATTTCTCACCCTCTCACTCCTCTTCTCACCCTCTCACTCCACTTATCATCCTCTCACTCCACTTCTCATCCTCTCACTCCACTTATCATCCTCTCACTCCACTTCTCACCCTCTCACTCCACTTCTCACCCTCTCACTCCACTTCTCATCCTCTCACTCCACTTCTCATCCTCTCACTCCACTTCTCATCCTCTCACTCCACTTCTCATCCTCTCACTCCACTTATCATCCTCTCACTCCACTTCTCACCCTCTCACTCCACTTATCATCCTCTCACTCCACTTATCATCCTCTCACTCCACTTCTCAGCCTCTCACTCCACTTATCATCCTCTCACTCCACTTCTCATCCTCTCACTCCACTTCTCAGCCTCTCACTCCACTTCTCAGCCTCTCACTCCACTTATCATCCTCTCACTCCACTTATCATCCTCTCACTCCACTTCTCATCCTCTCACTCCACTTATCATCCTCTCACTCCACTTCTCATCCTCTCACTCCACTTATCATCCTCTCACTCCACTTCTCACCCTCTCACTCCACTTCTCATCCTCTCACTCCACTTCTCATCCTCTCACTCCTCTTCTCACCCTCTCACTCCACTTATCATCCTCTCACTCCACTTCTCATCCTCTCACTCCACTTATCATCCTCTCACTCCACTTCTCACCCTCTCACTCCACTTCTCACCCTCTCACTCCACTTCTCATCCTCTCACTCCACTTCTCATCCTCTCACTCCACTTCTCATCCTCTCACTCCACTTCTCATCCTCTCACTCCACTTATCATCCTCTCACTCCACTTCTCACCCTCTCACTCCACTTATCATCCTCTCACTCCACTTATCATCCTCTCACTCCACTTCTCAGCCTCTCACTCCACTTATCATCCTCTCACTCCACTTCTCATCCTCTCACTCCACTTCTCAGCCTCTCACTCCACTTCTCAGCCTCTCACTCCACTTATCATCCTCTCACTCCACTTATCATCCTCTCACTCCACTTCTCATCCTCTCACTCCACTTATCATCCTCTCACTCCACTTCTCACCCTCTCACTCCACTTCTTACCCTCTCACTCCACTTCTTGCCCTCTCACTCCACTTCTTACCCTCTCACTCCACTTCTTGCCCTCTCACTTCACTTCTTACCCTCTCACTCCACTTCTTACCCTCTCACTCCACTTCTTACCCTCTCACTCCACTTCTTACTATCTCACTCCTTCTTACCCTCTCACTTCACTTCTTACCCTCTCACTCCACTTCTCATCCTCTCACTCCACTTCTCACCATCTCACTCCACTTCTCACCATCTCACTCCACTTCTCACCCTCTCACTCCACGTCTCATCCTCTCACTCCACTTCTTACCCTCTCACTCCACGTCTCATCCTCTCACTCCACTTCTTTCCCTCTCACTCCACTTCTCATACTCTCACTCCACTTCTCACCCTCTCACTCCACTTCTCACCCTCTCACTTCACTTCTTACCCTCTCACTCCACTTCTTGCCCTCTCACTCCACTTCTTACCCTCTCACTCCACTTCTTGCCCTCTCACTTCACTTCTTACCCTCTCACTCCACTTCTTACCCTCTCACTCCACTTCTTACCCTCTCACTCCACTTCTTACCATCTCACTCCTTCTTACCCTCTCACTTCACTTCTTACCCTCTCACTCCACTTCTCATCCTCTCACTCCACATCTCACCATCTCACTCCACTTCTCACCATCTCACTCCACTTCTCACCCTCTCACTCCACGTCTCATCCTCTCACTCCACTTCTTACCCTCTCACTCCACTTCTCATACTCTCACTCCACTTCTCACCCTCTCACTCCACTTCTCACCCTCTCACTCCAATTCTTATCATCTCATTCCACTTCTTATCCTCTTACTCCACTTCTCACCCTCTCACTCCACTTCTCACCCTCTCACTCCACTTATCATCCTCTCACTCCACTTCTCATCCTCTATTTATACTTCTTGCTCTCTCACTCCACTTCTCACCCTCTCACTCCACTTCTCATCCTCTCACTCCACTTCTCACCCTCTCACTCCACTTATCATCCTCTCACTCCACTTCTCATCCTCTATTTATACTTCTTGCTCTCTCACTCCACTTCTTACCCTCTCACTCCACTTCTTACCCTCTCACTCCTTCTTACCCTCTCACTCCACTTCCTACCATCTCACTCCACTTCCTACCATCTCACTCCACTTCTTACCATCTCACTCCACTTCCTACCATCTCACTCCACTTCCTACCATCTCACTCCACTTCTTACCCTCTCACTTCACTTCTTACCCTCTCACTCCAATTCTTACCCTCTCACTCCACTTCTCATCCTCTCACTCCACTTCTCATCCTCTCACTCCACTTATCATCCTCTCACTCCACTTATCATCCTCTCACTCCACTTCTCACCCCCTCACTCCACTTCTTACCCTCTCACTCCACTTATCATCCTCTCACTCCACTTCTCATCCTCTCACTCCACTTATCATCCTCTCACTCCACTTCTCATCCTCTCACTCCACTTCTCATCCTCTCACTCCATTTCTCACCCTCTCACTCCTCTTCTCACCCTCTCACTCCACTTATCATCCTCTCACTCCACTTCTCATCCTCTCACTCCACTTATCATCCTCTCACTCCACTTCTCACCCTCTCACTCCACTTCTCACCCTCTCACTCCACTTCTCATCCTCTCACTCCACTTCTCATCCTCTCACTCCACTTCTCATCCTCTCACTCCACTTCTCATCCTCTCACTCCACTTATCATCCTCTCACTCCACTTCTCACCCTCTCACTCCACTTATCATCCTCTCACTCCACTTATCATCCTCTCACTCCACTTCTCAGCCTCTCACTCCACTTATCATCCTCTCACTCCACTTCTCATCCTCTCACTCCACTTCTCAGCCTCTCACTCCACTTCTCAGCCTCTCACTCCACTTATCATCCTCTCACTCCACTTATCATCCTCTCACTCCACTTCTCATCCTCTCACTCCACTTATCATCCTCTCACTCCACTTCTCATCCTCTCACTCCACTTATCATCCTCTCACTCCACTTCTCACCCTCTCACTCCACTTCTCATACTCTCACTCCACTTCTCATACTCTCACTCCACTTCTCATACTCTCACTCCACTTCTCACCCTCTCACTCCACTTCTTTCCCTCTCACTCCACTTCTCATACTCTCACTCCACTTCTCATACTCTCACTCCACTTCTCATACTCTCACTCCACTTCTCATACTCTCACTCCACTTCTCATACTCTCACTCCACGTCTCATCCTCTCACTCCACTTCTTACCCTCTTACTCCACTTATCATCCTCTCACTCCACTTCTCACCCTCTCACTCCACTTCTCATCTTTCTAAATAAACATCTTATATTATCTTATTTATTCAGTGGTTGTGCTGCGCACATTGTATAGCCGTAAAAGAATAATATTAATAAGCATGTCACAGCATGCTTCACTTATTATGTAAGCAAACAATGAGCTCAAGTAATAGAGTGATTATATGAAAACATGAGACTGAATTGAGTTTGTCTTGCATAAGCCATGCGTTAAGAAATCAGTAGATCTAAGTGTATTCCCATGCTCACTTCCCAACTTTCGAAGTGTAGTTAAGAACTAATTTCCCCTCTCGGAATTAGATCACGATAATTTTTCTAGATGGATGATCAGTTTAGTTTGAGCACTTTTTCTAGAGCCATATACTATACTCGTACTTGTAAAGCGAATCCAAAAAATCCCCCAACTAGAAAAGGGAAGTGAGACAAATGTAAAAAACCTTTGATACGACCTTGTCAGACTATAGCAAACTCAATTTGCTGCTCATTTTCTTTTCTCTAGTCCCGTTTCTGTACTCATACTTGGCAATCTATTATTGGCATGTACTATGCTCAACTATACAAAAAGTTTTCTATATTTAATGGCTTTGAATTCATTCAAAGAATAAATAAAATAATAATATGTGATGAAGTTCTGCTTTCTAATACTGTCGCCAAATGAATGACATATAGCTTTCAGCATGCGGCTGTTTAGTGCATACCTGTCTGCACATGGCTTTGATTGATGCAGTTTTAACTGATTTGGCTAAGATTTGGTTCTAACTCGTTTGATCCCTGTATCCTGAATCTCAGTGACTGCTGATAAGATTCCTTTCTGGGGATCTGTGTATGAGCACTTTCTCCACTCTCCACTCTCTTTTCTTCCTCTCCTTTCTTTTTTCTCCCCTCTCTTTTCTCCCCTCTCCTCTCTTTTCTCTCTTCTCCCATCTCTCCTTTCTCCCCTCTCCCCTCTCTTTTCTTCCCTCTCCCCTCTCTTTTCTTCCCTCTCCCCTCTCTTTTCTTCCCTCTCCCTTCTCTTTTCTCCCCTCTCCCCTCTCTTTTCTCCCCTCTCCCTTCTCTTTTCTTCCCTCTCCCTTCTCTTTTCTTCCCTCTCCCTTCTCTTTTCTCTCTTCTCCCATCTCTCCTTTCTTCCCTCTCCCCTCTCTTTTCTTCCCTCTCCCCTCTCTTTTCTCCCCTCTCCCTTCTCTTTTCTCTCTTCTCCCATCTCTCCTTTCTTCCCTCTCCCCTCTCTTTTCTTCCCTCTCCCCTCTCTTTTCTCCCCTCTCCCCTCTCTTTTCTCCCCTCTCCCCTCTCTTTTCTCTCTTCTCCCATCTCTCCTTTCTTCCCTCTCCCCTCTCTTTTCTCCCCTCTCCCCTCTCTTTTCTTCCCTCTCCCCTCTCTTTTCTCCCCTCTCCCCTCTCTTTTCTCCCCTCTCCCCTCTCTTTTCTCCCCTCTCCCCTCTCTTTTCTCCCCTCTCCCCTCTCTTTTCTCCCCTCTCCCCTCTCTTTTCTCTCCTCTCCCCTCTCTTTTCTCCCCTCTCCCCTCTCTTTTCTCCCCTCTCCCTTCTCTTTTCTCCCCTCTCCCCTCTCTTTTCTCCCCTCTCCCCTCTCTTTTCTCCCCTCTCCCCTCTCTTTTCTCCCCTCTCCCCTCTCTTTTCTCCCCTCTCCCCTCTCTTTTCTCCCCTCTCCCCTCTCTTTTCTCCCCTCTCCCCTCTCTTTTCTCTCCTCTCCCCTCTCTTTTCTCCCCTCTCCCCTCTCTTTTCTCTCCTCTCCTCTATCTTTTCTTACATCTCCCCTTTTCTCATCCCCTATCCCTCTACCCTATCATTATCCACTCTACCCCTCTCCCCTTCCCCTTCTACCCTCTCTCCCCAATTCCCTCTCTCCGTACTGTCCACTCAACTCTCCTCTCTCCCACTGTCTCTCTCCCCATCCTCTCTTCCCGTCCACTCTTCGCTGTCCTTTATAATCTCCCCTTCCCCTTCTCTACCCTCTCTCTCATCTCTGTTTCCCTACGAAATCGGAACAAGAAATTGGCTTCTAAAAATCTGAAGCAGCGAGACTGGAAAAAGCTTTATCAAGATGTTCGGCTTCATTAATTCAGACAATATGCGATCCCCAGCTCTACTGCTCTCACAACGGAACCCTTAAGCTCCATTCTTTAGTCCAACTGACCCACGCTAAGTTGATCCTTATCGATAATTAAAAGGCCCCAATCCCCATAGAGGATTTTTCTCTAGCATCCTTCCCGCAATTGATTCGACTGGCAGCTCTTTGGGGATTTTGGAAATCCTAGAAAAATGGGATTCTGAGTCAATACTTGAGAGATAAAACGGAAGACACTAAAAATATGTTGTGGCAGAAATTAAACTTTCTCGTTTCCGTTTTTCATCTATCTTTGTCCAACTCCACTTCTAATCAACATAAATTTGAACTTCTGATCCTCTCCACCCAGTTCTCCGCTCTACTTATTCTCTACCCAATATCTGATTATCTACCCAATATCTAATTATCTACCCAATATCTGATTATCTACCCAATATCTCATTATCTACCCAGTATCTCATTATCTACCCAGTATCTCATTATCTACCCAATATCTCATTATCTACCCAATATCTCATTATCTACCCAGTATCTCATTATCTACCCAGTATCTCATTATCTACCCAATATCTCATTATCTACCCAATATCTCATTATCTACCCAATATATCATTATCTACCCAGTATCTCATTATCTACCCAATATCTCATTAACTACCCAATATCTGATTATCTACCCAATATCTCATTATCTACCCAGTATCTCATTCTCTACCCAATATCTCATTATCTACCCAATATCTCATTATCTACCCAATATCTCATTATCTACCCAGTATCTCATTCTCTACCCAATATCTCATTATCTACCCAGTATCTCATTCTCTACCCAGTATCTCATTATCTACCCAATATCTGATTATCTACCCAGTATCTCATTATCTACCCAGTGTCTCATTATCTACCCAATATCTGATTATCTACCCAATATCTCATTATCTACCCAATATCTCATTAACTACCCAATATCTGATTATCTGCCCAGTATCTCATTATCTACCCAGTATCTCATTATCTACCCAGTATCTCATTATCTACCCAGTATCTCATTATCTACCCAATATCTGATTATCTGCCCAGTATCTCATTATCTACCCAATATCTCAATAACTACCCAATATCTGATTATCTACCCAATATCTCATTATCTACCCAATATCTGATTATCTACCCAGTATCTCATTATCTACCCAATATCTCATTATCTGCCCAGTATCTCATTATCTACCCAATATCTCATTATCTACCCAATATCTGATTATCTACCCAGTATCTCATTATCTACCCAATATCTGATTATCTACCCAGTATCTCATTATCTATCCAATATCTCATTATCTACCCAGTATCTCATTATCTACCCAGTATCTCATTAACTACCCAATATCTGATTATCTACCCAGTATCTCATTATCTATCCAATATCTGATTATCTACCCAGTATCTCATTATCTACTTAATATCTCATTATCTACCCAATATCTCATTATCTACCCAATATCTGATTATCTACCCAGTATCTCATTATCTACCCAATATCTCATTCTCTACCCAATATCTCATTATCTACCCAGTATCTCATTCTCTACCCAATATCTCATTATCTACCCAATATCTCATTATCTACCCAATATCTCATTATCTACCCAGTATCTCATTCTCTACCCAATATCTCATTATCTACCCAATATCTCATTATCTACCCAGTATCTCATTATCTACCCAATATCTGATTATCTACCCAATATCTCATTATCTACCCAGTATCTCATTATCTACCCAATATCTCATTATCTACCCAATATCTGATTATCTACCCAGTATCTCATTATCTACCCAATATCTCATTCTCTACCCAATATCTCATTATCTACCCAATATCTCATTATCTACCCAGTATCTGATTATCTACCCAGTATCTCATTATCTACCCAATATCTCATTCTCTACCCAGTATCTCATTCTCTACCCAATATCTGATTATCTGCCCAGTATCTCATTATCTACCCAATATCTCATTATCTACCCAATATCTGATTATCTACCCAGTATCTCATTATCTACCCAATATCTCATTCTCTACCCAATATCTCATTATCTACCCAATATCTCATTCTCTACCCAATATCTCATTATCTACCCAATATCTCATTATCTACCCAGTATCTCATTCTCTACCCAATATCTGATTATCTACCCAGTATCTCATTATCTACCCAATATCTCATTATCTACCCAATATCTCATTATCTACCCAGTATCTCATTCTCTACCCAATATCTCATTATCTACCCAGTATCTAATTATCTACCCAGTATCTCATTATCTACCCAATATCTCATTATCTACCCAGTATCTAATTATCTACCCAGTATCTCATTATCTACCCAATATCTCATTGTCTACCCAATATGTAATTATCTACCCAGTATCTCATTATCTACCCAGTATCTCATTATCTACCCAAATCTCATTATCTACCCAGTAACTCATTCTCTACCCAATATCTCATTATCTACCCAGTATCTAATTATCTACCCAGTATCTCATTATCTACCCAATATCTCATTATCTACCCAATATGTAATTATCTACCCAGTATCTCATTCTCTACCCAATATCTCATTATCTACCCAGTATCTAATTATCTACCCAGTATCTCATTATCTACCCAATATCTCATTATCTACCCAGTATCTAATTATCTACCCAGTATCTCATTATCTACCCAATATCTCATTATCTACCCAATATGTAATTATCTACCCAGTATCTCATTATCTACCCAGTATCTCATTATCTACCCAAATCTCATTATCTACCCAGTATCTCATTCTCTACCCAATATCTCATTATCTACCCAGTATCTAATTATCTACCCAGTATCTCATTATCTACCCAATATCTCATTATCTACCCAATATGTAATTATCTACCCAGTATCTCATTATCTACCCAATATCTCATTATCTACCCAATATGTAATTATCTACCCAGTATCTCATTATCTACCCAGTATCTCATTATCTACCCAAATCTCATTTTTAATCCAAGTGAAACCAAATTGGGTTTTTTTGCTATCGAACTCTTTTTATCTCTAGAGAATTGTCTCAATCTCTATCTTAAAAAATATTTCAACCTCAACCGTACCGCGACAAGTCTCGTTAGTTATTCCATGTTCTGTTTCAATAGTCTCCAGAGACCACCTTTGATTTCGGCCAATAATTGGACTGGACTCACGATTGAGGTCAGGATGCTGAGTAGGGGAATTGCCCGAAAATGCAGCATTGATTCGCGATTAATTTGCATTTTTATTATATTGAGAGAACACCTCATAATCCCTTCGGACTGAACTTGCTGCTGCTGCTGCTGCTGCTGCTGCTCACGTGAGAATAAGGCTTAAGAACCATAATCCTAATCCAACTGGTCGATCGGCGTGAAAACTATTACGCTCGTATAACTATTTCCTTGTATTGTTCTTAGCTTCTCTATATTTCTTTGAGATTGATTTTCCTACAGATATCAATCTGCAAGAAGACAGTTTTCTGTGATTTTATCTTTTATCTTTTATAGATTCTTCTATTTCGATTGATTCTTCTATTTCGACAGATTCTTCTATTTCGACTGATTCTTCTATTTCGACTGATTCTTCTATTTCGACTGATTCTTCTATTTCGACAGATTCTTCTATTTCGACAGATTCTTTTGTTTCGACTGATTCTTCTATTTCGACAGATTCTTTTGTTTCGACTGATTCTTCTGTTTCGACAGATTCTTCTATTTCGACAGATTCTTCTATTTCGACAGATTCTTCTATTTCGACTGATTCTTCTATTTCGACTGATTCTTCTATTTCGACTGATTCTTCTATTTCGACTGATTCTTCTATTTCGACGGATTCTTTTGTTTCGACTGATTCTTCTATTTCGACAGATTCTTTTGTTTCGACTGATTCTTCTGTTTCGACAGATTCTTCTGCTTCGACAGATTCTGCTATTTCGACTGATTCTTCTATTTCGACAGATTCTTCTATTTCGATTGATTCTTCTATTTCGACAGATTCTTCTATTTCGATTGATTCTTCTATTTCGACAGATTCTTCTATTTCGACAGATTCTTCTATTTCGACAGATTCTTCTATTTCGACTGATTCTTCTATTTCGACTGATTCTTCTATTTCGACAGATTCTTCTATTTCGACAGATTCTTTTGTTTCGACTGATTCTTCTATTTCGACAGATTCTTTTGTTTCGACTGATTCTTCTGTTTCGATTGATTCTTCTGCTTCGACAGATTCTGCTATTTCGACTGATTCTTCTATTTCGACAGATTCTTCTATTTCGATTGATTCTTCTATTTCGACTGATTCTTCTGCTTCGACAGATTCTGCTATTTCGACAGATTCTTCTATTTCGACAGATTCTTCTATTTCGACAGATTCTTCTATTTCGACAGATTCTTCTATTTCGACAGATTCTTCTATTTCGACTGATTCTTCTATTTCGACTGATTCTTCTATTTCGACAGATTCTTCTATTTCGACAGATTCTTTTGTTTCGACTGATTCTTCTATTTCGACAGATTTTTCTATTTAGACAGATTCTTCTATTTCGACAGATTCTTCTATTTAGACAGATTCTTCTATTTAGACAGATTCTTCTATTTCGACAGATTCTTCTATTTAGACAGATTCTTCTATTTCGACAGATTCTTTTGTTTCGACTGATTCTTCTATTTCGTCAGATTCTTCTATTTCGACAGATTCTTCTATTTAGACAGATTCTTCTATTTCGACAGATTCTTTTGTTTCGACTGATTCTGCTATTTCGACAGATTCTTCTGTTTCGACAGATTCTTCTATTTCGACTGATTCTTCTATTTCGACTGATTCTTCTATTTCGACAGATTCTTCTATTTCGACAGATTCTTCTATTTCGACAGATTCTTCTATTTCGACTGATTCTTCTATTTCGACAGATTTTTCTATTTAGACAGATTCTTCTATTTCGACAGATTCTTCTATTTAGACAGATTCTTCTATTTAGACAGATTCTTCTATTTCGACAGATTCTTCTATTTAGACAGATTCTTCTATTTCGACAGATTCTTTTGTTTCGACTGATTCTTCTATTTCGACAGATTCTTCTATTTCGACAGATTCTTCTATTTAGACAGATTCTTCTATTTCGACAGATTCTTTTGTTTCGACAGATTCTGCTATTTAGACTGATTCTGCTATTTCGACAGATTCTTCTGTTTCGACTGATTCTGCTTTTTCGACAGATTCTTCTATTTCGACAGATTCTTCTATTTCGACTGATTCTGTGATTTCGACTGATTCTGTGATTTCGACAGGTAATTTTACTGACAGCTACTGTCACTTTCGACAGCATCTCGAATTTTGTCAAAGGATCTGAATTTTTACAACAATCATTTTAGACAGCTTTCTGATGTGAGCAAGCTTTTTTTCCAAAGCCAAACGAACTCTGTGATTTGCAAGTAATTTAAGTTGTATTTTGTCTCTGGTCAAGTCAATGATTTGTGCATTCTGGGTCAGCTTGTTTGGATGGACGAACATTCTCGTTAGATGAGAAATTTCCAAGAAATAGAAGAAACTTGATATATGATTTAATTAAAAACTTGACACTGCACGACCCCTCCAGCACCTTTCTTGACTTAGTTTCACATTTCTAAGCAGTGTTAGTCCTCCAGCTCCCTCTCTACAATTTTAGTTACTTACTTCTCTCCTCCCTCTCCTCCATCTCCTCCCTCTCCTCCCTCTCCTCCCTCTCCTCCCTCTCCTCCCTCTCCTCCCTCTCCTCCCTCTCCTCCCTCTCCTCCCTCTCCTCCCTCTCCTCCCTCTCCTCCATCTCCTCCATCTCCTCCCTCTCCTCCATCTCCTCCCTCTCCTCCCTCTCCTCCCTCTCCTCCATCTCCTCCCTCTCCTCCCTCTCCTCCCTCTCCTCCCTCTCCTCTCTCTCCTCCCTCTCCTCCATCTCCTCCATCTCCTCCCTCTCCTCCCTCTCCTCCATCTCCTCCATCTCCTCCCTCTCCTCCATCTCCTCCCTCTCCTCCATCTCCTCCATCTCCTCCATCTCCTCCATCTCCTCCATCTCCTCCCTCTCCTCCCTCTCCTCCATCTCCTCCATCTCCTCCCTCTCCTCCATCTCCTCCCTCTCCTCCATCTCCTCCATCTCCTCCATCTCCTCCCTCTCCTCCATCTCCTCCCTCTCCTCCATCTCCTCCATCTCCTCCCTCTCCTCCCTCTCCTCCCTCTCCTCCCTCTCCTCCCTCTCCTCCCTCTCCTCCATCTCCTCCCTCTCCTCCCTCTCCTCCCTCTCCTCCATCTCCTCCCTCTCCTCCCTCTCCTCCCTCTCCTCTCTCTCCTCCCTCTCCTCCATCTCCTTCCTCTCCTCTATGTCGTTCCTCTTCTCCTCTTTCGAAAAATTAACAAATTTGGTTTAAAAAACGCCACAGAAGGGCAAATGTAAGTCTGTCAGACGTAAGAGTAATTGTACTTGTTACTCGTAACATTACATTCTAATTTATCTATATCTATCTACATATATCTGGCGCGCACTGTATATTTGTCGTAAAAAATCTGCAATTACAACCTGAATCCCGCACGATTGGGAGGCAAATTAGTTAGTTTAATTCAATTTCCTTCTATTAATTACAGTTTTTCTTTGAGAACAGACTCAAAGATCAGCTCAGCTAGGAAGGCCTTGCGCCTCAGTTTCAGTCTCGCCAGCAGCCAGCGAAGACACCACCGACACTAGCGACTGGCAGTCGTCTGGTTGCTCTTTCCCGCCGACTCCGGTCGGTACCTCAGTCTCCAGTGGAGCTTCCACGGTGAGGCAACCGCCAGGCTCCAGGGTTGCCACAGTCGCCGATGGTCGCACAGCCTCCGGCAGGTCGTAATCGCGTTGAAATTCTCGACAACAACTGCTGCGACCTTCGCGTGTCTCCTGGTGCCTGGCGGAGACTTTAACCCGGTAGCAGCCGACCAACACTCGGACCTCGTCAGGCCGGTAGAAAGGCCCCAACTGCACCTGCAGGCGAACCAATCTCCGGCCGGCGTCAACCAATTGTGGCGCTTCGGCTGGCGATGCTAAACTGCTGGCGCCGCAGCACCGATGCTGCTGGCCCCCGATGCTGTCCGGCGCTCGCAACGGCGCCACCACAATGAGGACACTGTCTGAAGTGACGCAAGCGGTCAACTGGTCGATCAGACAATTGCTGGGCAAGTTGACGCTGCGGACGAGCTGACGAAAACCGCTGGGACATTCGCGATTCGCTCGAACCGTCAGCCGGTGATCATTGACCCCGACTTCAACCTGGCGAATTTCGAAGCCTTGCACCTCGAAGCGCACCTGAAATCTCAGCCGGCCGTCGCAGCCTCTCATTGTGCGCGTCTGCAACTCGTCGAAGGTGTGCGCGTCCATCAGCGCCGCGGCTCGCTCCCGCTGCTTCGGGTGCGCCTGGGCCGTGAAGAACTGCTCCCGCATCAGGCGCACCTCGTCCTCCCAGCGTCGCCGACTGTCGTCCAGCTTCCTGGAGGTCTCGTCGTACCAGGCCTTCTCGTGGCGCAGGTGATTGCGTTTGAGAAAGTCCTCCGTCGACTTGTCCAGCTCAGACATGACCTCGGCGTAGGTTCGTGGCTCCGGCGCGATCTTCAACAGTCGCTGACCGTCCGACGCCTGCTGCTTCTCCGCAACGCTGCTGCAGCGGCTGCTGCCACTTTGACTCGCCGAGTTGGATGCGGACATTGTGACGGGATTTTCTACTAGGTCAGGATTCTTTCTTGAGAATTCAAATATCGTCCTAACCGAGGCGCTGGCTCTCTCAACTGTCTTCTCCTTTTTACTTTCTAAAACTCGATCTCGCCATTCGCTAGGCTTGGCCACATTTTGGGGTGGACGCTTTAGGGAAGAAAATCCATGGGATCTTCTGGATGGACGACTATAGGCTCGAGGCACTTTGTACTTGTGCGGGTGACCCGGCCTTCTATCCGCCTCACTCACTCTCACTCGCAGCTCTCTAGATCACTCTCTTCTACTCTTTCTCTTGCCGCCTGGCAACTCGAGATTACCACGAAGCTGCTGCTGTTGCTGCTGCCAAATTAGCGAATGCTTATTCGGATTTCTCTCTTTTTTAATCCAGCTTCGGTGTCAAGATGAGCTAGTTTATGTTAATAGTGGAAGTAGGCAGGACTGCAAATCGCAGATTCTTCTTTACTAGATATTATTGATTCTTGATGCGAACAGAAATTCACAAATGTGCACGAAATAACACAATCTAACTTTTTCAAATGCAACAATTTAAATAAAACTTGCTTTTAAATAGTGAACTTAGTTTATTTTAAACTCGTGTCATTGTAGATCTAGAAATTTACCTACTCATCTTTTTATTTTTGCTTTTAGATCTAGAAAGCTTACTCGAGTGAGGTTGTAGCCTAGTGGTTAGAGCGTCGGACTCACGACTTGATGGTCGGGGGTTCGATTCCCGACTCCACTGGAACTATTTATGTCCTTTAGCAAGACACTTAACTGTGCATTGCTTCAGTTCACCCAGCTGTTAAACGGGTACCAGCATCAGCTGGGGTAATTGAAGGTGGGTGTGGCGTCCTCCCCAGTCCATGGACTGAACAGCCGTACGCGGCCTTCAAGTGCGCCGCGCAATAGCTGCGGCTGTGCTGTCGGCTGCACATCTGGCCCAATCGGGGCATGTGCAATTAATTATAATTATAATTATTCTACATCTAGATAATTTCCTACTTATCTAGGTAATTTGTCTTTCTATAGATCTAGATAATTACCTAGTTATTACGGCCATGTGTCTCTAGACTTCTGTATTCCTCATGCTTCATTATGGCGAAGAAATGTAATAATTCAGGTAATCTGGCATCACCTGTTTTGCCTTCTATTTCATCTTTAGTCGGCTTATCTTTGTACGATGGTTCTTTTTAGATCCCAACTGCAACTACAGATTAAAAGTAAGTTGTTGCTGCCGCTGCCGCTGCTGCTGCTGAATCACAAGTTTCTCTCTCTTGTGCAGCCAATTTTCTTTCCGCATGCGTGCCTGAAGAATTTTTCTCCCATAGTTTCTTATGTCAGCTGCTGCTGCTGTTATTGATTGGGTCCACAGGTTTGCCAAAAATATGCATATAATATAGCTTTTCTAGGAATTCTACAGCTTGAACAGACAGACAGACAGACAGACAGACAGACAGACAGACAGACAGACAGACAGACAAACAGACTGGGCGATTCAGGACAGCGAAAAGTGCAATCAGACTAGCAAAGCTTGGTCCTTCTAGAAGTTCATTTTGTCAATTTTTGTCGGCTCGCCGACGAGAAACCCAGCAAGATGGCATCCAAAATTTTCCCCATCTAGTGGAAGACACACCAGAGCTGCAAGTTTGCACTGAACAACAAGTGGCCTTCTATAGATAATCTCATAGAAAATATGTAAAAGCTATTTGGCGAGGCCAAGGGTACGTATAGGGCCTCTTAATCATGGCAGAAGCAATCACTGCAAGAGAGACTGTACTTTGTACATTATGATGCACTTTGATGTACTTCGTACAGAGTTTGTAGCCTAGTGGTTAGGGCGTTGGACTCACGACTTTAAGGTCGGGGGTTCGATTCGCGATATCCACTGAAACACTTTGTGTCCTTTAGCAAGGCACCTAACTCTGCATTGCTTCAGTTCACCATTAGCTGTTAAATGGGTACCAGCATTAGCTGGGATAATTGAAGGTGGGTGTGGCGTCCCCCCAGTCCATGGACTAACTTTCTTTTTATCTCGTATATAAAAAACTTTTCCTCATAATATTATTTTCTGCCGTGCATTTTGTCGGAAATTTTTTTTCGATACATATCGGCGAGTCCTAGCAATTAAACTTTGGAGCTGGCATGTGAGCTATTCGGAGTGTCCTGTCTAGAACACAGAAACTTGTAAAAACATTTTATTATGATCCCTAAATTTTTTTTCCTCGGAAATTGTTCTAAACGGTTTAATTATCAGCAAACATACTGCACTTGTTTGAACTGTCAGTAGTATCAAGCGTGCGAATTGTTAAACTTTATCTTTACAGTTTAAATATAGAATAAGAATCATGAAATTCCTTCTGAAAATGCAATTTAGAACTGATAAATTTGATACGAATTTATATAAACAGATGCATTTTAAATGTTTCGAATAGATTCGAATGGAAATGATAAGTTTTTTGCATTGTCGATGAGTTTTAGACTACCTTGACAGAATTAGTTTAATCTACCGTTTAAGAAAGCGTTGATACTAAAACTGTGGATAGCGTTCAGTCGAATGTTAAGTGTGTCAATTTTACTAACAGTTTTGGATCGGAATTAATTCACGTTTAATATAATATGAATGTGAAGCAAAAAAAACCACTAACTTCGAGACAAAAATTCAGAGGGGGTACTCGGATTTGAACCAAGGACCTCTCGATCTGCAGTCGAATGCTCTACCACTGAGCTATACCCCCGTAAGGTAAGTCAAGAGTTTACAGTAATTTTATTCATGAGTTTTTCGTATTTGATCCATCCTACTAACAGTAGAATAATTAGAGAACAAAGCTGTTCATACTTTTACCACATTTAAAATCGATTTAAACCCATTGCTTGTTCGACGCAGCAGGCACTCGACATTCGATCCGATAAGCGCCCGAACAGAACAATATAGGGCAGCTAGGTTTTGCACTGAATTTGCGACTGTACATTGATGGCATTTCCGACAATGCCTACAAATTGCCTGGCCCTAAGCTTTTAGCTGTCAGAATAATTATCACGTTCCAGCAGTTCCTGCAGATAAATCTAGAAGCCTACCTGAGGGCATTATCCACAGAATTCACACATCACAGACGTCAATGGACATGACCTTTCCCGCTCTTTAATTTCCCCTAGGAGAAGACTAGGGAGAGAAAGTTTTAGGAGAATTGTTTGAAGTGAGCGATTACAAAGCACCGATAAGGACACCACATGCCAAAGAAGCAACATTTGATTGGCTAACAAATTGGCAAAGGATTGACACCCTCCGATAGAATCAGGAGGAAAATTAAAGACTGAAAGTGCAGAACAGAAAACGTAAAACTTATGTCTACCTAGTCTAGAAAATAAACTCCCCAATCTCACAGATTCTATTGCCCAATCTCACAGATTCTATTCTCCAATCTCACAGATTCTATTCCCCAATCTCAGATTCAATTCCCCAATCTCTCAGATTCTATTCCCCAATCTCACAGATTCTATTCTCCAATCTCACAGATTCTATTCTCCAATCTCACAGATTCTATTCCCCAATCTCACAGATTCTATTCTCCAATGTCACAGATTCTATTCTCCAATCACAGATTCTATTCCCCAATCACAGATTCTATTCCCCAATCACAGATTCTATTCTCCGATGTCACAGATTCTATTCCCCAATCTCACAGATTCTATTCCCCAATCTCACAGATTCTATTCTCCAATCTCTCAGATTCTATTCCCCAATCTCACAGATTCTATTCCCCAATCTCACAGATTCTATTCTCCAATCACAGATTCTATTCCCCAATCTCACAGATTCTATTCCCCAATCTCATATTGTTGCAGGAAAGCCGTAACCGCAATGTGAGTGCATTATTTCTCTAAATAAAAATGCGTAACAGCTCATAACTCATTGCTCTCATGGCTGTATGCTCAAATTGTTCTCCCTTCCTGTTCACCCTTGAGCAGCTGATGACTCATACGCCTTTATCGAGTGACATTGCAGTGCGCGTGCATTTACTATGAGCTCAACTGGAACAGAGCAGCTCACAACGCGGTACAGCCTACCCTACCACCACCCGTACTCTGAAGACAATATGCATTTTCTTTCTAACTAATGGCTTAACTGTCACGCACTCACACATTGCAGAGCTGTACATGTAAATGCAAGGAATTTATTTATAGAGAAGAGACACAATGCATGAGCACATGCGCTCTACAACACTGACGCCCACGTATTTTTTAGTCTGAAAACATTGCTAGCAGATGTGTTGCTAAGGCATTTTTTTTAGATTTTTTCTATGCTAGTTAGTTACTATGCACAATTTGCCCCGTCTGTAATTACTTGCCTGTCAATCAATTCCGCCAATTCGCTAAGATTTGTTAAAATTGTTAATAGACAATCTCTCCCGTGTCTAATCTCTCCCGTGTCTAATCTCTCCCGTGTCTAATCTCTCCCGTGTCTAATCTCTCCCGTGTCTAATCTCTCCCGTGTCTAATCTCTCCCGTGTCTAATCTCTCCCGTGTCTAATCTCTCCCGTGTCTAATCTCTCCCGTGTCTAATCTCTCCCGTGTCTAATCTCTCCCCTATCTCTTATTTATACAGTCAATGCGGCCCGCTGTCGTCTTTTAGGTTCTCTCTTTGGCCCGCCAGCAAAAAGAAGTTTGCCTACCCCTGATTTAAATCATGATTTGTTATGTACTCTTCAATTGTCCTTGATTGCGGCATGAAAGTTAGACAAACACAGCATTTTAACTGCTTCTCCGATATGTTAAACTCGTTAGAAAACCTTTCTTACCCTCTATATCCCATATCCGATCTCCTCTCACTCTCTCCCCTCTACCACTCTCCTCTTCCTCTCTCCTCTCTCCCTCTCTCTGCTCTTTAATCTCTCATAATCACAAAAATTTAAGCTGTAGCCTAATGCAAAACTTAGATAATTTCCTCAATAAGATCGAAAAACAAATATTTTGATCTCAACGTAGTTACTCTCATATGGTAAGCCATAATGTAGTTTAAATTTTTTTCATCTATTGCGACCCCACCATGCAGCTACTAAACCACATATTTTGAACAGTATATTTCATCTTGGAGCTTACTGCAAGGGATTATATATGAGGATGCCACACCCAAAAGTATAGCAATCTTTATCAGCTTGTATACTGATAAAAAAGTCGACTAACTGAACCGTGGTTTAGTTTCGCTAATGCCTATGGAGTTACTATCGAGGCATTGCAAATAACAAAATTATTTTGTAAATAAATCTACGTTTACTGTACGTATGTACGATGCTTTGTTATATAGTAAAATAATTTGGCTACGCATTTTGAAATTTATGTCGTGTCCAGAAACAGGATTTGATATATAATCTTTTAATTTTTAACTGCTACATATAGTTATAACTATAAACCTAATTACCCATTCGGGCCGGTCGGAAATCTGTATTTCATGGCTTCACTTCTACGGTTGCTTTTCGACACTTGGCTACAAAAATACTCCTTTGTAAATTGAATTGCTCGAACTAATTAGTAGTAATTGTTGTAACACTTGTAAGCATTCGCTTCACAAAACGAACCCTTGAAGGCCAATGAAACAATAAATGTTCATTTCACTTTCGATAAATCAACATGTACATGCTTCAACAAACGAGAAAAATATATTGACTAGTTAGAAGTTAATATAAGGTCGTTTCTGATAATAATTAGTGGGTCTTCCACTAGACAAAAATGGTTTGTTATAAATGCGATTCAAAATAATAAAAAAACTCGAGGAATACTTAGAGGGTTCTTCCACTAGACAAAAATGGTTTGTTAAAAATGTGATTCAAAACAAGAAAATTATCGAGAAGTCTTTAATCTTGCCAGAATTCAATTATTACTAGGTTTTCATAATCAATCAGTTTATAATTTATTTATTTTCAGTCGCAATAAACAAGTCACACTTTCAACATAAACTATAGAACATGTTCTAAAATACGGTGACAAAGAAATTAAATCGTTAAGACAACGTGATAAAAAAACTATTTACTGTTGCATAGAGCTAGGTTTCGGTTCAGCCTATGGATCGACAATTACAAAGCAGAGAAATATTTTTAGTAGCTTTAAAAAGCACAGAAAAGCTAATAAAGAAATGTTGTGTTTAATTATTTAAAAGCCTTTAGTTGTGTACATGTAGAAACTAATGAATAATAACAAGTTTCACAATATATTCTCATTTTATGAACTAAAGCAATAATTTTACGTACATAAATGATAATGAAAGAACAATTGTTACAGATTGGACTAAAAGAGTACAAGCAAATGGACCTAGATTTATTTGTTTAAGTAAAGAAGAAAGCTAATGAAATATACAGATATTGCACCTAATCAGGTGCCCAAGGCTTAAAGCGAGAGTCAAGCGAGTGTTTTGGTAGATGAAATAGATCAAGTGTAGCATAATTTTTGATGCAACGATCCCACATATAAATAATAAGGATAAAGGAAAAATCGTAATGTCGCATTCGTTACTTGGTCAGAAAAATGCCAATTGAATCGCTATAAAGTCAAATCACGAGTACGTTAACTACTCGCAGCTTAATAACAGGTACGATTATGAAATATAATTAACAATAAATTATGAACATCTCGACTATAAGAAATAATAGAAAACAGTGTTTCTTTGCCAACTCAGAAGGATTTTACAATTGTGTCGCAATGTTCACACCTGGCTGCATAAGCCGTCAACGTGATCGGCTAATTCAGCAATAGGAGGAGCTGGCAGTGAGCTGTAGGAGCCTCGATAAGTGTGCTCAACCAAGCCACCGCTGCTCATTTTAGATGCCGCCTGACGACCTAAGCTGTTGTAGGGACTCTTACTCAGCAGAATATCCGGCTGCTGCTGCTGCTGCTGCTGCTGCTGAAATTCGGGCGCCTCGTGGTGAGTGTACAGTGCGGAGGTGCCGTACGGATCGAAGTCGCCAATTCCGCCGCCCAGTCGACCGTAGATGTCGCTATGGCTGTTGCTATGGCCAACGATTTCCTGAAGCTCCTGTCTGGTGTAGTATTCCCTCTCGGGCACCATCTGCTGATGATGGTGCGGCGGTAGCGGCGGCGCCTGCTGCTGCTGATGCTGGTTAAACAGCGAGCCGAACATCTGGTAGTCGTCGTAGTTACTCTGACGACTCGGTGCCCTGTTCGGCATCTGCTGCTGCTGCTGCTGCTGCAGCTGATGGGGCTTGTTGACCCTGGCATAGGGATCATCGATTGAAGACATCTGGATGCCCGCCGCCAACCTGCTGGAATCGATGCCGCTGTCAGACGACGACGCGTTTGGCGAGCCGGGTATAGCTTCGTGCACCGTGTCCTTGAAGGTCACGCGGTTGCCACCGATTGTGGAGGCCATCGGGCCGCCGACAATGCCGCTGACGACGCTGCCACCGCCGCGACGCGATGCCGTGGACGCGTTTCGCCGAAGGCTGCCGCCGCCGCTGAACTGGGAGGCGCTGCTCTGGGTTGAGCTGCGGCGCATCTGCTGGTACTTGACGAGGCCGCTGGGCTGCTGTCGCTCCAAGGTACTGCCGCCTCCGCCGCCGACCAGGCCGACTGTGTACGAGTTTTCGCTAGCAATGTCCACCTGCTCGGAGATCGTTGGGATCATAGAAATGGCTTCGCCGTTGCTTCTGGACTGCAGGTACATGTACTGGTTGCTGCCACTGCGTTTCATGCTGCCGAAGTCCGAGTCGGATCGCTGCTGCTGCTGCCGCTGCTGCTGCTGCTGCTGTTGGTGAATCTTGCCGGGAAATTCCAGCTCTAGTCGAATGTTGAATTTCCAATTGGCTTTGAAGCCCAGAAGGAACCAGACACCGATCCACAGGCACAGGTAGATACCGCCTGACACCACAGCTGCAAGCATGGCGGGCTGCTGGTGGGTCCGATACAGGCCAATCCAGTCCCACAGCACCGGCGCCTTGCACAGCACGGCAATAACCATCAGCAGGATGCCGGCTAGGTGCGGAGCGTAGTTCAACCAGCAGGGCGTCTCGTCGCTGTAGCTGCTGATTGAGCGGTCGCTGACACTCGAGGCGGCCTCAAGCTGCAGGTAGTGTCGGTACTTGCGCAGGTTGGCCAACATCTGGGCGTAGCCAAACTCGAAGAAGGCGATGTTAGCGATCATTAGCAGCAGGTCGCCGATTGAGTGAAGCGCAATGATAGCCGGCGGCAGGAGGTTCACGTGGGCCACGGCGCCATTTGACATTGACGCTTTGAATAGGACGGAGGTGGCTTCGTAGGATAGGACAATGTGCAGGCCGCAAGCGCACAGAATCACGGAGAAGATGAAGGCGAAGACCCGGTTGGAGAACCAGAAGGTTGACGGGTAGCGAACCAGCAGGATGGCCAGCGCCAGCATGAGGTTGAACACCTCCGGGCAGACTGAGTTGGTTGCCGAGGCCCTCGGACGATAAATGAAGTCCAAGTTGGTGCGCCAGACTTCCTCTGCGATGGGTTAGAAAATGGGAGCGATGATAATTCTGGTGCGTACTTTAATAAGTATAATTTGTTAATTACAAATATTAACAATATTGGGCCAGATTGGGCCAGATGAGCAGCCGACAGCACAGCCGCAGCCGCAGCCGGCGTGTGTGTACGGGCAGCGTGTACGGCTGTTCAGTCCATGGACTGGGGGTACGGCACACCCAACCCTCAATTAACCCAGCTGATGCTGGTACCCATTTAACAGCTGGGTGAACTGAAGCAATGCAGCTGTGCATTTCTAGCCAAAGTCTTTGTTGCCATGCAGTTAATATCAGTTTGCCGGATCGCAAATGGCAACCGTTGAGGTATACGCTTTTTCGCGGAGGATAAAAATTTGAAAAATCCCAAAGCAGCCTGACCTCCGATCTAGACCTGTTTTCCAGCTGTTACCCCGGGGTTAGTCAGTAAGCTGCGTGACGAATTCCGACCCGCTAGCAACATTTGTTATAATGCACCCGATGACTAATTTACGCTTTTTTTAGCAACGGCTCCGACTGTGTGGATTTTCATACACGATTGCCATTTCGCAAGCGCGGCTTGTAGCAAACAATAACACAATGAGCAGACGGTCAAATTGCGACTCATTTGTGCTGGACTGTATATCCCCTCATTAGATTAGTTATACGATTCTCTTTGTTATAATGATAGGGGCTATTTTTACGGTGTTAAATTCGTCTTTTTTCTTCTAGACCAAAACGAGAGACACAATTTTCAGACATTATTTTCTGACGAAACGGAAAAACTATTTCTAAATATCTGAAATTATTAAGAGGAGCGGATGTAAGAGCCGGTTCCGAAGAGGGGCGGATTCTACGGAGGGGCGGATTCTGAAGAGGAGCGGATTCTGAAGAGGAGCGGATTCTGAAGAGGAGCGGATTCTGAAGTGGAGCGGATTCTGAAGAGGAGCGGATTCTGAAGAGGAGCGGATTCTGAAGTGGAGCGGATTCTGAAGTGGAGCGGGTTCTGAAGTGGAGCGGATTCTGAAGTGGAGCGGATTCTGAAGTGGAGCGGGTTCTGAAGTGGAGCGGGTTCTGAAGTGGAGCGGGTTCTGAAGTGGAGCGGATTCTGAAGTGGAGCGGATTCTGAAGTGGAGCGGGTTCTGAAGTGGAGCGGATTCTGAAGTGGAGCGGGTTCTGAAGTGGAGCGGGTTCTGAAGTGGAGCGGGTTCTGAAGTGGAGCGGATTCTGAAGTGGAGCGGATTCTGAAGTGGAGCGGGTTCTGAAGTGGAGCGGATTCTGAAGTGGAGCGGATTCTGAAGTGGAGCGGATTCTGAAGTGGAGCGGATTCTGAAGTGGAGCGGGTTCTGAAGTGGAGCGGATTCTAAAGAGGGGCGGATTCTGAAGAGGAGCGGATTCTGAAGTGGTGCGGATTCTGAAGAGGAGCGGATTCTAAGGAGGGGCGGATTCCGAAGTGGTGCGGATTCTGAAGAGGAGCGGATTCTGAAGAGGAGCGGATTCTAAGGAGGGGCGGATTCCGAAGTGGTGCAGATTCTGAAGAGGAGCGGATTCTAACGAGGGGCGGATATTACAGACGGAGAATTGTGGGATTTTTTAAGCGTGTTAAGAATGCAGATTTCCTTTGTTGCTAAGCTATAGGCTGTTTCTCCAAAAAATTGTTAAGCAAAGCCCAACGACGAGAAACCTACCACATTGTCCTCGTAAGGGCAATAAAAGCAAGCTTTTACGAAATATGAGACTTAGCTAACTCTAGATAGTCAAAGCTTCATCAAATTTATGCCTGAATCTCCTTATTGTACGAGCATACTATTAAACATATTCTTTAAGGTTTTGATTTTTTTAAGGCGCGCTATCTGTGAACGGAATGCCTTCACACAACAACTGCTATAAAACTGGTCGTAAACTACATCCTTTGTATGCTTTGAAGGTTTAGTTAGACTAGACGCCCTTCATATTTGGTAGCCTTGGCCTTGGTTGATTCATAAAACATCTAGGCCCTTTAATAACATCCTCATTGTCCATGGACCCTGGATCTCGCAAGAACTAGAAGATTTTTCTTTCACAAACAATAAAAACTAAGGAAACAAACTTAACGAACAAAAAACATGGTGACATGGTTGCTTTGTAATTAATTTCTAGCTTTGAACTTTGAAATCGTCCAAGACAAGCATTGGCTTCCAGTCTTCGAGTAAGAATCAGCAACAGCAGCAGCAGCAGCAGCAGCAGAAGCAGCAGCAGCAGCAGGTGGATCATTAATTTACGAACCCCTTTCGTTCGCAAATAATAAAGAAAGCTTAATTAGTAACTACCCCTGGCTACAATTTGTTACTAACGAGTTTTTTGTTATACTATATGCTGCATTAGGCGCTAGTTTAAATCCTTAATTATATGTTTAAAGCGTGCGTCATAATTTTGTCTGTATATATATATCACTTTACTAGTAGTATTTCATGCGTCATTACGCTTTTAGGGGCCTAAAGAATTTGTCTAAGGTTATCGAGTATGGCATAGCTGCATGCATGCCTACCTGTAGCTTTATCTGAATATATAGTTTATTTGCGACCTGGGCTAGAGGTCGTCTAAATAGCCAATGGTAAAACTAGAAGATTCTTTTTAAGCGAGTTACCTAATGATTATCTCATGACCTCCTGTTCGATAGAGCCAATCTAAATATTAGCAAGCTAATGCAAGCTGAACTTACAAAATAGAGCCTTTTAGTTAGGCGGGGGCGGATTCTTAGGACGGGCGGGTAGAGGGGCGGATTCTAAGGAGGAGCGGATTCTAAGGAGGGGCGGATTCTAAGGAGGAGCGGATTCTAAGGAGGAGCGGGTTCTAAGGAGGGGCGGATTCTAAGGAGGAGCGGATTCTAAGGAGGGGCGGATTCTAAGGAGGGGCGGATTCTAAGGAGGAGCGGATTCTAAGGAGGAGCGGGTTTAAGGAGGGGCGGATTCTAAGGAGGAGCGGATTCTAAGGAGGGGCGGATTCTAAGGAGGAGCGGATTCTAAGGAGGAGCGGATTCTAAGGAGGGGCGGATTCTAAGGAGGAGCGGATTCTAAGGAGGGGCGGATTCTAAGGAGGGGCGGATTCTAAGGAGGAGCGGGTTTAAGGAGGGGCGGATTCTAAGGAGGGGCGGATTCTAAGGAGGAGCGGGTTTAAGGAGGGGCGGATTCTAAGGAGGAGCGGATTCTAAGGAGGGGCGGATTCTAAGGAGGAGCGGATTCTAAGGAGGAGCGGATTCTAAGGAGGGGCGGATTCTAAGGAGGAGCGGATTCTAAGGAGGGGCGGATTCTAAGGAGGAGCGGGTTCTAAGGAGGAGCGGATTCAAAGTTTGGCGGGTTCTAAGTAGGGCCGGATTCAAAGTTTGGCGGATTCTAAGGAGGGGCGGATTCTAAGGAGGAGCGGATTCTAAGGAGGAGCGGATTCTAAGAAGGGGCGGATTCTAAGGTGGAGCGGATTCTTTGGAGAGCGGATTCTTGAGAGGGGCCGATTATAAGGAGGGGCGAATTTCACTGAAGGGAGCGGATTTCACATGAAGGGAGCGGATTTTATATGAAGGGAGCGGATTTCAAATGAAGGGCACGGATTTCACATGAAGGGAGCGGATTTCACATGAAGGGAGCGGATTTTATAAGAAGGGAGCGGATTTCACATGAAGGGAGCGGATTTTACATGAAGGGAGCGGATTTCACATGAAGGGAGCGGATTTTACATGAAGGGAGCGGATTTCACATGAAGGGAGCGGATTTTACATGAAGGGAGCGGATTTAAAATGAAGGGAGCGGAGTAAAGGCTACTCACCGACGGGTCGCTTAGCATAGTGAATCTCGGCTGCTTCCAGCACTGGCATCGGAATCAGCAGGCAGAAGGCCATCAGGACGTGCAGTACGCAGGTGTACGGCATAAAATGCCGCCTCAACCGTCTCATACAGGTGCCAATCGTGGCTTGCTGCTGGCCGGATGCGACACCGCCAGAGCTGCTTGTCTCGGCGATGGCCACCCGAAGGCAGTCTCGATCGCGACCAACCTGAACGCCGTCCTCCGCGTAGTTGACCGTCTTGACCAGAGCTGCGTACATAAAGAATGGCAGCAGGAATGCAGCCAAGATCATCATGGCCAGGTAGAAATTCATCGGGCTCATGTCCCACTGTTCTCGCAACGCTTTGCTCCTAAAAGAAGCGTATCTTTGAAAGGCCGAATACAATAGGAAGGCGTGCAGAGCCAGTACTAGGATGGCGTACCAGAGTCGCCACATTTTGTCGAATTTAGCGCGAGCCTTTGCCATGATAGAGATTGCTTCTAGAAGACGAAACAAGCAAGTTGTGCTCAAAACTATTCTTTAATCCTAAGAGCTGCTCACATATATATACAAGGCCCAGGCAATGGCCTAGCTGGGTACGTTGCTTTTTTTAGAACCAATCCAGTGTTAAGTCACCTTCCATTCTAGGCGTGTTTCCTTTCTCTCCCTGTCCTCCTCTCTCTGGGTAAATGGGGTGGTAGAACATGCGGACAATGGGTGAGTCATCGCCAAGTCTTTCTCTCTCCTCTCCTCTCTTCGTTGGTCCGTAGTTCTTACCTTTTGCGCCCCTCCACCCAGGTAAGAGGGGGGTGGGTTGGCCAAACTCGTGCGCGGGAAGAGAAGCGACAAAATTACTAAAAATAGAAACAAGGAACCTAGACGAGTCGGTACGTAAAATTTTTGTTAGAACGAAAGAGGATTGCGCAATTTAGACTACTTGAAGTAGGATCGGAGAGTAGCAATCGAAGAGTTTTTCTTTAATAATTATTCGCTGCCAAAAAACTGTTTATAAATTGCTCAGAAAAAAATCGGGTAACATGGATTATGTGGCTTAGACACTTAGACAGGTTAGACACTGAGTCAAACAGTTAACTTTGTTAAACTGACAAATGGTTTGTCTATAGGTAGGTATAGGTAGGTATATAATTAGATAGGTGAATATAGTTATTTTAACAATTAGGAGTGAAGGTCTGTCTAACAGTTAGATTAGCTGTCTAACAGGTAGATTAGTTGTCTAACAGTTAGATTAGCTGTCTAACAGGTAGATTAGCTGTCTAACTAGTATATTAGCTGTCTAACAGGTAGATTAGTTGTCTAACAGGTAGATTAGCTGTCTAACAGGTATATTAGTTGTCTAACAGGTAGATTAGCTGTCTAACAGGTAGATTAGCTGTCTAACAGGTATATTAGTTGTCTAACAGGTAGATTAGCTGTCTAACAGGTATATTAGCTGTCTAACAGGTATATTAGTTGTCTAACAGGTAGATTAGCTGTCTAACAGGAAGATTAGCTGTCTAACAGGTATATTAGCTGTCTAACAGGTAGATTAGCTTTCTAACTAGTAGATTAGCTGTCTAACAGGTAGATTAGCTGTCTTACAGGTATATTAGCTGTCTAACAGGTATATTAGATGGCTAACAGGTATATTAGACGTCTAACAGGTATATTCGATATCAATTAACAGGTATATTAGACGTCTAACAGGTATATTCGATATCAAATAACTGGTATATTCGATGTTTTTCTAACATCAAATATACCTGTTAGACAGCTTCTACGTTCGTAAATCTGTGTAAGATTGATAGCATTCTAACAGGTTCAACAGCTGTCTAACAGGTGGATTAGCTGCCTAACAGGTAGATTATCTGTCAAACAGGTATATTATCTGTCCAACGTGTAACTTATCTGTCCAACAGATAGATTGCATGGTCGGATCTACCTGTTAGACACTAACTTTATCTGTTAGACACTGGCGTTATCTGTTAGACACTGGCGTTATCTGTTAGACACTGGCTTTATCTGTTAGACACTGGCTTACCCTGTTAGATACTGGCTTTATCTGTTAGACACTAAATTTATCTGTTAGACACTAACTTTATCTGTTAGACACTAACTTTATCTGTTAGACACTAACTTTACCTGTTAGATAATGGATCTACCTGTTAGATACTCGATCCACCTGTTAGATAATGGATCTACCTGTTAGATAATGGATACACCTGTAAGATACTCGATCCACCTGTTAGATAATGGATCTACCTGTTAGATAATGGATCCATCTGTTAGATAATGGATCCACCTGTTAGATAATGGATCCACCTGTTAGATACTCGATCCACCTGTTAGATAATGGATCTACCTGTTAGATAATAGATCCATCTGTTAGATAATGGATCCACCTGTTAGATAATGGATCTACCTGTTAGATACTCGATCCACCTGTTAGATAATGGATCTACCTGTTAGATAATGGATCTACCTGTTAGATAATGGATCCACCTGTTAGATAATGGATCTACCTGTTAGATAATGGATCTACCTGTTAGATAATGGATCCACCTGTTAGAAAATGGATCTACTTGTTAGACACAGGCTTTGCTTGTTAGTCAGCTGCCTACCCAGCCTATTCAGCTGTGACTTGTATCTCGTAGGCTTTACGCCACACAATGGACAGACAAACAGTAGAGTGAAATCTATAGAAGATGTTAATAGGCTGGCCAATGTGAATAAGAATCTTCAGTGCCTTGGGTGACACATTGCCCAATTCGTAGGAGAACAGCAGTTCCTCTGCTTTGCGCACTTCGAAAGTCTCAATGATCCACATGCACAGGTTGACACCCAGAAGGGCCATCACCAGTCCGCGGCCGGGCTTGGCCAAGGCTATCGGGCAGTTGCCAGCCCGACGCCGAAGTCCGTCGAGTAGGCAGCATGTCTGCAGCAGCAGCTGAAGACAGCAGCTAATTAGGCTGATTAATTCAGCAGCCAGGTAGATTGCAGGAAACACACCGGAGTGGTCTAGCAGTACGGATGCCATCAACACCTGGTAGATCAGCGCGCCGAACAGGGCGAAGGTCAACAGTTTGTCGTCGAAAGTGTGCCGCTCGCATTTGGCTAGTCGGAGACTCCGCAGACGTCGATATACCAGGAGGCTGAGAGCGCAGCCAGTGGCGCTGAGCAGGAAGTCCTGTCCCAGGTAGATTGCACTGACCGCTGCGCCATCCAAGCTGTAGACAGTGACGGTGACGACGACGGTGACAACGGCTGCGGCCGTGCTGAAGGCGAAGCCGCGACGCGATTTAGCAAACCATCGACGCAGTAATTGATTGTTATCGGCGCCCGTGTCGTCATTGCCTTCGCCTCCAACGGTGGCGTCGGCGTGTTCCCGGGAAGACTCGGCGGAGATTCGATTATCGCCAACGCAGGCCATGAGGTGAAGGACCATCGGGGCGCAGAGCAGGCAATACTCGATGACTGCAGGCACCAGGAATGGCTTCACAGATTCCATCAGGCTGGAGGCGGTGGCGGCGTCCCCCCTAGACGGCGAATCGCGGCAGGCTTGCACCAGAGAGTCGTTGACGTCGCGCAGATGATGATGCGGCTTCCTGTCGAATTGTTCTTTGATCTCGCCGATAGCGGAGCGAGCCCAGATGCAGATATTGGCGGTGAACAGGTGAGCCAAAGCTATCCGGCTCTGAGCCTTCCTGCGCAGGTACACAACCCGATGGTGCTGCAGCACGAAGGCCGCCTGCGAGGCGGTGAAAATCATCTCCAGGATGGCCATGACAATGCCAGTCAGCCTGATGCTGCAGTTCGCAATGACTGCGAGAATGTCAGCCGTGCTACGGACCAGATTCAGGGTTAGAGAGCCAGTCAGGAACACGATCAGGCCGCATCGTAGATAGAAATTGAATCCTTCGCCATTGTGGGAGGCCTTGCGACTTAGCCAGCTAAGGTAGCCGATAGCCATTGTGCCCATAGCGTACAGGATGGCAAAGAAGATCTCATGAAATCTGGTGTGACTCTGAGTACTACTGCTCACAGCGAAGTAGATGGTGGTGGCGGCGCCAACTGAGAGAATTGTCACAGCGTAGACGGTACTGAGCAACTGCCATAGGTGCCTGTACTCCCGGTTCATTGCCGGCAGGAGGTTGAAGTTGAAGCGCACCTGCGGGGAAACGAATGCTGTGACAATCTGGATAGCAATCTGGATTCGCTTTTGTTAACATTCGGTGGGAAATTTTATGATTTAGCCTGATATTCATTGCTACTATATTGGTATACAACTGTGGTTAATAAGCTAATGGAAATGACTCTTCACGTTTATTATATTCGATTCTGGGTCTATGCTATTCTCACCTAAATTAATAAATTGTCCATCTTGGTCTATTCCAATAATTGCGACAATCTGTTCTCATAAATAGGACAGACTCTGCCAGGACAGAGCAGAGTAGCGAATCGCTGGATTCACTTTTATCTCTCTCGCTGTCTCCTCTCCTCTCCCTTTTCCTTCTTCTCCTCTCCCTCTTCCTCTTCTCCTCTCCCACTTCCTCTTCTCCTCTCCCTCTTCTCTTCTCCCTCTTCCCTCTCCCTCTTCCCTCTTCTCCTCTCCCTCTTCCCTCTTCTCCTCTCCCTCTTCCTCTTCTCCTCTCCCACTTCCTCTTCTCCTCTCCCTCTTCTCTTCTCCCTCTTCCCTCTTCTCCTCTCCCTCTTCCCTCTTCTCCTCTCCCTCTTCCTCTTCTCTTCTCCCTCTTCCCTCTTCTCTTCTCCCTCTTCCCTCTTCTCCTCTCCCTCTTCCTCTTCTCCTCTCCCACTTCCTCTTCTCCTCTCCCTCTTCTCTTCTCCCTCTTCCCTCTTCTCCTCTCCCTCTTCCCTCTTCTCCTCTCCCTCTTCCTCTTCTCTTCTCCCTCTTCCCTCTTCTCCTCTCCCTCTTCCCTCTTCTCCTCTCCCTCTTCCTCTTCTCCTCTCCCACTTCCTCTTCTCCTCTCCCTCTTCCCTCTTCTCCTCTCCCTCTTCTCCTCTCCCTCTTCCCTCTTCTCCTCTCCCTCTTCTCCTCTCCCTCTTCCCTCTTCTCCTCTCCCTCTTCTCCTCTCCCTCTTCCCTCTTCTCCTCTCCCTCTTCTCCTCTCCCTCATCCATCTTCCCCTCTCCCTCTTCTCCTCTCCCCACCTTTCCCTGTCTCTCTCTGTGTCCCTAAAATGTTTGCCTTAGTTTTATATCTAGTTAAACTCTGTCTAATGGCCTCTGTGTTCTATCCCAGTGCAAATGCATTAGTCGCACCATTAATATCCAATCAATACGAAAGGTATAAGATAACAAACCATGGCTCTGTCCCACCAAATCGCAGCTGATCGGGCTGGAAAGTATACCTGTCTGCCAGTTGTTTAACTGTTCAAAAAACCATTATGTGGAACGGCGCAATATTCGACAAATTCTAGCCGGAAATTTCACGAAAAGATAAAAGCCGGGTGTACTTTAAATTTGTCTTCTTTTGCACAAACTTGCCAACCAGTCATCTGAACTTCAAACATACAGCTAAGGGCAAATATTTTAAAGGTCAGTTAAAGAATCACAGAGTCACAGAATCATGGAATTACAAAATCACAGAATCACAGAATCACGGAATCACAAAATCACAGAATCATGGAATCATGGAATCACAAAATCACAGAATCATGGAATCACAAAATCACAGAATCACAGAATCATGGAATCACAGAGTCACAGAATCACAGAATCATGGAATCACAAAATCACAGAATCACAGAATCATGGAATCACAGATTCACAGAATCACAGATTCACAGAATCACAGATTCACAGAATCACAGAATCACAGTATCACAGATTCACAGAATCACAGAATCACGGAATCACAGATTCACAGATTCACAGAATCACAGAATCACAGATTCACAGAATCACAGATTCACAGAATCACAGATTCACAGAATCACAGAATCACAGAATCACGGAATCACAGATTCACAGAATCACAGAATCACAGTATCACAGATTCACAGAATCACAGAATCACGGAATCACAGATTCACAGATTCACAGAATCACAGAATCACAAAATCACAGAATCACAGATTCACAGAGTCACAGAATCACAGAATCACGGAATCACAAAATCACAGAATCACAGAATCACGGAATCACAGAATCACGGAATCACAAAATCACAGATTCACAGAATCACAGAATCACAGAATCACAGAATCACGGAATCACAAAATCACAGATTCACAGAATCACAGAATCACAGAATCACGGAATCATAGAATCACAGAATCACGGAATCACAGAATCATGGAATCGCAGAGTCACGGAATCACAGAATCACGGAATCACAGAATCACAGATTCACAGAATCACAGATTCACAGAATCACAGATTCACAGAATCACGGAATCACAGAATCACAGATTCACAGAATCACAGAATCACAGATTCACAGAATCACAGAATCACAGATTCACAGAATCAGAGAATCACTGGCTCTCAAAATAATTTTGATAAGCATGTACAGATAGTCCATAGAGATGAATACAGAATGAGGTCAATATATTAATATAAGTACGCCAGCTTTGAGTTCAAAGTAAGTAAACTATAGTTTCGTACTTACAGTTTTTATTATCCAGCGAATATATATAATTATCTGTGTATCTCTGCACTTTTGCGTGAGGAAACCGTTCCTATTTAATATATTAGTCTGGGGATCGAGTCTGCCTCGCCCCGTCCACAAAAGCTCAGGACCGGTGGACACAACCATTGGCTGGTACCGATTCGAAAAAAAGCTAGAAATACCGCTAGACTGCGTCTATAAAGCAGTTATGCACAATGCTTAGCAGGATTTGGTGTAGAAAATAGAAAACCGATGCGAGTACTTACCATATTGGTTGAAAATGAAGAACTAAATTAAATAAAGTAAATTGAAGGTTCAAACGTGCAAATATTAACTGACCATCAAACCAATCGTTGTTATTTTATATAAGTGTGTGAAATCAGTGCCATGTACTCTAACACAATATGTACTCTAAACAATGCTCATAATGTACATTCCAAACTTATCAAAGTCGAAATTGTCAGGTTTTAAAAAAGATGGCCAGGTGGGTCGCTTGCAAGGTCATCGCCTAACAAACGATTGCATTATTAAATTAATAAAGTTTAATAAAGTTTAAAGTTTACTGCGGGCAATGGCACATCATTTGGTGACACTAGACCCGCAGCCAGCGAGGAGGCAATTCTGCCCATTTCGCTGACTCCTGAGCACACACGCACACAGGTGTGTACATCTGCCATGACTTTCTCATCGTCAGGCAGTGTACACTCTCACTGTGCCTTGGAGGTTGGCCCTCAAGGAAGTGAATTGCACGACAAGCCCCCAAGCCTTCTCTCCGCGGCTGCGCCCCAAATGAGTGTGGCCTCGCCTTGGAATCGAGGATGGATCCAATGGATGCCTAAACATAGTTAATACTCAGAATTATTCAATGTTTACTCAAAGCTTCCCCGGAATGCGATGAGATTACTCATCAGCAGCAAGTGAGTCAACAAGAAAATGTCCATTTTATTAGGTTTATGTGCACGTTAGTTGATAGCACCAATACTATAGTGCCTGCATTGGCTAGTATATTTCAGACTATATCGATCTGTAAAGGCATCAGCTTGAAGGCACAGCACAGACTCCAAACCGCTCAGTGACACACAGTGCAGGCCACGAGGCGCAAGTCACCATCTTAGTTGTTGAGCAGCTGAAAAATGAACAGGGAAAACCAAAGTAACGCTTTAGTCGATGCTTGATTAAACGGATTTACAAAGGAGCAGAGTGATTCACCTCGCGGATCCTGTCGACGGTCTTCTGCAGACGGTCCCTCAGGGGTCCCTCGGGCAGCTTCTCCAGAGCCTTCTCAAGACGGTCGAGGATGCCCTGGAGGAGTCCAGCGCGGTCGGCCTCGTCGAAGCTGAAGGCGGCGTCCTGCAGGTCGGTGAGCTTCTTACGCAGGTACTCCAGAGTTTTCTTCAGCTGCGGCAGCAGCCTGGAGTCCTCCGGCAGCTTGGCGATGGCGTCCTCCAGACGGGCGATGGACTTCTGCAGCAGCTCGATGGCCTTCTCGCGCCAGTCGGACACGGCCTCGGCGCCGCTCTCGAGGCGCTCCTTCAGGGCGGCGATGCGGGCGCGAACCTCGGTCTGGATGGGCTCAGGCAGCTTGCTGACGAGACTCTCCAGCAGCTCGGAGTTCAGGAACTTCAGCAGGGCCTCCTTGCCGACCTGCTTGTGCTGCTCGATGAGGCGGCGGATGCGGTCCAGCAGCTCGCGGATCTTGTTGGTCACCACGATGGCGTCGTCGGGGCGTAGGGAGTTCAGTAGCTGGCGGTGGAAGATCGGGGTTGGTGATAGATTGTGTTGAAGGTGTCTGGCTGATGGTTGATGGATGCATTCATAATTTCAGAGCTTCTCTGAATGCGTTTTAAAAGTTGCTCAAAGAATGTGAGGAATACTAGAATTTCTGAGAGAACGGCAACTCCAGCCGATCGATTGGTGTCGACAGACATGAGCTGGCGCCTTAGTACTCAGTCCCTGCCAGTCAATCTCCAGTTGTCAAAGTATATCTTTTGTGAACTACAAGTAGATCTGACATCGGTTTAAAACCGACATGAACTTTTTGAGCTACAAGAAAAAGACACCTGATGAAGCAAAAGCAGTAGATTCTCTTGCCGTGGTTCCAAGGACAACAACTTCAACAACCATCTGCTTGATGGGTGGTTCATGCGCCGTGGTTCCAAGGACAACAACTTCAACAACCATCTGCTTGATGGGTGATTCATGCGCCGTGGTTCCAAGGACAACAATTTCAACAACCATCTGCTTGATGGGTGATTCATGCGCCGTGGTTCCAAGGACAACAATTTCAACAACCATCTGCTTGATGGGTGGTTCATGCGCCGTGATTCCAAGGACAACAGCTTCAACAACCATCTGCTTGATGGGTGGTTCATGCGCGTGGTTCCAATGACAACAGCTTCAACAACCATCTGCTTGATGGGTGGTTCATGCGCCGTGGTTCCAAGGACAACAGCTTCAACAACCATCTGCTTGATGGGTGGTTCATGCGCCGTGGTTCCAATGACAACAACTTCAACAACCATCTGCTTGATGGGTGGTTCATGCGCGTGGTTCCAATGACAACATCTTCAACAACCATCTGCTTGATGGGTGGTTCATGCGCCGTGGTTCCAAGGACAACAGCTTCAACAACCATCTGCTTGATGGGTGGTTCATGCGCCGTGGTTCCAAGGACAACAGCTTCAACAACCATCTGCTTGATGGGTGGTTCACGCGCCGTGGTTCCAAGGACAACAGTTTCAACAACCATCTGCTTGATGGGTGGTTCATGCGCGTGGTTCCAAGGACAACAGCTTCAATAACCATCTGCTTGATGGGTGGTTCATGCGCCGTGGTTCCAAGGACAACAACTAAATTCACTAGTGCTAAAGATCGTTTAGCTGTTAATTGTGTGTCAGCAGAAGCTTGGGTTGACATTTGGGTGTCTGATGCGGCCGCTCTACCCGCAGACAGAACATCTGGCACAACTGGGCTAGGTGACAGTTTCAGGTTTAGTGGACAGAACGAGTCCACCACAGCTGCTCACCTCGCGGATCCTGTCGACGGTCTTCTGCAGACGGTCCCTCAGGGGTCCCTCGGGCAGCTTCTCCAGAGCCTTCTCAAGACGGTCGAGGATGCCCTGGAGGAGTCCAGCGCGGTCGGCCTCGTCGAAGCTGAAGGCGGCGTCCTGCAGGTCGGTGAGCTTCTTACGCAGGTACTCCAGAGTTTTCTTCAGCTGCGGCAGCAGCCTGGAGTCCTCCGGCAGCTTGGCGATGGCGTCCTCAAGACGGGCGATGGACTTCTGCAGCAGCTCGATGGCCTTCTCGCGCCAGTCGGACACGGCCTCGGCGCCGCTCTCGAGGCGCTCCTTCAGGGCGGCGATGCGGGCGCGAACCTCGGTCTGGATGGGCTCAGGCAGCTTGCTGACGAGACTCTCCAGCAGCTCGGAGTTCAGGAACTTCAGCAGGGCCTCCTTGCCGACCTGCTTGTGCTGCTCGATGAGGCGGCGGATCCGGTCCAGCAGCTCGCGGATCTTGTTGGTCACCACGATGGCGTCGTCGGGGCGTAGGGAGTTCAGTAGCTGGCGGTGGAAGATCGGGGTTGGTGATAGATTGTGTTGAAGGTGTCTGGCTGATGGTTGATGGATGCATTCATAATTTCAGAGCTTCTCTGAATGCGTTTTAAAAGTTGCTCAAAGAATGTGAGGAATACTAGAATTTCTGAGAGAACGGCAACTCCAGCCGATCGATTGGTGTCGACAGACATGAGCTGGCGCCTTAGTACTCAGTCCCTGCCAGTCAATCTCCAGTTGTCAAAGTATATCTTTTGTGAACTACAAGTAGATCTGACATCGGTTTAAAACCGACATGAACTTTTTGAGCTACAAGAAAAAGACACCTGATGAAGCAAAAGCAGTAGATTCTCTTGCCGTGGTTCCAAGGACAACAACTTCAACAACCATCTGCTTGATGGGTGGTTCATGCGCCGTGGTTCCAATGACAACAACTTCAACAAACATCTGCTTGATGGGTGGTTCATGCGCCGTGGTTCCAAGGACAACAACTTCAACAACCATCTGCTTGATGGGTGATTCATGCGCCGTGGTTCCAAGGACAACAATTTCAACAACCATCTGCTTGATGGGTGATTCATGCGCCGTGGTTCCAAGGACAACAATTTCAACAACCATCTGCTTGATGGGTGGTTCATGCGCCGTGATTCCAAGGACAACAGCTTCAACAACCATCTGCTTGATGGGTGGTTCATGCGCGTGGTTCCAATGACAACAGCTTCAACAACCATCTGCTTGATGGGTGGTTCATGCGCCGTGGTTCCAAGGACAACAGCTTCAACAACCATCTGCTTGATGGGTGGTTCATGCGCCGTGGTTCCAATGACAACAACTTCAACAACCATCTGCTTGATGGGTGGTTCATGCGCGTGGTTCCAAGGACAACAGCTTCAATAACCATCTGCTTGATGGGTGGTTCATGCGCCGTGGTTCCAAGGACAACAACTAAATTCACTAGTGCTAAAGATCGTTTAGCTGTTAATTGTGTGTCAGCAGAAGCTTGGGTTGACATTTGGGTGTCTGATGCGGCCGCTCTACCCGCAGACAGAACATCTGGCACAACTGGGCTAGGTGACAGTTTCAGGTTTAGTGGACAGAACGAGTCCACCACAGCTGCTCACCTCGCGGATCCTGTCGACGGTCTTCTGCAGACGGTCCCTCAGGGGTCCCTCGGGCAGCTTCTCCAGAGCCTTCTCAAGACGGTCGAGGATGCCCTGGAGGAGTCCAGCGCGGTCGGCCTCGTCGAAGCTGAAGGCGGCGTCCTGCAGGTCGGTGAGCTTCTTACGCAGGTACTCCAGAGTTTTCTTCAGCTGCGGCAGCAGCCTGGAGTCCTCCGGCAGCTTGGCGATGGCGTCCTCCAGACGGGCGATGGACTTCTGCAGCAGCTCGATGGCCTTCTCGCGCCAGTCGGACACGGCCTCGGCGCCGCTCTCGAGGCGCTCCTTCAGGGCGGCGATGCGGGCGCGAACCTCGGTCTGGATGGGCTCAGGCAGCTTGCTGACGAGACTCTCCAGCAGCTCGGAGTTCAGGAACTTCAGCAGGGCCTCCTTGCCGACCTGCTTGTGCTGCTCGATGAGGCGGCGGATGCGGTCCAGCAGCTCGCGGATCTTGTTGGTCACCACGATGGCGTCGTCGGGGCGCAGGGAGTTCAGTAGCTGGCGGTGGAAGATCGGGGTTGGTGATAGATTGTGTTGAAGGTGTCTGGCTGATGGTTGATGGATGCATTCATAATTTCAGAGCTTCTCTGAATGCGTTTTAAAAGTTGCTCAAAGAATGTGAGGAATACTAGAATTTCTGAGAGAACGGCAACTCCAGCCGATCGATTGGTGTCGACAGACATGAGCTGGCGCCTTAGTACTCAGTCCCTGCCAGTCAATCTCCAGTTGTCAAAGTATATCTTTTGTGAACTACAAGTAGATCTGACATCGGTTTAAAACCGACATGAACTTTTTGAGCTACAAGAAAAAGACACCTGATGAAGCAAAAGCAGTAGATTCTCTTGCCGTGGTTCCAAGGACAACAACTTCAACAACCATCTGCTTGATGGGTGGTTCATGCGCGTGGTTCCAATGACAACAATTTCAACAACCATCTGCTTGATGGGTGGTTCATGCGCCGTGGTTCCAAGGACAACAATTTCAACAACCATCTGCTTGATGGGTGGTTCATGCGCCGTGGTTCCAAGGACAACAACTTCAACAACCATCTGCTTGATGGGTGGTTCATGCGCGTGGTTCCAATGACAACAATTTCAACAACCATCTGCTTGATGGGTGGTTCATGCGCCGTGGTTCCAAGGACAACAGCTTCAACAACCATCTGCTTGATGGGTGGTTCATGCGCCGTGGTTCCAAGGACAACAATTTCAACAAGCATATCTGCTTGATGGGTGGTTCATGCGCGTGGTTCCAAGGACAACAATTTCAACAACCATCTGCTTGATGGGTGGTTCATGCGCCGTGGTTCCAAGGACATCTTCAACAACCATCTGCTTGATGGGTGGTACATGCACCGTGGTTCCAAGGACAACAACGTCAACAACCATCTGCTTGATGGGTGGTTCACGCGCCGTGGTTCCAAGGACAACAGTTTCAACAACCATCTGCTTGATGGGTGGTTCATGCGCCGTGGTTCCAAGGACAACAGCTTCAACAACCATCTGCTTGATGGGTGGTTCACGCGCCGTGGTTCCAAGGACAACAGTTTCAACAACCATCTGCTTGATGGGTGGTTCATGCGCGTGGTTCCAAGGACAACAGCTTCAACAACCATCTGCTTGATGGGTGGTTCATGCGCCGTGGTTCCAAGGACAACAACTAAATTCACTAGTGCTAAAGATCGTTTAGCTGTTAATTGTGTGTCAGCAGAAGCTTGGGTTGACATTTGGGTGTCTGATGCGGCCGCTCTACCCGCAGACAGAACATCTGGCACAACTGGGCTAGGTGACAGTTTCAGGTTTAGTGGACAGAACGAGTCCACCACAGCTGCTCACCTCGCGGATCCTGTCGACGGTCTTCTGCAGACGGTCCCTCAGGGGTCCCTCGGGCAGCTTCTCCAGAGCCTTCTCAAGACGGTCGAGGATGCCCTGGAGGAGTCCAGCGCGGTCGGCCTCGTCGAAGCTGAAGGCGGCGTCCTGCAGGTCGGTGAGCTTCTTGCGCAGGTACTCCAGAGTCTTCTTCAGCTGCGGCAGCAGCCTGGAGTCCTCCGGCAGCTTGGCGATGGCGTCCTCCAGACGGGCGATGGACTTCTGCAGCAGCTCGATGGCCTTCTCGCGCCAGTCGGACACGGCCTCGGCGCCGCTCTCGAGGCGCTCCTTCAGGGCGGCGATGCGGGCGCGAACCTCGGTCTGGATGGGCTCAGGCAGCTTGCTGACGAGACTCTCCAGCAGCTCGGAGTTCAGGAACTTCAGCAGGGCCTCCTTGCCGACCTGCTTGTGCTGCTCGATGAGGCGGCGGATCCGGTCCAGCAGCTCGCGGATCTTGTTGGTCACCACGATGGCGTCGTCGGGGCGTAGGGAGTTCAGTAGCTGGCGGTGGAAGATCGGGGTTGGTGATAGATTGTGTTGAAGGTGTCTGGCTGATGGTTGATGGATGCATTCATAATTTCAGAGCTTCTCTGAATGCGTTTTAAAAGTTGCTCAAAGAATGTGAGGAATACTAGAATTTCTGAGAGAACGGCAACTCCCGCCGATCGATTGGTGTCGACAGACATGAGCTGGCGCCTTAGTACTCAGACCCTGCCAGTCAATCTCCAGTTGTCAAAGTATATCTTTTGTGAACTACAAGAGGGTCTGAAATCGGATTAAAACCGACATGAACTTTTTGAGCTGCAAGAAAAAGACACCTGATGAAGCAAAAGCAGTAGATTCTCTTGCCGTGGTTCCAAGGACGACAATTTCAACAACCATCTGCTTGATGGGTGGTACATGCGCCGTGGTTCCAAGGACAACAATTTCAACAACCATCTGCTTGATGGGTGGTACATGCGCCGTGGTTCCAAGGACAACAATTTCAACAACCATCTGCTTGATGGGTGGTTCATGCACCGTGGTTCCAAGGACAACAATTTCAACAACCATCTGCTTGATGGGTGGTTCATGCGCCGTGATTCCAAGGACAACAGCTTCAACAACCATCTGCTTGATGGGTGGTTCATGCGCCGTGATTCCAAGGACAACAGCTTCAACAACCATCTGCTTGATGGGTGGTTCATGCGCCGTGATTCCAATGACAACAGTTTCAACAACCATCTGCTTGATGGGTGGTACATGCGCCGTGGTTCCAAGGACAACAGCTTAATTCACTAGTGCTAAAGATCGTTTAGCTGTTAATTGTGTGTCAGCAGAAGCTTGGGTTGACATTTGGGTGTCTGATGCGGCCGCTCTACCCGCAGACAGAACATCTGGCTAGGTGACAGTTTCAGGTTTAGTGGACAGAACGAGTCCACCACAGCTGCTCACCTCGCGGATCCTGTCGACGGTCTTCTGTAGACGGTCCCTCAGGGGTCCCTCGGGCAGCTTCTCCAGAGCCTTCTCAAGACGGTCGAGGATGCCCTGGAGGAGTCCAGCGCGGTCGGCCTCGTCGAAGCTGAAGGCGGCGTCCTGCAGGTCGGTGAGCTTCTTGCGCAGGTACTCCAGAGTTTTCTTCAGCTGCGGCAGCAGCCTGGAGTCCTCCGGCAGCTTGGCGATGGCGTCCTCCAGACGGGCGATGGACTTCTGCAACAGCTCGATGGCCTTCTCGCGCCAGTCGGACACGGCCTCGGCGCCGCTCTCGAGGCGCTCCTTCAGGGCGGCGATGCGGGCGCGAACCTCGGTCTGGATGGGCTCAGGCAGCTTGCTGACGAGACTCTCCAGCAGCTCGGAGTTCAGGAACTTCAGCAGGGCCTCCTTGCCGACCTGCTTGTGCTGCTCGATGAGGCGGCGGATGCGGTCCAGCAGCTCGCGGATCTTGTTGGTCACCACGATGGCGTCGTCGGGGCGCAGGGAGTTCAGTAGCTTGCGGTGGAAGTTCGGGGTGGGAATAATAATTGCAGGTGGGCTGCAGGCAACAGCACATTACTTGCTGAAATTAGACCCGTAGCCAGCGAGGAGGCAATTCTGTGCATTCCGGTGAGTCCTGAGCACTCACACAGGCGTGTACATCTGCCCCGACTCTCTCATTGTCAGGCAGTGTACATCTGCCCCGACTCTCTCATTGTCAGGCAGTGTACATCTGCCCCGACTCTCTCATTGTCAGGCAGTGTACATCTGCCCCGACTCTCTCATTGTCAGGCAGTGTACATCTGCCCCGACTCTCTCATTGTCAGGCAGTGTACATCTGCCCCGACTCTCTCATTGTCAGGCAGTGTACATCTGCCCCGACTCTCTCATTGTCAGGCAGTGTACATCTGCCCCGACTCTCTCATTGTCAGGCAGTGTACATCTGCCCCGACTCTCTCATTGTCAGGCAGTGTACACTCTCAATGTTGCTTCGAAGGTTGGCTCACAAGGGCGTAAATAGAATGAATTTAAACTTGATGAGCCTTCGCCGCGGAATCGAGCTCAGGGCCCATGGTGGGAGAGGAAAATGCGCTAGACTGCTCTGCCAATCACCGCCCCCCCCGGACATCGGGGTCATTTGTAGATCAGGTGAAACGAGTTGTGATGCTCTGTTTGTCAAGGGAGTTTTAAATACCAACGAGTTCCGCTTAAATAAGCTATTTCCTGGAAAGTCTGTTTCATAACAATGGACTCGCTTTGGTGTGGCTGCTAGTGCAGTATTTAACTATGTCTAGAGCTCACCTCGCGGATCCTGTCGACGGTCTTCTGCAGGCGGTCCCTCAGGGGTCCCTCGGGCAGCTTCTCCAGAGCCTCCTCGAGACGGTCGAGGATCCTCTGCAGGAAGCCGAGGCGGTTGACATCGCTGAAGCCGACAGCGGCGTCCTGCAGGTCGGTGAGCTTCTTGCGCAGGTACTCCAGAGTCTTCTTCAGCTGCGGCAGCAGCCTGGAGTCCTCCGGCAGCTTGGCGATGGCGTCCTCCAGACGGGCGATGGACTTCTGCAGCAGCTCGATGGCCTTCTCGCGCCAGTCTGACACTTCGACCTCCTCGGCATTGGTCTCGGTGAACGCCAGCGGTGCGGCCACGGCGGCTAGGGCGAGCAGCACCCACAGCAGCTTCATGTTTCTGTGGCACTGCGATAATGAAATTTAAATATGCTATTCAACTACTGAGAACAGTAGAATGGTAAAAACGAAGTGTTTAAATAGCGTTTAATTACTCAAAGCGTTTCTCTGTCTACATCTGTCTCTGTCTTTGTCATCTAGGAATGACAAACTATAAAATGCTAGACAAGGAAACGGAGAGGGGAGAGAAGGGAGCGGAGAGTGAAGATGAGGGAGCAGAGAGGGGAGATGAGGGAGAGGAGAGGGGAGATGAGGGAGAGAAGCGGAGAGATTAGTGGGCGGAGAGGGGAGATGAGGGAGCAGAGAGGGGAGATGAGGGAGAGGAGAGGGGAGATTAGTGGGCGGAGAGGGGAGATGAGGGAGAGGAGAGGGGAGATGAGTAGGCGGAGAAAGGAGAAGAGGGAGAGGAGAGGTGAGATGAGGAAGAGGAGAGGGGAGATGAGGGAGCGGAGAGGGGAGAGAAGGGAGCATAGTGGGGAGAGGGGAAAGAACAAGTATAAAGATGAACTCACCTTGATTTAGCGATTATGATCGTTAAACAGAATTCCCTCTGAACTCAATTAAAGAAGAGTCACAAACCGCTTGTTATAATTCCAATTTATAGGGCCAATAAAATGGCAAACAGCATGAGCTCAGCTGGTGCCCACGAATCCAAAGTCCAACTTATCAATCTGGACAATGTCTGTCGGCAGTAGTTTGAGCCGTATCGGTGTGTAAGTGAGTCAGCTGCTGAGCATAATTCAAGCATTTGAAGCGCGCCTGATGCGTGCCTAAATCGAACTGAGAATTTGTTGACTCACCAAATTCCAATTGCGCTCTCGGCGCGTGGGTGTATGGCCCAATCGCATGGGGCGTGCTAATCCCGATTGACAATGATAAAGCTTTATTGGTTTGCAGTAGGGACTAACAAGCCTGTTATGGTGCCATCAGGCTAGGCTTAGTCTATATTGTCTACTGATTTATTTGTGTCGTTTAAGACTAGACAGATAACGCGATTTAGCCTGATAATCCATCATGTGCTTGATAATCCCTATCTATCATATAATCCACCATCTAACTGATCATGCAACATCTATTCAATAGTCAAACGTTTTCCAGATAATCCTATAGTCCACTATCTATTTGATAATCCCCATCTATCCGATAATCCCTATCTATCCGATAATCCCAGCTATCCGATATTCGATGATCCAGCTAATAATCCACTATCTATCTGATAATCGATGATCCAGCTGATAATCCACTATCTATCTGATAATCGATCATCTAGCTGATTATCCACTATCTATCTTATAATCGATGATCCAGCTGATTACCCACTATCTATCTGATAATCGATGATCCAGCTGATAATCCACTATCTATCTTATAATCGATGATCTAGCTGATTACCCACTATCTATCTGATAATCGATGATCCAGCTGATAACCCACTATCTATCTGATAATCGATGATCCAGCTGATAATCCACTATCTATCTGATAATCGATGATCCAGCTGATAATTCACTATCTATCTGATAATCCACTATCTATCTGATGGATTTTTTTCTTGCAGGCTTAAACAACAGTAGTAAAAAACCGATAAGCTAGAAACAACGCTAAATTAATTTTTATATTAAAAAACCAGTTTTAAATGACATTATTTTTATGTATCGAATTTATTAAGCATTTAGTTGACATTTGAAGTAAGCTGGACTGAACTTAGAACATGAAATAATATAATTATAACAGACAAAATAAGAAATAAATATTTTTTAGGCATTCATAATACCACTCAAGCTTGATAAGCCTTAAATTGGCCCTTTTAATCCCGTTTTATAATTATCAACTGACCACAGCGGCTATCCCCGTGCTCATTCTAGTGTTAATGCCTAAGAACTCTTGGGTCTCTCGCCCAGTTGCCTTCGATCTAGAATGTGATTCTCCGGCAGGTCGAACAGTCTGGGCACTTCGCCCAACTCCTGGCTAGAATATTCGTCCAATCGGCGAGTCACCGGCATCACCTGTTCGATAACGCCAGTCAGGTTGCTTAGCAACGCCTTGTCAACCGTTTCTAAGCCGTCCGGATGCAGAAAAGCTCTAGTTAAAGCGACTGCCCGCTCTCTGATTTTGCTGGGCATTGTGGCACGAATCTCGGATTTCATAACCAGAGTGGGATCGCGACTGTGCATCTCCATCATTGTTTCCTCGCGGCGAAACACCGGGAATCTGGTATTCTGCGTGTACAGAAATCGCTCCCAATAGCGACTATTATCTTTGGCAGCAATGTGCCGAGTGTTGATAACAACAACAAAGTCCCCAACTTCTGTTAGGTCCGGGCCATAGATTGGTTTGTGAAGGCCGCGAAGGTAGCGAGAAATTCGTTCAGCAGAGAGCATCGGGCACTGTTTAAAACAGTCGTACAGCCAGTACTGCCTGGCGAATGTGGCCCACTGGAGGGCCTTCCAATGCGGATGAGGCGGCGGCGGCTGCGGATATGGATTGGGCAGTTATGATCCTCACTGAACACTCAGATCCTCACTACTTACTCAGATCCTCACTGCTCACTCAGATCCTCACTGCTCACTCAGATCCTCACTGCTCACTCAGATCCTCACTGCTCACTCAGATCCTCACTACTTACTCAGATCCTCACTGCTCACTCAGATCCTCACTGCTCACTCAGATCCTCACTGCTCACTCAGATCCTCACTGCTCACTCAGATCCTCACTGCTCACTCAGATCCTCACTACTTACTCAGATCCTCACTGCTCACTCAGATCCTCACTACTTACTCAGATGCTCACTACTTACTCAGATCCTCACTGCTCACTCAGATCCTCACTGCTCACTCAGATCCTCACTGCTCACTCAGATCCTCACTGCTCACTCAGATCCTCACTGCTCACTCAGATCCTCACTGCTCACTCAGATCCTCACCACTCACTCAGATCCTCACCACTCACTCAGATCCTCACCACTCACTCAGATCCTCACCACTCACTAAGATCCTCAATGCTCACTCAGATCCTCACCACTCACTCAGATCCTCACCACTCACTCAGATCCTCACCACTCACTCAGGTCCTCACCACTCACTCAGATCCTCAATGCTCACTCAGATCCTCACCACTCACTCAGGTCCTCACCACTCACTCAGATCCTCACCACTCACTCAGATCCTCACCACTCACTCAGGCCCTCACCACTCACTCAGATCCTCACCACTCACTCAGATCCTCACCACTCACTCAGGTCCTCACCACTCACTCAGATCCTCACCACTCACTCAGATCCTCACCACTCACTCAGATCCTCACCACTCACTAAGATCCTCAATGCTCACTCAGATCCTCACCACTCACTCAGATCCTCACTGCTCATTCTCAGATCCTCACTGCTCATTCTCAGATCCTCACCACTCACTCAGATCCTCACCACTCACTCAGATCCTCACTGCTCACTCAGATCCTCACTACTTACTCAGGTCCTCACCACTCACTCAGATCCTCACCACTCACTCAGATCCTCAATGCTCACTCAGATCCTCACCACTCACTCAGGTCCTCACCACTCACTCAGATCCTCACCACTCACTCAGATCCTCACCACTCACTCAGGTCCTCACCACTCAGTCAGATCCTCACCACTCACTCAGATCCTCACCACTCACTCAGATCCTCACCACTCACTCAGATCCTCACCACTCACTCAGATCCTCAATGCTCACTCAGATCCTCACCACTCACTCAGGTCCTCACCACTCACTCAGATCCTCACCACTCACTCAGATCCTCACCACTCACTCAGGTCCTCACCACTCAGTCAGATCCTCACCACTCACTCAGATCCTCACCACTCACTCAGATCCTCACCACTCACTCAGATCCTCAATGCTCACTCAGATCCTCACCACTCACTCAGATCCTCACTGCTCATTCTCAGATCCTCACTGCTCATTCTCAGATCCTCACCACTCACTCAGATCCTCACCACTCACTCAGATCCTCACCACTCACTCAGATCCTCACCACTCACTCAGATCCTCACCACTCACTCAGATCCTCACTGCTCATTCTCAGATCCTCACTGCTCATTCTCAGATCCTCACTGCTCATTCTCAGATCCTCACTGCTCATTCTCAGATCCTCACTGCTCATTCTCAGATCCTCACTGATTCTCCTCAAATACTCACTGCTCACTGCTCAAGTCCGCTCCCAACTCAAATCTACTCCGCTCCCTACTCAAACCTTTAAATCTATGACTTACATTAAAAACACGTTTCGCACGCAATTCTTCTTGGAATCATGTAGAAAATCGTATCTTTGGTAGGCAATTGTAGTAGAATTTTATTAAATTCGGTTGCACGCATATAAATATTAATTTTTAACAACAAAACAGTGGATCAAAATAAAAGGCAATTATATGTGGTTTTCTTGGGAAAAAATATTACCAAAATCTCAAGAATCACATTAAAAGAAGCTTACTGGATATAAACAAGGAATTTATTAAATCGATATTAATTACAGAATTTGATACTACTAAAAGTAGTTCAACTAATAACTCATAGGCAGCCTTCGTTATGCATAGCTAGAAAGACTAATAAAAAAACCTGGCGTAGTTCTGAATACACAAAGCCCTACTGAATTCTAACGAGTCTAAAATTTCCGAATTCCCGAAAGCACCGAGTATCACAAACTTACCCACCATTTAAAGCACGAATCTTTAAAACTTCCCAAATCTCCTAAAATCCCGAATCTTTAAAACTTCCCAAATCTCCTAAAATCCCGAATCTTTAAAACTTCTAAAATCTCCTAAAATCCCGAATCTCTGAAACTTCCCAAATCCCCTAGAATCCCAAATCTTTTAAACACCACAAATCCTTAAAATCCTGAATATCTGAAACTTCCTAAATCCCCTAAAATCCCAAATCTCTAAAACTTCCCAAATACCCTCAAATCCAGAATCCCTGAAACTTCCCAAACCCACTAAAATCATGAATGTTTTAAACACCACAAATCCCTAAAAAGCGAATCTTTGAAAACCCTTTGAAACTTTCCAATTTCTATAAAATCCCGAATCTCTGAAACTTCCAAAATCCCCTTAAATCTGAAATCTCTGAAACTTGCCGAATCCCCGAATAACGCGAATCGATCTATTAGTTTCAAAGATTTCAAAAACCTAAAAAAAATCCGTTCGCACCAAGCGCACTCATCGCTTCATAGCCTGAGTCCAGTCGTGCAGGGTGTCAATCAATTGCGGCATAAAAGCTGACAGGCTGTCCTGAATGACCTTCACAATGTGCTGAGTGGCCTCTTCGTCGGTGAGATGCAAACAGAACCTGTCCGTCAACTTTTTCAAAGTCTTATCCGGCTCCATGGCAATCTCGGGCACACTGGAGTCTAGCATGAGTGAGAATAGGTTCACAATGAGACCAGCATGGCGGCGAAGGCTCTTGTAAGCCGTGTCGCAGTGCTTGAGGAAGGCGATGAACTGTTGACTATCCTGACCGCCCATGGCTGCAACCATGCCGTCAGTCAGTTTCATAGGCGGCGGCATCACTTTGGGATCTCTGCCTAGAATGAAGCCGAAATCAATGTGGAATAGGCGGCCATCTCTAGTTAGCATCAGGTTGTCCAGGTGGCGGTCGCCAACGCCTAACAGATAGGTCACTATGCAGTAGCCGGCGCAGGACCGGATATAGTTCTCAAGGATGTCCGGCCGAACACCGTAGGTACTGGCTGGACTGCTGCCGCATTGGCGCAGGTAGTTTAACACGGATGTCTGCACTGAGCTCAGCGGCACCTGGGGATTATGATCCCATGGAGTAGGGCTGGGATGAGTTCAGCGAATCGCTTGATGGCCTCAGATGGTATCTTGGAATGATAGTCCTATTAAATAGGGGATAATGATCCCATCGAGAAAGGGGATAATAATCTCGTTGGAAGGGGATAATAATCCCATTAGAGGATAATAATCCCATCGAGAAGGGGATAATGATCCTATAAAAAAAGTGGCAATGATTCCATCGAACTGTTTACAGAGGATTTATAAAAAATATTTTCGGTCACTATGATAAGCTCAGTTGATTAGATAATATTATCTAATGAAATGAAAAAAATATAGCTAAAATTGAAAACTCACCGAATCGATGCACTGCACAAATCCCAACTCCTTGCCGGTTGCCAACACTCTGTAAGGCGTCAATCTCAGGTCGACATTCTCCTTTTGCAACAGTCGGTCCATCAGTTCAATCATCTGTACAACCAGCTGGTCCTGACGAAGGTCGTCGCCGTATTTAAAGATGGTTGTATAGGACAGCTGACGTGGCAGCTGCTGTTGAAACTGCCGACCGGAGGCTCCAGGCTGCTGCTGCTGCTGCGATTCTAGCAGCAGAAATTTAATTCTAGCCGGCATTCGAGAACTTTTAAATAGGCCAGCAGAGCGACTGTCGATACCAACTGCCTTGTAGGCTGGGTCTAGCATGAATTGGAATGGAAATAGGGCCTGCTTGGACAGCTGCTGCTGCTGCTGCTGAACTGAGTCGCGATCCGAGCCACGGGACCCGTCGGTGTTGGTAGCAGAGGTCGAGCTGCCCTCGGGAACTAACTGGGGAAATTCTTCCGCTAGGCGGGCGCGCAATAGTTCTTCTTTTTTGAGTCGATCGCCTCGCTCGGAATTAACCGAGGCCAGAATGCCAGCTAGCCTGGCTACAAATCTGTCCTGCCGCTTCAGATCTAGAGCTAGGCTGCGCTGATCCAGATTGCCATTCTTCAGGCGCTGAAGCAGCCGACTGCGCACCTGAGTGTCAGTTATTTGGAATGAAAATATTCGGTTGGGTCATTCGGACAGCATCGGGTCATTGTTAGAGGCTTGGTCATTGTTAAAGGATTAGGTCATTCTTAGAGGTTTGGGTCATTCGGACAGCATTGGGTCATTGTTAGAGGCTTGGGTCATTGTTAAAGGGTTGGGTCATTGTTAGGGATTTGGGTCATTGCTTGAGGCATTGTTAAAGGGTTGGGTCATTGTTAGGGATTTGGGTCATTGCTTGAGGCATTGTTAAAGGGTTGGGTCATTGTTAGGGATTTGGGTCATTGCTTGAGGCATTGTTAAAGGGCTGGGTCATTCGGACAAGATTGGGTCATCATTAGAGGTTTGGGTCATTGTGAGGGGTAATTGATAGAGGCTTGGGTCATTACGGGGGGGTAATTGATAGAGGCTTGGGTCATTGTTAGGGATTTGGGTCATTGCTTGAGGCATTGTTAAAGGGCTGGGTCATTCGGACAAGATTGGGTCATCATTAGAGGTTTGGGTCATTGTGAGGGGTAATTGATAGAGGCTTGGGTCATTACGGGGGGGTAATTGATAGAGGCTTGGGTCATTGTGAGGGGGTAATTGATAGAGGCTTGGGTCATTGCGGGAGGTAATTGATAGAGGCTTGGGTCATTGTGAGGGGGTAATTGATAGAGGCTTGGGTCATTGCGGGGGGGTAATTGATAGAGGCTTGGGTCATTGTGAGGGGGTAATTGATAGAGGCTTGGGTCATTGTGAGGGGGTAATTGATAGAGGCTTGGGTCATTGCGGGAGGTAATTGATAGAGGCTTGGGTCATTGTGAGGGGGTAATTGATAGAGGCTTGGGTCATTGTGAGGGGGTAATTGATAGAGGCTTGGGTCATTGTGAGGGGTAATTGATAGAGGCTTGGGTCATTGTGGGGGGTAATTGATAGAGGCTTGGGTCATTGTGAGGGGGTAATTGATAGAGGCTTGGGCCATTGTTAAAGGGTTGGCTCAGTGATCAAAGGTTGAGTGATTGGTTGAAAATTGGGGTTATAGTGTAAGGTTTGGTCATGAGTTGATGAGAGGTAATTGTATAATGAATTGTACACCCAATAAGAATCACCTGTCCAAAGAATTTCTCTCCATCGCTAGCATCCTCAGCTTCCACAGTGAGGTACCAATAGAACAGCTGAGCAAGCCTGGCCCCATTCCTACGGCAGCAGTGATCGATGAGAAAGTTTGTAAGCGGCTCGTCCGGCCCAGTTGGACGACGATAACTGGCCAGGTGTTCTTCATCGGCTAGGGCTTCAGTGAGCAGGTGCTCAACGCCTACTATTGAGTTTGTGGCACTCTTCTGACTTGGCGGCGACTGCAGCTGCTGCTGCTGCTCAATCGGCTGCTGTTGCTGAGAAACTGGCTTCTTAGACGCGGCTGTTGCTGCTGTTGAAGTCGGCGAATCGACTTTGGCAACGGGCTTCTGATATTCGTAGCGCAAAGCCTGGACCAGCTGGGGCAGGTACAGTAGCTGTTAAAATGGCAGGTGAACCATTTTTATTTTTATTGATGATTTTTTAAAAAAGTCATGGTTTGGTCATTGATTTGCTCATAATTTGCAAATTTATACCTTTTCGGTATAAAAAATATGTATTAGTCACTGTTAATCGAAAGTGTCATAGAATCATCAAAAAGGTAAAAAAAATGTCACATGGTGCGTTTAGACTGGATCACAGAATGTCAGAATGGTCAGAACACTTCAGAAGGGTCATGTCTTGGTCATAGGAGGTGAAAATTGTCATGGGTTGGTCATAGGAGGTGAAAATAGTCATGGGTTGGTCATAGGGGGTGAAAATAGCATGGGTTGGTCATAGGAGGTGAAAATAGTCATGGGTTGGTCATAGGGGGTGAAAATAGTCATGGGTTGGTCATAGGAGGTGAAAATAGTCATGGTTGGTCATAGGGGGTGAAAATAGTCATGGGTTGGTCATAGGAGGTCAAAATGGTAACGGCTAGGTCACTGGAGGTAAAAACGGTCATAAGTTGGTCGCTGGAGGTAAAAACGGTCATAAGTTGGTCACTGGAGGTAAAAACGTCATAAATTGGTCACTGGAGGTCAAAATGTTCATAAGTTGATCACTGGAGGTCAAAATGTTCATAAGTTGGTCACTGGAGGTCAAAATGGTCATGGCTTGGTCTCTCGATGTCAAAATGGTCATGGCTTGGTGACTGGGGGTCGAAATGACCAGACAAGCATTATTACCAGGTTCCATGAAATCGGTCAAGCTTACCAGTTCCTCCGAAGGCGATTTCGCCAGCCTACTAACAGCATAATGCCTGACAGCCGGATGACGAAAGTCTGGCGACAGAAGCTCCAGAGCCTCGGCCGAGTCAAGCGCCTGCCAATCCCGCATGAGACTGAGTGCCTGTTGCACCTCGGCCGCCCTAGTAAAGTCGACGCAGCGCAGAAATTTCGCCAGAGCTCGCTTAAATCTACTCAAATAGTAGCGATATTTCCAAACTAGGTCTCGCTCGTCCATTGTGATCTCGCGGTGAGGCGGATAAGCCATGATGGCGTGGAGCAGGTCGCGCTCGGTGGCGTTCGGCTTCCGCTCGCGGTCGAATGCGCCCCGAGAGACTCCGCGCTCGATGGCGTGGTGCTTCTCCTCGGAGAGATTGCTGGCGTTTACGTCTGGGTCCGAGCACACCACCAGATCGCTTGGCCCGGCCTGCTTTGGTAGATAGGGATAGCATTGGATATGAAGCCACGTTAAACCTGAGACTAGAAAATCGATAGGGTGAGACTAGATATTCTATTGGGTGAGACTAGATATTTGATAGGGTGAGACTAGATATTTGATAGGGTGAGACTAGATATTTGATAGGGTGAGACTAGATATTTGATAGGGTGAGACTAGATATTTGATAGGGTGAGACTAGATATTTGATAGGGTGAGACTAGATATTTGATAGGGTGAGACTAGATATTTGATAGGGTGAGACTAGATAATCAATAACAGAGTTAGCGAGCCTTACCTGAGGAAGCATACGATGCGCATCCCTCTCAAAGTACACGACCGAGTGCTCTATGGAGTCCAACAGAAACTTTTGAAAAGTGACATTCAGAAACAGCAGGCCACCGCGACGTCTCTTCTCAGCCACAATGCGCACCTCCAGATCCTTCAGCGCCAGCTGGTCCTGCCAATCGATGCGATTTATGCTACCCTCGGCGTAGCGTTTTCGCACTTTTAATAATCGCGACAATTCCGGATAGCTGGTCTTGCCAACTTTGCCTACTGTGACGCCCGGCTCCGCTGATTGGCCAGGCCACACAACCAGCTCGTACATGCCGCGCCGCATCTGACCGCGCTTGCTGAATACAGAAATACAGCTGCCACCGATTGGCCTGCGGCTGGAATTGCGGAATAAATGATACCTAATTCCAGAGAATTGATACAGAATTCCAGAGAAATGATACCGAATTCTTGAGAAATGATACCGAATTCTTGAGAAATGATACCGAATTCCAGAGAAATGATACCGAATTCCAGAGAAATGATACCGAATTCCAGAGAAATGATACCGAATTCCAGAGAAATGATACCGAATTCTTGAGAAATGATACCGAATTCTTGAGAAATGATACCGAATTCTTGAGAAATGATACCGAATTCCAGAGAATTGATACCGAATTCCAGAGAATTGATACAGAATTCCAGAGAAATGATACCGAATTCTTGAGAAATGATACCGAATTCTTGAGAAATGATACCGAATTCCAGAGAATTGATACCGAATTCCAGAGAATTGATACAGAATTCCAGAGAATTGATACAGAATTCCAGAGAATTGATACAGAATTCCAGAGAAATGATACCGAATACCAAAGAAATGATACGGAATTCCAGAGAATTGATACAGAATTCCAGAGAATTGATACCGAATTCCAGAGAATTGATACAGAATTCCAGAGAAATGCTACCGAATACCAAAGAAATGATACGGAATTCCAGAGAAACGATACCGAATTCCAGAGAAATGATACCGAATTCCAGAGAAATGATACCGAATTCTTGAGAAATGATACCGAATACCAAAGAAATGATACGGAATTCCAGAGAAACGATTCTGAATGCCTTACCGGCAAGTGCCATAGACATCCCAGACAGTCAGGCACAAGCAGGCGTCGCGTGGAAGCGAAGCCACGGCGGCTGGAACTGTCAGCCATTCGTTCCAAGAGTACGGGCCTCGCCGATCGCCAGATAATTTGCCAACCACAGCTCGTTGAGTCTGCCTTGGCAGGGTGAGTCGGCGACCCTCCGAGTACAACTCCAAGGTCACGTAGGGCGCATCGCCGTGAAAATTTAACAGCGCATCCTCCAGAGCTGCTTCGGGCGAAGCGGCCAGTCCGTTCGGTTGGCAGCCTTCTAAACAGCCGACTTTGAGTTTGAGATTGCACTTTTCTAATTCGTGCGAGTAAATAACGTGAAGAATAGTGTCCTGTAGAAGCTGCTGCTGCTGCTGCTGATACTGATAGTCTAAATCCATGCAACTTGAAAAAATGTAGTAAAGTTTATTGGAATTTTATACAACTTATGAAATTTGGGGAAATCTAGAACTATTAAGGAAGTTGATATTTAATTAAAATGATTTAAAGAAGTGCACAGTAAACATTACAGCGAATAAGGTACATCCTACTACGTTAAATTTTAAGTTAACAAGTTTTCGCTAAGCTAACAATGTTGCTTTCAATATATTTCAGAACTTTTAATGGCTGTTATTAATAGTTTTTATTTATTTTGTCTGGACTACAATAAATAGTTTCTAACCTAGATCTATTAGATTACATTTACAAGTCTTGATGGTTACAATTAAAATAAAAAACAAACTTCTAATTGAACTTGTCAATTAATCTCAGATCAGGTAGGCCCATTTATTGATTAGCCCGCTGAGCCAAAGTCTGCAGCACTTGATCACCGTTGCTATTGCTCAGATCAAATGACAGCTCTCGGCCACGCTCATAGCGAGCATACAGCGTTGCCGGGGCGTTGCTGCACTCGCGCACTAGGATTGGAACACTAGGATTGGCATTTTTCAATGCCACATAGTGACGCGAGATGAAATCTCTGGCGCCCTGGCTAGCTGGCGAGCGTTGGCACAGATGAATGCGCAACTCTTTTAGATGACGGACTAGCTTGATTGATGCACCTGACATACTGTTTCACCTGGACTGGAAATAGTGTTCAGTGTGAATGGATAAACATCTAGTTAGCTATATGGTTCAAGCACCTGACATACTGTTTCACCTGGACTGGAAATAGTGTTCAGTGTGAATGGATAAACATCTAGTTAGCTATATGGTTCAAGCACAAAAAATTATTGTTTATTATTATCATTATTACCCAGCTGTACATTGGGTACAAGAACCAACAGTGTAAAGGATAGGAGTTTGTTTAGCTGATTGAACAGCATTACGAGTGTACAGACTTATGAAGCAAAGCACAATAACTACAACAATGCCACAGGCAGAGCATCTAGCTCATAGCTCAAACATTTGTAGCAGACCTCTCAGCTCTCTCTCTATTTTTTGGATTTGGGATTGGTGAGCTGAGTATTTGGGGGGTGGTAGCGTAAGTTATGAGGGTGAGAATACGTATTTTCCATGCTGTTCGGGTTATACCTAAGGTAGCGCTAATGCCCGAGCGGCAAGACACTAGCTACTAACAATGGGAGAAGAATCGACTGCTGTTGGCACGAGGGCTAAGGTCACTGATCTGGGGCACACAGTCCGTGGGGCGTATCAGGATGGATCGAAGTTGCCTGGTGAATGTCCTTCGCACCCTCACTTACTTTTCTCTATGGGGTCCGGAATTAGTACAGTTTCATTAGGGGGATAAAGGCGGAGTTTAGGGACTTCAAGGGGGTATTTAGGGAACCTTAGGTGGACTTCAGATAGACTTCAGGTGGACTTTTAGATGGGATTTTACGACTTTATATTTAGGATTTCAAAGGGATCATATAATAGGGTGGATTCGGGAAAAAAAGGCCGACGAGATATCTTTGGGAGAGGATTGGGAAGGCAAAGTTATCTAACTGTTTTCTCTTATTAGGAAAATAACTAAGGAACTCGGTTTTTTATATGGAAACAGGGAAAGAGGTAGGAAGTGGAATTGCTTATATAGAAATAGAATAGATTAGAATAGAATAGAATATAGAAATAAATTGCTTATATAGAAATAGAAATAGAAATATAATATAGAAATAGAAATAGAAATAGAAATATAATATAGAAATAGAAATAAAATAGTGGAATACAGCAAAACATTGAAAACATATTGAACGCAAAGCAGGTCCAACAGGGGTAACAGGGTTAAAGATTGCATTATATTTTTCTCTTTATATACCAAATATATACCAAATTGGGGTGGGTGCATGTCCCACTTGAGTGCACATACAACAAACAAAGAGTGCTGTGTGAGGTTATGACAAATAGCTAGTGCAATAAGCAAATAAAATATTTAGTTGGTTAGTTACTGTCTGACTACTATAAAAATGCATATAACAACAAAATAACTTTGTTAGACCTAACCATTTAGGTCTAGAAGTGTCTAGAAACCCTGTATTTAGATGTTTAATTACATGACCATGTACCATTGTACCAAATTAAGAAATAGAATTTTAGCTCAACCTAAAAAACTAAAAAACCAAAAGCAAAAAATGGATTTGGACTGCAGCAGGATTTAAATAAAAAATCGGACCATCGATAAGGGTAAGGTATACTGGCACGACAAGAGCAACTACAGTGCATTTTGGCACAGAATTAGGCTGGCCAAAGCACAGAAGTTGAGAACTAAACTGGTACAAGTCGAGATACAAGAAAGTGGAAAGCACGATAAAGAATGAAAGTGGTTAATCTTCTTATTCATAATTATTAAATCTGTAAATCTGGATTGTAATTCAGCATCATTACCATATAATTTGTGATAGTTCTTATTACCGGACAAATAGCCGTTTGATTATTCGTCCGGTTAACCGGACAAATAGCCATTTGATTATTCGTCCGGTTAACCAGACAAATAGCCATTTGATTATTTGTCCGGTTAACCGGTTAACAGTGACTGCTGTCAACCACTGATGTCAAAGTGGTGGTAAAATTCATGTAGGCATCGTTTCTTAGAAATGTTTATCATATAAATCCATTGTTGAGTTAGCTGAGTCCCTGGCAAATTAGGAAACTAAAAGCTAACTTATCTAACTAAAAGGGCAATTGATCTATATGCTATCTATATATAATTTTAGGTTGCCGACAGACCAATGCCTGGATCAAGGAACAACTATGTCTTTGTTTATATATATATATATCTTAATATATTGCCTCTTAATATACTTATTTATTTATTTCATAAATAGTAGATTGTAAATAAATATTTAATTAATAAATAAATAGTTATACTACACTGTAGTTATACTACAGTGGTCCTTGAATCTGATTCCCTTCAAAACTTAAGGCTTTTAAAATGTCAAATTTACTCAGTATAGCAAGATGCAGGAGATATAGTCAACACCGAAAACCTAAAGTTTTGGTTTTAAAGTTTTGGTTTAAAGTTTGGTTTTGGTTTTGGTTTTGGTTTTTGGTTTTGGTTTTGGATTCCCTTTTAAGCCAAGAGCACTAGAGCTCAGCCGCATGCCAGCCGCATATGGTCTGAGTTTAATCACCTCAATTTTTTTTCATACATGTCTGGCTTAATTGGAAATGTGTGGCCCAGAGAAATTTTGATTAGTTTAATGAAATTTGATGGGTTTTATTGCTGGCCCAAGCTGCTTTCAAAATCGATGCGGCTGAGGTGCGGCTAGCTTTTGGTCAGTCTATTTGTCCGGTTAACCGGACGAATAATCAAAATGCCATAATTTGTTCACGATCTGCCTCACCGATTTGCTGTGTTCTTAGAAAAAATATGGCACACCTTCTAGTTATGCAAGATTCCTTTTTATCTAATTCAAGCTTCACTTAAGCTTACTGCTTAAAGTGTTTTTATACAACAAGGCTTTTCAGGTAGTATAAGTAATGCTTTGTTATACCAAGCAATTTTTTAAATATTTTTTAGTTTCTAAGATATTCCTAACTCTAATATACTAAAAATGAACTGTTTATTTACTTACTTGGTTGTAATTGATTTTCTCCCGAACGGCTCAACCGATTTTCACCATTTCTTCACCAAAATATGCGAAATATGGGCAGAATTTTACACGTATTTTTATTAAGCTTAACTCCATTGCTAAGGGGATTAAATATTCGAAAAACATGATTTTGTCAAAGGTCAAACCATCTTGGCCTATTGAGAATTTTACTCACTGCCACTGAATTAGAATTGCATCGTCAAATTGCGCAACAACCCCTAGCTGATTGAATTTGAAGCCTGCACTCTGGAGACAAATTGGAAATAAATGTACACAACCAACCGCGAGACTGAGTGTACTCTATTTTCTTACTTCATTGTACAAAGCCAGAACTTTGAGAATTCATTTTATAAGGCTGATTTCTGCACCCACTAACCAACAGTCGGAATAGCCGATGTGTAGGCACTAGGAATAGGTTAGGCTAGGCTAGGGTTCGATTCTGCACTGCGTCAAATCATTTAGACTAATTTTCAGCCAAGTAGTGATTGAAGATTTTTTTAATTTATTTTTTTCATTTCGTAAATAAAATATCATAAATACTAGCACACCTGCTAAACCAGAGTTTGAATCATGGCTAAACCAGAGTCTGAATCATGGCTAAACCAGAGTCTGAATCATAGCTAAACCAGAGTCTGAATCATGGCTAAACCAGAGTCTGAATCATGGCTAAACCAGAGTTTGAATCATGGCTAAACCAGAGTCTGAATCATAGCTAAACCAGAGTTTGAATCATGGCTAAACCAGAGTTTGAATCATGGCTAAACCAGAGTCTGAATCATGGCTAAACCAGAGTTTGAATCATGGCTAAACCAGAGTCTGAATCATGGCTAAACCAGAGTTTGAATCATGGCTAAACCAGAGTCTGAATCATAGCTAAACCAGAGTCTGAATCATGGCTAAACCAGAGTCTGAATCATGGCTAAACCAAAGTTTAAATCATGGCTAAACCAGAGTCTGAATCATGGCTACACCAGAGTTTGAATCATGGTTAAACCAGAGTCTGAATCATGGCTAAACCATCATCATCAGCATGGCTAAACCAGAGTCTGGATCATGGCTAAACCAGAGTCTGAATCATAGCTAAACCAGAGTCTGAATCATGGCTAAACCAGAGTCTGAATCATGGCTAAACCAGAGTCTGAATCATGGCTAAACCAGAGTCTGAATCATGGCTACACCAGAGTCTGAATCATAGCTAAACCAGAGTCTGAATCATGGCTAAACCAGAGTTTGAATCATGGCTAAACCAGAGTCTGAATCATAGCTAAACCAGAGTCTGAATCATGGCTAAACCAGAGTTTGAATCATGGCTAAACCAGAGTCTGAATCATAGCTAAACCAGAGTCTGAATCATGGCTAAACCAGAGTCTGAATCATGGCTAAACCAGAGTTTAAATCATGGCTAAACCAGAGACTAAATCATGGCTACACCAGAGTTTGAATCATGGTTAAACCAGAGTCTGAATCATGGCTAAACCATCATCATCAGCATGGCTAAACCAGAGTTTCAATCATGGCTAAACCAGCGTCTGAATCATGGCTAAACCAGAGTCTGAATCATGGCTAAACCAGAGTCTGAATCAAGGCTAAACCAGAGTCTGAATCATAGCTAAACCAGAGTCTGAATCATGGCTAAACCAGAGTCTGAATCATAGCTAAACCAGAGTCTGAATCATGGCTAAACCAGAGTCTGAATCATGGCTAAACCAGAGTCTGAATCATAGCTAAACCAGAGTCTGAATCATGGCTAAACCAGAGTCTGAATCATGGCTCATAGCTAAACCAGAGTCTGAATCATGGCTAAACCAGAGTCTGAATCATGGCTAAACCAGAGTTTGAATCATGGCTAAACCAGAGTCTGAATCATAGCTAAACCAGAGTCTGAATCATGGCTAAACCAGAGTTTGAATCATGGCTAAACCAGAGTCTGAATCATAGCTAAACCAGAGTCTGAATCATGGCTAAACCAGAGTCTGAATCATGGCTAAACCAGAGTTTAAATCATGGCTAAACCAGAGTCTGAATCATGGCTACACCAGAGTTTGAATCATGGTTAAACCAGAGTCTGAATCATGGCTAAACCATCATCATCAGCATGGCTAAACCAGAGTTTCAATCATGGCTAAACCAGCGTCTGAATCATGGCTAAACCAGAGTCTGGATCATGGCTAAACCAGAGTCTGAATCATGGCTAAACCAGAGTCTGAATCATGGCTACACCAGAGTCTGAATCATGGCTAAACCAGAGTCTGAATCATAGCTAAACCAGAGTCTGAATCATGGCTAAACCAGAGTCTGAATCATGGCTACACCAGAGTCTGAATCATAGCTAAACCAGAGTCTGAATCATGGCTAAACCATCATCATCAGCATGGCTAAACCAGAGTCTGGATCATGGCTAAACCAGAGTCTGAATCATAGCTAAACCAGAGTCTGAATCATGGCTAAACCAGAGTCTGAATCATGGCTAAACCAGAGTCTGAATCATGGCTAAACCAGAGTCTGAATCATGGCTACACCAGAGTCTGAATCATAGCTAAACCAGAGTCTGAATCATGGCTAAACCAGAGTTTGAATCATGGCTAAACCAGAGTCTGAATCATAGCTAAACCAGAGTCTGAATCATGGCTAAACCAGAGTTTGAATCATGGCTAAACCAGAGTCTGAATCATAGCTAAACCAGAGTCTGAATCATGGCTAAACCAGAGTCTGAATCATGGCTAAACCAGAGTTTAAATCATGGCTAAACCAGAGACTAAATCATGGCTACACCAGAGTTTGAATCATGGTTAAACCAGAGTCTGAATCATGGCTAAACCATCATCATCAGCATGGCTAAACCAGAGTTTCAATCATGGCTAAACCAGCGTCTGAATCATGGCTAAACCAGAGTCTGAATCATGGCTAAACCAGAGTCTGAATCAAGGCTAAACCAGAGTCTGAATCATAGCTAAACCAGAGTCTGAATCATGGCTAAACCAGAGTCTGAATCATAGCTAAACCAGAGTCTGAATCATGGCTAAACCAGAGTCTGAATCATGGCTAAACCAGAGTCTGAATCATAGCTAAACCAGAGTCTGAATCATGGCTAAACCAGAGTCTGAATCATGGCTCATAGCTAAACCAGAGTCTGAATCATGGCTAAACCAGAGTCTGAATCATGGCTAAACCAGAGTTTGAATCATGGCTAAACCAGAGTCTGAATCATAGCTAAACCAGAGTCTGAATCATGGCTAAACCAGAGTTTGAATCATGGCTAAACCAGAGTCTGAATCATAGCTAAACCAGAGTCTGAATCATGGCTAAACCAGAGTCTGAATCATGGCTAAACCAGAGTTTGAATCATGGCTAAACCAGAGTCTGAATCATAGCTAAACCAGAGTCTGAATAATGGCTAAACCATCATCATCAGCATGGCTAAACCATCGTTTGAATCATGGCTAAACCAGCGTCTGAATCATAGCTAAACCAGAGTCTGAATCATGGCTAAACCAGAGTCTGAATCATGGCTAAACCAGAGTTTGAATCATGGCTAAACCAGAGTCTGAATCATGGCTAAACCAGAGTCTGAATCATGGCTAAACCAGAGTTTGAATCATGGCTAAACCAGAGTCTGAATCATGGCTAAACCAGAGTCTGAATCATGGCTAAACCAGAGTTTGAATCATGGCAAAACCAGAGTTTAAATCATAGCTAAACCAGAGTTTGAATCATGGCTAAACCAGAGTCTGATTCATGGCTACACCAGAGTCTGAATCATGGCTCATAGCTAAACCAGAGTTTGAATCATAGCTAAACAAGCGTCTGAATCATGGCAAAACCAGAGTTTGAATCATAGCTAAAACAGAGTTTGAATCATGGCTAAACCAGAGTCTGAATCATGGCTACACCGGAGTCTGAATCATGGCTAAACCAGAGTCTGAATCATGGCTAAACCAGAGTCTGAATCATGGCTACACCAGAGTCTGAATCATGGCTACACCAGAGTCTGAATCATGGCTAAACCAGAGTCTGAATCATGGCTACACCAGAGTCTGAATCATGGCTAAACCAGAGTCTGAATCATGGCTACACCAGAGTCTGAATCATGGCTAAACCAGAGTTTAAATCATAGCTAAACCAGCGTCTGAATCATGGCTAAACCAGAGTTTGAATCATAGCTAAACCAGCGTCTGAATCATGGCTAAACTAGATTCTGAATCATGGCTAAACCAGAGTTTGAATCATGGCTAAACCAGAGTTTGAATCATGGCAAAACCAGAGTTTGAATCATGGCTAACCCAGCGTTTGAATCATTGCTAAACCAGAACTGGTGGATAATCGTCAACTGGGGGATCATGGTAAACTGGGGGATAATTGTCAACTGGGGGATCATTGTCAACTGGAGGATCATTGGCAACTGGGGGATAATTGTCAACTGGGGGATAATTGTCACGGGGAAACATCACCAAATGCGGGATCATAATCAACTAGGGGATCATTGTCAACTAGGGGATCATGTTCAACTGGGGGAACATTGTCAACTGGGATCACCATCAATGGGGGATCATAGTCAACTGAGAGATAATTGTCGACTGGGGGATAATCGTCAACTGGGGGATCATGGTCAACTGGAGGATCATTGTCAACGGGGGGATAGTTGTCAACTGGGGGATAATTGTCAACTGGGGAGTCATCATCAAATGCGGGATCATGGTTAACTGGGGGATAATTGTCAACTGGGGGATCATTGTCAACTGGGAGATCATTGTCAATGTCAACTGGGGGATCATTGTCAACTGGGGGATCATAGTCAACTGAGAGATAATTGTCGACTGGGGGATCATCATCAACTGGGGGATCATTGTAAACTGGGGGATCATTGTCAACTGTGGGATCATTGTCAACTGGGGGATCATTGTCAACAAGGGGATCATTGTGAACTGGGGGATCATTGTCAACTGGGGATCATTGTCAACTGGGGGAACATTGTCAACTGGGGGATCATTGTCAACTGGGGATCATTGTCAACTGGGGGAACATTGTCAACTGGGGGATCATTGTCAACTGGGTGATCATTGTCAACTGGGGGATCATTGTCAACTGAGGGATCATTGTCAACTGGGGCATCATTATCAACTGGGGGATCATTGTCAACTTGGGAATGATTGTCAAATGGGTGTTCATTGTCAACTGGGGTATCATTATCAACTGGGGGATCATTGTCAACTTGGGAATGATTGTCAACTGGGGGATCATTGTCAAATGGGGGGATCATTGTCAACTGGGGGATCATTGTCAACTGGGTGATCATTGTCAACTGGGGGATCATTGTCATCTGAGGGATCATTGTCAACTGGGGTATCATTATCAACTGGGGGATCATTGTCAACTGGGGAATGATTGTCAAATGGGTGTTCATTGTCAACTGGGGGATCATTGTCAACTGGGGGATCATTGTCAACTGTGGGATCATTGTCAACTGGGGGATCATTGTCAACAAGGGGATCATTGTGAACTGGGGGATCATTGTCAACTGGGGATCATTGTCAACTGGGGGATCATTGTCAACTGGGGGATCATTGTCAACTGGGGGATCATTGTCAACTGGGGGATCATTGTGAACTGGGGGATCATTGTCAACTGGGGATCATTGTCAACTGGGGGATCATTGTCAACTGGGGGATCATTGTCAACTGGGGGATCATTGTCAACTGGGTGATCATTGTCAACTGGGGGATCATTGTCAACTGGGGGATCATGGTCAACTTGGGGATCATTGTCAACTGTGAGATCATTGTCAACTGGGTGATCATTGTCAACTGGGGGATCATTGTCAACTGGGGGATCATTGTAAACTGGGGGATCATTGTCAACTGTGAGATCATTGTCAACTGGGGGATCATTGTCAACTGGGGGATCATTGTCAACTGGGGATCATCATCAACTGGGGGATCATTGTCAACTGGGTGATCATTGTAGCTTAAAAAAGCTGAAAATACAGCTGCTAAAAAGTATATACAAGATGAATTTAAAATATTTCTGCTCCCCGAAGGGGGGCAAAACTTGCTAGTAATCAGCTAAACTTACTAACTAATCAACAATTACTTAACTTGCCAAGCACTATTTTACTATTTAGTATTTTACAATTTTAAAATAGTTACACTATTTTAAAAGTAAGAGAGCTGCTGCTTCTCTTAAACTACACTGTTTACTTATCGGTAATACGTTTATTTTATTAAGCATATGTTTTTAAAAGAGCCCAGCATTTATTTCTTAAGCTCTAAATTTATTGTAGGGCTAGTTCTTGCAGATGCAGAGTTGCCGTTAGTGTTGCTGAAGTTTGCTCCTGCCTCCTGCAACTGCACCCTCCCTTATTTCGGTTTAGGGACATCTAATGGGACGAACACAGTACAGGTCCCCTAATCCAAAACTAGGCCTAGCTGACATTGCATGCATATTGAATGGCGCGGGACAACTAAATGAGTCAAAATTAAATGCTAAGTTTTTGACTGACTGAAAAAACAAAGGTTTTATACTACACTTTTTTCAGTTAGGTTTTTTTTCTTGACCTTTAATATACCTTTGTTTTTGTTAAATGGCCCCTAAACCGAAACAATACTATAGGGGATGGAGATTCTAGCCAAACTCATAACTGAGGCTTTTTGTTTTTATGCTTTCAAAGATGAAATTTGAAATGGTTAACAAACATAGTTGGTCCCTTAAACCGAAACTAGGATTTATCCAGTGGCCACGTAATCCCAGAGAATGCCTACATCTGAAGCCTTGTTTTTTGGTAATCTTTTGAAGGACAATCATTCTTTAACCTAGTTGTCAAGCTACTAGTTTTGGTCGACAATACCTAACCTGTTTGTTGTGCTTTTAAAATCATGGTTCAAAGCTTAAGCAAAAGAACTAGAGAAAATTTTAATTTCACATAGGCATATATTATTAAGAATCCTTAACATTTCATGCTTCTTGAATTTTAATCCAATTAAATAGGCCGCCCTACCTTAATTTTTTTTCCAATTGACTTGAAACTTTACCCATTTTATTCTAGTGTGTGGGTTCTAGACCTACTGACACACTGACCATATTGACTTACTATTTGATTGTAGATTACTCATAACATAAAAATATATTTGAAGTAATTAGTACAAGTTTGCTAATTGTTTTTATGAGAAAATATTTTAAAACTAGTCTTGATTTACATTCTATTAATAGTAATTATCTTACATATGAAAAATGAAAATCTTGGTTGCTTGCTTATAATTGATTTTCTCCCAAACAGCTCAATAAATTGCTAAAAACATGCGCTTCATTGCAAGAATGTACTTGTTGCTGTCATTTTTCATCATTGTCATATTGTCTGATTCAGATATATTTGTATACCCACTAAAGTCCTTAGGTGGTTAGGCCCAATCTATAATAAATAGCATTTATCTTCAATCAGTCCCATGTATGTATTGAAGTTTAATCCTATTTGTTATTAACACAGAATTACTTGACCCAAAACACTTCAATTACAATGCCCTGCTTAATGTGTGGTATTCTTATATATGGGGTCCCTGCAAAAGCCTTCAGACTTAAGGCTACCCAATAATAAATGAGTAATATTTAATGTCCCCTTGACTCTATTGAATTTTAATCCTATTTATTTGTCATTTTCCCACAAATACAGCACCCAACAAAAATTCTTCTAAAATTCTTCTAAAAACCTATGTGCCACAAAGTCTGGTCATCCTGTGATAAGAAAGTCATTCCATAGAAAATTGTTGTAGATGGAACAAAATGGTTTTCTTTTTTGAACTCCACACTGCAAAAACATTTATAGATTAGATTTATGTGCCTACTAACACTGGAACTATTTTATAATATCAAATTTCAAGAAGCCCTACAGTTGTAAGATGACAGTGTCCAGGTAATGTACATAAAATGCAATTTTAATAATACAATACAATTCAAACTTTTAAACTTCACTCATGCAATTAGGCAAAAAAACTACAAAAGTTTAGAAACACTCAGCAATTAAACTTTAATTTGTATTATTTATATCATATTTTCCAAATGGCTTGGTTAAAATAATAATTTTTATATACAACATGCTGCTTTGTTTTTTTTCTGGTTAAAATTAATCCCAAATTTAATAGTTCAATAAAAATATTTTAATGTCTTCATGAGTTAAATTGCTAAAAGTCTTTATGTTGTGAAACAGTTTTATCGTTTTATAATTTGAGAATCACACACATACCTATTGAATGATTTCTAATTTAGAAAGCATTTTTACAGCAATTCTAATAGAATGCTTGTCACTGGTATCCAACGTCTCAAGCTATGTGCATTGAGTAGGCAACTGGCCAATCAACTGTCCCATTATAAACATGCTTTTATCAGTTCATCTGCTGCCCCTAATAAACAGCTTGAACAGAACTCCATTGAGCAGATTGTGTCAGACACAAGCACAGCTAGTAATGCTGTGAACAAACCTAACGAAAACTCAGTTATGAAGCAGTCAATTGGTACATCTAAAGATCTTGGGCCATGCATTCTTGGAATATTTGTCGGCAATGTGAATAAGGTTTGTATGGAATGGTATCTTCAAATTTGCAATGTTTAAAAACTCTTATGATATTTGAATAGCTTCTATTTCTTACAAGTTCTATGCAATTCTAGGAAATACTAACCTATCCAGAGGTTCAGACAACTGAAGAATTAAAAGCCATTCACAATCGGGTTGAGCCTGTTGAAAAGTTTTTTGCTGATCATGGTAAGGTGAAAAAATTGCATTTAAAGTCTCTATTAAATATGTATTTCCCTTTATGATCCTATGATGCTATTCACATTCTGATCCCAGCGCCTAACTTTTACAACTTTGACCTAATCGTCCATCTCTTACAGTTCTGATCCCATTGTCCGTCAATTAGATAGTTCTGATCCCATTGTCCGTCACTAACATAGTTCTGATCCCATTGTACATAACTTAAACAGTTCTGATCCCATTGTACATTACTTACACAGTTCTGATCCCATTGTCCATCACTTACATAGTTCTGATCCCATTGTCCGTCACTTACGTAGTTCTGATCCCATTGTACATTACTTAAACAGTTCTGATCCCATTGTCCATCACTTACATAGTTCTGATCCCATTTTCCGTCACTTAGATAGTTCTGATCCCATTGTCCGTCACTTAGATAGTTCTGATCCCATTGTACATAACTTAAACATTTCTGATCCCATTGTACATTACTTTAACAGTTCTGATCCCATGTTTCATCTGTTACAACTCTGATCCCATTGTCAAACTTCTACGATTCTGATCCCATTGTCCATCTCAGATTTGTATGCTCCATTTGTTTGTTTTCCCTATCCATATGCAGTTTCTCATTCCCAATTTAAAAGCCATATTCTCATCTCCTTCCCGAACCTACCCTGACTGGCCCTTAGTTGACAGCCGCGAGTTAGATCGCAGCGGCGAATTCCTTCCGCCGCCGTTGCTCGCCGGCCTGCGCCAATTGAATCTATTCAGCTACGCTGCCAGCCTGTCCTCGGTGGCTCAGGCTCGCCTAGCCGAGTGCCTGTCAGCCGACGCGTCGATTGATCTGACCCTGAGGGCGCACAACTCTCTAGGCGTCCGGGCTCTGTTAGACGGCGCCCAGCTGCAGCTGCTTGAACGCCTGGCAGGCCCGCTGGCTAGCGGAGACCAGCTGGCTGCATTCTGCCTAACCGAGCCAGGCGGCGGTGGCGCCTTCGCTGATCCCAAATCGAGCATTCGCTGCCTAGCCCATCGGGACGTAGATGGCAAATTTTGGAGATTGAACGGCACCAAGATCTGGGTAGCCAATGCTCCGGTGGCGGACGTGTTCGTTGTCCTGGCTAGCACTAGTCAGTCCAGTGAGGACACCACTAGCACCGGTGAGAGTCAGGGCCATTGTCTTCTTTGTAGATTAAAATATTATTACCCCTGACCCCTAGGGATATCTCCCTCCCAGTCCTATTATCCCTCCCAGTTCCCTAGGCTGATCCTTTAAAGATCCCAAGGCAAATAACTTCCAGATCCCTAGTCTAATCCCTTCCAGATTCCTAGGCTCATCCCTTCCAGATCCCTAGTCTAATCCCTCCCAGATCCCTAGTCTAATCCCTTCCACATCCCTAGGCTAATCCCTTCCAGATCCCTAGGCAAATCCCTCCCAGATCCCTAGGCAAATCCCTCCCAGATCCCTAGTCTAATCCCTCCCAGATCCCTAGGCAAATCCCTCCCAGATCCCTAGTCTAATCCCTCCCAGATCCCTAGGCAAATCCCTCCCAGATCCCTAGTCTAATCCCTCCCAGATCCCTAGTCTAATCCCTCCCAGATCCCTAGTCTAATCCCTCCCAGATCCCTAGTCTAATCCCTCCCAGATCCCTAGTCTAATCCCTCCCAGATCCCTAGTCTAATCCCTCCCAGATCCCTAGGCAAATCCCTCCCAGATCCCTAGTCTAATCCCTCCCAGATCCCTAGTCTAATCCCTTCCACATCCCTAGGCTAATCCCTTCCAGATCCCTAGGCAAATCCCTCCCAGATCCCTAGGCAAATCCCTCCCAGATCCCTAGTCTAATCCCTCCCAGATCCCTAGTCTAATCCCTTCCACATCCCTAGGCTAATCCCTTCCAGATCCCTAGGCAAATCCCTCCCAGATCCCTAGGCAAATCCCTCCCAGATCCCTAGGCAAATCCCTTCCACATCCCTAGGCAAATCCCTTCCAGATCCCTAGGCTAATCCCTTCTAGATCTTTTGGCTAATATATCCTGAATACCTAGACTAAACTCTTCAAGATCCCAGGCTAATCCCTCCCAGGTCTCTGATTTATTACCCCTGAGGTCGCTAGGTTGACTTTCCTGAATTCCTAGTTCTGTATTGCCTACTAGAAATCCCCATGCTGGTGATTCGTAGTTAAATCCCATCCTTTGAAGTTACAAACAGATCAATGATGTTGATCCCATCTTGTTTGCTCCCAAATCTGACAGCCCCGACCGCGTTGGCAAAGAATCGCCTGACAGCTTTCCTAGTTGAGCGCAGCCAGGCGGGCGTCTCAGTTGGTCCTCGCGAGGTCGGCCTAGGCGCTCGCTCTGCGGCGATTGGAGCGCTACATCTCAACAATGTCATAGTGCCAGATGAGCACGTGCTTGGCGAGGTTGACAACGGCCAGAAACTAATTCGACGAGTGGTAGCCGCGGGTAGAATATCGGCTGGCGCCGCCACCGCCGGTAATTTGAAGCGTCTGCTTGGCGATGCTGTTGCCCATTGTCGAGCCAGACGACCCGAAGGACTGCAGCCGCTTTCCGAATATCCGATGGTGCAGCAGAAGCTGGCTAGAATGGTGTGTTATGGATTGGGTTCAGGAAGTAACTGACTGGTGTCAGGCGAATCTAGTCAGTGTCAGGCGAATCTAGTCAGTGTCAGGCGAATCTAGTCAGTATCAGGCGAATCTAGTCAGTGTCAGGCGAATCTAGTCAGTGTCAGGCGAATCTAGTCAGTGTCAGGCGAATCTAGTCAGTGTCAGGCGAATCTAGTCAGTGTCAGGCGAATCTAGTCAGTGTCAGGCGAATCTAGTCAGTGTCAGGCGAATCTAGTCAGTGTCAGGCGAATCTTGTCAGTGTCAGGCGAATCTAGTCAGTGTCAGGCGAATCTAGTCAGTGTCAGGCGAATCTAGTCAGTGTCAGGCGAATCTAGTCAGTGTCAGGCAAATCTAGTCAGTGTCAGGCGAATCTAGTCAGTGTCAGGAGAATCTAGTCAGTGTCAGGCGAATCTAGTCAGTGTCAGGCGAATCTAGTCAGTGTCAGGCGAATCTAGTCAGTGTCAGGCGAATCTAGTCAGTGTCAGGAGAATCTAGTCAGTGTCAGGCGAATCTAGTCAGTGTCAGGCGAATCTAGTCAGTGTCAGGCGAATCTAGTCAGTGTCAGGCGAATCTAGTCAGTGTCAGGCGAATCTAGTCAGTGTCAGGCGAATCTAGTCAGTATCAGGCGAATCTAGTCAGTGTCAGGCGAATCTAGTCAGTGTCAGGCGAATCTAGTCAGTATCAGGCGAATCTAGTCAGTGTCAGGCGAATCTAGTCAGTGTCAGGCGAATCTAGTCAGTGTCAGGCGAATCTAGTCAGTGTCAGGCGAATCTAGTCAGTGTCAGGCGAATCTAGTCAGTGTCAGGCGAATCTAGTCAGTGTCAGGCGAATCTAGTCAGTGTCAGGCGAATCTAGTCAGTGTCAGGCGAATCTAGTCAGTGTCAGGCGAATCTAGTCAGTGTCAGGCGAATCTAGTCAGTGTCAGGCGAATCTAGTCAGTGTCAGGCGAATCTAGTCAGTGTCAGGCGAATCTAGTCAGTATCAGGCGAATCTAGTCAGTATCAGGCGAATCTAGTCAGTGTCAGGCGAATCTAGTCAGTGTCAGGCGAATCTAGTCAGTGTCAGGCGAATCTAGTCAGTGTCAGGCGAATCTAGTCAGTGTCAGGCGAATCTAGTCAGTGTCAGGCGAATCTAGTCAGTGTCAGGCAAATCTAGTCAGTGTCAGGCGAATCTAGTCAGTGTCAGGCGAATCTAGTCAGTGTCAGGCGAATCTAGTCAGTGTCAGGCGAATCTAGTCAGTGTCAGGCGAATCTAGTCAGTGTCAGGCAAATCTAGTCAGTATCAGGAGAATCTAGTCAGTGTCAGGCGAATCTAGTCAGTGTCAGGCGAATCTAGTCAGTGTCAGGCGAATCTAGTCAGTGTCAGGCGAATCTAGTCAGTGTCAGGCGAATCTAGTCAGTGTCAGGCGAATCTAGTCAGTGTCAGGCGAATCTAGTCAGTGTCAGGCGAATCTAGTCAGTGTCAGGCGAATCTAGTCAGTGTCAGGCGAATCTAGTCAGTGTCAGGCGAATCTAGTCAGTGTCAGGCGAATCTAGTCAGTGTCAGGTGAATCTAGTCAGTGTCAGGAAGTATCTAGTTTCTAATGGTGTCAGGATGTGTCTAATGGGTGTCAGGATGTGTCTAAAGTGTGTCAGGATGTGTCTAATGGGTGTCAGGATGTGTCTAATGGATGTCAGGGTGTGTCTAATGGGTGTCAGAAAGAGTCTAGTGAGTGTCAGGAAGTTTGTAGTGAGTGTCAATAAGTTTGTAGTGAGTGTCAGGAAGTATCTAGCGAGTGTCAGGAAGTATCTAGTGAGTGTCAGTAGCTCACAGACATGCACACCTATTATATTTTTCGATTTCGCAGGCAGGTTCAATCTATGCCATAGAGTCGGTGGCTTATCTTCTAGCCTTCTTATCCGATCAGTTTCCGAATGCTGATCTGTCGCCTGAAGCTGCCGCTCTGCACCTATTGTCAACTAAAGCCTCTTTAATTAGCGCGTCCGACGCCGCCGCACTAGCCGGAGGTCGGTCAGTGGCTTCCTGCGAATTTGCCTACGAGCGACACCTGCGCGACGCTTGGACTCTGGCTGGCGTCGACGCTTCGCCGGATCTAACTCGGCTCCAGCTGGCTGGCCGGGGCATTAAATTTGCCGGCATGAAAGCGGCCGAGACGGCCGGTAAAGTTTTTGGCGCCAACGGATTCCTAACTAGGCTCCGGCTGATCCGCGAGGCAAATATTGGCGGCGAATCTCACATGCTGGCTGTGCATTGGCATCACAACTTGGCCGGCGTGGCCAACTCTCTGGAGGTGAGCCTATTTTATTTAAGTAATGGAAAATTACTGGAAAATTCCATGAATTATTTGAGTGAGTGCGAAATTCCATGGATCCTCTTTTGAGTGAATGCAAAATCCCATGGATCCTTTGAGTGAACGGAAAATTCCATGGATCCTCTTTTAAGTGAATGCAAAATTCCATGGATAATTTAAATGAATGGGAAATTGCATTGATCCTCATCCGATCAAATCCCCATTTAGATTCACATTGGCGAATTCGCTCAAGCGGTTCGCTCGTGCCTTTTCTATTTTCGCGACGACTTGTCAAATCAGCAGATTATAATGCAACGCATTGCCGACTGTTCTGTGGATCTGTTCACAATAATGGCCTGCTGCGCACGTGCGTCCAGGTCCAAGTCCATCGGCTTGCGGTCCGCTGACAATGAGGTTCGTATTAATATAGAGAGTTATAATAATAATAATAATTGCAGGAGGGCTGCCGGCAATGGCAAATTATTTAGTGACACTAGACCAGCGAGGAGGCAATTCTGCCCATTTCGCTGACTCCTGAGCACACACGCACACAGATACTGTACGCAGGCACACGCTCACACAGGTGTGTACACCTGCCATGACTTTCTCATCGTCAGGCAGTGAACACTCTCACTGTGCCTTGGAGATTGGGCGTAAATTGCACGACATGCCCCCAAGCCTTCTATTCGCGGCTGCGCCCCATATAAATGTGGCCTCGCCGTGGAATCGAACTCAGGGACCTCGGTGCGAGAGGCAGACGCGTTAACAGCTCTGCCACTGACCTCCAATATAGAGGTGGATAGGGAATGTGAGTCCCAACCAAATTTGGCATTAAACCAGCAATTTCCTGTGATTGTATTCAACAACTCCAGCTGGACCTGGTTGTCATGCTGAGCAAGGAGGCAGCGCTGCGAATTGAGCACAACATCGCCGGCCTGAACATTGAAAAGCTCTATCAGAGGCACACCGACGGTGAATTGCGCAGAATTAGCGACTACGCCTGCAAATTTGGCGGCTACGCAATCGACCACGCACTATCTAGAAACTGGGACTGAGCTAGCTTGCCGGTGTCATTTTAATGAGGCTGGTTTGTGCTCATTTGTGCTTTAACTTTCACTGGTAATAGTAGAAATTTTGTAGTCGATCTTGTAGGGCACATATTGCTTAGATATTAGACTGGTTAAAGTTGAAAAGTAGAGAGCGGTTAGAGAAGTAGGGAGCGGATATGGTAGAGAAGTTGGGAGCGGATATGGTCGAGAAGTAGGGAGCGGATATGGTCGAGAAGTAGGGAGCGGTAATGGTAGAGAAGTAGGGAGCGGTAGTGGTAGAGAAGTAGGGAGTGGTAATGGTAGAGAAGTAGGGAGCGGATATGGTCGAGAAGTAGGGAGCGGTAATGGTAGAGAAGTAGGGAGCGGATATGGTCGAGAAGTTGGGAGCGGTAGTGGTAGAGAAGTAGGGAGTGGTAATGGTAGAGAAGTAGGGAGCGGATATGGTGGAGAAGTAGGGAGCGGTAATGGTAGAGAAGAAGGGAGCGGTAATGGTAGAGAAGTAGGTAGCGGATATGGTCGAGAAGTTGGGAGCGGATATGGTAGAGAAGTAGGGAGCGAATATGGTCGAGAAGTTGGGAGCGGATATGGTAGAGAAGTAGGGAGCGAATATGGTCGATAAGTAGGGAGCGGTAATGGTAGAGAAGTAGGGAGCGGGTATGATAAAGAAGTAGGGAGCGAATATGGTAGAGAAGTAGGGAGCGGGTATGATAAAGAAGTAGGGAGCGGTAATGGTAGAGAAGTAGGGAGCGGTAATGTTAGAGAAGTAGGGAGCGGATATGGTAGAGAAGAAGGGAGCAGATATGGTAGAGAAGTAGGGAGCGGGTATGATAAAGAAGTAGGGAGCGGTAATGGTAGAGAAGTAGGGAGCGGATATGGTCGAGAAGTTGGGAGCAGATATGGTAGAGAAGTAGGGAGCGGGTATGATAAAGAAGTAGGGAGCGGTAATGGTAGAGAAGTAGGGAGCGGTAATGGTAGAGAAGTAGGGAGCGGATATGGTCGAGAAGTAGGGAGCGGTAATGGTAAAGAAGTAGGGAGCGGTAATGGTAGAGAAGTAGGGAGCGGATATGGTCGAGAAGTTGGGAGCGGATATGGTAGAGAAGTAGGGAGCGAATATGGTCGATAAGTAGGGAGCGGTAATGGTAGAGAAGTAGGGAGCGGGTATGATAAAGAAGTAGGGAGCGGTAATGGTAGAGAAGTAGGGAGCGGGAATGATAAAGAAGTAGGGAGCTGATAGGATTGAGAAGTAGGGAAAATTTAAGTAACAGAAGGCATAGTGAGTCACGGTCAATGCTAAACTAACAGTGAGTAGTGAGCATATGTTTATTTAGCATTGGTTAAAAGAGACATTTCGTGAGTAGGCAAAATTTGAGAGCATTAGTTAGCATTTTGTTTTTTACCTGTTAAGTGAAACCCTACAAACAAAAGTTTGTTTTCTTTTACTGCACTATAAAAGAAATACTAGAGTTGATTTGTTAAGCTGCTTATACGTTGATTAATGTGCATCATCCTGTGAATTATCCAAGATCCTTTGCATTGCTGCCGCTATTAATGCTTATTTGAAATATATATCATATAATTTGCACTGCACTGCATTAGTTCTGGCAGAAGCGTTGTCTGCTTGAGCTACTTTCTAAGAAAAGAAATACTTAATGTGGTTTTCAATTTCATTAAATATTCTCTTTACTCTAATCAGCACATTTCCTTACAAGAATCAGGAATCGCAACGAGAATCGTAGCAGGAATCTCAACAAGAATCGTAGCAGGAATCTCAACAAGAATCGTAGCAGGAATCTCCACAAGTATCGCAGCAGGAATCTCCACAAGTATCGCAGCAGGAATCGCCACAAGTATCGCAGCAGGAATCTCCACAAGAATCGTAGCGGGAATCGCTACAAGAATCGTAGCAAGAATCTCCACAAGAATCGTAGCAAGAATCGCCACAATAATCGTAGCAAGAATCGCCACAAGTATCGCAGCAGGAATCTCCACAAGAATCGTAGCAGGAATCTCCACAATAATCGCATCGCAGCAGGAATCGCCACAATAATCGCAGCAGGAATCGCTACAAGAATCGTAGCAGGAATCGCTACAAGAATCGTAGCAAGAATCGCCACAAGTATCGCAGCAGGAATCTCCACAAGAATCGTAGCAGGAATCTCCACAATAATCGCATCGCAGCAGGAATCGCCACAATAATCGCAGCAGGAATCGCTACAAGAATCGTAGCAAGAATCGCCACAAGAATCGTAGCAGGAATCGCTACAAGTATCGCAGCAGGAATCGCCACAAGAATCGTAGCAGGAATATCCACAATAATCGCATCGCAGCAGGAATCGCCACAATAATCGCAGCAGGAATCGCCACAATAATCGCAGCAGGAATCGCCACAATAATCGCAGCAGGAATCGCCACAATAATCGCAGCAGGAATCGCCACAATAATCGCAGCAGGAATCGCTACAAGAATCGTAGCAAGAATCGCCACAATAATCGTAGCAGGAATCGCTACAAGTATCGCAGCAGGAATCGCCACAGGTATCGCAGCAGGAATCCCCACTAAAATAGTAGTATGGATCGTAACTGAAAGTTTATCGAGAACCGCAGAAGTAGAAGCAATAAAATATTCGTTTAATAAGAGCGTCATGAAATCTTAGATCGAACCGCAGCTAGAGAACTACGAGTACTACAAACTGGAATAGTATAGCACGAAATTTACTACCGTCTTTATTGCTTGGTCGTGCTTCTGGGTCGAAGGCTTTAAAAAAGTGTTTATTTCGGCGCATTAATAAAATGCACTATTTTTAGCGCTAGTGTATCTTCATGACCAGCATTTAATGCCACATTTAAACGAATAGGAAAATAAAAATTAAAAAAGGAAATAACGATAACTATCAATGAACAGCCCTTCGCGCCTACTAGAGATACACTGAATTAACAACAAAGCGGCAAGCCTTCTAAGACTTTTCTAAGACAACATGCTGACAGTTTATAAAGTAAAAAATAAATTTCAAAGCATAAATAAGCCGGCTAAGAAAGAGAGGGCGTCGTAATTGAGGCTACATCGGCATGTTGCCACAGTTGGAGGTAAGCACTGTACTTTCATCACAGTCCAATGAAGCTGTTTCTTTGGGATCTGGGATCATGCGAAGCGCGGCGCATTCGTTGAACCGGCTGTTGCTGCTGTTGTAGCCGCAAATTTGGATGCTGCTGCTGCTGCTGCTTTTGCTTCTGCTGCTGCTCATTCATCGTCTCAGAGAACACCGATCGGTGCGAGACATCGCCGCTATCACCGGCCACCCTGCTTAAATCCTTCAGCCGTTGCATCCCGGCCTGCCGTTCCCTTTCCTTGGCGGTCAGCTGGTTAATGATGCGATCGCGCAGGTCTAGTTTAGTCTGTTCGACGTCGTTGACATCTGTGACCGGCTCCGAACTGGCGGCGTTGGTGGCCACGGCGGCGGCGGCGGCAGTAGGTCGCAGGCATTCGGCCAGAGCGGCTGCCCGAGCCTCGGCATCAGCACATTGTCGCTGCAGTCGCTGCAATCGAGTCGCAGCCTTCTGGCAGGTGGACTCAACAAACTTGGCCAATCGAGGCGGCTCGTCTTCCAGTGGAGGTAGAGCCGACTGGCAAGTGTCATTGGCTGTCTCCAAACCGTCAGCTTCAGCTTGGCTGCTGTCGGTGTGTCTCTGCAGATGTGTCGCAGCCGCCGCGATGCAAACCAAAGCCTCAGTCTTTGTGCTAAGCGACTTGCGCAGCTCTGACGCCTCGCGACGAAGCTGCAAGACCCGGCGCTCCGCCCGACGCAGCCGACGCTCGCTGCGGACGTTCTGGTCGGCACCTGCGCCGGCTTGGTGGTGGTGGTGCTGCTGCTGCTGCTTGGCAGCCACCGAGGCCAATCCGCTGAGGTACTGGATTCGGAACGTCAGCTTGCTGTTGGCCTGGCGCAGTTTCTCGCGTTCGGCTAGGAGCAGGCGCTCTCGTCGGTCATACTCTGCGCGCAAACGGTGCAGCTCCGAGTTGCTTTCTTCGGCAGCCGCTGCCCTGGCTGGCGGAGGCTGGGAGCTCGCCCGGCTGCGCACCTCCGATACCGGCGCGTCCTGGCGGAGCGAGGTTCGGCCGAATGTGAGACGTTCTCGAGATACAGCCCGCCGCAGGAAGCCGCCAACGCGCTGTAGCCGGCCTCCGGGCTCCGGTGATGACGGCTGCTGCTGCTGCTGCTGCTCTAGATTTCTTTCTCGTTTCTGCTGCGAATCGATGACACTTTGAAGTCGTTCAACCTCGGTTTTGGCCTCCGTTAACTGTCAGCGGGTTTTCAACGGAAAATTTATTTTGTAACAGTTTCCGTAATAGTTTTAAAACCTGTGCCTAGAACGGACTGATTTGTGGAGAATGCGCTGAGGTTTTATGCAGTTGCCACACCTTTCTATTGTGTGATACCCGCCCAGCAGCATGATAAAAACGCATGGTGAATCAACCTATTGTGCTCAAATTTCTCACCTGCCGCCTCAGCTCCTCGGCCTCCTTGACCGTCTGAGCGCACTCCACAATGCGCGCTTGGGCCAGCTTCCTGAAGCTGCGCCAGGTGGAGCGGACGAAGGCAAAGTCGCTGCGCTCCGCGCTACCCTCTGGATAGGGTGCGGGCTCCAGCAGACCAGCGGCCTGCAGGGCGCGAGCGTCCAGACAGCCGGTGCGACGAATGATGCGCTCGGTGTCACGACGCATCTTCCTGGCCATGCTCTCGTGGAGGCCGGCTACGACTGGATCTGCCACCTGCTGTTTCTGCTGCGGCTGCGGCTGCTGCTGCCTGGCGCCATTGCGACGATTCTGCTTTCCCGAGAACAGACCCCAGCGACGATGCTTCCGACGACTTGTTAGAGACGACGAAGCGTTGGTCGTCGTTGCGGCGCTGGCGTTGCGGTTGTCCGTGATCACGTCTTTGTGGTCAGCAACAGTCGAGCTTCGACGAGCCTTCAGCAGCGTCAGCACCGCGGAGCAGTTTTGAATCAGCGGGCTAAGACTGACGAACTCCCTGTCGGCAGTTTCAGTCAGAATGCTGGGATAACCCAGCCGAATGAAGTCCTGGTTTACACTGTGCGTCATCCATTTAAATACTTCCTCCGGCATGTTGCTCTCCTCCTCATTAGCCACTGACGTCACCGCCGCTCCGCAGTTCGTTCCGTCGTCGCTGCTGTCGGCGTCTCCGCCGAGACCGCCGCTGCATCCAGCAACGCCGCAGCCGCCGCCACTGGTGGTGCCAACTTCTGCGGTTCCATCGGTGCCGCCCGTGCTACTGAAACTCAGCCTGCTTGAGTGAGTCGTATTCGTGAGCATCACTGGACCTAGAGTTAGCCAGCTACGCTTGATCCCTGAACACAACGTAAACTATCAGACAATGATGACCCTAATTTTATATTTCTAATAAACGAATGCTAGCTCAGCAGAGCTGGCTCGTTTCTTCTCTGCAGCTTTGCCTGGTGAGTTAAATCACTGTCTATGGCCTATCGCTCATCGGTATATAATATAATATGTGAGAGAATATTTTGTTGTCCACAAGAGACGCTTAAGGTCATAGACAATTAAAAAAGTGTTCAATGACGTGTTTGTTCCACACTTTAAGTCAGCTAAGACTAGAGGAAATTTAATGCAAAACCCTGCAAACTGCACTAACGTGACTTCAAACAGCAAATTCTAACGGACATGGATATAAATGGTTCATGCAGTCTGTTGTCGGATGACACACTCATAAGATTTGACGTGTGTAAACAATTGTGGCACCCGAGGATATCAGCAAGTATATCAAACCAGTGCCTGCGTAAAACAGTTGCTACAACAATTCACGAAGCCGGTGCCGAAAAAATGTTGCGTCATCGGCCCTTGAAAGGTGCTCCGGTCAATCGCTGACTAAGCAGAAGTGTACGTGAGCTATGCCTGCGAACGGTAATCTGTATGCCTGTGTGCGCAGGAGTCAGTGGGCAGGGCACAATTGCCTGCTTGCTGGCTGCGGGTTTAGTGTCACCAAATGATGCGCCATTGCCTGCAGCCCTCCTGCAACTATTATTATTATTATTATTATTAAGTTCTAAGATCCTTTGTGAGTCGAATAGTGTCACTATTTATTTCGATTAGTGATTCCAGTAATTTTAGAACTCAATGAAAAACTCTCAGCATCTGCAACACGTTTGTTCTGCATGTATTTCGTTCAACATTCTTTTGTGCCTCGAATAAAAATAGAAGTGTGTAAATTTTAGTTTGGTCTTCATATGCAGTTGATTGTATTATCAAATTTTAACGAACAACAAAACGCAACAATTTAATATATTGTAATTTTAAATCTAGAACGTAATCAAACTGAACAGTTTTTGATTCGTTTGGACTGTAAAATCATTAAGAGTTCAAAGTTTTTTAAGCTTTCACGGAAGCTTTCAAGGAATTTTTTCACGAAATCCTAGTGCTTCTTGGAGTTCCAACCGTTCTGCCAGTAGTAGCCAGACCAGTAGTCATCTTCCGAATTGTCGTTAAGTAATTTGTCCAGCAAAAGGTCCGCGTAATCGCTGTCGTCTAGCAGGAGGTCGTCTAGCCAATCGTTGCCGGCTCCCGGAGACAGCAATTTGCTATTTGACCTATGCCTGGAAATGCGCATTTGGTCCGCGTTTGGCTTAGTTCTGGTCTTTTATCATTGACTATTGTAGGTTGAAGGGAGACCAGAGTCTATGACCTGATGGAGTGAAGGGAGACTAGAGTCTATGACCTAATTGAGTGAAGGGATACCAGAGTCTATGACCTACTGGAGTGAAGGGAGACCAGAGTCTATGACCTACTGCAGTGAAGGGAGACCAGAGTCTATGACCTACTTGAGTGAAGGGAGACCAGAGTCTATGACCTACTGCAGTGAAGGGAGACCAGAGTCTATGACCTACTTGAGTGAAGGGAGACCAGAGTCTATGACCTACTTGAGTGAAGGGAGACCAGAGTCTATGACCTACTTGAGTGAAGGGAGACCAGAGTCTATGATATTTATAAAGTAACATCACTAAGATCCTTACCTTTTTCCTCCGTACCGTCGTCCGTCCTTGGCTCGCCCTTTGATGAGGCGTCCCTTAGCGGCCTCATGACTGCCGTTGAGTTTGTTGTCGACATTTTTGTCGTTGTCGCTCCCATTGTTGTTCGTCTCGCTGTTGGCATTTTCGATACGACTGGCCTTTCTGCTGCTCAGCTCGTTACTATTTTTATTATATTGCTCTTTGCTTTTATCATCGTCACTGCTTTTGATATTGTCTTTGTCCCTGTACTTGCGGTGTTCGTTATTGTTGTTATCATTTTTATTGTCATTGTTGTTATTGTCTTTGTCCCTGTACTTGCGGTGTTCGTTATTGTTGTTATCATTTTTGTTTTCATTGTTGTTATTGTCTTTGTCCCTGTACTTGCGGTGTTCGTTATTGTTGTTATCATTTTTATTGTCATTGTTGTTATTGTCTTTGTCACTGTACTTGCGATGTTCGTTATTGTTGTTATCATTTTTGTTGTCATTGTTGTTATTGTCTTTGTCACTGTACTTGCGATGTTCGTTATTGTTGTTTTCGTATTTGTTGTCATTGTTGTTCTTGTTTTTATTTCTGTTTAAGAAGTTCCTGTTGTTTTCTTCTTTGTAGCCATTGTCAAACTTTCTTTTCTCACTGTTGCCGTCTGTGTTGCGACTGTCGTCGTTGCTGTTGCCCTCACCACCAGACCTCCTGCTGTTAATCTCGGTGTCGCCATGACGTTTAGAGTCTCTGAAGTCGCTTTCGATTCTTCCATTGTTGTTGCTGTCGGCTTTGCTATTCATGTGATTGATGTTGGTGTTGTCTTTGTAACCTCTTTCTTCCTTTCTGTTGCTACTTTCGTTTTCAAACCTGTTGTCATTATTGTTGTTCCTTTTGTTGTTGTCGTTGTTTCCATTCTCGTAAAAGCTGCTCTCAGAGTTCATTTTGCTAAGCCTGCTGCTGCCGCCGCCGCTGCTGCTGCTGCCGCTGCTGCTGCTGCTGCTGCTGCTGCTCCTGCTGCTGCTACTACTAAAGCCGCCACTCTGACTGCGAGATTCTTCTCGTCGCGCGAAGTTTTCTCGACTATTCAAAGCGTCAGCATTCGATCCAAAATCGAAGAAGCCACGCTGCTGCTTCTCACCGTTCTCAATCCTGAAACGCTGCTCTCTGCCTTCCTCCTGCGTGGGCAGTGACGGTGGCGTAGGCGGTGGCGGTGGCGGCGGCGGCGGTTTTGGTGGCGCTCTTGGATCGGATCCGCCTTGTAGCCAAGAGAGGCCCATTGCGGAAGGGGCCACGGCTGCGAACACCATTATCGCGACTACGGTTGAGCCCAAAAATCGCATAGTTTAAACAGAAAAAAATCTACAGAGTTGTTAAGAGTTAAGAGTGTAAGCGCTCTGCACTTATATGGCTCAAGGCTCTGGTATGTCCGATTGGTTTATATATGCCTAAATCTAGACTAGACGGCTTCGTGTAGGCGTGTCGAGGTGTGAACCGTTTGGGGAGAGGTTGCTCTCAGTGTCGACTGCCTGGCTGTGGCGCAGTGAGTGTACATTAATGTACATTTAGAGTGCATGCTTGCGAGCTCAGTCTAACCGAGCCGAGTGGTGACACTACCCCTCTATAGGCTTTCTACCCTTCGGCTCGTCTCTAATTGGTTGGAAAAAATCAACAACCTCATCCCTCTTTAATTGGCCTGATAAGGCAGTTTTAATTATTTGTCTCGGAAAAACGCGGCCAATTGCACATTGGCTTGGCCTAGCCATCTTATTGCGATCCTATTATCCAATTTGATTGATTGATTAAGGGGCATACAGAAGTCAAACAAAAAATCAGCATAATAAATAGTTTTTTTTGTAAAATAATGATTATACGAGTGCTTTGAGAAATTGCAAATACGCAACAAACTATTTTTTTAGGAAGAGTTAGTGAGATGTGAGGGCTGGAGGGTGAAATGAGACACGGGAGTTGAAGCATGGAAGGGATTAGGCTCGGGAGAGATGAGGCAATTGATTTAAAAAAAGAAATATATATAATTATAGTTAAACCACTTTATTTGTTTACATTGAAACTATAATTAGTTCATTTCTTAAATAAGTTTATAACTGCATAACTCTGTTATCTGCAGTTGAGATAAACTAGAGATAGATCTAAAAGGCCTGTTACGTCATTAGCCGTTGTAAATCAAATTAGAATTCAAACTAGCAAGTTTTGCCCCCCTTCGGAGAGCAGAAATACTTTTAATTCGTCTAGTATATACTTTTTAGCAGCTGAATTTACAGCTTTTTAAAGCTACAATGAACCCCCAGTTGACAATGATCCCCCAGTTGACAATGATCCCCCAGTTGACAATGAACCCCCAGTTGACAATGAACCCCCAGTTGACAACGATCCCCCAGTTGACAATGATCCCCCATTTGACAATGATCCCCCAGTTGACAATGATCCCACAGTTGACAATAATCCCCCAGTTGACAAAGATCCCCCAGTTCACAATGATCACCCAGTTGATGATGATCCCCCAGTTGATGATGATCCCCCAGTTGAAAATGATCCCCCAGTTGACAATGATCCCCCAGTTGACAATGATCCCCCAGTTAACAAAGATCCCCCAGTTCACAATGATCCCCCAGTTGATGAAGTCTCCCCATTGATGATGATCCCCAGTTAACAATGTTCCTCCATTTGACAATGTTCCCCCAGTTGACAATGATCCCCCAGTTGATGATGATCACCCAGTTGACAATGATCCCCCAGTTGACAATGATCCCCCAGTTGACAATGATCCCCCAGTTGACAATGATCCTCCAGTTGATGATGATCCCCCAGTTGAAAATGATCCCCCAGTTGACAATGATCCCCCAGTTGAGAATGATCCCCCAGTTGACAATGATCCCCCAGTTAACAAAGATCCCCCAGTTCACAATGGTCCCCCAGTTGATGAAGTCTCCCCATTGATGATGATCCCTAGTTAACAATGTTCCTCCAGTTGACAATGTTCCCCCAGTTGACAATGATCCCCCAGTTGACAACGATCCCCCAGTTGACAATGATCCCCCAGTTGACAATGATCCCCCAGTTGACAATGATCCCACAGTATACAATGATCCCCCAGTTGACAAAGATCCCCCAGTTCACAATGATCCCCCAGTTGACAAAGATCCCCCAGTTCTCAATGATCCCCCAGTTGATGATGATCCCCAGTTGATGATGATTCCCCAGTTGACAATTATCCCCCAGTTGACCATTACCCCCCAGTTGACAATGATCTCTCAGTTCACAATGATCCCCCAGTTGACAATGATCCCCCAGTTGACAATGAACCCCCAGTTGACAATGAACCCCCAGTTGACAAAGATCCCCCAGTTGACAATGATCCCCCATTTGACAATGATCCCCCAGTTGACAATGATCCCCCAGTTGACAATGATCCCCCAGTTGACAATGATCCCCCAGTTGACAATGATCCCCCAGTCGACAATTATCCCCCAGTTTACCATGATCCCCCAGTTCACCATGATCCCCATTTTGATGATGACTCCCCAGTTGACGTTGATTTTTCAAACGCTGGGTTAGCCAAGATTCAAACTCAGGTTTCGCCATGTTTTAAACCCTGGTGGGCTATGATTCAAACTCTCGTTTTGCCATGATTCAGACTCTGGTTGGCTATGATTCAAACTCTGGTTTAGCCAAGATTCAAACTCTGGTTGGCTATGATTCAAACTCTGGTTTAGCCATGATTCAAACGCTGGGTTAGCCATGATTGAAACTCGGTTTTTGCCATGATTCAAACTCTGGTTTAGCCATGATTCAAACGCTGGGTTAGCCATGATTGAAACTCTGGTTTAGCCAAGATTCAAACTCTGGTTTAGCCATGATTCAGACTCTGGTTTAGCCATGATTCAAACTCTGGTGTAGCCATTATTCAAACTCTGGTTTAGCCATGATTCAAACTCTAGTTTAGCCATGATTCAGACTCTGGTTTAGCCATGATTCAAACTCTGGTGTAGCCATTATTCAAACTCTGGTTTAGCCATGATTCAAACTCTGGTGTAGCCATTATTCAAACTCTGGTTTAGCCATGATTCAAACTCTAGTTTAGCCATGATTCAGACTCTGGTTTAGCCATGATTCAAACTCTGGTGTAGCCATTATTCAAACTCTGGTTTAGCCATGATTCAAACTCTAGTTTAGCCATGCTGATGATGATGGTTTAGCCATGATTCAAACTCTAGTTTAGCCATGCTGATGATGATGGTTTAGCCATGATTTAGTCTCTGGTTTAGCCATGATTCAAACTCTGGTTTAGCCATGATTCAGACGCTGGTTTAGCCATGATTCAAACTCTGGTGTTGCCAATATTCAAACTCTGGTTTAGCCATGATTCAAACTCTGGTTTAGCCATGATTCAGACGCTGGTTTAGCCATGATTCAGACGCTGGTTTAGCCATGATTCAAACTCTGGTTTAGCCATGGTTCAAACTCTGGTTTAGCCATGATTCAGACTCTAGTTTAGCCATGATTCAGACTCTGGTTTAGCCATGATTCAGACTCTGGTTTAGCCATGACTCAAACTCTGGTTTAGCCATGATTCAAACTCTGGTTTAGCCATGATTCAAACTCTGGTTTAGCCATGATTCAAACTCTGGTTTAGCCATGATACAAACTCTGGTTAAGCCATGATTCAAACTCTGGTTTAGCCATGATTCAAACTCTGGTTTAGCCATGATTCAGACTCTGGTTTAGCCATGATTCAGACTCTGGTTTAGCCATGATTCAAACTCTGCTTTAGCCATGATTCAGACGCTGGTTTAGCCATGATTCAGACTCTGGTTTAGCCAAGATTCAAACTCTAGTTTAGCCATGATTCAAGATCTGGTTTAGCCATGATTCAAACTCTGGTTTAGCCATGATTCAAACTCTGGTTTAGCCATGATTCAAACTCTGGTTAAGCCATGATTCAGACTCTGGTTTAGCCATGATTCAAACTCTGCTTTAGCCATGATTCAGACGCTGGTTTAGCCATGATTCAGACTCTGGTTTAGCCATGATTCAAACTCTAGTTTAGCCATGATTCGAGATCTGGTTTAGCCATGATTCAAACTCTGGTTTAGCCATGATTCAAACTCTGGTTTAGCCATGATTCAAACTCTGGTTAAGCCATGATTCAGACTCTGGTTTAGCCATGATTCAAACTCTGCTTTAGCCATGATTCAGACGCTGGTTTAGCCATGATTCAGACTGTGGTTTAGCCATGATTCAAACTCTAGTTTAGCCATGATTCAAGATCTGGTTTAGCCATGATTCAAACTCTGGTTTAGCCATGATTCAAACTCTGGTTTAGCCATGATTCAAACTCTGGTTAAGCCATGATTCAGACTCTGGTTTAGCCATGATTCAAACTCTGCTTTAGCCATGATTCAGACGCTGGTTTAGCCATGATTCAGACTCTGGTTTAGCCATGATTCAAACTCTAGTTTAGCCATGATTCAAGATCTGGTTTAGCCATGATTCAAACTCTGGTGTAGCCATTATTCAAACTCTGGTTTAGCCATGATTCAAACTCTAGTTTAGCCATGCTGATGATGATGGTTTAGCCATGATTCAAACTCTAGTTTAGCCATGCTGATGATGATGGTTTAGCCATGATTTAGTCTCTGGTTTAGCCATGATTCAAACTCTGGTTTAGCCATGATTCAGACGCTGGTTTAGCCATGATTCAAACTCTGGTGTTGCCAATATTCAAACTCTGGTTTAGCCATGATTCAAACTCTGGTTTAGCCATGATTCAGACGCTGGTTTAGCCATGATTCAGACGCTGGTTTAGCCATGATTCAAACTCTGGTTTAGCCATGGTTCAAACTCTGGTTTAGCCATGATTCAGACTCTAGTTTAGCCATGATTCAGACTCTGGTTTAGCCATGATTCAGACTCTGGTTTAGCCATGATTCAGACTCTGGTTTAGCCATGATTCAGACTCTGGTTTAGCCATGATTCAGACTCTATTTTAGCAATGATTCAGACTATGGTTTAGCCATGATTCAGACTCTGGTTTAGCCATGATTCAGACGCTGGTTTAGCCATGATTCAGACTCTGGTTTAGCCATGATTCAAACTCTGGTTTAGCCATGATTCAAACTCTGGTTAAGCCATGATTCAGACTCTGGTTTAGCCATGATTCAAACTCTGGTTTAGCCATGATTCAGACTCTGGTTTAGCCATGATTCAAACTCTGGTTTAGCCATGATTCAAACTCTGGTTTAGCCATGATTCAAACTCTGGTTTAGCCATGATTCAAACTCTGGTTTAGCCATGATTCAAACTCTGGTTTAGCCATGATTCAAACTCTGGTTTAGCCATGATTCAAACTCTGGTTTAGCCATGATTCAAACTCTGGTTAAGCCATGATTCAGACTCTGGTTTAGCCATGATTCAAACTCTGCTTTAGCCATGATTCAGACGCTGGTTTAGCCATGATTCAGACTCTGGTTTAGCCATGATTCAAACTCTAGTTAAGCCATGATTCAGACTCTGGTTTAGCCATGATTCAAACTCTGGTTTAGCCATGATTCAGACGCTGGTTTAGCCATGATTCAGACTCTGGTTTAGCCATGATTCAAACTCTGGTTTAGCCATGATTCAAACTCTGGTTAAGCCATGATTCAGACTCTGGTTTAGCCATGATTCAAACTCTGGTTTAGCCATGATTCAGACTCTGGTTTAGCCATGATTCAAACTCTGGTTTAGCCATGATTCAAACTCTGGTTTAGCCATGATTCAAACTCTGGTTTAGCCATGATTCAAACTCTGGTTTAGCCATGATTCAAACTCTGGTTTAGCAATGATTCAGACTCTGGTTTAGCCATGATTCAGACGCTGGTTTAGCCATGATTCAAGCTCTATTTTTGCCATGATTCAAACTCAGGTGTGCTATGATTTATGATATTTTATTTACGTAATGAAAAAAATAAATCAAAATAATCTTCAATCACTACTGGCTGAAAATTAGTCTAAATGATTTGACGCAGTGCAGAATCGAACCCTAGCCTAGCCTAACTTATTCCTAGTGCCTAACACATCGGCTATTCCGACTGTTGGTTAGTGGGTGCAGAAATCAGCCTTATAAAATGAATTCTCAAAGTTCTGGCTTTGTACAATGAAGTAAGAAAATAGAGTACACTCAGTCTCGCGGTTGGTTGTGTACATTTATTTCCAATTTGTCTCCAGAGTGCAGGCTTTAAATTCAATCAGCTAGGGGTTGTTGCGCAATTTGACGATGCAATTCCAATTCAGTGGCAGTCAGTGAATGAAATTCTCAATAGGCCAAGATAGTTTGACCTTTGAAATGGTCAAAAAACATGTTTTTCGAATATTTAATCCACTTAGCAATAAAGTTAAGCTTAATAAAAATACGTGTAAAATTGTCCCCATATTTGGCATCTTTTGGTGAAGAAATGGTGAAAATCGGTTGAGCCGTTCGGGAGAAAATCAATTACAAGCAAGCAAGCAAGCAAGCAAGCAAGCAACCAAGCATTTCATTTTTAGTATAGTGGACTAGCAAGTTTTGCCCCCCTTCGGGGAGCAGAAATACTTTTAATTCGTCTAGTATATACTTTTTAGCAGCTGAATTTACAGCTTTTTAAAGCTACAATGAACCCCCAGTTGACAATGATCCCCCAGTTGACAATGATCCCCCAGTTGACAATGAACCCCCAGTTGACAATGAACCCCCAGTTGACAACGATCCCACAGTTGACAATGATCCCCCATTTGACAATGATCCCCCAGTTGACAATGATCCCACAGTTAACAATGATCCCCCAGTTGACAAAGATCACCCAGTTCACAATGATCACCCAGTTGATGATGATCCCCCAGTTGATGATGATCCCCCAGTTGACAATGAACCCCCAGTTGACAATGAACCCGCAGTTGACAACGATCCCACAGTTGACAATGATCCCCCATTTGACAATGATCCCCCAGTTGACAATGATCCCACAGTTGACAATGATCCCCCAGTTGACAAAGATCCCCCAGTTCACAATGATCACCCAGTTGATGATGATCCCCCAGTTGATGATGATCCCCCAGTTGAAAATGATCCCCCAGTTGACAATGATCCCCCAGTTGACAATGATCCCCCAGTTGACAATGATCCCCCAGTTAACAAAGATCCCCCAGTTCACAATGATCCCCCAGTTGATGAAGTCTCCCCATTGATGATGATCCCCAGTTAACAATGTTCTTCCATTTGACAATGTTCCCCCAGTTGACAATGATCCCCCAGTTGATGATGATCACCCAGTTGACAATGATCCCCCAGTTGAAAATGATCCCCCAGTTGACAATGATCCCCCATTTGACAATGATCCCCCAGTTGACAATGATCCCCCAGTTAACAAAGATCCCCCAGTTCACAATGATCCCCCAGTTGATGAAGTCTCCCCATTGATGATGATCCCCAGTTAACAATGTTCCTCCATTTGACAATGTTCCCCCAGTTAACAATGATCCCCCAGTTGATGATGATCACCCAGTTGACAATGATCCCCCAGTTGACAATGATCCCCCAGTTGACAATGATCCCCCAGTTGACAATGATCCCCCAGTTGACAATGATCCCCCAGTTAATGATGATCCCCCAGTTGAAAATGATCCCCCAGTTGACAATGATCCCCCAGTTGAGAATGATCCCCCAGTTGACAATGATCCCCCAGTTAACAAAGATCCCCCAGTTCACAATGATCCCCCAGTTGATGAAGTCTCCCCATTGATGATGATCCCTAGTTAACAATGTTCCTCCAGTTGACAATGTTCCCCCAGTTGACAATGATCCCCCAGTTGATGATGATCCCCCAGTTGACAATGATCCCCCAGTTGACAATGATCCCCCAGTTGACAATGATCCCCCAGTTGACAATGATCCCGCCGGTTGACAACGATCCCACAGTTGACAATGAACCCCCAGTTGACAATGATCCCCCAGTTGATGATGATCCCCCAGTTGACAATGATATCCCAGTTGACAATGATCCCCCAGTTGACAATGAACCCCCAGTTGACAACGATCCCCCAGTTGACAATGATCCCCCAGTTGACAATGATCCCCCAGTTGACAATGATCCCACAGTATACAATGATCCCCCAGTTGACAAAGATCCCCCAGTTCTCAATGATCCCCCAGTTGATGATGATCCCCAGTTGATGATGATTCCCCAGTTGACAATTATCCCCCAGTTGACCATTACCCCCCACTTGACAATGATCTCTCAGTTCACAATGATCCCCCAGTTGACAATGAACCCCCAGTTGACAATGAACCCCCAGTTGACAAAGATCCCCCAGTTGACAATGATCCCCCATTTGACAATGATCCCCCAGTTGACAATGATCCCCCAGTTGACAATGATCCCCCGGTTGACATTGATCCCCCAGTCGACAATTATCCCCCAGTTTACCATGATCCCCCAGTTCACCATGATCCCCATTTTGATGATGACTCCCCAGTTGACGTTGATTTTTCAAACAGGTTAGCCAAGATTCAAACTCAGGTTTCGCCATGTTTTAAACCCTGGTGGGCTATGATTCAAACTCTCGTTTTGCCATGATTCAGACTCTGGTTGGCTATGATTCAAACTCTGGTTTAGCCATGATTCAGACGCTGGTTTAGCCATGATTCAGACGCTGGTTTAGCCATGATTGAAACTCTGGTTTAGCCATGATTCAAACTCTGGTTTAGCCATGATTCAGACTCTAGTTTAGCCATGATTCAGACTCTGGTTTAGCCATGATTCAGACTCTAGTTTAGCCATGATTCAGACTCTGGTTTAGCCATGATTCAGACTCTAGTTTAGCCATGATTCAGACTCTGGTTTAGCCATGATTCAGACTCTATTTTAGCCATGATTCAGACTATGGTTTAGCCATGATTCAGACTCCAGTTTTGCCATGATTCAGACTCTGGTTTAGCCATGATTCAGACTCTGGTTTAGCCATGATTCAGACTATGGTTAAGCCATGATTCAGACTCTGGTTTAGCCATGATTCAGACTCTAGTTTAGCCATGATTCAGACTCTGGTTTAGCCATGATTCAGACTCCATTTTAGCCATGATTCAGACTATGGTTTAGCCATGATTCAGACTCCAGTTTTGCCATGATTCAGACTCTGGTTTAGCCATGATTCAGACTCTGGTTTAGCCATGATTCAGACTCTGGTTAAGCCATGATTCAGACTCTGGTTTAGCCATGATTCAGACGCTGGTTTAGCCATGATTCAGACTCTAGTTTAGCTATGATTCAGACTCTGGTTTAGCCATGATTCAGACTCTAGTTTAGCCATGATTCAGACTCCAGTTTTGCCATGATTCAGACTCTGGTTTAGCCATGATTCAGACTCTGGTTTAGCCATGATTCAGACTCTGGTTAAGCCATGATTCAGACTCTGGTTTAGCCATGATTCAGACGCTGGTTTAGCCATGATTCAGACTCTAGTTTAGCCATGATTCAGACTCTGGTTTAGCCATGATTCAGACTCTGGTTTAGCCATGATTCAGACTCTAGTTTAGCCATGATTCAGACTCTGGTTTAGCCATGATTCAGACTCTATTTTAGCCATGATTCAGACTATGGTTTAGCCATGATTCAGACTCCAGTTTTGCCATGATTCAGACTCTGGTTTAGCCATGATTCAGACTCTGGTTAAGCCATGATTCAGACTCTGGTTTAGCCATGATTCAAACTCTGGTTAAGCCATGATTCAAACTCTGGTTTAGCCATGATTCAAACTCTGCTTTAGCCATGATTCAGACGCTGGTTTAGCCATGATTCAGACTCTGGTTAAGCCATGATTCAAACTCTGGTTTAGCCATGATTCAAACTCTGGTTTAGCCATGATTCAGACGCTGGTTTAGCCATGATTCAGACTCTGGTTTAGCCATGATTCAGACTCTGGTTTAGCCATGATTCAGACTCTGGTTTAGCCATGATTCAAACTCTGGTTAAGCCATGATTCAGACTCTGGTTTAGCCATGATTCAGACTCTATTTTAGCCATGATTCAGACTATGGTTTAGCCATGATTCAGACTCCAGTTTTGCCATGATTCAGACTCTGGTTTAGCCATGATTCAGACTCTGGTTTAGCCATGATTCAGACTCTGGTTAAGCCATGATTCAGACTCTGGTTTAGCCATGATTCAGACTCTGGTTTAGCCATGATTCAGACTCTGGTTAAGCCATGATTCAGACTCTGGTTTAGCCATGATTCAGACTCTGGTTTAGCCATGATTCAGACGCTGGTTTAGCCATGATTCAGACTCTAGTTTAGCCATGATTCAGACTCTGGTTTAGCCATGATTCAGACTCTAGTTTAGCCATGATTCAGACTCTGGTTTAGCCATGATTCAGACTCTATTTTAGCCATGATTCAGACTATGGTTTAGCCATGATTCAGACTCCAGTTTTGCCATGATTCAGACTCTGGTTTAGCCATGATTCAGACGCTGGTTTAGCCATGATTTAAATTCTGGTTAAGCCATAATTCAGACTCTGGTTTAGCCATGATTCAAACTCTGGTTAAGCCATGATTCAAACTCTGGTTTAGCCATGATTCAAACTCTGCTTTAGCCATGATTCAGACGCTGGTTTAGCCATGATTCAGACTCTGGTTAAGCCATGATTCAAACTCTGGTTTAGCCATGATTCAAACTCTGGTTTAGCCATGATTCAGACGCTGGTTTAGCCATGATTCAGACTCTGGTTTAGCCATGATTCAGACTCTGGTTTAGCCATGATTCAGACTCTGGTTAAGCCATGATTCAGACTCTGGTTTAGCCATGATTCAAACTCTGCTTTAGCCATGATTCAGACGCTGGTTTAGCCATGATTCAGACTCTGGTTAAGCCATGATTCAAACTCTGGTTTAGCCATGATTCAAACTCTGGTTTAGCCATGATTCAGACGCTGGTTTAGCCATGATTCAGACGCTGGTTTAGCCATGATTGAAACTCTGGTTTAGCCATGATTCAAACTCTGGTTAAGCCATGATTCAGACTCTGGTTTAGCCATGATTCAGACTCTATTTTAGCCATGATTCAGACTATGGTTTAGCCATGATTCAGACTCCAGTTTTGCCATGATTCAGACTCTGGTTTAGCCATGATTCAGACGCTGGTTTAGCCATGATTCAGACTCTATTTTAGCCATGATTCAGACTATGGTTTAGCCATGATTCAGACTCCAGTTTTGCCATGATTCAGACTCTGGTTTAGCCATGATTCAGACTCTGGTTTAGCCATGATTCAGACTCTGGTTAAGCCATGATTCAGACTCTGGTTTAGCCATGATTCAGACGCTGGTTTAGCCATGATTCAGACTCTAGTTTAGCCATGATTCAGACTCTGGTTTAGCCATGATTCAGACTCTAGTTTAGCCATGATTCAGACTCCAGTTTTGCCATGATTCAGACTCTGGTTTAGCCATGATTCAGACTCTGGTTTAGCCATGATTCAGACTCTGGTTAAGCCATGATTCAGACTCTGGTTTAGCCATGATTCAGACGCTGGTTTAGCCATGATTCAGACTCTAGTTTAGCCATGATTCAGACTCTGGTTTAGCCATGATTCAGACTCTGGTTTAGCCATGATTCAGACTCTAGTTTAGCCATGATTCAGACTCTGGTTTAGCCATGATTCAGACTCTATTTTAGCCATGATTCAGACTATGGTTTAGCCATGATTCAGACTCCAGTTTTGCCATGATTCAGACTCTGGTTTAGCCATGATTCAGACTCTGGTTAAGCCATGATTCAGACTCTGGTTTAGCCATGATTCAAACTCTGGTTAAGCCATGATTCAAACTCTGGTTTAGCCATGATTCAAACTCTGCTTTAGCCATGATTCAGACGCTGGTTTAGCCATGATTCAGACTCTGGTTAAGCCATGATTCAAACTCTGGTTTAGCCATGATTCAAACTCTGGTTTAGCCATGATTCAGACGCTGGTTTAGCCATGATTCAGACTCTGGTTTAGCCATGATTCAGACTCTGGTTTAGCCATGATTCAGACTCTGGTTTAGCCATGATTCAAACTCTGGTTAAGCCATGATTCAGACTCTGGTTTAGCCATGATTCAGACTCTATTTTAGCCATGATTCAGACTATGGTTTAGCCATGATTCAGACTCCAGTTTTGCCATGATTCAGACTCTGGTTTAGCCATGATTCAGACTCTGGTTTAGCCATGATTCAGACTCTGGTTAAGCCATGATTCAGACTCTGGTTTAGCCATGATTCAGACTCTGGTTTAGCCATGATTCAGACTCTGGTTAAGCCATGATTCAGACTCTGGTTTAGCCATGATTCAGACTCTGGTTTAGCCATGATTCAGACGCTGGTTTAGCCATGATTCAGACTCTAGTTTAGCCATGATTCAGACTCTGGTTTAGCCATGATTCAGACTCTAGTTTAGCCATGATTCAGACTCTGGTTTAGCCATGATTCAGACTCTATTTTAGCCATGATTCAGACTATGGTTTAGCCATGATTCAGACTCCAGTTTTGCCATGATTCAGACTCTGGTTTAGCCATGATTCAGACTCTGGTTTAGCCATGATTCAGACTCTGGTTAAGCCATGATTCAGACGCTGGTTTAGCCATGATTTAAATTCTGGTTAAGCCATGATTCAGACTCTGGTTTAGCCATGATTCAAACTCTGGTTAAGCCATGATTCAAACTCTGGTTTAGCCATGATTCAAACTCTGCTTTAGCCATGATTCAGACGCTGGTTTAGCCATGATTCAGACTCTGGTTAAGCCATGATTCAAACTCTGGTTTAGCCATGATTCAAACTCTGGTTTAGCCATGATTCAGACGCTGGTTTAGCCATGATTCAGACTCTGGTTTAGCCATGATTCAGACTCTGGTTTAGCCATGATTCAGACTCTGGTTAAGCCATGATTCAGACTCTGGTTTAGCCATGATTCAAACTCTGCTTTAGCCATGATTCAGACGCTGGTTTAGCCATGATTCAGACTCTGGTTAAGCCATGATTCAAACTCTGGTTTAGCCATGATTCAAACTCTGGTTTAGCCATGATTCAGACGCTGGTTTAGCCATGATTCAGACGCTGGTTTAGCCATGATTGAAACTCTGGTTTAGCCATGATTCAAACTCTGGTTAAGCCATGATTCAGACTCTGGTTTAGCCATGATTCAGACTCTATTTTAGCCATGATTCAGACTATGGTTTAGCCATGATTCAGACTCCAGTTTAGCCATGATTCAGACTCTGGTTTAGCCATGATTCAGACGCTGGTTTAGCCATGATTCAGACTCTGGTTTAGCCATGATTCAGACTCTGGTTTAGCCATGATTCAGACTCTGGTTTAGCCATGATTCAAACTCTGGTTAAGCCATGATTCAAACTCTGGTTTAGCCATGATTCAAACTCTGGTTTAGCCATGATTCAGACGCTGGTTTAGCCATGATTCAGACGCTGGTTTAGCCATGATTGAAACTCTGGTTTAGCCATGATTCAAACTCTGGTTAAGCCATGATTCAGACTCTGGTTTAGCCATGATTCAGACTCTATTTTAGCCATGATTCAGACTATGGTTTAGCCATGATTCAGACTCCAGTTTTGCCATGATTCAGACTCTGGTTTAGCCATGATTCAGACGCTGGTTTAGCCATGATTCAGACTCTATTTTAGCCATGATTCAGACTATGGTTTAGCCATGATTCAGACTCCAGTTTTGCCATGATTCAGACTCTGGTTTAGCCATGATTCAGACTCTGGTTTAGCCATGATTCAGACTCTGGTTAAGCCATGATTCAGACTCTGGTTTAGCCATGATTCAGACGCTGGTTTAGCCATGATTCAGACTCTAGTTTAGCCATGATTCAGACTCTGGTTTAGCCATGATTCAGACTCTAGTTTAGCCATGATTCAGACTCCAGTTTTGCCATGATTCAGACTCTGGTTTAGCCATGATTCAGACTCTGGTTTAGCCATGATTCAGACTCTGGTTAAGCCATGATTCAGACTCTGGTTTAGCCATGATTCAGACGCTGGTTTAGCCATGATTCAGACTCTAGTTTAGCCATGATTCAGACTCTGGTTTAGCCATGATTCAGACTCTGGTTTAGCCATGATTCAGACTCTAGTTTAGCCATGATTCAGACTCTGGTTTAGCCATGATTCAGACTCTATTTTAGCCATGATTCAGACTATGGTTTAGCCATGATTCAGACTCCAGTTTTGCCATGATTCAGACTCTGGTTTAGCCATGATTCAGACTCTGGTTAAGCCATGATTCAGACTCTGGTTTAGCCATGATTCAAACTCTGGTTAAGCCATGATTCAAACTCTGGTTTAGCCATGATTCAAACTCTGCTTTAGCCATGATTCAGACGCTGGTTTAGCCATGATTCAGACTCTGGTTAAGCCATGATTCAAACTCTGGTTTAGCCATGATTCAAACTCTGGTTTAGCCATGATTCAGACGCTGGTTTAGCCATGATTCAGACTCTGGTTTAGCCATGATTCAGACTCTGGTTTAGCCATGATTCAGACTCTGGTTTAGCCATGATTCAAACTCTGGTTAAGCCATGATTCAGACTCTGGTTTAGCCATGATTCAGACTCTATTTTAGCCATGATTCAGACTATGGTTTAGCCATGATTCAGACTCCAGTTTTGCCATGATTCAGACTCTGGTTTAGCCATGATTCAGACTCTGGTTTAGCCATGATTCAGACTCTGGTTAAGCCATGATTCAGACTCTGGTTTAGCCATGATTCAGACTCTGGTTTAGCCATGATTCAGACTCTGGTTAAGCCATGATTCAGACTCTGGTTTAGCCATGATTCAGACTCTGGTTTAGCCATGATTCAGACGCTGGTTTAGCCATGATTCAGACTCTAGTTTAGCCATGATTCAGACTCTGGTTTAGCCATGATTCAGACTCTAGTTTAGCCATGATTCAGACTCTGGTTTAGCCATGATTCAGACTCTATTTTAGCCATGATTCAGACTATGGTTTAGCCATGATTCAGACTCCAGTTTTGCCATGATTCAGACTCTGGTTTAGCCATGATTCAGACTCTGGTTTAGCCATGATTCAGACTCTGGTTAAGCCATGATTCAGACGCTGGTTTAGCCATGATTTAAATTCTGGTTAAGCCATGATTCAGACTCTGGTTTAGCCATGATTCAAACTCTGGTTAAGCCATGATTCAAACTCTGGTTTAGCCATGATTCAAACTCTGCTTTAGCCATGATTCAGACGCTGGTTTAGCCATGATTCAGACTCTGGTTAAGCCATGATTCAAACTCTGGTTTAGCCATGATTCAAACTCTGGTTTAGCCATGATTCAGACGCTGGTTTAGCCATGATTCAGACTCTGGTTTAGCCATGATTCAGACTCTGGTTTAGCCATGATTCAGACTCTGGTTAAGCCATGATTCAGACTCTGGTTTAGCCATGATTCAAACTCTGCTTTAGCCATGATTCAGACGCTGGTTTAGCCATGATTCAGACTCTGGTTAAGCCATGATTCAAACTCTGGTTTAGCCATGATTCAAACTCTGGTTTAGCCATGATTCAGACGCTGGTTTAGCCATGATTCAGACGCTGGTTTAGCCATGATTGAAACTCTGGTTTAGCCATGATTCAAACTCTGGTTAAGCCATGATTCAGACTCTGGTTTAGCCATGATTCAGACTCTATTTTAGCCATGATTCAGACTATGGTTTAGCCATGATTCAGACTCCAGTTTTGCCATGATTCAGACTCTGGTTTAGCCATGATTCAGACGCTGGTTTAGCCATGATTCAGACTCTGGTTTAGCCATGATTCAGACTCTGGTTTAGCCATGATTCAGACTCTGGTTTAGCCATGATTCAAACTCTGGTTAAGCCATGATTCAGACTCTGGTTTAGCCATGATTCAGACTCTATTTTAGCCATGATTCAGACTATGGTTTAGCCATGATTCAGACTCCAGTTTTGCCATGATTCAGACTCTGGTTTAGCCATGATTCAGACTCTAGTTTAGCCATGATTCAGACTCTGGTTTAGCCATGATTCAGACTCTATTTTAGCCATGATTCAGACTATGGTTTAGCCATGATTCAGACTCCAGTTTTGCCATGATTCAGACTCTGGTTTAGCCATGATTCAGACGCTGGTTTAGCCATGATTTAAATTCTGGTTAAGCCATAATTCAGACTCTGGTTTAACCATGATTCAAACTCTGGTTAAGCCATGATTCAAACTCTGGTTTAGCCATGATTCAAACTCTGCTTTAGCCATGATTCAGACGCTGGTTTAGCCATGATTCAGACTCTGGTTAAGCCATGATTCAAACTCTGGTTTAGCCATGATTCAAACTCTGGTTTAGCCATGATTCAGACGCTGGTTTAGCCATGATTCAGACTCTGGTTTAGCCATGATTCAGACTCTGGTTTAGCCATGATTCAGACTCTGGTTAAGCCATGATTCAGACTCTGGTTTAGCCATGATTCAAACTCTGCTTTAGCCATGATTCAGACGCTGGTTTAGCCATGATTCAGACTCTGGTTAAGCCATGATTCAAACTCTGGTTTAGCCATGATTCAAACTCTGGTTTAGCCATGATTCAGACGCTGGTTTAGCCATGATTCAGACGCTGGTTTAGCCATGATTGAAACTCTGGTTTAGCCATGATTCAAACTCTGGTTAAGCCATGATTCAGACTCTGGTTTAGCCATGATTCAGACTCTATTTTAGCCATGATTCAGACTATGGTTTAGCCATGATTCAGACTCCAGTTTTGCCATGATTCAGACTCTGGTTTAGCCATGATTCAGACGCTGGTTTAGCCATGATTCAGACTCTATTTTAGCCATGATTCAGACTATGGTTTAGCCATGATTCAGACTCCAGTTTTGCCATGATTCAGACTCTGGTTTAGCCATGATTCAGACTCTGGTTTAGCCATGATTCAGACTCTGGTTAAGCCATGATTCAGACTCTGGTTTAGCCATGATTCAGACTCTGGTTTAGCCATGATTCAGACTCTAGTTTAGCCATGATTCAGACTCTGGTTTAGCCATGATTCAGACTCTAGTTTAGCCATGATTCAGACTCCAGTTTTGCCATGATTCAGACTCTGGTTTAGCCATGATTCAGACTCTGGTTTAGCCATGATTCAGACTCTGGTTAAGCCATGATTCAGACTCTGGTTTAGCCATGATTCAGACGCTGGTTTAGCCATGATTCAGACTCTAGTTTAGCCATGATTCAGACTCTGGTTTAGCCATGATTCAGACTCTGGTTTAGCCATGATTCAGACTCTAGTTTAGCCATGATTCAGACTCTGGTTTAGCCATGATTCAGACTCTATTTTAGCCATGATTCAGACTATGGTTTAGCCATGATTCAGACTCCAGTTTTGCCATGATTCAGACTCTGGTTTAGCCATGATTCAGACTCTGGTTAAGCCATGATTCAGACTCTGGTTTAGCCATGATTCAAACTCTGGTTAAGCCATGATTCAAACTCTGGTTTAGCCATGATTCAAACTCTGCTTTAGCCATGATTCAGACGCTGGTTTAGCCATGATTCAGACTCTGGTTAAGCCATGATTCAAACTCTGGTTTAGCCATGATTCAAACTCTGGTTTAGCCATGATTCAGACGCTGGTTTAGCCATGATTCAGACTCTGGTTTAGCCATGATTCAGACTCTGGTTTAGCCATGATTCAGACTCTGGTTTAGCCATGATTCAAACTCTGGTTAAGCCATGATTCAGACTCTGGTTTAGCCATGATTCAGACTCTATTTTAGCCATGATTCAGACTATGGTTTATCCATGATTCAGACTCCAGTTTTGCCATGATTCAGACTCTGGTTTAGCCATGATTCAGACTCTGGTTTAGCCATGATTCAGACTCTGGTTAAGCCATGATTCAGACTCTGGTTTAGCCATGATTCAGACTCTGGTTTAGCCATGATTCAGACTCTGGTTAAGCCATGATTCAGACTCTGGTTTAGCCATGATTCAGACTCTGGTTTAGCCATGATTCAGACGCCGGTTTAGCCATGATTCAGACTCTAGTTTAGCCATGATTCAGACTCTGGTTTAGCCATGATTCAGACTCTAGTTTAGCCATGATTCAGACTCTGGTTTAGCCATGATTCAGACTCTATTTTAGCCATGATTCAGACTATGGTTTAGCCATGATTCAGACTCCAGTTTTGCCATGATTCAGACTCTGGTTTAGCCATGATTCAGACTCTGGTTTAGCCATGATTCAGACTCTGGTTAAGCCATGATTCAGACGCTGGTTTAGCCATGATTTAAATTCTGGTTAAGCCATGATTCAGACTCTGGTTTAGCCATGATTCAAACTCTGGTTAAGCCATGATTCAAACTCTGGTTTAGCCATGATTCAAACTCTGCTTTAGCCATGATTCAGACGCTGGTTTAGCCATGATTCAGACTCTGGTTAAGCCATGATTCAAACTCTGGTTTAGCCATGATTCAAACTCTGGTTTAGCCATGATTCAGACGCTGGTTTAGCCATGATTCAGACTCTGGTTTAGCCATGATTCAGACTCTGGTTTAGCCATGATTCAGACTCTGGTTAAGCCATGATTCAGACTCTGGTTTAGCCATGATTCAAACTCTGCTTTAGCCATGATTCAGACGCTGGTTTAGCCATGATTCAGACTCTGGTTAAGCCATGATTCAAACTCTGGTTTAGCCATGATTCAAACTCTGGTTTAGCCATGATTCAGACGCTGGTTTAGCCATGATTCAGACGCTGGTTTAGCCATGATTGAAACTCTGGTTTAGCCATGATTCAAACTCTGGTTAAGCCATGATTCAGACTCTGGTTTAGCCATGATTCAGACTCTATTTTAGCCATGATTCAGACTATGGTTTAGCCATGATTCAGACTCCAGTTTTGCCATGATTCAGACTCTGGTTTAGCCATGATTCAGACGCTGGTTTAGCCATGATTCAGACTCTGGTTTAGCCATGATTCAGACTCTGGTTTAGCCATGATTCAGACTCTGGTTTAGCCATGATTCAAACTCTGGTTAAGCCATGATTCAGACTCTGGTTTAGCCATGATTCAGACTCTATTTTAGCCATGATTCAGACTATGGTTTAGCCATGATTCAGACTCTGGTTTTGCCATGATTCAGACTCTGGTTTAGCCATGATTCAGACTCCAGTTTTGCCATGATTCAGACTCTGGTTTAGCCATGATTCAGACTCTGGTTTAGCCATGATTCAGACTCTGGTTAAGCCATGATTCAGACTCTGGTTTAGCCATGATTCAGACGCTGGTTTAGCCATGATTCAGACTCTAGTTTAGCCATGATTCAGACTCTGGTTTAGCCATGATTCAGACTCTAGTTTAGCCATGATTCAGACTCCAGTTTTGCCATGATTCAGACTCTGGTTTAGCCATGATTCAGACTCTGGTTTAGCCATGATTCAGACTCTGGTTAAGCCATGATTCAGACTCTGGTTTAGCCATGATTCAGACGCTGGTTTAGCCATGATTCAGACTCTAGTTTAGCCATGATTCAGACTCTGGTTTAGCCATGATTCAGACTCTGGTTTAGCCATGATTCAGACTCTAGTTTAGCCATGATTCAGACTCTGGTTTAGCCATGATTCAGACTCTATTTTAGCCATGATTCAGACTATGGTTTAGCCATGATTCAGACTCCAGTTTTGCCATGATTCAGACTCTGGTTTAGCCATGATTCAGACTCTGGTTAAGCCATGATTCAGACTCTGGTTTAGCCATGATTCAAACTCTGGTTAAGCCATGATTCAAACTCTGGTTTAGCCATGATTCAAACTCTGCTTTAGCCATGATTCAGACGCTGGTTTAGCCATGATTCAGACTCTGGTTAAGCCATGATTCAAACTCTGGTTTAGCCATGATTCAAACTCTGGTTTAGCCATGATTCAGACGCTGGTTTAGCCATGATTCAGACTCTGGTTTAGCCATGATTCAGACTCTGGTTTAGCCATGATTCAGACTCTGGTTTAGCCATGATTCAAACTCTGGTTAAGCCATGATTCAGACTCTGGTTTAGCCATGATTCAGACTCTATTTTAGCCATGATTCAGACTATGGTTTAGCCATGATTCAGACTCCAGTTTTGCCATGATTCAGACTCTGGTTTAGCCATGATTCAGACTCTGGTTTAGCCATGATTCAGACTCTGGTTAAGCCATGATTCAGACTCTGGTTTAGCCATGATTCAGACTCTGGTTTAGCCATGATTCAGACTCTGGTTAAGCCATGATTCAGACTCTGGTTTAGCCATGATTCAGACTCTGGTTTAGCCATGATTCAGACGCTGGTTTAGCCATGATTCAGACTCTAGTTTAGCCATGATTCAGACTCTGGTTTAGCCATGATTCAGACTCTAGTTTAGCCATGATTCAGACTCTGGTTTAGCCATGATTCAGACTCTATTTTAGCCATGATTCAGACTATGGTTTAGCCATGATTCAGACTCCAGTTTTGCCATGATTCAGACTCTGGTTTAGCCATGATTCAGACTCTGCTTTAGCCATGATTCAGACGCTGGTTTAGCCATGATTCAGACTCTGGTTAAGCCATGATTCAAACTCTGGTTTAGCCATGATTCAAACTCTGGTTTAGCCATGATTCAGACGCTGGTTTAGCCATGATTCAGACTCTGGTTTAGCCATGATTCAGACTCTGGTTTAGCCATGATTCAGACTCTGGTTTAGCCATGATTCAAACTCTGGTTAAGCCATGATTCAGACTCTGGTTTAGCCATGATTCAGACTCTATTTTAGCCATGATTCAGACTATGGTTTATCCATGATTCAGACTCCAGTTTTGCCATGATTCAGACTCTGGTTTAGCCATGATTCAGACTCTGGTTTAGCCATGATTCAGACTCTGGTTAAGCCATGATTCAGACTCTGGTTTAGCCATGATTCAGACTCTGGTTTAGCCATGATTCAGACTCTGGTTAAGCCATGATTCAGACTCTGGTTTAGCCATGATTCAGACTCTGGTTTAGCCATGATTCAGACGCCGGTTTAGCCATGATTCAGACTCTAGTTTAGCCATGATTCAGACTCTGGTTTAGCCATGATTCAGACTCTAGTTTAGCCATGATTCAGACTCTGGTTTAGCCATGATTCAGACTCTATTTTAGCCATGATTCAGACTATGGTTTAGCCATGATTCAGACTCCAGTTTTGCCATGATTCAGACTCTGGTTTAGCCATGATTCAGACTCTGGTTTAGCCATGATTCAGACTCTGGTTAAGCCATGATTCAGACGCTGGTTTAGCCATGATTTAAATTCTGGTTAAGCCATGATTCAGACTCTGGTTTAGCCATGATTCAAACTCTGGTTAAGCCATGATTCAAACTCTGGTTTAGCCATGATTCAAACTCTGCTTTAGCCATGATTCAGACGCTGGTTTAGCCATGATTCAGACTCTGGTTAAGCCATGATTCAAACTCTGGTTTAGCCATGATTCAAACTCTGGTTTAGCCATGATTCAGACGCTGGTTTAGCCATGATTCAGACTCTGGTTTAGCCATGATTCAGACTCTGGTTTAGCCATGATTCAGACTCTGGTTAAGCCATGATTCAGACTCTGGTTTAGCCATGATTCAAACTCTGCTTTAGCCATGATTCAGACGCTGGTTTAGCCATGATTCAGACTCTGGTTAAGCCATGATTCAAACTCTGGTTTAGCCATGATTCAAACTCTGGTTTAGCCATGATTCAGACGCTGGTTTAGCCATGATTCAGACGCTGGTTTAGCCATGATTGAAACTCTGGTTTAGCCATGATTCAAACTCTGGTTAAGCCATGATTCAGACTCTGGTTTAGCCATGATTCAGACTCTATTTTAGCCATGATTCAGACTATGGTTTAGCCATGATTCAGACTCCAGTTTTGCCATGATTCAGACTCTGGTTTAGCCATGATTCAGACGCTGGTTTAGCCATGATTCAGACTCTGGTTTAGCCATGATTCAGACTCTGGTTTAGCCATGATTCAGACTCTGGTTTAGCCATGATTCAAACTCTGGTTAAGCCATGATTCAGACTCTGGTTTAGCCATGATTCAGACTCTATTTTAGCCATGATTCAGACTATGGTTTAGCCATGATTCAGACTCTGGTTTTGCCATGATTCAGACTCTGGTTTAGCCATGATTCAGACTCCAGTTTTGCCATGATTCAGACTCTGGTTTAGCCATGATTCAGACTCTGGTTTAGCCATGATTCAGACTCTGGTTAAGCCATGATTCAGACTCTGGTTTAGCCATGATTCAGACGCTGGTTTAGCCATGATTCAGACTCTAGTTTAGCCATGATTCAGACTCTGGTTTAGCCATGATTCAGACTCTAGTTTAGCCATGATTCAGACTCCAGTTTTGCCATGATTCAGACTCTGGTTTAGCCATGATTCAGACTCTGGTTTAGCCATGATTCAGACTCTGGTTAAGCCATGATTCAGACTCTGGTTTAGCCATGATTCAGACGCTGGTTTAGCCATGATTCAGACTCTAGTTTAGCCATGATTCAGACTCTGGTTTAGCCATGATTCAGACTCTGGTTTAGCCATGATTCAGACTCTAGTTTAGCCATGATTCAGACTCTGGTTTAGCCATGATTCAGACTCTATTTTAGCCATGATTCAGACTATGGTTTAGCCATGATTCAGACTCCAGTTTTGCCATGATTCAGACTCTGGTTTAGCCATGATTCAGACTCTGGTTAAGCCATGATTCAGACTCTGGTTTAGCCATGATTCAAACTCTGGTTAAGCCATGATTCAAACTCTGGTTTAGCCATGATTCAAACTCTGCTTTAGCCATGATTCAGACGCTGGTTTAGCCATGATTCAGACTCTGGTTAAGCCATGATTCAAACTCTGGTTTAGCCATGATTCAAACTCTGGTTTAGCCATGATTCAGACGCTGGTTTAGCCATGATTCAGACTCTGGTTTAGCCATGATTCAGACTCTGGTTTAGCCATGATTCAGACTCTGGTTTAGCCATGATTCAAACTCTGGTTAAGCCATGATTCAGACTCTGGTTTAGCCATGATTCAGACTCTATTTTAGCCATGATTCAGACTATGGTTTAGCCATGATTCAGACTCCAGTTTTGCCATGATTCAGACTCTGGTTTAGCCATGATTCAGACTCTGGTTTAGCCATGATTCAGACTCTGGTTAAGCCATGATTCAGACTCTGGTTTAGCCATGATTCAGACTCTGGTTTAGCCATGATTCAGACTCTGGTTAAGCCATGATTCAGACTCTGGTTTAGCCATGATTCAGACTCTGGTTTAGCCATGATTCAGACGCTGGTTTAGCCATGATTCAGACTCTAGTTTAGCCATGATTCAGACTCTGGTTTAGCCATGATTCAGACTCTAGTTTAGCCATGATTCAGACTCTGGTTTAGCCATGATTCAGACTCTATTTTAGCCATGATTCAGACTATGGTTTAGCCATGATTCAGACTCCAGTTTTGCCATGATTCAGACTCTGGTTTAGCCATGATTCAGACTCTGGTTTAGCCATGATTCAGACTCTGGTTAAGCCATGATTCAGACGCTGGTTTAGCCATGATTTAAATTCTGGTTAAGCCATGATTCAGACTCTGGTTTAGCCATGATTCAAACTCTGGTTAAGCCATGATTCAAACTCTGGTTTAGCCATGATTCAAACTCTGCTTTAGCCATGATTCAGACGCTGGTTTAGCCATGATTCAGACTCTGGTTAAGCCATGATTCAAACTCTGGTTTAGCCATGATTCAAACTCTGGTTTAGCCATGATTCAGACGCTGGTTTAGCCATGATTCAGACTCTGGTTTAGCCATGATTCAGACTCTGGTTTAGCCATGATTCAGACTCTGGTTTAGCCATGATTCAAACTCTGGTTAAGCCATGATTCAGACTCTGGTTTAGCCATGATTCAGACTCTATTTTAGCCATGATTCAGACTATGGTTTAGCCATGATTCAGACTCCAGTTTTGCCATGATTCAGACTCTGGTTTAGCCATGATTCAGACTCTGGTTTAGCCATGATTCAGACTCTGGTTAAGCCATGATTCAGACTCTGGTTTAGCCATGATTCAGACTCTGGTTTAGCCATGATTCAGACTCTGGTTAAGCCATGATTCAGACTCTGGTTTAGCCATGATTCAGACTCTGGTTTAGCCATGATTCAGACGCTGGTTTAGCCATGATTCAGACTCTAGTTTAGCCATGATTCAGACTCTGGTTTAGCCATGATTCAGACTCTAGTTTAGCCATGATTCAGACTCTGGTTTAGCCATGATTCAGACTCTATTTTAGCCATGATTCAGACTATGGTTTAGCCATGATTCAGACTCCAGTTTTGCCATGATTCAGACTCTGGTTTAGCCATGATTCAGACTCTGCTTTAGCCATGATTCAGACGCTGGTTTAGCCATGATTCAGACTCTGGTTAAGCCATGATTCAAACTCTGGTTTAGCCATGATTCAAACTCTGGTTTAGCCATGATTCAGACGCTGGTTTAGCCATGATTCAGACTCTGGTTTAGCCATGATTCAGACTCTGGTTTAGCCATGATTCAGACTCTGGTTTAGCCATGATTCAAACTCTGGTTAAGCCATGATTCAGACTCTGGTTTAGCCATGATTCAGACTCTATTTTAGCCATGATTCAGACTATGGTTTATCCATGATTCAGACTCCAGTTTTGCCATGATTCAGACTCTGGTTTAGCCATGATTCAGACTCTGGTTTAGCCATGATTCAGACTCTGGTTAAGCCATGATTCAGACTCTGGTTTAGCCATGATTCAGACTCTGGTTTAGCCATGATTCAGACTCTGGTTAAGCCATGATTCAGACTCTGGTTTAGCCATGATTCAGACTCTGGTTTAGCCATGATTCAGACGCCGGTTTAGCCATGATTCAGACTCTAGTTTAGCCATGATTCAGACTCTGGTTTAGCCATGATTCAGACTCTAGTTTAGCCATGATTCAGACTCTGGTTTAGCCATGATTCAGACTCTATTTTAGCCATGATTCAGACTATGGTTTAGCCATGATTCAGACTCCAGTTTTGCCATGATTCAGACTCTGGTTTAGCCATGATTCAGACTCTGGTTTAGCCATGATTCAGACTCTGGTTAAGCCATGATTCAGACGCTGGTTTAGCCATGATTTAAATTCTGGTTAAGCCATGATTCAGACTCTGGTTTAGCCATGATTCAAACTCTGGTTAAGCCATGATTCAAACTCTGGTTTAGCCATGATTCAAACTCTGCTTTAGCCATGATTCAGACGCTGGTTTAGCCATGATTCAGACTCTGGTTAAGCCATGATTCAAACTCTGGTTTAGCCATGATTCAAACTCTGGTTTAGCCATGATTCAGACGCTGGTTTAGCCATGATTCAGACTCTGGTTTAGCCATGATTCAGACTCTGGTTTAGCCATGATTCAGACTCTGGTTAAGCCATGATTCAGACTCTGGTTTAGCCATGATTCAAACTCTGCTTTAGCCATGATTCAGACGCTGGTTTAGCCATGATTCAGACTCTGGTTAAGCCATGATTCAAACTCTGGTTTAGCCATGATTCAAACTCTGGTTTAGCCATGATTCAGACGCTGGTTTAGCCATGATTCAGACGCTGGTTTAGCCATGATTGAAACTCTGGTTTAGCCATGATTCAAACTCTGGTTAAGCCATGATTCAGACTCTGGTTTAGCCATGATTCAGACTCTATTTTAGCCATGATTCAGACTATGGTTTAGCCATGATTCAGACTCCAGTTTTGCCATGATTCAGACTCTGGTTTAGCCATGATTCAGACGCTGGTTTAGCCATGATTCAGACTCTGGTTTAGCCATGATTCAGACTCTGGTTTAGCCATGATTCAGACTCTGGTTTAGCCATGATTCAAACTCTGGTTAAGCCATGATTCAGACTCTGGTTTAGCCATGATTCAGACTCTATTTTAGCCATGATTCAGACTATGGTTTAGCCATGATTCAGACTCTGGTTTTGCCATGATTCAGACTCTGGTTTAGCCATGATTCAGACTCCAGTTTTGCCATGATTCAGACTCTGGTTTAGCCATGATTCAGACTCTGGTTTAGCCATGATTCAGACTCTGGTTAAGCCATGATTCAGACTCTGGTTTAGCCATGATTCAGACGCTGGTTTAGCCATGATTCAGACTCTAGTTTAGCCATGATTCAGACTCTGGTTTAGCCATGATTCAGACTCTAGTTTAGCCATGATTCAGACTCCAGTTTTGCCATGATTCAGACTCTGGTTTAGCCATGATTCAGACTCTGGTTTAGCCATGATTCAGACTCTGGTTAAGCCATGATTCAGACTCTGGTTTAGCCATGATTCAGACGCTGGTTTAGCCATGATTCAGACTCTAGTTTAGCCATGATTCAGACTCTGGTTTAGCCATGATTCAGACTCTGGTTTAGCCATGATTCAGACTCTAGTTTAGCCATGATTCAGACTCTGGTTTAGCCATGATTCAGACTCTATTTTAGCCATGATTCAGACTATGGTTTAGCCATGATTCAGACTCCAGTTTTGCCATGATTCAGACTCTGGTTTAGCCATGATTCAGACTCTGGTTAAGCCATGATTCAGACTCTGGTTTAGCCATGATTCAAACTCTGGTTAAGCCATGATTCAAACTCTGGTTTAGCCATGATTCAAACTCTGCTTTAGCCATGATTCAGACGCTGGTTTAGCCATGATTCAGACTCTGGTTAAGCCATGATTCAAACTCTGGTTTAGCCATGATTCAAACTCTGGTTTAGCCATGATTCAGACGCTGGTTTAGCCATGATTCAGACTCTGGTTTAGCCATGATTCAGACTCTGGTTTAGCCATGATTCAGACTCTGGTTTAGCCATGATTCAAACTCTGGTTAAGCCATGATTCAGACTCTGGTTTAGCCATGATTCAGACTCTATTTTAGCCATGATTCAGACTATGGTTTAGCCATGATTCAGACTCCAGTTTTGCCATGATTCAGACTCTGGTTTAGCCATGATTCAGACTCTGGTTTAGCCATGATTCAGACTCTGGTTAAGCCATGATTCAGACTCTGGTTTAGCCATGATTCAGACTCTGGTTTAGCCATGATTCAGACTCTGGTTAAGCCATGATTCAGACTCTGGTTTAGCCATGATTCAGACTCTGGTTTAGCCATGATTCAGACGCTGGTTTAGCCATGATTCAGACTCTAGTTTAGCCATGATTCAGACTCTGGTTTAGCCATGATTCAGACTCTAGTTTAGCCATGATTCAGACTCTGGTTTAGCCATGATTCAGACTCTATTTTAGCCATGATTCAGACTATGGTTTAGCCATGATTCAGACTCCAGTTTTGCCATGATTCAGACTCTGGTTTAGCCATGATTCAGACTCTGGTTTAGCCATGATTCAGACTCTGGTTAAGCCATGATTCAGACGCTGGTTTAGCCATGATTTAAATTCTGGTTAAGCCATGATTCAGACTCTGGTTTAGCCATGATTCAAACTCTGGTTAAGCCATGATTCAAACTCTGGTTTAGCCATGATTCAAACTCTGCTTTAGCCATGATTCAGACGCTGGTTTAGCCATGATTCAGACTCTGGTTAAGCCATGATTCAAACTCTGGTTTAGCCATGATTCAAACTCTGGTTTAGCCATGATTCAGACGCTGGTTTAGCCATGATTCAGACTCTGGTTTAGCCATGATTCAGACTCTGGTTTAGCCATGATTCAGACTCTGGTTAAGCCATGATTCAGACTCTGGTTTAGCCATGATTCAAACTCTGCTTTAGCCATGATTCAGACGCTGGTTTAGCCATGATTCAGACTCTGGTTAAGCCATGATTCAAACTCTGGTTTAGCCATGATTCAAACTCTGGTTTAGCCATGATTCAGACGCTGGTTTAGCCATGATTCAGACGCTGGTTTAGCCATGATTGAAACTCTGGTTTAGCCATGATTCAAACTCTGGTTAAGCCATGATTCAGACTCTGGTTTAGCCATGATTCAGACTCTATTTTAGCCATGATTCAGACTATGGTTTAGCCATGATTCAGACTCCAGTTTTGCCATGATTCAGACTCTGGTTTAGCCATGATTCAGACGCTGGTTTAGCCATGATTCAGACTCTGGTTTAGCCATGATTCAGACTCTGGTTTAGCCATGATTCAGACTCTGGTTTAGCCATGATTCAAACTCTGGTTAAGCCATGATTCAGACTCTGGTTTAGCCATGATTCAGACTCTATTTTAGCCATGATTCAGACTATGGTTTAGCCATGATTCAGACTCCAGTTTTGCGATGATTCAGACTCTGGTTTAGCCATGATTCAGACTCTGGTTTAGCCATGATTCAGACTCTGGTTAAGCCATGATTCAGACTCTGGTTTAGCCATGATTTAAATTCTGGTTAAGCCATGATTCAGACTCTGGTTTAGCCATGATTCAAACTCTGGTTAAGCCATGGTTCAAACTCTGGTTTAGCCATGATTCAGACGCTGGTTTAGCCATGATTCAAGCTCTATTTTTGCCATGATTCAAAGTCAGATTTGCTATGATTTATGATATTTTATTTACGAAATGAAAAAATAAATTAAAATAATCTTCAATCACTACTGGCTGAAAATTAGTCTAAATGATTTGACGCAGTGCAGAATCGAACCCTAGCCTAGCCTATAACCTATTCCTAGTGCCTACACATCGGCTATTCCGACTGTTGGTTAGTGGGTGCAAAAATCAGCCTTATAAAATGAATTCTCAAAGTTCTGGCTTTGTACAATGAAGTAAGAAAATAGAGTACACTCAGTCTCGCGGTTGGTTGTGTACATTTATTTCCAATTTGTCTCCAGAGTGCAGGCTTCAAATTCAATCAGCTAGGGGTTGTTGCGCAATTTGACGACGCAATTCTAATTCAGTGGCTGTCAGTGAAATTCTCAATAGGCCAAGATGGTTTGACCTTTGAAAAAATCATGTTTTTCGAATATTTAATCCCTTTAGCAATAAAGTTAAGCTTAATAAAAATACGTGTATAATTGTCCCCATATTTAGCATCTTTTGGTGAAGAAATGGTGAAAATCGGTTGAGCCGTTCGGAAGAAAATCAATTACAAGCAACCAACCAACCAACCAAGCATTTCATTTTTAGTATAGTGGATTGATTTTAGTTTACGCAGTACTATGCAAAGTGCTCTTAAAAAATTACTGAATAAAAAATTAACTGTCAAAATGAAATTAGTAAAAATATATGTACATCAGAATAGACAGACATTGCGCCTCACCCACTGTTAGGTGAGGGGAACAGCGAGTGGATTAGCCCAGCTATTGCTCGGCGCTTCCAAAGGCAGTGTACAGTTGTCCAGTCCATGGACTTAGGAAGCCGCGACACATGCCAAAATGTTTACCCCAGGTAGTGCAGGTACCGATTCAACAATTCTGGGGGAACCGAAAGAATTGGAAATTATTGGTTTTCTGAAGGACGAATAAAAAAGACAGTGAGTCAGGTTAGTAAATCGGTCAACAGATTGGAATGATTTTATATAGATCAGAAGTCTAGATTAGCCAGCAACCGTCGATGATGATTCGATGTTCACACCATCAGTGTCGGGCTTTTCGTCGTGACTTTCCGCCGTAGCGGAGGTACGCAGTCTGTGTCCGGCCAGGAGGCACAGAACCAGATCCACAGCCTCAACGAGAGTGAGCACACTGGCACCCATGAACAGACCCATCAGGCCGCCGCACGATGCTAAAAAATCATTCGGCCCGAACGAGATGCTCTGCGTGATGCTGGTCGAGCGAAACTCACCCGCGCAAATCAGTGTCCGAATCACATTGTTCGATAGCGCGTCCGACGCAATGGTCTTCTCCGTGGTAGTGTTGGCCGTTAGCAACAGTTGAGTTAGCCAATCCAGGCCTGGAACTGAGTATCCCTGGCTCTGCCTCTCCTGAACCATTTGCTGCATTAATGTAGCCAATGAAGCCTGATAGCCTTGCTTCACGGGATATAGGCTTGAGCTGAGTTTAGCTGAGTATTCCAGCTCATCGCATGGAACCTGGAATTTGCACATTTTGGCGACAAACTTCATAACATTGACAAAATCTAGTAATTCCAAGTTTTGGTTTGTTGCTTGAAGCATTTTCAGTGTCTTCATCAGACTGAGCGACTTCTCGACAGTTCGGTTCACATCGTCAAGGTAGTCAGTTAGGTTGAGGCAGTTTGGCAGGCTTCGATACTCGGACGGAAGCGGGAAATGCCCAGCTAGTCTACAGTTGAAGTAGCGCAGTGTTATGACGCTGAAGTACTTCGCGTAGCATGCTGGAAATTATTGTGATTTGAAAATAATACTAATCATGATCCATGTTTTGACTGTACTAAATCTTCCAGGTTTGACCGTATTTACTAATAATAATATTTGCAGGAGGGCTGCGAGAAATGGCACATCATTTGGTGACACTAGACCCGCAGCCAGCGAGGAGGCAATTCCACTGACTTGTGACGTTGTCACTTGTTGAAAGCGCCCCTAGCAATTTAGTTCACGTGTTAATTTACATAGCTAATTTACGTGTGTACTAACTAGGGCCGTTTTACTGATGTCATCTGGTTTTCATCCATTTCTCAGTTCGTATGGTTAAGCTGTAATTCTTAGAGTGTTACTGTTAGTAGGCGTTAGTGCACATCGCGCTGCCACAGCTTGGTTTTGCTAATGTTTAAATTGTCGTCTGCCCAGACCAGTGTACTTACACGCTCATTGGCTGGAGCCAGTTTCCAGAGTTATCGATCGCCCTGTTCTGCAGTTTACTAAGCTTATTTAACTAAGGGCTTTAGGCCTGCTCGCGCCCCACTGGTTCGATCTGGTTCTGAGTATGTTCTGGTTCTCGTTCTGGTTCTCGTGCTTGTCCTGTCCTGTCCGGTTCTAGTTCTTGTTATCTCGCCTTATCTTCTCGTTGTCCTCTTCGCCTCGCCGTGCTGTCATTTCTATTACTATTATTGAGCTCCTGCACCTACTTTCTTCGCCCTGCTTGTCGTGCATCCCAGTGCACTAAGATAATAAAGTGCTACCGCTACACCACATAATTGAACTGACTCCAGACTGAAGTGAACTTTAATTGCCGCCGCCACGGACTCTGTCTTCGTCATTTAATCGTCACAGACTCCTGAGCACACACGCACACAGATACCGTACGCAGGCACACGCTCACACAGGTGTGTACATCTGCCAGATGAATGTTGCCTCGCCGCGGAATCGAGCTCAGGGACCTTGGTGCTAGAGGCAAACGCGTTTACAGCTCTGCCAATTTGACCCCTCTCGTCAAATCTTGTTGCTCGAAGAATCTACTCAAAGAGACTCAAACTCAAACTACGAGTATAATGTTTATTGAAAAAAGTTTGAGATATAAATTTTCCACATTTTTCTGCACGAATTTAAAGCTTGTGTTTGAGTAAAGGCTGATCAAATGCTTATCTTTTGATATTAGTTTAATTGTTTTTAGCTTCATTGATTTTGTTATGTTATTTTCTGGGCCCAAATGCACATCAAAATTAAAACTTCTAAAACTAAAGAAACGCTCAGAAACGGTGTTTTGTTATTTGCATTCTCTGATCAGTGATCAAGTTAATTTATTAATGCCTTATTAATTTTTTTGTTATGCATGGACCGAACCTTGTTAAACGAATTCATTTCAAACAAGGAGCTTTGTATCTGCTTCCAAATATTTTTCTAGGAACTGTTGAAACTTACCTGCTAGATTCTGATTGAATTCGACAAGCTGTCCATTGATTTCATCAACAAACGCAACCTTTTGTTCAACGCTGGCGCACTGGCCCTTTTCCACTGGTCTTGTAACTCGAGTCATGAAAAGCTTAATGAAATGCTTCGAACCCGGACTTAACACCACCGAAGCACTGTAGTCATCTGGGTAGGCATTCTCCTCTGTGAAGTACAGGCGAACACCGGCGCTAATTAACGAATCGTAGTTTGAAAATGTCAGGCCTCTTGAGTCAATATCGGGGGAAAACCGCAGCGTATGATTGTAAGTGACGTCAGCGTACAGGATCAGATCCAAACAGTTTGTGACGCTATTCAAAAGATTGCGATAGTCTGGATTCTTTAGACGAATTCGGTAACATTTCAGATGCCTGTGATGCGACTCGTCCACAATGTCAACGTTAAACTCGAGACGCATATTGGTGGGAAAAATTCTCGCATAAATTACCGACTGCTCCTGTCTCATGCCGAGTCTTTCGCTGAGAAATTTTCGCTGCATCGTTGACGAAAAAGCCAGCGCAGTCATTTCTATCTTATCTGATGGGGTCCCGTTCAGAGATGCTATTAAGCGACTTATTTTATCAAACTGCTCGGTCGTGTAGTTGCTTTCTGCTGGCGTCAACTGCGTTGGATAACTCGCGGAGACAATACTCAAGGGGCAGATGTGTACATCGGGAAAGGTGAATGCTTCTGAAGACGGTTCCACGGCGGTGGAAACAGGCAATGAGTAGAGCTTCACAGCCGCTTTTGACAGTTCATTGAGGAATAGACCTAGCATGAACAGAAAGGCTGCAGCCCAAAACAGGCGCAGAACCGGGTGCTTGTCGCTGGCAACTCTCGATAGTCCGTGTGCTGTGGTAGATTCTATAGCCTCTTTAAGCAGTTGCTTCCTCAGTCGAGAAGAAGCTGTACAGCCGCCGCTTTCTACTGGTTTGGCAACCTTTTCCACATCTGCCATGCTTCTCAAAGATTGCCAGGTCTGAGTTTCTGTTGGTCCGTTATGCGACTATCAAAAAGTTAATGTTTTGTTTTTTATGTGATTCTGTGGAATTTAACTGTATAGGCTGGATAATTAATGAATGCTCTAGCGATTAATTGAGCATCCAATACCGGTTCCATGCGACCTGTTCATCAAGCAAGAATTTTGTTGCAATCATTTAATTTTAACTTCATACTACCTACACCCTTTAGTGGCCTCAAAGCAATTAACTAGTCCGTTATAGACTAATCTGGATATTGTGGCCTGGGAATCGGAAAATGGTACCTGTGTATGTATAACATATCGTCATTTTTTAATGAGGCCCGCTGCCTACCATAGGCATGTCTGAGTTGGAGGCCTTGAAAAAATGCTAGTCTACATCACAATATAGAGTTTGTTGCTAAAATAGGAAATAGGAAAAAGGATTCAGCCAGGACTGAAAGAATACGGTTCTCTCGTTGACTTTATTAGGTAGCTGGTGAAACAATGGGGAAAAGGGGAAGATAGAGTGGCCTAGTGGTTAGAGCCAGGGTCGGCAAACAAGGGCCAGATGCGGCCCTCGAAGCTCCCAAATCCGGCCCGTTGCCCCCTTCCGACACCTAGTATCCTGTCTCATCTCTCCGTGTCTTATCTCTCCATTGTCTTATCTCTTCCGTGTCTCATCTCTCCCCTGTCTCGTCTCTCCCCTGCTTCATCTCTCCCCTGTCTCGTCTCTCCCGTCTCGTCTCTCCCCGGTCTCATATTTCTACAGTCAATGCGGCCCACTGTGATCTTTTAGGTTCTCTCTTTGGCCCGCTAGCTGGGCTAGGTGTATTCTCTACTGATATAAAAAATAGAAAAAAAAAATCTTCTGTACTCGCGACAGATGTTTCTATAGTGTCGCCACTCCAGTATACCATCACAAAATTACTATTATAACGCAGGTTTCATGATGAATTTTAGATTTTAGGCGAAATACTCGTAGCACAGAATCTGTCAGTTTTTCAGACAAGAAGCATTACAAAATTAAACAAAAATGAATAGAAAGTCAAGTACATATTAAATTAATCTCGAACTAGTTATTTAGCCCATTTCCCAACACCTGGACGAATGCCTCGGGTGTTGATGACATCATCGACCACTGCCTGCTTCGTCTCGTTCCACTCTTTTGCGGACTCTTGAACCACATACTGGCTCTCGACTTCGTCCTGCGATTAAAAACGGTTCATTTTGATAAACAATAATGCATTTTCTTAACACACCTACTAACAGTAGACGATGCGCATCATTCCAGAAACCAACCTGCGGCATTCGGCCAAGTTTGGCGTCGGCCGATTGGCCAATCAGGAGTCGAGTGTCCGAGTCCAGCTCGGCCAATTTGTCTGGCCTTAGCACGGCCATCCGGACAGTGCCAGTTTCGGCAATCAGAGTGCACGGCATGTCCTCCTGGTCCAATAGGGAGGCTTCGCCAAACGCCTGCTTTGGGCCAACCCGCGACATAACAATGTGAGCCGTGTGCTGCAACTCGTGGCCATTCTTCAGAGTCTTGTTGACGCGCAGTTTGCGTAGTAGAAGACAACTGCCAGACTGGATGTAGCCTTAGGGGACAACGGTTGGGTGCATTTTGCCAGTATTTTTACTGGAATACAAGCTAGGTATGACTACTATGCTGTCTTGTAGAGCACTCATTCCGATACTCAGTGGGATGAGCACTCTACTCATACTTATAGGAATGAGCACTGTACTCAAACTCATAGGAATTAACAATACTCTAATCATACTCATTAGAATGAGCACTCTACTCAAAAAACATAGCAATGAGGACCATTCTCAAACTCATAAAAATGAGCACTCTACTCAAACTCAGAGGAATGAGCACACTACTCGAACTCATTGGAATGAGTACTCTACTCAAACTCATAACAATGAGCGCTCTACTCAAAGTCACAGGAATGAGCACTCCACCCAAGCTCATAGCAATGAATACTGTACTCAAACTCATAGCACAGTATTGTACTCTACCAATACTCATAGGAATGAGCACTCTACTCAAACTCATAAGAATGAGAACTCTACTCAAACTCATAAGAATGAGAACTCTACTCAAACTCATAAGAATGAGAACTCTACTCAAACTCATAGCAATGAATAATGTACTCAAACTCATAGCACAGTACTGTACTCTACCAATACTCATAGGAATGAGCACTCTACTCAAACTCATAGCAATGAGTAATCTACTCATACTCATAGCAATGAGTAATCTACTCATACTCATAGTTATGAGCACTCTACTCAAATTTCTCACCAATGAACGGTGACTTGAAGCCTTCGCTAACAATGACACTGTTGGCTGGCACGGTCAGCCATTCCAGCAGGCGGGCGACCTTCAACAGCGGCTGCCGTGACCACAGGGCGTAGCCAGGATTCTCCAATAGCAGGGCGATCTTCTCATTCTCGTCCTTGTTTTCTAGCTGCTCTTTGAGTCGCTGATAATCGTCAGAAGAGATCTTCAAAAACTCGCTGCCATCGTCTGGTAGATAGACGGACAGAATCTTGTCACCGATTCGCGGCTGTTCGGTGTACTTTAGTGTGCCAAATAGTTCGCCAACCTTTATCTGGCCGAATTAAAAAATTAGGGGGTTACTTAATCATACGAAAATTGGGTAACTTGTCCTGAAAGGTGGTATTTTTTCCCCGGAAGCAGTTGATTTACTAAAAGAGAAAGAATTTCCTGTATTTAGCGTTTTTGAAAATAACTTTCAGGTCAAATCCGAATTGTGATTGGCGAAGGCATAGTTCTAACTTCAAACAAAAACAAGCCTAATTTGATTTTTGTATTAGGGAGTATTAGGGAGTTGTATTAGGCAGTTAAAGTTTGCTATTTTTAGAAATTTCAATTAGGGAAATCCTGACGTATGCTATTTTTAGAAACTTCAATTGGGAAAATCCTGACGTATGCTATTTTTAGAAATTTCAATTGGGAAAATCCTGACGTATGCTATTTTTAGAAACTTCAGTTGGGAAAATCCTGACGTATGCTATTTTTAGAAATTTCAATGCGGGAATCCCAGTTTAGACACGTGACTCACCACTCTCTGCTCATCTTTATCCAATGTGCGACATCTTTCAACGAAAGCTGCCTCGTCAGTGTCCTCGGATCCGCGCATTGTCGGCTCAGTTAGGGCCACAGCGCAGCCGTGTAGAGTCAGAAACAATGAGCCGTGGGCGAGTAGTGTGACATCGCCTTCTGGCCAGCGCTCCAGTTTGGCGACTGTCGCCAGCTCCTTGAGCAGCTGCTGGTCTGGCACCTGACTGCTCAGAGGCTCGAAGCTGCGCATGAGCTGATAGAGCTGATCATTGTCAGCCGCTGTGCGCTCGTACATAGGCTTCTTGAGCAGTCGGCGGAGCGCTTGAATCAGTGCGTGCTTGGTTGGCTTGGCTGCGGCTGAGGCTGCGGATTTGAATAAGCCTTCCGATGGATTTGAACTTATGGATGAATTCAAATGTAAGATTGGATACTGCGAACCAGTTAGACAGGATATTGTAGAAATGTTAGACAGAACTGTTAGACAGGACAGTGTGGACCTGTTAGTTAGAACTATATAGGCTGTTAGGCGGTGTAAATGTGCAAGCCCGTTCGGAATCTTTCGCTATTTATCTTTAGTTAATTAACATATGTAGTTAGTAATTACTAACGCCAAGGAAAAGTTTTTTCGAAATAAATGTTTTTCTATAGTGCTTTATTTTCTTATAAGTAAAAAATACCACACGCACCAACTTTGCTATTCGCATGCGCTCGCCTCGTAAACTCGCGCACATCATGGGACTTGTATTCGATTGCTAGCAATGGACCGCCGTCTCCGCTCGACTGTTGCTGATCACAGCAGCTCCTGTCTGCTGGAAGCTCGGCAGCTGGGGCCTGGGTAATCCTTAGGCTGGCCCTCTCCGAGAAGCGCTTCTCTGTGTGTACCGGCGGCAGACGACTTGGCGCGGCCGAGTCGACAAACACCCGGTGATAATTGCGCATCACTTCAGCGTGCGCGTCCGCTGTGCTGCGCTTCTGCAGTCTTTAAAATATATAAAAATAAACTCAACATATAAAGAAGCATTGTGGTGCTTTTAAATTACATTAAATACAGATACTATATACTAAACCAGTAGTCAACTTATCGTCGAAACCCAATATTTCTACTTACACATTTGATAGGCCATCGATACCAACCAGCTTTTTAAGAAAATCGTAGTTAATTGGCTTTACTTGATCTTCCATGTCCTAAACAGAATATCTAGCACTCCTAATACGATGGTATACAACAGTATAAAAAGGTGAAGATTTCGAAGTGTAAAATTGGAATTTAATAGCGACTTAAAAAAGTGCGTCATTTAGCAAAGCTGTAAGCAATTGTTATTTATGCTGATTAAAAAAATTATTTGTTTTTGTTTTACTTTAAAAGCTTTGTAACTATTACAATAAAGGCATCAGTAGCATGTCCAACGATGGAATTTGTTAAAATTTTTGTTCGAGAAGCGCGATAATTCTGGGCGATTGTTTTCCGAGATAGAAATATTAAACACGTTTTTACAACAAAGCAAATCTGGGTTTTGATGAGCCTAAACTTTGTCTATAAACTCATTTTCATATGTAGCGAATCCTGAAGATTTGAACAAAACTTACTGAAATGCTCACGGTGTTGAGCTTATAATTAATGCAATACTATATTGAAAGAAAAACTGTGCTAAGCATATTTAAATGAAATGTGGCAGGCTGTAACCTGCAGTTTCTAATCAAACACTAAAGCAATCATGTAATTTTATTTAAATAGCTGCATTGGAATATATATTTAGCTGAAAATTATGGAAATAAATATGCATACATCCATATATAATTTAATTACAAAATCAAATATACATTATTTATATTTATATAGTTATAGCTTAACTGTATCTGTATCCCAGATATTCTAACAAAAATATCTTCCTTTTTTAATATCTTTCCCGTAGACTTCAAGAAAATTCTATTTTGCTAGACAAAGCTTCAAAAAACGTCTTTTACAACCCATTTTAAATACAAAAATTAAAAATTACTTGATTGCAAAGAAAACAGCTCAAAAATGGGAGAAAATCTGTATATATATTTTATTACATACATGTATACATGAAAATTCTAAATCTTTAGTATCTGTCTGCTTGTTTGTCTGTTTCTGAAAATTTGCTTGTGAGTTTTGTACACTGTTTAGTATAAACTTTATTGCACTTCAAATGCATTCTTGCTTAATTAAAGTTGAATTAAATTTTTTTATTTAAAATAGAACTCAATCTACAAATGGACTACTATTTGTAATCAATTGATTAAAACATTTAATGAAATATTTTCTTCTTAAATCTAACTTTATTCTTGTGGCCAAGATATTAAATGAATTTACAAAATACTAAAAATACTATAAGTTACTTTGTCTGTAACTTATAGAGTTGACACCAAATTAAAAATCTGATTCAGCTGCATAGATAAGCTAAATGTATTTATTGTGTATTTATTTTCAGCTATCCCGCCTGTTCGGCAGTGGCAGGCGAGGCTGCGGTTCTTCCAGCCAACCGCCATCGCCATTATCAGCCGGGTGCAACTCGTTGAAGATCGGCGCGCCAACAAATCTGGAGCGCCTAGTTCACATCGAGATCGACCCGGACACAGGCGAGTTTGTCGGCCTACCCGATGCCTGGCAGTGCTGGCTGGATGCTCAATTTACGAAGGACTGCAGGATTCAACATCCAGCCGCTGTAGAGCAGGCCGTGCGATTCTACAGCGGCAGCGGTGGCAGCTTCGGCGACGAAGCTGATGCCGAAAACGAGATTGACGACGCGCCTGTTCCAGTGAGAACTAGATCAGTGACAGATTGCAAGCCGAATTCTCTTTGTCATGAGACTGAGTTGGACTCATTTTTTGATAGACTTCAAAACCTGCTGCTGCGACCCGAAGCGGATCGAGACTCTCTGGGCCACGATTTCGAAGACACTTACTGCTGGAGCCCAGAGTTGCTTGGCACTGGGTGAGCCACGGTTGTGCTCTGCCTTTATTTCAATACATTTTTAGCCTCTTTTCATTTTATAAAATACAATATAGGGAACATTTTAGCCTCTTTTCTGGATTTTCACGGCGATTGGTTAAATACTTTGGGAGATAAAGAAAAAGAGAACAGTGAGTATTTGAAATTGCCCCGTGGTATTTCTACTCTTAATTAAAGCATCCTAGGTAACTGAGTCGCTAACTGGGGATAATTCGTTACATACTGGGATAATTAGTTACTTTCTAGAGATAGTTCATTACCTACTGGGGATAAATCGTTACATACTGGGATAATTCGTTACTTAATGGGGATAATCCGTTACTTACTGAGGATAAATCGTTACTTACTTAGGATAATCCGTTACTTACTGAGGATAAATCGTTACTTACTTAGGATAATTCGTTACAGGCATCTAAGACCTACTTAGACTTACTGAGGACAATTCGTTACTTAATAGAGATAATTCATTACCTACTGGGGATAATTCATTAACTACTGGGGATAATCCGTTAACTGAAACAGTAGCCAGGTGGGTAGCTATAATTCGTTAAATAATTACGTTAAATCATACACACTTCAGAGCTACAGGAACGGTTCGTTTGGCCAAGAATCGAACTACCGACTGTTCAGTCGCCGTTAAATGCATGCGCTTGGTTGCTAGGCAACAGTAGAAGACGCGAAGCCTTACTAACTGAACTTTCTGTGATGCGAAGTCTTCGACACGATAATATCGTGAATTTTATTCGCGCCTTTCTGAACCAATCTGGCGGAAAATATTCAACAGCCGAAATACTAATAGTGATGGAGTTTCTGGACGGAGGCTGCCTAACAGACGTTGCCATGGAGACGGTTATGCAGGAGCCAATCATAGCGGGTGTAGCTCGCGAATGCCTAAAAGCTGTTGAATATCTGCACTCGCGCAGGATAATGCATCGCGATTTGAAGTCGGACAATGTACTGCTTAGCACCAATGGGCAGGTCAAGGTCACGGATTTCGGATTTTGCGCCTTGCTTAACGCGGACGAAAGCTATCGCTGCACCAGGGTGGGTCAATCTTCAGGTGTCAAGAACCTCCTATTGTTCCTATTGTTCAGGTATCTCCTAGGCAACCCCTGATTCTTCAGGCGTCTCCTAAGCAACCTCCTATTCTTCAGGTCTGTTTCCTAGATAACCTCCGATTCTTCAGGTCTTTTTCTTAGATATCCTCAGCTTCTTCAGGTATCTCCTAGATAACCTCCGATTCTTCAGGGCTCTTTTCAAGATAATCCCCTTTTCTTCATACCCATTCCCTAGATACCCTCCGATTCTTCAGGTGTCTCAGGTGTTTTTTACCCTATTTTTAGGATATTTACATTTTTGTTTTAGGCTTTTTACGCTTACTATAAGTAGGCTTGTAAAGCATTTTCTTAACTTTTTTTACAAAGAACCCTCGCATTTTAGATTGGCACGCCCTACTGGATGGCTCCGGAGATGGTCTCGACTAGATGCGAGTCGGCATCGGTTGCGTCAGCCGAGCCAATCGCTTACAACAGCAAGGTGGACATCTGGTCTCTTGGTGTGCTAGTGCTGGAAATGCTAGAGGGCGAGCCACCTTATCTAAATGAGCTACCTGTTAAAGTGAGTAGGATTTTTAATTGCTGGTTGTTGATATGTAGAGGGAATAAAATTTCACCTGTTAGATATGTGGCTTACCTGTTAGATATGAGGCTTACCTGTTAGACACGTGGCTTGATCTGTTAGATACCGGTTTCATCTATTAAAATATCAAATTATATTTTCTTTTGCCTGCCATATTTTTAATTCAGGCAATCTACCTGATTCAAACGAAAGGCAAGCCAGATTACAAAGACCCAGCTAGCATGAGTGCGGTATTAACCAGCTTCCTTGACCAGTGCCTGAGTGTTGATCCTACTGTGAGACCAACCGCGGCAAACCTACTTAGTCACGAGTTTCTTCAACTCGCCTGTCCTCTGCAATGGAAACTGCGAGAACACATTCTAGCAGCTAGAAAGGCCCTGGCCTAATTGCTAATAGCGGATATGACCCTACTGAAATTCTGTCACTTTTTGTCATTTTACGACTTTTTTTGAAGCCCCAAACCAAAATTTAGACCGTACCACAAAACTGCCTCCCCATTCCCTCAAAGTACACAGGACCCTAGACTGCTTCCCCACCATACCCTCAATGTACATCGGACCCCCAAACTGCCTCCCCACCAATCCCTCAATGTACATCGGACCCTTAAACTTCCTCCCCACCAATCCCTCAATGTACATCGGACCCCCAAACTGCCTCCCCACCCCTCAATGAATGCACAAATCATTTATGAATTATTAATTGTGTAGAATATTTTTTCATTACTTATACTATCCAACACTATAACTACAAGTTTGTATATACATGACCGCTATAAAATGAATAATGAATACAAACTGTATTCTTTAGTCTATATGTTATTCTGCAAGAATCAGTTTACCTGGTTAAAGGAAGTATTTTGCATGTTAAAACAGATAGAAAATGCTGCATTTATTTTATTTTATTTTTTGTATTTTTTTCTCGATGATGCATATGTTACGCGCTTCGTCACAACCCGTCTAACTTTTGTTACACTGAGTGCGAATTTTTAAAGAGCAGAATCTGAAGCTGATGCCAGAACATTGTGATGATTTGTCAATCTAGAGTGGCCAGTGTTTTTGTTTAATAGACTACGAATATTTAACGATCTAACGATTTCAAGCTCGATTTTTGAAATGAAGCTTTTTACGACGTATTAAAACTTGGACTACAGTTAGTCATCGAATGTATTAATTTAAACTTTTACAGCTTTCTTGTTTTACTGCGTTCTCGTTCGTAATCTTTAGACTGACCTTGAAAAATCTTTCAACTATATTTTTTGTTAAAATGCATTGTTAATTGTAGTTTAGTACTCTATAACGAACGTTATTTACTAATACTTAGACGCTTTCAATGGTTTTTAGCAAGACTCTTTCTTGTCATTTACATTTTTTAATTATAAAATACTCGTACATGATAAATTTTATAAATTTAAGTATACAGTTTATATCTGGTAATTAACAGATAAGTTTAGCGACTCGCAAAATGAAATGGCGCGAGAGCAGGTCAACTTTTATTTTTCACAATCGCATATAAATACTGCGCGACAGCGAGGCATGGGGAGGTGCGCATAGTCCGTGCCAGACCCTGCGGCTTAGCGCGCCGGCCGTCTGGGTGCACCCACCCCCCGGGCAGGGTGAGTCAGGCCGATTGAGTGCAGGTGCACTGCCCGCGCCAGCAGCGTGCTGGTCTGGCCGCCACATAAGTGTAATTTATTTGTTCAGATTTCTTTTTTTCTAACTAAATAATATAGTGAATATTTTTTTATTTAACTCTTAGACATCGGTTTCACCTGTAGGACGTAGGTTTCACCTTCTGGACGTAGATTTCACCTGATAATCGTATTTTTGCACCTGTTAGACATAGTTTTCAACTGTTAGACGTAGATTTTTTCAGTTTCGTGTATATATTTCAGCTGTTTGATGTAGGTTTTTCCGTAGTTATTGTATATTTTACCAGTAGGCTGTTTTGTTTTTAATTTATTTAAACAACTCTGCAATTTTTCTTAAATTAGCAAGGTAGCCGGTTTCCGTTTATTTGATGTATCAATTAGCATATTTTCTTAGTGAATGTAGGAGCACGTGAGTAGACAAAAACTATGTGTAGGGCTAGAAGGATGTAGACAGAGAAAGCTAAAAAATTAAAGCAAATTATGCAGTAATAAAGAACAAATAAAATTCAATTTTGCTTATTGCACTACGAGTACATTTCAATGCATTAGCACAATGCAAGCAAATTTTTGTAAAAGCCAATATAAAAATGAACAACCTTGTCGACGAGTCAGTAATACATAATAAAAGAAAATTTGGAGTAAACAAAGAATTGGGTAAAGTTACAACCTTCAGTAATTTCAAGAACCTAATTTCGACCAAACAGGGTCGTCTATTGCAGCATTGAATTGTTATATAAGAGTATTTAAACTATGCATGTGTTGGATTATTGTTGGAAATCGATAAAATTCTATCAAAATTTTGTTTCTTCGTTTTTAATGTAAATTTTAACAATTTTAACAATTATTTAATGTCACATTTCTGATTTACTGAAATTGAGTTCGCCCTACAAAGGAAAATTAATTCCGAAACCTTTTGAAAATTGTAGCCTTTGTTTAAATGGCTAAGACTATTTTTACGATAGATTTTTGTATTCTTGTTGATTTAAATTTCATTAAAACAACAATAGGTTTTCAAAAATATTTTTAATGATTGACTTTGAGTAAGAAGGTTTTTTTTTAAATCAGAACCGAATTTACAGATATTAATTTATATAAATTTTATATTTAATTAATGCTTTGTCGATTTCCAAGTCGTGCTATATAAAGTCAATTTATAGCTACGCACATTTATAAAATAAAAAATGTAGAGGAATATATAAACACATGGCATGAATCGTGTGGAAATCTTATAAGTGAATCACACATTTTTAAACGTCATGTACATGAAGTTTTATACGGGTTTGTTGATAAATTGATAATTTTCTAGAGAAAATGAAGCAATGATTTAGCAAATAGTTTGAAACACTATTGAGACTTACAGCTAGTAATTAAAAATTAGTTTTGATGTTTGGTTTGTTTGTTTTAGTAACCTCGGCGGAGTTAGGAAAATGTCTCTATTTATTTATCTCCCTATAATAAAAAAACAAAAAAGTAATAAAAATTGCAGGAGGGCTGTGGGCAATGACACAAAATTTGGTGACACTAGATCCACAGCCAGCGAGGAGGCAATTCTGCCCATTTCGCTGACTCCTGAGCACACACGCACACAGATACCGTACGCAGGCACACTCACACAGGCATGTACATCCTCCCTGACTTTCTCAGGCAGTGTACACTCTAACTGTGCCTTTGAGGTTGGCCCTCAAGGGCGACCGAAATAAACGTGGCCTTTGCCGCGTAATCGAGCTCAGGTGCAATACCGAGAGACGCAAACACTTTAACAGCTCTGCCACTCAACCCAATCTTGAAAAAAACTATAATGAGTGAACTCAGAGTTGAACGCGAGTGAATAAAATTAATAGGTAAAAAGATTCATTATGCTCAATCACCTTAAACCTTCATGATTTTCAGTAGAAAGTAAATCTAACATTTTTGTATTAAGAAGCCTATTCGCTCGTTGAATATTCAATTCCAAAGGATATAAAAAATGTTATATTAACTAGTAGGAACCGCACTGTTGAATGATAAGACGGCGAGACTTAGTATCGATGTGACGGCACATAATGCTGCCCCACTGTGGCCAGATTGTGACGAGCCTTTTGTTGGTAGAAGACTCTGGGCCTCTGGGTAGCTAGGCTCCGCTGAGCAGTTTGCTGATGGAATGAGTTAAGTAGCGTGTAGTAGAGAGTAGTAGAGACAAACTGAGGTAAAAATGGTTAGCTTTTAGCACTCAGATAAATCCTTGGACTAGCTTACATTTCTTGCCAATGTTCTCCCGAATGTTGGTGATCTGGTAGTGCCAGAAGTTGCACTTCCGATGCCGAAGATCGCGCCCGATTTGAAACGGCTCATTAGACTGTCTTGCTTTGAGCACAATGTGAGTTCTATTCCAGATCTGATAGGCTGGCCAGGCGACCGATCTGTCCGAACCGCGGCTCGGTCCCGACTCCCGATTGGGATCTCTATGGAATCGTGTGGGATCATTCTTCTTGGTGTTCTCATTTTCATTGCACCCACCTCCATCCTGTTGCACCCACCTTAATCCATTTTCACCGACCTAACTCCATTTTCACCGACCTAACTCCATTTTCACCGACCTAACTCCATTTTCACCCACCTCACCCCATTGTTATCCATGCATCTCTCCATTTTCACCCACCTCACTCCATTTTCACCCACCTCACTCCATTTTCACCTACCTCACTCCATTTTTCACCCAACACACTCCATTTTCACCCACATCTTTTCATGATTTTCACCTAACTCACTCCATTTTCACCCACCTCACTCCATTGTTACCCGCATCTCTCCATTTTCCCCCAACTCACTCAATATTCACCCACCTAGCTCACTCAATATTCACCCACCTCACTCCATTTTCACTCACCTCACTCCATTTTCACCCACCTCACTCCATTTTCACCCACCTCACTCCATTTTCACCCACCTCACGCCATTTTCACCCACCTCACTCCATTTTCACCCACCTCACTCCATTTTCACCCACCTTACCCCATTTCATTCCATTTTGATGAAAGCAACGACTCTCGCTCTCGCTACCAAACCTAAGTTTTGATGAAACCTTATTTTATTCTTCCCATCAAACTCCCTTCTCTGCATAAAAGAGACATTTGTAGTGAGCCGTAGCTTAGGTGGCTCCCTTTTCCCGGCACTGAGTGGCTGTCCGGCCCGCCCTCTCTGGCGCTGTCAGGTCTGCCCTCTTTGTCCTCCCTTTCCCACGGCAGCGCTTGCACTTAGAGTGTGTTGTCTCTCCCCCAGGGATGAGTCATCACCTCTTTGTCCCGCGCTGGCCAGTCCCTTTCTTTGTGTGCGCGTTTGTCTGCACTCCGTCAGCACGTGATTCTCCTCACGTGACTGGCCTCTCTCTTTGTCTCCTAAAGTGCACGTAAACATGTTTACTGCACTTGGGGCTTTGATTATGGGACAGGAGCCTACGTAGGAGTGACGTTTCTGGCGCCACTGACGTCAGTTGCTATTTTTAGAAACCACGTGATTTCATCACGTGTTTTCTAACTATGCACTGACCCTATGGGAGGCCCCTGCCTATAAAAGAAAGGCCCCGCTCCTCTGGTTCTCTAACCCTTCTATCCCTTGTTTAAACCTTCTCTTGATAACCGTCGTTCTTAGCTTGTTCTCTGTGCCATCAGTGTCTAAGTTTCCTACTTCAGTCTCTGCATGTGACTGCTCGTAAGCTCAGTTCTGGCTAAGTCCCGAAACTAACTTAGCCTTCCACCCCACCATCCGAGCTACGCAGGACACTGACAGCCTGTAATTGCAACTGGAACTCTGCACTGTGTGCTTCTCGAGACTTTGTGACTTCGTTTCTTTCGGGCCAAGGATCCTTCACCTCACCGAAGGCAGAAGTCCTGACGCCCTGGTGGCAGCGCTACTACTACACTACCTGATATTCTTGGACTTCATATTGGAGTCCGCCGGATCCTCATTGTTAGCAGGACGACCGGTACAACACATTGACGGAGAGAATTTCGGCACTCACCCTGTCTTGGCAAAGTTAGTCCAGAATTTCATCACATCCAGACTAAGCCTGGCCTCCGCTGCCGTATAATTGTAAAAGTTACCAGTGAATCGCTTATTAAAGGGCGCGCCAAACACATAGTCGAGCTCATAGCCGTGCATAGCCCCGGTCCATTCAGGTAGCGGCAGCAGTTCGCTGCGCTGCTCAAACGAGTACATCCACATTGAGTGACTGCCGTCGTAGCCAATCACTTTGCTATACATTTCCGCAAAGTCTATTGTGGGACATTTGAAACTTTTGTCTCCAGTCATTTCGTCTATGGCGTCGACTGTCTCCTTTGCAGTCCAAGAGGATTGGCCGAATATGGTAGCCGGCACCTGGTACTCGAAGCTGACCGCCTCGGAGATTAGGCCGTCCATGTTGTGATTGGTTATGAAGTAGCGCACGATTAGTTGATATGGGTCTTGATCCAAGTCGAGATCCTTGCGGCTCCGTTTGAGCAGTTCGTACTCCATGTGTTGCTCTCTGGTTAGCGGCTGGCCCCACCAGAACGGCATGTTCCATTCTCCATTTTTGTGTAAAAATATGCTGCTCAGAGCGTACATGACCCAGAAGATGCCTTCGTCTTTTACAACACCTGCCAGTTGAAATGGGGTATTCTGTCAAAATTTGGTATATCTACTTGTATATTAATGCAGCTTAATGTATCCCAATCATAAACACAAGTTTGTACAACCCCCAATGTATCGAATTCAATAATTGTTAGCTATACAATCTGCCGCCTACTCCGCTCAGCCAACCCTACTGCGCAGCCAACCCCACTCCGCAGCCAACCCCACTCCGCAGCCAACCCCACTCCGCAGCCAACCCCACTCCGCAGCCAACCCCACTCCGCAGCCAACCCCACTCCGCAGCCAACCCCACTCCGCAGCCAACCCCACTCCGCAGCCAACCCCACTCCGCTGCCAACCCAATGCGCTGCCAACCCCACTCCGCTGCCAACCCCACTCCACAACACCCACTCCACAACTCTAAAACTTCTTACCCAACAAGAGATCCGCCTGTTTAACATTCTTTGTATCTTTCATGAGTTGAGCCATCGGATTAGTCGGTATAAAATCGGTCCTAAAAACGGGCTTGAACGGCAGGTCAAAGTACAGCACGGTGTGAAGATTCTCCGGAATTTTCTTTCCCTCTCCCTGTTGATGCTTCTGCCTGTGGTAGCGCTCATAGTGCTGATGCCGCTCCTTGAACTCATTGTCCATGGCGTTCCAGGTTTTCTCCTGCAGCTGCTCGGGGCTCACGTGACGCATGCAGCCGATAATTTTGGCTGCGCTCCAGCTGTCGACGCCGCCCCGATCGTCCGTTTGGCAGTTGACCAACTTCGCCAGCGTCAAGGCTCGCCGCGCCGCGGTGTCCCGACTCTCGCTGGCCCACCAGGCGATCGCGCTGCCGCTATTCATAATGGCCCGACTGAAGTAATTCTGTGTATACGGCGACATCATGTGGTAGCTGACTGACACGGCTCCGGCTGACTCGCCGAACAGTGTTATTCGTGTGTTGTCACCGCCGAATACGCTGCGGGTGTTACGCGATAATACTACTGCAGTACTCTACGACCTGCTCGTTAGCTTAACAGTAGCGAAAACAACGCTGCCTACTTCACGACAGCTCTCCCAAACCGAATGACATATTTTCGTCGAAGTCCATCTTATGGTTTCAAATTTTTCCTCCCTTTACGATTAACTAACAACTTTCAAAGCCGTCCGACGTGAATGGTGAAACCACATTGGGTCAATTATAAAGAATTAACAATATAATCAAATATAAAAGCTGACATGGTTACATAATGAGATTTTGTGAGCTAAAAAATTATGCCTATATTGGTGGTTTTTGCCACTAGACACCCCGTCTTGAATCGTTGAATGTTTTTTTATTACACAGTGTTCACACAGTCTACGTAGGATTTACGTCACTGACTTCAGTTGCTATTTTTAGAAATCACGTGATTCCTTCACCTCACCAAAAGATAAAGATCTGAAGCCCATGTGGCAGCACTACTACTACGCTACTTACTACTTCAAGTGAAGTTTAAGGTGATAAATGCAAAATACAATCTTTCGTTATATTTAAACATAAATAAAAAAGCGATGGCGCATTCTGTACTCTGGCACATACTCAAACAGGCGAGTACATTTGCCAGTTAGCTTTTCTTCTCAGGCCGAGTACACTCTCTACTTTTTAAGGCTACTCTTTGCGAGTAGTCTGCAGCGAGCATCGACTTTAATTTTAGCCTGCAATTCCTCAAGGGTAATTAGCCTTGCAAGTCGAAACTCCCCCCACCTAAGAAGCGTTCCCTGACCCTGGGACCAGGCCTTCCAAAGTTGGCGCGGATGCAGCATCTCTAGGGAGGGCGGAACAAGTTATCTCTGCCGCTACTCCCATCCGATCTGCTCAGGAGCAGGGGGAAACTTGTCTCTCACCCAGCCGCCTCATTTTGCGGCCTGGATATTGGCCATCAATCAGGCCCTCGTACAGTTTTTGCCTAGCAGCGGCTGCTCAAAACCCATTCTTAAACTAAAAAGCAGCAGTTGTGGCTGTTAAAGTGCAACATTCTCTTTCTCCAAACTTCACCCTAGCTTTCTCCGCGAGAGATCGAAACGTTCCGATCGAAATCCAGAAGCAACTTCTATTAGGCTCAAATTCTGCATACTGCATGGTTTCAGCAAACTATTTTGTTTGGAGGCTGGCAGGATTATTACGAGGTCAAGGTCGATGAAGTCCCGTCAGTAACCCTTGCTGCTAAGCGAAAAAAAAATTTTTTTATCCATATTATCCACATTTTTTTGGCGTATGGAAGAACTTGTTTGATCAAAGCTCTGACATTTCAGATTTTTATGTTTCTTGTTTTGACTGATTTGATCTTCTGACATATGGCCCGGAGAAATGATTCTCATTGTTTTTCATGATCTCTTGTGGTTATTAAGATTACCATTATCATTCACGATTCACACGAATCCTCATGATTCGCATGATTCTCATTATTTCTCGTGCTTCTTATTACTCGTATTTATCACGATTTCTCATGATTTCTCATGATTTCTCGTGATTTCACGTGATTTCTCACGATTTCTCACGATTTCTCATTATTTCTCATGATTTCTCATGATTTCTCATGATTTCTCATGATTTCTCATGATTTCTCATGATTTCTCAAGATTTCTCGTGATTTATCACGATTTCTCATGATTTATCACGATTTCTCATGATTTATCACGATTTCTCATGATTTCTCATGATTTCTCGTGATTTCACGTGATTTCTCACGATTTCTCACGATTTCTCATTATTTCTCATGATTTCTCATGATTTCTCATGATTTCTCATGATTTCTCAAGATTTCTCATGATTTCTCATGATTTCTAAAGATTTCTCATTATTACTCATGACCTCTAACGGTTTCTCATTAGTTATTTCGTTTGCTTGTCCTGATTGCTCACGATTTCTAATGCCAGAATTTTAATCACGCCAGTTTGTTTTGCTCAACTGTCCAAAGCCAATCAGCCAACTCACTGGACATTCTCGTGAATCCATTTGATCGCCTGATATTGATCGTACAGGCCAGCATTTCCAGGTGCTTCGGTGTCGTCAAGGAAGAGGAACCCGAGCGCCCCGGTGCGGTACTGCATCGAGGCGACCACGACGTCACCGGTGGCAGCCAATACGGCACCGTCGTAGATCTCCAGAGTTGAAGAGCCGCCAAAGAAGCCGCCGCCATAGATCCACACCATCACGGCCTTGCCAGTCCCGCCCCTCTCGCTAGCTTTGTCCTTCGTTGGCGTCCAGATGTTCAGATAGAGACAATCCTCTGACATCTCCGTGTTGTTCCACCACATCATTAGGGCCAGGTTCTGTGCAGGACAGGCGGTTTGTGCAGGGTGATTGGCCCGGTTCCCAATCCTCCCGGATCCCAATCCTCCCGGATCCCAATCCTCCCGGATCCCAATCCTCCCGGATCCCAATCCTCCCGGATCCCAATCCTCCCGGATCCCAATCCTCCCGGATCCCAATCCTCCCGGATCCCAATCCTCCCGGATCCTAATCCTCCCGGATCCCAATCCTCCCGGATCCCAATCCTCCCGGATCCCAATCCTCCCGGATCCCAATCCTCCCGGATCCCAATCCTCCCGGATCCTAATCCTCCCGGATCCCAATCCTCCCGGATCCCAATTACCCTAGATGCCAATTATCCTAGATCCCAATTATCCTAGATCCCAATTATCCTAGATGCCAATTATCCTAGATGCCAATTATCCTTGATCCCAATTATCCTAGATGCCAATTATTATATATCCCAATTATCCTTAATCGCAATTATCCTAAATCCCAATTATCCCACATCCCAGTTATCCTTGATCCCAATTATTCTAAATCCTAATTATCCTACATCCCAATTATCCTACATCCCAATTATCCTACATCCCAATTCTCCTACATCCCAATTATCCTACATCCCAATTATCTTACATCCCAATTATCTTACATCCCAATTATCCTACATCCGAATTATCCTACATCCCAATTATCTTACATCCCAATTATATTACATCCCAATTATCTTACATCCCAATTATCTTACATCTCAATTATCTTACATCCCAATTATCTTACATCTCAATTATCTTACATCCCAATTATCCTACATCCCAATTATTCTACATCCCAATTATCCTACATCCCAATTATCCCACATCCCAGTTATCCTTGATCCCAATTATTCTAAATCCTAATTATCCTACATCCCAATTATCCTACATCCCAATTATCCTACATCCCAATTATCCTACATCCCAATTATCCTACATCCCAATTATCCTACATCCCAATTATCCTACATCCCAATTATCCTACATCCCAATTATCTTACATCCCAATTATCTTACATCCCAATTATCTTACATCCCAATTATCCTACATCTCAATTATCCTACATCCCAATTATCCTACATCCCAATTATCCTACATCCCAATTATCCTATATCCCAATTATCCTATATCCCAATTATCCTACATCCCAATTATCTTACATCTCAATTATCTTACATCCCAATTATCCTACATCCCAATTATCCTACATCCCAATTATCCTACATCCCAATTATCCTACATCCCAATTATCCTACATCCCAATTATCCTACATCCCAATTATCTTACATCCCAATTATCCTACATCCCAATTATCCTACATCCCAATTATCCTACATCCCAATTATCCTACATCCCAATTATCCTACATCCCAATTATCTTACATCCCAATTATCTTACATCCCAATTATCTTACATCCCAATTATCTTACATCTCAATTATCTTACATCCCAATTATCCTACATCCCAATTATCCTACATCCCAATTATCCTACATCCCAATTATCCTACATCCCAATTATCCTACATCCCAATTATCCTACATCCCAATTATCCTACATCCCAATTATCCTACATCCCAATTATCCTACATCCCAATTATCTTACATCCCAATTATCCTACATCCCAATTATCTTACATGCCAATTATCCTACTTCCCAATTACCCTAGATCTGAATCCTTATAGATCACAATCCTCCTAGATCTAAGTACTTGTAGTAACCTTAACTAGATCCCGATAAAAAAATACGCGTCTAAAATAAAACAAAGAATAATCGATTACACCTGCCCGGATTCGGCCGATGTTCAGCCGGCAGCACAGCCGCAGCTATTGCGCGGCGCATCTGAAGGCTGCGTACGGCTGTTCAGTCCACGGACTGGTTTTGGGCGACACACCCACCCTCAGTTACCCCGGCTATTGCTGGTACCCATTTAGCAGCTGGGTGGTTTGAAGCAGCCCATATAGTTTTGTGTCTTTATAAAGGACATAAACATCTCCCTTCCTTCTTGAAGAAAATTCGAACCTTTTTTTCAAAGTCCTGCGGAGTCATTGGCCAATAGTAGCAGGACTTCGGCTTCTTGGACGCGTCAAATGGCTTGCTGAAGGAGCCAAGAGGCCGATCTAGTGGTACAGTCGGTTTGAATCTCAGATCACCAATCGGAGGTTTGGCATACGGAATGCCCATGTAGTTTGATACTCGCTTGCCGCTATTCACAATGGTATCATAGCCGCGTATGCTTGAGGCCTCGTTGCCTTTGTAGATGTGGACCGTGTGTTGGTCGCCTACCAGTGGTACCGTTTGACGATTAGGTCGACGCGGAATGGCCAAAGCATCGATGCCCCAGTCTCCTACTAGAAGCAGAAACAGCAGCAGCAGCAGTCCGTTAGCAACCGTTGCTAATGTACGCGAAGTTGAATTAAAAATACTCGCTGGTGTCGGCATTGCAGTTTCGATGCTGTACTAGTCGGCAAGGCCTGTGACCAAGTGAAACAAGGACAGTTGATCATTAGAGACAGACAGACAGACATGCCTTACCTGAATAGGCTGCTAGCTATCAATCGAACATATTTACTTCGAGTTTAAAGTTTCCCATTTACCTGTCTCTCTCTCTAGCCATCGATCTATGGGGGCATTTTAACTACACCCACTGCCTACTTCACGACAGCTCCCAAACCAACTGAGCAATATTTGTTAAAGTCCAAAATTTTCCGCTCTTAACCATCAACAAACTTAAAAAGCCGTTCTACGTCAGCAATGTCGAGATATATTCAGCGATTCCTGTCAGGCACCGTGGTGACAAGGACAGCTAACATTGCTCTGAATAAACCTCTAATGGCGAATAAGGGAATATTGGTGGTTTTTGCAATTAGACAATTAGACGAGAATCCTGGGATTCTGGAAGTGGTTTCATCGGATAGAGTGGAAAATTTCACTATTTACCTGCTTAAAATGTGTTCAGCAAAGAGCACTTTAAATATTGAGTAGCATTTGCACTAAGCTAGGCTAACTAAATGGGGTTAGTTTAAGAAATTCCCCTTAAACGACCAAAGTGGAAAATAGAGAGAGAGAAGAGAATAGAGTAATTGGTCCTGGGTGACTGGTAGTCGCGAGGTTGTCAGGTTTTGTATCTGTTTCACATTGTGCCTGCTGTATCGCAGCAATGCATAAGGTCTGTTGGGAAAGAGGAACGAAATTGTGAATTGTGAAACTTGAGTTGAAGCAGAGGGTTGCTAGTATTGGTTCATAAATTATTCACAACCTTCAAGCACCGCAGAAACCAATGCCCAGCCCAAACTAGCAGAAACAGCCCTGGGGATCTGCGATTCAGCGGTCCCTCTTAACTCTCTTAGACATCCAGTAATAGCTTAGTCTTTTACTTTATCTCTCCCAGTGTCTCCCAATGTCCCACAATGTCTCCCAATATCTCCCCAGTGTCTCCCAATGTCCCACAATGTCTCCCAATATCTCCCAGTGTCTCCTGATACCCCACAATGTCTCCCAATATCCTCCAGTGTCTCACAATATCCCCCGGTGTCTCCCAATATCCCCCGGTGTCTCCCAATATCCCCCAGTGTCTCCCAATATCCTCCTGTGTCATGCAGTATGAGGTTCAGCAACGTCCTTCGCGTATCCATGACATTTTGAAGTAACGGCAGTAGAGCACAACAATTTATAGGCATCGTTTAAAAGTACACAAAGCTAAATTAGCCGAAATCCAATATGCCAAAATATTTCGAGGAAATCATATTAATTGCCACTCAATTCCCATGAGGCGGGTTTATTTGCCAGGCTGCTCAAAAAAGGTTGAGTCGGTTGCCAAGCTCAGACTCAACCTGTGGGTAGTGTCTTATTTCAAACTACACACAAAGTGCTATTCCCAGGGCATAGTCAGATGTACAGCGGTGACTTTGTAGCTGGAGCCAATTAGGTAAAAACACTTTTTTAGATGATTTTTTTTAAAGACAGAATATTATTGTTAATTGCTATATCACATAGCAACAATGCTAAAACAATATTTAGTGCAACTTGCATTAAAAACCTGTCACAATACAGGGGGTAGAATACAGAGGGGAGAAAACAGATGGGAAGAATAGAGAGAGGAGAGCTCAGAGGGGAGAATCAAGAAGGGAGAATTCATAGGGGAGAATACAGAAGGGAGAATACAGAGGGAGATACAGATGGGAGACTACAGATGGGAGACTACAGATGGGAGATCGGAGGGTAGAATACAGATGGGAGACTACAGAGGGGAAATGGGAGGGTAGAATACAGATGGGAGACTACAGAGGGGAGATGGGAGGGTAGAATACAGATGGGAGACTACAGAGGGGAGATCGGAGGGTAGAATACAGATGGGAGACTACAGAGGGGAGATGGGAGGGTAGAATACAGATGGGAGACTACAGAGGGGAGATGGGAGGGTAGAATACAGATGGGAAGAATGGAGCGAGGAGAGTTCAGAGGGGAGAATCAAGAAGGGAGAGTTCAGAGGGGAGAAAACAGAAAGGAAAATGGTGGAAAACAAAGTGTACTCTGGAGCTACACAATGTTCTCATCACGAATCAAAAGAAACATAACAAGCAAAAAATGTGCACTACTCGGTAAACTTACAAATCGGAGCAGTGAGTTGCGGTTCTGCTGACCGCACAACAGCTCTATCTTAGCTGTCAGCAGTAATTTCAGTTTGTTAATTTTAAACAGCTTCCATACCAATCGGTAGGTTACAGATTCTGTTCGGCTAGCAACCAAGAATAGTGAAGAAACGAGAAAGAAAGGGATGTAACAGCGTAAGATTCTGACAACAAGCTAAGGGCAAAAGCAGCAACAGCAGCAGCAGCGTGAATTGACCGCTCTCTCAGGGCAATATAAATCTAATGCTGTGCATATAAGTAAGGCCTCTACAAATTGTAAGCCGCAGTATAAGAGGCTTAGGGGTTGAAGCTTTGGTGCACGCACTCCCACCAATTTAATCTCGCTAGCCTGTGGCAGCTGTGGATCAAACTAATTTTGCCTCAACTCTCCTCTGAAGCTCCTTCTTCTTGTCCAATAGCGACTTTAGGTTGAGTTGAAGAGTGCATCTCCTAAACCAAAGTCCTGAGAGCTGCACTAAAGGACTTTGCGACTCAAAAACAATCGCATTTGCTTGCCTCATCCTGACTGACTGTCTTCAATCCTGACTGTCTTCAATCCTGACTGTCTCCAATCCTGACTGTCTTCAATCCTGACTGTCTTCAATCCTGACTGTCTCCAATCCTGACTGTCTCCAATCCTGACTGTCTCCAATCCTGACTGTCTTCAATACTGACTGTCTCCAATCCTGACTGTCTTCAATCCTGACTGACTTCAATCCTGACTGTCTTCAATCCTGACTGTCTCCAATCCTGACTGTCTTCAATACTGACTGTCTCCAATCCTGACTGTCTTCAATCCTGACTGTCTCCAATCCTGACTGTCTCCAATCCTGACTGTCTCCAATCCTGACTGTCTTCAATCCTGACTGTCTCCAATCCTGACTGTCTCCAATCCTGACTGTCTCCAATCCTGACTGTCTCCAATCCTGACTGTCTCCAATCCTGACTGTCTTCAATCCTGACTGTCTCCAATCCTGACTGTCTTCAATCCTGACTGTCTTCAATCCTGACTGTCTCCAATCCTGACTGTCTTCAATCCTGACTGTCTTCAATCCTGACTGTCTCCAATCCTGACTGTCTTCAATCCTGACTGTCTTCAATCCTGACTGTCTCCAATACTGACTGTCTTCAATCCTGACTGTCTCCAATCCTGACTGTCTTCAATCCTGACTGTCTTGAATACTGACTGTCTTCAATCCTGACTGTCTCCAATCCTGACTGTCTCCAATACTGACTGTCTCCAATCCTGACTGTCTCCAATCCTGACTGTCTCCAATACTGACTGTCTCCAATCCTGACTGTCTCCAATCCTGACTGTCTTCAATCCTGACTGTCTCCAATCCTGACTGTCTCCAATCCTGACTGTCTTCAATCCTGACTGTCTCCAATCCTGACTGTCTTCAATCCTGACTGTCTTCAATCCTGACTGTCTTCAATCCTGACTGTCTCCAATCCTGACTGTCTCCAATCCTGACTGTCTCCAATCCTGACTGTCTCCAATCCTGACTGTCTCCAATCCTGACTGTCTCCAATCCTGACTGTCTCCAATCCTGACTGTCTTCAATCCTGACTGTCTTCAATCCTGACTGTCTCCAATCCTGACTGTCTTCAATCCTGACTGTCTTCAATCCTGACTGTCTTCAATCCTGACTGTCTCCAATCCTGACTGTCTCCAATCCTGACTGTCTTCAATCCTGACTGTCTTCAATCCTGACTGTCTTCAATCCTGACTGTCTTCAATCCTGACTGTCTCCAATCCTGACTGTCTCCAATACTGACTGTCTTCAATCCTGACTGTCTCCAATCCTGACTGTCTTCAATCCTGACTGTCTTGAATACTGACTGTCTTCAATCCTGACTGTCTCCAATCCTGACTGTCTCCAATCCTGACTGTCTCCAATACTGACTGTCTCCAATCCTGACTGTCTCCAATCCTGACTGTCTTCAATCCTGACTGTCTCCAATCCTGACTGTCTTCAATACTGACTGTCTTCAATCCTGACTGTCTCCAATCCTGACTGTCTTCAATCCTGACTGTCTCCAATCCTGACTGTCTTCAATCCTGACTGTCTTGAATACTGACTGTCTTCAATCCTGACTGTCTCCAATCCTGACTGTCTCCAATCCTGACTGTCTCCAATACTGACTGTCTCCAATCCTGACTGTCTCCAATCCTGACTGTCTTCAATCCTGACTGTCTCCAATCCTGACTGTCTTCAATACTGACTGTCTTCAATACTGACTGTCTCCAATCCTGACTGTCTTCAATCCTGACTGTCTTCAATCCTGACTGTCTTCAATCCTGACTGTCTTCAATCCTGACTGTCTTCAATCCTGACTGTCTCCAATCCTGACTGTCTTGAATACTGACTGTCTCCAATCCTGACTGTCTCCAATCCTGACTGTCTTGAATACTGACTGTCTTGAATACTGACTGTCTCCAATCCTGACTGTCTCCAATCCTGACTGTCTTCAATCCTGACTGTCTTCAATCCTGACTGTCTCCAATACTGACTGTCTTCAATCCTGACTGTCTCCAATCCTGACTGTCTTCAATCCTGACTGTCTCCAATCCTGACTGTCTTCAATCCTGACTGTCTTCAATCCTGACTGTCTCCAATCCTGACTGTCTTCAATCCTGACTGTCTTCAATCCTGACTGTCTCCAATACTGACTGTCTTCAATCCTGACTGTCTCCAATCCTGACTGTCTTCAATCCTGACTGTCTTGAATACTGACTGTCTTCAATCCTGACTGTCTCCAATCCTGACTGTCTCCAATACTGACTGTCTCCAATCCTGACTGTCTCCAATCCTGACTGTCTCCAATACTGACTGTCTCCAATCCTGACTGTCTCCAATCCTGACTGTCTTCAATCCTGACTGTCTCCAATCCTGACTGTCTCCAATCCTGACTGTCTTCAATCCTGACTGTCTCCAATCCTGACTGTCTTCAATCCTGACTGTCTTCAATCCTGACTGTCTTCAATCCTGACTGTCTCCAATCCTGACTGTCTCCAATCCTGACTGTCTCCAATCCTGACTGTCTCCAATCCTGACTGTCTCCAATCCTGACTGTCTCCAATCCTGACTGTCTCCAATCCTGACTGTCTTCAATCCTGACTGTCTTCAATCCTGACTGTCTCCAATCCTGACTGTCTTCAATCCTGACTGTCTTCAATCCTGACTGTCTTCAATCCTGACTGTCTCCAATCCTGACTGTCTCCAATCCTGACTGTCTTCAATCCTGACTGTCTTCAATCCTGACTGTCTTCAATCCTGACTGTCTTCAATCCTGACTGTCTCCAATCCTGACTGTCTCCAATACTGACTGTCTTCAATCCTGACTGTCTCCAATCCTGACTGTCTTCAATCCTGACTGTCTTGAATACTGACTGTCTTCAATCCTGACTGTCTCCAATCCTGACTGTCTCCAATCCTGACTGTCTCCAATACTGACTGTCTCCAATCCTGACTGTCTCCAATCCTGACTGTCTTCAATCCTGACTGTCTCCAATCCTGACTGTCTTCAATACTGACTGTCTTCAATCCTGACTGTCTCCAATCCTGACTGTCTTCAATCCTGACTGTCTCCAATCCTGACTGTCTTCAATCCTGACTGTCTTGAATACTGACTGTCTTCAATCCTGACTGTCTCCAATCCTGACTGTCTCCAATCCTGACTGTCTCCAATACTGACTGTCTCCAATCCTGACTGTCTCCAATCCTGACTGTCTTCAATCCTGACTGTCTCCAATCCTGACTGTCTTCAATACTGACTGTCTTCAATACTGACTGTCTCCAATCCTGACTGTCTTCAATCCTGACTGTCTTCAATCCTGACTGTCTTCAATCCTGACTGTCTTCAATCCTGACTGTCTTCAATCCTGACTGTCTCCAATCCTGACTGTCTTGAATACTGACTGTCTCCAATCCTGACTGTCTCCAATCCTGACTGTCTTGAATACTGACTGTCTTGAATACTGACTGTCTCCAATCCTGACTGTCTCCAATCCTGACTGTCTTCAATCCTGACTGTCTTCAATCCTGACTGTCTCCAATACTGACTGTCTTCAATCCTGACTGTCTCCAATCCTGACTGTCTTCAATCCTGACTGTCTCCAATCCTGACTGTCTTCAATCCTGACTGTCTCCAATCCTGACTGTCTCCAATACTGACTGTCTCCAATCCAGACTGTCTTCAATCCTGACTGTCTCCAATCCTGACTGTCTTCAATCCTGACTGTCTCCAATCCTGACTGTCTTCAATCCTGACTGTCTTGAATACTGACTGTCTTCAATCCTGACTGTCTCCAATCCTGACTGTCTCCAATCCTGACTGTCTCCAATACTGACTGTCTCCAATCCTGACTGTCTCCAATCCTGACTGTCTTCAATCCTGACTGTCTCCAATCCTGACTGTCTTCAATACTGACTGTCTTCAATACTGACTGTCTCCAATCCTGACTGTCTTCAATCCTGACTGTCTTCAATCCTGACTGTCTTCAATCCTGACTGTCTTCAATCCTGACTGTCTTCAATCCTGACTGTCTCCAATCCTGACTGTCTTGAATACTGACTGTCTCCAATCCTGACTGTCTCCAATCCTGACTGTCTTGAATACTGACTGTCTTGAATACTGACTGTCTCCAATCCTGACTGTCTCCAATCCTGACTGTCTTCAATCCTGACTGTCTTCAATCCTGACTGTCTCCAATACTGACTGTCTTCAATCCTGACTGTCTCCAATCCTGACTGTCTTCAATCCTGACTGTCTCCAATCCTGACTGTCTTCAATCCTGACTGTCTCCAATCCTGACTGTCTCCAATACTGACTGTCTCCAATCCTGACTGTCTCCAATCCTGACTGTCTCCAATACTGACTGTCTCCAATCCTGACTGTCTCCAATCCTGACTGTCTTCAATCCTGACTGTCTCCAATCCTGACTGTCTCCAATCCTGACTGTCTTCAATCCTGACTGTCTCCAATCCTGACTGTCTTCAATCCTGACTGTCTTCAATCCTGACTGTCTTCAATCCTGACTGTCTCCAATCCTGACTGTCTCCAATCCTGACTGTCTCCAATCCTGACTGTCTCCAATCCTGACTGTCTCCAATCCTGACTGTCTCCAATCCTGACTGTCTCCAATCCTGACTGTCTTCAATCCTGACTGTCTTCAATCCTGACTGTCTCCAATCCTGACTGTCTCCAATCCTGACTGTCTCCAATCCTGACTGTCTTCAATCCTGACTGTCTCCAATCCTGACTGTCTCCAATCCTGACTGTCTTTAATCCTGACTGTCTCCAATCCTGACTGTCTCCAATCCTGACTGTCTCCAATCCTGACTGTCTTCAATACTGACTGTCTTCAATCCTGACTGGCTCCAATCCTGACTGTCTCCAATCCTGACTGTCTCCAATCCTGACTGTCTTCAATACTGACTGTCTTCAATCCTGACTGTCTTGAATACTGACTGTCTTCAATCCTGACTGTCTCCAATCCTGACTGTCTTGAATACTGACTGTCTTGAATACTGACTGTCTTGAATACTGACTGTCTTCAATCCTGACTGTCTTGAATACTGACTGTCTTGAATACTGACTGTCTTCAATCCTGACTGTCTTGAATACTGACTGTCTTGAATACTGACTGTCTTCAATCCTGACTGTCTCCAATCCTGACTGTCTTGAATACTGACTGTCTTGAATACTGACTGTCTTGAATACTGACTGTCTTCAATCCTGACTGTCTTGAATACTGACTGTCTTGAATACTGACTGTCTTCAATCCTGACTGTCTTGAATACTGACTGTCTTGAATACTGACTGTCTATGTATCTTCTATCTAAATGTTGTCTGTATTTATATATCGTCTATCTATCTTAAATCTAGATAAATCTATAGCATGTTTAAGTTTAATATGTAATAAGAAGTTTAAAGGGATTCGAACCGCAAATTTATATTCTAGATCTGACGCACCCAAGTTTTGTCTATGGCAAAAACGTTCACAAAATTCCTAAACTGTTCAACTAAAACGATGGACTTATACAGCTTTTCTACTGAAGAAAAGTCATTTAAATTCATTTAAGATATTTTCTCTTAAAGAGAGTTTTCAAATTAGTTTTTCCTGATATTCGAAGCACGTATTGTGTCGTTGTCTTGCCATGCCCAACAAGCAGGCCCAACAAAGCGGGCGAAGGACTCAAGTCAAAGAGTTCGACATTCACTTCGACGACTTACTTGGTTTTCGTGAGTATATTATCGGATGGACTGAGCTTCCGGACCAATCGTGCTGTAGCGTAGTGAGGTGGATGGACTAAGCTTCCGGACCTATCGTGTTGTAGCATAGGGAGGTGGATGCACTAAGCTTCCGGACCAATCGTGTTGTAGCGTAGGGAGGTGGATGGACTAAGCTTCCGGACCAATCGTGTTGTAGCGTAGTGAGGTGGATGGACTAAGCTTCCGGACCAATCGTGTTGTAGCGTAGGGAGGTGGATGCACTAAGCTTCCGGACCAATCGTGTTGTAGCGTAGTGAGGTGGATGCACTAAGCTTCCGGACCAATCGTGTTGTAGCGTAGTGAGGTGGATGCACTAAGCTTCCGGACCAATCGTGTTGCTGCGTAGGGAGGTGGAAGGACTAAGCTTCCGGACCAATCGTGTTGCTGCGTAGGGAGTTGGTTGGAATAAGCTTCAGGACCAATCGTGTTGCTGCGTAGAGAGGTGGATGGACTAAGCTTCCGGACCAATCGTGTTGTAGCGTAGGGAGGTAGATGGACTAAGCTTCCAGACCAATCGTCTTGTAGCGTAGGGAGGTGGATGGACTAAGCTTCCAGACCAATCGTGTTGTAGCGTAGGGAGGTGGATGGACTAAGCTTCCGGACCAATCGTGTTGTAGCGTAAGGAGGTGGATGGACTAAGCTTCCGGACCAATCGTGTTGTAGCGTAGGGAGGTGGATGGACTAAGCTTCCGGACCAATCGTGTTGTAGCGTAGGGAGGTAGATGGACTAAGCTTCCAGACCAATCGTGTTGTAGCGTAGGGAGGTGGATGGACTAAACTTCCAGACCTATCGTGTTGTAGCGTAGGGAGGTGGATGGACTAAGCTTCCAGACCAATCGACTTGTTGCGTAGGGGGGTGGAGGGGCAGGGCTATGGACCAATCGCGTTGTGGAGAGACTGCACGGACCACGTAACAATCCTGGGATTTTAAGGATTTAAATTAAACCCTTCGGAAACCATCTCTTCCTTATTACTCAGGTGCGCTTACAGAAAGGAACCGACAAATGATGGCCCTGAGGTCTGTGCATTCGACTCACAAGCTTAATGGCCGCAACAGTGGCATCAACGGCAGCAGCAGCAGCAGCAGCAGCAGCAGCAGCAGCAGCAGCACCCGTACTAGCTGCAGCAGCTTTGGTCTAATGGCAGATAATGCCGAACAACTCAGTGACGAGGAGGATCAGCAATCCCAGCTAATATCTACCAGAAACAGTAAGCAACGGCTTGAAAGCAACAATAGCAGCAAAGGCATTGATGTGCTCAACATGCCATCGACGATGGAGTTCTTGGACAAGCAGAGAAATTGGGTGTTGATAAGTTTTCGATACAGGCACTTCTGGTATCAGGCCAAACCGGTTCTGATGAATATTTCCAAGGAGGAGGCCTATGAGGTTAGCTACCTTTGTACCTATGCAAACAGCCTGTCTATAATTTATGTTCACCAATCCTACCTACCTTCCTTCCTTCCTTTCATCCTGTTTACGATATTATAAACTTTCGTCATGTGTTACTGTCCTCTTTGCAATCTGTTCGATCGGCACGACATTCTTATTTTCTCCATACGTTACTAAGCTTTTCGTGCGATAATGGTTGGCTCACAATGTCTTTAGTATCACTCCTCTCTCTCTGCATGCAGATTCTCAGAATGTACTTTTATTTCTAACTTCCCAACTCCAAGTCACGTGCTTAATTCTGCTCCTTTTTACTCTAAAAATTCTTACTTACTCATCTCATTAGCTTTTTCATTCGTGCTTACTAAAAAGGCAGTATTGTTTTTACACTCGCTACTAATAGTAGCTGAAAGCTCACACTATTATAATTAAAACGTTTCCATACTTATTTTAGCCGGAAAATCTCAACCGCTGGACAAGCTGCATCAAAGTATGGCAGCACAGAAAGGTGCCTTTCCTGAATTCTATGAAAGTGTTCCGCACCAGGACCCGAATTCCGGGTGTGGCCGTAAGGTACACTCTAAACGCATTCTACCAAAAGGGAGCGGAAAAGAATACGAATCCTGGACCGTTGCAGTGAGCACTTAATTATGCTTTATTGATTCCTGTTAGCTTACTAATTTTAACTCAATCAATCTAGGTCACTCCCGATCTTGGTCACTCCAAATCTAAGTCGATCCTAATCAAGCTAGGTCACTCCCAATCTAGGGCAATCCCAATCTAGGGCACTCCCAATCTAGGGCACTCCTAATCTAAAGTGCCCTAGATTGTCTTCTAAAGTACTCTAAATCTATGTCACTCATAATCTGGGTCACACTCAATTCTAGGTCATTCTAGGTCAATCCCAAATCTAGGGCACTCCCAATCTAGGGCACTCCTAATCTAAAGTGCCCTAGATTGTCTTCTAAAGTACTCTAAATCTATGTCACTCATAATCTGGGTCACACTCAATTCTAGGTCATTCTAGGTCATTCCCAAATCTAGGGCACTCCCAATCTAGGGCACTCCCAATCTAGGGCACTCCCAATCTAGGTCACTCCCAATCTACGGCACTCCCGATCTAAGGCACTCCCAATCTAGGGCACTCCCAATCTATGGCACTCCCGATCTAAGGCACTCCCAATCTAGGTCACTCCCAATCTACGGCACTCCCGATCTAGGGCACTCCCAATCTATGGTACTCCTAATCTGGGTCACACTCAATTGCAGGTCACTCCCAAATCTAGGTCACTCCCAATATAGGTCCCTTCCAATCTAGGTCACTCCCGATCTAGGTCTACGTTACTCTATTTAGTGACTGAATGCGTTGCCGTAGCACGTCCAATATTGAACGCCTGGTTCCACTTCTTCAATCTGCAGACCGGTAATACTGCCTCTGTTTCGCTCTCCGGATGATATTCCAGAAGTTCGAAAGATGGTCAAGGCAGAGGTCAGTTGAAAAATTTTAGGTCTAGTAAACTTTTAAAGAATCTGGAGTAGAGTGAATGGAATAGAGTGAATGGAGTAGAGTGAATGGAGTATAGTGAATGGAGTAGAGTGAATGGTGTAAAGTGAATGGAGTAGAGTGAATGGAGTAGAGGGAGTGGAGTATAGTGAGTGGAGTAGAGTGAATGGAGTAGAGGGAATGGAGTACAGGGAGTGGAGTAGAGTGAATGGAGTATAGTGAATGGAGTAGAGTGAATGGTGTAAAGTGAATGGAGTAGAGTGAATGGAGTAGAGGGAATGGAGTACAGGGAGTGGAGTAGAGTGAATGCAGTAGAGTGAGTGGAGTAGAGTGAGTGGAGTAGAGTGTGTAGACTAGAGTGGGTGGTGTAGAGTGGGTAGAATAGAGTTAATGGAGTAGAGTGAATGGATTAGAGTTAATGGATTAGAGTGAATGGATTAGAGTGAATGGAGTAGAGTGAATGGAGTAGAGTGAATGGAGTAGAGTGTGTAGACTAGAGTTGGTGGTTTAGAGTGGGTAGAGTAGGCGTGAATGGAGTAGAGTTGAGTGGATGAAGAGAAGAACAATTTTAAATGATCCCGTTCTGCAGATGAATATCTTTGTGACATTGGACAACAGCAACTTCGATGAGTTCTGGAAGGAAGCCAGGTCGTCCGCTAGTGGAGCTAAAGTAAAGAAGTAACGAGACTGGGTTCCGTATCCTGCTGCTGTTCGGTTTCAGTGACAAACTTATCCTATTGAAATTTACAATAGTATGTTTTGGAACAAAGCATTTTTTACGGAAAAAATCATTTTTAAACAGCAAATGTGACAAGCACAGTCCACTTATACCTGATTTAAGCAAATATGAAACTTTTCATTTGGCTCTTAAATATATGTTTCTCATTGTGCCACGAATAAACTGATCTTGGCCTGCTTACTCTTTGAAGGAATAAAAATCAACTTAGACAGAAAACCAGCAAAGACAGACACCCAGAACAGGCAGACACCCAGGACAGACAGACACCCAGGACAGACGGACACCCAGGACAGACAGACACCCAGGACAGACAGACACCCAGGACAGACACACCCAGGACAGACAGACACCCAGGACAGACAGTCACCCAGAAGAGAGAGACACTAAGGACAGACAGACAACCAGGACAGACAGACAGAAACCCAGAACAAACACACCCAGGATAGACAGACACCCAGAACAGACAGACACCCAGGACAGACAGACACCCAGAACAGACAGACACCCAGGACAGACAGACACCCAGGACAGACAGACACCCAGAACAGACAGACACTAAGGACAGGCAGACACCCAGAACAGATAGACACCCAGGACAGGCAGACAACCAGGACAGACAGACAGAAACCCAGAACAAACACACCCAGGACAGACAGACACCCAGAACAGACAGACACCCAGGACAGACAGACACGCAGAACAGACAGACACCCAGAACAGACAGACACTAAGGACAGACAGACACTAAGGACAGACAGACACCCAGGACAGACAGACACTAAGGACAGACAGACACCCAGGACAGACAGACACCCAGAACAGACAGACACTAAGGACAGACAGACACCCAGGACAGACAGACACGCAGAACAGACAGACACCCAGGACAGACAGACACGCAGGACAGACAGACACCCAGGACAGACAGACACGCAGAACAGACAGACACCCAGGACAGACAGACACGCAGGACATGACTTCTCAACTCGAGGGCGATGGAAAGGAAGTAGTGTTTCATGCTGAGTTAAAGTACATAGTAATTTAATAGCACTTTTACTAAGCTCTAATAAGTTTAATAAAACATGGCCCTGAATTTTATGTGATTTTATCCTGGTTAAAAAGTAAAAAATTCAAGGGTACGTTCACATTATTAAGTGTGTGACATTTAACAAGTTTAGTGTTCTTTTTGTCGATTCTTGGGATTAAAGTAAAAGTCTGAAAAAACTACTTTATTGTTCAAGCCAAGTCACGTGCAAGACATTAGTAGTGACGAAACTGTTTCTAAAAATAGCAACGGATCCATATTTGTTGGCCAATCAAATTTCGATGTGAGTGGTGACGAAACTGTTTCTAAAAATAGCAACGGATCCATATTTGTTGGCCAATCAAATTTCGATGTGAGTGGTGACGAAACTGCTTCTAAAAATAGCAACGGATCCATATTTGTTGGCCAATCAAATTTCGATATGAGGGAAACCTAAATAATAAAAAAAAAGTTTAATCTTCAGGATTTTCAATTTTCGCCGCCATTAATGCCGCATCGTCGTAGTTCCTCGGCGATCCGACCGTCTTTCAGGCAGTCACAAACCAGTCTAGCGCTCTCCCGACAGGCTGCCAGTGCGAGATCCTCATTCAGCACGAACTCTTCCCATGCCTCTAATTGGCAGCTGTGAAAATAGGCGCCGCTAGGCAGGCTCGAGTCCTGATCAGCCGAGCAAGCCAAGATGCCCTGACAGCCTTCAAAACTGTTCAGCATGAACGATTCTGCAATTTTGAGCACGCATGAGCGGACGAAATTTGGTAGGCCAAGTAGTAGATGACGGCTTATGTTGGTGCCAACAACACCGGGATGTACAAGGAACACCTTGGCGCCGCTGTCAGTTGCTCGAAGATGGCGATGCAGCGCCAGGCCAAATAGACAGATGGCAAGCTTCGAGTTGCGGTAGGCCTTGCGGGATATTGTTATTGATTTAGCTGTTTTATTGCCTAGAAGGTGAAGCCACATTTAGCACCATGAAATATCGATAGAGAATCTCACTAGATCCTACTAAAATCTCACTAGATCCTACTAGAATCTCACTAGATCCTACTAGAATCTCACTAGATCCTACTAAAATCTCACTAGATCCTACTAGAATCTCACTAGATCCTACTAGAATCTCACTAGATCCTACTAGAATCTCACTAGATCCTACTAGAATCTCACTAGATCCTACTAGAATCTCACTAGAATCTCACTAGATCCTACTAGAAGCTCACTAGATCCTACTAGAATCTCACTAGATCCTACTAGAATCTCACTAGATCCTACTAGAATCTCACTAGATCCTACTAGAATCTCACTAGAATCTCACTAGATCCTACTAGAATCTCACTAGATCCTACTAGAATCTCACTAGATCCTACTATAATCTCACTAGATCCTACTAGAAGCTCACTAGAATCTCACTAGATCCTACTAGAATCTCACTAGATCCTACTAGAATCTCACTAGATCCTACTAGAATCTCACTAGATCCTACTAGAATCTCACTAGATCCTACTAGAATCTCACTAGATCCTACTAGAATCTCACTAGATCCTACTAGAATCTCACTAGATCCTACTAGAATCTCACTAGATTCTACTAGAAGCTCACTAGATCCTACTAGAATCTCACTAGATCCTACTAGAATCTCACTAGATCCTACTAGAATCTCACTAGATCCTACTAGAATCTCACTAGATCCTACTAGAATCTCACTAGATCCTACTAGAATCTCACTAGATCCTACTAGAATCTCACTAGATCCTACTAGAATCTCACTAGATCCTACTAGAATCTCACTAGATCCTACTAGAATCTCACTAGATCCTACTAGAATCTCACTAGATCCTACTAGAATCTCACTAGATCCTACTAGAATCTCACTAGATCCTACTAGAATCTCACTAGATCCTACTAGAATCTCACTAGATCCTACTAGAATCTCACTAGATCCTACTAGAATCTCACTAGATCCTACTAGAATCTCACTAGATCCTACTAGAATCTCACTAAATCCTACTAGAATCTCACTAGATCCTACTAGAATCTCACTAGATCCTACTAGAATCTCACTAGATCCTACTAGAATCTCACTAGATCCTACTAGAATCTCACTAGATCCTACTAGAATCTCACTAGATCCTACTAGAATCTCACTAGAATCTCACTAGATCCTACTAGAATCTCACTAGATCCTACTAGAATCTCACTAGATCCTACTAGAATCTCACTAGATCCTACTAGAATCTCACTAGATCCTACTAGAATCTCACTAGATCCTACTAGAATCTCACTAGAATCTCACTAGATCCTACTAGAATCTCACTAGATCCTACTAGAATCTCACTAGATCCTACTAGAATCTCACTAGATCCTACTAGAATCTCACTAGATTCTACTAGAAGCTCACTAGATCCTACTAGAATCTCACTAGATCCTACTAGAATCTCACTAGATCCTACTAGAATCTCACTAGATCCTACTAGAATCTCACTAGATCCTACTAGAATCTCACTAGATCCTACTAGAATCTCACTAGATCCTACTAGAATCTCACTAGATCCTACTAGAATCTCACTAGATCCTACTAGAATCTCACTAGATCCTACTAGAATCTCACTAGATCCTACTAGAATCTCACTAGATCCTACTATAATCTCACTAGATCCTACTAGAAGCTCACTAGAATCTCACTAGATCCTACTAGAATCTCACTAGATCCTACTAGAAGCTCACTAGAATCTCACTAGATCCTACTAGAATCTCACTAGATCCTACTAGAATCTCACTAGATCCTACTAGAATCTCACTAGATCCTACTAGAATCTCACTAGATCCTACTAGAATCTCACTAGATCCTACTAGAATCTCACTAGATCCTACTAGAATCTCACTAGATCCTACTAGAATCTCACTAGATCCTACTAGAATCTCACTAGATCCACATAAAAATGCTGCAAATCCCCCGAGAACGCTAGTTAGCAAGCGCAGAGCAAATTTTCCAGTGAGGTCTCTCTAGTTGTTTTTCTTATTTTCCCAGACTTTCCCAGAGCACAACACAAGCAGAGAAAGATCGAATTGATTTGTTCGAATAAGTCTGTAACATTTCGTGCACTTGCTGTCTGGTCTGCTTAACTTTTCTGCGCAGAAAGTGACTTATTATTTTTCTACCGTCAAAACAATATGTTCGCATTACTTTGTCCTTTAAGTGGGACAAGACACATTATTATTTTGTTGCTTTTTCTCTTTATGTCTTACGTGTAGACTATCTGGTTTATCAGACTGTTTCTAAAAAGTTATTTTCGCTTGGCAAAAAGTTTTTCTTCTTCCTGCAAGATGTTAAAGTTTAAAAAAAGCTTTCATTAGCTCGTACTTGAATGTTTTAATCCTCATCGACAATGTGCGCTCGGCTTTTGGCAAAATGTGAGTAGATTAGCGGTTAACGCGTTTGCCTCTCGCACCAAGGTCCCTGAGCTCGATTCCGCGGCGAGGCCACTTTCATTTGGGGCTCAGTCGCGGAGAGAAGGCTTGGGGGCTTGTCGTGCAATTTACGCCCTTGAGGGCCAACCTCCAAGGCACAGTGAGAGTGTACACTGCACGACGATGAGAAAGTCAGGACATATGTACACACCTGTGTGCGTGTGTGCTCAGGAGTCAGCGAAATGGACAGAACTGCCTCCTTGCTGGCTGCGGGTCTAGTGTCACTAAATGGTGTGCCATTGCCAGCAGCCCTCCTGAAATTATTAACATTTTTATTATCATCCGTGAGCACATTAAATGCTCTAGATTCGTTTCAAATTATAATTCGGGACTGACCAATCACGTGCCGCACGGGATTGGGGAGGTTGGGTGGGGGAGGTTGGGGTCAGGGCTAAGCGGAGTCGCGGCAGGGTAAAGGAGGGCAAGAAAAACACGAGAGAAATAGTTTAACCAATCAGAGAACTGGGGGGCTGGAGGGCCGCTAACTTTGAGACATTAAAGCTTAATTTAGAGTTATATTTGAGACTGCTTTTGTGATTCTCTAAATGGGATTTAATACATTTGAGATTCTATTAGTAATGATTTGATATTCTATTAGTAAGGATTTGAGATTCTATTAGTAATGATTTGAGATTCTATTAGTAAGGATTCGAGATTCTATTAGTAAGGATTTGAGAATCTATTAGTAAGGATTCGAGATTCTATTAGTAAGGATTTGATATTCTATTAGTAAGGATTTGAGATTCTATTAGTAATGATTTGAGATTCTATTAGTAAGGATTTGAGATTCTATTAGAAATGATTTGAGATTCTATTAGTAAGGATTCGAGATTCTATTAGTAAGGATTTGAGAATCTATTAGTAAGGATTCGAGATTCTATTAGTAAGGATTTGAGATTCTATTAGTAAGGATTTGAGAATCTATTAGTAAGGATTTGATATTCTATTAGTAAGGATTTGAGATTCTATTAGTAATGATTTGAGATTCTATTAGTAAGGATTTGAGATTCTATTAGAAATGATTTGAGATTCTATTAGTAAGGATTCGAGATTCTATTAGTAAGGATTTGAGAATCTATTAGTAAGGATTCGAGATTCTATTAGTAAGGATTCGAGATTCTATTAGTAAGGATTCGAGATTCTATTAGTAAGGATTTGAGATTCTGTTGGTAAGGATTTGAGATTCTATTAGTAAGGATTTGAGATTCTATTAGTAAGGATTTGAGATTCTATTAGTAAGGATTTGAGATTCTATTAGTAAGGATTTGAGATTCTATTAGTAAGGATTTGAGATTCTATTGGTAAGGATTTGAGATTCTATTAGTAAGGATTTGAGATTCTGTTGGTAAGGATTTGAGATTCTATTAGTAAGGATTTGAGATTCTATTGGTAAGGATTTGAGATTCTATTAGTAAGGATTTGAGATTCTATTAGTAAGGATTTGAGATTCTATTGGTAAGGATTTGAGATTCTATTAGTAAGGATTTGAGATTCTGTTGGTAAGGATTTGAGATTCTATTAGTAAGGATTTGAGATTCTATTGGTAAGGATTTGAGATTCTATTAGTAAGGATTTGAGATTCTATTAGTAATGATTTGAGATTCTATTAGTAATGATTTGAGATTCTATTAGTAAGGATTTGAGATTCTATTAGTAAGGATTTGAGATTCTGTTGGTAAGGATTTGAGATTCTATTAGTAAGGATTTGAGATTCTATTGGTAAGGATTTGAGATTCTATTAGTAAGGATTTGAGATTCTATTAGTAAGGATTTGAGATTCTATTAGTAAGGATTTGAGATTCTATTAGTAAGGATTTGAGATTCTATTAGTAAGGATTTGAGATTCTATTAGTAAGGATTTGAGATTCTATTAGTAAGGATTTGAGATTCTATTGGTAAGGATTTGAGATTCTATTAGTAAGGATTTGAGATTCTATTAGTAAGGATTTGAGATTCTATTAGTAAGGATTTGAGATTCTATTAGTAAGGATTTGAGATTCTATTGGTAAGGATTTGAGATTCTATTAGTAAGGATTTGAGATTCTATTAGTAAGGATTTGAGATTCTATTTGTAATGATTTGAGATTCTATTAGTAAGGATTTGAGATTCTATTAGTAATGATTTGAGATTCTATTAGTAAGGATTTGAGATTCTATTAGTAATGATTTGAGATTCTATTAGAAATGATTTGAGATTCTATTAGTAAGGATTTGAGATTCTATTAGTAATGATTTGAGATTCTATTAGAAATGATTTGAGATTCTATTAGAAATGATTTGAGATTCTATTAGTAAGGATTTGAGATTCTATTAGTAAGGATTTGAGATTCTATTAGTTAGGATTTGAGATTCTATTAGTTAGGATTTGATTTTCTATTAGTAATGATTTGAGATTCTATTAGAAATGATTTGAGATTCTATTAGTAATGATTTGAGATTCTATTAGTAACGATTTGAGATTCTATTAGTAATGATTTGAGATTCTATTAGTAAGGATTTGAGATTCTATTAGTAAGGATTTGAGATTCTGTTGGTAAGGATTTGAGATTCTATTAGAAATGATTTGAGATTCTATTAGTAAGGATTTGAGATTCTATTAGTAATGATTTGAGATTCTATTAGAAATGATTTGAGATTCTATTAGAAATGATTTGAGATTCTATTAGTAATGATTTGAGATTCTATTAGAAATGATTTGAGATTCTATTAGAAATGATTTGAGATTCTATTAGTAAGGATTTGAGATTCTATTAGAAATGATTTGAGATTCTATTAGTAAGGATTTGAGATTCTATTAGTAATGATTTGAGATTCTATTAGAAATGATTTGAGATTCTATTAGAAATGATTTGAGATTCTATTAGAAATGATTCGAGATTCTATTAGAAATGATTTGAGATTCTATTAGTAAGGATTTGAGATTCTATTAGTAAGGATTTGAGATTCTATTAGTAATGATTTGAGATTCTATTGGTAATGATTTGAGATTCTATTGGTAATGATTTGAGATTCTATTAGTAATGATTTGAGATTCTATTAGTAAGGATTTGAGATTCTATTGGTAATGATTTGAGATTCTATTGGTAATGATTTGAGATTCTATTGGTAAGGATTTGAGATTCTATTAGTAATGATTTGAGATTCTATTAGTTAGGATTTGAGATTCTATTAGTAATGATTTGAGATTCTATTAGTAATGATTTGAGATTCTATTAGTTAGGATTTGAGATTCTATTAGTAATGATTTGAGATTCTATTAGTAATGATTTGAGATTCTATTAGTAAGGATTTGAGATTCTATTAGAAATGATTTGAGATTCTATTAGTAATGATTTGAGATTCTATTGGTAATGATTTGAGATTCTATTGGTAATGATTTGAGATTCTATTGGTAAGGATTTGAGATTCTATTAGTAAGGATTTGAGATTCTATTAGAAATGATTTGAGATTCTATTAGTAATGATTTGAGATTCTGTTGGTAAGGATTTGAGATTCTATTAGTAATGATTTGAGATTCTATTAGTAAGGATTTGAGATTCTATTAGAAATGATTTGAGATTCTATTAGTAATGATTTGAGATTCTGTTGGTAAGGATTTGAGATTCTATTAGTAAGGATTTGAGATTCTATTAGTAATGATTTGAGATTCTATTAGTAAGGATTTGAGATTCTATTAGTAATGATTTGAGATTCTATTAGTAAGGATTTGAGATTTTAAGTATTATCTGTGTTGATTTAAGAAATGTTGTGAATAATTACTTGGGATTAGGGATTTCAATGATTCTGTGAATGGGATTTTTTATATATCAAGGATGTTCTGAAGGGCATTTGGGATTTAAATGATTTTCCAATATGAGATTTAGGATTCAATGAGTATTTTAACGAGATTTGCGGTTATAGTGATTATTTGAGTAGGATTAGGAGGATTATCAGATTTAAAAATAATCACCTGCAAACCGCTATAATCAGCTTCACAAGCTGGCAGTTGATTCCAGGCAGCAGCGTCTCGGCAACCGTCTTTGTACATGGCCCCAGTGACCAGAATCAGTTTGGCATTTGTTGACAGACGGCCGCGAACCATCAGCAGACAGGTTAAGAGGTAGTGACCCAGGTGATTGCTGGCTAAACTGGGATCTAGACCTTCGACAGTGCGACTGTAGGGCGGCGAGAATACGCCGGCATTGTTCACCAGAATGTCAATCTGGGCATTGGATTCTTCCGCGCAGAATTGGTCACAGAATCGAGCCACTTGAATCAGGCTGGACAAATCGAGCTGGCGAACTAGCAGCCGGCCGTTCTGGGTTCGATTCCGGATTTCCCTCACCGCCTCTTCGCCACGATCTAGCGATCTGAGTAGTTTGGGTAGAGTCTGTCTAGGAGTGAAATCCTCAGGGTAGAATTACCTGGAAAAATTCTGCCTTTAAGGGGATTAAATCCTTAAGTCCTCAAATCCTAACCTGTGAGGGTAGAATGCTTAGGTCAGAATGAGGTAGAATTCTTGATGGAATAACTCTTAAGGTAAGAATTCTCGAAGGTAGAATCCTCATGGTGAATCCTCAGGGTTGGAATCCTCGGAGGTAGAATCCTCGAGGGTTAGAATCCTCGGAGGTAGAATCCTCGGGGATAGAATCCTCGGGGTAGAATCCTCGGGGTAGAATCCTCGAGGATTAGAATCCTCGGGGGGGGGGTAGAATCCTCGGGGATATAATCCTCGGGGGGTAGAATCCTCGGGGATAGAATCCTCGGGGGTAGAATCCTCGAGGGATAGAATCCTCGGGGGGTAGAATCCTCGGAGGTAGAATCCTCGAGGGTTAGAATCCTCGGGGATTAGAATCCTCGGGGGTTAGAATCCTCGTGGGTAGAATCCTCGGGGGTAGAATCCTCGGGGGATAGAATCCTCGGGGGTAGAATCCTCGGGGGATAGAATCCTCGGGGGTAGAATCCTCGAGGGATAGAATCCTCGGGGGGTAGAATCCTCGGAGGTAGAATCCTCGAGGGTTAGAATCCTCGGGGATTAGAATCCTCGGGGGTTAGAATCCTCGTGGGTAGAATCCTCGGGGGTAGAATCCTCGGGGGTTAGAATCCTCGGGGGGTAGAGTCCTCGGGGGGTAGAGTCCTCGGGGGTAGAATCCTCGGAGTTAGAATCCTCGGGGGTAGAATCCTCGGAGTTAGAATCCTCGGGGGTAGAATCCGGTAAAATCCTCACGATAAAACTCAATTCTCACCTCCCTAGCAGCCAGACGGTAGCGCCCCTGCTAGCGAGCTGCACAGCGCACTCCATACCAATGCCACTGCTGCCGCCAGTCAGTAGCACCGTCCTGCCTTTGAACTGATCGTCACGCAGCTGGCTGGCAATGTCAACCACCTTGGACCGATTTCTAAGCGCGTAGAAATAAGCTATCACTAGTAAGACTGCTAGAGGCAGCAGAATGGATAGACAAACTAGAAGCAGGGTTAATAATATCTGTTTCCAAATTGATACTGAATCCATTTCTAGTCTCTGTCTTTTGATGAAATTTCTTTGTGGTAATTTTTCAGCGCATTAAGTTTCTAAAATCTATGGCACTTCAAACATCGTCTATTGGTCTATAATTGGTTCCAGTAGGTAGAGATTGTTCGCCTGGATTTGGAAACAGGCCCAGTTATAAATAAGTTTTTGCTTCTAGAAGCAAATAAACATGCTTAGTACATTTCTTCTTAAGAGAACTGCTTCAAGTAAAGATTTAGGAATGCATTCTTGAAAGCTAATTTGAATTCCAGAAACTCAGTCAGTAGCGCTTCCTCTTGACCTGTGGAATCTCATGAGTTCTGCTGGAATCTCATGAGATCTGTTGGAATCTCATGAGTTCTGCTGGAATTTCATGAGATCTGCTGGAATCTCATGAGATCTGTTGGAATCTCATGAGATCTGTTGAAATCTCATGAGATCTGCTGGAATCTCATGAGTTCTGCTGGAATCTCATGAGATCTGCTGGAATCTTGAGATCTGTTGGAATCTAATGAGATCTGTTGGAATCTCATGAGATCTGTTGGAATCTCATGAGATCTGTTGGAATCTCATGAGATCTGTTGGAATCTCATGAGATCTGTTGGAATCTCATGAGATCTGTTGGAATCTCATGAGATCTGTTGGAATCTCATGAGATCTGTTGGAATCTCATGAGATCTGTTGGAATCTCATGAGATCTGTTGGAATCTCATGAGAGATCTTTAGAAAATTAAAAACGATTGACAAAATGAGATGGACAAAAATGTCGATTCTCGATTCATTTTGGTGTTTTTATTTAATAGAAAAAACAACTGCTTCATTGAGAATCCTTCAGGAGTACTTTTATCCAGTCTGGATCGAGTTCAATGCTCTGTTCAGCTTCTACATCCCCGGTGAACTCAACAAGCCTGCAGGCTCCGGACCGCCTGTTGAACAATAGTCCGCTACTAGGATATGAGTGGCTGACAGCCAGTTGAAGGCATCGTTGAATAGAATCTACCTGACTGTCCCCCGAATGGCAATACTCCGATTGCGCGTTGTAATGTCGCCGATTGAAATCAACCCGCCGCCAGACGCCTAAACTGTTCAACGAAGACAACTCCTTCTGGCCGATGATTGCTTCGCAAATGAATGAATTTAAATCTGAGCAGGTCTTGTCGTTGAGCTGGCCGCTGATCGTATTGACTTCGATGCAATTCTCCCAGCCCGTCACAGCGTCGTTTGGCTCCTGGCCCCATCCGGCATAGTCGGCTGGGAACTGCGTCTCGGAGTCGGCCTTGCCAATGACAACTAAACGCCAACCGGAGCGCTCTTTGCCGCGTTCCTCGGCAAGATCGGACACTCCCAGCCAAGACCACAGCGGCTTGTCGCCTCCTAGAAGAAGATTGACAGCCGCGTTGGGGTCGGTGATCATGCGAGCGCCGAGATTCCAGCAATAACGATTCGCAGCACACCAGGTCAACCTGGGAAAGGGGTCGGTGATAGAGCGGTTAACGCGTTTGCCTCTCGCACCTAGGTAGTAGGTCCCTAAGCTCGATTCCGCGGCGAGGCCACTTTCATTTGAGACATTTGAGACACAGCCGCGGAGAGAAAGGCTTAATGAAAAAATGATAATAACAAAAATAATTTCAGGAGGGCTGCGGGCAATGGCACATCATTTGGTGACACTAGACCCGCAGCCATCGAGGAGGCAATTCTGCCCATTTCGCTGACTCCTGAGCACACACGCACACAGATACCGTATGCAGGCACACGCTCACACAGGTGTGTACATCTGCACTGACTTTCTCATCGTCAGGCAGTGTACATTTCACTGTGCCTTGGAAGTTGGCCCTCAAGGGCGTAAATTGCACGACAAGCCCCCAAGCCTTCTCTCCGCGACTGAGCCCCAAATGAAAGTGGCCTCGCCACGGAATCGAGCTCAGGGACCTTGGTGCGAGAGGCAAACGCGTTAACCGCTCTGCCACCGACCCCAAGAAAGAGAAAGGCTTGGTCGGCTTGTCGTGCAATTTGCGCCCCGTGTGCGTGTGTGTCTGTGTACAGTATCTGTGTGCGTGTCTGTCTGTGTATAGTATCTGTGTGAGTGTGTGTCTGTGTACAGTATCTGTGTGCGTGTGTGTCTGTGTACAGTATCTGTGTGCGTGTGTGTCTGTGTACAGTATCTGTGTGCGTGTGTGTCTGTGTACAGTATCTGTGTGCGTGTGTGTCTGTGTACAGTATCTGTGTGCGTGTGTGTCTGTGTACAGTATCTGTGTGCGTGTGTGTCTGTGTACAGTATCTGTGTGCGTGTGTGTCTGTGTACAGTATCTGTGTGCGTGTGTGTCTGTGTACAGTATCTGTGTGCGTGTGTGTCTGTGTACAGTATCTGTGTGCGTGTGTGTCTGTGTACAGTATCTGTGTGCGTGTGTGTCTGTGTACAGTATCTGTGTGCGTGTGTGTCTGTGTACAGTATCTGTGTGCGTGTGTGTCTGTGTACAGTATCTGTGTGCGTGTGTGTCTGTGTACAGTATCTGTGTGCGTGTGTGTCTGTGTACAGTATCTGTGTGCGTGTGTGTCTGTGTACAGTATCTGTGTGCGTGTGTGTCTGTGTACAGTATCTGTGTGCGTGTGTGTCTGTGTACAGTATCTGTGTGCGTGTGTGTCTGTGTACAGTATCTGTGTGCGTGTGTGTCTGTGTACAGTATCTGTGTGCGTGTGTGTCTGTGTACAGTATCTGTGTGCGTGTGTGCTCAGGAGTCAGCGGAATGGGCAGAATTGCCTCCTCGCTGGCTGCGGGTCTAGTGTCACCAAATGATGTGCCATTGCGCGCAGCCCTCCTGCAATTATGATTATCATTATATTATACCTGTGAGACGCATTCGGTGGCAGCAGACACTTGCTGATGCTGCTGCTGTTGCTGACGGCAACAAACGGTCGACGACAGACAATGCCGCTGCTTTGATCAAACTTAACGCAAATATAGATAATTAGTAGTAAAATTTTAAAGAAGAATTTCAGCATTCTTGCTTGCTCTTTTTCCGTTTAGTGAGTTACTTGGCTAGCTAACCAAAAGTATTTATGGCCCGTACATACGAACGTGCGTTAGCCATACTTAATTATTTATTTTTTGAAATTTAAGTTAGCTCAACTCTCAAGTGGACTTCGTTTCAACGACTCAAAAAATATTTACCCTGTCATTGCTATCATTGCTCAAACTTGCTCCTGTCAACTTGCTTAAAAAGCATTTTCTAGCTGAAATATGCCCAATTTTGAACTCCGATTCTCAAAGCTTATAGTTGGATCACCACTACAGTCAGATCCCACAACTACAGTCAGATCCCACAACTACAGTCAGATCCCAAAATTTCAGTCAGATCCCACAATTTCATTCAGATCCCACAATTTCAGTCAGATCCCACAATTTCAGTCAGATCCCACAATTTCAGTCAGATCCCACAACTACAGTCAGATCCCACAATTTCAGTCAGATCCCACAATTTCAGTCGGATGCCACAATTTCAGTCAGATCCCACAATTTCAGTCAGATCCCACAATTTCAGTCAGATCCCACAATTTCAGTCAGATCCCACAATTTCAGTCAGATCCCACAATTTCAGTCAGATCCCACAACTACAGTCAGATGCCACAATTTCAGTCAGATCCCACAATTTCAGTCAGATCCCACAATTTCAGTCAGATCCCACAACTACAGTCAGATCCCACAATTTCAGTCAGATGCCACAATTTCAGTCAGATCCCACAATTTCAGTCAGATCCCACAATTTCAGTCAGATCCCACAACTACAGTCAGATCCCACAATTTCAGTCAGATCCCACAACTACAGTCAGATGCCACAATTTCAGTCAGATCCCACAATTTCAGTCAGATCCCACAATTTCAGTCAGATCCCACAACTACAGTCAGATCCCACAATTTCAGTCAGATGCCACAATTTCAGTCAGATCCCACAATTTCAGTCAGATCCCACAATTTCAGTCAGATCCCACAACTACAGTCAGATCCCACAATTTCAGTCAGATGCCACAATTTCAGTCAGATGCCACAATTTCAGTCAGATCCCATATTTTCAGTCAGATCCCACAACTACAGTCAGATCCCACAATTTCAGTCAGATGCCACAATTTCAGTCAGATGCCACAATTTCAGTCAGATCCCATATTTTCAGTCAGATCCCACAATTTCAGTCAGATCCCACAACTACAGTCAGATCCCACAATTTCAGTCAGATGCCACAATTTCAGTCAGATCCCACAATTTCAGTCGGATGCCACAATTTCAGTCAGATCCCACAATTTCAGTCAGATCCCACAATTTCAGTCAGATCCCACAATTTCAGTCAGATCCCACAATTTCAGTCAGATCCCACAATTTCAGTCAGATCCCACAACTACAGTCAGATGCCACAATTTCAGTCAGATCCCACAATTTCAGTCAGATCCCACAATTTCAGTCAGATCCCACAACTACAGTCAGATCCCACAATTTCAGTCAGATGCCACAATTTCAGTCAGATCCCACAATTTCAGTCAGATCCCACAATTTCAGTCAGATCCCACAACTACAGTCAGATCCCACAATTTCAGTCAGATCCCACAATTTCAGTCAGATGCCACAATTTCAGTCAGATCCCATATTTTCAGTCAGATCCCACAACTACAGTCAGATCCCACAATTTCAGTCAGATCCCACAATTTCAGTCAGATGCCACAATTTCAGTCAGATCCCATATTTTCAGTCAGATCCCACAATTTCAGTCAGATCCCACAACTACAGTCAGATCCCACAATTTCAGTCAGATGCCACAATTTCAGTCAGATGCCACAATTTCAGTCAGATCCCATATTTTCAGTCGGATCCCACAATTTTAGTCAGATCCCACAACTACAGTCAGATCCCACAATTTCAGTCAGATCCCACAATTTCAGTCAGATCCCACAATTTTAGTCAGATCCCACAATTTCAGTCAGATCCCACAACTACAGTCAGATCCCACAATTTCAGTCAGATCCCACAACTACAGTCAGATCCCACAATTTCAGTCAGATGCCACAATTTCAGTCAGATCCCACAATTTCAGTCAGACCCCACAATTTCAGTCAGATCCCACAACTACAGTCAGATCCCACAATTTCAGTCAGATCCCACAATTTCAGTCAGATCCCACAATTTCAGTCAGATCCCATATTTTCAGTCAGATCCCACAACTACAGTCAGATCCCACAATTTCAGTCAGATGCCACAATTTCAGTCTGATCCCACAATTTCAGTCAGATCCTACTAAAAGTTTTGTTAAATCCCAACAAAACTCTGGACAGATTCCACAATCGCCCTGAGATAATAAATTTGAGAATAATTTCTGATAATTTTCAGAATATATATGCAACTACTTACTCGCACAAGTAGTATCAGCAGCTAGCCTTAATACAGTTTTAAAGGCTTTAATCTCATCACTACAAATTTATCCCATTTCGGGGCATCCCAAATCTCACGTGTATTTATAGCATTTTACGAACTTGTCTCGCTTGAAATCGCAAATCTTAAATTATTTGTAAAAATCTCACTGCCCCAAGTCATAGGCAGCTCTTCAATTACTGATATTGAACCGCTCGAATTTAGAATTAAGTCTGATAGGCCGAGTAAAGTTAACTGCCTCAGTAGGTCAATCGATTTGGCCAGTCTGTGTCAGCTGACTGATCAGCTATCTGGCTGGACTCAATTAGGCTTAAGCACACAAGCCCTCAGCAACCTGGTTTCTGGCTGCCTGATTCTGAAAGACTTCATTAGATAAGATGCCGCTAGTACTCATACGAGTTCTCGTAGGTTCTGAGTTGTGCTCACTGGATTCGTATTTACATTTGTCTCGCAATGATAAGTGTTAATCATAGTTGATCTAAGCTAACTTTATTTTGTATTTCATCTGATATCACTTGCGCAATATCTTAATTATAAAGATTTACTCTCATAGTCACTCTAGAATTCACTCTCACAGTCACTCTAGAATTCACTCTCACAGTCACTCTAGTATTCACTCTCACTGTCACTCTAGTATTCACTCTCACAGTCACTCTAGAATTCACTCTCACAGTCACTCTAGTATTCACTCTCACAGTCACTCTAGAATTCACTCTCACAGTCACTCTAGAATACTCTCACTCTAGTATTCACTCTCACAGTCACCCTAGTATTCACTCTCACAGTCACTCTAGTATTCACTCTCACAGTACCTCTAGAATTCACTCCCACAGTCACTCTAGAATTCACTCTCACAGTCACTCTAGAATTCACTCTCACAGTCACTCTAGAATACTCTCACTCTAGTATTCACTCTCACAGTCACTCTAGTATTCACTCTCACAGTCACCCTAGTATTCACTCTCACAGTCACTCTAGTATTCACTCTCACAGTCACTCTAGAATTCACTCTCACAGTCACTCTAGAATTCACTCTCACAGTCACTCTAGTATTCACTCCCACAGTCACTCTAGAATTCACTCTCACAGTCACTCTAGAATTCACTCTCACAGTCACTCTAGTCACTCTAGAATACTCTCACCCTAGTATTCACTCTCACAGTCACCCTAGTATTCACTCTCACAGTCACCCTAGTATTCACTCTCACAGTCACCCTAGTATTCACTCTCACAGTCACTCTAGCATTCACTCTCACAGTCACTCTAGTATTCACTCTCACAGTCACCCTAGTATTCACTCTCACAGTCACCCTAGTATTCACTCTCACAGTCACTCTAGCATTCACTCTCACAGTCACTCTAGTATTCACTCTCACAGACACTCTAGAATTCAATCTCACAGTCACTCTAGTATTCACTCTCACAGTCACTCTAGAATTCACTCTCACAGTCACTCTAGTATTCACTCTCACAGTCACTCTAGTATTCACTCTCACAGTCACCCTAGTAGTCACTCTCACTGTCACTCTAGTATTCACTCTCACAGTTACTCTAGCATTCACTCTCACAGTCACTCTAGTATTCACTCTCACAGTCACTCTAGAATTCACTCTCACAATCACTCTAGTATTCACTCTCACAGTCACTCTAGAATTCACTCTCACAGTCACTCTAGAATTCACTCTCACAATCACTCTAGAATTCACTCTCACAGTCACTCTAGAATTCACTCTCACAGTCACTCTAGTATTCACTCTCACAGTCACTCTAGAATTCACTCTCACAGTCACTCTAGTCACTCTAGAATACTCTCACCCTAGTATTCACTCTCACAGTCACTCTAGCATTCACTCTCACAGTCACACTAGTATTCACTCTCACAGTCACTCTAGAATTCACTCTCACAGTCACTCTAGTCACTCTAGAATACTCTCACTCTAGTATTCACTCTCACAGTCACTCTAGCATTCACTCTCACAGTCACTCTAGAATTCACTCTCACAGTCACTCTAGTATTCATTCTCACAGTCACTCTAGTATTCACTCTCACAGTCACCCTAGTAGTCACTCTCACTGTCACTCTAGTATTCACTCTCACAGTTACTCTAGCATTCACTCTCACAGTCACTCTAGTATTCACTCTCACAGTCACTCTAGAATTCACTCTCACAATCACTCTAGTATTCACTCTCACAGTCACTCTAGAATTCACTCTCACAGTCACTCTAGAATTCACTCTCACAATCACTCTAGAATTCACTCTCACAGTCACTCTAGCAGTCACTCTCATAGTCACTCTAGCAGTCACTCTCATAGTCACTCTAGAATTCACTCTCACAGTCACTCTAGCAGTCACTCTCATAGTCACTCTAGCAGTCACTCTCACCGTCACTCTAGTATTCACTCACATTCCGTTATGGAAGTGGTAAAAAACCATTATATTAATAATTACGACTTTTAAAAGCACAACCGCTTATTTTAACAAATTAGTCTGTACTGAAAGCAATAATATTTCTAAGCAGACGAGTAGTTTTCAAGTTTTTCAAATTCTCGAGTGTCTAAGCTATTAGCAGTCAGAAAAAAATGTAGCTATCATATAATACTAAGAGTATATAACACTATGTATGACACCATGGCCACATTGGGAGCTAGATCACGGGTTTTAGAAGTTAAGCAAAATATTGGAGGAACACAAGAGGACATAAGGATAAGGGAAGAGAAGACAGGACAGGACAGGGAAATGGATTTTGCTGTTGGGAACGGGTGCAGTTGCTGGGAAGAGGGTTAGCTGTCTCCTCCCCCCAAATATTTTCAAGCATAAAAGAGAAATCGAAAAGACTTTCTGCTGCTGGTATTTTTGCGACTGTACATAGTGTGCGAGTGTAAAGACAAAAATTGACTGTGAAAGCGAACTTGGGGTTGTCTGACTGGGGTGGGCGGGCGTTAGAAGTCTGTGATTGGTCCTGGCTCTCTGCACCGCATTGCCAATGCACTGCCAGGGTTTCGCTTTTTAAACATGTGCAATGAGGGATTAGTCATTTTTTAAACCAAAGAAAGACTTACACACCGTTTAGCAATAATTAATTCAGAAAGAAAATGAACTCCATGACCTGAAATAAAGAACTCTAGCTAACTTATACTTGAAATTTTACGAATTTAGTAACAACTTTACGGTACGACTGGTAAGATATTATTTTTTTCACAAAATTAAGCCTTTCAAACAAGTTTTCATTCTTAATCTCATTCCGAATCAAATTCTTTCTCAACTTAATTTTATCAGCTTTCTCATTCTCATTCTCATTCTTATTCTCATACTCATTCTCATTCTCATTCTCATTCTTATTCTCATACTCATTCTCATTCTCATTCTCATTCTCATTCTCATACTCATTCTCATACTCATTCTCATTCTCATTCTCATTCTCATTCTCATTCTCATTCTCATTCTCATTCTCATTCTTATTCTCATTCCCATTCTCATATTCATTCTCGTTCTCATTCTCATTCTCATTCTCATTCTCATTTTTATTCTCCTTTTCATTCTCAATTTTTTTCTCAGTTTCATACTCATACTCACTCTCATTCTCATTCTTATTCTCATTCTCATTCTTATTCTCATTCTCATTCTCATTCTCACCCTCCCCCAGCTGGCCGTAAGTCATGGGCAACAATATCTGCGGCAGTGAGGCTCAGCAGGCTCTAGCGGCGAGCTCCGCCAACGGTGGTCGACGGTTTTTAAGTGGCGACGGCGCCGGCGGTAGCGGCAGAGCCGGGGTCGTGACGATCCTGTCAGCTGGCGAGTCCACCAGCGGATGGGCGCCTAAGAAGGATACCCACCTGCTCAGGTTGATCGATTACAGAATCCCATGTACTAAATACAGAATCCCATGACCTAAATACAAAATCCCATGACCTAAATACAGAATCCCATGACCTAAATACAGAATCCCATGACCTAAATACAGAATCCCATGACCTAAATACAGAATCCCATGACCTAAATACAGAATCCCATGACCAAAATACTAAACCCCATGACCTAAACACAGAATCTCAATTACCTAAATATAGAATCCCATGACCTAAATACTAAACCCCATGACCAAAATACAGAATTCCAGTGACTTAAATACAGAATCCCATGACCTAAATACAGAATCCCATGACCTAAATACAGAATCCCATGTACTAAATACAGAATCCCATGACCTAAATACTAAACCCCATGACCTAAACACAGAATCCTATGACCTAAATACAGAATTCCAGTGACTTAAATACAGAATCCTATGACCTAAATACAGAATCCCATGACCAAAATACTAAACCCCATGACCTAAACACAGAATCTCAATTACCTAAATATAGAATCCCATGACCTAAATACAAAATCCCATGACCTAAATACAGAATCCCATGACATAAACACAGAATCCCAATTACCTAAATATAGAATCCCATGACCTAAATACAAAATCCCATGACCTAAATACAGAATCCCATGACCTAAACACAGAATCCTATGACCTAAATACTGAACCCCATGACCTAAACACAGAATCCTATGACCTAAATACTGAACCCCATGACCTAAACACAGAATCCTATGACCTAAATACTGAACCCCATGACCTAAACACAGAATCCTATGACCTAAATACTGAACCCTATGACCTAAACACAGAATCCTATGACCTAAATACTGAACCCCATGACCTAAACACAGAATCCTATGACCTAAATACTGAATACCATAATCATTGTGCACAGCTACAAAATATAAGCACAGTAAATACTTATGCAAATATTTCTGCCCATTTTTAGGAGCTGACAGTTACTAAATCCTGACCCTAATCCCTATGCTTGGGATAATTTTCCAGCCAATTCAATATATTCCGCAGGCATCGTAGGCATTTCCTACGCAGTTGCTAAGAATTTTTGGGACTTAATAAACACCAGACCTCATGCATAGTGACACTGAGCGCCTGCGGAAGGCTAAAGAGAAAGTCACAGAGAGATAGAGATAGACTATGAATAGTATTTATATGCTATACAGAATGCAGCACTTTTCTTTATATTTTCTTCACATCCTCATTGGTTTACAGTTATGAGGGCGATAAGGAAGGCACTTATTTCAATACATAAATTTAAAGTACATACCAGTGTTTTCACCCAAGCTTTGTCAACTGAAGTTCTCCAACTGAAGTTCTGTAACTGAAGATCTGTAATTGAAGTTCTGTAACTGAAGATCTGTAACTGAAGATCTGTAACTGAAGATCTGTAACTGAAGATCTGTAACTGAAGATCTCAAAACAACCATCCGCAGGCTGTGGGCTGAAGTGTTCCGAGTTCAGGACAATGAGCTTGGCTGGGAACGGGTCTCTGATGACGTTGTGCCCATCAACATCACCTGCCTGAGCGAGGGTCCGACCAGGGTGTACCAGGTCACTGCTTACAGCCGAAACGCGTTGAAACTGTTTGAGGCGACCGTGAGCTACCCGGGTGAGGTCTCATTCTGATCCTCATTCTCATTCGCATTCTCATTCTCATTCTCATTCTCATTCTCATTCTCATTCTCATTCTCATTCTCATTCTTATTCTCATACTCATTCTCATTCTCATTCTCATTCTCATTCTCATACTCATTCTCATACTCATTCTCATTCTCATTCTCATTCTCATTCGCATTCTCATTCGCATTCTCATTCTCATTCGCATTCTCATTCTCATTCTCATTCGCATTCTCATTCGCATTCTCATTCTCATTCGCATTCCCATTCTCATTCTCATTCGCATTCTCATTCTCATTCGCATTCGCATTCTCATTCGCATTCCCATTCTCATTCGCATTCTCATTCTCATTCGCATTCCCATTCTCATTCGCATTCTCATTCTCATTCGCATTCGCATTCTCATTCGCATTCCCATTCGCATTCTCATTCTCATTCGCATTCTCATTCGCATTCTCATTCTCATTCGCATTCTCATTCGCATTCTCATTCGCATTCTCATGAGCAGGAACCCCAGTCTACCAAGCCAATGAGTGCTTCGTGCACTGGAAGGACCTTGCTCAGAACTGTGACTGGGGCCTGAATTTCACGTCGCCAATTGACGCCAGAAGATTTCGCGACTGCTGCTACCCGGTGCGTTCAAGAAAGGATGGTCCTTAAAATTAGAAGCCTCCTGGGACTTGCCTTATCCTGATGGCAGTGACTATCGAGGCAGTCGGAAGAATGAAAGTTAAAGAAACAACGAAATTGAAAATTACTGTTTAAGTTTTCAGTTAGGAACAAGGCGGGGAGAAAGGAGAAAACTGGAGTGAGGTGACTGGGGTAGAGAGGAGTTAATAGAGAAGAGAGAGAGGAGAGAGAAGAAAAAAAGAGATGTGAGAAAAGAGAGAAGAGATGAAAGATTATAGAGGAGAAAGGAAAGACAAGAGAGGAGAGATGAGAGAGGAGAGATGAGAGAAAGAGAAGAGAGAAGAGAGATGAGAGACAAGAGAGAAGAGAGGAGAGAGAAGCGAGAAGATATGAGAGAGAAGAGAGGAGAGAAAAGAGAGAAGAGAGGAGAGAAAAGAGTGGAGAGATGAGAGAAAAGAGTGGAGAGATGAGAGAAAAGAGTGGAGAGATGAGAGAAAAGAGTGGAGAGATGAGAGAAAAGAGTGGAGAGATGAGAGAAAAGAGTGGAGAGATGAGAGACAAGAGAGGAGAGAGATGAGAGAAAAGAGTGGAGAGATGAGAGACAAGAGAGGAGAGAGATGAGAGAAAAGAGAGGAGAGAGATGAGAGAAAAGAGAGGAGAGAGATGAGATAAAGAGAGGAGAGAGATGAGAGACAAGAGTGGAGAGATGAGAGAAAAGAGTGGAGAGATGAGAGAAAAGAGTGGAGAGATGAGAGAAAAGAGAGGAGAGAGATGAGAGACAAGAGAGGAGAGAGATGAGATAAAGAGAGGAGAGAGATGAGAGACAAGAGTGGAGAGATGAGAGAAAAGAGAGGAGAGATGAGAGACAAGAGAGGAGAGATGAGAGAAAAGAGAGGAGAGATGAGAGACAAGAGAGGAGAGATGAGAGACAAGAGAGGAGAGATGAGAGACAAGAGATGAGAGAAAAGAGAGGAGAGAGATGAGATAAAGAGAGGAGAGATGAGAGACAAGAGAGGAGAGATGAGAGACAAGAGATGAGATAAAGAGAGGAGAGATGAGAGACAAGAGAGGAGAGATGAGAGACAAGAGATGAGATAAAGAGAGGAGAGATGAGAGACAAGAGAGGAGAGATGAGAGACAAGAGATGAGATAAAGAGAGGAGAGATGAGAGACAAGAGTGGAGAGATGAGAGACAAGAGATGAGAGACAAGAGATGAGAGAAAAGAGAGGAGAGAGATGAGATAAAGAGAGGAGAGATGAGAGACAAGAGAGGAGAGAAAAGAGAGAAAAGAGTGGAGAGATGAGAGACAAGAGAATGTATCGTTTTCTATTTCCAAGTTGTAACAGTTTACGAGCAGTTTGTTTACCGTAGCTCTGCTATTTAATCGAAAGTCAAATAGATACTCGTCTGAACAGTAACTATACAACAAAAAGTGTATAATGTTTGAGACACCGAGTTAGATCTATTAGCAGTAGCGTTCATTCGCTTAGATAAAGGGTTTAATGTTAAAACTAAAATAGTTTGCCTATTCATCATGTTGATCCCTGAAAATCCCTAAATTCCCAGCCCATTCGCTCGATGACTTTCTGTCGAAAAAATGTTTTTCCTCGATTCTCGCTTCAGACTTCCTTGTCTAGCTATCAGCAGCAGCAGCAGCAGCAGCAGCAGCAGCAGTCAGTGTCGGCAGCCTACAAGAAGTCGGCTTCATTCGCCTCGTTGAGAGCACCCAGTCCCTCAGCGCTGCCAGTAAGTGGATGCCGGCAGTCCCACAAACTGTTTTCCCTCTCCCCCCGAACTGCTCCCTCTCGCGGACCTCCCCTGCTTTGTACTAATAGAGGTTGAAGGCTGCTCAGTGGGTTGAGCCGCTGGCCGTTTTGGGGGCTGGTTTTTGAGCAGACAGAAGAGCGAAAAGTGGCACCGCCAGTGTATGCTGCTTGGAATTCGGAATGATCGAAAGTTGCTCTCTCTCTCTCCCTCTCTCTCTCCCTCTCTCTCCCTCTCTCTCCCTCTCTCTCCCTCTCTCTCGCCGCTCGGAACCGTCTGCGGCAGAATCGATGAAAGCTCAAACTGTTCTGTTCCCATCTCTCCCATCCCAATCCGCTCCTGTCTGAGTGTCTGTCTCGATCTGCTCTCCTAGCTAGCTTCGATCTTTGAAACTGGTTTTGAAACACGATTCCCAAATCGCCAGTCGAATGGAGGGGACAGGAGAGATAGAAATGGCGAAGGGGCGAGGGAAATTCCCCCCCCCCAAAAAAACGATTCCCTCAGCCAGCTGTTTGAAAGAGAGGCAAAGTACTAACATATCGCGAATCGAATACCCCAGATGTCCCATTTCAATTTCGTCCCTGATCTGCGTTCAATTAAATGAAATTTGCGTGACAAGCACAACTTTTGTACCCCGCAGAATGATTCGATACATTCCTTTGGGGTTACATATTCAATAGCGCGGCTCAACTTTATTTCATTATCATGAAAGTATTGGCCTTGGGGTTTGGCCGAATCAATATTTTATCTTTTTTGTCTCAGCAAATCTACCTTTCTCTCACAAACTAATTATCTGTCTCGCTACCAGCAGCCATTCTCTGAAATCTAACTGTTCCACCGCAAACCTACTAACAAACCTACTCACCCCACCACAAACCTACTCACCCCACCACAAACCTACTCACCCCACCACAAACCTACTCACCCCACCAGAAACCTACTCACCACACCACAAACCTACTCACCACACCACAAACCTACTCACCCCACCACAAACCTACTCACCACACCACAAACCTACTCACCCCACCACAAGCCTACTCACCCCACCACAAACCTACTCACCCACCAGAAACCTACTTACCCACCACAAACCTACTCACCCACCAGAAACCTACTCACCCACCACAAACCTACTCACCCACCAGAAACCTACTCACCCCACCACAAACCTACTCACCCACCAGAAACCTACTCACCCCACCACAAGCCTACTCACCCCACCACAAACCTACTCACCCCACCACAAACCTACTCACCACACCACAAACCTACTCACCCCACCACAAACCTACTCACCCCACCACAAACCTACTCACCCCACCACAAACCTACTCACCCCACCACAAACCTTCTTACAAACCTACTCACCCCACCACAAACCTACTCACCACACCACAAACCTACTCACCCCACCACAAACCTACTCACCCCACCACAAACCTTCTTACAAACCTACTCACCCAACCACAAACCTACTCACCCCACCACAAACCTACTCACCCCACCACAAACCTACTCACCCCACCACAAACCTACTCACCCCACCACAAACCTACTTACAAACCTACTCACCCCACCACAAACCTACTCACCACACCACAAACCTACTCACCCCACCACAAACCTACTCACCACACCACAAACCTACTCACCCCACCACAAACCTACTCACCCACCAGAAACCTACTAACCTAACCAGAGTCAGTAATGTAGTGATTTTCGCATACTCACATAAAAAAATCTGGTACCTTGATTAGACAAAATCGCATGCAAATATGGACATGCAAATATGTGGAAGTGCCAAAAACACCGAAAAGGCACACAGATATAAATTTGGGTCTTCCAAAACGGTCATTCTCTATAAAGTTTTATGAGCCTGTCTGGGAATCCCAGAATTTCGTCAGAAATGGAGCACGAAAGCTCGCCAGCTTATAGTTGTTTGAATTTATGACCACAGACAGCACTGAGTCATTTCCGAGATGTGGCCGTCACACTCATTAGCAATGCCAAATAGAACCGGGTCTATTTTTCTTCCCAGAGCTCACTTCCTCTCAGCAGCAGCAGCAGCAGCAGCAGCAGCAGCAGTGGCAATGTTTCTCTGTCTGTATGGCAGTGACAGCTTGAATTATTTATCCGCCCAGGGCATTGTGCTGCTATAGTTTCAATGTAACTTTTTTCAGGAACCAGAAAGCTGATAAAACTCCCTGATTTAATAAGTGCGCGCTGAGCAGACCATTATTAATGTGCTCACATTTTTATGGTTTTGGTCTGTGGTGGGGTGAGTAGGTTTCTTGTGTGGTGAGTAGGTTTGTGAGTAGGTTTGTGGTGGTGTGAGTAGGTTTGTGGTGGGGCGAGTAGGTTTGTGAGTAGGTTTGTGGTGGGCTGAGTAGGTTTGTGGTGGGCTGAGTAGGTTTGTGGTGGGCTGAGTAGGTTCGTGGTGGGGTGAGTAGGTTCGTGGTGGCGTGAGTAGGTTCGTGGTGGGGTGAGTAGGTTTGTGATTGGGTTAGTAGGATTGAGCTATTGGATAACTGCAGGATAGAATAGAATATAACAGAATAGAGTAGATACAATGTGTCAAGCCTTCTGTTCTATATTCCAATCAGTCCCGTGACCGCATTTCGCCAACCAGTCAGATCAATAACCAACCAATCAATCAATCAAAAAAGTTTCAGCCCAGAAAAACAAAATCTAAAACGAACCAGAAAACGAGCATCCAGAGCAAAACAACAGAAAAAAGGCAGTCAGAATGTTGAGTTGGGATCTGGAGCAAACAAAACATCAGTCCCGCCAAGCTCATAATTTCATTTCTAGTCGGAGGCTTGGCAAAATCAATTTGGGCGGCTAATGCAGGGCGATAATCAGGTTAGTCGGGGGGGCACTCCATCCAGCTTCCCGAAACTCCCGTTTCTCTCTCGCTCCTCTCATTTTATTTCATGTTTCCAGTTCGCATTTTTCCGCGCCCCCTTTGCACTGCGGCTTGTCTGGCTTAGAATCGATTGGTGTGAAAAGCATGTCCGTATATGCCTACTAACAGTAGCGTATTAACTTTACAGTACATAAAGATGTCTGCATAGAATACTTCGTAATTAGCAAACAAAAAAGCCAAATTTAGGCCTAACGCACACAAACATATTCAGTATTAAAAAAATGTTTTTCTAAAAGAAATTCCAACAAACAGTTTCATACCTCAGTAATATTTTGAACTATTAAAATAATTAATTCATTGTCTATTTACGGACGCCAAAAGCCAACACAAAACTAAAAAAACACGCATGAGTTAAAACCGAAAATATGTGGGTCTTATTTTATGTAGCGAAAACCAAGAAAATCTTTTAAAAAAGCTGGTATACTGAAAACAAGGAAAACTGGATTTCTGAAATCCCGGAAGTGCTGAAAACCCAGAACATGAAATTCAGAAAACTTATAACCCTGAGAAAACAGAAAAGCCGGAAAAGAAGAAAACCGGGAAAAACATGAAATCTGGAAAACTAGAAAGAAACAGAAAACCCGGAGAAAACTGAAAACCCTGAGAAACTAAAAACCCGGAGAAAAAAGAAAACCCGGAGAAAACCGAAAACCCGGAGAAACTAAAAACCCGGAGAAAAAAGAAAACCCGGAGAAAACCGAAAACCCGGAGAAACTAAAAACCCGGAGAAACTAAAAACCCGGAGAAACTAAAAACCCGGAGAAACTAAAAACCCGGAGAAACTAAAAACCCGGAGAAACTAAAAACCCGGAGAAAACCGAAAACCCGGAGAAAAAAAGCCGGAAAAAACTGGGAACAACATGAAATCTGGCAATCTTAAATAAAAAACGGAAAACCGGGAGAAACTAAAAACCCGAAAAGAAGAGGGAAAACGAAAATCCTTAATAAAGATGTAAGGTAGATAGCTAGTTAAACTTTGCTCAGTTGGGCCTGATTAAAAGTCATTTATTGTAAGCAAGAAGTAACAAGAAAATGCCTTTTTTAATGAGACAAATTTTCTGAGATGAAAACTCCAGAATTCTCAGTCCAAAGCTCTCGCTACCTGGTTATAAAATAAAAAGAATATAGCTACTAGCAAATATTCCTTGAAACTGTACTCAAAACAAATTGTCAGATATCGCCCTCAACATCAAAATCGGCTAGAAATTGCACTTGCGACGGCACTGATAGCAGTCACCAGCATCACAGCCACACCGACCAACGTTATCGTCAGCAGCAGCAGCAGCAGCAGCAGCAGCAGCAGCCCCATCGAGGTTTCGCAGCCGGTAGAAGTCGATCAATGGAAGCCAGGTCGCTTCACCACGAGCAGCAGCAGCATCAGCAGCAGCAACTACAACCAAATTTAGACATGGACGATGAGGAGGAAAATGCGGATATCGCTATCGACCGCAGAACATTAGATCGCTTGTTGGGTGGGCTTGATAATCGCCAGGTTGAGCAGCAGCAACAGCAACAGCAGCAACAGCAGCCAAAGCGAGTTGGTAGTTTGAGATTGCCGGCTACAAGCGATTCAACTGTGGAAGGTAAAATCTTTGTTAATTCCAAATTATATTATTTTTTCCTTATAAATTAGGGAACCTCACCTCAGGAAATTAAGAAATTACTCACCTCAGGATACTGAACCCTCCTCACCTCAGAATACTGAATCCTCCTCACCTCAGGATACTGAACCCTCCTCACCTCAGGATACTGAACCCTCCTCACCTCAGGATACTGAACCCTCCTCACCTCAGGATACTGAACCCTCCTCACCTCAGGATACTGAATCCTCCTCACCTCAGGATACTGAACCCTCCTCACCTCAGGATACTGAACCCTCCTCACCTCAGGATACTGAACCCTCCTCACCTCAGGATACTGAACCCTCCTCACCTCAGGACACTGAACCCTCCTCACCTCAGGATACTGAACCCTCCTCACCTCAGGATACTGAACCCTCCTCACCTCAGGATACTGAACCCTCCTCACCTCAGGATACTGAACCCTCCTCACCTCAGGATACTGAACACTCCTCACCTCAGGATACTGAACCCTCCTCACCTCAGGATACTGAACCCTCCTCACCTCAGGATACTGAACCCTCCTCACCTCAGGATACTGAACACTCCTCACCTCAGGATACTGAACCCTCCTCACCTCAGGATACTGAACCCTCCTCACCTCAGGATACTGAACACTCCTCACCTCAGGATACTGAACACTCCTCACCTCAGGATACTGAACACTCCTCACCTCAGGATACTGAACACTCCTCACCTCAGGATACTGAACACTCCTCACCTCAGGATACTGAACACTCCTCACCTCAGGATACTGAACTATCCTCACCTCAGGATACTGAACCCTCCTCACCTCAGGATACTGAACCCTCCTCACCTCAGAATACTGAACTATCCTCACCTCAGGATACTGAACCTTCCTCACCTCAGGATACTGAACCCTCCTCACCTCAGGATACTGAACACTCCTCACCTCAGGATACTGAACACTCCTCACCTCAGGATACTGAAGTGTCCTCACCTCAGGATACTGAACCCTCCTCACCTCAGGATACTGAACCCTCCTCACCTCAGAATACTGAACTATCCTCACCTCAGGATACTGAACCTTCCTCACCTCAGGATACTGAACCCTCCTCACCTCAGGATACTGAACCCTCCTCACCTCAGGATACTGAACCCTCCTCACCTCAGGATACTGAAGTGTCCTCACCTCAGAATACTGAATCCTCCTCACCTCAGGATACTGAATCCTCCTCACCTCAGGATGCTGAACCCTCCTCACCTCAGGATGCTGAACCCTCCTCACCTCAGGATACTGAACCCTCCTCACCTCAGGATGCTGAACCCTCCTCACCTCAGGATACTGAACCCTCCTCACCTCAGGATACTGAACCCTCCTCACCTCAGGATACTGAACCCTCCTCACCTCAGGATACTGAACCCTCCTCACCTCAGGATACTGAACCCTCCTCACCTCAGAATACTGAACTATCCTCACCTCAGGATACTGAACCCTCCTCACCTCAGGATACTGAACCCTCCTCACCTCAGGATACTGAACCCCCCTCACCTCAGGATACTGAACCCTCCTCACCTCAGGATACTGAACCCCCCTCATCTCAGGATACTGAACCCTCCTCACCTCAGGACACTGAACCCTCCTCACCTCAGGACACTGAACCTTCCTCACCTCAGGATACTGAACCCTCCTCACCTCAGGATACTGAACCCTCCTCACCTCAGGATACTGAACCCTCCTCACCTCAGGATACTGAACTATCCTCACCTCAGGATACTGAACCCTCGTCACCTCAGGATACTGAAACCTTCTCACCTCAGGATACTGAACCCTCCTCACCTCAGGATACTGAACTATCCTCACCTCAGGATACTGAACCCTCGTCACCTCAGGATACTGAAACCTTCTCACCTCAGGATACTGAACTATCCTCACCTCAGGATACTGAACCCTCGTCACCTCAGGATACTGAAACCTTCTCACCTCAGGATACTGAACCCTCCTCACCTCAGGATACTGAACTATCCTCACCTCAGGATACTGAACCCTCGTCACCTCAGGATACTGAAACCTTCTCACCTCAGGATATTAATCATCCCAACTGATATTTCTTCTTGACAAATCGATTCGTCAAATTTTAGGGGCAAAGTTGCCGCGAACTGAACTCGCAAGGGAAAATAGAATATTTATTAGTGCTTGCTCTTCTGTAGCCAATGGTTCTAAACAGAAAATTTGACCGAATAAATTGATAAATTAACAAATTTCTCAACGTTTTTAAACTGAATTTACATAAAATTATCTCGCTTGCACATTTTCAGCCGCAATTGTTGGAAGCAGCAGTAGCAGCAGATTAATGATGCAGCAACAGCAGCAATCATCGCGATCTCAAAGCCGTTCTCGACAGATCTCCGGGCGTTTTGAGGTACGCGACAGGATATAATTAATTTAACAATTTTCTGCTGCCTTAGTTGCATTAAATTAAGTTGAGGCATTTGGATTTCTCTTCAAACTGCTCACAATGTAACCTAGCTGTATACTTTCGTGTGAGTTTTGAACACACTACCGCATATTATTATTATTATGCCTGATGAAGGTTGCGTACCGCTGTTCAGTCCATGGACTGGGATAGACGCCACACCCACCCTCAATTACCCCAGCTCCTATTTGACAGCAGGGTGAACTGAAGCAACGCAGAGTTAAAGAGACACAAATGGCTCCTTTCAGGAGTCGGGAATCGAACCCACGTCGAACTTTAAATCATACATATCAGCATATACCTTGGCATTCAAGCACACACTAGCACTTTAGTTTCTCGCCTTCTGCCAGATATTCCCTTCAAATACGCAATGCTACGCGACCTGCTTGAAAAGGAGAAGAGATTTCTGGTTTAAAAAACGCGGCCCCTATAGGGACTATACCATTGATAATAAAACATTGTTGGGCCCAAGTTCACTTTCAACCCCTGGAATCCTAGACAACGCACACGGCATGGTCTCTGGAACATTTACCGCGACGGCATGTGCTGCCTCCCACGAGGGTCCCATAGCCCACACAATGGCCCTGCGCCTCGCCTCGCCTTCTTTGCAAATGGATATTATCGTCAAGCAACAGCTGCTGCTGCTGCTGCTGCTGCTGCTGCTGCTGCTTCGCTTGGGGAAGGCTGTCACACGCCCTACTGGACTATGGAAATATGGGAATGCTGCTGGAAATTATACGGAACGCTTAAGCTAAACAGAGAGAGAGGGAGAGTGAGGGAGAGATTGGGAAAAAAGGTGTCCTTGTGATTCGCTACCGGACTATACAACCGTCGAGTTGACGAGAAATAAGATAGAATCACATTGTAGAGACGCGGAAAACTAAACTCCTATCCAATCCCCACCCGTCTGACCAGACAAGCTACCTTATACTCGAGAGGGGTTAGAAAATATAGTAAAAGTTGCAACATAAAAGCTTTTACTTCCCTTCAAACTGAAAAGATTGCTAATCTATTCTAAGGCATATCTTAGCACCCGTGTGACTGCGTCTTCGCAGTTGCTTTGAAGAATTTTTCAGCTACTGTAGATTCCCTGCCAATGTCCAGCATGGATCAGAAATCTCGCAAATCATCACAACATTTGCAGTCAGCTTGGAGTACGGCGGACACCAACGAGCTGGACGACAACAGCGAATCAGCTGACAGCCTCACCGGCCACGGTCTGGGACAGTCGGAGAAGGAGACCGCGGCAGCTTTCGACAGGACCGAGAGATTCGACTGCGCCGTCAGAAAGACCGGGTGAGCTTTGAGAACACTAAAGAACTTTCTACAGACAGTGGCGACTCAACCACTGATGTCTGAGACCTCACCTCTACTCAACAACCACTGATGTCTGAGACCTCACCTCTACTCTACAACCACTGATGTCTGAGACCTCACCTCTACTCTACAACCACTGATGTCTGAGACCTCACCTCTACTCTACAACCACTGATGGCTGATTAGACCTCACCTCTACTCTACAACCACTGATGTCTGAGACCTCACCTCTACTCTACAACCACTGATGTCTGAGACCTCACCTCTACTCAACCACTGATGTCTGAGACCTCACCTCTACTCAACAACCACTGATGTCTGAGACCTCACCTCTACTCTACAACCACTGATGTCTGAGACCTCACCTCTACTCTACAACCACTGATGTCTGATTAGACCTCACCTCTACTCTACAACCACTGATGTCTGAGACCTCACCTCTACTCAACCACTGATGTCTGATTAGACCTCACCTCTACTCAACAATCACTGATGTCTGAGACCTCACCTCTACTCTACAACCACTGATGTCTGAGACCTCACCTCTACTCTACAACCACTGATGTCTGAGACCTCACCTCTACTCTACAACCACTGATGTCTGAGACCTCACCTCTACTCAACCACTGATGTCTGAGACCTCACCTCTACTCAACCACTGATGTCTGAGACCTCACCTCTACTCAACCACTGATGTCTGAGACCTCACCTCTACTCAACCACTGATGTCTGAGACCTCACCTCTACTCAACCACTGATGTCTGAGACCTCACCTCTACTCAACAACCACTGATGTCTGAGACCTCACCTCTACTCTACAACCACTGATGTCTGAGACCTCACCTCTACTCTACAACCACTGATGTCTGATTAGACCTCACCTCTACTCTACAACCACTGATGTCTGAGACCTCACCTCTACTCAACCACTGATGTCTGATTAGACCTCACCTCTACTCAACAATCACTGATGTCTGAGACCTCACCTCTACTCTACAACCACTGATGTCTGAGACCTCACCTCTACTCTACAACCACTGATGTCTGAGACCTCACCTCTACTCTACAACCACTGATGTCTGAGACCTCACCTCTACTCTACAACCACTGATGTCTGAGACCTCACCTCTACTCAACAATCACTGATGTCTGAGACCTCACCTCTACTCAACCACTGATGTCTGAGACCTCACCTCTACTCAACTACTGATGTCTGAGACCTCACCTCTACTCTACAACCACTGATGTCTGAGACCTCACCTCTACTCTACAACCACTGATGTCTGAGACCTCACCTCTACTCTACAACCACTGATGTCTGATTAGACCTCACCTCTACTCTACAACCACTGATGTCTGAGACCTCACCTCTACTCAACCACTGATGTCTGATTAGACCTCACCTCTACTCAACAATCACTGATGTCTGAGACCTCACCTCTACTCAACCACTGATGTCTGAGACCTCACCTCTACTCTACAACCACTGATGTCTGAGACCTCACCTCTACTCTACAACCACTGATGTCTGAGACCTCACCTCTACTCTACAACCACTGATGTCTGAGACCTCACCTCTACTCTACAACCACTGATGTCTGAGACCTCACCTCTACTCAACCACTGATGTCTGAGACCTCACCTCTACTCAACTACTGATGTCTGGGACCTCACCTCTACTCTACAACCACTGATGTCTGATTAGACCTCACCTCTACTCTACAACCACTGATGTCTGAGACCTCACCTCTACTCAACCACTGATGTCTGATTAGACCTCAACATAACTCAACTCCTTGAACCAGCTGGCTCAACGTGAAGCACTGGCTTGTACACAAGCGTCGGCGTGTTGAGACCGCGCCGCACCGCAAATGGCGCCCCTATTGGGCAAGCCTTCGGGGCACCGTCCTGATGCTGCACAAATCCGACTCAACTGGCGCTTCTTCTCTGTCTCTGGCTCTGCCAGCTTCAATGGCGGCCGCAATAGGAGCCGCTGACTATCAAGATGCTAGCGTGGTCGGAGGCACTCCTGGAGCATCGATGGAGTTGTCGCATCCGAGGCTCTGTTTGAGTGAGTGGCCTCCTTAAATCGCAGTACTCAGGCTGAAAACACACCTTCAGTAGATTAACGTCAAGCAGAAGACACATCTTCACTAGATTAACGTCAGGCAGAAGACACACCTTCAGTGGATTAACCTCAGGCAGAAGACACACCTTCAGTAGATTAACGTCAGGCAGAAGACACACCTTCAGTAGATTAACGTCAGGCAGAAGACAGATCTTCAGTAGATTAACGTCAGGCAGAAGATACACCTTCAGTAGATTAACGTCAGGCAGAAGACACACCTTCAGTGGATTAACCACAGGCAGAAGACACACCTTCAGTAGATTAACGTCAGGTAGAAGACACACCTTCAGTAGATTAACGTCAGGCAGAAGACACACCTTCAGTAGATTAACGTCAGGCAGATGACAGATCTGGAGTTGCATAAATTCAGGCAGGATGCAGACATTACAGGCTGTGCAGAACATACCAAGCTGATAATAGCATGATCTTTTTTTACTTTTTTAATAGATTTGGAACGGTTCAATTTAGTCGACTGTGACTAACTTAATGGCCCAACATTGTTTATTGCAGTCATCGAGGGCTGCATCGCCCAGGCTATGCCTGAGCATCCGAAGCGTGAGCACGTGCTCTCCCTGAGCACAGCTTTCGGTGACGCGTATCTATTGCAGGCCACGAGCAAGGAGGAGATGGACGCCTGGGTGGCGGCTTTGCACACCGCGTGCGCCTCGCTGTTCGCCAGGCAGCGCGGCAAAATGGACACGGCGCGCTTGTTGCGCTCCGAGATTGCCAAGCTGGAGTGCAGCGTGGATTTGGTTTGTGATTCGTGTACATCATGGGTGTGTACATTAGTTACAGTAGAAAGACCTTGGGGCTATTTCAAATACCCAAACCGAATGGCCGATTTTCGTGAAAGTCCGCCATGTGGATCAAAGTTTTCAGCCTCGTCGACATATTCAGCGATTCTTGTCGAAGACCTCTTAAAAACCACTTTGGCGAGAAAAAATCTTAATCTTTCTACTGTTAACAATGCATTCAGCTGATCGTTTATCATTGCATCCTCAACTGTCTAGGATGGGAAAATGCGTACAATGGCCGAGCTCCAACTGTCGGCAGTTCGAGATGCCCGCAGTCGGCAGACAATCACTAGAGACATCGAGCAATGGGAAGAGAATGTTGAACGATTGATGGTGGAATTATATAGGTATCGTTGCTACCTGGCTTCGCTGCTTGGCAACGAGATGCCCAATCCGAAGGTGAGAAGCTTCAAGATTTTCTAAAGAAGATCTCTTACCATGTGCTGTTTTCCAAAACCATACTGTTTTCATATTCAGAACATACTCTCGAGCGTGTCCAAGCCATCGAAGCAACTACTCAGCCGGATCGGCCCTTTAAATGTCACTTCATTTCATGCGCTCGTGTGCGCCCGGTTTCCATTGACAACGGCCACTCTGCAGCACCGCGCCGCTGGCGCAGGCGGAGGCGGGGGAAGCGGCCAGGACACGCCATGGACGCAAAAATCTGCTATTAGTACGCCACAGCCACAGCAGCAGCAACAGCAGCAGCAGCAACAGCAAAAACAGTCAACACTGCCGTGGAACACACATAATGAGGAGTCCAACATACCACAACAGCAGCATCAGCAGCAGTTTACTAGACACTCGTCTGCACCACCTGCAGAGTTTTTGAACCAATACCAGCAGCAGCCAGTGCCGCAGCAAGAGCATCAACAGCTACAGTCAGCTTCACCGCCGCAGCCGCTTCCCCCACAGCAGCCACAGCAGCAGCAGCAACAGCAACAACAGCAGCAAAATCCGGTGTTCCAGCGTCGAACTGTCAGCATTCGGCTACCATCAGGAGAGGCAAGCATGTTAAAGTTAATTTTCAAGATGTCGAAATGAAGCGTGTAATAAAATTAATCCATTTTACGTCCTTTTATGACCCGGAAAATGTAGGCACGAGGCAGGACAGAACACGAATGTACACTCGTCAGCGGTCATAAAACCCCAAAATCAGACGCACAAAACAAGTTAGAGTGAAGCACAAATGTACACTCGTCAGCGACCATAGAACCTCAAAATCAGACGCAGAAAACTAGATAGAGTGGATCACAAATGTACACTCGTCAGCGACCATAGAACCCCAAAATCAGACGCAGAAAACAAGATAGAGTGAAGCACAAATGTACACTCGTCAGCGACCATAGAACCCCAAAATCAGACGCAGAAAACAAGATATAGTGAAGCACAAATGTACACTCGTCAGCGACCATAGAACCCCAAAATCAGACGCAGAAAACAAGATAGAGTGAAGCACAAATGTACACTCGTCAGCGACCATAGAACCCCAAAATCAGACAAACTAGACGCTCTTATCTTGACAAAACGCGCTGGGGGAGACATGCTTTTCGTGGAATTGACTGTTTGCTATAATTGGCTATTATAGTGACGCCATTGTACGGGCAAGGTAAACGATCTGAATCTTTTCATCATCCAATTAGACCACAATTGTCGGCATAAACGACACCACCCGAGTCATCGAACTATTACAATCTGTCTGTCGCGAGTGCGGCGGTCTGGACTGGTGCAGCTACGATCTTACCTGGCCGAGACCGGATGGTGTGGCAGTATCTTTGCCTGGCAGATTGCTACTCGCAGAAAATCCGGTTAGTCTGCGAGAAGATTCACCCTAGGTTCATTGGGATTCACTCAGGTTCATTGGGATTCACTTAGGTTCATTGGGATTCACTCAGGTTAATTGGGATTCACTCAGGTTAATTGGGATTCACTTAGGTTCATTGGGATTCACTCAGGTTAATTGGGATTCACTTAGGTTCATTGGGATTCACTCAGGTTCATTGGGATTCACTCAGGTTCATTGGGATTCACTCATTCCATCCGCTCTCCCCACGAAGGACTTACAATTCGCTGAATTGTGCGAGAAGCAGCGCCGCCTATGTCGAATGTCGAAGCGTCCGGGGGCTCGTCATTTCGGCCTGACAGCCGAAGCTGAGCTACAGCGCGACCCGGCCAACGGCAGGGAGTTTCTCTGCGTCTACGTAGCCGGAATCGAACCCGGAAGCTCGGCGGACGAGGCCGGCTTGGTGCCTGGCGACGAACTGGTGGCCGTCAATGATAGACTAGTGGCTCAGTTGGATATGGTCTACATTGAGGACCTATTTGAAAAGTCGGCCAGTTTGTCTCTGCTAGTTCGGTCTAGTCGACAGCAGCAGCAGCAGCAGAATCAACTGATGGGTTCAAAAATACAGCAGGGCAGAACTTCCAGACTGCAGCCGTCGGCAACCATCGATGCCGGGGAATCGGCGACCCGGCGAGCTCAACAGTTAAAGCGACAGGTAGATATGGTTCTCAGTCGCTTGAAATATAAGACAATTATGTGTGTACGCAGGAGTGGAGCTGAGGGTCGCTTGGCTAGGGAGTGAGGTTGGTGGATGTCTGGACTGTACGCAGGAGTGGAGCGGAGGGTCACACAGCCTAGGGAGTGAGGTTGGTGGATGTCTGGACTGTACGCAGGAGTGGAGCGGAGGGTCGCAGAGCCTAGGGAGGGAGTGATCGGTCGTAAGACCTGTAAAATAATCTTTCTAGTTAATGAAACGAAGAGCAAATTGAACTCCACCGCCAGGCAAACGTGGTGTCATCATCGCCGGACACTGGCAGTCAGTGCCAGTCGAATTCATCCGCCTCGTCCACCCACGCCCCGGCAGCCGTCGGTGATCCTTCGTTATTCCGACAAACCGTTGACAATCGTCTGAGAATGGCTACGCTGGAGCTGCTAGAAACTGAGCGAGTCTACGTCGACTGCCTGCGGGCACTGTCTGTGCGCTACCTGGAACCGCTGTGCGATTGGTTCTCGCCTCCGTCTCCGCCAAGGGAGCTGCGCCAGCTGGCGGAGGTGGTTGCTGGGCTGGCGGCCTTTCATGCCGAGTTCCTGCACGCCTTGAGCAGCAGCGGAGCCTCCGGTGGAGATGTCAAGGTGCGCGGAGACTGATAGGGTGTCCGTTCTGTAATAGGGAGGGGGTGAGTGGCAGAGCGGTCAACGCATTTGCCTCTCGCACCAATGTCCCTAAGCTCGATTCCGCGGCGAGGCCACATTCATTTGGGGCGCAGCCGCGGAGAGAAGGCTTAATGGGGGCTTGTCGTGCAATTTGCACCCTTGAGGGCCAACCTCCAAGGCCCAGTGAAGTGTACACTGCCTGGCGATGAGAAAGTCGGGGCTTGTGTGAGCATGTGTCTGCGTTCGGTATCTGTGTGTTCAGGAGACATCAAAAAGGGCAGAATTGCCTCTTCGCTGGCTGCGGCTCTACTGTCACCAAATGATGTGCCATTTTCCACAGCTCTCCTGAAATTACTATTATTATTATGTAATATGTGTCAGCTCTGAAAGTGAGGTGTCAGCTCTGAAAGTGAGGTGTCAGCTCTGAAAGTGGGTGTCAGTTCTGGGAGTGAGGTGTCAGTGGGGATGTTCAGTCAGTTCTTGTGTTGCATCAGTCCTGTTTTATCTTTACCGCAAAAAACAATGCACAATAATTTAAATTCCAGAAATCTCTACTAAGCCTGGCTTCCGCATTCGTGCACTATCAGGACCAATTCAAGCTCTACAGCGCCTTCTGCGCCCACAGCCTCGCCTGCATCAAGTTGTTAGATTCGGGTTGGTCTCCATGCCTGGTTGGAACTAATTTACTACTAATACGAGTAGTTATTGTCATAATTTAAAAAAGTCGTACGCTTGTATCACACTGCAGGCAGTGACACGGCAGCAGTGATGCAGTTTCTCCAACAACAGAGCTCCAACGGCTCATCCGGTGACGCCGATCCGCACCTGCAGTCGGTTTCGGCCTGCGAGGCCGGCGCGGACATCAACTCGCTGATGCAGGCCCCGGTGCAGAGGATAGCCAAGTACCCGGCGATACTGGAGGCTCTGCACAGCTTGGCACAGCAGGGTAGCGAAGAGCAGAGACGGCTCAGTGGTGAGCTTTAAACATTTTTAAACACAAGTTGAAATGTTGTTTGTAATACTTTACATAAGTACTTCCGCACTCAAGTACTTCCGCACTCAAGTATTTCCGCACTCAAGTACTTCCGCACTCAAGTACTTCCGCACTCAAGTACTTCCGCACTCAAGTACTTCCGCACTCAAGTACTTCCGCACTCAAGTACTTCCGCACTCAAGTACTTCCGCATTCAAGTACTTCCGCACTCAAGTACTTCCGCACTCAAGTACTTCCGCACTCAAGTACTTCCGCACTCAAGTACTTCCGCACTCAAGTACTTCCGCATTCAAGTACTTCCGCACTCAAGTACTTCCGCACTCAAGTACTTCCGCACTCAAGTACTTCCGCACTCAAGTACTTCCGCACTCAAGTACTTCCGCACTCAAGTACTTCCGCACTCACAAATTAATCACAAAAATATTTTAGAGGCTATTCGATGCATTCAACCGGTGGCAAGTCACGTGAACGAAATGCAGCAGATTCGGCATGACTTCGGAGCGACATTCGACGAATTGGCCGACCTTTTTCGACAGGTCTACCCGCACAAACCGGTAAAACTAACCAGATTTGAAACTATAATCTAGGCAGACTCAAGTAAATACCCGAGGAGATACCTGAAAAGATACAATAGGAGATGCCTGAGGAGATACCGAATGAGGTACCTGAGAAGATACCTGAGGAGATACCAAATTAGGTACCTGACAGTACATCTGAGAAGGTACCCCAGAAGATAACTGAGAACATACCTGAGGAGAAACCTGAGGAGATACATGAGAGAGTACCTGAGGAGACACCTGAGGAGATATATGAGGAGATAACTTAGGAGTTACCTAAATATATCTGTGAAGATATATGAGCAGATACCTGGGGAGATACGTGAGGAGTTACCTATCAATATACCCGAGGAGATACATAAGAGGTGATGTTTGACAAGATACCCCTAGGCGTTTCTTGAAGGCTGAAGGAATTCATGCATTGGACTACCTGAGAGATTTTAGAGGCTGATCTCGTGTCTGAATTGAATTTCTCAAAAGTAGGGAACAGAAATGAAATCAGAAATCAGAAATAGGCTACATAACAAAAGAGTAATTTTGAAAACGTTTCCCTCAGCCCGTGGACCTGAGCATCGGCGAGTTGAGAATGTTTGGCACAGTCGAATGGTTGAATTCTGTCGAAAGTCTTAGCGTTGGTCAGACTGACCAGCAGCAGCACATGTGCACCAGTTGCTTCGTGTTTCGCCACGCCGTTGTGTTGCTCTGCCAAGAACCAAGACCGACCGAGGACTCAGCCAGGGTAGGTTAATTATCCTCAACGTGTGAAAGGTAGTCAAGTTCCAAGGGAAAACTTATTGCCCTATCTGTGAGTGGACTCGCCACTTTTGACTAGACGTAAGGAAAAATTAATCGAATTTAACAGTTCATCGTGTCTAACAGTTCATCGTATCTAAGAGTACATCGTGTCTAACAGTTCATCGTATCTAAGAGTTCGTTGTGTCTAACAGTTCATCGTATCTAACAGTTCATCGTATCTAACAGTTCATCGTATCTAAGAGTTCATCGTATCTAACAGTTCATCGTGTCTAACAGTTCATCGTATCTAACAGTTCATCGTGTCTAACAGTTCATCGTGTCTAACAGTTCATCGTATCTAACAGTTCATCGTGTCTAACAGTACACCCCACAGTTTGTTTCTACCTCACAGGCCGCCATGCGAAACTACGACTTGATTCGATTTCAAACTGTCATACCGGCTACGGACGTTCAGGTCCGCTGCGGCCTCTCTAACGACGCCCAGCGGACCTACCTGTGGGATCTGGTGCACCTGGCCTCTTTGGAGGATAACAGAATGGAGAAATTGTATCAACTGTCGAATAGGTTAGTGCAAAATCTAACTAGCTGTGATTTTACATGGGTTGTACATCCAAACGGATTGGTCCATTTCTCTGTATAAACCTCTGACGAATCCATATTGATTCAACAACAATAGTTAACAATGTAATAAACAATAATAGCAGAAATAGTTACACGATGAAATTTAGTAGGCAGAAAATGCATTCCGATATTTGGTAGTTTTTGCCACCAGACAAGACCACGACGAGAATTGTTGAATATATCTACGATGCTAATTCTGTGATTCCGGAAAAAATAAAAGTCAGGTTTTTTTTATTCTACGAGCTACCAAGGGTCCACTTTACGAGTAGTTTTGTTGGTTCAGGATCAGTTTTTCTGGCACAGGTATGTTGAGAAAAAGTGAATATGAAATCGATGTTTTCACTAAAAAGCTTGACAGAAGTCGATGAAGCTATAAATAAGAATGCCATGATCAATGATAATAATTATACTTGCTAGAGGGCTGCAGGCAACGGTACATCATTTGTTGACACTTGACCAGCAGCCAGCGAGGAGGCAATTCTGCCCATTCCGCTGACTCCTGAGCACACACTCACACAGGTGTGTACATCTGCCCTGACTTTCTAATCGTCAGGCAGTGTGCACTCTCACTGTGCCTTGAGGTTGGCCTTCAATGGCGTAAATTACACGACAAGCCACTAAGCCTTCTCTCCGCGGCTGCGCCCCAAATGAATGTGGCCTCGCCGCGGAATCGAGCTTAGGGACCTTGGTGCGAGGGGCAAACGCGTTAACGCGCTCTGCCACTGACCCCAATTATCAAAAGGTGAGCGATTGATCCGCCTTCAGTCATCAAAGTCATTAAATTTGTGCTGAAAAAACTTCCTTTCTACATAGTGTATTTTTCTAAGAAATGTAGTCTCCCATCCCTTCCACTCCTTCTAGTGGTCCTGGATTTATTCTTAAACCACGCGAACACTCAACCATTCTCAATCCAGTACCGCCGAAGCCAGAGACGACTTCTTGAAGACCATTCGACAGGCGGTGCGCGACGCCGCCAGATTGTTGTTGTCGGGCGAGCCGCCTTATCAGCCGCCACCGCCAGTGCCGGAGCGGGTCAGCAGCTTCCGGCATCCGTCGCCACCGCTTCTACCGCCGCCACCGCCACCGCCCCCGCCGCCACAAGTTCTTGACGCTTCGAGAAGTACAAACGACATTGGCCGCTCCGTCACAGCTGCATCAGCGGCTGGAGGAGAATACGCCGCCTCGTCGAAGGGCGCCACTTCGAGCAGCTCGGACAGTCGGGCTTTTGAGCGCTGCTCAAGTGCCGCCGCTACTATAGATTTTCGATAACGAAAGCGATATTCAATCACTTAATTAGTCCACACCCTATTCTCGCTGCTTTGTACACAATTGTAACCGAAAAAATACTTCCGATAGACGTAATAATTTTAAATTCGTGAGCGTTTTGTTCGTTTGTTTACCTCACTTCTTTTTTTAAAAAAACCGTAAATTAATTTTATCTTTAAAAGTATTTAGTTAATAGCTTTTTTAATATTCATTATAATAGACTAATTTTAAACAGACCCAATTTAAAATACAACGATGCTGCAGTACCAATTCTACTATAATTGGGTGAACTGAAGCACTAAGGAATTTAGTGCGCCTCACTTAAGGACACAAATTGCTTCCTAACTGTGCTTCGAATATCTAACTATACTATATAGTAAATAAAACAAGTCCTAAAGATTAATTTTGCATAAATAAACAAATATATAATGCACTAGAACTTCATATTTTATTTATTTTACCCGTCTAATGCTTCTTTATTTTATTAATTTTATTTTCTAATATTCATTTCTTTAGTTAATGTACTTTAATTTTCCAGTCCTTTGTCGCGCCTGCACCACTTAAATTAAATAATCAAATGATTCGTAGATAAAAATAATAACGAAAATAGTGAAGTATTCTTCTTTATATATTTCTCTACTAGCATCTTTTGTCCGGCAATTAAGTATTGACAAAATAAACAACTTTAGTCACGTTTTTTAAGTATTGAATATTTTGTTTTACTATTGACTATTCAAACCGATTCACCAGAATTTTTTTTGTTCTTTAACGATTTTGTATCGTATGCCTATGTTTTAAATGTTATATTATTTTACTTTTGAATAAAAACAGAATTAATAATAAAAAACAAATATATATGTTCATTTCTTTATGAGGTGTTATCAATTTTTTTAGCAGCCACTAAGTTTTAAGAAAAATGTATGAATAGCAAAAATAAGGCGATTGTCATGCAAATTGGTCTAAGAGTTCATCGTGTCCAACTGGTTATCGTATCTAACAGATTATCGTGTCTAACAAGGGGTACATTGTGTCTAACAGTTTATCGTGTCTAACAATTCGTTAGACAAAATTAGGTGAATCGTGTCTAACAGTTCATCGTATCTAACAGTTAATTGTGTCTAACAATAAATCAGCAGCAATAGCATCCACCAGCTCTTGAATTTAGTTTTCGAGAGGTACATGTACTTCTGATTTATTTTCAGCAGGTCAATTTATTTACAGCGTTAAAAAAGCTTCACTCTTATGCCTTTCTTATCATGAATTAAGCACTTAAATTAGAATAATATTTAAATGCGATTAAGCACAACTATATAAAACTGTTTGACAACGAGTAATTATTTAAACTGTGGAGTTAGTAACTTGCTATATTTTATATTCGGCTAGCAATCGGATATTTAGTTACAATACAAATTATAAGCGGTAGCAATATTACGAATCAAAAAAGGCACTGACCAACAGATCAACAAAACTAGTAACTGGTTACAACAGGTTTTTCAGACAGGCGACCACACTTAATTCTATATAACTGACCCCAAACTAAACTTTTGAGAGAATAATTACCTGATATCTTACGTCGCTTATCTGCCTAATTATACTCGATCGAATTGAGGAGACTTAGACTATACATGTTAATATTTGACTATTTAAGTTCCGATAAGATAAAAGCTCTGGTTAAACTTATTGTGTATAAAGCTAGATTGTTTTGAAAAAGGCTTCGAAAATTTGACTGACAATCAAATCTATTGAACAAGCATTTAGCAATGGCACTTCAGCAAACAAACAATAGCTTCCATTGGGCCGACTATGCCATTCTGGCCATATCCCTGCTCATCTCCTGCTCAGTTGGGATCTACTTTGCCGTATCCGGGGGACGCCAGAAGACTACAGCCGAGTATCTGATGGGAGATCGCAGCATGCGCCTCCTACCTGTATCCGTGTCCCTAGTGGCTAGTTTCCTTTCTGCTATCCTCATACTGGGCCAACCGGCTGAAATCTACCTGAACGGCATCGGCTTTCATTTTCACCTGATTGGCGTCTGCGCTGCCTATGTTGGTTCTGCATTGCTGTTTGTGCCGCTGTTCTACCCGCTGCGGCTGACCAGCGCTTTCGAGGTGAGCGATTGGACCATAGACTATATACATGTACTTGCAGCAATATCAACTTTCAGGAGTGAAGACTGATGGATCAGGGGGGTGACATCCTGACATTTTTTGGAGTGAAATCCTGACAGTTTAGGGGAGTGACATCCTGACAGATCAGAGTGATACCCGGACAGATCAGGAGAGTGACATCCTGACAGCTTAGGGGAGTGACATCCTGACAGCTTAGGGAAGTGACATCCTGACAGATCAGGAGAGTGACACACTGACAGATCAGGAGAGTGACATCCTGACGGATCAGGGGAGTGACACCCTGACAGATCAGGAGAGTGACATCCTGGCAGATCAGGAGAGTGACATCCTGACAGATCAGGAGAGTGACATACTGACAGATCAGGAGAGTGACATACTGACAGATCAGGAGAGGGACATACTGACAGATCAGGGGATTGATATCCTAATAAATCAGGGGAGTGACATCCTGACAGATCAGGAGAGTGAGATCCTGACAAATCAGGAGAGTGACATCCTGAGAGTTTTGGCGAGTGACATCCTGAGAGTTTAGGGGATTAACATCCTGACAGCTTAGGGGAGTGACATCCTGACAGCTTAGGGGAGTGACATCCTGACAGCTTAGGGGAGTGACAGCCAGACAGATCAGGAGAGTGACATCCTGACAGCTTAGGGGAGTGACTTCCTGACAGCTTAGGGGAGTGACTTCCTGACAGCTTAGGGGAGTGACATACTGACAGGAAGAAATTTTTTACCGAGGTTTGAAATTGCTGCCAGAATTATTTAAGGCACTAAAGAAGTTCGAGGGTTCCATTTTCGACTCCTAAAACTAGAAATTTCTGTCTTTTAGCAAGACACTGAACTCTGCATTGCTTCAATTCACCCAGCTGTTAAAATGGGAACCACCATTAGCTTGGGTAATTGCGGTTTAAGTGTGGCATCTCCCCCAGTCCATGGACTGAACAGCCGTACGCAGCCTACTTATGCGCAGCGCAATAGCCGCGGCTGTGCTGTCGGCTGCACATCGAACCCAATTATCGCTATCAAATAATGCACAAGATAATGAATAGAACAAGTCATTAAGTCTACTATTTCTGCGATTTTACTAAATTATTAACATTTTATCGTTCCAGTATCTGGAGAAACGGTTCAAATCAAAAGCGGCTCGTTCTGTCGGCACTGTCTTAAGTCTGATAATTATGGTAAGCACTTTTTTGTGTATTAAAGTACTTGTAAATTGCATATTTTTCATGCGTCAGAATGAAAGCGGGAATAGACTTTACTGTGTTTTAGACCATGTACGCTGGAATGGCAACATTTGCACCTTGTACGGCTACTGAGAAAGGTAAATCATTGTTCTGCTGGCATGTGAATACAATTAGTATATCGGCCATCTGACTGGATGGCTGGGGAGGTGGGGTGGGTGCTGCAGTCAGTAAAATGGTTATTATTGGAGGTGGGGTGGGTGCTGCAATCAGTGGCGTGGTTTTAGCCGGAGGTGGGGTGGGCTCTGCAGTCAGTGAGGTGGTTTTAATCGGAGGTGGGGTGGGCGCTGCAGTCAGTGAGATGGTTATTATTGGAGGTGGGGTGGGTGCCGCAGTCAGTGAGGTGGTTTTAATCGGAGGTGGGGTGGGCGCTGCAGTCAGTGAGATGGTTATTATTGGAGGTGGGGTGGGTGCCGCAGTCAGTGAGGTGGTTATTATTGGAGGTGGGGTGGGCGCTGCAGTCAGTGAGATGGTTATTATTGGAGGTGGGGTGGGCGCTGCAGTCAGTGAGATGGTTATTATTGGAGGTGGGGTGGGTGCTGCAGTCAGTGAGATGGTTATTATTGGAGGTGGGGTGGGCGCTGCAGTCAGTGAGGTGGTTATTATTGGAGGTGGGTGGGTGCTGCAAGAAAATTCCAAGACGCGGCTACAACAGTTTTGTTTAATTTCTATTTGCAAACCTATCGCAGTCACAAACAACGCTGTCCGTCGTGAGTACGTCATCGCTGCCTGCGGCCTAATTGGCACATTTTATACAATGCTAGGCGGCATGAAGGCTGTGGTCTGGGTCGATGCTATCCAAGCTGGCATCATGCTGACAGGCGTTCTGTCAGTGGCCATCAAGGTAGGACTTTTTTGTCCTGAGAGGATTCTTCAAGAAACTGTTCCAGCTCACAAAATGACTCAAAACAGGCGGTCGTTGACTCGGGCGGTGTCGGCGCAATGTGGCAGTTGAACACAGACTATGGTCGCATGCAGATTCCATCATTGACTCTGGATCCGCGAGAGAGGCATTCAATGTGGGGTATGACGGTCGGCACTGCCGTGTACTGGCTGTCCTCTGTTGGAGTTAGTCAAGCCGCTGTGCAGCGAATCAGCGCCCTGCCAAATCTTAAAGCAGCAAGAATGTGAGGCCAAGAGAAGTTGATTTCCAATAAAATTTAGGCTTTTAGGTGTTCGTTTCAGTTGGTTTTAGGTGTTCGTTTCAGTTGGTTTTAGGTGTTCGTTTTAGTTGCATTTAGGTTTTCGTTTTAGTTGCTTTTAGGTGTTCGTTTTATTAGCTTTTAGGTGTTCGTTTTAGTTGCTTTTAGGTGTTCGTTTTAGTTGCTTTTAGGTGTTCGTTTTAGTTGCTTTTAGGTGTTCGTTTTATTTGCTTTTAGGTGTTCGTTTTAGTTGCTTTTAGGTGTTCGTTTTAGTTGCTTTTAGGTGTTCGTTTTAGTTGCTTTTAGGTGTTCGTTTTATTTGGTTTTAGGTGTTCGTTTCTTTTGGTTTTAGGTGTTCGTTTTATTTGGTTTTAGGTGTTCGTTTCTTTTGGTTTTAGGTGTTCGTTTTAGTTGCTTTTAGGTGTTCGTTTTATTAGCTTTTAGGTGTTCGTATTAGTTGCTTTTAGGTGTTCGTTTTATTTGCTTTTAGGTAGTCATTTCAGTTGGTTTTAGGTGTTCGTTTTATTTGCTTTTAGGTGTTCGTTTTAGTTGCTTTTAGGTGTTCGCTTTATTTGCTTTTAGGTGTTCGTTTTATTTGCTTTTAGGTGTTCGTTTTATTTGCTTTTAGGTGTTCGTTTTAGTTGGTTTTAGTTGTTCGTTTTAGTTGGTTTTAGTTGTTCGTTTCAGTTGGTTTTAGGTGTTCGTTTTAGTTGGTTTTAGGTGTTCGTTTTAGTTGGTTTTAGTTGTTCGTTTTAGTTGGTTTTAGTTGTTCGTTTCAGTTGGTTTTAGGTGTTCGTTTTAGTTGGTTTTAGTTGTTCGTTTCAGTTGGTTTTAAGTGTTCGTTTTAGTTGGTTTTAGTTGTTCGTTTCAGTTGGTTTTAGTTGTTCGTTTCAGTTGGTTTTAGGTGTTCGTTTTAGTTGGTTTTAGTTGTTCGTTTCAGTTGGTTTTAGGTGTTCGTTTTAGTTGGTTTTAGTTGTTCGTTTCAGTTGGTTTTAGGTGTTCGTTTTAGTTGGTTTTAGGTGTTCGTTTTAGTTGGTTTTAGTTGTTCGTTTCAGTTGGTTTTAGGTGTTCGTTTTAGTTGGTTTTAGTTGTTCGTTTCAGTTGGTTTTAGGTGTTCGTTTTAGTTGGTTTTAGTTGTTCGTTTCAGTTGGTTTTAGGAGGTCGTTTCTTTTAATTGGTCGTTTTACTTGCTTATACGTGTTAGTATTAGTTGCAGATGAGCCTATTAAATAATTTCAATGTTTAATAACCGCTCCAGGAGTTTGTTCCTTGGCCTGGCGGGCCATTGTGTGATGGTCAGCGCATGCAGTCTGGTTGGCATGGCATTATTTAGCCGCTACGCTTCCGTGGCCTGTGACATTCACGCGGTCGGCTGGGCTGACACAAACCAGATTGTCACCTACTATGTGATGGAGCGAATGAATGCACCCGGATTTCCTGGACTGTTCACTTCAGCTCTGCTGGCCGCTGCGTTGTCGAGTGTCTCCTCTGCGCTCAGCTCCGCGTCAACCATCGCCTGGACAGACCTGCTGCGACCCTACGCCTGCAAGAATGTAGATCCCCTGCTTGTGATTCCAGATAGACTAGATCCTCAGTGATCAGCGAGTGCTTTCCTGACAGTTTATGGGAGTGACATCCTGACAGTTTATGGAGTGACATCCTGAGAGTTTATGGGAGTGACATCCTGACAGCTTATGGAGTGACATTCTGAGAGTTTATGGGAGTAACATCCTGAGATGTCAGGGAAGTGACATCCTTACAGTTTATGGGAGTGACATCCTGACAGTTTATGGGAGTGACATCCTGACAGATCAGGAGAGTGAAATCCTGACAGATCAGGATAGTGACATCCTGACAGTTTATGGAGTGACATCCTGAGAGTTTATGGGAGTGACATCCTGACAGATCAGGAGAGTGACATCCTGACAGATCAGGAGAGTGACATTCTGACAGATCAGGAGAGTGACATCCTGACAGATCAGGAGAGGTTACAACAATCTTACCTACGACAAAAACTTGCAGCTAACTGAAGGCCAGGCCACAATAGCGGCGAAAGCTCTGGTGGCAGTGTTCGGTTTGATCGGCACCGGCATCGCTTATCTAGTTGCTCAGCTGGGTGGCACCATAATTCAAGCCGTGTCAACATTTCTCGGGGCAGCTGCGGGCCCCAGTTTGGGTCTTATTCTCCTGGCTTGCTTGTTTCCTAGGGCCAACTGGTTTGGGGCCGCTGTCAGTCCGATCGTTGGCGTCGCTGTCGGTGTCTGGATCGGCGCCGGGTCGTACGTCAGCAATAGGCAGCTGGTAAAACTACCCGGCAATATAACCGGCTGTCAACTGTTTGACAATGTCAGCGCTGCTAGTTTCAATGGAAGCGACATCTGGTTGGATTCGACAGTCGTTAACTACAATGCGGCGATTGAAGGGACATCAACTCCAAACACAGCTGCAGGAGCGCCACTGACACAGCCGATTGGGTAAAGTCAGCATCACACAGCAATCACTTTGGCTGGTCTGTCCATTCTATATGTGTGTCTGTCCATCCTATCTGGGTGTCTGTCCATTCTATCTGGGTGTCTGTCTATTCTATCTGGGTGTCTGTCCATCCTATCTGGGTGTCTGTCCATTCTATCTGTGTGTCTGTCTATTCTATCTGGGTGTCTGTCTATTCTATCTGGGTGTCTGTCCATCCTATCTGGGTGTCTGTCCATTCTATCTGTGTGTCTGTCTATTCTATCTGGGTGTCTGTCTATTCTATCTGGGTGTCTGTCTATTCTATCTGGGTGTCTGTCCATTCTATCTGGGTGTCTGTCTATTCTGTCTGGGTGTCTGTCTATTCTATCTGGGTGTCTGTCCATTCTATCTGTGTGTCTGTCTATTCTATCTGGGTGTCTGTCTATTCTATCTGGGTGTCTGTCTATTCTATCTGGGTGTCTGTCGATTCTATCTGGGTGTCTGTCTATTCTGTCTGGGTGTCTGTCCATTCTGTCTGGGTGTCTGTCTATTCTATCTGGGTGTCTGTCTATTCTATCTGGGTGTCTGTCGATTCTATCTGGGTGTCTGTCGATTCTATCTGGGTGTCTGTCTATTCTGTCTGGGTGTCTGTCGATTCTATCTGGGTGTCTGTCTATTCTGTCTGGGTGTCTGTCCATTCTGTCTGGGTGTCTGTCTATTCTATCTGGGTGTCTGTCGATTCTATCTGGGTGTCTGTCTATTCTATCTGGGTGTCTGTCTATTCTGTCTGGGTGTCTGTCTATTCTATCTGGGTGTCTGTCTATTCTATCTGGGTGTCTGTCGATTCTATCTGGGTGTCTGTCTATTCTGTCTGGGTGTCTGTCCATTCTGTCTGGGTGTCTGTCTATCCATTCTGTCTGGGTGTCTGTCCATTCTATATATGGATTTTGCGTATAGAAGAATGTAGAATTTTCTCGTTTTAACTGAGCCTACTAGCATTAGAAGTTAAAGTTTTTTGCTATAACTTTTTCGTTAAACAACGTGCGGGAAAATTTATTGACATTTGTGCATTCTCGATTAAACTCGCGTGACTTACATTGAACTGCTCAGATTCCTGGCTGAGTACATCTACTCTATAAGTTACGTTTGGATACCACTGATTGGCGTCTTTGTCACCATTCAAGTTGGACTACTGTGCAGTTGGCTAGGTAAGTCTTTACTGAACTATAAATATCATGTGCTTTTTTAAAATGTACCTAGAAAATTATCCAATTTCACAGCCGAGAGGGGAAGCCATTTTGGATATGTAAAACGGACACCGGTGACTGAGAATCTCCTACTGCCAGGTGTAGGAAAGTTCTGGAGACTGCTCAACTGCACGACAGACATCTTGCCAGCTAAACACTGCGATGTGAGTGTCTGTCTGTCTGTTGTGGGTGTCTGCCTGTCTGTTGTGGGTGTCTGCCTGTCTGTTGTGGGTGTCTGCCTGTCTGTTGTGGGTGTCTGCCTGTCTGATGTGGGTGTCTGCCTGTCTGTTGTGGGTGTCTGCCTGTCTGATGTGGGTGTCTGCCTGTCTGTTGTGAGTGTCTGCCTGTCTGTTGTGGGTGTCTTCCTGTCTGTTGTGGGTGTCTGTCTGTCTGTTGTGGGTGTCTGCCTGTCTGTTGTAAGTGACTGCCTGTCTGTTGTGAGTGTCTGCCTGTCTGTTGTTTTTTCGCAGTATCTGTCTGATAAAAAGCCGAATAAAATCATGTTTCTTTTTTAGACATTCGACCAAATCAGCATTTCCCTGGAAGCAGCCATGGGAAAGAAGGAAATTTTAAACATTCAGTTGTAAAGTCGATTTATAAAAATCGCTGAATTACGATTTGAAATAACTTAAAATAGAACTAAATGGCATGTACTCGTAATTCGCACATGACCATCACTATATTCACAATATTTCACTACTTACGAATGTAATCCGAGCACTGCCTCAAAAGCGGTCAGTGAAAATTTATTTAAAATATCAATTTATTTACCAGCTACTTCAATAATCCGAGATCAACAAATGAAACTACAAAACTGGGAGTCGGTAAAAAGCTAAGGAATTGAATTTTTTATTGAGTTTTTAACCAGGGGAGAGATGAGACACAGGAGAGATAAGACACGAGAGAGATGAGACACGGGAGAGATGAGACACGAGAGAGATGAGACACGGGAGAGATGAGACACGAGAGAGATAAGACACGGCAGAGATGAGACACGAGAGAGATGAGACACGGGAGAGATGAGACACGAGAGAGATGAGACACGGGAGAGATGAGACACGGGAGCGATGAGACACGAGAGAGATGAGACACGGGAGAGATGAGACACGAGAGAGATAAGACACGGGTGAGATGAGACACGAGAGAGATGAGACACGGGAGAGATGAGACACGAGAGAGATAAGACACGGGTGAGATGAGACACGAGAGAGATGAGACACGGGAGAGATGAGACACGGGAGAGATAAGACACGGGTGAGATGAGACACGAGAGAGATGAGACACGGGTGAGATGAGACACGAGAGAGATGAGACACGGGAGAGATGAGACACGAGAGAGATGAGACACGGGAGAGATGAGACACGAGAGAGATAAGACACGGGTGAGATGAGACACGAGAGAGATGAGACACGGGAGAGATGAGACACGAGAGAGATAAGACACGGGTGAGATGAGACACGAGAGAGATGAGACACGAGAGAGATGAGACACGGGAGAGATGAGACACGGGAGAGATGAGACACGAGAGAGATAAGACACGGGTGAGATGAGACACGAGAGAGATTAGACACGGGAGAGATGAGACACGGGAGAGATAAGACACGGGTGAGATGAGACACGAGAGAGATGAGACACGGGAGAGATGAGACACGAGAGAGATGAGACACGGGAGAGATGAGACACGAGAGAGATGAGACACGGGAGATATGAGACACGAGAGAGATGAGACACGGGAGAGATGAGACACGAGAGAGATGAGACACGAGAGTGATGAGACACGAGAGAGATGAGACACGAGAGAGATGAGACACGGGAGAGATGAGACACGAGAGAGATAAGACACGGGTGAGATGAGACACGAGAGAGATGAGACACGAGAGAGATGAGACACGGGAGAGATGAGACACGAGAGAGATGAGACACGGGAGAGATGAGACACGAGAGAGATGAAACACGGGAGATATGAGACACGAGAGAGATGAGACACGGGAGAGATGAGACACGAGAGAGATGAGACACGAGAGAGATGAGACACGGGAGAGATGAGACACGAGAGAGATAAGACACGGGTGAGATGAGACACGAGAGAGATTAGACACGGGAGAGATGAGACACGGGAGAGATAAGACACGGGTGAGATGAGACACGAGAGAGATGAGACACGAGAGAGATGAGACACGGGAGAGATGAGACACGAGAGAGATGAGACACGGGAGAGATGAGACACGAGAGAGATAAGACACGGGTGAGATGAGACACGAGAGAGATTAGACACGGGAGAGATGAGACACGGGAGAGATAAGACACGGGTGAGATGAGACACGAGAGAGATGAGACACGGGAGAGATGAGACACGAGAGAGATGAGACACGGGAGAGATGAGACACGAGAGAGATGAGACACGGGAGATATGAGACACGAGAGAGATGAGACACGGGAGAGATGAGACACGAGAGAGATGAGACACGAGAGTGATGAGACACGAGAGAGATGAGACACGAGAGAGATGAGACACGGGAGAGATGAGACACGAGAGAGATAAGACACGGGTGAGATGAGACACGAGAGAGATGAGACACGAGAGAGATGAGACACGGGAGAGATGAGACACGAGAGAGATGAGACACGGGAGAGATGAGACACGAGAGAGATGAAACACGGGAGATATGAGACACGAGAGAGATGAGACACGGGAGAGATGAGACACGAGAGAGATGAGACACGAGAGAGATGAGACACGGGAGAGATGAGACACGGGAGAGATGAGACACGGGAGAGATGAGACACGAGAGAGATGAGACACGAGAGAGATGAGACACGGGAGAGATGAGACACGGGAGAGATGAGACACAGGAGAGATGAGACTATAATTGCCTATCCATAATGGCCTATTTCCACCTATTGTAGCCCTTGAAGGTCCAGCAAATCCATCTAGATAAAGGTAGGTGACCACCGAAGACTAAGATGATGCAGGCACATTCGGGTGACATGCTGATAAATTTTGAAGGCCTGGCAAGGCCGCACTGAGGCCCAGTGCTAATTTGTGTATAGGGGTGTATGAAATACTCAAGCGCTGATGGCAAAAATCTGACCTTCGGCTAGAAGCATTGAATATCTCGACGGTCTGAAGAGCCGGCGACTTGATTTTTGTTTCTGAAGATGCGCAAAATAAATTTGGCCCTTGATTTTCGTACGCTTGCGTTGTTCCGCTCGATTGCAGCACAATAAATTGTCAGGGGGAATTCCCCCCTTGGTAGTTCTATTGTTAATAAATAAAGTTAGTTTTTAGACCCATCTGGTAAATGTCAGATAATTTCAAACTTGACCCAGTCAGGGCTCGTCTCGATCTCCTCTTCCACCTGAGCGTCAGTGAACAGCAGCAGACGGCAGGTGCTCAGCCTGCTGTTGTACAGCGCGTGTCTGCAGCTGCCCTGCACCATCGCAGCGTAGAGACACTGACGCTCGCTTCTGACTAGCAACAGATCGGTGGAGCAGTAGTCAGAGCCTGAGCGCACTCGCTTGAAGTCGTTGGCAAACCAGGACACGGCAGCAGCTGGGAGCTGCACTTTGCCAGCGAACTCGCACACGAAGCCGTAGAGAAGAGTGCATTGAGCGTCTCGTAGAAAGCCTCCTGAGTCCACGCGCAGACAGTTCTCTCTAGAAGAACCAGACGGTTCTGAGCCAGCAAACAGAGAGGCATCAGTTGGAAAGACGCCATTGCCGTTGATCCTCTGCCAGCCGGTCCTGCTCATTTTCCTCTCGTCGGCCAAGTCGGTGAGTCCCACCCACAGGTTGCAGCTGCAGCGGGCACCAGCGACACTGCGGTTTCGAAGCAGCCTGACGGAGTCGATGGAGTTGACCAGCTCTCCGCCCATCGATGCGCACTGCCGATTGGCTGAGCACCAGTTGAAACTCTGCGACGCGTTCACGAAGACGCAAAGACCAGCCTGGCTGCTGAATGGAGCCGGACAAATGGCCCGCGACTGCAGCGGCAGCTGACTGCACAGCAGAAACAGCAGCAGCAGCTGCTTCTTTAGCTTTGCGAAATGCATCGAGAAATTTGTTTGAGTCAAGAATTCAATGCTTGGTGTTTTAATTAATATGAAAATTTTAATTGCTGTCGCTGTTGCTTGTTGTTGTCAAGTGTGCTGCACGCTTAGAAACCATTTTAACAAGACACTTGTTTTAACAACGCGATATCAGAATTAATTTTTTAGCTTTCAAAACGTTTTTTGTACTTTTATCCTCAAAGTCAATACGTTGGCTTATATCTAATTTTTTTCTTAGTAAACTGTAAAATAAGAATATTACACATGCTTTATGAGGAGAGAATGAATAAACCTGTTAAATACAATAGCCAACTGTTAGACAGACTCTCCAACTGTTAGACAGACTCTCCAACTGTTAGACAGACTCTCCAACTGTTAGACAGGCTCTCCAACTGTTAGACAGAACATTCAAATTAGAAAAAATCTTTATACGAGCTCGTAAAATGGTTTAGAATGAAGAATCCAATCTATCAATGGTCAAGTATGCTTTGCACATCAGTAGCCTTTCCTGTTGGCGATGTAGTCGGCAAGATTCTTATTTGACTTCAGCACGTGCTGTCGATGAGAAACTAGCTCCGGGTAAGTCGACAGCAGCTTTTGTGCTTCGGGTCCGATGCAGTCGACAAAGTCTAGCAGATTAATGATGGCTAGGTCAGCTAGTGTTAGCGAATTTCCGACAGCATACTGGCCAGGTTTAGTAGCTGACTCTCGCATTAGTTTAGCCAGGTGGCTGAGGTGGAGCGAACCTTTGGTTTCTAGAAATTCTCGCATTGCGTCCGGCCGCTTGTCTTCTGGTCCGTACAGTACCGGGGCAACCGCGTCTTCGGCCATGTCGGTGAGCTGAGGGTATTGAGGTGGATGTGGCAACCATGAAACTAGTGTGTCACCTGTCAGATAGGTGTGTTACCTGTCAGATAGGTGTGTCACCTGTCAGATAGGTGTGTTACCTGCTATACAGGTGTGTAATCTGTTAGATAGGTTTGTCACCTGTTAGATAGGTGTGTCACCTGTCAGATAGGTGTGTTACCTGTCAGATAGGTGTGTCACCTGTTAAATAGGTGTGTTACCTGTCAGATAGGTGTGTCACCTGTCAGATAGCTGTGTCACCTGTCAGATAGGTGTGTTACCTGTCAGATAGGTGTGTCACCTGTCAGATAGGTGTGTCACCTGTCAGATAGGTATGTTACCTATCAGATAGGTGTGTTACCTGTCAGATAGGTCTGTTACCTGTTAGACAGGCGTGTCACTTCTTTGATAGATGTGTCACCTGTCAGATAAGTGTATCACCTGTCAGATAGGTGTGTCACCTGTCAGATAGGTGTGTTACCTGTTAGACAGGTGTGTAATCTGTCAGATAGGTGTGTCACCTGTTAGACAGGTGTGCCACCTGTTAGACAGGTGTGCCACCTGTTAGATAGGTGTGTCACCTGTCAGATAGTTGTGTTACCTGTCAGATAGGTATGTCACCTGTCAGATAGGTGTGTCACCTGTCAGATAGGTGTGTTACCTGTTAGATTGGTGTGTCGCCTGTTGGATGGATGTTTCTCAGTTGCATGACAAGGGAAATGATAAGAATATTCTACTAGGGCAAAAAGCCAGAAAGAAAGGGGTTAGACAGAAATTAGACCGCATAAATTTTGAGCTTTAAATTCCATTTTCACTCTTACCTTAGAAAACTTAAAACAGATATAAAATATGATTGCTTTAACACGCATGTCTAACACCTAACACTTCCATCTAACACTCAAACAATCGCGTCTAACCTTCAAACACTCCTGTCTAACACCTAAAACTCCTGTCAAACACCTAAAACTCCTGTTTCGCACCTAAAACTCCTGTCTAACACCTAAAACTTCTGTCTAACACCTAAAAATCCTGTTTCGCACCTAAAACTCCTGTCTAACACCTAAAACTCGTGTCTAACACCTAAAACTCCTGTCTAACACCTAAAACTCCTGTCTAACACCTAAAAATTCTGTCTAACACCTAAAACTTCTGTCTAACACCTAAAACTCCTGTCTAACAGGTAAACATTTGTCAAACACCTAAAAATCCTGTGTAACACCTGCATAAGAGAGTAAAAGCATTATAAAAAATGAAAAGAGTGACTAGCACACTTGGTACAAGAGCCTGTCGACATAGTAGCACTCCAAAGGGTCGCTGGTGCTCATCAGTTTGAATCGTTTAGCCAGTAGAGCAGCAATGGGATTACTCTGTACCAGAGTCTTCCCCGTGACTGGATCCTCCAGATAAGGCGCCACTCCAGTTGGCGATAGAGCCTTATATTTGGCCAGCCATTCGTCGCGAGTGAATCGAACGTCTTGAAATTGGACACCGGCAGCGGCGAACACCAAACGGATCACTTCCGCGCGTCCGCGCATGTCGAAATAGTACAATTTGTAGCTCATTTTAGAAGCTGCAACTCGGTAGACCCAGTTTAGGCAAATAATTTAACCCAGTGCAATTTCGGTGCGCGCTAGTGGGGTGGCGCCGCTCTCAGCAACCCGCTCACCCCTCCACCTACTATAGAGCTGTGAGAATGGCGGCACACATGGCACACAGAATTAGAGAGAGGTGAGCTTGAGTATGACCGCGTGTGTGCTTCACGCGAGCAGTTTATTTTAGCTTAAACTTTCTTTATATTCAAGGCAAAAGTGGACACTGCGCTGAGCACTTAACATTTTTCTAACATCGTCCATAGCAGTTCTTGTTTTTGCTATGTAGGATAGAAATTTTATTTACAAAATCTTTAAAATATCTTTAAAAGAATTTCTTTTCTTTTTTTGCTATAACCTACAGAAACAACTCAATTGAAGTAAGTTCAGCTGTAGCCTCAGTGTGGTTAGGGCGACGGACTCTCGACTTGAAGGTCGGAGGTTCGATTCTAGATTCCGCAGGAACATTTAGTGCGCATCAAGCAAGACACTTAACTCTGCATTGCTTCAGTTCACCCAGCTGTTAAAATGGGTACCAGCGTCCCCCCAGTCCATGGACTGAACAGCCGTACGCAGCATTCTTGGTTTAATCAAGTTTAATCAATTAATTGACAAAAGTTGCTATTAAAATTTTATATAACCTAAAAGTGTATTTTTTAAAATAAGAATTATTGAAACTTGAAAATAACATTTGAAAATGTAATGAAACAAAGCTCAAATTGTCAACACTCTACTCATAGTAGCCAGTTAGAGAGTAGGTATGTTAGCGCGGTGTCTAGAAAGGCAGCTTTCCCTGCTTGCGGTTAGCCAGATAGTCGGCCAGGTTCTTGTTGGACTCCAGGACGTGCTTCTTGTGGGCGGCGAACTCCGGATGGCTGCCGGCGATCTCCTGGGCCTCGGGACCGATGAATTCCATGAAATCGACGATGTTGATGAGGGCCAGATCGGCCAGTGTGAGGTTCTTGCCGTTGACAAACTTGGAGTCAGTCTCCTGCAGGTACTTGGCCATTGTGGCGAACTGGTACGGCGCCTTGGTGGCCAAGAAGTCCTTCTTGAGAGCCGGGCGCAATTCCTCCGGATCGAACATTACGGCCACGGTGATGTCCTCCAGGTCCTTGATCTAATGATTTTGTTGGCGGAGAAGGATTTAATGTTAGACTATGTACACTCGCTTTTTTTAAACTGGAAGAGAAATGAGTGCATCACGTGCAACAGTAATGTACACTACTTCTCTATGGTAGAGTTTCTGTACGTCGGGCGCGGAAGATCTATTTTTAGAACATCGATGACTCCCTCGAGCAAGATGTACATTAGTAATGTACATCTCTCGCAGCGATTGCGTCATAAAGCGGGTCATTAGCTTGATAATAAAAAAATAATAAATGAAGGAAGGCGGCGGGCAGTGGCACATCATTTGGTGACAGCAGACCCGCAGCCAGCGAGGAGACAATTCTGCCCTATTTCGCTGACTCCTGAGCACACACGCACACAGATACTGAACGCAGGCATACGCTCACACAGGTGTGTACATCTGCCCTGACTTTCTCATCGCCAGGCGGTGTAAACTTTCACTGTGCCTTGGAGGTTGGCCCTCAAGGGCGTCGGCTGCGTCCCAAATGAAAGTGGCCTCGCCGCGGAATCGAACTCAGGGACCTTGCTCACGGATCCCGGTCATTAACACGGTCGAAACTGAAAACACAAGCTTTACCTGGTGCAGCATTCGTTCAGCCTTGTAGAACTCGAAAGCGTCGCTGCTATCCAACTTGTACCTGGCGGCTAACAGCTTGGCGATGGCATTGCTCTGCACCAGCGTCTTGCCAGTGACTGCATCCTCCAGAAATGGCGCCAGGCCGGTTGGCGCCAAGGCCTTGTACTTGCTGGCCCATTCGTCCATGTCGAAGCGGATGTCTTGAAATTCGACGCCCGCGGCGGCAAACACCAGCCGGATGATCTCGCCGCGACCGCGACCGTCAAAATAGTACAATTTGTAGCTCATAGCTTATAGTACAGGCTTTGCTTTCTTACTTCGGTGCTAATCTATTCGGAGGTGAAGCAGAAAGCTTTGTCAAACCATTTCTCTGTATTTATAGCATATTTTCTGTACACCATTTAGTATCAACCTTGTCTCACAGTGTGGGGTGTGTCCAGGCATGAATGCGCTTATCATACTCGTAGATTTTGTTTTGTGACAACAGTTCAGCAACCGCGGCAAATGCATGAGTACCGTACCAGTGGACGCATTTAAGACTCCAGTTTAATCTGGTTTTTCTCTGAGATAAAAGTGAATGCGAAGGAGTTATAGAAAACAGCATAGAAGAAAACTTAGATAAGACACCAATTTCTGTTTGGTGACACAAGTGAATCAAACTATATGAACCCTCAAAGCAGATAGACAGTGACAAGCACAATAGTTACAGAGGCTATCCAGATGATTAGAAATTGGCTTGAAGCAATTGTAAATTTTTTATTTTCGGCAAGCGGTGCCGAAAAACGGATAATCATTTTTTCTAAGGATTGTCGAACAATTTAAAGTATGGCAAACTTTTCTTTCGAAGTTTAGATATTTTTGCAAGGCCGTTTTCATTTCCAAGTTTTTGTTTCAGAGCATATGCAGTGAGATTAGACACTGAGATTAGACACTGAGATTACAGTGAGATTAGACATTGAGATTAGTCACTGAGATTAGACACTGAGATTAGACACAGAGATTACAGTGAGATTAAACACTGAGATTAGACACTGAGATTAGTCAGTGAGATTAGACAATGAGATTAGTCAGTGAGATTAGACACTGAGATTAGTCAGTGAGATTAGACAATGAGATTAGTCAGTGAGATTAGACAATGAGATTAGACACTGAGATTAGACACAGAGATTACAGTGAGCTTAAACACTGAGATTAGACAATGAGATTAGACATTGAGATTAGTCACTGAGATTAGACACTGAGATTAGACACAGAGATTACAGTGAGATTAAACACTGAGATTAGACACTGAGATTAGTCAGTGAGATTAGACAATGAGATTAGTCAGTGAGATTAGACACTGAGATTAGTCAGTGAGATTAGACAATGAGATTAGTCAGTGAGATTAGACAATGAGATTAGACACTGAGATTAGACACAGAGATTACAGTGAGCTTAAACACTGAGATTAGACAATGAGATTAGACATTGAGATTAGTCACTGAGATTAGACAATGAGATTACACACACAGATTACAGTGAGCTTAAACACTGAGATTAGACAATTAGATTAGACATTGAGATTAGTCACTGAGATTAGACACTGAGATTAGACACTGAGATTACAGTGAGATTAAACAGTGAGATTAGACACTGAGATTAGACACTGAGATTAGACAGTGAGATTAGACAGTGAGATTAGACATTGAGATTAGACAATGAGATTAGTCACTGAGATTAGACACTGAGATTAGTCAGTGAGATTAGACAATGAGATTAGTCAGTGAGATTAGACACTAAGATTAGTCAGTGAGATTAGACAATGAGATTAGTCAGTGAGATTAGACAATGAGATTAGACACTGAGATTAGACACAGAGATTACAGTGAGCTTAAACACTGAGATTAGACAATGAGATTAGACATTGAGATTAGTCACTGAGATTAGACACTGAGATTAGACACAGAGATTACAGTGAGATTAAACACTGAGATTAGACACTGAGATTAGTCAGTGAGATTAGACAATGAGATTAGACACTGAGATTAGACACAGAGATTACAGTGAGCTTAAACACTGAGATTAGACAATGAGATTAGACATTGAGATTAGTCACTGAGATTAGACACTGAGATTAGACACAGAGATTACAGTGAGCTTAAACACTGAGATTAGACAATGAGATTAGACATTGAGATTAGTCACTGAGATTAGACACTGAGATTAGACACAGAGATTAAACACTGAGATTAGACACTGAGATTAGACACTGAGATTAGACAGTGAGATTAGACAGTGAGATTAGACAATGAGATTAGTCAGTGAGATTAGACACTGAGATTTGACAATGAGATTAGTCACTGAGATTAGTCAGTGAGATTAGTCAGTGAGATTAGTCGGTGAGATTAGACACTGAGATTAGTCAGTGAGATTAGACAATGAGATTAGTCAGTGAGATTAGACAATGAGATTAGTCAGTGAGATTAGACAATGAGATTAGTCACTGAGATTAGACACTGAGATTAGACACTGAGATTACAGTGAGCTTAAACACTGAGATTAGACAATGAGATTAGACACTGAGATTAGTCAGTGAGATTAGTCGGTGAGATTAGACACTGAGATTAGTCAGTGAGATTAGACAATGAGATTAGTCAGTGAGATTAGACAATGAGATTAGTCAGTGAGATTAGACAATGAGATTAGTCACTGAGATTAGACACTGAGATTAGTCAGTGAGATTAGACAATGAGATTAGTCACTGAGATTAGTCACTGAGATTAGACACTGAGATTAGTCAGTGAGATTAGACAATGAGATTAGTCACTGAGATTAGACACTGAGATTAGATAGTGAGATTAGACAATGAGATTAGACACTGAGATTAGACACTGAGATTAGACAGTGAGATTAGACAGTGAGATTATACACTGAGATTAGACACTGACTGAGATTAGACACAGAGATTAGACACAGAGATTACAGTGAGATTAAACACTGAGATTAGACACTGAGATTAGACACTGAGATTAGACAATGAGATTAGACAGTGAGATTAGACAGTGAGATTAGACAGTGAGATTAGACACTGAGATTACAGTGAGATTAAACACTGAGATTAGACACTGAGATTAGACAGTGAGATTAGACAGTGAGATTAGACAGTGAGAATTTACGCCAATGCCAGTAGCCATGCTAAAAAACTGAAAAAACGTATAACTACGAGACTGCCCGAATAGAGTTTGTTAAAAGCAGTTAAAACAAGAAGCCAAGGACTTAAATTTCAATATATTTTTTCATTGCATCGTTTAAGCAATTTTTCATGCAAAATTGACCGATTTGAGTAAACCATATTGAGCAAAAAACACATATCATATTGGGATAATGATTGTTAAAATGGAAGCTTGAGATAAGCTAGTGATTTCCATTTTTAGATAGTAGAGTAGTGTAGGGGTTGACGACTTAAAGGTCGGAGGTTCGATTCCCGACTCAACTAGAATGATTCATGTCCTCCAGCAAGACACTAAACTCTGCATTGCTTCAGTTCAACCTGCCTTTTAACGGGTACCAGCATCAGCTGGGGTAGTTGAGGGTGGGTGTGGCGTGCCCCCAGTCCATGGACTGAACAGCCGTAAGCAGCCTTCAGGATTGCATTGGCGCCAAGGCCTAAGGATCGGACAGGTTAGTAATGATAAAGAAGCATTATAACGTCAAATAAAACATTTAGTGTAATAATTGCAGCTTAAGGTAAAAGCTCTTGTGATAGAGCAATAAGAAAACGCGATATACGCATCATGTAAGTCAGGAGACGAAAAAAACAAAATCAAGATTCAACGTAAAATATTAACAAGTCTAATGAAATAGTAGTTTAATTGTTAAATAAATATTAAAAAAGTTATAATGAAGCGAAAAATTTGAATACTAAGAAAAGAAAAATCTCAGGGGTAGATAGACTGAGAGAGATAAGAATCAGAGGGGTAGATAGATAGTGAGAGATAAGAATCTGAGGGGTAGATAGATAGTGAGAGATAAGATAAGAATCTGAGGGGTAGATAGATAGTGAGAGATAAGAATCTGAGGGGTAGATAGATAGTGAGAGATAAGTTAAGAATCTGAGGGGTAGATAGATAGTGAGAGATAAGAATCTGAGGGGTAGATAGATAGTGAGAGATAAGTTAAGAATCTGAGGGGTAGATAGATAGTGAGAGATAAGAATCTGAGGGGTAGATAGATAGTGAGAGATAAGAATCTGAGGGGTAGATAGATAGTGAGAGATAAGTTAAGAATCTGAGGGGTAGATAGATAGTGAGAGATAAGAATCTGAGGGGTAGATAGATAGTGAGAGATAAGTTAAGAATCTGAGGGGTAGATAGATAGTGAGAGATAAGAATCTGAGGGGTAGATAGATAGTGAGAGATAAGAATCTGAGGGGTAGATAGATAGTGAGAGATAAGATAAGAATCTGAGGGGTAGATAGATAGTGAGAGATAAGAATCTGAGGGGTAGATAGATAGTGAGAGATAAGAATCTGAGGGGTAGATAGATAGTGAGAGATAAGTTAAGAATCTGAGGGGTAGATAGATAGTGAGAGATAAGTTAAGAATCTGAGGGGTAGATAGATAGTGAGAGATAAGAATCTGAGGGGTAGATAGATAGTGAGAGATAAGTTAAGAATCTGAGGGGTAGATAGATAGTGAGAGATAAGAATCTGAGGGGTAGATAGATAGTGAGAGATAAGAATCTGAGGGGTAGATAGATAGTGAGAGATAAGTTAAGAATCTGAGGGGTAGATAGATAGTGAGAGATAAGAATCTGAGGGGTAGATAGATAGTGAGAGATAAGTTAAGAATCTGAGGGGTAGATAGATAGTGAGAGATAAGTTAAGAATCTGAGGGGTAGATAGATAGTGAGAGATAAGTTAAGAATCTGAGGGGTAGATAGATAGTGAGAGAAAAGAACCAAATGGGGTAGATTTGTCTGCTAGTCAGAGTTAATCAGCTAGAAATATACTCTCATAGTTGTTGCCATGGCAACGAGAATACATGTTAATAAGTAAGCTAGACATCAGATATCAATGTTGTGATTACAAGAGACTGTAAAAACTGGAAGCAAGCTTATATAAAAATGAGGCCAATTAGAAGTCAAGCAATAAAATAAGTGTACAGTTCAGACAATGATGTGGGCCGGGCCCTTGATCTCTGACAATTCTTCTACGCTGTATCTGGGCGCACGAAGGTGACAAAATTCAAGCAGGTTATTAACTAGGCCGCGGTCGAAAGGATTACGAAATTTTCCCGATGAATCTTTGAGATATGTGTAGCGCTTCTTGTTCATGCTCTCGTTGGTTGTCAGATTGATGGCCGCGTGGTACCACTGAAATTTTTTAATTTAGTTGGAATTTTACTTTTATTGCTACTTAACTAATGGTATTTCAGTAGGACGTTGAGAAAATTTTGTAAAATCTATTGAATCTATTGAATCTAGTAATTTTTTTTCATTTTTTCATAAGAGTGCTTAGGGTTTAAGTTTCGGCCAGATAATGAAGTGCTTTAAAGCTAAGTTTCTGATAAAAAATGCGTCACAAAGACTTGTAAAGTGAAGAAAAATAAAAACAGGCAATGTGAATATATAGAGACAAAAACATTTAGCGACAAAAATTGAAAACTTATTTTCTAGGAAAATTTACAATTAAGTGTGTGAACGACGATGATTAATAGGATTGTACATGTATTTAAGGAAGTTGGTTTGGGCGTGTGTACATTAGGGGGCTGGTTTGGGCGTGTGTACATTAGGGGCTGGTTTGGGCGTGTGTACATTAGGGGCTGGTTTGGGCGTGTGTACATTAGGGGCTGGTTTGGGCGTGTGTACATTAGGGGCTGGTTTGGGCGTGTGTACATTAGGGGCTGGTTTGGGCGTATGTACATTAGGGGCTGGTTTGGGCAAGTGTACATTAGGGGGCTGGTTTGGGCGTGTGTACATTAGGGGGCTGGTTTGGGCGTGTGTACATTAGGGGGCTGGTTTGGGCGTGTGTACATTAGGGGCTGGTTTGGGCGTGTGTACATTAGGGGCTGGTTTGGGCGTGTGTACATAAGGGGCTGGTTTGGGCATGTGTACATTAAGTGTTCTATCAAAAGGCATAAATTAGGCAAATGTAAAGAAAAAATCGTTGAAGAGTAAGCGATTCAAAAAACAGCAACACTTGCGGACTAGGTCTTACACCGTAGGGATTAAGAACACACAACAAAAGGCCAAAGAATGCCTGCAACACAATGCCAATCAGGTAGTGATAACGGGGCGGATAGCCTTCGGCACGCCAGACAATGTAGGTGATGATTAGCGACAGGATTCCAACAGCCATGATGAAGCTGGTAAATAACAGGAAGCTGTGCCTGAATTTGACCAGGGTAGTCGGTATCTCATTTTGTAGATAGGGGCTGCACTTTTGTGCCTTGTTTAGTAGTGACAAAAATCGACGCATTATACATACAACAGAGGAGATGAGACGACATGAGAGGAGATGAGATGACACGAGAGGAGATGAGATGACATGAAAGGAGATGAGATGACATGACAGGATATGAGATGACATGACAGGATATGAGATGACATGAGAAGAGATGACATGAAAGGAGATGAGATGACATGAGAGGAGATGAGACGACATGAGAGGAGATGAGATGACACGAGAGGAGATGAGACGACACGAGAGGAGATGAGATGACATGAAAGGAGATGAGATGACATGACAGGATATGAGATGACATGACAGGATATGAGATGACATGAGAAGAGATGACATGAAAGGAGATGAGATGACATGAGATGAGATGACATGAAAGGAGATGAGATGACATGACAGGATATGAGATGACATGAAAGGAGATGAGATGACGTGAGAAGAGATGAGATGACATGAGAGGAGATGAGATGAGAGATATGAGGATCGGAGATGAGAGGATATGTGATGAGAGAAGAGGATAATTATAATAAAAATGTAGAGTCTACACAAAGAGAAAAATATATAGGACATGTAAACTTATACATTAAAAAAACGAGACATGACATTTTAGATAAAGGAGTTTCATGTGGTGGGATTAAAAAACAGCAACAGCAAAACAACAAAGCTGTAAAACAGAATTCCAAAGAATGACACAATACGATCGAACTTGTGGAAAAATAGAACCAGTATTTTGACTTTTTATGTAGGTCGCGAGTAATTAAGTGAAATAATGTTGCTATGGATTCCACATTCAGCAATTTAACTAGCAATCTGGCTGAAGCTTAAACTGCAAGCCGAGCTGACAAAACTCGCTGTCAGATTTTTAATTAATTTGCTTTCAATTTATTTTCAGACTACATGCTATTGTGAATATCGGATTTTCGCACTTTTAATTTAACTAATTAAAAAAACTTCTAAAACAGTCCTATCTACTTCTCAACTAATCTATCTGCCTCCCATTATCTACTTCTCATCCAATCTATCTGCCTCCCATTATCTACTTCTCAACTAATCTATCTGCCTCCCATTATCTACTTCTCATCCAATCTATCTGCCTCCCATTATCTACTTCTCATCCAATCTATCTGCCTCCCATTATCTACTTCTCATCCAATCTATCTACCTCCCATTATCTACTTCTCATCCAATCTATCCGCCTCCCATTATCTACTTCTCATCCAATCTATCCGCCTCCCATTATCTACTTCTCATCCAATCTATCCGCCTCCCATTATCTACTTCTCATCCAATCTATCTGCCTCCCATTATCTACTTCTCATCCAATCTATCTGCCTCCCATTATCTACTTCTCATCCAATCTATCTGCCTCCCATTATCTACTTCTCATCCAATCTATCCGCCTCCCATTATCTACTTCTCAACTAATCTATCTGCCTCCCATTATCTACTTCTCATCCAATCTATCTGCCTCCAATTATCTACTTCTCATCCAATCTATCTACCTCCCATTATCTACTACTCATCCAATCTATCTGCCTGCCATAATCTACTTCTCATCCAATCTATCTGCCTCCCATTATCTACTTCTCAACTAATCTATCTGCCTCCCATTATCTACTTCTCATCCAATCTATCTGCCTCCCATTATCTACTTCTCAACTAATCTATCTGCCTCCCATTATCTACTTCTCATCCAATCTATCTGCCTCCCATTATCTACTTCTCAACTAATCTATCTGCCTCCCATTATCTACTTCTCATCCAATCTATCTGCCTCCCATTTTCTACTTCTCAACTAATCTATCTGCCTCCCATTATCTACTTCTCATCCAATCTATCTGCCTCCCATTATCTACTTCTCATCCAATCTATCTACCTCCCATTATCTACTTCTCATCCAATCTATCCGCCTCCCATTATCTACTTCTCATCCAATCTATCCGCCTCCCATTATCTACTTCTCATCCAATCTATCCGCCTCCCATTATCTACTTCTCATCCAATCTATCTGCCTCCCATTATCTACTTCTCATCCAATCTATCTGCCTCCCATTATCTACTTCTCATCCAATCTATCTGCCTCCCATTATCTACTTCTCATCCAATCTATCCGCCTCCCATTATCTACTTCTCAACTAATCTATCTGCCTCCCATTATCTACTTCTCATCCAATCTATCTGCCTCCAATTATCTACTTCTCATCCAATCTATCTACCTCCCATTATCTACTACTCATCCAATCTATCTGCCTCCCATAATCTACTTCTCATCCAATCTATCTGCCTCCCATTATCTACTTCTCATCCAATCTATCTGCCTCCCATTATCTACTTCTCATCCAATCTATCTGCTTCCCATTATCTACTTCTCATCCAATCTATCCGCCTCCCATTATCTACTTCTCATCCAATCTATCTGCCTCCCATTATCTACTTCTCATCCAATCTATCTGCCTCCCATTATCTACTTCTCATCAAATCTATCTGCCTCCCATTATCTACTTCTCATCCAATCTATCTGCCTCCCATTATCTACTTCTCATCCAATCTCTCCGCCTCCCATTATCTACTTCTTATCCAATCTATCTGCCTCCCATTATCTACTTCTCATCCAATCTATCTGCCTCCCATTATCTACTTCTTATCCAATCTTTCTGCCTCCCATTATCTACTTCTTATCCAATCTATCTGCCTCCCATTATCTACTTCTTATCCAATCTATCTGCCTCCCATTATCTACTTCTCATCCAATCTATCTGCCTCCCATTATCTACTTCTCATCCAATCTCTCCGCCTCCCATTATCTACTTCTTATCCAATCTATCTGCCTCCCATTATCTACTTCTCATCCAATCTATCTGCCTCCCATTATCTACTTCTTATCCAATCTTTCTGCCTCCCATTATCTACTTCTTATCCAATCTATCTGCCTCCCATTATCTACTTCTTATCCAATCTATCTGCCTCCCATTATCTACTTCTTATCCAATCTATCTGCCTCCCATTATCTACTTCTTATCCAATCTATCTGCCTCCCATTATCTACTTCTCATCCAATCTATCTGCCTCCCATTATCTACTTCTTATCCAATCTATCTGCCTCCCATTATCTACTTCTTATCCAATCTATGTTCTAAAATCCCTATGAACCAAATCATATATCTCACCACGCATGAGGACACAATCGAGCCGATAACGAGGCCCAATATTGCCACCAAAGTGCCCAGAGCAATGAGCCAGTCCATGCCGCCCTGCCACAGAGAGGCACTGGCTAGAACCAGCGTCATTCCGCCCAGTGACATTAGCGACAGGGTCAATACGCCGAAGGCAAATCTTTAAATAGTAAAGCGACGGTTGTTGACGATAGTAACAGCACATCACCCAGTGCATAACAGCACATCCCCCAGTGCATAACAGCACATCCCCCAGTGCATAACAGCACATTACCCAGTGCATAACAGTACATCAGCCAGTGCATAACAGCACATCACCCAGTGCATAACAGCACATCAGCCAGTGCATAACAGTACATCACCCAGTGCATAACAGCACATCAGCCAGTGCATAACAGCACATCAGCCAGTGCATAACAGCACATTACCCAGTGCATAACAGTACATCAGCCAGTGCATAACAGCACATCAGCCAGTGCATAACAGCACATCAGCCAGTGCATAACAGCACATCAGCCAGTGCATAACAGCACATCAGCCAGTGCATAACAGCACATTACCCAGTGCATAACAGTACATCAGCCAGTGCATAACAGCACATCAGCCAGTGCATAACAGCACATCAGCCAGTGCATAACAGCACATCAGCCAGTGCATAACAGCACATCACCCAGTGCATAACAGCACATCAGCCAGTGCATAACAGCACATCAGCCAGTGCATAACAGCACATTCCCCAGTGCATAACAGCACATCAGCCAGTACATAACAGCACATCAGCCAGTGCATAACAGTACATCAGCCAGTGCATAACAGTACATCAGCCAGTGCATAACAGTACATCAGCCAGTGCATAACAGTACATCAGCCAGTGCATAACAGTACATCAGCCAGTGCATAACAGCACATCAGCCAGTGCATAACAGCACATGAGCCAGTGCATAACAGCACATCAGCCAGTGCATAACAGCACATCCCCCAGTGCATAACAGCACATCAGCCAGTGCATAACAGCACATCAGCCAGTACATAACAGCACATGAGCCAGCGCACACACCTGTTATTGCGGCCAATGCAGTTGTAGATATAAGGACAGTGGTGATCCATTTCCATTACGCATCGATCGCACACACGGCAGTGCTTGGCTCGCACAGGTTTCACGCAGCGGCAGGTGTGACAGAGCCGCTCCAAAGGATTGCCAGTCCGGTCCAGGCCGATGTTTGCCGAGTTGCTGCCGGCCAGTTGAATTGCTCGATCGTATTCTGGCACATTTCTAGGCAGGAAGCCGGGGTCGGCTGTGTTGGCGTGGTAGAATGCGAACCACATCAGGCAGTTCAGTGATATGAACAGCCAGTGCAGCCAGGGAAACAGGTCGTAGGTTAGGGGCAAGGCCTTCATAATGTAGGTCGGATAGCCCCAGCAGATGATGCAGAACAGTAGAAACAGCATCGGCGCTTTGGTTTGACCGGGCGGGCCGAAGATCACGTGACTCCAGCGAAGCCTGGCGCCCAGCATGGAGGCTCGGGTTCGAATCTCCGATTTTAGAAAGCGCTCGACTTCTACGTGGCGACGGCCTGCTGCCAGCATTAGCGGCGTCTTGCCGTTCTTGTCCGTCACGTTGATCTCAACCTAGTGTGCGGAGTGGGTTAGGGTGGGTCAGGATGGACCAGGATGGGTCAGAGTGAGTCAGGATGGATCAGGATGGGTCAGGATAGGTCAATGTGGGTCAGGATGGGTCAGGATGGGTCAGGGTGGGTTAGGATGGGTCGGGATGGATCAAGATGGGTCAGAATGAGTCAGGTTGGGTCAGGATGGGTCAGGGTGGGTCAGAATGGGTCAGGATGGGTTAGGATGGGTCAGGATGGATCAGGATGGGTCAGGATGGGTCAGGATGGGTCGGGATGGATCAGGATGGGTCAGGGTGGGGTGGGTCAGGATGGGTTAGGATGGGTCGGGATGTATCAAGATGGGTCTGGATGGATCGATGGGTCAGGATGAGTCAGGGTGGGTCAGGATGGGTCAGGGTGGGTCAGGGTGGGTCAGGATGGTTTAGGATGGGTCAGGATGGATCAGAATGGGTCAGAATGGATCAGGATAGCAGGTCATGACTGACCTTGTCCACGCGGCACAGGTCCCTGACGGTGTTGATGTTGCCGGACAGGCAGGCCTGATGAAGCGGCGTCTGGCCGAAGCCGTCTCGCTGATGCGGATTGAAGCCAGCATAGACCAGCAGACGGACCAGATCAGGCTGGGCCTTGAAAGCAGCCCAGTGTAACGGTGTGTCGCCTTCGTTATCGTGCGAGTTGACTCTGGCAGCGCCGCGACTCAACAGGTAGCCAGCCGTGACAGTCTGTCCGTACTGGCAGGCGATGATCAACGGTGTGACGCCTTTAGAGTCGCGCACGTCGACATCTACGGAGCAGCGATTCAACAGGAATTCAACAATAGGGACATGGCCATTGACGCAAGCCCAGTGAATCGGGTACTGAGCTAGCTCGTGATTGCTAGCTCTGTGGCAGAGATTGATTGATTGGCCATTGTTAGCCTCCGCTAGGAAGGTTATTACACCCAGGTGACCGTGTAGGCAGGCCCAGTGGGCCAACGTGTGACCAGCCGTGTCTCGACTAGCTAGCTGGTCGAATGTAGCCAACTTGAGAAAGTCTAGATCGCCATCTTTGGCTGCTTCTTGTACAGTCTTTTGCAGCTCTGGTGGCGCCGGTTGCATAACATTGTTAGCTGTCAGCGGTTTGACAGCCGAAGAACATACACCGTCCGGTCCGTGACTGTGTCCGTGGCCCTGGCTCTGGCCCGGCTGAGTCGGTTCTTCCGCTGGAACAACTCCGGGCGGAGTAAAGAAGGCCTGCTGCTTCCTGTTGCGATCGCGCAGGCCCATCTCATTGGCGGCAGTTTTGTACACCTCGTAGAATGAGTCGACAATAGCGCCGGCCATGACTAGGCGGTCTCTGAAATTTTAGTTAAAAAAAAACGATTTGCTATAGAAAACTTTGCTTGCTACTTATAGTAGGTTAATTTGAAAATAAATTTAAATTTTGGATTTCGAAAAAAACGAAATAGAAATCGAAATTTGCTAATTAGACTTGAATTTTCTTGATGCATGATATTGGAAAATATAAAACTAGATTTTTGTTTCTTTAGGAAATCGAACTCGCGACCTTGCGATTGCGAGGCGAACGACTTATCCGGTAGTCTATTTTAGTATAGCCAATAGATATATTGAAATAATACCTAACCCAGTTGGGGCATGTGTACAGCAAGTGGCACAGCCGCACAATGCATCCAAAGTTTTGTACACCTATTCAGTCCATGGACATGCGGGAGAGGCGCCATCCGCAGCTGATGCCGAGTTACCTATTTTTAACACAAAGCGAACTGAAGCATTTGTGAATCAAGTGTCCTTCTTCGGTCACAAAAATAGATCACACAAAACTAAAATCATATAAAATAAAGTCGGAGATAAAATCACTTTTATTTTTCTTACTCAAAGATTTAACAAAAGCAATTGTAAAAGTATGAATGTATGAGTATATTCTCTAAAAAGACGTAATAATGGCTTTTAAAACATAATTCGTTTCTTAATAGATTGAACGAAGGAAAAAAGCTTTTATGTTAATTAAAAAATTTCAAGCAAAAAATGACTAGACAGTTAAAAGCATAACAAAGAATGTGTGTGTGTATAAAAGACAATTTAATACCAACAAAATGTTAATGAAAAAATCGAATAATTGATTGTTAAATCGCATAAAAGCAGAATGAAAAATACCAGCTTTTAAACGCAGTTTAGAGTTTATAGTAGAAAACACTTTATACACTACTTCACTTGGTTGGTAGACAACAGTAGTCACAGTAGAATTCGTTTAATTATGCACATGTCTGGATGGAACAATGAATTAAGGGCTTCAATAAAATCAGTTTAATCAGTTAAAATCAGTACGCATTTTTTAAACAGCAAATAAAAAATGGATTGCTAGTTTAGCTAGTTAGCTTGATAATTAATTAGTGTCAAACTCGAGTTTGATACAAAACGGCTGACGAAGTGCCGCCTGATGATTTTGACGGCAATAATTCTGGGCGCCCACTAGTCAGTGGTTGAGTTAGATGAGGATCTGAAAGTATTGTTAGTTGAAAGCTGGGTTGTGAAAAGTGAGGATTCTAAAAAAAGAATTTAATTTTAAATGGGATTATAAAACAAGGGTTAGTGATTAGAGAATTCTGAAATATGGATTATTGATATTCAACTTAAAATGGGGATTATTATTAAAATATATAAAAAATGAGATTCTAAAAGAGTTTAAGCGAAGTTGATAAAAACATAGTAATTAGGATTTTAAATAGAATTCAAAAAGGGTAAATAATATACGGCTATTGTTAAATAAGATATCAAAATTGTTCTATTAATAATGACGATTTAAAAAATATTATAATGTAGTATTAATATTTAGTGTTAATCAGGATAATGGATAATAGGGATAAAAGATAATGGGGATAAGGGACAATCGGGATAAGGGATAATAGAGATAAGGGATAATGGGGATAAGGGATAATGGGGATAAAAGATAACGGGATAAGGGATAATGGGGATAAAAGATAATGGGGATAAGGGATAATGGGGATAAGGGATAATGGGGATAAGGGATAATGGGGATAAGGGATAATGGGGATAAAATATAATGGGGATAAGGGATAATGGGGATAAGGGATAATGGGGATAAGGGATAATGGGGATAAGGGATAATGGGGATAAGGGATAATGGGGATAAAATATAATGGGGATAAGGGACAATGGGGATAAGGGATAATGGGGATTAGGGATAATGGGGATAAGGGACAATGGGGATAAGGGATAATGGGGATAAGGGATAATGGGGATAAGGGATAATGGGGATAAGGGATAATGGAGATAAGGGATAATGGGGATAAAAGATAATGGGATAAGGGATAATGGGGATAAAAGATAATGGGGATAAGGGATAATGGGGATAAGGGATAATGGGGATAAAATATAATGGGGATAAGGGACAATGGGGATAAGGGATAATGAGGATTAGGGATAATGGGGATAAGGGACAATGGGGATAAGGGATAATGGGGATAAGGGATAATGGGGATAAGGGATAATGGGGATAAGGGATAATGGGGATAAGGGATAATGGGGATAAGGGATAATGGGGATAAGGGATAATGGGGATAAGGGATAATGGGGATAAGGGATAATGGAGATAAGGGATAATGGGGATAAGACTAAAAGGGATTAAATATAATTTAGAGGCTAATCGATTACTAAGATACTAGATTTGGCAACATTTCCAACACTGACCATTGTTGTAAGGCAGTAACCGGGCACCATTTCTAGCCACACCGGCTGTAGTGAGCTGTTGCTGCTGTTGTTGCTGAAGTCTCTGTCGCCTTGGCCAACTATTGCCAATGACACCAGAATCAAGCGCTGATGTTAAGTTGGTTCCGCCGTTTACTGCGTTGTGGATTTAGAAAGGCAGCATTAAAACCTATAAAGTTTATACTTACTGGGGCTCATAACATCCTTGCATCTATATTTTTGTGCAAATGGTCAAACGGTCATCGATATAGAATTTTGGATCATAGGGTCATTGAGTCAGTGGGGTCATAGGGTCAATGAGTCAGTGGGGTCATAGGGTCATTGAGTCAGTGGGGTCATAGGGTCATTTAGTCAGTGGGATCATAGGGACATTTATTCAGTGGGATCATAGTGACATTTAGTCAGTGGGGATCGTAGGGACATTGAGTCAGTGGGGTCATAGGGTCATTGAGTCAGTGGGATCATAGGGATATTTATTCAGTGGGATCATAGTGACATTTAGTCAGTAGGGATCATAGTGACATTTAGTCAGTGGGGATCATAGGGACATTGAGTCAGTGGGGTCATAGGGTCATTGAGTCAGTAGGGTCATAGGGTCATTGAGTCAGTGGGGTCATAGGGTCATTGAGTCAGTGGGATCATAGGGTCATTGTTCGAGGGTCATTGAACAGAAGGTATAGAAAAAAACTCAATTTACCTTGGCCCTCGCCAACCCCTGACGCAATCTGATCACTTCGCCGACGACCTCGGCGCTGCAGGCAGCATAGGCAGGCCACGCTTGCGCCGCTGCCAGCTAACAGCAGGCCAAAGCTGATCAGCCAAACGCTTCGACCGCCTAGCAGATCATTTGAGCTATCTTCGCCGTGCGGACCAACTCTGCCAAGGTCCGAGGTTCGAATCCTGGACCAATCGCCATATGCGACGCCACCAGGTGAAACGGTTCGAACTTCGTACCAAGCGGCCGCGGTGAGTCCGTCAATCACTAGCCAGGTGAGCCGATCCTCACTTCTGGTTTCGAACCATTGACCTTGGCCAAATCTACCCTTATTTAAAAGGTTTGGCGATAGAATCGCGCGGTACTGCACGCGAAATGGCCTCTTTAAACTAGTGACATTCAGACCACCGTTTGGCAGTGTCGACACGGAGAAAGCTGAGAAATGATTGTCGGCAACGGTGCGCACGTCCAGGCAGGCTGGCGGCCCGTCGCCGGCGAGGCTCAAAGCAGCCAGGTAGACTCGATAGGCAGCTCCCGGCTGCAGGCCTGCCAGGGTAGCTCGACTCTGTGCCGGGTCGGAGATCGGCGGCAGCCGGACCGGCTCCAGTAGACGCAGGCCGCGAATCTGTTTGCGGAATAAGGTGAAGTTTGTTCGAAATATTCTACTGAAAGTAGCGTGTAAAAGAAAAAATCCGAAAATTCTAAAAGATAAAACGGCCCAATTAAGGGCCACGGAAAACAGTAGGAATATAGATTTCAGACAAAATACTAATGATTAACTACTGATAAATCAAATAATAGTTAAGATCAGCAATTAATGAGACCCTGAAATATGCTAAAGTACAATATGTTTATTAAAGTACTCTACTTTACATAAGTGTGGATTATGTTTAGTTGAAAAACGCTAGCCAAATAGTCTAGGCCAAAAAATAAAACAATCAAACTTTAGCTTCTGAAACTAATGCTATATAAACCCATTCGTTATTTTTCACATGCTTAAAGTACCTTACTAAAAGTAAAAAGCAAGATATTTTTAAGGATCATGTAACTAATCGTTATCTTGAGGGTTCCTTAAAAGGGTCGTATTATTCTGAGTTTAAATTTACTTATCCGTGACATTAACTCGTTCAAACTACTCTACCTAAAGTAGAATGAATTAAATTTTTGAACATTTTTTTAACTACGAAAAATGATAGTAATATAGAACGGTTCTTAAAAGGGCCGTTTTATGCAAATTAAAAATTTAATTTTCCGTGACATTTACCTCGCTCCAGGCCAGTAGAAATCCTGTCAGTGTTCCAGCAAGGCCAGTCGGGGCTGTCCAGGCCAGCTCCAGTCTGTCGGCTCCGGCCGGGCCAAGAAGGGCGAATTCGCCAACCTGTCCTGGTCGGGCGATGCCAGTGCGCACGGTCAGGGCCGAGGGACCCGAAGCCGGGCCAGCCAGATTGGCCGAGTTCAATGCGCGCAGTCGAATGTTCAGCAGAGCGTTGCCTGGCAGGCCGGAGACGCGGCCGCAGTAGCTGCCGCTGCTGAAGTCAGCGACACGAAGCTCCGTCACATCACCGGATAGAATATCAAAGGCTTGACCCCTACTAGTTGATACACTAGCCTGTTGTTGTATCTGACAGCTGTTGGCTGCCTGGGCATCGAGACGATCCTGAACAACTCGGCACCATTCGACTCGGTAGCCGCGGAAAGCGCCGTTAATGCGGCCGTCAATTTGGGGATTCTGCAAATTATGAGAGATGAAAAGAATGGGACTAGAGAAACTTGAAATTTTCGTACCTAAACTGAAACTAAAGCTTTTAAAATTATCATCCCACAAAAATGTTGCTTGAAAAATCTCACTCCTCAAAAACAGAAGCTTCAGAATCTCACCCCTCAAAAACAGAAGCTTCAGAATCTCACCCCTCAAAAACAGAAGCTTTCAAAAACAGTAGCTGAAAAATCTCTACCCTAAAAACAGTAGCAATCTCACTAGTAATCTCAACAGTTCCTTTAAAAATGTATTTTATTTTTTTAATGTATTTTTTCCCGTAAAACAGAAGCCTAAAAAATTTACCTTACAAATAATTAAAATAAAATCTGACATTTTTTAAACATCCTTACCACAGGCATATCCCATGCAAGCCAGACGTCAGCACCCTCTATAGCAGTTTTAGACTCCGTTAGTTTCAGCGCCGCATCTGGCACAGTTTTCAACAATCTGAGCCGTTGCGGTGCCACTTCGGGGGCGGTTTGACTGCTTCGTCCCATGGCTACGACGACTGCGGCGGCTGGTGCAGCCGTGGTCTTCACGCCCATAGCTGCTGCTGATTGTGTACTAGAAGTAGATGTCACAGAGGACTGTTGAGGTTTGGCGCAACAATTGCCTAGCTGGTTGACTGTGTGCACCTAGAACAGGAAGCGAATGGAGGGTAAAAATGCTTCAAAAGTACAATGGGTGTCGTGTGGAGTGAGGTGGTTGCTCTGCGGAGTGGGGTGGGTGTTATGCGGAGTGAGGTGGTTGCTCTGCGGAGTGGGGTGGGTGCTATGAAGAGTGAGGTGGTTGCTATGCAGAGTGGGGTGGGTGTTATGAGGAGTGAGGTGGTTGCTATGCAGAGTGGGGTGGGTGTTATGAGGAGTAGCGAGTTGGGTGTTTAGCTCCAGTTAAAGTTTTTCGGCTGTCAAGGCAGCTTCATTGATAGGTTAAACTTTAAATCATATTACCTTAACGCGATAAAGTCGATAAGGCTCAATAGGATAGACACTATCGCCAATACTGAGACTAGTCAATACGATTTGGCTCTGCCGTGGATCTTTAATTCGAGTCACAAACTCCTCAACCCCGATCCTCGGCCCGAGGCGGCAGTCATGACAGGCCACGTAAATCAGGTAGGCAAAGCCAGGCCCGTTGATTGACAGCGGCCACACCGGGTGCCAGCGAATGCGAAGGCGCGGCTGACGCTCGGCAACGACCGTGTCGCTTTCAGCATCGTCGAATTTATCGTCGCCGTCCACTCGCAGGTCGGTCGGATTAGCCGATGGCGGGCGAGGCGCGGCGAGACAGTCGGTCTGGGAAGCGAGGTCTAGCGGAGGCCTGCGTGGCGAGAAATAGTCGCTTATTGTGAGAGATACAATTTATACTACAATTGAAGTTCAGGAACTCATCTGAAACTGAACTCACATTCAGCTTAGTAGTTAGTCAATTTTGAATAATGAAGGAGTGAAGGAATTTATAATTATACGAGTAGCAGTCGCACATCATTTGGTGACACTAGACCCGCAGCCAGCGAGGAGGCAATTCTGCCCATTTCGCTGACTCCTGAGCACACACGCACACAGATACTGTACGTGGGTATCGGCCCTGACTTTCTCATCGTCAGGCAGTGTACACTTTCACTATGCCTTGGAGGTTGGCCATCAAGGGAGTAAATTGCACGACAAGCCCCCAAGCCTTCTCTACACGGCTGCGCCCCAAATGATGTGGCCTCGCCGCTGAATCGAGCAACAAAGTCTAGACAGTAAAGTACAGCAGTTACTCACTCAATAGGCGGTCCAAATCCAGCCTTATTAACTCCGCGAACGCGAAATCGATAAGCCAAACTGGGCAACAGATTAACTCTGCAACTCAACTGTGATTGGCTAACAATGAAACCGCAGTCAGCAATCGAATGCCAAACTAAATAGTTTGAATATTGCTCAGAGAATTGCACATCGTAATATTCTGGCCTATTGTCGACTCTCCATTGGGAATCAGTGCGCCCAGTTGCATTGAGCCAAGTCAACAGAGCAATGCCAGACTGACAGCTGATCAATCTCAGCGATCTAGGCGCCAATGGCGGTTCAATAATCGATAATCTGACGTATTCGCTGACATCTCCGGGATCTGGTGTATGACGTAACCATGGCAACGGCATTGTCGAGACGGTGCAAGCGTAGCTGCCGGCGTAGCTGAGCTTCATTGGCGACAAATCTAGCCAGTCTTCGAACTGTACAAAATCTCCGCTGTCAACAATGTCGTTAGGATTTAGATGACGCGTCAGAGTCCTAGCAACGGCCGATTCGAGTGGCAAACCGTCTTTAAACCAGCTCAGACTAACTGACACGGCTCCGTCGCTGCCTGGCAGGCTCGCGAGTCGCGAATCAACGCCAACTCGACATCGAAGACGAATATCCTTGGCCCCCTTCACAATGTTCAACGACTGCGATTGGTTAACAGCAGGGCCGTTGATAATTCTGGCAGCTTGCAGCACAGTCAGATTTAACCAATGAGATTCAGAACCTGATGGGATCAATGCAGATTGGGATGGGATCAATATAGATAGGGATAGGATGAAAGCAGGTGTAGATGGGATCAATGTAGATGGGGATGGGATAAATTCAGATGGGGATGGAATAAATGAAGATGGAGATGAGATAAATATAGATAGGGATCGGATCAAAGCAGGTGTAGATGGGATCAATGCTGATTGGGATGGGATCAAAGCAGATAGGAATGGGATAAGTGAAGATAGGGATGGGATCCATGCAGATAGGGATGGGATGGATACAAATTGGGATGGGATAAATGCAGAAGGGGATGGTATCAATGCAGGTGTAGATGGGATTAAAGCATATGGGGATGGGATCGATACAAATGAGGATAAGATCAATTCAGATTGGGATGGGATCAATGCAGTTGGGGATGGGATCAATGCAGATTGGGATTGGATCAATAAAAATGGGGATGGAATCAATACAGATGAGTTTCACACAGATCACTCACCGAACCGATTGATCACTCGGCACCGATAAACTCCGGAATCATTAATTGTCAGCTCACTGATGGTGAGGTCCGCTAGACCGTCCCACTCAAAGTCTGTCAGTCGGTACCTGCTATTGTTCAAGTAATCAATGACAAGCTCTTCACTCATTGACAACAGCTGACGGGTCCATTCTATCTTGGAACCTCTGGGCGTTGATCTGCATGGCAGGCGCGCATGAGACTTTGTCCAAGCCCAATGCATTATCGATTGATTTTCTGCCTTGTCGATCAGTGGCGGCCTAGCAACTACGTTAACGTAAACGTTGGCATACAGATAGAGGCCTGTTAACTGGCTAGAGCAATTGCACTGGTACACAGCTCGATCAGTGTAGCTAGCATTATTGGTTACCATGACAACATCTGTAGCCAAAATTTTATTCAAATGGACTCCATTTCTACTGGTCCACCGACATGCTGTGACGCTGACTGCTTGGCAACGCATTTTTAAACTGTCGCCAAGACCAATGGTGGCATGAGCAGGTGGCTGGTTGCTATGCCAACGCGGCCTGTCAACTGTCAGAATGTGAAACTCGGCGAATTCGGTTGTGTTGCTAAGGGCGACGCAACGATATCGGCCTGTTCATTGGCATTGGATGGGTAGATTATTGATTTTAGCAGACAGACGCCTGAAACAGACCTACAGAACCTGAAACAGACAGACAGACACCTGAAACAGACAGACAGACACCTGAAACAGACAGACAGACACCTGAAACAGACAGACAGACACCTGAAACAGACAGACAGACACCTGAAACAGACAGACAGACACCTGAAACAGACAGACACCTGAAACAGACAGACAGACACCTGAAACAGACTGACACCTGAAACAGACAGACAGACACCTGAAACAGACTGACACCTGAAACAGACAGACATCTGAAATAGACATACAGACACCTGAAACAGACTGACAGACACCTGAAAAAGACATACAGACACCTGAAACAGACTGACACCTAAAACAGACTGACAGACACCTGAAGCAGACATACAAACACCTGAAACAGACAGACAAAACCCTAAAGCAGTCAATCAGACCCCCCAAAAGTCACGCCAACAAAACTCACCAGTGTGAGCACTGGCAGCGTCAAGCAGCAATAGGCCGGTGCCCTGATCAACAATCCGATGCTTGGGCCAGACAGTGCCATCCGCTCCAGGAGCTGACTGACTCAGCCAGTTGCCGTCGACTGTCGCAAACTGCCAACCAATAGCAGACAGCGGATTGCCGGAGAAAAAGCAGAAAAGTGTCAAAGAGGCGCCGGACAGTAGAACAATAGGCCTAGACGCGGTAGTGTTGGCCGGACTGTGAGCCATTAGTTTGACAGGCGTCGAGAGGGTCACGGGTTCGAATCCGCCATGGCTAGACAAAGAAGCCGGCAGTACCGACAGTTTATAAGATTGTCTACTGTCAACGATTCGGCGTAGTGTAGGATTGCGAGCGCCGCAACGATAGATCATGCCGTCCCCGTCGGCCGGTTGGACGGAGGCGAACAACAGAGCGCCGGTTGCTGGGTCGATGCCGACTCTAGCACCACCTTGAGCAGGTGCAAATGTAAACAAAATATGATCATCACTTTTTTTATAGGCTAAAATTTTATTACGTCAGATCTACATCTAGACCTGACAGATTTTGTAAAATAATAAACAAAAGCAAACAAAAACAAAAACATTAAAGTCGACACGAACAAAAAACGTGATTTATTCCATCAACTAAGCCGATATGTTACGAAAATTGTGTAAGCTTAAGTCAACAACTGAACCGATATGTATCGAAATAGTTGTAAAAAACCGAAGACACATGACAGAAACAAAAACAGAAACAGACAGACAGAAACAGCTTTAGTAGGATAGTACGATTTGGATCTTAAGTAAATGACTTAGCCGATATGTAACAAAAATTTTCTAGTGTAAGTCTACGACTGAACCTATATGTGTCGTGACTAGTTGTAGTTTAAGTAAAGTAGTAGGGCCGATATGTACCGAAAAACGTATATAAGCCTATATGTATCGAAAAATATGTAAGTAAAGTCAACAAATAATACCGATATGTATCGAAAAAGATTCGGACAATTAGAAATATAGCCAGTAGGCTAGAAATTAACAATCGATTACCGTCGCTGGCCATTGGTACGGTGTGCACCCGGCCAGTTGAAGGCACCAGCCTGTGCCAGGTGAAGAAGCCGGCATCGGCTGCGGCGTTTGAGTCCAAGTTCTGCCAGCGCGGAGCGTGGCATTCTAATTGTAAACTATCGCCAGCTCGGCAAACCACCGATTTTAATACAGCCGGACCAACTGGGACGCTAGTAGTTTTAGTTACCATGGCAACGTCTGATACGGCAACACCGAGTGGATTTACAGCTAGGCAGCGGTAGACACCGGGTGAAACCACAGTCAGCGAACTCTTGTTGCTATTGTGGCCTAGCAAGCGAATTAAAATATTTTATATTACAATTGCTATTATAATATCGAAAGCTGAGTAATTGTAGGCTGATTTGTTAGAATAAATATGCTATCAAAGAGGTCAGACATACAATAGCTGATTGTGAGATGAATTGGCTTGCCGTGAGATAAAAAAGTAGGTGTGGGATATACTGACTAGATAAGTGATTAGGAGCTAGGTGATTAGGAGCTAGGTGATTAGGAGCTAGGTGATTAGGAGCTAGGTGATTAGGAGCTAGGTGATTAGGAGCTAGGTGATTAGGAGCTAGGTGATTAGGAGCTAGGTGATTAGGAGCTAGGTGATTAGGAGCTAGGTGATTAGGAGCTAGGTGATTAGGAGGCTAGCTAGGTGATTAGGAGCTAGGTGATTAGGAGCTAGGTGATTAGGAGGCTAGCTAGGTGATTAGGAGCTAGGTGATTAGGAGCTAGGTGATTAGGAGGCTAGCTAGGTGATTAGGAGCTAGGTAGGTAATTAGGAGGCTAGGTAGGTAATTAGGAGGCTAGGTAGGTAACTATGTGATTGGGAGGCAAGTTTGGAGATAGGTCTAAGGGGTGAGATGGAGCAAAGAATCGCAGGAGTAGCTGAGCACAAACCTAAGCTAGCAATCTGAGAATAGATGACAACTCCATTTAATTGCCACACAACGCTTGGTGCGGGACGTCCTGTTGCGCTGCAGTGCAGAGTTGTCACGTGATTAGGCGCCGACACTAAGGTCAGGTGACGCGGCATGACCGACCAATCAGCTATTTGAGGCGGCATTGTTTGATCTTGAAAAGTCTGATTAAGCATTAATGATTCTGTGGAATGTTTGATAATGAGAACAACATTTAAATACCTTCGTGTTAGTAAGTAATTAAAAATTATTAAAAATAAATAATATGCTAAACTTACCCGATTTCACCAAAAGATCGGAACAAAACCCAAAAATAAAATACAGGACTAGGTTAACCATACTACTCGTTGTCAGATTTCCCGAGTTGCTAGGTCAGTAGTATGTTACGAATGTAGAATCATCAGTAAATATTCTTTTTTAAAGCTGAAATTAATAACATGTAATAGTAGAAAACTAGAAAAGTAACTAAATCAATTACGCTATGCTAAAATACTTCCGATAAAAGCTTGAGAGTAGACAGACGAGAGATGGCAGACAGAGGAGAGATGGTAGACAGGGAGAGACGGTAGACAGGGGAGAGACGGTAGACAGTGGAGAGACGGTAGACAGGGGAGAGATGGTAGACAGGGGAAAGATGGTAGAAAGGGGAGAGATGGTAGACAGGGGAGAGATGGTAGACAAGGGAGAGATGGCAGACTGTGGAGAGATGGTAGACAGAAGAGAGATGGTAAACAGAGTAGAGATGGCAGACAGGGGAGAGATAGTAGACAGGGAGAGACGGTAGACAGGGGAGACACGGTAGACAGGGGAGAGATGGCAGACAGGGGAGAGATGGCAGACAAGGGAGAGATGGCAGACAAGGGAGAGATGGTAGACAAGGGAGAGATGGCAGACAAGGGAGAGATGGCAGACAAGGGAGAGATGGCAGACAAGGGAGAGATGGCAGACAAGGGAGAGATAGCAGACAAGGGAGAGATGGCAGACAAGCTAAGGGGGAGATGGCAGACAAGGAAGAGATGGTAGACAGGAGGTAGGACAGTGAGAAATGGCAATAACTATATTTACATTTAGTTTATCTATATCGTAAGAAAAATTATATAAAAAATGCGATCCACGCTACTTGTGGTCGAAAATCGCGTAATAAATTTATTTTCAATTTGACTGGCCTAGCAGTGCGCCTTGTTGTCTGCTGTTACCAAAGAGCAAAATAAAAACAAAGTAAGAATGAATTAATCAATAATTCACCTAAAGTTGTTTGCTTACAACTAGCAAATAAAAAGGGAAAAACGATTATAGTATGACGGACGGACAAAAATAAAAAACGTTGACAAAAGCTTTAGTGAAATTGGACTACTCTATACTTATAGTAGTGCGATTGTAAATATCTACAAACTTGTGGCAATCGAAATTTGTTCATTTTTCGTGTATAATCAATAAGATTCTGAAGGATTGCTTTAGTACTAAAATAAAATGAGTTTGGAATGAAGCCGCTAAATTTATATTGAAATGTCCTTTAATTTCTGTCACAGCTGTGAGCGACCGAATGGTCTAGCAGCATCTTCAACATAGTCGGCTTGCAGAGACATCTCGCTGTCGACAGTCATGTCCGTCGGATCTTCGTCGGCGGCCGAGGCCAGCTCCTCCTCTTCAATTTCGATCACTTCGTCTTCGACGCCCGCAGCGTCGCTGACCTGCGACTTCAGACTGCGCGCCGAGGCAAGCGGGCCGCCGCCGCCGCCTCCGATGCTGCTGCTGACGCCTCCGGCGATGCTGTCTTCGAAGTCGTCGAAATAGTCGTCATTGGCGTTGGAGGCGCCGGTCGGGTTGGCGAGTTGGTCGGATAAGAGAGAATTGCTCGTGTTGTCGCCTAACAAAATTGAATTATGGAACTGCGGATTGCTTTCCTTGCCTAATAAAAGAAAAGGTGTCCTTAGATTGCGATTCGAACTCATGACCTCTCAGTCAGAAGTTTGAATCGCTGACGATTGGGCTCACAACATATGCTTCTAGAACAGATGCAAAGTACATCTATCAAAATATTTATTATCTACCATCTCTCCCCTGTCTACCGTCTCTCCCCTGTCTGCCGTCTCTCCCCTGTCTACCATCTCTCCCCTGTCTACCGTCTCTACCCCTGTCTACCATCTCTCCCCTGTCTACCGTATCTCCTCTGTCTACCATCTCTCCCTGTCTACTATCTCTCCTCTGTCTACCATATTTTATCTATCTTCCATCTCTCCTCTGTCTACCATCTCTCCCCAGTCTACCGTCTCTGCCCTGTCTACCATCTCTCCCCTGTCTACCATTTCTCCCCCTGTCTACCATCTCTTCCCTGTCTACCGTCTCTCCCCTGTCTACCATCTCTCCCCTGTCTACCATCTCTCCCCTGTCTGCCATCTCTACTCTGTTTACCATCTCTCCCCTGTCTACCATCTCTCCCCCTGTCTACCATCTCTCCCCTGTCTACCATCTCCTCTGTCTACTATCTCTCCTCTTCCTAAAAAAGGTTTTTACCTCCGCTAGGTGGCTGCCTCGCTCGACCGCCGCCGCCGCCTCTGCCGCCAGTCAGCGGTGGCAAATCGTCGAAATTGTTTCCTCTAGAACGCGGCCGCTGCTGATGCAGATCTGAGCCGCCAGCTGCGGCGGAGCTAGACAGACTGTGCTCAGATGACAGGCTGTGCTGCTGCGGACTGGACAATGGGTCTAGACTGTCAGCGGCTCCTAGGCCACCGCCGCCACCAGACGTTGATCGATGCGAAGTCTGCTCAAACACCGACAGTTGAGCTGGCCGCTTATGCGTTGGCGAACTGTGCCGAAGGGCGAGAAAAACGTCGGATTAGATGGGAAGGCGAGGGCGAGAAAACATTAGTAAGTTGGGCGAGGGTGAGAAAACAGTACTAGTTGGGCGAGGGCGAGAAAACTGTAGTTAGTAGGGCGAGGGCAAGAAAACAGTTGTAAGTACAGTAGGGCGAGGGCGATAAAATACTAGTTAGTTAGGCGAGGGCGAGAAAAAAGTAGTTAGTAGGGCGAGGGCAATAAAACAGTAGTAAGTACAGTAGGGCGAGGGCGAGAAAGCAGTAGTAAGTACAGTTAGGCGAGGACGTCATTAATGTTAAAATTGATGACGAGAATAACTAATAAATAATAAAATTATATGGAGGGAAATACTGTTATAATTAGGTTGATGGTGAGAGTAGGGCGAGAAAAAATCAAAAGGATGCGTTCAGAAACTTAGAAAGAATAAACAACGAACACTATTTCTGCCCTCTTTCGCTCAACTTTATAACTTTAGAGCTTAATCCGTCAATTTCTTAGACAAAATCCTTCGATTCTAAAATGCTCTAACGGGATATATACTTATCTGAGTCTCGAAAAATTCTAATGGGGAATATTCTATAATCGATACCAACACAGAACACATAGCAGCTATGGAATCTAAAACATATGACACAAACACAAGCGAAAAAATCTACGCAGTGAATGCAATCCCAGATTAAAGGCTAGTCGCTAGAATTCCCTTTACTGATGATGTTCGATGGTGGGAGAAGTTAATCGAATATTTTTTGCAGTTTAGTTAAAGGGTAGATAAGCTAAATAAAGTGGAAATATGATTAAGCATAATCTTAAATCAATGATTAACAATTATTTATTGGAATATAAGTTTATAATACATGCGATTACTAAGTAGCTAAAGCTTGTATAATAAATAGTTCATGCTATGCCAAGAAAAACTGCACCAACGATACTACTAAAAATGTGGATAAAGTTAGGTCAGTAGGACATCATTTTGCTAGCTAGCTACCCTGTGTTTCATTACTCACCCGTTTGTTTTAAAGCCGACAGGAATTTTCGACTGTCTGCACCGATTAAAAAAACGCTCACGTTTTATAGCGGAAATTTAAATAGAGGGCTCTTCGAAACAAAACGTGGTAATGAGGTCAACCTGAGGGTACGGAGGTACCAGCGGATAAGCATAAGGCAGGCTTATACGCTGAGACCATGAAGCTCTCAAATCTGGCCCGTCGCCACTTCCGATAAGGGGCAACAGTTATCCTGTTTCATGTCTCATCTCTCCCATATCTTATCTCTCCCTTGTCTCATCTCTCCGGTGTCTCATCTCTCCCGTGTCTCATGACTCCCGTGTCTCATCTCTCCCTTGTCTCATCTCTCCGGTGTCTCATCTCTCCCGTGTCTCATCACTCCCGTGTCTCATCTCTCCCGTGTCTCATCTCTCCCGTGTCTCATCTCTCCCATATCTTATCTCTCCCTTGTCTCATCTCTCCGGTGTCTCATCTCTCCCGTGTCTCATGACTCCCGTGTCTCATCTCTCCCTTGTCTCATCTCTCCGGTGTCTCATCTCTCCCGTGTCTCATCACTCCCGTGTCTCATCTCTCCCTTGTCTCATCTCTCCGGTGTCTCATCTCTCCCGTGTCTCATCTCTCCCGTATCTCATCTCTCCCGTGTCTCATCTCTCTCGTGTCTCATCTCTCTCGTGTCTCATCTCTCCCGTGTCTCATCTCTCCGGTGTCTCATCTCTCCCGTGTTTTATCACTCCCGTGTCTCATCTCTCCCGTGTCTCATCTCTCCCTTGTCTCATCTCTCCCGTGTCTCATCTCTCCCGTGTCTCATCTCTCCCGTGTCTCATCTCTCCGGTGTCTCATCTCTCCCGTGTTTTATCACTCCCGTGTCTCATCTCTCCCGTGTCTCATCTCTCCCTTGTCTCATCTCTCCCGTGTCTCATCTCTCCCGTGTCTTATCTCTTCAGGTAAACCTGAAGGAACTGAGGTAAACCTGAAGGAACTGAGGTAAACCTGAAGGAACTGAGGTAAACCTAAAGGAACTGAGGTAAACCTGAAGGAACTGAGGTAAGCCTGAAGGAACTGAGGTAAACCTGAAGGAACTAAGGTAAACCTGAAGGAACTAAGGTAAACCTGAAGGAACTAAGGTAAACCTGAAGGAACTAAGGTAAACCTGAAGGAACTGAGGTAAACCTGAAGGAACTGAGGTAAACCTAAAGGAACTGAGGTAAACCTGAAGGAACTGAGGTAAACCTGAAGGAACTGAGGTAAACCTAAAGGAACTGAGGTAAACCTGAAGGAACTGAGGTAAACCTGAAGGAACTAAGGTAAACCTGAAGGAACTGAGGTAAACCTGAAGGAACTGAGGTAAACCTAAAGGAACTGAGGTAAACCTAAAGGAACTGAGGTCTACCTTGAGAAATGGAGGTCATTAGAAACGGCAGTAGCAAATATTCAATAATTACAAAAACTAAAAAATCTATGGTACAAACTCACCTGAGTGAAGCGCTGTTATTATTGTTGCTATTACCAGAAGCGTGACTGCCTCTAGCAACGCTTATTGACATTGGCAACAAATCGTCGTGATGTTGCTGACGCTGCAAAAATGCGGTTGTGATGGTTAAATGGTCAAAATTTCCATGGTGTGATGGAAAACAGTACATTAGAAGAAAGCATTTGAAACTCAACAGAAGTATTAGTTCAACAATCGGTCTTTTAAGACAGCTTAAAAAAACAATGAATTGAGCAACATAACTGTAACAGACTAAAATTCGAACTGCAATCTAACCCTAGACATTGCGTCATTTGCTTTAGTGTTACTGCTCGGACTCCTATGGTTTGGAAACCGAAGTTTCCCAAACACTTGCTGCTGCTGCTTCTGCGGCTGCCTGCGGGACTGTCGCTGAGACTGAGGCCAGTAATAATATTTAGATTGACGTTTCAGGATTGACGATCATGTAGCTAGAACTACTAAATTATACAACTAGCTTGTGTAATAGAATTCATAGAAATAGCTACAGAAATTCGAAGCTATTTCGTAAAGTTTTCATTTAAGGAATTAAAACTCCATGGAAGTGTTACTTCAGGAAAGCGTTACTTCAGGGAAGTGTTACTTCAGGGAAGTGTTACTTCAGGGAAGTGTTACTTCAGGGAAGTGTGAAACTTCAGGGAAGTGTGAAACTTCAGGGAAGTGTGAAACTTCAGGGAAGTGTTACTTCAGGAAAGTGTTACTTCAGGGAAGTGTTACTTCAGGAAAGTGTTACTTCAGGAAAGTGTTACTTCAGGAAAGTGAAACTTCAGGCAAGTGAAACTTCAGGCAAGTGTGAAACTTCAGGGAAGTGTGAAACTTCAGGGAAGTGTGAAACTTCAGGGAAGTGTGAAACTTCAGGGAAGTGTGAAACTTCACGGAAGCGTGAAACTTCAGGGAAGTGTGAAACTTCAGGGAAGTGTGAAACTTCAGGGAAGTGTGAAACTTCAGGGAAGTGTGAAACTTCAAGGATGTGAAACTTCAGGGATGTGAAACTTCAGGAAGTGTGAAACTTCAGGAAGTGCGAAACTTCGAAAAGGAGGAAGTCAATCTAGTTTAAATAATCGAAGCGAAAATCTGTGAATAAATACTTTTTGTAAGCAGGATTTAATGTCTCACCCCACTACTCAAATTGGAGCCGCTAGACTTGGCGTCTAACGCGGGAGCCGAAGCTGAAACATTGGCCGAACCGCCAGCGGAAGCCACTGCAGCTAAGCATGCATTTAGATACGGCCTGCTGGTCTTTGATCTAACCGCCATCGGTAGGGCTGCGGGCGGTTCAGTTAGCAAACTGCGCCAAGCCGAATCTTCAGTCAAACCGGTCTCCGGTCTGAGCACAGCCAGGGTGTGCTCAAGCTCAAAATATTCTAATAGATCTCGAACTAATCCAAATGCCTGACGACCTTCGGCAGTTTGCAGATAGTCGCGCAACTCCTGACGCTTCGGAGAGCGACGACTGGACATGAAGCGATCCTGATCTTCCAGCGCCAGGAAGATGCTAGCGCGAAGTTCAGCCTTTGAAAACAAATTGTAAAAAGTTTGTTATAATTGTATGGATTGTATCGAAACTGTCAAATATTTAATTGCCCCCTTTGTAGATCATTCAAACATTTAAATGGGATTGTCCATGACAGTTAACAATATACTGTGATGCAAGAGATGCAATTTTTTCAGGCCATAAAAATAAAAAGTGTCTGAATGTCTGGTAGTAGATATAAGCCAATAAAAATTGTTAAAAGTATTTTTCGCTGTATTCTTGTACATGTATCTGCAATAAATATCAGTATTTACAGGAATTTTAATGAAGCAAATATATTTCATATAATATTGCTTTTCATTTTAACAGTGAATACTGCAGCTATATATAATGTGCATAGTATAATATAAAGCAACAGTTTCCTTCTTAAATCTCATGGCTTAGATCACACACATGTCTCTAAACATTGTCCTTATTAGTACATTAAACTGAATTGAGATTAGTAGTGAGCTAATTTGCAGGTGACAAAGCAGATAGCAATATATTAATTCTTTCATATGCATAATTAAAATAATTTAAGAATTAATTAGCATAATTATTAGAAACACCTATGCAAAAAGCATATTTAGCTGAAATAAACTATTGCCAATTTTTTTGGTCCATGACAAAGAGACAAAGATCCGCAGGTAGATAGAATAGCTAATAAATATCACAATATCACAATCACAAATTATAACTGTTAAACTAATAGTAGGCTAGTAGCAAGCAAGCAAATTTATTAATTGAAATATGTCATTACGATCTGAAATAAAATTATGAATTTCATAAAAAAATTCAAATACAAAAGCTGCTTATTTATCTACATGGCTTGAATAATTTACAGTGTACTAGCTATTGGCTTTTCTTGTTGATATACATAGCTATATCTTCACAGAACACAGTGCACACAACACACGATTATTTCTCTTTAGTTTTTAAAGTACTTACCTTTATTTTGCCTAGAACGCCATTGCTCTCAAGTGTTTGCGCCACCAAGTCGCGGAACTCAATTTCATCTTCTATCATGCTGTTAGCTTATGAAAAATTAACGCGCAAAATCAGAACAGAGCAATTAGACGATTAGAGATAATGATTAATTAGCTTGTTTATTATTACAGTTAGTAAAAGTACCTAACCACTGAAGTATGGAAAGTTAAAAAGACTAAGTCTATAAAGCAAAAGAGATTAAACGTTAAATTTCTAATGCCAATATTTAAATAACGTTCTACTCCAACTATAGAATTCCCGAATATTTAAGACAGTCTAATTTTAATAGGCAAAAACTAAGAAATCAAAATTGTCTAAAAATGCCATTGTTATTTTCTATTATAGATTTTTTAATGCACCTTAATAATAAAAACGTTTTAAAGAGTTACAACTTTTTTAGTATTTAAGTATATGGATTTTTGAAGAGTTACTAAATCTTTTACTTCGATTTGTTTAAATTAGCAAATGGCCGATTCAAATTTGAACGTTTTTGGGCTTGTCTTGTTTCACACAAGGACCACTTGAATATTTTTCTAGTGGTCATGTTTTTGTGTTCAAATGACTGGGCTGGTCATTAAAAGATTGCCAAATCGTTTTTCCAGCCTCGTTTGATGATATTATGAATGGGCCTTAACTACTTATTATTTAGCATCGAATCAATTGATTTATTGACTAAATAGCAGTTGTATCGAAATACTTTTTTATAACATATTCATTCACTACTTTTCTGCAACTCTAGTGTTTTTCCATTTTTGTTCATCGTATTCTGTTTAAGAAAGCTTCGCACAATTTGTAATTTTACGATAAATTAAGCAGGCACAATAATTTACATACGTTACCTACGTCTGCACTCTAATAAGCTGAGGGAAGTCGAAGACAGAAGTATAAAACGTGTCGATCGATCGAGGTGCAAAAAACTTTCAAAGTGCAATTTGAGTGCACTCTGTTGGCAAAATTCGCCACTATGTATAAGTATATTAGTATAGCTTCCAATCGAATGGTGAATGTTTGTTTCAAGTTAAATTTATAATTAGCTGGTAACATTCATACATAGCTCACATTCAGTACACAGGACATTAATTTCGTCGTGAATTATCACGCGAACAGCGTGTTGCTGCATCAAATGCATAACAAAAAGCACAACCGAATCGGTAAAATAATGTTGAAATATGGAAAAATGTTAGTTTTAAAAGGTGAAAAATCATTGGAAATACCGCTAACTAAAATGGTTTTAATTAAACAATTAACTTCATGCCTTAAATGAAATCGGTAAACAGAATAAGATGGGATGAGCATATTTACTTCGAAAGGTAAAGTCATAAAGTCACCAATAATAATGAGAGCTTGGACTGTGGTAGGGTTTCGCGCAGTCATCAATGTCAATTAAGTGAATTCATTTGGGCAGCTCGGAAGTAGAATGTTATTGAATAATAAATGTTCGACGTGGGTAGATAGAAATAAAAGGATCGCACAATAAAAATGTCAGAAAACTTAGACAATTATTGGTCAATGCTTATTTGAAAGTTAGTCAATAAAAATAGTTGTAAATCCAGATAGGACTTTTTTAGATTCAGCTACTTTAAGTAGCTACTAACGTAAAATACAAAAAACTGGTTAGTTTTGCTTCACTTCGAGGCTTTTAACTAGAAATTGAACCCTGTTCAGCAGGCTCAGGTCAAGACTGTCACTGCTAGCCTTGATGCCAGCCCAGCTGAGCGCGAGGCTCTGGGTCAGGGTCTCGGGACTGCAGAAATAAGCCTGGGCCTGCGTGCAGGTCAGGTGATAGCGGATCTGAAATATTCGGCATGGAGTGACATGGTAAAAATCAATGCTTCAAAAATGACATTTTAGAATGCCCTGAATTAAGGATCATTGTGTAGCGCTTAAGCTCACCTGATAAACTGATCCGGCGGGCAATAGGACGGCCTCTCCGCAGCTCTGCCGCAGTTCGATGGGCGCCAGTTGGCTAGCTTGAGCCAGTCGATCTAGGGCCGATTGGTCGAGATACCTGGCGCAGTAAAAGTGCAGCTAGTAGAGATTGGATAAGTCCAGATCATCAAATCCCATCGATGACAGTAGTCCCAGGAATGAGGCGAGTCCAAATCCCAAATTATAGTCGAAGACTACTCCCAAGAATGGGTGAATCCAGATCCCTAAATCTCGAGTCCAGATCCCCAAATCTCATTGAAGACAGAATTGGGAATGAGGTGAGTCCAGATCCCCAAATCCCATTGAAGACAGAATTGGAAATGAGGTGAGTCCAGATCCCCAAATCTCATTGAAGACAGAATTGGGAATGAGGTGAGTCCAGATCCCCAAATCTCATTGAAGACAGAATTGGGAATGAGGTGAGTCCAGATCCCCAAATCTCATTGAAGACAGAATTGGGAATGAGGTGAGTCCAGATCCCCAAATCTCATTGAAAACAGAATTGGGAATGAGGTGAATCCAGATCCCCAAATCTCATTGAAGACAGAATTGGGAATGAGGTGAGTCCAGATCCCCAAATCCCATTGAAGACAGAATTGGGAATGAGGTGAGTCCAGATCCCCAAATCTCATTGAAGACAGAATTGGGAATGAGGTGAGTCCAGATCCCCAAATCTCATTGAAGACAGAATTGGGAATGAGGTGAGTCCAGATCTCCAAATCTCATTGAAGACAGAATTGGGAATGAGGTGAGTCCAGATCCCCAAATCTCATTGAAGACAGAATTGGTAATGAGGTGAGTCCAGATCCCCAAATCTCATTGAAGACAGAATTGGGAATGAGGTGAGTCCAGATCCCCAAATCCCATTGAAGACAGAATTGGGAATGAGGTGAGTCCAGATCCCCAAATCTCATTGAAGACAGAATTGGGAATGAGGTGAGTCCAGATCCCCAAATCTCATTGAAGACAGAATTGGGAATGAGGTGAGTCCAGATCCCCAAATCTCATTGAAGACAGAATTGGGAATGAGGTGAGTCCAGATCCCCAAATCTCATTGAAGACAGAATTGGGAATGAGGTGAGTCCAGATCCCCAAATCTCATTGAAGACAGAATTGGGAATGAGGTGAGTCCAGATCCCCAAATCTCATTGAAGACAGAATTGGGAATGAGGTGAGTCCAGATCCCCAAATCTCATTGAAGACAGAATTGGGAATGAGGTGAGTCCAGATCCCCAAATCTCATTGAAGACAGAATTGGGAATGAGGTGAGTCCAGATCCCCAAATCTCATTGAAGACAGAATTGGGAATGAGGTGAGTCCAGATCCCCAAATCCCATTGAAGACAGAATTGGGAATGAGGTGAGTCCAGATCCCCAAATCTCATTGAAGACAGAATTGGGAATGAGGTGAGTCCAGATCCCCAAATCTCATTGAAGACAGAATTGGGAATGAGGTGAGTCCAGATCCCCAAATCTCATTGAAGACAGAATTGGGAATGAGGTGAGTCCAGATCCCCAAATCTCATTGAAAACAGAATTGGGAATGAGGTGAATCCAGATCCCCAAATCTCATTGAAAACAGAATTGGGAATGAGGTGAGTCCAGATCCCCAAATCTCATTGCAAACAGAATTGGGAATGAGGTGAGTCCAGATCCCCAAATCCCCCAAGTATCCTAAAATATGAAATAAGACAGTTGATCATAAAGTTGGGATAACTCTCGGCACCAAACCAATCAGCTATTTGCTTCCTCACCTTATGTCCTGCAGTTCCATTAGGCGCATCTGTTCTCGCAGCAGCGGCAGAGTCTCAGGCGCGAACACGTGCCACACGGCCGCCAATGACGCCTCGGTATTGTCAGGGCAGCCAGCCGGCGGTAGCAGGGCCAGGCTGACCAGGTCACGTGGACTAATGCGCAGCTCGCATTGGCTGCCAGAGTGGCCGCTAATCAGATGCGAGGAGGCTGTTGAATTGGCTCGCGAGCCCAGGTTGAAGGCGCCCTGTGGACTGGGAAGTGGGTCAAACATTCTTTAGGAAATTACTAATCTATGATTTAACTATGTAGTTAAATAGGGATTTTTAAGTGGGATTTCGTATTGCATATTCTATTAAATTGGAAATAATATTAATATTGGCTGCGGGCTCTACCCATTTCGATGACTCCTGAGCACACACGCACACAGGTACTGTGCGCAGGCATACGCTCACACAGGTGTGTACATCTGCCCTGACTTTCTCATCGTCTGGCAGTGTACACTCTCACTGTGCCTTTAAGGTTGGCCCATCAAGGGCGTAAATTGCACGACAAGCCCCCAAGCCTTCTCTCCACGGCTGCACCCGAAATAAATGTGGCCTCGCCGTGGAAGCGAACTTAGGGACCTTGGTGCGAGAGGCAGAAACGTTAACCGCTCTGCCACCGACCCCCTTATTAAATTGGAAATAATGAACTTCGAAATTCCTGAGGCTTTTGTAGTCGGATTCAAGAATTGTAGGTCCGGGGTTCGATTTCCAACTCCACTGGAACAATGTGTGTCCTTGTTAGCTGAACACTTAACTATGCATTGCTTCAGTTCACGCAGCTGTATTTTGAATACCCAAAATTTTATTTTTTCCGTATCTATGAAAATATCTAACAAGTCGCATGAAAATTTGTAATATTTATAACACCGACTAAAATTTTCCGCTCAATCACAATCGCTCACCTGGTATACTCGGGCAACAGGGCCCGCAGTAGAGTCGCCACATCGCCGGGCGCAGGCCATTGCTGCAGGCAGTATAGAAAACCGCCGCCGTCGTCCGGGTCGGCTTCGCACGACGCCTGACGACGCCAGAAGATTTCTTCGGGTGACTGGCTGGGTGGAACTTGCTGGCGCCCAATGGTGCAGTTTAAGAGGGTCGCATTGGCACATTGACGCGGCAGACTTAGCCAACTGCCGCTGCCGCCGCCAACGCTTTTGCAGAGAAAAATAAATAATTGGTTATGCATTTAATAACTTAACACATTAATTTATCATTTTGGTAATTAGAAATTAGAAAATACTCAAAACTTCAAGCTCTAGTCTGAACTTCGGGTCCTCAGCTTGTCTAGTATTATCCTCAGGTCCTTTAGGGTTATCCTCAGGTCCTTTAGGGTTATCCTCAGGTCCTTTAGGGTTATCCTCAGCTACTCTAGTATAATCTTCTGTTCTTTTAGGATTATCCTCAGCTACTCTAGTATAATCTTCAGTTCCTTTAGGATTATCCTCAGCAACTCTAGTATAATCTTCAGTTCCTTTAGGATTATCCTCAGCTACTCTAGTATAATCTTCAGTTCCTTTAGGATTATCCTCAGCAACTCTAGTATAATCTTCAGTTCCTTTAGGATTATCCTCAGCTACTTGGATAGTATAATCTTCAGTTCCTTTAGGATTATCCTCAGCTACTCTAGCATAATCTTCTGTTCTTTTAGGATTATCCTCAGCTACTCTAGCATAATCTTCTGTTCTTTTAGGATTATCCTCAGCTACTCTAGCATAATCTTCAGTTCCTTTAGGATTATCCTCAGCTACTCTAGTATAATCTTCAGTTCCTTTAGGATTATCCTCAGCTACTCCAGTATAATCTTCAGTTCCTTTAGGATTATCCTCAGCTACTCTAGTATAATCTTCAGTTCCTTTAGGATTATCCTCAGCTACTCTAGTATAATCTTCAGTTCCTTTAGGATTATCCTCAGCTACTCTAGTATAATCTTCAGTTCCTTTAGGATTATCCTCAGCTACTCCAGTATAATCTTCAGTTCCTTTAGGATTATCCTCAGCTACTCTAGTATAATCTTCAGTTCCTTTAGGATTATCCTCAGCTACTCTAGTATAATCTTCAGTTCCTTTAGGATTATCCTCAGCTACTCTAGGATTATCTCAGACACTCTGTCTAGCATAACATTCAGCTCCTTCAAGATTATCCTCAGTAACTCTAAAAATTACAATCAGGTAGATTCACACCTGCTAGATCCAGATTTTGTAGAGTCTAGTTTGAAACAGTCTGTTAACACAATAGGCGCTCGTTTGATCCATAGAGCTTGAAAATCGGCTAGCGATGACAATGGTAGCGCCAATCGCCCAGTTGACGTAGACGTAGATTCATCAGTAGTCTTAGCACTAGGTGTAGCTGACGAAGCACCCGCTAATTGAACGGCCCGACTGTACAGATTGCGAAGAACATCCGGCGGTATCATACAGGCAGCTTTCATCCTGTCAGGCGAATGACGCCACGCAGGACAACCTTCGTCATTCGATTCGCCTTCGAATCGAGTTTTTTAAATTGAGGCGAAGTTAGCGATGTAACTGTGTTGGGATAATTTTTAATCGAAACAGTTCGATTCTCTATGGTACACGTATTTAGTCGGCGATCCTCTATGGTAAAGTATCGGCGATCCTCTATGGTAAAGGATTGGAGACTGCGTGACATTGGATTGGCGACTATCCGCCTTAAGATTCGCCTTAGCAACAAAGTGGGCCTTACCTTGATCAAGCGAATAGTGATTGGCTAGCTGAGCAGCGCAGGTGATGCATAGAGAATAGCCGCACTCAGTGCAGCACAGGTGGGCGCTGAACTGGAGGCTGTGACACCTGCTACAGAGCTCCTCTTCTGGCGCTGGTGACCGATCTGTCTCTGCTGCAGATTGCGGGATGGTCAAGGCCGAGCTGGAGTCATCTGAGCTCGGATTCGAACTGAAAAAAATCGTTGAGAATAGCTAAAAGTTTGCGCGGTGATCACTGATGAACTCAGACTGTAAACTGCCAATTGCAATTATTATCCCAAACATAAATATACCATTCAGATCCCAACTGAGCTATCCTCACTGAATACTGAATTTTCGCCTCCAGATCCCAGCTATTCGTCAATCCAGATCCCATTATTTTCCTATCTAGATCTCAACTATTTTCCCACCCCGATCCCAAATATTTTTCCGTCTATTCAGATACCACCTGTTGCGAATTTCATGCCTCTTCGATCCTCTGCACTCTCGGCTGTTAAAATTATCTTCGAACTCACTGTCGGTTCTCACCTCGCTCTAATTCTGCCCGGTATTTTTTTATCCTAATCCAAACTGAACAATCCAATCCCATCCAGATCCCAACAACCTATCCCATCCCATTCAGATCCCAACTATTCACTCATCCAGATCCCTTATGGCATATCCCATCCAGATCCCAACTTAGCTATCCTAGCCAAATCCCAAATGAGCTATCCCATCCAGATCCCAACTGGCATATCCCATCCAGATCCCAACTGAGGTATTCCATCCAGATCCCATCCCATCCAGTTCCAAAGAGTTACTCTAAACGCGGCTGTTCCGTGCCCGATGCCGCCGGCTGTGTCCTCTCGCGCCAACGCCACAGCAGAGTACTGCGCGCAGTTGTCGCCTGACGACTGTCGCCTTTCCAGTTGGCGATGGCGTCGGACTCTCGCTGTAGCAGCTGCCGTAGCGGCTCCAGTAGCAGAGACAACTGGTACAGGTATACAGCGACGCTAGGCTTCAGTATTAACAATGTCGACGAGTTTGACCGTTGACTATTCGCTTCTGATGGCGGCACATCCGCCAGGGAGCTGAAACCGACTGCTGTCAGAACGCCCTGTGATAAGCGCAGCCTGTGGGATCAACGATTAGGTTTAATAATTACATATGTTATGAATCCCATTTTAGAATTCGATCTAAAATCCCAATTGAGGAAATGACGTTAAGTAATTTTTTCCAAGGATCCTATTTCAGTAACTTCCAAAAAATTCCTTTTTTGAGTTCGTTTTCAAATTCTATGTATTTGAGTAGTGGGTTGTAACCTAATTGTTAGAGCATCGGACTCAACACTAAAAGGTCAGGGTTCGATTTCCGACTGTGTCATTTAGCAAGACGCTTAGTTGTGCATTTTCCAGTTAACCCAGCTGTTAAATGGGTACCAGCAATAGCTGGTGTAATTGTGGGTGGGTGTGGCGTTGCCCCAGTCCATGGACTGAACAGCCGCACGCAGCCTTCAGATGCGCCGCGCAATAGCTGCGGCTGTGCTGCGGGCTGCACATCTGGCCCGATTTAGGCAGATGTAATATATACATAAATATTTTTAATACCACATTGTTGTTAAAAGGATTTTAGGATACCGAGATTAAGTGATCGGGGATTATAGATCCTAGATCGTTAACGGCGATTCTATAGACTATTCTGGGGATTCTAGATCATTCAGGGGATAAGGGGATTTTAAGATTGTTATTAGGAGTTTAGATGGTTATGGGGATTCTATATAGTTATGGGGATTCTAGATTTTTTCGGGGACCCTAGATATGTTACCATGTTTTTTAATTATTATCGGGATTTTAAATTGTTGCAGGGATTGTATATTAATTTACTGGTATTCTAAATTTCCTTGCATAATTGACTTACTTTCTAAACCACTTAAATCTGCAGCACGTAGGTTGCAAAAGTCTGCAATTGCGGCACATAGGCAACTGGTTGCTAGCCAACTCCTGACAGGTGTTGCCCTGCAGAGCTATTATCGGCTTTGGCACGCACGTGACTTCGGTTGGGCCTGTAGGTGAAAAATTGAGTCTATTTATGTTGTCTTTAGGTTTAATTGAAAAAAATGATTGTAAAAACGATTTTAGAAAGAAAGAACTCACCACTTGTCGCTGCTGCTGCGGTACTAGTTGCTTCTGGAACTGTAGACAAGCTCATCCGCTTTCTAGACTGTTCAACAGCAATTAAGCCTGGCGATTCTTCACGGCTAGACGACAGTAGATCGCTAGGGTCGATCGACTGGCGTTTTCGCGACGGCTGAGATTTCTGTTAGGGAAATTTTTATCTCTCTTTATAGATTTAAGTGACTTGAAAAAAATATTTTTTAAGTAGCTGTTAATTAAAAAGCTTATATTCTACCTCATCAGGCGAGATGCGCTGTTTGTGCTGCTGCTGCTGCTGCTGCTTCTCAGGTTCAGGCAGCGGTGGAGGCGGAGGCGGTGGCGGCATTTGCAGTCTCTCCATCTGCTGTTCGGACCATTTGTTTAGCCAAGCCTTCTTAGTAGCAAACGATGCGTTTGGGGCCTCAACTGTTTGAGGCGTATGCCTTGCAAAGAATGACGATCAATGAGTTATGGGATGAGGATTCCTTGCTTTATAAGGAAGGATCAGTGAGTGATGGGGATTTCTTGCTTCCTACTGAAGGATCAATAGATTTTGGGATGGGATTTCCTGCTTTCCACGGAATGAGCAGTTTGGATTATGGGATGGGATTTCCTGCTTTCCACGGAATGAGCAGTTTGGATTATGGGATGGGATTTCCTGATTCCCAAGGAATGAGCAGTTTGGATTATGGAATGGGATTTTCTAATTCCCAAGGAATGAGCAGTTTGGATTATGGGATGGGATTTCCTGCTTTCCACGGAATGAGCAGTTTGGATTATGGAATGGGATTTTCTAATTCCCACGGAATGAGCAGTTTGGATTATGGGATGGGATTTCCTGCTTTCCACGGAATGAGCAGTTTGGATTATGGGATGGGATTTCCTGCTTTCCACGGAATGAGCAGTTTGGATTATGGAATGGGATTTTCTAATTCCCAAGGAATGAGCAGTTTGGATTATGGGATGGGATTTCCTGCTTTCCACGGAATGAGCAGTTTGGATTATGGGATGGGATTTCCTGCTTTCCACGGAATGAGCAGTTTGGATTATGGAATGGGATTTTCTAATTCCCAAGGAATGAGCAGTTTGGATTATGGGATGGGATTTCCTGATTCCCAAGGAATGAGCAGTTTGGATTATGGGATGGGATTTCCTAATTCCCAAGGAATGAGCAGTTTGGATTATGGGATGGGATTTCCTGCTTTCCACGGAATGAGCAGTTTGTATTATGGGATGGGATTTCCTGCTTTCCACGGAATGAGCAGTTTGGATTATGGGATGGGATTTCCTGCTTTCCACGGAATGAGCAGTTTGGATTATGGGATGGGATTTCCTGCTTTCCACGGAATGAGCAGTTTGGATTATGGGATGGGATTTCCTGCTTCCCAAGGAATGAGCACCTTGGATTATGGGATGGGATTTCCTGATTCCCACGGAATGAGCAGTTTGGATTATGGGATGGGATTTCCTGCTTTCCACGGAATGAGCAGTTTGGATTATAGGGTGGGATTTCCTAAGTCCCACGGAATGAGCAGTTTGGATTATGGGATGGGATTTCCTAAATCCCACGGAATGAGCAGTTTGGATTATGGGATGGGATTTCCTGCTTTCCACGGAATGAGCAGTTTGGATTATGGGATGGGATTTCCTGCTTTCCACGGAATGAGCAGTTTGGATTATGGGATGGGATTTCCTAATTCCCAAGGAATGAGCAGTTTGGATTATGGGATGGGATTTCCTGCTTCTTAAAGAAAGGATCAGAGGATTAGAAGTACTTTAAAACTTTCCACAAAATTCGGGCAACAACCAAAGAACGTGGCTTAAAAAAGCATTTCGAACTCACAACTGGACAGCGGATTGCGATGGTCCATCAGTGTGCTGCTCAACTGGAGCCGAACTATTCGAAACCAAGGAAGTAGAGTCCGTGTCAGTGTTGGCAGCAGTCGTATTATTGTCTCTGCTGCGCACGCTTAGGTCCAATGGCTCCACAGCCATCATCGGACTCAGATACGCGGCGCCAATATTAACTGAGGATGCCCGCCTCCCTTGGCTTCGCTGTTGGCCGCGATGCTGATTTTGATTCGGCGCTAGTTGGCTCGTGCGACGCCTCTGGTTTTGCTGCTGCTGTTGCTGCTGCTGCTGCTGTTGCTGAGGTCTTCCGCTACGCGGCATTATCATTGGTAGGCTGCTTCTACCACTAGTGCCAGAAAATCGAGCCTGTCCTTGCAGATGTTGCAGGCTCCGCTGCTGCTGATGCTGAATTTGCGGCGGTTCAAATGGTGGAATCGGCATCATTCGAATTACAGGACTAGCCGCTGGACTAGCCAACAAACTCGGCGCCTGTATTGGCATAGGATAATTGTGCGCGTAATAGTGCTGCCAATCTTGCCAATAGCGGTTCCATTTGTGCTGCAGGGACGGCAGTTGGATCTGCTGCGGCGGCATGGGATAAGGATTAGGATAGTAATGCTGGTGTTGATAATAGTTGTAGCTAGGATGGTTCTGTAAATGCTGCTGCTGGCATTGCCATTGGTTTTGCTGCTGCAAGGAATAACAATAATTCGCAGCGGAAGACGACGACGATGATGAAGTTGAAGAAGTGGTGGCTGAAGTTGAGCCAGATGAAGCCGATGGAGGTCGCGAATAAGCTGCGAATGCAGACTTTTGGCTTTCGGGCTGACCGGTACTATTACTATCCATTGTGTGATGGATAGTTGGAAAATTAAGCGAGTGCCTAGTCTAAAGACCAACAGCAATTTAAACTATTGTGGCTTCGTTTATAACAGACAAAGTGACCTTCCTTCGCTTTCACGGTTCAGCTCCAGAACAGAATGAATGAAGGAATCTAAGATTGGGCCAACAAACGATTAAAAGGGGGGTAGAAAATGATACGATGTTTTCTAATTGGTCCGTGTTCCAACCCTCAACTAGGCGGAGTGGGTAGAATGATGCAGGGTAGGGGGTTGGCTCTAGCCAATCGGGAAGAAGTGTTTATGGTCCAACATCCACTCACCACAAACGAGAAGAGAGTGTGATTATCCAGACCTTTAAAAAAGCCCAAAACAAAGCAAGCTAGTCGAAATATTTAAAGTACACTTAGATAAAGTAGACAAACAACTCAATTGGAAGAGCGAAAGTCAGCAAATAAAAGGAAACAAGTTCAAGTATTGAATCGCTGATGCTGTTGCCTGTTTTACGAGATAGTATCTAGAAATAATTACGTAAAAGAAATACTTTGCGAATGCGATGTTTGATTTCAGTGCATTACCGGAATTTGGTCTACACTGGGCAAAAGTAACGACATTTATAATATTTTAAATTCTAATCTATGCTCTTTATACAAACATTTACATGCACAATATTTTTATGACTAAATTCTTCCGCTCGAGTACGACAATCCTATTGCGAATAGCAACTCATTCTCATAGTCATAATATCAATATATTGTCAACGTTTTAACAATAAAAAAACCATTGAGGTGTAAGACTGTTGGACGAGTACATGTTTTGGCCTTGTTTGTCAAGGCCGCTATACAGATATTATCCGTTACCTCGGCTAAAGTGAATTACATATGTACGACTTATATGTATTCTGCTCGGTACAATAGGTGCATGTAAAAGACAAAAGTAGAGAGAGCTGTTTTTAACGTTTTTTTATACATCATCCTTGGTGCAGACTACAGTATACGTTCTTAGCATTGTCTAACTAACTTTAGTTAGTAAAAGTTTATTTCAAACTGCTATTATCATGACTGAGGAGAGAGGAGAAAAAACTATGTTTAGTTGGTTAGGTTGGGCTAGTTAGATAGGCAATAAAAAGCCCAAGCTGGTCCCCCCAAGTCGAGGTGTGATTATAGGGGGGTGTGGAGTAAAATAAACCAGCCTTAATTTTCTTATTATCGGACTTGCGCGCCTCCGATTCCAAATAAGGATTTGGCTCGACTAAAGCCTAAGCTTCACACCTACAACCCCCAAGGCCAACTCTTTTGCCACCAACCCCAACACCACTTGTCTGGCCAAATAATGAATAGGGAAGGACTTGTGATCATGTTCAAATTAATGATAAGTCATACAAACCAGTGTGCTACAGTCTAAGAATTAAAAAGGCAAATAAAGTTATCATGTGGTAAGCAAGTGCGGTAGGGTAGGGCCAGGCTATACCATAGGCTGAATATATTTATAATAAACGTAATTTAACCAATATACTAATTGCATGGCAACCGACTTGTCTTTCCCCTAATTTATATTCCCCTAATAATCTATAAAATACGACACCCAACCCCAAGTGCACAGCAAAACACGTGCAATGACGACTATACTTAAATGCAGTAAGTCAATAACAGAAGATAACATGTTTGTTACAAATTTTAATTTAAACCGACATTCCTTAAATAGTTAATACTGAACAATTTACGCTTTTAGAAATGCATCAACCAATTCATCGGGTATACAGAACAGTTGAATCGGAGTCAATTTTATTTCCCATTTTTCATAATTTTAATCAGTACCGCACCGCTGACCTCTGCAATTAAGATATATTCTCAGATATTCGACAATCTCAACCCGGAACCGGAAGAGTTAAACAACATTCCAGATCCAGAAGATCATTAATTTAATAGCATGTTAACCGAACAACGTCGGCAAAATTTGACGAACAACCTCTCCTCCTTTATCCTATCAGTATCAGTATCCTCAGTATCTGTCGAAAAAGTCTCGAAAGAAATCAGCAGGCAAGCTTCGGTGCGCGACAGAAACAGTAACAGTCATACGCTACTGTAAGGGAGCAAAGGGGGCACCTGCATAGCCAGCATCTCCGACTTCGCTGATCTAGTCGAAGCTGCTAGACCTTCAACAAGTGGCTACAGCCGACTATGTCCATGGTCACCCTGATTGGAATTTTATCCTCGCGATTGGCTAATAGCTGATCAAGCCTCGCTATTGGGCTACACTGAACTACTACTTGCCGAAGGTCCAGCAGCTCCGACTTGTGCAGCAAAAAAACCATTGTTAAGAGGAAATGCCCCCGCCTTGGTAGCTCTGCTATTAAAATGAAAAACAATAAAAAAACTCAACTGATACCGAACGATTCAGATAGCTGAACTTTTAAGCTCTCAAGGTATGTAGATAATATTTTATTAATATGAAATATTCATAAGGTAGCATATATATTTATATATCAATATAGCATATATGCAACGATCAAGCATTCTTTGTTAGCAGAAAGAATCATAATGACAAATAAAATACACAAATGTGTAAGTCTAAAAAAGAAGGCATGCTATATAGTGTTCATTATAACCATCAGAAATAATAAATATGCCAAAGGATTCAACAAATCAGAAATGATGCAGGGTCAAGATGGCCTAGCACAAACTCTAAGCAGCAGTTAAAAAAGTTTTTTCTTCAAGGGAATAATAATTAGCACACAAAAAATGTCTGTCTTCCACAGTGTAGATGAGTGTTTTTCTTCAATTTTGATTACAATAATCGTTTCATGCTACTTACAATAGTTCAGTTAGACAAGGCAGCTAAATTATCAGATGGAAGGTGTGATCAGTGACGATCTCAAAACAAAGATAAGTAAGACTTGGGCCATCTACAAAAATACTTATGCATCTTTGATCAGTCTTAACAATACCTTAGTTGTCTAGAAGATTAGATAAGTCATAATCTCAATCCAGCTGTCATAATCCATCTAGCTGTCATCGTCAACTATATATAAATCGTTTGGTAGCCCATTTCCTACTATGAGCTAAATGACAAGCATAAACCGATCTACTACTAGTAGTAGACTTATAAATGAACACGTGATTTATAGCTGAAAGCATTGTGTTAGAGCATTGGAGTCGTGTGCTGCGAAATCAGCTGTGTGCACTATTGAATATGGAATATCTACAATTGAATATCTCTCACAATATTGACTTAATTTACAAAACAAAACAATTATTGACAACTCAAAGATCGAATGAGCATTTAGGAAGGAAGCGGGGAATACAATCGGTATAGATAATAGCAAGCAAGGCCTCTTCAATCAACAGCACTAAATTGAAGCAGAATGAATAGGCATTCGGTTTGAAATCCTTATCGGTTAAAGCTAAGCATGACTAGAAAAGCTGAAAAGATCATTGTAAATAAAAAACTACAAAAATCCAGTAATAATTTTAAGAATTTCAATCGAGTAATGGAAATTTATGGCTTGCGAAACTCATAAATCCACTGATCTAACTGTCTCATCTAAGTTTCATCTCTATCCTGTCTTATTTCTCCCCCGTCTCATCTCTCCCGTCTTATCTCTACCCTGTCTAATCTCTCCCCTGACTTATCTCTCCCCTGTCTAATCTCTCCCCTGTCTCATCTCTCCCCTGTCAACCATCTCTCCCCTGTCTCATCTCTCCCCTGTCTCATCACTCCCGTGTCTCATCACTCCCGTGTCTTATCTCTCCCATACCTTATCTCTCCCCTGTCTCATCTCTCCCCTGTCTTATCTCTCCCCTGTCTAATCTCTCCCCTGTCTCATCTCTCCCCTGTCTTATCTCTCCCCTGTCTAATCTCTCCCCTGTCTCATCTCTCCCCTGTCTTATCTCTCCCCTGTCTAATCTCTCCCCTGTCTCATCTCTCCCCTGTCTTATCTCTCCCCTGTCGGCTGTCTCATCTCTCCCCTGTCTAATCTCTCCCCTGTCAACCATCTCTCCCCTGTCTCATCACTCCCGTGTCTTATCTCTCCCATACCTTATCTCTCCCCTGTCTTATCTCTCCCCTGTCTCATCTCTTCTATGTCTCATCTCTCCCCTGTCTAATCTCTCCCATACCTTATCTCTCCCCTGTCTTATCTCTCCCCTGTCTCATCTCTCCCCTGTCTCATCTCTCCCCTGTCTCATCTCTCCCGTCTCATCTCTCCCCTGTCTTATCTCTCCCCTGTCTCATCGCTCCCGTCTTATCTCTCCCCTGTCTACCATCTCTCCCCTGTCTCATCTCTCCCGTCTCATCTCTCCCCTGTCTCATCTCTCCCCTGTCTTATCTCTCCCCTGTCTCATCTCTCCCCTGTCTAATCTCTCCCATACCTTATCTCTGGCCACTGTGTCATTACTGTCACCTTAAGGATTTATAGTTTCGACGGCGCCTAATAATAATAGTTAGAACGAGCGCGCTAATAAAAGTCTCTAACAAAGAGGGAATGAAAAAAGCAGACAGAAAAAATATGAAAATGAACTGAGTGAGTTTAAAACTACAAAAGTACATGCATTATTAAGATCTACAATCGATTTTAAGCCAAATAAAAGCAATTTGCGAAGCAAAAATAACAATGATGCCTCGGTCGGGGAGAATTAAAAATATCTTTGGCTAAAGAGATTAGGAAACTATAGCAGGAGATAACTGTCTTATACGTAATTCCCATTGACCCTTTGTTATAATTTGAGACGATATGTATAGAAAATTTAGAAACATAAACCTAAATGTTAATAAATAACTCTGGTTCTTTCCACAGAAGCCCGGTATAGAGAAAGATACTAAATACTTAAGCAGACTAGATACTAAATAGGAAGTAGCAAAGCAAGGAAAAGGCAGTCGCAAGTGTTTAAAAAGTGCAAGAAATGCCAAAAATAAAGAAATAAAAAGCAGATGTCAAAAGGCGACTCCAAAGCAGCAAGAAAACACAAAATACACTTCTGGGCTACAAATGACTGACAAAATTGTGGGATGAGTCAACACGACTTGGGACTGTGCACTTTTAATTAAACTATTAAAAACGCTATTCATACTACTCGAGATGCTGTTTCGCTAGAGTAGCCTAAATTCAAGCAGCGCCAGTGACAAGTCAAACGCGTCGCAATCTATGTAATAATGAAAGCGGGTAAATATAGTTTAGCAGAGCTATGACTAGCATTATTAGTAAGTTGTAGTTAAGTTAAAAAATAGACCAGCAAAGCTAAGCTGCAGAGAACATAGAGTCATTGAAAGCATACATAAACAACAAGCAACAAGATAAACAATGGCGCCATCAGGTTGTCCCTATTTTGATTGGGTAGTTTCATTTTTTACGTGGAAGTGTACAATGAAACAAAATTTATTCATGCAAACGTTGAGGAAATCGTTTAAAAGGAGTAAAAAACGTTTATAAAAAACTCAACATATGTCCTCATCATACTACTGACAGGGATTAAAAATTCAAACCATAGCAAATACTGCGTGAAAATAGCTAATTTAACAATCCGAGAAAGAGAGAGAGAGTTGGAACCAACAATGGAACTTATTTGTGTATTTACAAGGTCCTCTTAAAGTAAAAAAAATATGCCACAATCAGTTGTATCTTAGATATAGCGTTAATAAATCTCATCTGATTTACACTGTTGTTAATAATAAAATAGGCTTTTAACATTTGCACTAAGTCGGACAAAAAAGGTCAGTAATTTTTTTCTACTTCACTCTTTTTATACTTTGAGAAGGATTGGATTAACATCTAGCCGATATGTATAGAAAAAGTTAAACAAAGAATTCGATACATATCGGCTAGACCACAAAACATACTCTATTTTCTATCTAGGATAGAAGTCTAAACAATGGTTCCAGGCCAGGACACAATGGTCAGCACAACCGGATCTGTGCGCACCAGTTTGAGCAGTGAAACAGCTTGAGCGTGGCCAATATCGGCCAGACTGTGCCGATGATTCACGCTGACAAGGATGTCGCCGCAGCGCAGCCGGCCGTCCTCGTGAGCCGGGCCGCCCCAGACGATGCTTTTAACCACAATTGGCTGCGGACTATTACTATCAATTTTATTAGCCCGATTAGTTAGAGGCGATGATGACATTGTGGCCATCGGCGAATTGCGTCCGCCAACAATGGAGAAGCCCAGAGAGCCGGTAGCCGGATGCCTGCTGAGCTCGATGTCGCGTTCAACGCTGAGCCAGCGCGGCAGTGCCAGCCAGTAGGACCAGCTGGGCTGAAAATTTGCCGCGTGATCGGCGGCTGCGTTGGCGGCAGCCTCGGGACTGTCCATGAGGCGCAGGGTGACTGATGAGTTTGCCGAGGCCGACTTCAGCAGGCGGACAGCCTGATGAGGGGAGCAATATTCAGCAGTTATTCAATCATATATACTTGAAGAGGGGTGGCTTCACAAGACCAAAGTTTTACAACGCCGAAAATTTAACGCGGGTCTGCATTTTTACTTTTCGGCGTTGTAAAATTTCGGTCTTGTGAAGGAAAGTGCGAGAATTTTTGGCGCTGTGAAGTTTGGTCTTGTGAAGATTCGGTCTTGTGAAGATTCAGTCTTGTGAAGATTCGGTCTTGTGAAGATTCGGTCTTGTGAAGGACAGTGCAAGAATTTTCGGCGCTGTGAAGATTCGGTCTTGTGAAAGCCACCCTTGAAGACAGGCTGAAACAATGAATAGACCCAAGGATAGACCGCATCAACAAACATAATTTACAGACTCGCAGAAATAACTGTTAAATGAATAACCAAAAAACAGACAGACAATGAAAAAAGACAGCGAGAACAGAGAAACAACACGACAGAAATACACCAGAACCGGCAGACATTCAGTGCCGCACCTGCTCGTGCGTGAGTCCCAGCAGTTTGGCGTCCTGCACGGCTAGCAGAAGGTCGCCTTTCCGGACAGTCCGACCGGCCGGGCCGTCCGGCCTGAGGCTGGTCACGTAGACGGGGATGTCGCCACGCTGAGATCCCACTCCGCCAGCTACAGACATGCCCAGAGATTCGCCTGGCGTTTTCTCCAATCGGACAATGCGCTCCTGAGGCGGCGGAACTGAGCCGTAGTGCGTCAACGGTTGCCTAGCAACGGTGCCAGACGTAGTTGTAGTTATTGTTGTGTTAGATACTGCCACAGTGGCGGCGGCGGCTTCGGCGAGATGCTGGCAGGAGGCGGACCCGCCGGCTGGCATGCCAAGCGAGGCAAGATTGTCACCGGAGGCTGTCCGAATGAGGTCGGGAGTCTCAGGGCGACAGCGGCGAGACACCAGGAAGCTGACCTTATCAGAAGCCGACTGTCACAAAGGAAAATATAGAACAACCTTAGTTTAAATATACAAAGGATACTTAATACCTGAGGGTCTGAAGGATTCTTAACGATTGAGGATCTGAAGGGTTCTAGACACCTGAGGGTATGAAGGATTCTGGACATATGAGGATCTGAAGGGTTCTAGACACCTGAGGGTATGAAGGATTCTGGACATATGAGGATCTGAAGGGTTCTAGACACCTGAGGGTATGAAGGATTCTGGACATATGAGGATCTGAAGGGTTCTGGACACCTGATAGTTTGAAGGGTTTCAGACACCTGAGGATCTGAAGGGTTCCAGACACCTGAGGATCTGAAGGGTTCTAGACACCTGAGGATCTGAAGGGTTCCAGACACCTGAGGATCTGAAGGGTTCCAGACACCTGAGGATCTGAAGGGTTCTAGACACCTGAGGATCTGAAGGGTTCCAGACACCTGAGGATCTGAAGGGTTCCAGACACCTGAGGATCTGAAGGGTTCCAGACACCTGAGGATCTGAAGGGTTCTAGACACCTGAGGATCTGAATTACTCCAAAAGCCATAAGATGTGAGCCACCATAGACCATTTGAAACCCAGACAATACAATGACCCAAGTAACAACAAGCGCATTCAAATTACCTGAATGATTTCAGCAGCTTCAGCCTGAGTACCGCCCCGAATGTCGACACTGTTGATCTCCAGGATACGATCGTCGCGACGAAGCCTGCCGTCTAGCTGGGCTAAGCCGCCTTCAACCAGGCCGAGCACGTACAGGCCCGGAAAGCTTCTATAAAAATGTATTAAAAAATAAGCGTCACAAACTACTAATAGTAGAAGCAAGAATTTTCTGCAAAGGAAACTAAAAATCGACTCACTTCTTTCCAACCAGTTTAATGCCAAGCGTTTTGCCAGACCTTTTCGATAGTGTAATACGAAACACTTCTTCGCGATCTAGCAACAATCTGCGCTGATGCTGCTGCTGCTGCTGCTGCAGGTTGAGCATAGTCTGCTGATGCTGCTGCTGGTGATCCGGCTCCCATGCTCTCTCCCTGTAGACTGTCAGTCGACAAAGCGGCGACGGTTGGGATAGTACTAGGCGCGCCTCGGCGTGAGTAGCTCTGGTCACATCCTCGCCGTTTACCTAAGAAAAGAGAAGTGTTTTAATTTAACGTAATTTTAACTTAACAAAGTAATTCAAATCATTCAATTCAGAGGCAGATACATCTTTTCTCTAGGATTTATTACTAGTCCATATATTTTCTAAATTTTCTAAATATTTGAAATAGAGGAATTATCTGACGCACTGATGAGAGATTATTAAAGACACTGAGTATCAGAGGGATTATGAACACACTGAGAATCAGATGGATTATCGAACACACCGAGGATCAGATGGATTATCTAACACACTGAGTATCAGAGGGATTAACTAACCCACTGATAATCAAAGGGAATATCAAACACTAATAATCAGAGGGATTATGAACACACTGAGTATCAGATGGATTATCTAACATACTGAGGATCAGATGGATTATCTAACATACTGAGGATCAGATGGATTATCTGACATACTGAGAATCAGATGGATTATCTAACATACTGAGGATCAGATGGATTATCTGACATACTGAGAATCAGATGGATTATCTAACACACCGAGAATCATATGGATTATCTAACATACTGAGAATCAGATGGATTATCTAACATACTGAGAATCAGATGGATTATCTAACATACTGAGAATCAGATGGATTATCTAACATACTGAGGATCAGATGGATTATCTGACATACTGAGAATCAGATGGATTATCTAACATACTGAGAATCAGATGGATTATCTAACATACTGAGGATCAGATGGATTATCTGACATACTGAGAATCAGATGGATTATCTAACAAACTGAGTATCAGATGGATAATCTAACATACTGAGAATCAGATGGATTATCTAACATACTGAGAATCAGATGGATTATCTAACATACTGAGGATCAGATGGATTATCTGACATACTGAGAATCAGATGGATTATCTAACATACTGAGAATCAGATGGATTATCTAACACACCGAGGATCAGATGGATTGTCTAACATACTGAGAATCAGATGGATTATTAAGCACACAAAGGATCAGAAGGATTATTTAACACACTGAAGATTCGACAAAATCCGACAAAATCACGAGGACCTAAAGTTGGTGCCAAGACTTACCTCCAATATCTGATCACCAGGCCTTAATCGTTTGTCATTAGCGACGAGGCCGTCCATATAGATCTCCTGAATCACAATGCAACTCTGCGGGTAAGAAAGGTAAATTAGTAGCATGCATACCAATTTACCATAGGCTAAACTGTTAACTGTCCATTGATTTGGATAGATTCCAGATCTCTAGAGGGCGTTGAAATGGCGTTGATGAATCGGTGTTAAAAAACATGTGGGCGGAAAATGAACCATAATAGTATCATTGCGAAATATCAGTTGCATTTTTGATGGAAGGAATGCGGTCTAGTGTGCAAAAATCATCGACTTCGGTGGAGATAACTAGACCAGGGGCGGACTAACTATAAGAATAACAAATTTGACCAGGGACCGTTAGAAGATTGAAGTCTAGTAGGATAGTGCGCTATGGGAGAGGATTCTTCTAGGTGCAGACAGATAACAGGGCCAAAAAGCGCCAAACAAGCGAGGGCTTGACGTTTGGTTGCGGTAGGAAAAAAGGACAGGAAGGTATTTGACCTTGAGTATTTTGTTTCAATGGCTACCTGCAACTGCAGCTATTAAGTTAAAGTTTTACAGCCGCTAAGTAAAGTACGTTACGTAGGAAGCTGATTATTTGAAAACATTGCTTATGGGCTTGGCTTAAGGGATATTTTGCTTTTCGATTTGAAGATCTGAGGATTCGACTGTTGAATTAAGGATCTAGGGGATTTGGGTGCTTGATTTGAGGATCTAGGGGATTTGGGTGTTGGATTTGAGGATCTGAATGATTTAAGATTCGAGTGTCCCATATGGGGTCTGAGGGATTTGTGTGTTTGATTTGAGGGTCTGAGGGATTTGTGTGTTTGATTTAAGGATCTGAGGGATTTGTGTATTTGATTTGAGGGTCTGAGGGATTTGTGTTTGATTTGAGGGTCTGAGGGATTTGTGTATTTGATTTGAGGGTCTGAGGGATTTGTGTTTGATTTGAGGGTCTGAGGGATTTGTGTGTTTGATTTGAGGATCTGAGGGATTTGTGTATTTGATTTGAGGGTCTGAGGGATTTGTGTTTGATTTGAGGGTCTGAGGGATTTGTGTGTTTGATTTGAGGGTCTGAGGGATTTGTGTGTTTGATTTGAGGGTCTGAGGGATTTGTGTGTTTGATTTGAGGGTCTGAGGGATTTGTGTGTTTGATTTGAGGGTCTGAGGGATTTGTGTTTGATTTAAGGGTCTGAGGGATTTGTGTGTTTGATTTGAGGGTCTGAGGGATTTGTGTGTTTGATTTGAGGGTCTGAGGGATTTGTGTGTTTGATTTGAGGGTCTGAGGGATTTGTGTGTTTGATTTGAGGGTCTCAGGGATTTGTGTGTTTGATTTGAGGGTCTGAGGGATTTGTGTGTTTGATTTGAGGATCTGAGGGATTTGTGTATTTGATTTGAGGATCTGAGGGATTTGTGTGTTTGATTTGAGGGTCTGAGGGATTTGTGTGTTTGATTTGAGGGTCTGAGGGATTTGTGTGTTTGATTTGAGGATCTGAGGGATTTGTGTGTTTGATTTGAGGGTCTGAGGGATTTGTGTGTTTGATTTGAGGGTCTGAGGGATTTGTGTGTTTGATTTGAGGATCTGAGGGATTTGTGTATTTGATTTGAGGATCTGAGGGATGTGTGTTTGATTTGAGGATCTGAGGGATTTGTGTGTTTGATTTGAGGATCTGAGGGATGTGTATTTGATTTGAGGGTCTGAGGGATTTGTGTGTTTGATTTGAGGATCTGAGGGATTTGTGTGTTTGATTTGAGGGTCTGAGGGATTTGTGTGTTTGATTTGAGGATCTGAGGGATTTGTGTATTTGATTTGAGGATCTGAGGGATTTGTGTTTGATTTGAGGATCTGAGGGATTTGTGTGTTTGATTTGAGGGTCTGAGGGATTTGTATTTGATTTGAGGGTCTGAGGGATTTGTATTTGATTTGAGGGTCTGAGGGATTTGTGTATTTGATTTGAGGATCTGAGGGATTTGTGTGTTTGATTTGAGGGTCTGAGGGATTTGTGTGTTTGATTTGAGGATCTGAATGATTTGGGATTCGAGTGTCCCATATGGGGTCTGAGGGATTTGTGTTTGATTTGAGGGTCTGAGGGATTTGTATTTGATTTGAGGATCTGAGGGATTTGTATTTGATTTGAGGATCTGACGGATTTGTGTGTTTGATTTGAGGGTCTGAGGGATTTGTGTATTTGATTTGAGGATCTGAGGGATTTGTGTTTGATTTGAGGATCTGAGGGATTTGTGTGTTTGATTTGAGGATCTGAGGGATTTCCAAGTTCGATTTGAGGATCTGAGAGATTTTCAAGTTCGATTTGAGGATCTGAGGGTTTTTCAAGTTCGATTTGAGGATCTGAGGGTTTTTCAAGTTCGATTTGAGGATCTGAGGGATTTTCAAGTTCGATTTGAGTATCTGAGGGATTTGTGTGTTTGATTTGAGGATCTGAGGGATTTTCGGTTTCGATTTGAGGATCTGAGGGATTTTCGGGTTTGATTTGAGGATCTGAGGGATTTTCGGTTTCGATTTGAGGATCTGAGGGATTTGTGTGTTCGATTTGAGGATCTGAGGGATTTGTGTGTTTGATTTGAGGATCTGAGGGATTTGTGTGTTCGATTTGAGGGTCTGAGGGATTTTCGGTTTCGATTTGAGGATCTGAGTGATTTTCGGGTTCGATTTGAGGATCTGAGGGATTTTCGGTTTCGATTTGAGGATCTGAGGGATTTGTGTGTTCGATTTGAGGATCTGAGGGATTTGTGTGTTCGATTTGAGTATCTGAGGGATTTTCAAGTTCGATTTGAGGGTCTGAGGGATTTTCGGTTTTGATTTGAGGATCTGAGTGGTTTTCGGGTTCGATTTGAGGATCTGAGGGATTTTCGGGTTCGATTTGAGGATCTGAGGGATTTTCGGGTTTGATTTGAGGATCTGAGTGATTTCCAAGTTCGATTTGAGGATCTGAGAGATTTTCAAGTTCGATTTGAGGATCTGAGGGTTTTTCAAGTTCGATTTGAGGATCTGAGGGTTTTTCAAGTTCGATTTGAGGATCTGAGGGATTTTCAAGTTCGATTTGAGTATCTGAGGGATTTGTGTGTTTGATTTGAGGATCTGAGGGATTTTCGGTTTCGATTTGAGGATCTGAGGGATTTTCAAGTTCGATTTGAGGATCTGAGGGATTTTCGGTTTCGATTTGAGGATCTGAGGGATTTGTGTGTTCGATTTGAGGATCTGAGGGATTTGTGTGTTTGATTTGAGGATCTGAGGGATTTGTGTGTTCGATTTGAGGGTCTGAGGGATTTTCGGTTTCGATTTGAGGATCTGAGTGATTTTCGGGTTCGATTTGAGGATCTGAGGGATTTTCGGTTTCGATTTGAGGATCTGAGGGATTTGTGTGTTCGATTTGAGGATCTGAGGGATTTGTGTGTTCGATTTGAGTATCTGAGGGATTTTCAAGTTCGATTTGAGGGTCTGAGGGATTTTCGGTTTTGATTTGAGGATCTGAGTGGTTTTCGGGTTCAATTTGAGGATCTGAGGGATTTTCGGGTTCGATTTGAGGATCTGAGGGATTTTCGGGTTTGATTTGAGGATCTGAGTGATTTTCGGGTTCGATTTGAGGATCTGAGTGATTTTCGGTTTTGATTTGAGGATCTGAGTGATTTTCGGTTTTGATTTGAGGATCTGAGGGATTTTCGGTTTCGATTTGAGGATCTGAGGGATTTTCAAGTTCGATTTGAGGATCTGAGGGATTTTCGGTTTCGATTTGAGGATCTGAGGGATTTGTGTGTTTGATTTGAGGGTCTGAGGGATTTGTGTTTGATTTGAGGGTCTGAGGGATTTGTGTGTTTGATTTGAGGGTCTGAGGGATTTGTGTGTTTGATTTGAGGGTCTGAGGGATTTGTGTGTTTGATTTGAGGATCTGAGGGATTTGTGTATTTGATTTGAGGGTCTGAGGGATTTGTGTATTTGATTTGAGGATCTGAGGGATTTGTGTATTTGATTTGAGGATCTGAGGGATTTGTGTGTTTGATTTGAGGGTCTGAGGGATTTGTGTGTTTGATTTGAGGGTCTGAGGGATTTGTGTGTTTGATTTGAGGGTCTGAGGGATTTGTGTGTTTGATTTGAGGGTCTGAGGGATTTGTGTGTTTGATTTGAGGGTCTGAGGGATTTGTGTGTTTGATTTGAGGGTCTGAGGGATTTGTGTTTGATTTGAGGGTCTGAGGGATTTGTGTGTTTGATTTGAGGGTCTGAGGGATTTGTGTGTTTGATTTGAGGGTCTGAGGGATTTGTGTGTTTGATTTGAGGATCTGAGGGATTTGTGTGTTTGATTTGAGGGTCTGAGGGATTTGTGTGTTTGATTTGAGGATCTGAGGGATTTGTGTATTTGATTTGAGGATCTGAGGGATTTGTGTGTTTGATTTGAGGGTCTGAGGGATTTGTGTGTTTGATTTGAGGGTCTGAGGGATTTGTATTTGATTTGAGGGTCTGAGGGATTTGTGTGTTTGATTTGAGGATCTGAGGGATTTGTGTGTTTGATTTGAGGGTCTGAGGGATTTGTATTTGATTTGAGGGTCTGAGGGATTTGTATTTGATTTGAGGGTCTGAGGGATTTGTGTGTTTGATTTGAGGGTCTGAGGGATTTGTGTGTTTGATTTGAGGATCTGAATGATTTGGGATTCGAGTGTCCCATATGGGGTCTGAGGGATTTGTGTTTGATTTGAGGGTCTGAGGGATTTGTATTTGATTTGAGGATCTGAGGGATTTGTATTTGATTTGAGGATCTGACGGATTTGTGTGTTTGATTTGAGGGTCTGAGGGATTTGTGTATTTGATTTGAGGATCTGAGGGATTTGTGTTTGATTTGAGGATCTGAGGGATTTGTGTGTTTGATTTGAGGATCTGAGGGATTTCCAAGTTCGATTTGAGGATCTGAGAGATTTTCAAGTTCGATTTGAGGATCTGAGGGTTTTTCAAGTTCGATTTGAGGATCTGAGGGTTTTTCAAGTTCGATTTGAGGATCTGAGGGATTTTCAAGTTCGATTTGAGTATCTGAGGGATTTGTGTGTTTGATTTGAGGATCTGAGGGATTTTCGGTTTCGATTTGAGGATCTGAGGGATTTTCAAGTTCGATTTGAGGATCTGAGGGATTTTCGGTTTCGATTTGAGGATCTGAGGGATTTGTGTGTTCGATTTGAGGATCTGAGGGATTTGTGTGTTTGATTTGAGGATCTGAGGGATTTGTGTGTTCGATTTGAGGGTCTGAGGGATTTTCGGTTTCGATTTGAGGATCTGAGTGATTTTCGGGTTCGATTTGAGGATCTGAGGGATTTTCGGTTTCGATTTGAGGATCTGAGGGATTTGTGTGTTCGATTTGAGGATCTGAGGGATTTGTGTGTTCGATTTGAGTATCTGAGGGATTTTCAAGTTCGATTTGAGGGTCTGAGGGATTTTCGGTTTTGATTTGAGGATCTGAGTGGTTTTCGGGTTCGATTTGAGGATCTGAGGGATTTTCGGGTTCGATTTGAGGATCTGAGGGATTTTCGGGTTTGATTTGAGGATCTGAGTGATTTCCAAGTTCGATTTGAGGATCTGAGAGATTTTCAAGTTCGATTTGAGGATCTGAGGGTTTTTCAAGTTCGATTTGAGGATCTGAGGGTTTTTCAAGTTCGATTTGAGGATCTGAGGGATTTTCAAGTTCGATTTGAGTATCTGAGGGATTTGTGTGTTTGATTTGAGGATCTGAGGGATTTTCGGTTTCGATTTGAGGATCTGAGGGATTTTCAAGTTCGATTTGAGGATCTGAGGGATTTTCGGTTTCGATTTGAGGATCTGAGGGATTTGTGTGTTCGATTTGAGGATCTGAGGGATTTGTGTGTTTGATTTGAGGATCTGAGGGATTTGTGTGTTCGATTTGAGGGTCTGAGGGATTTTCGGTTTCGATTTGAGGATCTGAGTGATTTTCGGGTTCGATTTGAGGATCTGAGGGATTTTCGGTTTCGATTTGAGGATCTGAGGGATTTGTGTGTTCGATTTGAGGATCTGAGGGATTTGTGTGTTCGATTTGAGTATCTGAGGGATTTTCAAGTTCGATTTGAGGGTCTGAGGGATTTTCGGTTTTGATTTGAGGATCTGAGTGGTTTTCGGGTTCAATTTGAGGATCTGAGGGATTTTCGGGTTCGATTTGAGGATCTGAGGGATTTTCGGGTTTGATTTGAGGATCTGAGTGATTTTCGGGTTCGATTTGAGGATCTGAGTGATTTTCGGTTTTGATTTGAGGATCTGAGGGATTTTCGGTTTCGATTTGAGGATCTGAGGGATTTTCAAGTTCGATTTGAGGATCTGAGGGATTTTCGGTTTCGATTTGAGGATCTGAGGGATTTGTGTGTTTGATTTGAGGGTCTGAGGGATTTGTGTTTGATTTGAGGGTCTGAGGGATTTGTGTGTTTGATTTGAGGGTCTGAGGGATTTGTGTGTTTGATTTGAGGGTCTGAGGGATTTGTGTGTTTGATTTGAGGATCTGAGGGATTTGTGTATTTGATTTGAGGGTCTGAGGGATTTGTGTATTTGATTTGAGGATCTGAGGGATTTGTGTATTTGATTTGAGGATCTGAGGGATTTGTGTGTTTGATTTGAGGGTCTGAGGGATTTGTGTGTTTGATTTGAGGGTCTGAGGGATTTGTGTGTTTGATTTGAGGGTCTGAGGGATTTGTGTGTTTGATTTGAGGGTCTGAGGGATTTGTGTGTTTGATTTGAGGGTCTGAGGGATTTGTGTGTTTGATTTGAGGGTCTGAGGGATTTGTGTTTGATTTGAGGGTCTGAGGGATTTGTGTGTTTGATTTGAGGGTCTGAGGGATTTGTGTGTTTGATTTGAGGGTCTGAGGGATTTGTGTGTTTGATTTGAGGATCTGAGGGATTTGTGTGTTTGATTTGAGGGTCTGAGGGATTTGTGTGTTTGATTTGAGGATCTGAGGGATTTGTGTATTTGATTTGAGGATCTGAGGGATTTGTGTGTTTGATTTGAGGGTCTGAGGGATTTGTGTGTTTGATTTGAGGGTCTGAGGGATTTGTATTTGATTTGAGGGTCTGAGGGATTTGTGTGTTTGATTTGAGGATCTGAGGGATTTGTGTGTTTGATTTGAGGGTCTGAGGGATTTGTATTTGATTTGAGGGTCTGAGGGATTTGTATTTGATTTGAGGGTCTGAGGGATTTGTGTGTTTGATTTGAGGGTCTGAGGGATTTGTGTGTTTGATTTGAGGATCTGAATGATTTGGGATTCGAGTGTCCCATATGGGGTCTGAGGGATTTGTGTTTGATTTGAGGGTCTGAGGGATTTGTATTTGATTTGAGGATCTGAGGGATTTGTATTTGATTTGAGGATCTGACGGATTTGTGTGTTTGATTTGAGGGTCTGAGGGATTTGTGTATTTGATTTGAGGATCTGAGGGATTTGTGTTTGATTTGAGGATCTGAGGGATTTGTGTGTTTGATTTGAGGATCTGAGGGATTTCCAAGTTCGATTTGAGGATCTGAGAGATTTTCAAGTTCGATTTGAGGATCTGAGGGTTTTTCAAGTTCGATTTGAGGATCTGAGGGTTTTTCAAGTTCGATTTGAGGATCTGAGGGATTTTCAAGTTCGATTTGAGTATCTGAGGGATTTGTGTGTTTGATTTGAGGATCTGAGGGATTTTCGGTTTCGATTTGAGGATCTGAGGGATTTTCAAGTTCGATTTGAGGATCTGAGGGATTTTCGGTTTCGATTTGAGGATCTGAGGGATTTGTGTGTTCGATTTGAGGATCTGAGGGATTTGTGTGTTTGATTTGAGGATCTGAGGGATTTGTGTGTTCGATTTGAGGGTCTGAGGGATTTTCGGTTTCGATTTGAGGATCTGAGTGATTTTCGGGTTCGATTTGAGGATCTGAGGGATTTTCGGTTTCGATTTGAGGATCTGAGGGATTTGTGTGTTCGATTTGAGGATCTGAGGGATTTGTGTGTTCGATTTGAGTATCTGAGGGATTTTCAAGTTCGATTTGAGGGTCTGAGGGATTTTCGGTTTTGATTTGAGGATCTGAGTGGTTTTCGGGTTCGATTTGAGGATCTGAGGGATTTTCGGGTTCGATTTGAGGATCTGAGGGATTTTCGGGTTTGATTTGAGGATCTGAGTGATTTCCAAGTTCGATTTGAGGATCTGAGAGATTTTCAAGTTCGATTTGAGGATCTGAGGGTTTTTCAAGTTCGATTTGAGGATCTGAGGGTTTTTCAAGTTCGATTTGAGGATCTGAGGGATTTTCAAGTTCGATTTGAGTATCTGAGGGATTTGTGTGTTTGATTTGAGGATCTGAGGGATTTTCGGTTTCGATTTGAGGATCTGAGGGATTTTCAAGTTCGATTTGAGGATCTGAGGGATTTTCGGTTTCGATTTGAGGATCTGAGGGATTTGTGTGTTCGATTTGAGGATCTGAGGGATTTGTGTGTTTGATTTGAGGATCTGAGGGATTTGTGTGTTCGATTTGAGGGTCTGAGGGATTTTCGGTTTCGATTTGAGGATCTGAGTGATTTTCGGGTTCGATTTGAGGATCTGAGGGATTTTCGGTTTCGATTTGAGGATCTGAGGGATTTGTGTGTTCGATTTGAGGATCTGAGGGATTTGTGTGTTCGATTTGAGTATCTGAGGGATTTTCAAGTTCGATTTGAGGGTCTGAGGGATTTTCGGTTTTGATTTGAGGATCTGAGTGGTTTTCGGGTTCAATTTGAGGATCTGAGGGATTTTCGGGTTCGATTTGAGGATCTGAGGGATTTTCGGGTTTGATTTGAGGATCTGAGTGATTTTCGGGTTCGATTTGAGGATCTGAGTGATTTTCGGTTTTGATTTGAGGATCTGAGGGATTTTCGGTTTCGATTTGAGGATCTGAGGGATTTTCAAGTTCGATTTGAGGATCTGAGGGATTTTCGGTTTCGATTTGAGGATCTGAGGGATTTGTGTGTTTGATTTGAGGGTCTGAGGGATTTGTGTTTGATTTGAGGGTCTGAGGGATTTGTGTGTTTGATTTGAGGGTCTGAGGGATTTGTGTGTTTGATTTGAGGGTCTGAGGGATTTGTGTGTTTGATTTGAGGATCTGAGGGATTTGTGTATTTGATTTGAGGGTCTGAGGGATTTGTGTATTTGATTTGAGGATCTGAGGGATTTGTGTATTTGATTTGAGGATCTGAGGGATTTGTGTGTTTGATTTGAGGGTCTGAGGGATTTGTGTGTTTGATTTGAGGGTCTGAGGGATTTGTGTGTTTGATTTGAGGGTCTGAGGGATTTGTGTGTTTGATTTGAGGGTCTGAGGGATTTGTGTGTTTGATTTGAGGGTCTGAGGGATTTGTGTGTTTGATTTGAGGGTCTGAGGGATTTGTGTTTGATTTGAGGGTCTGAGGGATTTGTGTGTTTGATTTGAGGGTCTGAGGGATTTGTGTGTTTGATTTGAGGGTCTGAGGGATTTGTGTGTTTGATTTGAGGATCTGAGGGATTTGTGTGTTTGATTTGAGGGTCTGAGGGATTTGTGTGTTTGATTTGAGGATCTGAGGGATTTGTGTATTTGATTTGAGGATCTGAGGGATTTGTGTGTTTGATTTGAGGGTCTGAGGGATTTGTGTGTTTGATTTGAGGGTCTGAGGGATTTGTATTTGATTTGAGGGTCTGAGGGATTTGTGTGTTTGATTTGAGGATCTGAGGGATTTGTGTGTTTGATTTGAGGGTCTGAGGGATTTGTATTTGATTTGAGGGTCTGAGGGATTTGTATTTGATTTGAGGGTCTGAGGGATTTGTGTGTTTGATTTGAGGGTCTGAGGGATTTGTGTGTTTGATTTGAGGATCTGAATGATTTGGGATTCGAGTGTCCCATATGGGGTCTGAGGGATTTGTGTTTGATTTGAGGGTCTGAGGGATTTGTATTTGATTTGAGGATCTGAGGGATTTGTATTTGATTTGAGGATCTGACGGATTTGTGTGTTTGATTTGAGGGTCTGAGGGATTTGTGTATTTGATTTGAGGATCTGAGGGATTTGTGTTTGATTTGAGGATCTGAGGGATTTGTGTGTTTGATTTGAGGATCTGAGGGATTTCCAAGTTCGATTTGAGGATCTGAGAGATTTTCAAGTTCGATTTGAGGATCTGAGGGTTTTTCAAGTTCGATTTGAGGATCTGAGGGTTTTTCAAGTTCGATTTGAGGATCTGAGGGATTTTCAAGTTCGATTTGAGTATCTGAGGGATTTGTGTGTTTGATTTGAGGATCTGAGGGATTTTCGGTTTCGATTTGAGGATCTGAGGGATTTTCAAGTTCGATTTGAGGATCTGAGGGATTTTCGGTTTCGATTTGAGGATCTGAGGGATTTGTGTGTTCGATTTGAGGATCTGAGGGATTTGTGTGTTTGATTTGAGGATCTGAGGGATTTGTGTGTTCGATTTGAGGGTCTGAGGGATTTTCGGTTTCGATTTGAGGATCTGAGTGATTTTCGGGTTCGATTTGAGGATCTGAGGGATTTTCGGTTTCGATTTGAGGATCTGAGGGATTTGTGTGTTCGATTTGAGGATCTGAGGGATTTGTGTGTTCGATTTGAGTATCTGAGGGATTTTCAAGTTCGATTTGAGGGTCTGAGGGATTTTCGGTTTTGATTTGAGGATCTGAGTGGTTTTCGGGTTCGATTTGAGGATCTGAGGGATTTTCGGGTTCGATTTGAGGATCTGAGGGATTTTCGGGTTTGATTTGAGGATCTGAGTGATTTCCAAGTTCGATTTGAGGATCTGAGAGATTTTCAAGTTCGATTTGAGGATCTGAGGGTTTTTCAAGTTCGATTTGAGGATCTGAGGGTTTTTCAAGTTCGATTTGAGGATCTGAGGGATTTTCAAGTTCGATTTGAGTATCTGAGGGATTTGTGTGTTTGATTTGAGGATCTGAGGGATTTTCGGTTTCGATTTGAGGATCTGAGGGATTTTCAAGTTCGATTTGAGGATCTGAGGGATTTTCGGTTTCGATTTGAGGATCTGAGGGATTTGTGTGTTCGATTTGAGGATCTGAGGGATTTGTGTGTTTGATTTGAGGATCTGAGGGATTTGTGTGTTCGATTTGAGGGTCTGAGGGATTTTCGGTTTCGATTTGAGGATCTGAGTGATTTTCGGGTTCGATTTGAGGATCTGAGGGATTTTCGGTTTCGATTTGAGGATCTGAGGGATTTGTGTGTTCGATTTGAGGATCTGAGGGATTTGTGTGTTCGATTTGAGTATCTGAGGGATTTTCAAGTTCGATTTGAGGGTCTGAGGGATTTTCGGTTTTGATTTGAGGATCTGAGTGGTTTTCGGGTTCAATTTGAGGATCTGAGGGATTTTCGGGTTCGATTTGAGGATCTGAGGGATTTTCGGGTTTGATTTGAGGATCTGAGTGATTTTCGGGTTCGATTTGAGGATCTGAGTGATTTTCGGTTTTGATTTGAGGATCTGAGGGATTTTCGGTTTCGATTTGAGGATCTGAGGGATTTTCGGTTTCGATTTGAGGATCTGAGGGATTTTCGGTTTCGATTTGAGGATCTGAGGGATTTGTGTGTTTGATTTGAGGGTCTGAGGGATTTGTGTTTGATTTGAGGGTCTGAGGGATTTGTGTGTTTGATTTGAGGGTCTGAGGGATTTGTGTGTTTGATTTGAGGGTCTGAGGGATTTGTGTGTTTGATTTGAGGATCTGAGGGATTTGTGTATTTGATTTGAGGGTCTGAGGGATTTGTGTATTTGATTTGAGGATCTGAGGGATTTGTGTGTTTGATTTGAGGATCTGAGGGATTTGTGTGTTTGATTTGAGGGTCTGAGGGATTTGTGTGTTTGATTTGAGGGTCTGAGGGATTTGTGTGTTTGATTTGAGGGTCTGAGGGATTTGTGTGTTTGATTTGAGGGTCTGAGGGATTTGTGTGTTTGATTTGAGGGTCTGAGGGATTTGTGTGTTTGATTTGAGGGTCTGAGGGATTTGTGTTTGATTTGAGGGTCTGAGGGATTTGTGTGTTTGATTTGAGGGTCTGAGGGATTTGTGTGTTTGATTTGAGGGTCTGAGGGATTTGTGTGTTTGATTTGAGGATCTGAGGGATTTGTGTGTTTGATTTGAGGGTCTGAGGGATTTGTGTGTTTGATTTGAGGATCTGAGGGATTTGTGTATTTGATTTGAGGATCTGAGGGATTTGTGTGTTTGATTTGAGGGTCTGAGGGATTTGTGTGTTTGATTTGAGGGTCTGAGGGATTTGTATTTGATTTGAGGGTCTGAGGGATTTGTGTGTTTGATTTGAGGATCTGAGGGATTTGTGTGTTTGATTTGAGGGTCTGAGGGATTTGTATTTGATTTGAGGGTCTGAGGGATTTGTATTTGATTTGAGGGTCTGAGGGATTTGTGTGTTTGATTTGAGGGTCTGAGGGATTTGTGTGTTTGATTTGAGGATCTGAATGATTTGGGATTCGAGTGTCCCATATGGGGTCTGAGGGATTTGTGTTTGATTTGAGGGTCTGAGGGATTTGTATTTGATTTGAGGATCTGAGGGATTTGTATTTGATTTGAGGATCTGACGGATTTGTGTGTTTGATTTGAGGGTCTGAGGGATTTGTGTATTTGATTTGAGGATCTGAGGGATTTGTGTTTGATTTGAGGATCTGAGGGATTTGTGTGTTTGATTTGAGGATCTGAGGGATTTCCAAGTTCGATTTGAGGATCTGAGAGATTTTCAAGTTCGATTTGAGGATCTGAGGGTTTTTCAAGTTCGATTTGAGGATCTGAGGGTTTTTCAAGTTCGATTTGAGGATCTGAGGGATTTTCAAGTTCGATTTGAGTATCTGAGGGATTTGTGTGTTTGATTTGAGGATCTGAGGGATTTTCGGTTTCGATTTGAGGATCTGAGGGATTTTCAAGTTCGATTTGAGGATCTGAGGGATTTTCGGTTTCGATTTGAGGATCTGAGGGATTTGTGTGTTCGATTTGAGGATCTGAGGGATTTGTGTGTTTGATTTGAGGATCTGAGGGATTTGTGTGTTCGATTTGAGGGTCTGAGGGATTTTCGGTTTCGATTTGAGGATCTGAGTGATTTTCGGGTTCGATTTGAGGATCTGAGGGATTTTCGGTTTCGATTTGAGGATCTGAGGGATTTGTGTGTTCGATTTGAGGATCTGAGGGATTTGTGTGTTCGATTTGAGTATCTGAGGGATTTTCAAGTTCGATTTGAGGGTCTGAGGGATTTTCGGTTTTGATTTGAGGATCTGAGTGGTTTTCGGGTTCGATTTGAGGATCTGAGGGATTTTCGGGTTCGATTTGAGGATCTGAGTGATTTTCGGGTTCGATTTGAGGATCTGAGGGATTTTCGGGTTCGATTTGAGGATCTGAGGGATTTTCGGTTTTGATTTGAGGATCTGAGGGATTTGGGTGTTAAATTTGAGGCTCGTAGAAATTGAAGATTTGTCAACCTGGCGTGGCGGCTTATTCTGAGGATTTGATACAGTAATACAGTTTGATCGCCAGATTTAGGACGTTTCGCAAAATATGACCACCTCAAATTAGAAATTAGATAATAAAGATAAAAAGGAGGAGATGCTGTACAGGCGGTACACTTCAGAGAAAGAGAGAGAGGGAGAGAGAGGGAGAGAGAGAGAGAAATCAGATAGGTAATATGAGCGGAAGAGAGATGAGGGGGTGGTCAACAGTGTGGTAAAGAACAAGCGCTCGATAATCGGTCTAATTAGCGATGAAAAGGTGAAAAAAACGTAGAGAGCCATTAATTTTCGCCGCTACGTATCTATAGTAGGTGTTGCATAACTAGCAAATTTAACAAGCACAGTGAGAGGCAGACACAGCGACCAAAATTTGTAATGAGTCACACAAAACTGTGAGTACACTCACCAGCGGAGTATCGCTGCCGCCAACAAAACTGATGCCCAAGTCGAGCCTACCCCGGTCCAGTTCTATGGTAGAAACCTCGCCACTGACTACGGCCGGCTGCTGCTGCTGCTGTTGCTGTCTTGTTGTCCAGTTGTCTGATGATTTAACAATAGGAATGCCAAGCTATTATTATAAACGCCCGTTTTACTATTGGAAGCAGAATTTTTATTTAACTAAAACAATCCAACTCACATGACTGCTCTGTATCGGTTGGCAACAATGGCATTTCTCCCTCGGTGCGATAGGCACACTCCCACAACAGGTGACTGTGCAGGGCCGACCTGGGGCCGTGAAAATTGCAGCCCAGGTGCGCCTGAGCGCAACGTGTGACAGCGCCGCGACACCTGGCAAAATATTGGGATTTGGGAATCAAATCATTTAAATTTTGGATCTTAATAAGAATAATAATGTATGTTTGGTAAAGATTAAAAACTTCTGTTCAGGGGGAGGGGTGAGTGGCAGAGCGGCTAACGCGTTTGCCTCTCGCACCAAAGGTCCGTGAGCTCGATTCCGCGGCGAGGCCACATTCATTTGGGACACAGAGAAGGCTGGGGGGGGCTTGTCGCGCAATTCTAGCACTTGAGGACCAACCTCCAAGGCACAGTGAAAGTGTACACTGCCTGACGATGACGATGAGAAAGTCAGGGCAGATGTACAAACTTGTGGCGTGTGTGCACAGGAGCCTGCGAAATGGGAAGAATTGCACCCTCGCTGGCTGCGGGATATTCAAGACCCATGGTCTAAGGATTATTATAAGAGAACAATATAATATAATTTGGTAAATAATAAAATAATAATAAATAAAAAGCAGTCATACCTGTGAAGCAGGTGAGATTCTAAATCGCAACGCGGTAGTACATCTTCACAATAGTCGGCATTTGGACAGACAACAAGAAGTTTGTCCAATAATCTGGGCGGAATAGTCAAAGATTGCCAAGAATTAATCGAAGCTACTTGGTTTAGAAAACGTCATTTACGAGACGCTTAAAGTAATAAATAATAAATAGATAGTTTGAGCATAGATTGATAATGTCCCAATTGGAGTACAGAGTAGAACGACTGATAGTTTAACAAGTCTACTTAAATCTCTGCGTTTTGCTTTCTCCAATCTTTCTCTAATTGTTTCTTCTTTTTCTCTACTAGCTAAATTATTAACACATCCGAGCACAGGTGTAACAACCGAAACAGCTTTCTAACGATCCAACGACTGCATAGAAATCAGTTTGGAATTGACTACAGAAACTGTAGCTAAGACGAGCACGCGAACACAAGTGGGATGCATGCGACCAATTATTGAAATGGTGGAATAATGCTATGCTCAGTAGAGTAGGAAAAAGGTACGTAGTTTTTTGGCGGATCTAGAATGATCTAGAAGGATCTAGTAGGATCTAGTAGGATCTAGATGGATCTAGAAGAATCTAGAAGGATTTAGATGGATCTAGAAGGATCTAGAAGGATTTAGATGGATCTAGAAGGATCTAGTAGGATCTAGTAGGATCTAGTAGGATCTAGATGGATCTAGAAGAATCTAGAAGGATTTAGATGGATCTAGAAGGATCTAGAAGGATCTAGAAGGATCTAGAAGGATCTAGAAGAATCTAGAAGGATCTAGATGGATTTAGATGGATCTAGTAGGATCTAGAAGGATCTAGAAGGATCTAATTATAGAGGTATCCTTCAGTCTAGAATGAATCGCAGCGTCGATATGTTCTTCCTATTAAGCACAAGTTTAAGGTCAAGTTAGGCCACGCATGCTAAGCCATCTATACAAGTCATACTGGCCAAGCCAATTCAAGTGTCACATTTCTAAACAATAACTTTCACCCCTACTTGACTTACTTTCACATATGTCGAGCAATTTTTATAATTTTTAATGCAGCATAGATATGTACGCAAGGATGTGTGGTAGGAAAGAAATATCGAAAAGAAAAGGAGAAAAATAAGAACCAAGAAGAAAAGCAAAAACATTCTAGCAAGATCAAAAGATAAGAACGCGGATCCATTTCAGTGTGCGCCTGCTTTTTGTTTAACAAAATCCAGAAAAGTCACGCGGGCGTTCGAGGATTATTCTTCTGGTTCTTATTCTTCTTCTGGCAAGGACTTTAAGGCGTCGAAAGCGAAGTATTGTAGAAACTCGGCACTTTCAAGCTACTAACGAATGACCGAAGGATCGAAACGGCGAAACGGCGAAAATTAATTAGGTAAGTGAAATGGAAGGAAAACACTCTCTTCTGCTTTTCCTCTTTCTCTCTCCCTCTATTTCGTATCCTTTTCGTTAACAGCAGTTAGATGTGTAACCAGTTGAAGAACTCGACACTGAACTAGACTACCAAAGTAACTGGCACACCTAGGTACCAAGGTAACAACGTTATCTGGCCTTGATTATTTTGCAAAGTAGAATAGATCGAATAGTATAGACAAAGAGACGGACAGTTACAGGCTGCGGAATAGACACTTACAGGTACAGGCTATGAGACGGATAATTACAGACTGAGGAACAGTCAGCTACAGTCTGAAAGACAGACAGCTACAGTCTGAGAGACAGACAGCTACAGTCTGAGAGACAGACAGCTAGAGTCTGAGAGACAGACAGCTACAGTCTGAGAGACAGACAGCTACAGTCTGAGAGACAGACAGCTACAGTCTGAGAGACAGACAGCTAGAGTCTGAGAGACAGACAGCTACAGTCTGAGAGACAGACAGCTACAGTCTGAGAGACAGACAGCTACAGTCTGAGAGACAGACAGCTAGAGTCTGAGAGACAAACAGCTACAGTCTGAGAGACAGTCAGTTACAGACCGAAAGACAGACAGCTACAGTCTGAGAGACAGTCAGTTACAGACCGAAAGACAGACAGTTACAGACCGAGAGACTGAAAGAGAGTACAGACACTTAAGACTGAGAGATTAACAGTACAGACAGATTGAAAGACAGACAGACAGTACAGCCAGACATACAGTCAGTTACAGACTGAGAGACTAACAGGCAGTACAGACACACTGAGAGACAGGCAGTACAGGCAAAGCTAATCTCACCCGCTAGGATTTAGCAACAGAGCATTGTCTGGCAGCCTAGAAGCTGAGGTAGCAGAGGCGGACACTGTAGAGTATCTTCTCTCCTGTATCTGCTGACAATGCCGCTGCAACAGTGGCCCTGAGATGGCCAATAAACTAGAGGCTCCGGTGCAAGCACTGGACACGGTGGCTGCCACTTTGGCCATAGATATTCAGTAAATTATATTCCAGACTCAATCAATGGTTCTACAAGTTGGTTTTTATTTATTTTCTATAGCTAAGCCGCATTGTAACGATCTCTACAATCTAAAAGCGTTGTTGCATTTCGTTTTCTAGAATGCAAATAGTGTAGTACTAACCCTTATAGAGGCAACAAATGCCCAACCCCTATTTTTCTAGCTCACAACGACTAAGCCAGCCAATAGTATTTCGATTCCCTGAACCCAAAATCTTCCCCTTATATCCCATTTTTCTCCATTTCATTTCATGCCTTAACAGTCACAGCATTCCCGCTTAGATATACACGCGAGGCCGGTAAAGAGAAAGGGAACAAAACAATAATAGGAAGCAACAAACGAACAAATGCAAGGGCTCACAACACCCTTACACAGTACTTCGCTGCTTGGCGACAATTTTTATTGGGTGAATTTCCCTGGTTCTAGCGAGCGGGCAATTAATAAGACAGTTCTAAAGCTTAATAATACTGACATACCTATACAGCTAGGAAATATAGATCTATTGTAGAGCCGATTGACGACTAATCGATAAAAAATAATTTGACACTCATGCTACACAAATCGTTATCCCAATAAGTAAAAAATATTGGTGAAAACCAACATAATACATAAGTTCAGAAACTTTCTTTTTAGCATGCAAAGCAATAAAGAGCAAGAAAGTTATATCTTCTAATCCACCAGGATTCTAATCAACAAGGATTCCAATCCACCAGGATTCTAATCAACAAGGATTCCAATCCACCAGGATTCTAATCAACAAGGATTCCAATCCACCAGGATTCTAATCTACAAGGATTCCAATCCACCAGGATTCTAATCAACAAGGATTCCAATCCACCAGGATTCTAATCTACAAGGATTCCAATCTACCAGGATTCCAATCTACAAGGATTCCAATCTACAAGGATTCGAATCTACAAGGATTCCAATCTACCAGGATTCCAAGATACTAGGATTCTAATCAACAAGGATTCCAATCCACCAGGATTCTAATCTACAAGGATTCCAATCTACCAGGATTCCAATCTACAAGGATTCCAATCTACAAGGATTCGAATCTACAAGGATTCCAATCTACCAGGATTCCAAGATACTAGGATTCTAATCAACAAGGATTCCAATCCACCAGGATTCTAATCTACAAGGATTCCAATCTACCAGGATTCCAATCTACAAGGATTCCAATCTACCAGGATTCCAATCTACCAGGATTCCAAGATACTTGGATTCTAATCTACAAGGATTCTAATCGACAAGGATTTTAATCTATAAGGATTCCAATCTACCAGGATTCTAATTTACTAGGATTCCAATCTACCAGGATCCTAATTTACTAGGATTCCAATCTAGCAGGATCCTAATTTACTAGGATTCCAATCTACCAGGATTCTAATTTACTAGGATTTCAATCTACCAGGATTCTAATTTACTATGATTTTAATCTAACAGGATTCTAATTTACTAGGATTTCAATCTACCAGGATCCTAATTTACTAGGATTCCAATCTACCTGAATTCTAATTTACTAGGATTTCAATCTTCCAGGATCCTAATTTACTAGGATTTCAATCTACCAGGATTCTAACTTACTAGGATTACAATCTACCTGGATTCTAATTTACTAGGATTTTAATCTACCAGGATTCTAACTTACTAGGATTCCAATCTACCAGGATTCTAATTTACTAGGATTTTAATCTACCAGGATTCTAACTTACTAGGATTCCAATCTACCAGGATTCTAATTTACTAGGATTTTAATCTACCAGGATTCTAATTTACTAGGATTCCAATCTACCAGGATTCTAATTTACTAGGATTCCAATCTACCAGGATTCCAATCTACAAGGATTCCAATCTACCAGGATTCCAATCTACTAGGATTCTAATCTACAAGGATTCCAATCTACCAGGATTCCAAGATACTTGGATTCTAATCTACAAGGATTCTAATCGACAAGGATTTTAATCTATAAGGATTCCAATCTACCAGGATTCTAATTTACTAGGATTCCAATCTACCAGGATTCTAATTTACTAGGATTCCAATCTACCAGGATTCTAATTTACTAGGATTCCAATCTACCAGGATTCTAATTTACTAGGATTCCAATCTACTAGAATTCCAATCTAAATTGATTTCAATTCATCAGTGTTTTTTCTTCACCCTATTATCTTTCTAAATGGATTTGTACCGATCGATCAGTGTTAGAATTTTAGACAAATTTTACTGCGCTTGTCTGATATGGAAAAAAGCCGAAACAGCCAATGAATTTAGGCCAATAGATTTAGCCCCTGTAGTGGCGCACAATATACATTATTAGTAATTAGGCCTAACTCGAAGCCCAGCCAAGCAATAGATTTAGATTATCAAGAAACTGTAGCCACCAGCAACGATTGCCACACAATGTCACAGAGCATTGGGCGAACTCAGCTTTGTATATAATCTACTATTTAGAAGCCAATCTCTGGCTTAGCCAGTGTTACTGCTGATGAAAAGCGCAGTAGGCTGTGGATAATAGTATTAGGTCGTGTTCTCCTGAAGCTCGAGAAGATCGAGAGTAAGAAAAAAAGAAGAGGCAAAAAAACTCTTTATGTCATTTATTCTTGTTATCAGGTAGACTCTGGTCTTGTTGCAATAACCATTATAAGCTTAGTACTTTAGGAATGAATGAACGAATGAATGATAAAACAAGCCATAATGAGACGCGCGAGGCAATTATTGATTAGATCCAGGCTAACTAAAATTGGCCTCAAATCTCGCCATAGAAATGCAGATTAGTCTGGTTGATTAACAGAGATAAGTCGGCGTCGTTTCGATAGAGAATGAAGAAGATTAAGACAATGTTTGCAGATTGCAGATTAGATTAGCAATAATTAATTAATTAATCCTTACCTAGAGTACAAGGCCTAATCCCCTTAGAACAGCTTTTACAAGGTTTCAAACTTTATTCATAGGTTTACTCGACTATAGGTCTATAATAACTTGTAATATAATATTAAATTGATAATGAATGTAATTTAAATAACAGAAGGCTTTATACAGGGGTTCGGTGGCAGAGCGGTCTAACGCGTTTGCCTCTAGCACCTTTTTAGCACTTCATACTACTAAACTAAGTAAGTAGGACTGTACGTTTTTTCAGACGGTAAAAAACTTGTTTACTCACTTCTTCACCAAGCCGGAAGCTGGGGCGCATTCCAAAAAGTTGATGATGCTTTTATCGATCGGGCAGAGCGCCTGACGGGCCAGGTGAACGCGAAGGCAGGGCGTGCAGAATGTGTGACCGCAGCGGGTGTCCAACGGATCAACCAGGGGCTGCTGGCACAGCTGTCGGCGAGAAAGTTTATTGGCGGTAGGATGGCGATAAAATTATATTCATCTACAAATCCTGATAGTTAATGGCTTGTTCATATCCTGATATCAACGACCTGCTAACCCTGATCTTAATGATTGTCTGAGCCTGATCCCAATGATCCACCAATCCTGATCCTAATGATCAACTAATCTTGATCCCAATGATCCACAAATCCTAACCCTAATGATCCACTAATCCTGATCCCAATGATCCCCTAATCCTGGTCCCAATTATCCACTAATCCAGATCCTAATGATCCACCAATCCTGATCCTAATGATCAACTAATCTTGATCCCAATGATCCACAAATCCTAACCCTAATGATCCACTAATCCTGATCCCAATGATCCCCTAATCCTGGTCCCAATTATCCACTAATCCAGATCCTAATGATCCACTAATCCAGATCCTAATAACTCACCAATCCTGATCCTAATGATCCACTAATCCAGATCCTAATAATTCACAAATCCTAATCCTAATGATCCACTAATCCTGATTCCAATGATCCCCTAATCTTGATCCCAATGATCCACTAATCTAGATCCTAATGATCCACTAATCCAGATCCTAATAATTCACTAATCCTGATCCAAATGATCCACTGTTTTTAATCCTTACAATTTACTAATCGGGATCCTAATTATCCAATAAACGCGATCCTACTGATCTACTAATGCTGGTCCTAATTATCCTAATTATCATCCCATTATTACAGTAATCCCGATCCTAATGATCCAAAATGACCACTAATTTTGAGCCTGATGATCCAATAAACATTGTCTAATCACATCCTGATCCTGACGCCAATCATCTGATTACCATTCTCACTCGGCTTCGATGATGTCACTGATTTCCTTTTCGGGTCCTAACCAACTGTTAATCCTGACACCAAAAATTTGAAACTACGACAAACTAAACGCATCACCTTGCAAAGCAGATCATCGTCAATAGGCTGGTTATAGTCGTACAGATGGGCACCGCCTGGATCGTGGAATTGCCCGCACGCTCTGCACAATTCTAAGCGCCGACCACCGCCACCAGTTAAGGAGCTGAGCGAGCCGCCGACGCCGATGCCGCTCCCGCTGCCACCGCAGCCGCTGCTGCGCTGGTCGAAGCGAACCCCAAAGCTGGCTGGTGGCTGAGAGGTCGGGGGCGGAGGCGGCGGAGGCGGTGGCGGAGGAGTTGTCTCTAAAGAGAACACAGTAGGCGAAGGAAATAAAGCCTTTGACGAAGAAGGCTGCTGCTGCTGCTGCTGCTGTTGCTGGCCTGCTGGTCCCGTAGCGCACGGAGGCGGAGGAGGAAACTCTGGCTCATCAGCCTGTGGAAAATGTTTAACATGATACACAATTATGATGAATTATGTGAAGCAAAAACGGCCCTTTTTAGAACGACCAATTTTGTGTTCTGTAAAGTGCCCTCTGACCAATTATTGAACACTTACACTGTGAGATTGTTGTTGTTCTAGTGAGGCTACGGGAGCAGATGGCTGACGCGACCTCCATGGCGATTCAGTCTGCTGCTGCTGCAGCGGCTGCGGCGGAGGAGGCGGTGGCAGTGGTGGCGGTGGAATGCCAAGTGCCGGCAGGTTGGCATAGCTGCCGCTCGATGGAATGAAAGCTCCGGCGAATTTCTCGCCAGCAGCAGTAGAATCTGATAGCTTCTGTTTGTCAGCCAGGGCGCCTACTGTAGAACTAGTAGATTAAAATATAAGGCCTAATAACTTTCCCTTCTATACAGAAGAAGTGACTAAAACTTGTTATTCTCTTTTATTTGGATCCAATTGGCTCTTGAAGTTACACCAGTCAACTAACTGACTGTGCAATCCGAAAATGTTGTTTAGCTTCTATGCAACTGTAATGTGGGAAAACGGGTTAAAACTAACTGAATTGTTATTAGAAAAATACCAATTTGACTAAAACTTACGATAGAAAATGGAATGTTTTTTAAACCAAAACCAAATTATATTTAAATTGTTGCATTGTTGAGGGGTGAGAATGAGAGCAATTAACAGTTTAGCCAATCGCACCAGCACCCCTAAGCTTGGTTTTGTAGCAAAGCCACATTAATTTAGGGTGCAGCTGCAGAGAGAAGGCTTAAGGGCTGTCATGCAATATATGGCCTTAAGAGTCAACCTTTAAGGTGCAGTGAAATTATACACTGGTTGACAATAAGGAAGTCAGGGCTGATATAACATATCTGTATTCAGGAATGTGCATATAATATCTGTGTGTGTACACTGGAGTCAGCAATTACCATGCCAATATTATGTACCAGTGCCCATTGGCCCTCCAAAAAATTTTAAAACTAAAATTTGCTGCAGATTATACATGTTAATTGTTTATAACAACGAAAAAGCTGCTCAAAATGAAATAATTTGATATAACAAAACAACATAGCTAGTATATAAATAATTGATATCAAACAATAATTCATCAGTAAATGATAAGCAATGAAAAAAATGAAATGCCTAATGTATTAGATTTGTCTTCTTAACTTTATTTTATCTTTAGGCCTGCTCATACATGCGCAACACCCGGCCGACCCGGCCGATCCGGCCGGGTGACGAGCGGCCGAGCAAGTAAGTCGCAAACATGGCCACCCGAAAAAAAAATCGGACAGAAAAAACGAGCGGAAAAAAAGAAAAGAAGGCAGGAAAAGGAGGAAAGCAAATGGGGAAAGAAGCAAAAACGTGACAAAATCTGCAATCAGAGGCAACTTAGTCGCATTCCAAGGGAAGTAAGTTGCATTCAGAGGGAAGTAAGTTGCAATCAGAGGGAAGTAAGTCGCATTCAGAGGGAAGTAAGTCGCATTCAGAGGGAAGTAAGTCGCATTCAGAGGGAAGTAAGTTGCATTCAGAGGGAAGTAAGTCGCAATCAGAGGGAAGTAAGTTGCATTCAGAGGGAAGTAAGTTGCATTCAGAGGGAAGTAAGTTGCATTCAGAGGGAAGTAAGTTGCATTCAGACGGAAGTAAGTTGCAATCAGAGGGAAGTAAGTTGCATTCAGAGGGAAGTAAGTTGCAATCAGAGGGAAGTAAGTCGCATTCAGAGGGAAGTAAGTCGCATTCAGAGGGAAGTAAGTCGCATTCAGAGGGAAGTAAGTTGCATTCAGAGGGAAGTAAGTCGCAATCAGAGGGAAGTAAGTTGCATTCAGAGGGAAGTAAGTTGCATTCAGAGGGAAGTAAGTCGGATTCAGAGGGAAGTAAGTCGGATTCAGAGGGAAGTAAGTCGGATTCAGAGGGAAGTAAGTCGCATTCCAAGGGAAGTAAGTCGCATTCAGAGGGAAGTAAGTCGCAATCAGAGGGAAGTAAGTCGGATTCAGAGGGAAGTAAGTCGGATTCAGAGGGAAGTAAGTCGGATTCAGAGGGAAGTAAGTCGCAATCAGAGGGAAGTAAGTCGCATTCAGAGGGAAGTAAGTTGCATTCAGAGGGAAGTAAGTTGCATTCAGAGGGAAGTAAGTTGCAATCAGAGGGAAGTAAGTTGCAATCAGAGGGAAGTAAGTCGGATTCAGAGGGAAGTAAGTCGGATTCAGAGGGAAGTAAGTTGCATTCAGAGGGAAGTAAGTTGCATTCAGAGGGAAGTAAGTCGGATTCAGAGGGAAGTAAGTTGCATTCAGAGGGAAGTAAGTTGCATTCAGAGGGAAGTAAGTTGCATTCAGAGGGAAGTAAGTTGCATTCAGAGGGAAGTAAGTCGGATTCAGAGGGAAGTAAGTCGGATTCAGAGGGAAGTAAGTCGGATTCAGAGGGAAGTAAGTCGCATTCCAAGGGAAGTAAGTCGCATTCAGAGGGAAGTAAGTCGCAATCAGAGGGAAGTAAGTCGGATTCAGAGGGAAGTAAGTCGGATTCAGAGGGAAGTAAGTCGGATTCAGAGGGAAGTAAGTCGCAATCAGAGGGAAGTAAGTCGCATTCAGAGGGAAGTAAGTTGCATTCAGAGGGAAGTAAGTTGCATTCAGAGGGAAGTAAGTTGCAATCAGAGGGAAGTAAGTTGCATTCAGAGGGAAGTAAGTCGGATTCAGAGGGAAGTAAGTCGCATTCAGAGGGAAGTAAGTCGCATTCAGAGGGAAGTAAGTCGCAATCAGAGGGAAGTAAGTCGGATTCAGAGGGAAGTAAGTCGCATTCAGAGGGAAGTAAGTCGCATTCAGAGGGAAGTAAGTCGCAATCAGAGGGAAGTAAGTCGCATTCAGAGGGAAGTAAGTTGCATTCAGAGGGAAGTAAGTTGCATTCAGAGGGAAGTAAGTCGCATTCAGAGGGAAGTAAGTCGCATTCAGAGGGAAGTAAGTCGCATTCAGAGGGAAGTAAGTCGGATTCAGAGGGAAGTAAGTCGCAATCAGAGGGAAGTAAGTCGGATTCAGAGGGAAGTAAGTCGGATTCAGAGGGAAGTAAGTCGGATTCAGAGGGAAGTAAGTCGGATTCAGAGGGAAGTAAGTCGGATTCAGAGGGAAGTAAGTCGGATTCAGAGGGAAGTAAGTCGGATTCAGAGGGAAGTAAGTCGGATTCAGAGGGAAGTAAGTCGGATTCAGAGGGAAGTAAGTCGGATTCAGAGGGAAGTAAGTCGGATTCAGAGGGAAGTAAGTCGGATTCAGAGGGAAGTAAGTCGGATTCAGAGGGAAGTAAGTCGCAATCAGAGGGAAGTAAGTCGCATTCAGAGGGAAGTAAGTTGCATTCAGAGGGAAGTAAGTCGCAATCAGAGGGAAGTAAGTCGGATTCAGAGGGAAGTAAGTTGCATTCAGAGGGAAGTAAGTCGCAATCAGAGGGAAGTAAGTCGGATTCAGAGGGAAGTAAGTCGGATTCAGAGGGAAGTAAGTCGGATTCAGAGGGAAGTAAGTCGGATTCAGAGGGAAGTAAGTCGCAATCAGAGGGAAGTAAGTCGGATTCAGAGGGAAGTAAGTTGCATTCAGAGGGAAGTAAGTCGCAATCAGAGGGAAGTAAGTCGGATTCAGAGGGAAGTAAGTCGGATTCAGAGGGAAGTAAGTCGGATTCAGAGGGAAGTAAGTCGGATTCAGAGGGAAGTAAGTCGGATTCAGAGGGAAGTAAGCCGCATTCAGAGGGAAGTAAGTCGCAATCAGAGGGAAGTAAGTCGCAATCAGAGGGAAGTAAGTCGGATTCAGAGGGAAGTAAGTCGCATTCAGAGGGAAGTAAGTTGCATTCAGAGGGAAGTAAGTTGCATTCAGAGGGAAGTAAGTCGCATTCAGAGGGAAGTAAGTCGGATTCAGAGGGAAGTAAGCCGCATTCAGAGGGAAGTAAGTCGCAATCAGAGGGAAGTAAGTCGCATTCAGAGGGAAGTAAGTCGGATTCAGAGGGAAGTAAGCCGCATTCAGAGGGAAGTAAGTCGCAATCAGAGGGAAGTAAGTCGCATTCAGAGGGAAGTAAGTTGCATTCAGAGGGAAGTAAGTTGCATTCAGAGGGAAGTAAGTTGCATTCAGAGGGAAGTAAGTCGCATTCAGAGGGAAGTAAGTCGCAATCAGAGGGAAGTAAGTCGCAATCAGAGGGAAGTAAGTCGCATTCAGAGGGAAGTAAGTCGCAATCAGAGGGAAGTAAGTCGCAATCAGAGGGAAGTAAGTCGCATTCAGAGGGAAGTAAGTCGCAATCAGAGGGAAGTAAGTCGCAATCAGAGGGAAGTAAGTCGCATTCCAAGGTAAGTAAGTCGCATTCAGAGGGGGCTAAGTCGCTAAGGGGGCTAATATTTCATTTTTGTAATGACCACAGACCACATAGTTTTATAAAAAATAGGCATACAGTTAAAATTTCTCTCTGGCGTACATTTTATGGGCTACAGTTTGCTTCCCGGCGTACATTTGAAATTTGAATTTCTAGCACACAAGACCATTTTTCTGGCGTACAGTATGACACATTCGTGAGTATGGTGATGGTGATGTTGAGCCTCATGGTCTCCGGCACCACCTGGAAGATCCGATTGGACAAGCAGGGAAGCAGCTTGACGGGCGACGCCACGCAGCTGACCTCACCAATTTCATTCACGCCGACGATCGAGTCGCCAGAGTGCACTCTGCTGCCAGCGGAAGACTAATTAGATGACGAGGCATTTTACTATTGCAACACAGTCATAGTTACCCCTGCCGTTTACCCAAAAAAAAATTGGGCATAGGTGTCGCATTTTTTTTTAAAAACGAAGTCGCACGGCCGGTGTAAATTTGGGAGGTTGCGCATGTATGGGCCTGCTTCATAAAAACTTCAAAAAAGTTAGCTAGGCTATTTAAAATGAAGCTAGCAAAGGCCTATTTAGTTTCTGAAAGAAATCAATCAACTAAATTGAAATGGGTCAGATTTGCACCATAAACTTTCTATTACAAGTCAATTATATATATATAATTTGTATATGTATATATATGTATGTATGAATATAAAATTTTCTGTTATTAAAGGCACACTAGGACTAGCATACATGTGCAACACCCAGCCGACCCGGCCGAACCGGCCGGGTGAAACAAGGGCCAAGCAAGGTAAGTCACTAAAACCAATCAACCAAGTGCAAAAAAATCAAAGGGGGGACCAAGGGACAAAAAAGGAAGGCATGAAGAAAAGGAAAAAGGGGAGAGAAAAAGAGAGCAAATGAGAGCAAACTAAGTTGTAAATAGAGCAAAAACTAAGTTGCACAGCCAGCTAAGATTTGGGAGGTTGCGCATGTATGAGGACTAGCATAGTCATAGCCAGGTCAAACTAGTCATCTAAAATTTAAAACAACTGGCAAGGCTACAAATCTGTGAGCCAATCTTTTACTGATAGACTCACAGATAAACTCACCTTTTTACTAAAAAGGACATGACTATAAGTGTTAGCTAGCCACTAGCCACCTTACCTAAATGAGGGCCTACAATGTCATTTGTAAACAAAACACAAAAAATCCTATAAATGTTTACTATATTACCATAAAAATATATTAAGCTTAAAGACATCATACATGCGCAACACCTGGCCAACCCGGCCGGGTGAAACGAGGGCCAAGCAAGGTAAGTCGCAAAAACCAATCAACCAAGTGCAAAAATATCAAAGGGAGGACCAATGGACAAAAAAAGGAAGGCATGAAGAAAAAGAAAAGGGGTAGAGAAAAATAGAGCAAATGAGAGCAAACTAAGTCATAAATAGAGCAATGAAATGAACTAAGTTGCAACTGAGAGCAAAATAAAGTCGTAAATAGAGCAAAAACTAAGTCGCACGGCCAGCTAAGATTTGGAGGTTGCACATGTATGAAAGACATTACCCAGTGGGTTTTAAATTTATAGCAATAAAATTAAAAGCTTGTGTTGTAGCACATAAATGTTTTATTTGGCCCTCCAAATTTGCAACTATCTATGGCTATAGTGCCAAAATAGCACTAGGGCCTACCATTTTAACAAAGTGGCCCTATTGGAAAAAGTTGACAATCCCTATATAGCGTCTAGCGCACTTTTTGGAATTTTATAAAGTGCAGCATGCTTCATGCCTGTGTGTGTGCTTTTCCTACTTAACTGCTACTTTAAAAGAATTGAGCAGCCAGCTGCCAGCAGACAGAGCTAAAAATTTTTAGTCATTGTGGAACAAATGGCACACATTCTTCATCAAGGGGTGGCACCAGGCTAAAGTGCAACTTTCTCAATCCTTCTTAATTCTAAAGCGTGTGTCAATGGGTTTTAAACATTTATTCTGATAGGACAAAGTGGCAAAAAATAAATGAACAATGATGTAACAAGTCTAATGTCAATAAAGAATGGTAATGTTCACACATTTTTGTACAGAGAGCATAACTAATGACTGACATACATTCGCAACCTCCCAAATCTTAGCCGGCCATGCGACTTAGTTTTTGCTCTCATTTGCGACTTAGTTCATTTCATTGCTCTATTTACGACTTAGTTGGCTCTCATTTGCTCTCTTTTTCTCTCCCCTTTTTCCTTTTCTTCACGCCTTCCTTTTTTGTCCCTTGGTCCCCCCTTTGATTTTTTTGAGCTTGGTTGATTGGTTTTTGTGACTTACCTTGCTTGGCCCTCGTTTCACCCGCCGGTTCGGCTGGGTGTTGCGCATGTATGATGACTGACAAGAAAAAATTGCTATATTGACTATAGAAATACTTTTTAAGATTTATAGGTTTTGTTATATTGCTTGGGCAACTTCGCCTTTTTTGCACTCAATTCCATTGGCACCCTGATTTCCAGTTTCGCATCCTAATTTTCAACACTAGTAGCCAAACTGTGCCAAAATTTAGACAAAAAACATATAACATTACGGTACGGGGTACCTGGACACTTCGTCATCTAGATTACGATCTGTCCAATATCCTAGAGGGTGGATGACAAAGAGACTTAGACTTATGGACACTTTGTCATCTATAAAACAAAAATTTTCAAAGTTAGAACAGAACCACCCCTCCCCACCCCTCCTCACATCCTGTTGGCACCTATCTTTAAACTCTTATAATGAAGAAATATTATAATGAAACTCTACCCACGTTGCACCTCGTTTCTAGAAAATACAACTTAACAATTATGGTTGGATACAATCATTAGCTTGATCGTGCAAGATGGTTAATAAATTAGTAAAATTAGGTAGCCTTTATTAAGCGTTTCAAAAAGTGTATTGCAGCAACATTAGTATTGTACAATCCGGATACATTAGCGGAGCATTGCATTGTAACTCCATGTATCCGGATATCCGTCATGTCATGTGTTTGTGTAGTAGTTTTTACAAGACAAATCAAAGCACTTATAATTTATTTAAGTACCCAAACGAATGGCATAAACAAAATACCAATAAAACATAAAACAAAAAATAAAGATTTGAATTCCAATTTAGATTCAGAAAGTCCACTTGGCTTTTGCACAGAAAAGAAACTTTTTGAAAAATTGCTTACTAGCTGTACTCATTATATGTTCGACGTTCTATGAAAACGAACTCCTTATAAAATAAAATTATTTAGTGTAATTAAAACAATAATTAAAACACTTGCAGCTATTTAATTTGTAATAGTATTTAGGTAGCTCAATATTTTTTATAACAATTCCACAACATTCAATACTCAAGTTGTGTTTTAACAATAAGCGCAATTAAAAAATGCGCAAATTTAAATAAAAAAGAATCGAACTAAGTGTTCAGTAACTCAAGCTCCAGTCGTACAAATGATTATATAACTAGTAAACAGGATTCTAAACATGATCACCGATACTATAACGTAAATCTTCTTAATTTAAATTTTATGAATCCAGTCAGCGCAGTTCAGTTTCCACATAAAAAGTCTGTACTTCTGGCAATATAGACAACTGCACGTTAACACGCCCAAGTCTAACACTATTCATTAAGGTTTATGGCTGTAGATTCAATTGCGTTTACAGTAACAGTGAAAACCTTGACCGAATGGCTGAATGGCGCTCTAAAAAGCGGGATAAAGGGTTTAAAAAATACACGCTTATTGTGTGGTGTCTCTAGCCGCAACCCAGCCGCATCACTTTTTAAAATCACTTGTACCACTTGCAAAATCCGTCTTTTCTAATAGATTTTGACTAGATTTAATTGTACCACACGTTAAATTATCATAATATTGCTAAATATGTCACTTTTGAAGCCTTCAAATTTCCGGATTTAAAAAAATCGGTGCGGCTGGCATTGGGCTGATGACTGGCGCCCTCGCTTCTGACTAGATTCTTGTACCGTTTTATATTTAAAAAATTTCAGCAAAATCCGCATCTTTTGAGCTCAAAAGTTGATCTGAGCGAGCTTTAATAAGCAAAAAATCATCGTCTGAAGTTTTAATGAAGTGATTCCCGGTAGCAAATGGTCTTCTCTCTCCAAAAATAGAATACATACGGCCTGTACCACATTTGTACCACCTCAAGCACATATTTTTATACAACCCTGTGCAAAATTAAGCATTTTTATCAAATGGTTTGAAAGTTATAGACAAAATCCTTTGTTCACATCTTCTTCACGTGTGCTGTCTGAATTTGATCCGGAATTTTGTGATGCTAAGAATAATACGAATCGGACTTACTTCCTGTATCTAATTTGGGGTTGTACAAATTCCGATAGTAAATAAATATCTTGCAGCATCAAATTATTCTAAAGGCACCACTACTAAAATATTGTTTTAATTCAACTAGCTAAAGCTTCGTTGTATAATTTTAAGTTGGTCACGCACTTCCAATTTTCTTTTAGCCAAGCTGCTATTTGCGCGTGACGTAATATTATTCTCTGAGAAGCGGCACATTGTAGATCATTCTGCTGTGACTCTCTATTCTTACGGCTTCATGCAACGCCGCTGAAATTGATAATTATATAAAAATCATTTACCTAATTAGTAATAAGAAAAAATGATAATTTAATTAAATAAAAAAATGTTTTAATAATTTTAAAATTTAATTTTAAAAATTAATTTAATAATTTAATAACTTAATTTGTGTAATGCTCATTGTCTCAGCTATTCAGCTAAGAATAAACTTATTCGAACTATCTAAGCTCCAAGCAGTTGTCTAATTATTTTTATTCTTTGACACTATCTCTATACATGCTATACAATGTTATGTTTGCATAAGTATAATTCTAAGCCCAGCTATATATAACTACTTCCAACTATACTAAATCTCTAAAGTCTGTCTGTCTGTCTGTCTGTCTGTCTGTCTGTGGAATTTCGATACACAGGCTAAATGCCTCAACCAAATTTGATCGCGTTTTTTGCTAAACATGCCAAATTTTACTGGCATGAGACCTTGAAAATTTCGTTAGTCTGCTTCAATGCTAAAAATATTAAATATTCGAAATACGAGTTTTCCTTTTGCTTTTAATAGGAGGCCAAACAAGGTTAAATTAGAATAGGGCCGGACACTGTCAGTTTTATTAGATTGCATCGGTGCTTTTTCTCGCCCGCGCGTGCATTGGTATAGCACAGAACAGGGCCCGATACTCTCAATTGAATAGGATTGCGTCACTGCTTTTCGACCCCTACGTACGTTTATAAATTTGTCTCTTGGCTGATCGAGTGATTTGATTTGAATACGCAAAACGTACATAGCAGATTTCATGATTGGGCTTTTATGATGCTCAATGCTAGCGAGACCTCTCCTCCTCCTTTCTATCCATAAAACTGCAGCCTTTCTATTGTCAAACCTTGTCTCGACTTCGATCATTGTGCCGCTTTCTTTTCATCTAGCTCCGAAGTAAAGTACTTTAATGCTTTTGTAGAATGCAGGTAGAATTTCAGCATCGGTTTTGTTACTGCTTCTTTTTCTTCTAATCTTCTAAACATCAGCAGTTAAAAACGTAAGTTCCTATTTATTAGTACTTTTTGGGCATTTTTGGTTCGAGTATAAATAGTAAGCGATTTTGGTTAGCTACTGTCGAAGCAGATATTTGTTAGCTTTATTATTCCTGTACTCGCTTTCAGAAAATAGTATAAGTTTTTTCGAGTATCGGGAATTCGATAATAAAACTAAGGAAATATTTTTGTGCATAGCTGCAGGCGATATCATAATTGAGAACTGCAAGAAAAAAATATTGAGCGCAGCTAAGAGCGTAAATTATTTCAAATTTTTTTAGCATTGTTTTAAGCGTTATTCGATAAAAAAAAGCTTATTTAATAATAATAATTATAAAACTTTATTCGACGAACACTGATCGAAACCGTTTTCTAAAGTGCTCAACGATTTTCTAAATGTGTCCAACGATTTTCTAAATGTGTTTAACAGTTTTCTAAATGTATCTACCGTGCCACATGTAACAGGAGATGTAACAGGAGATATTTGTTGCCTTCTGGGCTGAGTAAAACGATGGACACATCGTTTCTATGCTATTCGGGGGCAATGGTTTCCTGTCAAAGAAAAGGGCAAACATTTCTTGCTGCGAGTTTGGTAGCCTGCAAGTAGCCTCCATTCTGGTATTATGGAGGTTCTCTTCTGTTTGGAGAACATTAGTTCTCTGCTGCTGGGGGGAATTAGTTCTCTGCTGCTGAGGGGAATTAGTTCTCTGCTGCTGGGGGAATTAGTTCTCTGCTGCTGGGGGGAATTAGTTCTCTGCTGCTGAGGGGAATTAGTTCTCTGCTGCAGGGGGGAATTAGTTCTCTGCTGCTGGGGGAATTAGTTCTCTGCTGCTGTGGGAATTAGTTCTCTGCTGCTGGGGGGAATTAGTTCTCTGCTGCTGGGGGGAATTAGTTCTCTGCTGCTGGGGGAATTAGTTCTCATGGCAAAACCAGCGTTTGAATCATGGCTAAACCAGCGTTTGAATCATGGCCAACCAGCGTCTGAATCATGGCTAAACCAGAGTTTGAATCATGGCTAAACCAGCGTTTGAATCATGGCCAACCAGCGTCTGAATCATGGCTAAAGCAGAGTTTGAATCATGGCAAAATCAGACTTTAAATCATGGCAAAACCAGAGTTTGAATCATAGCTAAATCGAAACTGGGGGATAATCATCAACTGTGGGATAATTGTAAACTGGGGAATCATCATCAAATGGGGGATCATGGTCAACTGGGGATCATTGTCAAATGCGGATCATCATCATTTGGGAGTCAACTGGGGATCATTGTCAAATGCGGATCATCATCATTTGGGAGTCATCATCAAATGGGGGATCATGGTCAACTGGGAGATCATTGTCAACTGGGTGATCATCATCAACTGGGGGATCATTGTCAACTAGGGGGTAATGGCCAACTGGGGTAACATTGTCAACTGGGGATCATCATCAATGGGGGATCATAGTCAACTGGGAGATAATTGTCAACTGGGTGATCATCATCAACTGGGGGATCATTGTCAACTGGGGGATCGTTGTCAATTGGAGGTTCATTGTCAACTGTGGGATCATTGTAAACTGGGGGATCAATGTCAACTGGGGGATCATTGTCAACTGGGTGATCATCATCAACTGGGGGATCATCATCATGTGGGGGATCATTGTGAACTAGGGGATCATTGTCAACTGGGGGATCATTGTCAACTGTGGGATCATTGTCAACTGGTTGATCATCATCAACTGGGGGATCATTGTCAACTGGGGGATCGTTGTCAATTGGAGGTTAATTGTCAACTGTGGGATCATTGTCAACTGTGGGATCATTGTCAACTGTGGGATCATTGTCAACTGGGGGATCATTGTCAACTGGGGGATAATTGTCAACTGGGGGATGATTGTCAACTGGGGGATCATTGTCAACTGAGGGGATCATTGTCAACTGGGGGATCATTGTCAACTGGGGATCATCATCAATGGGGAGTCATCATCAACTGGGGGATCCTTGTCAACTGGGGGTTCATTGTCAACTAGGGGATCTTTGTCAACTGGGGGATCATTGTCAACTGGGTGATCATCATCAATTAGGGATCATTGTCAACTGGGGAATCATTGTCAACTGGGGGATCATTGTCAACTGGTTGATCATTGTCAACTGGGGGATCATTGTAGCTTTAAAAAGATGTAAATTCAGCTGCTAAAAAGTATATACAAGACGAATTAAAAATATTTCTGCTCCCCGAAGGGGGGCAAAACTTGCTAGTCCACTATACTAAAAATGAAATGCTTGCTTGCTTGCTTGCTTGCTTGTAATTGATTTTCTCCCGAACGGCTCAACCAATTTTCACCATTTCTTCACCAAAAGATGCTAAATATGGGGACAATTATACACGTATTTTTATTAAGCTTAACTTTATTGCTAAGGGGATTAAATATTCGAAAAACATGATTTTTCAAAGGTCAAACCATCTTGGCCTATTGAGAATTTTATTACTCACTGCCGCTGAATTAGAATTGCATCGTCAAATTGCGCAACACCCCCTCGCTGATTGAATTTGAAGCCTGCACTCTGGAGACAAATTGGAAATAAATGTACACAACCAACCGCGAGACTGAGTGTACTCTATTTTCTTACTTCATTGTACAAAGCCAGAACTTTGAGAATTCATTTTATAAGGCTGATTTCTGCACCCACTAACCAACAGTCGGAATAGCCGATGTGTAGGCACTAGGAATACGTTAGGCTAGGCTAGGGTTCGATTCTGCACTGCGTCAAATCATTTAGACTAATTTTCAGCCAGTAGTGATTGAAGACTATTTTATATTATTTTTTTCATTTCGTAAATAAAATATCATAAATCATAGCACACCGGCTAAACCAGAGTTTGAATCATGGCTAAACCAGAGTCTGAATCATGGCTAAACCAGAGTCTGAATCCTGGCTAAACCAGAGTCTGAATCCTGGCTAAACCAGAGTCTGAATCATGGCTACACCAGAGTCTGAATCATGGCTAAACCAGAGTTTGAATCATGGCTAAACCAGCGTCTGAATCATGGCTAAACCAGAGTTTGAATCATGGCTAAACCAGAGACTAAATCATGGCTACACCAGGGTTTGAATCATAGCTAAACCAGAGTTTGAATCATAGCTAAACAAGCGTCTGAATCATGGCAAAACCAGAGTTTCAATCATGGCTAAACCAGATTTTGAATTATGGATAAACAAGTGTCTGAATCATGGCTAAACCAGAGTTTGAATCATGGCTAAATCAGAGTCTGAATCATGGCTGAACCAGAGTCTGAATCATGGCTAAACCAGAGTCTGAATCCTGGCTAAACCACAGTCTGAATCCTGGCTAAACCAGAGTCTGAATCATGGCTACACCAGAGTCTGAATCATGGCTAAACCAGAGTTTGAATCATGGCTAAACCAGCGTCTGAATCATGGCTAAACCAGAGTTTGAATCATGGCTAAACCAGAGACTAAATCATGGCTACACCAGGGTTTGAATCATAGCTAAACCAGAGTTTGAATCATGGCTAAACCAGCGTCTGAATCATGGCTAAACCAGAGTTTGAATCATGGCTAAACCAGAGTCTGAATCCTGGCTAAACCAGAGTCTGAATCATGGCTACACCAGAGTCTGAATCATGGCTAAACCAGAGTTTGAATCATGGCTAAACCAGCGTCTGAATCATGGCTAAACCAGAGTTTGAATCATGGCTAAACCAGAGACTAAATCATGGCTACACCAGGGTTTGAATCATAGCTAAACCAGAGTTTGAATCATGGCTAAACCAGCGTCTGAATCATGGCTAAACCAGAGTTTGAATCATGGCTAAACCAGAGACTAAATCATGGCTACACCAGGGTTTCAATCATGGCTAAACCAGATTTTGAATTATGGATAAACAAGTGTCTGAATCATGGCTAAATCAGAGTCTGAATCATGGCTGAACCAGAGTCTGAATCATGGCTAAACCAGAGTCTGAATCATGGCTACACCAGAGTCTGAATCATGCCAAAACCAGAGTTTTAATCATGGCTAAACCAGAGTTTGAATCATGGCTAAACAAGCGTCTGAATCATGGCTAAAGCAGAGACTAAATCATGGCTACACCAGGGTTTGAATCATGGCAAAACCAGAGTTTTAATCATGGCTAAACAAGCGTCTGAATCATGGCTAAACCAGAGTTTGAATCATGGCAAAACCAGAGTTTCAATCATGGCTAAACCAGAGTTTGAATCATGGCTAAACAGGCGTCTGAATCATGGCTAAACCAGAGACTAAATCATGGCTACACCAGGGTTTGAATCATGGCTAAACCAGAGATTAAATCATGGCTACACCAGGGTTTGAATCATGGCTAAACCAGAGATTAAATCATGGCTAAACAAGCGTCTGAATCATGGCTAAACCAGAGACTAAATCATGGCTACACCAGAATTTGAATCATGGCTAAACCAGAGACTAAATCATGGCTACACCAGGGTTTGAATCATGGCTAAACCAGAGTTTCAATCATGGCAAAACCAGAGTTTGAATCATGGCTAAACCAGAGACTAAATCATGGCTACACCAGGGTTTGAATCATGGCTAAACCAGAGACTAAATCATGGCTACACCAGGGTTTGAATCATGGCTAAACCAGAGACTAAATCATGGCTACACCAGAGTTTGAATCATGGCTACACCAGAGTCTGAATCATGGCTAAACCAGAGTTTGAATCATGGCTAAACCAGCGTCTGAATCATGGCTAAACCAGAGTTTGAATCATGGCTAAACCAGAGACTAAATCATGGCTACACCAGGGTTTGAATCATAGCTAAACCAGAGTTTGAATCATAGCTAAACAAGCGTCTGAATCATGGCAAAACCAGAGTTTCAATCATGGCTAAACCAGATTTTGAATTATGGATAAACAAGTGTCTGAATCATGGCTAAACCAGAGTTTGAATCATGGCTAAATCAGAGTCTGAATCATGGCTGAACCAGGGTCTGAATCATGGCTACACCAGAGTCTGAATCATGCCAAAACCAGAGTTTTAATCATGGCTAAACCAGAGTTTGAATCATGGCTAAACAAGCGTCTGAATCATGGCTAAACCAGAGACTAAATCATGGCTACACCAGGTTTTGAATCATGGCAAAACCAGAGTTTTAATCATGGCTAAACAAGCGTCTGAATCATGGCTAAACCAGAGTTTGAATCATGGCAAAACCAGAGTTTCAATCATGGCTAAACCAGAGTTTGAATCATGGCTAAACAAGCGTCTGAATCATGGCTAAACCAGAGACTAAATCATGGCTACACCAGGGTTTGAATCATGGCTAAACCAGAGATTAAATCATGGCTACACCAGGGTTTGAATCATGGCTAAACCAGAGTTTCAATCATGGCTAAACAAGCGTCTGAATCATGGCTAAACCAGAGTTTGAATCATGGCAAAACCAGAGTTTCAATCATGGCTAAACCAGAGTCTGAATCATGGCTAAACAAGCGTCTGAATCATGGCTAAACCAGAGACTAAATCATGGCTACACCAGGGTTTGAATCATGGCAAAACCAGAGTTTTAATCATGGCTAAACAAGCGTCTGAATCATGGCTAAACCAGAGTTTGAATCATGGCAAAACCAGAGTTTCAATCATGGCTAAACCAGAGTTTGAATCATGGCTAAACAAGCGTCTGAATCATGGCTAAACCAGAGACTAAATCATGGCTACTCCAGGGTTTGAATCATGGCTAAACCAGAGATTAAATCATGGCTACACCAGGGTTTGAATCATGGCTAAACCAGAGTTTCAATCATGGCTAAACAAGCGTCTGAATCATGGCTAAACCAGAGTTTGAATCATGGCTAAACAAGCGTCTGAATCATGGCTAAACCAGAGACTAAATCATGGCTACACCAGGGTTTGAATCATGGCTAAACCAGAGACTAAATCATGGCTACACCAGGGTTTGAATCATGGCTAAACCAGAGACTAAATCATGGCTACACCAGAGTTTGAATCATAGCTAAACAAGCGTCTGAATCATGGCTAAACCAGAGTTTGAATCATGGCTAAACCAGAGTTTGAATCATGGCTAAACCAGAGTTTCAACCATGGCAAAACCAGAGTTTGAATCATGGCTAAACCAGAGACTAAATCATGGCTACACCAGGGTTTGAATCATGGCTAAACCAGAGACTAAATCATGGCTACACCAGAGTTTGAATCATAGCTAAACAAGCGTCTGAATCATGGCTAAACCAGAGTTTGAATCATGGCTAAACAAGAGTTTGAACCATGGCTAAACCAGAGTCTGAATCATGGCTAAACCAGAGTCTGAATCATGGCTAAACCAGAGTTTAAATCATGGCTAAACCAGAGTTAAAATCATGGCTAAACCAGAGTCTGAATCATAGCTAAACCAGAGTCTGAATCATGGCTAAACCAGAGTCCGAATCATGGCTAAACCAGAGTTTGAATCATGGCTAAACCAGAGTTTGCATCGTGGCTAAACCAGAGTTTGAATCATGGCTAAACCAGAGTTTAAATCATGGCTAAACCAGAGTCTGAATCATGGCTACACCAGAGTCTGAATCATGGCTAAACCAGAGTCTGAATCATGGCTAAACCAGAGTCTGAATCATGGCTAAACCAGAGTCTGAATCATGGCTAAACCAGAGTTTGAATCATGGCTACACCAGAGTTTAAATCATGGCTAAAGCAGACTTTAAATCATCACAGCGTCTGAATCATGGCTAACCCAGAGTTTGAGTCATGGCTAAATTAGAGTTTGAAACATGGTAAAACGAGAGTTTGAATCATAGCCCACCAGGGTTTAAAACATGGCGAAACCTGAGTTTGAATCTTGGCTAACCCAGCGTTTGAAAAATCAACGTCAACTGGGGAGTCATCATCAAAATGGGGATCAAGGTAAACTGGAGGATAATCGTCAACTGGAGGATTTTGGTTAACTGGGGGATAATTGTCAACTGGGGGATCATTGTCAACTGTGGGATCATTGTCAACTGGGGGATCATTGTCAACTGGGGGGTAATGGTCAACTGGGGGATAATTGTAAACTGGGGAATCATCATAAACTGGGGATCATCATCAACTGGGGGATCATCATCAACTGGGGGATCATTGTCAACTGGGGGGTAATGGTCAACTGGGGGATAATTGTCAACTGGGGGAATCTTCATAAACTGGGGATCATCATCAACTGGGGGATCATCATCAACTGGGGGATCATTGTCAACTGGGGATCATTGTCAACTGGGGGATCATTGTCAAATGGGGGATCATTGTCAACTGCGGGATCATTGTAAACTGGGGGATCATTGTCAACTGGGGGATCATTGTCAACTGGGGGATCATGGCCAACTGGGGGATCATTGTGAACTGGGGGGATCATTGTCAACTGGGGATCATCATCAACTGGGGGATCATTGTCAACTGGGGTATCATTGTCAACTGGGGGATCATTGTCAACTGGGGGATCATTGTCAACTGGGGAATGATTGTCAACTGGGTAATCATTGTCAAGGGGGGGATCATTGTCAACTGGGGGGGAAATTGTCAACTGGGGGGATCATTGTCAACTGGGGGATCATTGTCAACTGGGGGAACATTGTCAACTGGGGGATCATTGTCAACTGGGGGATCATTGTCAACTGGGGGGATCATTGTCAACTGGGGGATCATTGTCAACTGGGGGGATCATTGTCAACTGGGGGAACATTGTCAACTGGGGGATCATTGTCAACTGGGGGAAAATTGTAGCTTAAAAAAGCTGAAAATACAGCTGCTAAAAAGTATATACAAGACGAATTAAAAATATTTCTGCTCCCCGAAGGGGGGCAAAACATGCTAGTATAGTTACTAAACCTAGTGGTAAAAATCAAGCAGGTAGCTAGATTAAGCCTACCAATAATGTGCTGGAAAACTTTTTTTAACCATTATGTATAGCAAACACAATCAATCAATAATCTAAGGCTTTGTACAGCTAACATAACATAAGGCTTCATTTTCCTTCAGCATAGTGCCTACTTTTGTCTAAGCAATGTTTCATATATTTCTACTAGCTAGGCTATAATATTAATATTTTAATAACTAAGATATTAATATTATAATTATTACATACATTTTGCTATAATATATTATAATTATACTAAAATGTAGTTTTTAGGACTAGGCCTAGCAACAAGTGTATGTAGCTCGCCTTCCGGCACCAATGATGCTGCGTGGCTTGGAGAAAGGGGGCCCGGTTGACCCGGAGCTGGAATAGGGCCACCTCCGTAACCCGCTGCCCGAGCCTTTCGAGCGGGAGCGGCAAGCCACTGCACTGCCTGTGCGGTTGCTCCGCCGGGACCTCCTTAGTGTAGGTCTCCCTGGCCTTCCTGGCTAGATACTGTCGGACTGCTGCCCAGATAACCCCCGCGGGTACGCGGACCTCGTCCTGCGGAAGGCTGCTGCCCTGTCTGGCGAGCGCGTCGGCCCGGTCGTTCAGGCTCAACCTCAAGCCAAGCTGCCGCCGCAGCTTCTGCTGACGTAGAACCACTTCCACCGTCCGGCCGGCACCGCTCCGCAGATGACAGCCCCGGGGGGGCCAGCCTCCGGATCACGAAGCCCCCGCCGCCGTCCTTGGCTGCTCCGTCCGTCCAGATCTGCACGTGTGGAGGGTCCCGCGAGCGCAGGCCGTTTAAGGTCACCAAGGCCTCCTCGCGCCGACGCCGGGTCCTCCCTCCTGGGGCCGATTTCATGAAACACTGCTAACTTAGCAGTTGCTATTTAGCAGTTGTGGTAAGAATATTTCACGCTGAGCTGTAAGGCGGCTTTCACAAAGCTCTGTGGAGGGTGAACAACAACAACAACAACAAAGTACGCTGTCAGGTGGAAAAGGCAGCGTCACAGTGCACGCTTCAGAGCCTGGGCGCGAACAAAGGCCGCACCGCCGGCAGTGTCCGGCGCGCCAGCATCGGCCAGCAGGCAGTCGACGAAACGCCGAGTTCGGGCCAAGGACTACTAAACAACAGTAGTTTAGTGTTGTTTAGTAGTCCTTGGTTCGGGCCTGGCCGCGCCGGTAGGGTGCCTGCAGCGTTAGCAGCAGCACCTCCTGCACCGGCTGCCGGCAGTAGGACTCGGCGCGGATGATGTGGCCTGCAAGCTGGAGTCGCCGAAGTCGCAGCAGTTCACTCGGACGGGCCAGGCCGGCGCGACGATAGAGTGCCGCGTTAGTGATCCGCTCGTCGCTGATCTTAAAGGCGGCACGCAGCAGGCCAGCGTGCGCCGCGTTGACTTGCTGTTCTAGCGAATCAGTCAGCGTCCACGTCTTGGCGTTGTACAACAGGACGGTCTCGACCACCGCCTGGAACAGCGCCGCCCTCTGGCGATCAGGTAGGGCCTCGGACTGCAGGACCGCCCTCACAGAACGAAAGGCAGCCCAAGCGTACCGGCGGCGACGCCGCAGATCTTCGCGGACGTCAGGTACCAGACCGCCGAGGTAGACGAACTGTTGACAGCGCGGAAGCTCCGTTACCTGCCCGTCAGCGCTTCGGCAGAAAATTGCGGCCTCGATGTCGCCCGGCACGCAGAGCACAACGGTCTTCTTCGTGTTGACCAACAGGCCGACGCTCGCTGCAGCGCTAACCAGCTTATCCAGCTGGCGCTGGGCGTCCTCTACGGTCGAGGACAGCAGGGCGAGGTCATCGGCGTAGTGAAGAGTTTTGCGTGTTGATCAGACACACGAAACTCCCACTTCTAGACAATGGGGAACAATTGCCTAGGAATTTATAACAGTCACGTGACACTTACTGCAGTTTCTTCTTCTTCCTTGATAGTGAGTTGTTTGTAGTCTTTGGTTTTCGATAGCCGGCGGTTCTTCTTCTTGTGCTGGTCGACCGTGAAGTATCGGTTCTGTTGCTTCTTGAGTCTTTGTAGTCTTGTCTTCTTTGTCTTCCTGGTAGCTGCTTGAGTTTGTCTGTTGGCCAATAAATGACGAGAGCGAATCAGATTACTTTTCGGTTTCCTTGAGCTCGGAATTCACAATAGAAACGTGCGCCCTAGTGAACAATTGAAATCTCTCTTGTATATCTCTAATAGGTCCTCCTGGAGGGCGTCTTCTTCGTTACCTCCGAAAGATAACGGATAACTCAAATCAAATCAATCAATAATCCTCTAGGAATGTATCCTAGGAAACAAGGAGGCCTTTCTCAAATGTATCGACGATATGTGGCTCTCGTAAACTTAGTTCAATTCAACAAAGATCGCTAGCGATAAATAACTCTGCCTAGTAAAGCGCTTACCACTTGTCTTTCCCTCAGAGATGAGTCCTCTTCTTCGTAAGGTGTTTTGAAGTCCGGTGGACCGCTCCGAGTCTGAATTTTTAGCTCGGAATTTCGCTTGTATTTATAGTAAAATTTTTGGGAAAAACCGGTTCTACTACCGGGTGTTTACATTGGGCATACATGTTTGCACAGTGAGGTCAGACTTGTTTGATCAGCTGCGTTTTGGGGGCTTTTCAGGTGAACATTACCATATTCGGAATATTGTGTAAATACAGGTGCAGAACCCGATGAGTCATGTTTGCTTCAAGCAAATACAGCTGTCGAGAACCAGTTCTCCGATTTCATGTCACATGACTTGCTTCAAAAATAGCGCATGACTCATTCCTAAAAATAGATTAAACATTATAGCTAAGGTTTCCTTGTGACATTACTTTAAGTAGCGCGTTAAGTAAAAACATATTTTACAACTCTCTACAGTAGCCAAGCACGCTGAGCCGTTTCTCCGGTTGACGTCGACCCACGCGTCGCCGCAGTAGGAAGCCGTCTTCGTCGGTAGGAAGAGCAGTTCGTAGCACCCAGTCAAGCACCAGGACGAACAGGAACGGCGCTAGAGTGTCCCCCTGGAGCACCCCGGAGGATGTCTCGAAGGGGTCCGACAGGCCGTCCGGCGTCATCACAGCTGCTCTCGTAGCACAGTACAACGCCATGATGGCGGAGATCAGCTGTTCTGGCACATGGTACGCGCGGAGCACATGTGGGAGCGCAGCCCTCGCAACCGAGTCGAAAGCCTTCATGAAGTCAATGAAGACAACGATCAGGTCCAACTGGCGCGTGCGCGCCTCCTCGATGATTCGGCGAAGAGCTAGGATCTGCGTCACTGTGCCACGGTGGGGCCGAAACCCGTTCTGCTCAGGTCGCAGGTAGGGATCCAGCACGGGTTGCAACCGCGATAGCAGCATCCGGTTGAACAACTTCGCAGCACAGGATTGCAGGCAGATGCCTCGGTGCTCGTCTAGCCGCGTAGTGCCCGGCTTCTTTGGAATGGCGATGATGTGCGCCATGGTCCACTCAGTGGGTGCCACCTCACCGGAGAGCACGCGGTTCATCACACGGGCGACCTCACTGGCCACACAGTGGATGCGCAGCGCTTTGGCGGACGGTAGAGCGGATCGCGTAGCTCGAGGTCACAGATGAGTAGCCGATGATCGGATCGCAGAGCCAGCGGCGTAATAGTGCGGCAGTTGACAGCGCGGCGGCGCTCACGGGAGCGCAGAAGCACGTGGTCGATCAGTGCTAGCCTCCGTGTAGCGAACCGGCCACGCGCTAAGTGGAGGGTGAAGAGAGTGGAGAGACCACTGTTACCAGTGAAGTGTCTATGGCATGAACCCCCGATTTAGCAGCAGAAAATTTTTTCGGTTTCATGAAAGTAGCAGTCTGCTAAAGAGATTAGGAATTCGCGGTTAAATTTGAGCATCCCTCGGAACAGGCTAAGATGGACTTTCTTGATGACTTTAACCTCGTTGACTACCAACTTAACCAACGAAGACCACGAGAATTTAGAGACAGAGTAAATTTAGACGCGGACCTTGACTCGATAGGGTATTTGCTTCACCGACTTCCAGTATAGCCATCATCGAGGGTTGCTGCTGGTTCCCAGCTTCCATGCTGATGCTACTTACCTCCATTGGCTTAGTTGGTGAACTCTCTTCAACATCGAGGCCACGAATAGCCGGGCTTTCTTTGCCCACAATCTGCAGGACCATGCGATCGATTTCCGTCTCCCTCGCTTGTTCACCACCCGCAGCGCCAGTTTGTCGGCGAGCGTCAATTTTTTTCAGACTCGTCAGGCGGATGTTCTTCCACAGAGTATCGCGTAAATACTCAACTGTTTTGCAGAGTCCATTTGCCTCCATTTCAGCCCGGATGGATTCCCATGCCTTTCGCTTTTTGGCTTTTGCTTCAGAGATGTCACTAAAGCTGCCGAAGATTGTAGCCTTCCGTTCATGCAGCAAACTCAGGAACAGCTTCTTCTGGTCCACGGACGCCATATGCGTAGGCGAACAAATTTGGTGGAGACAAGCAGAGGCAGGCAAAAATCGTTCTGTCTCTTTCTAGCTTTATGTGAGCTCCCTTACTCTACCGCTTTTAAGTTTGTCTATGGCACTAACCGGCTGCTAAGGTTTCTGTCCAACTTAGCAGTTCGTCGTGAAATCGATTTTCCGCAACAGCTAAATAGCAGTTGCTTCTTAGCAGCTGCTAACTGCTGACCTACCAGTGGTTCCATGACTCCGCACAAGTGGTCTTGGCCATAGACAAATATTGCTCGGAAGAAGTGGGCGGGCTTCACTGTTGATCCCTCGCCTACCATTATGTACTCTAGTAAGCTCAGTGCTCTGACACATTGACACATAGACATAGATCTGCTTCGTGAAACCAAACCGCCTTTAGCAGTTGCTAAATAACCGTTAGCAGTGTTTTATGAAATTGGCCCCTGGTGTTGGGGGTGCATACGAAGGCGACTCGAGTCTCCCTCCACGGCCGCGGCACCATCGTCTCCGGCACCGGCTCCTCCGCGCGCGCGCCGTCCAGCCCGCACTCCCTCAGGGTCCTGCGCGACTCGTCGCCCCAGCTCGTCCGCTGCCCCCCACCGCGCGCCTTCAGCCTCGGGGCAACCTCCGCGTGAGTGGCCAGGGAGCCTAGCGGATACTCCTTGGGCAGCTGCAAGCACTTGACGAGCAAGGCTGCTCTTGAGCGACGGCAGATGGTCTCAAAAGACTCCAGGCTCGTATCCACAGTCACCGGCAGGGCTCTCGCGCCTTGACCGACCCCTGTGACGATCCGTGCGGCCTCGTTGTTCAGCCGTTCCAGGTTCATTTGGTGCTCCACCAAAGAAGGACGCTTCACCAGACGTCCGCCGCGAAGAGCCCCGCCGGACGGACCTACCCGCAATACAGTTACCGCAGGGTCCTGGCGTCGGCTCCCCAAGTGCGATTGGCGACGGCGCGGAGGGCGATGAGCCGGCGACGGATCGAGGACGCCGCCTTGCGCGCCTAGCCGGCGAAGGTCCACTGGCTGTCGCAGAGGACACCAAGCCCCGATATGTCCTTGCTGAGGCTCACCTGGTGCCCGCCGACGTTGAGGTGGACCAGAGCCTTTGTTGACCTCGCCCGGGTGCGTGGTGACCAGCAGGGCCTCCGTCTTCTCTGGGGGCCAGCTCAAAGTGATGGTCCTTGCACCACGTCTCCACCGCATCTAACGCGTGCTGAGTCGCTTCCGCCGCTTCCGCCGCGCTCTTGCCCGGGGTCCTGACCGTCAGGTCGTCCGCATACTAGACCGGCTTCGATGTCAGCGCCGCCTGAGTCACCGCCGCCGGGAGGGATGCCGCCGCGATCTTGAAAAGAGTGGGGGAGAGGGGGCTCCCTTAGGGTGGACGCCGTCGTCCCCTGGGGCCCTGCCCCCTTCAGCGCCCCCTGCAACTCCGCTAGGTAGAACTGCGGATCCGCCTTGATGGCCAGGCGAATCTCCTCCCTGGCGGCCTGCTGGTCGGCCTTGGGCACCCGCAGTCGTCTTGCTTCCGCGTAGGTAGCTGCTGACAGCTCTGCCTTGTCGCTGTCGGACCGGGCCGTGCGCCCTTTCCGGGAGAGGGGGGCCGTCTGGCAGAGGCTCCCGGGATTTGACGTCAAGCCCCCGGATGACCTTCCAGACCTTGCCGTCGGGGGTCCTGGCGTCCAACTTACCTACGAACTCCCGCCAGGCCGAGGCCTTCGCCTGCCAGAAAGTCCGTTCTGTCTCCCGGCAGGTGCTGTTATAGAGCGCGGCCTTGTCGGTGTTCCCCGGGTCGGCACGTGAGGCGCGGAGGGCGTCCCTTATTGCGGAATGGGACCGCCGGCAGTCGCCGTTCCACCAGGGTTTCGCCTGCTTCACCGACCCCTTCGGAATGGCCCGGGCTGAGACGCGCAACACTCCGTGAGAAGGCGGACATTGCGATGGTGACCTATGCGGAGGCGAGCCGTCTCCGTGTCCCGAAGCCAGATCCGCAGGCTGCCAGGAAGGAGGTCCACCGCGCTCTGCAGAACGAGACAGACGACCTGCGGTCCGCCCCGTTCCACCTGGCGGAGCTGGACGTCGTTCTGAGGGAGATCGAGGGGAAGGCGCCGGGTCAAGACGGAGTGCTCCCGGCGTTTCAGCAAAACCTCCCGTCGATCGGTCGGGTCGCCCTGCTCTCCCTGCTCAACCGGAGCTGGTTGGAGGGCAAGGTTCCATCGGGCTGGCTTACGGCCATCATCACGCCCATTGCCAAGAAGGGCAAGCCCAAGAGCGACCCGGCATCCTTCCGACCTGTCTCGCTTCTCGGCTGCGTCGGGAAGACGATGGAAGCGATGGTGCAGAGCAGGCTAGCGGCCTGGGCCGAGGAGATCGGCCTGCTCCCGGACGCGCAGTACGGTTGACGCGGCGCAGCTGGCCCAGCCGGCCTTTGACGACCTGCAGACGCGGCCGATGACGAGGACCCTGGTGGCAGCGGTAGACTTCTTCGCTGCTTTTGACCGAACCTGGCGCCTCGGGGTGCTGCGGCAACTGGCTCGAGCGAGCGCCCCGGCACGGTGGCTGCGCTGGATCCGCGCGTTTCTGGCGGACCGGAGAGCCCGAGTGCGCTGGGTCGATAGCATGAGCCGCCCCAAGATCCTGAAGGAGGGAGTCCCGCAACCCAGTTTGCCACCCCGCTCTGCAAGCCGCTGCAATACGCCGATGACCTGTCCATCAAGACTTCGGCGGGTGCTGCGGCGGCGGCGGCGGCGGAGAACATCCAACAGGCGCTGGACGCGGTAGAGACCTGGTGCCAGCAACATCACTTCGACCCACCCCGTTGAGAACACCGAGGCCTTCTGGAACACTGTTCAGCTCAAGGTCGGTGGGCAGACGATCAGCTGCCGGAAGGATGTGCGTATCCTGGGGGTGTCCGTTGACTCCCAGGTCACCTTCGCCTAGCAGTCCCGCCGCGCGCTGGCTGCCGTCTCAACGCCCTGCGAGCCGTGCCTCCCCGCCGGTGGGGAACTGACGCGGATACGCTCCGTCGGCTCTACTGCGGCTACGTTCGCCCGGCGGGGCTGTACGCGGCAGAGGTGTGGTGGCCTTTTCTGGCACCGCACCCGCCGGGAGCGGTTGGAGTCGACGAATTACGCCGCGGCCCGGGCCATCACCGGTATCAGTCCCGGTGCCCGGGCTGCTGCGCTGATCGCGCACGCCGGGCTCCAGCCCCTTGAAATCATTTGCCGGAGGCGGGCGGCCGAGCTCTACCTGCGGTGCCGCCAGTTCAGCGAGGGCCACCCGCTGCGGAAGCTAACCGACGCCCCGCCGAACACGACGAGACTGCGGGCCAGAGAGGGCGGGACCTGCGGGTGCTGGAGAGAGACCGCGCTTGCGGCCCTGGAGGAGGCCGGATGCCGCGTTCGGAACATCGAGGGGTGCGTTCCGCTCTCCTGCCTGCACCGGCCGTGGACCGGCCGTGGACCCCTCATCACGCGGTCCGCGCCCTCATCACGCGGGCGGCCGAGGTGGCGCTGTACCAGCTTCGGGCGAACCGTGCGCTCTTCCTGCAGGTCACCCGGCATCGCTGGGGCCGCGCCCCAACCGCAGCCTGCCCGCACTGCAATGCCCCCGAAGAGGACACACGGCATTTTCTGCTAAACTGTCCCAGGTGGGCGGAGGAGCGCCGACTTCACCTCCCGGGGGCCATCAACGGCTCTATGTCCCCGCTGCAGGACGACCCAGAAGGGGTGCGGACCTTCGTCGAGGCTGGCGCGCCCCCCGTATGCCTAGCAAGTGATCCGAACCAACACACACACACACACACCTGCCAGCTCGCTCGCGCGGCCCACTTCCTGTGGCACAGGGAGACGTCGGTGAATCTCGTCGAGGAGCCGTCATTCAGTGCCACGTACCCGCGCTCAGTCAGCCACTCGTCGATCTCCTCCCCCTCAAAGTCGATCGTGATCAGGGTCCCAGCTACCATGGCCGTTGACATCTCCATGGAAGAGATGGACCTCGTCCCTTGGCCAACCGTCGGTGTGGAGGGCCCCATCTCGCCCGTCGCCCTCGCCGTGCCAGACCGGTGGGCGATACACGTTGACCACCGTGATGGGTTTGACGTTGATCCCCCAGACCTGACATCGATGCCCACACAACCAGCTGGACAGCCGCTTTTCTCGAAGACCGCAGAGCTACGATTTGCTGGAACGGCACCATGAGCAGCCAACGCACTTTCCGGGAGGGTCTGCCACAAGGGTGCTGGCCCCGACCCTCTGGACTATTTTCTTCAACGACTTAGCCACGGACGTTATCGAAGCATCTCCCAGCATCTCTCAGCTGCGGGATTAGCCTGTTCGCGGACGATTCGGCGCTTCTGGCCACTCAATTATCTCTTGCCAAGTGCGCGGAGGTCATCCAACCAGCCCTGGATGCAGTGAACACCGGGTGCTCCCGCTGGAAGATCGAACTAAGTCTCAACAAGTGTTGCTACTGTACCTTCACCCTCGCTCCGAATTAGGTTGACCTACTTGACTTAGCTGCAGGGGCATCCTTCGGATGTGGCAGCGGGCCATCACGGCGGGCACCCTTGTCAGGCACGGGCTTGCCCGTGAGGTGGTCGAGGGGGCTTTTGGTGTCCCAGAGACCGCAGCGCTGCAGCACCTCACGATCCGGCTCCTCGGAAACAAGACGCGCCCTCTCTACATCAGTAACGTCTACAGACCGCCGGTCCGCACTTCAGCAAGAGACGAGCGGGACGGCAGGCTGCATACCGACATGTGGCCAACAGAAAGCAACTGGCTACTGCTCGGTGATCTGAATGCGCACGGCAGCTGGGACCAGCTCAGAGATCCAGATGCAACAGGTGAGGAGCTCGAAGACTTGATGATCAACCACAGCTAGACGACCTTAAACGACGGAAGTCTGACACGTGTGAGCCCAGGAGGACAACCTCAAACGTGCGGACTGGCCGCTATTCGCCGGAAAGGCCGATGAACAGCTCCGTGATTGGTCAGCTGATGCTTTCGGATCGATAGAGGCCGCCAACAGTGAGTTCTGCAGACGCCTTCTCTCCGCTGCCAGATGCGTTCCGCGAGGGAGTGTCAAGAAGCCCAAGAGCTGGTGGAATGACACCTGTCCCTTGCATGCCTAGCGAGGGATCCGTACGCCAACAACAACAACAACAGCCTGGGTCAGCCGCATCGTCGTCGTGCCGAAAGAGGACGTGCCGTTCAGCGAGAAAACCGCCGAGCTGTAAGCCTTCAGGGACCCCCAGTCTGTAAAGGAGGTCCGTTCGTTCCTGGGCCTTGCCAAAGACCTGGAGAAGTTCATGCCGCAGCTCGCCGACAAAGCCGATCCGCTCCGGCGGCTGACACGGAAAGGCCAGGAGTTCGTCTTGGACAGTGAGCAGCAGCATGCGTTCCAGGCCACTAAGGACTGCGTTTCAAAGAGCTGCACTCTGGCCTTCTTCGACAAGCGGCTGCCAACCGAGCTCGTCGTCGACGCATCACCCGTGGGGCTCGATGCAATCCTGCAGCAGCGGCACCCCGGTGGGCTGGTCCGCCCAGTGACCTTCGCGAGCCGCACCTTGAGCGATGTCGAGCACCGCTACAGCCAGATCGAGCGCGAGGCCCACGGCGTCAAGTTCGGCTGCCAGAAATTCGCCTTCTACCCCGAGGGCTGCCCTCACTTCGACATCTATACCGACCACAAGCCGCTGCTTGGTATCTCCAAGGTGGACTCCCGTCCGCCACCCTGGAAGGCATCCTGCTGCAGACCCAGCACTTCACCTTCACGCTACACTACGGCACGGGGGAGGGCAACCCGGCAGATCCCATGAGCCGGAACCCGCTCTCGAGCCAGGCCAAGAGCAAAGACGAGGCCGGGGACACGAGGATGCTCAACGCCGGCGTCCAAGCGGCCACTCCGAAGGGTCTGAAAACGTTGGAAAAGATCCGCGAGGCAACAGAACGGGATCCGTGCTCAAGGTCGTCATCGAGGCGCTGGCAACGGGGAACTGGCAGCGCGGCTCGGCGACCCCCGCTCACAGCTTCCGGTCCCTGATACACGAGCCTAGCGTTCACGCCGGCGTGCTGCTCCCCTCTGAGCTGCAGCGGCTGACCATTGGCCTCGCGCACCAGGGCCTCCTTGGGTAGAAGAAGACGTGTGACTGGCTGCAGCGGAAAGTCTGGTGGCCCGGCATGGCCAAGCAGGTTAGATAGTTAGACGTTCCTGGCCGGGCAGGTCCGGGGGTCGGGTCAGCGACCCTATCGCCTGGAGATAGGACAGGACACGGGGGCCGTCGTCGGAGAGGATGGCCAGCGTCGGGTTAGGGCCGAGGACGCGGTTGCGGGTCTGGGCGTGAGCTGGGCATTCCAGCATCACATGCTTCAGGTCCTCCTCCTGGTGTCCGCAGTGCCCGCAGGACGCGGGCTGTTCTTGGTCAATCCGGTGGCGGTACTGAGCCAGCAGAGGCGAGTGGCCCGTGCGAAGTTGCGCTAGCGTGATCAGCTCGCGTCTGCTGAGAGTCGCCTCGGATCTGCGGTCGTCGCGGAAGGCAGCGCGGTGCGTCCGGCAGTGCGGGTCCGCTTCGTAGGCAGCGCGAGCCTCGGCGGCCAGTGTGCGGCGGATCGCGGACTTGGCACTGTGTAGGTCGATTTCCGCTTGGTCTTGTGGGAGTCTAGCGGCGTCTTTTGCGAGGTTGTCCGCCAGATCGTTGCGCCTCAGGTCTCAGTGTCCTGGGACCCATTGGATAGTCACGTGGTGGTCCGCAGGGACTTTGAGGAGGAGGCGCCAGATGTCCCGGCATCAGGGGGACAGGTGAGAGTGCGGGCCTTGTTTGAGCGATCGGATGAGGGCCTGCGAATCAGTGGCGCAACGCAGTTCTGCCGTACCGGGCCATGGGACGCGCTCCAGGGCTGCGAGGAGACCAATGCGGCGGGCACACTCCTCCGCCCTAAAAGAAGAGCTGAGAGCGCCCGCTGGAGCAGTCAGGTAGATTGGCGCGGCTCCGCGGATGAACAGGGCCGCACCGGATCCGCCTCTATTGGTGCCTCCGGAGGCCGAGCCGTCGGTCCAGAGTTTGGCCAAGCAGGTCGAAGCCGTCATCTCACGCTGCCAGAGAGCCTGAATCTGGGCGGCGGTCTCATTCCTGAGGCCGTCACACCGGGCTGCGACGCAGTAGCCAGGTGGGGGTCGATAATCTGTGGCCGCTCCCTGGAGTTGCTGCTGTCACGGCGCTGGTGCTGGCGTCGACATCTGCGCCAGGCGTCGTTGTGTCCGGGTGAGGCCGCTGTTTCGTTTTCCGCGCGAACGCGAAGGCGCCGCACCAGCTCCAGTTTTATTTATGAAGGCTTCTGAATTGTCTGATGGTCGCTCTCCCCTCAGTGCTCTAATGCCTCGGTGAGGTCCGTCTGAATGCAGTCGCGACTGCGTACAGGGACCCGACGCGAACGGTGCTCCCATGTCTTCGCAAGAAGTGCTGCTGTTGTCTCTGCAAGGTCCTTGCCGGCGCGGGCAGGGAGAGGTCGGCGCTGATGGCCGACGCCGGCGCCCCTGGACCAAGCTCACGACATTGACTACATAAGGGACCTTGTTCGCAGACGGGCGATCTGACAGTGCCTCCCCGGGTGTTTCCTTTCCTCTGAATTCCAGTTTGCGTTTTTTGTTTCTTCCCTTCTTCTTTTCTCTTTTCTGTCTTTCTCTTTACTCTCTGACCCGTGGCACTGTGGTTTCTTTTTGTTTTGTACTAGTTAGTACGAGGGGTGGTTATTAAGTTCTCGGAAAAAGTAATTTAGAAAGATGCTAGGGACACGAAATTTTACTATGTTGTAGGGATGGCTATTCAATGCTTGCATGCAAAATTTCAGCTCAATCGGCCATAATGATGCGCCGCAGTGGCCAAAGTTCCACAGAAAACATAATACCCCTGCCTCAGCTCACCGAACGTGAAAGGCGGGTAGCCATTCTGGTGCAGTTTCGCCTGGGCAGCACTGCGGCTGCGTGTCACCAGACGCTTCGTGCGGCCCTTGAGGATCAAGCCCCGTCCCAGTCGATGGTGTACGAATGGTTTGCGCGCTTTCGCTGCGGCTCGGCCTCCCTGGACGACGAACCTCGCGAGGGTCGTCCAATTTCAGCCATCTCGGACGGAGTTGTCGCTGCTGTTCGACGCCACGTCGACGAGGATCGGCGAGTGACAACTCGTTGGTTGGAGCAGCTCGTGGGGGTGTCGCATTCAACCATCATCAAGATTCTGCACCAACACCTGGGCATGCGGAAGCTGTCTGCTCGCTGGGTGCCCAAAACAAGCGTCTGAATCATGGCAAAACCAGAGTTTCAATCATGGCTAAACCAGATTTTGAATTATGGATAAACAAGTGTCTGAATCATGGCTAAACCAGAGTTTGAATCATGGCTAAATCAGAGTCTGAATCATGGCTGAACCAGGGTCTGAATCATGGCTACACCAGAGTCTGAATCATGCCAAAACCAGAGTTTTAATCATGGCTAAACCAGAGTTTGAATCATGGCTAAACAAGCGTCTGAATCATGGCTAAACCAGAGACTAAATCATGGCTACACCAGGTTTTGAATCATGGCAAAACCAGAGTTTTAATCATGGCTAAACAAGCGTCTGAATCATGGCTAAACCAGAGTTTGAATCATGGCAAAACCAGAGTTTCAATCATGGCTAAACCAGAGTTTGAATCATGGCTAAACAAGCGTCTGAATCATGGCTAAACCAGAGACTAAATCATGGCTACACCAGGGTTTGAATCATGGCTAAACCAGAGATTAAATCATGGCTACACCAGGGTTTGAATCATGGCTAAACCAGAGTTTCAATCATGGCTAAACAAGCGTCTGAATCATGGCTAAACCAGAGTTTGAATCATGGCAAAACCAGAGTTTCAATCATGGCTAAACCAGAGTCTGAATCATGGCTAAACAAGCGTCTGAATCATGGCTAAACCAGAGACTAAATCATGGCTACACCAGGGTTTGAATCATGGCAAAACCAGAGTTTTAATCATGGCTAAACAAGCGTCTGAATCATGGCTAAACCAGAGTTTGAATCATGGCAAAACCAGAGTTTCAATCATGGCTAAACCAGAGTTTGAATCATGGCTAAACAAGCGTCTGAATCATGGCTAAACCAGAGACTAAATCATGGCTACTCCAGGGTTTGAATCATGGCTAAACCAGAGATTAAATCATGGCTACACCAGGGTTTGAATCATGGCTAAACCAGAGTTTCAATCATGGCTAAACAAGCGTCTGAATCATGGCTAAACCAGAGTTTGAATCATGGCTAAACAAGCGTCTGAATCATGGCTAAACCAGAGACTAAATCATGGCTACACCAGGGTTTGAATCATGGCTAAACCAGAGACTAAATCATGGCTACACCAGGGTTTGAATCATGGCTAAACCAGAGACTAAATCATGGCTACACCAGAGTTTGAATCATAGCTAAACAAGCGTCTGAATCATGGCTAAACCAGAGTTTGAATCATGGCTAAACCAGAGTTTGAATCATGGCTAAACCAGAGTTTCAACCATGGCAAAACCAGAGTTTGAATCATGGCTAAACCAGAGACTAAATCATGGCTACACCAGGGTTTGAATCATGGCTAAACCAGAGACTAAATCATGGCTACACCAGAGTTTGAATCATAGCTAAACAAGCGTCTGAATCATGGCTAAACCAGAGTTTGAATCATGGCTAAACAAGAGTTTGAACCATGGCTAAACCAGAGTCTGAATCATGGCTAAACCAGAGTCTGAATCATGGCTAAACCAGAGTTTAAATCATGGCTAAACCAGAGTTAAAATCATGGCTAAACCAGAGTCTGAATCATAGCTAAACCAGAGTCTGAATCATGGCTAAACCAGAGTCCGAATCATGGCTAAACCAGAGTTTGAATCATGGCTAAACCAGAGTTTGCATCGTGGCTAAACCAGAGTTTGAATCATGGCTAAACCAGAGTTTAAATCATGGCTAAACCAGAGTCTGAATCATGGCTACACCAGAGTCTGAATCATGGCTAAACCAGAGTCTGAATCATGGCTAAACCAGAGTCTGAATCATGGCTAAACCAGAGTCTGAATCATGGCTAAACCAGAGTTTGAATCATGGCTACACCAGAGTTTAAATCATGGCTAAAGCAGACTTTAAATCATCACAGCGTCTGAATCATGGCTAACCCAGAGTTTGAGTCATGGCTAAATTAGAGTTTGAAACATGGTAAAACGAGAGTTTGAATCATAGCCCACCAGGGTTTAAAACATGGCGAAACCTGAGTTTGAATCTTGGCTAACCCAGCGTTTGAAAAATCAACGTCAACTGGGGAGTCATCATCAAAATGGGGATCAAGGTAAACTGGAGGATAATCGTCAACTGGAGGATTTTGGTTAACTGGGGGATAATTGTCAACTGGGGGATCATTGTCAACTGTGGGATCATTGTCAACTGGGGGATCATTGTCAACTGGGGGGTAATGGTCAACTGGGGGATAATTGTAAACTGGGGAATCATCATAAACTGGGGATCATCATCAACTGGGGGATCATCATCAACTGGGGGATCATTGTCAACTGGGGGGTAATGGTCAACTGGGGGATAATTGTCAACTGGGGGAATCTTCATAAACTGGGGATCATCATCAACTGGGGGATCATCATCAACTGGGGGATCATTGTCAACTGGGGATCATTGTCAACTGGGGGATCATTGTCAAATGGGGGATCATTGTCAACTGCGGGATCATTGTAAACTGGGGGATCATTGTCAACTGGGGGATCATTGTCAACTGGGGGATCATGGCCAACTGGGGGATCATTGTGAACTGGGGGGATCATTGTCAACTGGGGATCATCATCAACTGGGGGATCATTGTCAACTGGGGTATCATTGTCAACTGGGGGATCATTGTCAACTGGGGGATCATTGTCAACTGGGGAATGATTGTCAACTGGGTAATCATTGTCAAGGGGGGGATCATTGTCAACTGGGGGGGAAATTGTCAACTGGGGGGATCATTGTCAACTGGGGGATCATTGTCAACTGGGGGAACATTGTCAACTGGGGGATCATTGTCAACTGGGGGATCATTGTCAACTGGGGGGATCATTGTCAACTGGGGGATCATTGTCAACTGGGGGGATCATTGTCAACTGGGGGAACATTGTCAACTGGGGGATCATTGTCAACTGGGGGAAAATTGTAGCTTAAAAAAGCTGAAAATACAGCTGCTAAAAAGTATATACAAGACGAATTAAAAATATTTCTGCTCCCCGAAGGGGGGCAAAACATGCTAGTATAGTTACTAAACCTAGTGGTAAAAATCAAGCAGGTAGCTAGATTAAGCCTACCAATAATGTGCTGGAAAACTTTTTTTAACCATTATGTATAGCAAACACAATCAATCAATAATCTAAGGCTTTGTACAGCTAACATAACATAAGGCTTCATTTTCCTTCAGCATAGTGCCTACTTTTGTCTAAGCAATGTTTCATATATTTCTACTAGCTAGGCTATAATATTAATATTTTAATAACTAAGATATTAATATTATAATTATTACATACATTTTGCTATAATATATTATAATTATACTAAAATGTAGTTTTTAGGACTAGGCCTAGCAACAAGTGTATGTAGCTCGCCTTCCGGCACCAATGATGCTGCGTGGCTTGGAGAAAGGGGGCCCGGTTGACCCGGAGCTGGAATAGGGCCACCTCCGTAACCCGCTGCCCGAGCCTTTCGAGCGGGAGCGGCAAGCCACTGCACTGCCTGTGCGGTTGCTCCGCCGGGACCTCCTTAGTGTAGGTCTCCCTGGCCTTCCTGGCTAGATACTGTCGGACTGCTGCCCAGATAACCCCCGCGGGTACGCGGACCTCGTCCTGCGGAAGGCTGCTGCCCTGTCTGGCGAGCGCGTCGGCCCGGTCGTTCAGGCTCAACCTCAAGCCAAGCTGCCGCCGCAGCTTCTGCTGACGTAGAACCACTTCCACCGTCCGGCCGGCACCGCTCCGCAGATGACAGCCCCGGGGGGGCCAGCCTCCGGATCACGAAGCCCCCGCCGCCGTCCTTGGCTGCTCCGTCCGTCCAGATCTGCACGTGTGGAGGGTCCCGCGAGCGCAGGCCGTTTAAGGTCACCAAGGCCTCCTCGCGCCGACGCCGGGTCCTCCCTCCTGGGGCCGATTTCATGAAACACTGCTAACTTAGCAGTTGCTATTTAGCAGTTGTGGTAAGAATATTTCACGCTGAGCTGTAAGGCGGCTTTCACAAAGCTCTGTGGAGGGTGAACAACAACAACAACAACAAAGTACGCTGTCAGGTGGAAAAGGCAGCGTCACAGTGCACGCTTCAGAGCCTGGGCGCGAACAAAGGCCGCACCGCCGGCAGTGTCCGGCGCGCCAGCATCGGCCAGCAGGCAGTCGACGAAACGCCGAGTTCGGGCCAAGGACTACTAAACAACAGTAGTTTAGTGTTGTTTAGTAGTCCTTGGTTCGGGCCTGGCCGCGCCGGTAGGGTGCCTGCAGCGTTAGCAGCAGCACCTCCTGCACCGGCTGCCGGCAGTAGGACTCGGCGCGGATGATGTGGCCTGCAAGCTGGAGTCGCCGAAGTCGCAGCAGTTCACTCGGACGGGCCAGGCCGGCGCGACGATAGAGTGCCGCGTTAGTGATCCGCTCGTCGCTGATCTTAAAGGCGGCACGCAGCAGGCCAGCGTGCGCCGCGTTGACTTGCTGTTCTAGCGAATCAGTCAGCGTCCACGTCTTGGCGTTGTACAACAGGACGGTCTCGACCACCGCCTGGAACAGCGCCGCCCTCTGGCGATCAGGTAGGGCCTCGGACTGCAGGACCGCCCTCACAGAACGAAAGGCAGCCCAAGCGTACCGGCGGCGACGCCGCAGATCTTCGCGGACGTCAGGTACCAGACCGCCGAGGTAGACGAACTGTTGACAGCGCGGAAGCTCCGTTACCTGCCCGTCAGCGCTTCGGCAGAAAATTGCGGCCTCGATGTCGCCCGGCACGCAGAGCACAACGGTCTTCTTCGTGTTGACCAACAGGCCGACGCTCGCTGCAGCGCTAACCAGCTTATCCAGCTGGCGCTGGGCGTCCTCTACGGTCGAGGACAGCAGGGCGAGGTCATCGGCGTAGTGAAGAGTTTTGCGTGTTGATCAGACACACGAAACTCCCACTTCTAGACAATGGGGAACAATTGCCTAGGAATTTATAACAGTCACGTGACACTTACTGCAGTTTCTTCTTCTTCCTTGATAGTGAGTTGTTTGTAGTCTTTGGTTTTCGATAGCCGGCGGTTCTTCTTCTTGTGCTGGTCGACCGTGAAGTATCGGTTCTGTTGCTTCTTGAGTCTTTGTAGTCTTGTCTTCTTTGTCTTCCTGGTAGCTGCTTGAGTTTGTCTGTTGGCCAATAAATGACGAGAGCGAATCAGATTACTTTTCGGTTTCCTTGAGCTCGGAATTCACAATAGAAACGTGCGCCCTAGTGAACAATTGAAATCTCTCTTGTATATCTCTAATAGGTCCTCCTGGAGGGCGTCTTCTTCGTTACCTCCGAAAGATAACGGATAACTCAAATCAAATCAATCAATAATCCTCTAGGAATGTATCCTAGGAAACAAGGAGGCCTTTCTCAAATGTATCGACGATATGTGGCTCTCGTAAACTTAGTTCAATTCAACAAAGATCGCTAGCGATAAATAACTCTGCCTAGTAAAGCGCTTACCACTTGTCTTTCCCTCAGAGATGAGTCCTCTTCTTCGTAAGGTGTTTTGAAGTCCGGTGGACCGCTCCGAGTCTGAATTTTTAGCTCGGAATTTCGCTTGTATTTATAGTAAAATTTTTGGGAAAAACCGGTTCTACTACCGGGTGTTTACATTGGGCATACATGTTTGCACAGTGAGGTCAGACTTGTTTGATCAGCTGCGTTTTGGGGGCTTTTCAGGTGAACATTACCATATTCGGAATATTGTGTAAATACAGGTGCAGAACCCGATGAGTCATGTTTGCTTCAAGCAAATACAGCTGTCGAGAACCAGTTCTCCGATTTCATGTCACATGACTTGCTTCAAAAATAGCGCATGACTCATTCCTAAAAATAGATTAAACATTATAGCTAAGGTTTCCTTGTGACATTACTTTAAGTAGCGCGTTAAGTAAAAACATATTTTACAACTCTCTACAGTAGCCAAGCACGCTGAGCCGTTTCTCCGGTTGACGTCGACCCACGCGTCGCCGCAGTAGGAAGCCGTCTTCGTCGGTAGGAAGAGCAGTTCGTAGCACCCAGTCAAGCACCAGGACGAACAGGAACGGCGCTAGAGTGTCCCCCTGGAGCACCCCGGAGGATGTCTCGAAGGGGTCCGACAGGCCGTCCGGCGTCATCACAGCTGCTCTCGTAGCACAGTACAACGCCATGATGGCGGAGATCAGCTGTTCTGGCACATGGTACGCGCGGAGCACATGTGGGAGCGCAGCCCTCGCAACCGAGTCGAAAGCCTTCATGAAGTCAATGAAGACAACGATCAGGTCCAACTGGCGCGTGCGCGCCTCCTCGATGATTCGGCGAAGAGCTAGGATCTGCGTCACTGTGCCACGGTGGGGCCGAAACCCGTTCTGCTCAGGTCGCAGGTAGGGATCCAGCACGGGTTGCAACCGCGATAGCAGCATCCGGTTGAACAACTTCGCAGCACAGGATTGCAGGCAGATGCCTCGGTGCTCGTCTAGCCGCGTAGTGCCCGGCTTCTTTGGAATGGCGATGATGTGCGCCATGGTCCACTCAGTGGGTGCCACCTCACCGGAGAGCACGCGGTTCATCACACGGGCGACCTCACTGGCCACACAGTGGATGCGCAGCGCTTTGGCGGACGGTAGAGCGGATCGCGTAGCTCGAGGTCACAGATGAGTAGCCGATGATCGGATCGCAGAGCCAGCGGCGTAATAGTGCGGCAGTTGACAGCGCGGCGGCGCTCACGGGAGCGCAGAAGCACGTGGTCGATCAGTGCTAGCCTCCGTGTAGCGAACCGGCCACGCGCTAAGTGGAGGGTGAAGAGAGTGGAGAGACCACTGTTACCAGTGAAGTGTCTATGGCATGAACCCCCGATTTAGCAGCAGAAAATTTTTTCGGTTTCATGAAAGTAGCAGTCTGCTAAAGAGATTAGGAATTCGCGGTTAAATTTGAGCATCCCTCGGAACAGGCTAAGATGGACTTTCTTGATGACTTTAACCTCGTTGACTACCAACTTAACCAACGAAGACCACGAGAATTTAGAGACAGAGTAAATTTAGACGCGGACCTTGACTCGATAGGGTATTTGCTTCACCGACTTCCAGTATAGCCATCATCGAGGGTTGCTGCTGGTTCCCAGCTTCCATGCTGATGCTACTTACCTCCATTGGCTTAGTTGGTGAACTCTCTTCAACATCGAGGCCACGAATAGCCGGGCTTTCTTTGCCCACAATCTGCAGGACCATGCGATCGATTTCCGTCTCCCTCGCTTGTTCACCACCCGCAGCGCCAGTTTGTCGGCGAGCGTCAATTTTTTTCAGACTCGTCAGGCGGATGTTCTTCCACAGAGTATCGCGTAAATACTCAACTGTTTTGCAGAGTCCATTTGCCTCCATTTCAGCCCGGATGGATTCCCATGCCTTTCGCTTTTTGGCTTTTGCTTCAGAGATGTCACTAAAGCTGCCGAAGATTGTAGCCTTCCGTTCATGCAGCAAACTCAGGAACAGCTTCTTCTGGTCCACGGACGCCATATGCGTAGGCGAACAAATTTGGTGGAGACAAGCAGAGGCAGGCAAAAATCGTTCTGTCTCTTTCTAGCTTTATGTGAGCTCCCTTACTCTACCGCTTTTAAGTTTGTCTATGGCACTAACCGGCTGCTAAGGTTTCTGTCCAACTTAGCAGTTCGTCGTGAAATCGATTTTCCGCAACAGCTAAATAGCAGTTGCTTCTTAGCAGCTGCTAACTGCTGACCTACCAGTGGTTCCATGACTCCGCACAAGTGGTCTTGGCCATAGACAAATATTGCTCGGAAGAAGTGGGCGGGCTTCACTGTTGATCCCTCGCCTACCATTATGTACTCTAGTAAGCTCAGTGCTCTGACACATTGACACATAGACATAGATCTGCTTCGTGAAACCAAACCGCCTTTAGCAGTTGCTAAATAACCGTTAGCAGTGTTTTATGAAATTGGCCCCTGGTGTTGGGGGTGCATACGAAGGCGACTCGAGTCTCCCTCCACGGCCGCGGCACCATCGTCTCCGGCACCGGCTCCTCCGCGCGCGCGCCGTCCAGCCCGCACTCCCTCAGGGTCCTGCGCGACTCGTCGCCCCAGCTCGTCCGCTGCCCCCCACCGCGCGCCTTCAGCCTCGGGGCAACCTCCGCGTGAGTGGCCAGGGAGCCTAGCGGATACTCCTTGGGCAGCTGCAAGCACTTGACGAGCAAGGCTGCTCTTGAGCGACGGCAGATGGTCTCAAAAGACTCCAGGCTCGTATCCACAGTCACCGGCAGGGCTCTCGCGCCTTGACCGACCCCTGTGACGATCCGTGCGGCCTCGTTGTTCAGCCGTTCCAGGTTCATTTGGTGCTCCACCAAAGAAGGACGCTTCACCAGACGTCCGCCGCGAAGAGCCCCGCCGGACGGACCTACCCGCAATACAGTTACCGCAGGGTCCTGGCGTCGGCTCCCCAAGTGCGATTGGCGACGGCGCGGAGGGCGATGAGCCGGCGACGGATCGAGGACGCCGCCTTGCGCGCCTAGCCGGCGAAGGTCCACTGGCTGTCGCAGAGGACACCAAGCCCCGATATGTCCTTGCTGAGGCTCACCTGGTGCCCGCCGACGTTGAGGTGGACCAGAGCCTTTGTTGACCTCGCCCGGGTGCGTGGTGACCAGCAGGGCCTCCGTCTTCTCTGGGGGCCAGCTCAAAGTGATGGTCCTTGCACCACGTCTCCACCGCATCTAACGCGTGCTGAGTCGCTTCCGCCGCTTCCGCCGCGCTCTTGCCCGGGGTCCTGACCGTCAGGTCGTCCGCATACTAGACCGGCTTCGATGTCAGCGCCGCCTGAGTCACCGCCGCCGGGAGGGATGCCGCCGCGATCTTGAAAAGAGTGGGGGAGAGGGGGCTCCCTTAGGGTGGACGCCGTCGTCCCCTGGGGCCCTGCCCCCTTCAGCGCCCCCTGCAACTCCGCTAGGTAGAACTGCGGATCCGCCTTGATGGCCAGGCGAATCTCCTCCCTGGCGGCCTGCTGGTCGGCCTTGGGCACCCGCAGTCGTCTTGCTTCCGCGTAGGTAGCTGCTGACAGCTCTGCCTTGTCGCTGTCGGACCGGGCCGTGCGCCCTTTCCGGGAGAGGGGGGCCGTCTGGCAGAGGCTCCCGGGATTTGACGTCAAGCCCCCGGATGACCTTCCAGACCTTGCCGTCGGGGGTCCTGGCGTCCAACTTACCTACGAACTCCCGCCAGGCCGAGGCCTTCGCCTGCCAGAAAGTCCGTTCTGTCTCCCGGCAGGTGCTGTTATAGAGCGCGGCCTTGTCGGTGTTCCCCGGGTCGGCACGTGAGGCGCGGAGGGCGTCCCTTATTGCGGAATGGGACCGCCGGCAGTCGCCGTTCCACCAGGGTTTCGCCTGCTTCACCGACCCCTTCGGAATGGCCCGGGCTGAGACGCGCAACACTCCGTGAGAAGGCGGACATTGCGATGGTGACCTATGCGGAGGCGAGCCGTCTCCGTGTCCCGAAGCCAGATCCGCAGGCTGCCAGGAAGGAGGTCCACCGCGCTCTGCAGAACGAGACAGACGACCTGCGGTCCGCCCCGTTCCACCTGGCGGAGCTGGACGTCGTTCTGAGGGAGATCGAGGGGAAGGCGCCGGGTCAAGACGGAGTGCTCCCGGCGTTTCAGCAAAACCTCCCGTCGATCGGTCGGGTCGCCCTGCTCTCCCTGCTCAACCGGAGCTGGTTGGAGGGCAAGGTTCCATCGGGCTGGCTTACGGCCATCATCACGCCCATTGCCAAGAAGGGCAAGCCCAAGAGCGACCCGGCATCCTTCCGACCTGTCTCGCTTCTCGGCTGCGTCGGGAAGACGATGGAAGCGATGGTGCAGAGCAGGCTAGCGGCCTGGGCCGAGGAGATCGGCCTGCTCCCGGACGCGCAGTACGGTTGACGCGGCGCAGCTGGCCCAGCCGGCCTTTGACGACCTGCAGACGCGGCCGATGACGAGGACCCTGGTGGCAGCGGTAGACTTCTTCGCTGCTTTTGACCGAACCTGGCGCCTCGGGGTGCTGCGGCAACTGGCTCGAGCGAGCGCCCCGGCACGGTGGCTGCGCTGGATCCGCGCGTTTCTGGCGGACCGGAGAGCCCGAGTGCGCTGGGTCGATAGCATGAGCCGCCCCAAGATCCTGAAGGAGGGAGTCCCGCAACCCAGTTTGCCACCCCGCTCTGCAAGCCGCTGCAATACGCCGATGACCTGTCCATCAAGACTTCGGCGGGTGCTGCGGCGGCGGCGGCGGCGGAGAACATCCAACAGGCGCTGGACGCGGTAGAGACCTGGTGCCAGCAACATCACTTCGACCCACCCCGTTGAGAACACCGAGGCCTTCTGGAACACTGTTCAGCTCAAGGTCGGTGGGCAGACGATCAGCTGCCGGAAGGATGTGCGTATCCTGGGGGTGTCCGTTGACTCCCAGGTCACCTTCGCCTAGCAGTCCCGCCGCGCGCTGGCTGCCGTCTCAACGCCCTGCGAGCCGTGCCTCCCCGCCGGTGGGGAACTGACGCGGATACGCTCCGTCGGCTCTACTGCGGCTACGTTCGCCCGGCGGGGCTGTACGCGGCAGAGGTGTGGTGGCCTTTTCTGGCACCGCACCCGCCGGGAGCGGTTGGAGTCGACGAATTACGCCGCGGCCCGGGCCATCACCGGTATCAGTCCCGGTGCCCGGGCTGCTGCGCTGATCGCGCACGCCGGGCTCCAGCCCCTTGAAATCATTTGCCGGAGGCGGGCGGCCGAGCTCTACCTGCGGTGCCGCCAGTTCAGCGAGGGCCACCCGCTGCGGAAGCTAACCGACGCCCCGCCGAACACGACGAGACTGCGGGCCAGAGAGGGCGGGACCTGCGGGTGCTGGAGAGAGACCGCGCTTGCGGCCCTGGAGGAGGCCGGATGCCGCGTTCGGAACATCGAGGGGTGCGTTCCGCTCTCCTGCCTGCACCGGCCGTGGACCGGCCGTGGACCCCTCATCACGCGGTCCGCGCCCTCATCACGCGGGCGGCCGAGGTGGCGCTGTACCAGCTTCGGGCGAACCGTGCGCTCTTCCTGCAGGTCACCCGGCATCGCTGGGGCCGCGCCCCAACCGCAGCCTGCCCGCACTGCAATGCCCCCGAAGAGGACACACGGCATTTTCTGCTAAACTGTCCCAGGTGGGCGGAGGAGCGCCGACTTCACCTCCCGGGGGCCATCAACGGCTCTATGTCCCCGCTGCAGGACGACCCAGAAGGGGTGCGGACCTTCGTCGAGGCTGGCGCGCCCCCCGTATGCCTAGCAAGTGATCCGAACCAACACACACACACACACACCTGCCAGCTCGCTCGCGCGGCCCACTTCCTGTGGCACAGGGAGACGTCGGTGAATCTCGTCGAGGAGCCGTCATTCAGTGCCACGTACCCGCGCTCAGTCAGCCACTCGTCGATCTCCTCCCCCTCAAAGTCGATCGTGATCAGGGTCCCAGCTACCATGGCCGTTGACATCTCCATGGAAGAGATGGACCTCGTCCCTTGGCCAACCGTCGGTGTGGAGGGCCCCATCTCGCCCGTCGCCCTCGCCGTGCCAGACCGGTGGGCGATACACGTTGACCACCGTGATGGGTTTGACGTTGATCCCCCAGACCTGACATCGATGCCCACACAACCAGCTGGACAGCCGCTTTTCTCGAAGACCGCAGAGCTACGATTTGCTGGAACGGCACCATGAGCAGCCAACGCACTTTCCGGGAGGGTCTGCCACAAGGGTGCTGGCCCCGACCCTCTGGACTATTTTCTTCAACGACTTAGCCACGGACGTTATCGAAGCATCTCCCAGCATCTCTCAGCTGCGGGATTAGCCTGTTCGCGGACGATTCGGCGCTTCTGGCCACTCAATTATCTCTTGCCAAGTGCGCGGAGGTCATCCAACCAGCCCTGGATGCAGTGAACACCGGGTGCTCCCGCTGGAAGATCGAACTAAGTCTCAACAAGTGTTGCTACTGTACCTTCACCCTCGCTCCGAATTAGGTTGACCTACTTGACTTAGCTGCAGGGGCATCCTTCGGATGTGGCAGCGGGCCATCACGGCGGGCACCCTTGTCAGGCACGGGCTTGCCCGTGAGGTGGTCGAGGGGGCTTTTGGTGTCCCAGAGACCGCAGCGCTGCAGCACCTCACGATCCGGCTCCTCGGAAACAAGACGCGCCCTCTCTACATCAGTAACGTCTACAGACCGCCGGTCCGCACTTCAGCAAGAGACGAGCGGGACGGCAGGCTGCATACCGACATGTGGCCAACAGAAAGCAACTGGCTACTGCTCGGTGATCTGAATGCGCACGGCAGCTGGGACCAGCTCAGAGATCCAGATGCAACAGGTGAGGAGCTCGAAGACTTGATGATCAACCACAGCTAGACGACCTTAAACGACGGAAGTCTGACACGTGTGAGCCCAGGAGGACAACCTCAAACGTGCGGACTGGCCGCTATTCGCCGGAAAGGCCGATGAACAGCTCCGTGATTGGTCAGCTGATGCTTTCGGATCGATAGAGGCCGCCAACAGTGAGTTCTGCAGACGCCTTCTCTCCGCTGCCAGATGCGTTCCGCGAGGGAGTGTCAAGAAGCCCAAGAGCTGGTGGAATGACACCTGTCCCTTGCATGCCTAGCGAGGGATCCGTACGCCAACAACAACAACAACAGCCTGGGTCAGCCGCATCGTCGTCGTGCCGAAAGAGGACGTGCCGTTCAGCGAGAAAACCGCCGAGCTGTAAGCCTTCAGGGACCCCCAGTCTGTAAAGGAGGTCCGTTCGTTCCTGGGCCTTGCCAAAGACCTGGAGAAGTTCATGCCGCAGCTCGCCGACAAAGCCGATCCGCTCCGGCGGCTGACACGGAAAGGCCAGGAGTTCGTCTTGGACAGTGAGCAGCAGCATGCGTTCCAGGCCACTAAGGACTGCGTTTCAAAGAGCTGCACTCTGGCCTTCTTCGACAAGCGGCTGCCAACCGAGCTCGTCGTCGACGCATCACCCGTGGGGCTCGATGCAATCCTGCAGCAGCGGCACCCCGGTGGGCTGGTCCGCCCAGTGACCTTCGCGAGCCGCACCTTGAGCGATGTCGAGCACCGCTACAGCCAGATCGAGCGCGAGGCCCACGGCGTCAAGTTCGGCTGCCAGAAATTCGCCTTCTACCCCGAGGGCTGCCCTCACTTCGACATCTATACCGACCACAAGCCGCTGCTTGGTATCTCCAAGGTGGACTCCCGTCCGCCACCCTGGAAGGCATCCTGCTGCAGACCCAGCACTTCACCTTCACGCTACACTACGGCACGGGGGAGGGCAACCCGGCAGATCCCATGAGCCGGAACCCGCTCTCGAGCCAGGCCAAGAGCAAAGACGAGGCCGGGGACACGAGGATGCTCAACGCCGGCGTCCAAGCGGCCACTCCGAAGGGTCTGAAAACGTTGGAAAAGATCCGCGAGGCAACAGAACGGGATCCGTGCTCAAGGTCGTCATCGAGGCGCTGGCAACGGGGAACTGGCAGCGCGGCTCGGCGACCCCCGCTCACAGCTTCCGGTCCCTGATACACGAGCCTAGCGTTCACGCCGGCGTGCTGCTCCCCTCTGAGCTGCAGCGGCTGACCATTGGCCTCGCGCACCAGGGCCTCCTTGGGTAGAAGAAGACGTGTGACTGGCTGCAGCGGAAAGTCTGGTGGCCCGGCATGGCCAAGCAGGTTAGATAGTTAGACGTTCCTGGCCGGGCAGGTCCGGGGGTCGGGTCAGCGACCCTATCGCCTGGAGATAGGACAGGACACGGGGGCCGTCGTCGGAGAGGATGGCCAGCGTCGGGTTAGGGCCGAGGACGCGGTTGCGGGTCTGGGCGTGAGCTGGGCATTCCAGCATCACATGCTTCAGGTCCTCCTCCTGGTGTCCGCAGTGCCCGCAGGACGCGGGCTGTTCTTGGTCAATCCGGTGGCGGTACTGAGCCAGCAGAGGCGAGTGGCCCGTGCGAAGTTGCGCTAGCGTGATCAGCTCGCGTCTGCTGAGAGTCGCCTCGGATCTGCGGTCGTCGCGGAAGGCAGCGCGGTGCGTCCGGCAGTGCGGGTCCGCTTCGTAGGCAGCGCGAGCCTCGGCGGCCAGTGTGCGGCGGATCGCGGACTTGGCACTGTGTAGGTCGATTTCCGCTTGGTCTTGTGGGAGTCTAGCGGCGTCTTTTGCGAGGTTGTCCGCCAGATCGTTGCGCCTCAGGTCTCAGTGTCCTGGGACCCATTGGATAGTCACGTGGTGGTCCGCAGGGACTTTGAGGAGGAGGCGCCAGATGTCCCGGCATCAGGGGGACAGGTGAGAGTGCGGGCCTTGTTTGAGCGATCGGATGAGGGCCTGCGAATCAGTGGCGCAACGCAGTTCTGCCGTACCGGGCCATGGGACGCGCTCCAGGGCTGCGAGGAGACCAATGCGGCGGGCACACTCCTCCGCCCTAAAAGAAGAGCTGAGAGCGCCCGCTGGAGCAGTCAGGTAGATTGGCGCGGCTCCGCGGATGAACAGGGCCGCACCGGATCCGCCTCTATTGGTGCCTCCGGAGGCCGAGCCGTCGGTCCAGAGTTTGGCCAAGCAGGTCGAAGCCGTCATCTCACGCTGCCAGAGAGCCTGAATCTGGGCGGCGGTCTCATTCCTGAGGCCGTCACACCGGGCTGCGACGCAGTAGCCAGGTGGGGGTCGATAATCTGTGGCCGCTCCCTGGAGTTGCTGCTGTCACGGCGCTGGTGCTGGCGTCGACATCTGCGCCAGGCGTCGTTGTGTCCGGGTGAGGCCGCTGTTTCGTTTTCCGCGCGAACGCGAAGGCGCCGCACCAGCTCCAGTTTTATTTATGAAGGCTTCTGAATTGTCTGATGGTCGCTCTCCCCTCAGTGCTCTAATGCCTCGGTGAGGTCCGTCTGAATGCAGTCGCGACTGCGTACAGGGACCCGACGCGAACGGTGCTCCCATGTCTTCGCAAGAAGTGCTGCTGTTGTCTCTGCAAGGTCCTTGCCGGCGCGGGCAGGGAGAGGTCGGCGCTGATGGCCGACGCCGGCGCCCCTGGACCAAGCTCACGACATTGACTACATAAGGGACCTTGTTCGCAGACGGGCGATCTGACAGTGCCTCCCCGGGTGTTTCCTTTCCTCTGAATTCCAGTTTGCGTTTTTTGTTTCTTCCCTTCTTCTTTTCTCTTTTCTGTCTTTCTCTTTACTCTCTGACCCGTGGCACTGTGGTTTCTTTTTGTTTTGTACTAGTTAGTACGAGGGGTGGTTATTAAGTTCTCGGAAAAAGTAATTTAGAAAGATGCTAGGGACACGAAATTTTACTATGTTGTAGGGATGGCTATTCAATGCTTGCATGCAAAATTTCAGCTCAATCGGCCATAATGATGCGCCGCAGTGGCCAAAGTTCCACAGAAAACATAATACCCCTGCCTCAGCTCACCGAACGTGAAAGGCGGGTAGCCATTCTGGTGCAGTTTCGCCTGGGCAGCACTGCGGCTGCGTGTCACCAGACGCTTCGTGCGGCCCTTGAGGATCAAGCCCCGTCCCAGTCGATGGTGTACGAATGGTTTGCGCGCTTTCGCTGCGGCTCGGCCTCCCTGGACGACGAACCTCGCGAGGGTCGTCCAATTTCAGCCATCTCGGACGGAGTTGTCGCTGCTGTTCGACGCCACGTCGACGAGGATCGGCGAGTGACAACTCGTTGGTTGGAGCAGCTCGTGGGGGTGTCGCATTCAACCATCATCAAGATTCTGCACCAACACCTGGGCATGCGGAAGCTGTCTGCTCGCTGGGTGCCCCACCAACTCAGTGCAGATCAGATGCGAGCCCGCGTTGAGTTCGCCGAGCTGATGCTGGCCAAGTTCAATGGGGGAGCTTCAAAATCGGTGGACAACATCCTCACTGCTGACGAAACTTGGGTCTATTTCTACGACCCCGAGACCAAAGAGCAGAGTCGTCAGTGGGTGACCAAGAAGCCTGCTCGCCCGAGAACATCCCTCAGCTCGCCCACTTCCTCCGGGATACCGGCCGAGCTGATTTCTTCCCAGCCTATGGCGAGGAAGATCGCGCGGCGGAACCGACCGACGGACCACCCTGAGCGGCACCGCCTCGCTGGAGGCCGTCTGGCTGCCAGGGGTTAGCGATATGGGCGGCAACAGCCGCCTCCTCGCTGCGTCCGTCATGGAGGCCCCCTGCCGCTAAGTCAAGTAAGTCAAGTGGGTGACCAATGAGGAGGATGCCCCGCTGAAATTCCGCCGAAAACGCAGTGTCGGCAAAGTGATGGCGGCCATTTTCTTCCGTCGCTGCGGGATCCTGCCGCCCGTGCTGCTGGATCACGGTGCCACGGTGACCGCAGAATGGTACACCACAGTCTGCTTGCCGCAGGTTCTTCAAGCGCTTGCGCAGGAGCGGCCAAAGATGCATGAGAAGGGCATCTTCCTCCACCAGGACAACGCTCCCGCTCACAGGGCAAGAATGACCCAGGAATTCCTGCAAGCGACACGGCTCGTCCAGCTGCCACATCCGGCATATTCGCCGGATCTCGCGCCTGCCGACTTCTTCCTCTTTCCCAGGATGAAGAAGAACCTGAAGGGAAAGCGCTTTAATTCGAGGGAGGAGCTCGCGGTTGCCCTGCAGACTGAGCTGGACTGCTTCACCAAAGTTGACCTGAGGGGATGCTTTGATGCGTGGTTCCATCGCTTGCAGAAGTGCTTGGATCTGGATGGAAGCTATGTTGAGAAGTGCTAGTAGGACGACCTTTCAGTGTGTGAAAACTCAGCCAAATCCGATAATTTTAAGGACACTTTTCCGAGAACTTAATAACCACCCCTCGTATGTATGGTTAAACAACTGAAAATGTGATTCACAGCACCTTCAATGGCAAGTTTTCGGAAGGTGACCTTAGTCTGACTCCAGCAGTGAAAATATTTATTACCTATTTTCTTTGTTTGTGATTCCTGCACACAGATGGTAATATATTTCAAAATTGATAACATGACTTGAAAATGTACTTCTTTTACTGAGAATTTTATAGTTAAAAACAGATAGGATACCTTAAAAATGTTGTTGGAGATGATTGCACGAAAAAAAGCGAGTTTGAGGCTTTGATTAGCCCATACTTAAAACAGCTTACAGGACAGAATGCTGAGCGTTTTCAACTGATTCTACCGCAAATTCGAGCAAAATGAAGTATTTAAACATGTCAATAGGAAATGGAAATAAAGAATCATTTGAGTCTTCGCTTCATCATCTCCTGGCGGAAAATTCGAGCCAGAAGGTAGAAAATTTGTTGCTGTTGGTCTTTGAATGCAAGAATATGTATGAAATACTCGTAATTTTTAATTAAAAATGCTACTAATTGGTAAAACACTATTTACCAAAACCTGACACCTTGAAACCAAAAACGTTTCCCTTTTTTGCTCTTGTTTTAAGCACAAATTCCAGGCTGTTATGCACCCTGGATATGCTGTCAACGATGGAATTAGGTTTCGGTATCACACACGATCCTATCACTGTGGATCATCATAATCATCAACCAGCTAAACATCCTTCATCATCATATCATTTGGCGAGCAACATGTCGACTACACTGAAATAGACGACACGCAGAAACAATACAAAGCTGAATGGACACAATTGCTGTCACGAACAAAAATAGTGGATGCTGTCTTGCACATATGTCACATAAGCGTTGCCAAAGAAGTTCCACTCGTACGGTAGATGACGTCACGTCATCTGCAATACAGCACGAGACTCATCCTTCCCAAGGACCTGCGCTTCCTCTGACGCATCCTCTCGGTTGCACTCCTGCCTTGCTCTGGGCGTGCCAGGTCGTCGTACAGGACCTCACCATCCGCTAGAAAAATTCTGGACGTGTAATGGCCATTGGCTAAATAGCTGGCGCTCAGAATGTGGTACCTGGGTAAGCATAGAGGAGCGAAAAAACGCTGTTATTAAAACTTCTCATCAGTCTCTACAGAGTGTGCATGACATTCACTTGGTGACTTGTCATGCAACTATAAAATGTATAGTGTCAAGAGTATTTAAGCAAAACTGCTACTGTGAATGTTGTTCTAGATTAATCATCCGGTGTATTATTTCGTGCACGCGTGTGTTGGTGGGCGCATGGTGCATTGTGCATGTTGGAGCATGTGGCTTTCAGCCCACTCCGTCGTTTGTACTTTACCACTAATCCTCGCCCTCGCTGATTTGGCCCAAGGCCAATAACTGCCTATATCTGTCAATGAGAGAAGCATAAAACATGAGATTTCGTATAATATAATCTAGGACAAGTATATTAAAATAGTCATATAATTGACAAACATAGGCAAAAAATTCAAGCAGTTTCACATACTCAGTGTCACTTGTAGAGAAGGGCCGGATTATCTCTGGCAGCTCCATAGAATCGACGCGCAGGTGATCGGGGATTCCCAGAGCCAGGAATGGGGGTGGCTGAATAGTAAATTCAGCGCTGCTGAAATCCCGCATTCCTCCGCATTCGCTACAGAGGCCCTCTGCATGCGGATTCATGCTGTGGCGCAGCTGCTCGATGACATGAAGCGGCGCGACTTCGTGCACCATAATTGGGGCGTGGGAAGCGATGCGGCGGACACTGTCTGGGCAGCCCTCAAATTGGCACAATGACAGTCGGTCAAAAGCGATGGCAGGTCCCAGAATGTAGCTAGCCATGTCCACCTCAGATGCATAAAGATTGGCGCGCACTGAGCCGTTCGGTGCTGGCAGCAGGCAGTTACCAGCAGCCCAGAGAGCTGGCGTGCGTAGGAGTAAACGAGCCCTAGCGCATGCTGCCTCCTTCTCCGTGGCTGCTGCATCCATATCCTCCAGGAAGTCCCGCAAAGGTTGACAAGAGTCCGGGGCACCTCGAGTGGCCTCATGAAATGCAGGCCGATTCCTGTACGCGTAGCTGAGTGCCTGTAGGAAGCAGTCCACAGAGCATCCATTTGAGACTGTCACTGTCACACGCCGCCCGTCATAGGGAACTCCAGTGATTTGGCCATGGTTGCGTAGAGGTACTATGCCTCGTTGTCGCGCTCCGGGAATGGGTGGGGGAATGCTCCTTGGTTGAGTGTAAGCCGTGGGTGCCTTCTTTCTTCTCTTGTTCACGACATAAACCTTGTTGGCGGCCTCGTGCGTCAAGCCCGAGTCATTTGACATGTGGGCCAGTGGTGAACGCCGCTGTCTCCCGCCTGTCCTGCTGCCATATCTTGCGGCATAATTCTCAAGCGGATCTTCCTGGCGGTCAGCAGCTTCTTCGGATTCCCCCACATTAGACAGCTCCGGTGATGAGCGCTCCTCTGCTGTGGATTCCTGCGTTGCCTCATCGAGTGCAGCCGATTCCGGGCAGCTGGGGGCACTGTCTACTGTCGGCTCCGCATTTGGCAACACACCAAGACCGCGGATGAAGAGGCGCTCCAGCCCAATGAGATGAGTGTGTTGGCTACGAATCCACTCAGCTAGAGGCAGGAGTTTGCCCATGGCCAGGAGGTTCTTCACGACTCCCATCCAAAATTCCGCTGCCCCCTCCGTGAACGAGTGCTCATGATCAGAACGCCGTGGCTGTCTGCCGTGTGCGTAGCGTAACGGTTGTGACATGATGCTGCTCAGACAGGGCAGCCACACAAGAAGACTGTCAAGCAGCCTCTCCGCCAAAGCCGGGCACCACAGCTGGTTGGTCGCCTGTCTAGTCACGTCAGTGATGTTGAAAGGTGCCTGCGTAGTCATCTCAAGCTGTGCGATCCTGTCTGACACCTCCCGTTGAAGCTGACTGCAGGCAACCCAAAACGGCGAACTTCGACGCAGGGTGATGTCCCAGATAGCAGCACAATAGCCTGATGGCTCTCCGGCCTCTGGCTCCACCGGATTCTCCTCGACCATCTCCTGACCGGTTACAGCACTGTTGAGCGTCTCCAGCTCCGTTCCAAAATGCTGATGCAGAACGTCAAGTCTCTCAACCAACAAAACGGAGAAAAGAGCCCGCACCAGACGCAGCTGCTCCTGAAGATCTTGACAACGAATGATGGCGCCTAGGCTGCACAGCCAAAAGACCCGGACGCTATGAGATGCTGCAGCCACCTCGCGCCACCGTCGGACTTCATTGACCACGTGACTGCGACCTAGACCGATGGCGGTGAAGCGACGCAGCATCTCTGCCGGGTATTCGTGGTGCAGTATGCGCCAGCAGAGCTGCAGGTATCCCACCAGATCAAGCCCGTGAAAAGTATGAGTTGCCGCTCGGAGAGTAGGAAGATTGAAATCCATCACAATCTGCTCGACGCTGATCCCAGAGACCCTCTTCTGCACCTCTGTGAACCAGCCATCAAGAACGCTGCGAAGCGTCACGGCCGTCTGGGAGGAGGACAGTAACTCTAGCACAGCAACACAGGGCTCACCGGGTTTCTGTGGGTTGCGATATACATTTATGCAAAACAAAAATTTTTTATGAATGTGGCAACCAAATCTATAGTTTTGGCATCTGTGTCTCATCTTTGTGCGCAAAGCTTACCGGATGAATGAGAACCAGTGCATGGTAGTAAAGTGGCTTTGCCTCAGCACCCTTGATGCGGTGGATTGGAGCGCCAGTGCTATCCACTCCTAGACGGATAGGCATTCGCCATCGGTGAAGGGTCCTCAGCAGTTCGATGCCCTGGTCGTGCCACAGTATCACATAGGTGGGCTCGGACTGGCCCGGCCGGGACAGAAAAATTCCTCGCACATATGGAGGAACAAATTCCACTTGGGAGCTGGACAACTCCAGCACAGGTGATGTGGCCACTTGTTCCTGCAGCCTCTGCCGCGCAGCAGCCACCCGTAGAGCACAACTAGTTGGAACTTCCGCGTCCATAGACTCGGCGGCCAGCTGCGCTGTCACCCGGTACGCACTCGATTGCCTAACTCGCTGTGCTAACTCTTGCCGTCGATCACCGCGCAGCGGCCTGGACTCAGTACATGGGTGTGGGTGCAACGGTGCCATTGCTCTCAGACTCCACACAAGCCAGTCCTCGCTCGATTCCAGCTTGAACGGAACGCGGCAGTCCTCGTGCCGACAGTATACATCTGTCATCTTTTAAAACAGTCTAAAACAGTCATCTTTTAGGATCAACGTAGTTTATTTAAGAATGTCATGATTAATATTAATTTAATTCTTAGTTAGTCTGAGTGCTAATCTGAGCCATCTGAGCCATCTGAGCCATCATCGACAACTCCGCGAATACGCATCCGTTTGCAAAGCGACACATCACTATCGATAGAGCTTCCAACCGAGGTTAATCAGCTAAAATTTTAAGTAAAAACATTGTCAATTTGCTTTGTTTTCCTTTAAAAAGCGTCTGATTGCCTGCATTGAAATATTACAGTGTTTTAGGCTCTCTACGAAAAAATATTTGTCTGTTAAAAAGTCACTGAATTTCGAATTACACAGCCAGTTATTGAAATACCAAACATTTTTTTTGTTTCAATTGTAAGAATTATCCAACACTCCATTTTGTGTAGTAATTAATTTTTCCTTTCTGTGCATTTTTCTTGAAGCATTGGTAAGAACTTCTTTAGAAACACCTTGATAAAAAAAATTTTTATAAGCATCTGTTTTTCAAGCGCGCGTAGAGAGCCTTCATTGTACACCTTGTTTTGTACACTGATATCATTTCTCTCTCCCGTTCCTATCCTTTGGTGTACAATCAATTGGGGCTTCTAGGAAACCAGTTTTTCTATCGCTAGCCAGTAACTATAGCTCTAATAAAATATCTTAACAATGTTCTTGTACGTCTATTTGTAAAATCTCTGACCCAATGAGCTTGACAGTTACTGACGACTCCACCCCCACCGCGCTGAGCGAGAGCATGGCGACAAGGCAACACAGTGGAGAGCCTCATTTAGTCGAGAGAAAGCACAAATGGATAGCAGTCCAAGTTACAGAGGACGAGTGCGCTAAAGTGGATGGCCAGCCGTTTATCTACTGCCGTGATTACCTCGATTCAAATCACACTGTACTATTTGACAAACTATTGCAAACCACTCCTTGGGAGTCGCGACGATGCGTTATAAGAGGAATAGAGCACAATGAACCTCGCAGGACATTTGCTTATGGAAAGCCATACTCCTACTGTGGAGTAGAATGGAAAGAGAACAACAACTGGCCTGAGGAGCTGCTCCAGATTAAACAGTGCTTGTCAAAAGAATTTAATGTTGACTTCAACAGTGTCCTCCTAAATCTATATCGAGATGGACAAGACTCAATCCAGCTGCATCAGGATAATGAGAAGTGTCTCGGCATCAACCCAGTCATTGCCAGCCTGTCTCTTGGAGCTGAGAGATGCCTGACTGTTGAGAACACGGACGAAAAACGGCATTACTCATTAATAATGTCACCAGGCAGCATGCTGGTGATGCAAGGGGACTGTCAGACCAAGTTCAAACATGGAGTCCTAAAGACGAGGGAAAGCGCACCACGCATCAACGTGACATTTCGCCACATTGTGCCTGAATTAAACGATGTACCAAGCCGCAACGAGCCGACGCCCTCAGAAACGAGTATGGACATTGCAGTAAAGACGCCTGAGCAGATAATCGATGAAAGGAAAAAATCTGAATCGACTGATGCAGCTGATGCCCACTTTGACATCTCATTCCTCAGTCAGCCTCTTCAAGAAGCCAAGACGCGACTCGGGAAGCGGAAGCAAAAGCTGGCTGACAAAGAATCAGCTGCGTCCGCCGAAGAGACGACCGTGTTAGAAGATGCGAGCTTTAAGGTCCCGAAGACCAAAAAGTTCCGAAAAAGGAGATCACCCATGAAGGGAGCTGACAAAAGCGATAAAGCCGTACAGACAGAGTTGATTCCAGTAGATGCAGCAACTAACACAGAGAACAACCTACTGATGGATACAGACTGGAAACGTTTGAAATCTCTCGAGGAAGGAGTCGCAGCGGTTCTCAGTGAAGTAAAACAACTGAAAAGTAGCTTGTCAATTGATGAGTACATTCAAAAGACTCGCAATGCGCTTCAATCCTTGACCACCGGTCTAATGCATCAGTTAGAGGCAAAAGCCAAAGAAAGTCAAACGGAACTACTGAAAGCGCTAAACATCACAAAATCCGACGTTGTGAACCATCTAAAGCAAACAAGTAGCTCAACTAAGGATGCTATCATTAGCGAAGAAAGAGCAGTGAAGGCAGAAGTAATAAAAAGCCAACAAATCAGCCACAGCCTCGAGCAGAAGGTCGGTGAACTGGTCAGTCTGCAAGCGCTGGCGTTCACTAAGACGCAGAATGAAAGAGCAGGACGGGAAACATATGCTGAGAAGGCCTCGCGCTCAGTGAACCCAACAGCATCTTCAAAAAATGTAACGATGGCAGTCAGTGCCAGTAAAAATGCAGAGAACGCATCAGGAGCTGTAGCAAGGGACTCGGAACCAGCTGAGGCAGAAAGCAACAGTTGTACCAAACAGAAAGTTAAAGAAGGCCTGAAAAAGCATGATATAGTCGTTGTCAGCTCAAAGCTAGGGAAAGCCCTTGACTATCGCAGACTCTTCCCGAATAGTACAATTCGAGTTGTCTACTACAACACTCAAGAAAGGCTCATTGAATTACTGCAAGAGCCAAACTTCAGTGCGCAAGAATGTCTGGTAATTGACTTAAACCATGAGCCATCAATGGAGGTGGCATATAAAGCTGTCACTGCAATTGACGCTGGGCAAAGGCAACACGGTGCGAATTGCCTGCACCTACTCATCATCCCAGACAGTTCGACACGAACAGAACAACTCTTCGAGAAAGAACTGTGTGAGTATGGTGTTAAACATCAGCTTTTAACATTTAACTTTCATGAAATCCACTTCTACGACGGTGAACTCAACAGCAGCGGAGCGGACTTTTTGTTTGCGTTAATGTCCAAATGCATTCGAAATCTAAACCTGAAAGTACGGCCGCATCCGGCTAACACAGAGAACCAGCGCCAGCAAACAGTGCATCACCGGCATCAACACAGCTACAGAGAGTCACGAGGCGGCGGTGCAACTGGCTACAGGAACTATCGAGCGCATAGCAGCTACCCAGTTCGAGATGCCAATTACATCCGTAGCGAAATAGACCACCGCATCAGCACCAACGGCTATTTTGACAGAAGTCGTGCTAGCCGCTATCGAATCAGCAACGAGTACGACTACAACAAAAGAGACCGCAAAAACTTTATAAGTGGCTATCGCGCCAATATCGAGCCCAGCAACTACCGCAGAAGTAGCTTTGGGTACCGCAACAGATACCAACAAGTTGGTGTCAGGCGCCTCGACGACCGCCAGTTTCGTTGCGTCGACTAGGACCGCCTGTCCAAGCCTGTCCGGCAACAACTTCAATCGCCGGGGGGGTGGAGGAGTCATTTAGCTGCTCAACTCGGGTCCTCTAACTCCTTTGCCTAATAACTTTCTATTTTTGATACCGTCAATTCCCATACCGCGCAACAGGTTTTGAAGGTTTTGAACCCGTCGTGACTGACTCTAAGGACTACTACTCCCTCTTTCTACGAGTATGTTAACTTCTACGCTAAATTTTAACTCCCGAATAGTCACTGAAACACAGGGCAGCTGCGAAAAGAAGGTAACTTATAATAAATCAGAGTTGATTATCACCAGTTGGAACATAGATGGACTGATGCTCAGTGGAGAATGCAAAATGGAATCACCATGTTTCCACGAACATATTAGGAATAGAGACATAGTTTTCCTCTGTGAGACCCACGCCAAACAGGAGCAGCTAGACTCAAACACGCTGATAGATTTCACCTGCTTTGGAGCAGATGGAATCAAGGCAAGGGGAATCAACAAAGGTAGATTATCAAATGGCATGGTTTTCCTCGTTAAAAATAATATTGCAAAGAGAACCACATTAGTGCACAAATCTGACTTCGCTCTGGTACTAAAAATAAAGCAAAAGCAGTCTGAAGAACCCCTGTATATCTTAGGGTGCTATATCCCACCGGAAAATTCTAAATACTACAAAGAAGATATATGGGAGGAGATTAAATATCTCATCCAGCTCTTCTCAAGAGAGGGCTCCGTATTAACAGTAGGTGACTTCAATGCACGAACTGGCACATTACAGTCCAGCACTAGGGATAAGTTTCCCAGACAGAATCAGGACTCTGAGAAAAACAAGCATGGATTAAGACTGATGGAAATGTGCTCCGAGACCAAGAGCACGATTCTGAACGGAATGACTCAGGGTGACATTATGGGAAATTACACGTTTAGTAGCACACTAGGCCGAAGTACCATAGACTACGCTATTGCATCCATGGATAAAGTGGATATTATAAAAGACTTCTTTATTCATCCTCAAAGCTTTCTGTCCAGACATTGCCCGCTAACAGTCACTCTGATTTTTCCTGATCATGTCCAACCAGAACACGCTAACCAGGAAAAACATGAATCCTTCCCAATGCCTCCAAGATGGGACACTGAAACGCAGGGAAGTTACATTGAGGCATTGAATAACAAACAAAGCGAAGAAATAATTAGAAAGTTGCAATCTATCGACGCACACGATGGAAAATCCCTGGAAAATTTGTTCTCGAGCTTGACCAACCTGCTTAGAGACTCAGTGGCAGAAAGCTGCGCAAAGACAATCATTCCGAACAAGTTCTGGACAAATCGAGACGAGACACTAAGAAACTTGAGCAAATCATTAAAGTACGTGGCCAGGAAAAAAAGACGTAGACCAACTGACAGCGCGCTGGCATCAGAATATAATGGGCTAGCGAAAAAATACAAACAACAGCTCAAGAAACTTAAGCAGATGGACATAAATGACTGCATTCAGAAAATGGCGGCTAACGGAACCTCAAAGGGATTCTGGTCCGGTCTTAGAAGAGCAGAAGAGTTGCTGTTCCCCAGCAGGAGACTTAACAGATCTCAAGCCCCAATCGCTGACATCGCGGACAACCTAACCAAAGTGTTTAACGCACATCCTTCTTCGGGAACCCAGCCGCATCGCACAGATGAAGCAGTTAGTCCCGAAGATTTAATTAGCTGCGTAGATCTCGATAGAGCAGTTAAAAAGCTAAAGAGAAGAAAGGCTGCAGGAATAGATGGTATAACAAATGAGCACATTATCTACGGACAAGAGAAGCTAAAACCCGTACTTCTGAAGCTTTTTAACGCAAGCGTAAGACTCGGCCAGACTCCTGCACAGTGGTCAAATGCCCTAATCACACCGATTTATAAAAAGGGTTCCCGTAGTGACCCCAAAAACTACAGACCCATAAGCGTGCTGCCTGCCCTGGCTCGCCTGTTTGCCTCACTTATCTATGAAAAGCTAGAAACTCATATTCGCACCCTCGACTTGCTTTCAGCCAGTCAAATAGGAAATAGAAAGGGCTACCGAACTTCAGACCACATTGCCACTCTCTTGACGTTGATCCACAACAAAAAGCGTCGCAAAAGGCCATTTCACTTAGTGTTCTTTGACTTAAAAAGCGCATTTGACATGGTCCACCATCCAACACTTTTCCAACGACTTAGGGAGTTAAAGGTCAGCCCAGAAATAATCGAAGCAATACAAAGCATGTACTCAGGAGCTAAATTCCAACTGAAGATCTCAGATGGCCAAGCAACTAAGGCAAGGAGCATAACAAATGGAGTAAGACAAGGCTGTCCCCTATCCCCTCTACTCTTCTCACTCTATATAGATCCTTTGAGCACAATGCTAAGGGATTCATTTCGCAGCGACACCTTCATTAAAGATGAACAAATCAACAACTTGCTATACTGCGATGATTTAGTGATCTTTGGAGAGAATCCTCGAGAGTTGCAGAAGGGCCTCGATAAAGTGTCAGAATTTTGTCAGAGCCACAAGCTAGAAATCAATATGCAAAAAACTAAGGTTATTAGCTGTTGCCCTGACCCATCAAAGACGGCTAACAAACTATTTCTGCAGGGACAACTGTTAGATAGCGTCAAAGAATGGAAATATCTTGGCTTTCACATCAATGCTAAAGGAACCGTGGATTCCCATGCCACAGAGATTAACAAAAAATGTGGATATCCTATTCTTCTCTTAAGGAAATTAGCCAGCCATGGGGCGGTCAGATACAATCAGCTCATGCTGTACTGCACAGCAATGATAGAAAGCATAGCTCTGTACGCCTCTGAGGCCTGGGGGGCTTTTGTCTCGTGGAACCTGGGTCCTTGGGACCGCTGTCTTTTTGAAAGAGTAAACATCAGGTGCTGTAAAGCCATACTACAAGTCAGCCAAAATACGGATGGCAACGGGGCCCGCTCGGAGTTAGGCAGATTGCCTTTATTATACAACATCCAGAAAAGAAGCATTTCGTACTGGGCCTCCATAACAAGCCGGCCGGACTCCATAATTTCCAAGTTATTGGCGGACCAAACATACAGTGATGTTGGAATCAAAGCAAAGACCAACAATGAGGTTATGCTGAACTGCAGAGGCATTAGTCCTGCAAAAGCAATTGGAAACCACAGGAAAAATTTCGTTTCTCAGTTCGATACCCATTGGAGACAAAGGACACAGAACTCAAGCAAGCTAAGTCACTTCTATTACTCCTTCAAGCAATATTATTCAGCCGAAAAATATTTACAACAAATATACAACCCGGAGTGGAGACGTACCATAGCCTCGTTTAGACTAGGAAACCATAAGCTAGCTTGCGAAACATTGCGAACTGCGAGACCGAAAATTCCGTATGCAAATAGATTATGTAGTAAGTGCAAAACAGAAGTTGAAAACGAGGTCCACTTCCTTTTTAAGTGCACTTGGAATAAGTATAGCGCAGTACGTTCGAAATTTGAGACGGAAGTTTCTGGGAAAACCCCCAATTTCATATCCTTAACAGCAGAAGAAAAATCTAACTACATAATGGCTCAAGACGATAGGGAAACCGCTGAAGCTTTAGCAAAATACATCATAGAAATATCTAAAATAAGGGAACAGCTGCCCTGAGACTACGAGATTTTACTAGCATTCAACAATAGATATTTCATAATTTGTTTTATCCCTGGCGTCCCTTGTGTTTTTACTGCTCTTATTTTTAATACCTTTGCTTTCCCTTCCCAGCTCGATATTTGATTCCTACTTAACTTCGCTTTTTATGTTGCTTTTCGTTGTTCATTTAAATGTGTTGTTAAAAAATATATATATAAAAAAATCAGCACCCATAGATGGCGTGCGCGTTTTAATAATAATAATAATAATCTGCCGAGACAACGCCCCGGGAATCGATTCGGCTCCGCCTGATGCACAGTGCGCAGGGGATCTGCCTGGAAAAGGCTGGCAGAATGGCATCCTGCCAGCTCCTCTTCAGACGGATGCCTCCTTCATGGTCGTCATCCAGCACAACCGGAGCCTGAAGGAATGTGTGCTGTAGCAGTGCGTGCGACCTAAATGCAATCATTTGGAGTATGCAGAAAATCTTGCCTTTGACTTATCAAATCTGGGTAATGTTTACCCATCGTCCATCGATCAAAAAGCCGTACCCACCCATCTGGCAAATCCGTACCATCCTCTTCATTACGTTCCAGTGGGGTCCGCACAGGCGGCTCCTGGGCGAGATGTAAGAGACTGTCCGCAACACCTCTGCGATTTGTGTGAATTACGATATACAACCATTGACGGTTGCTTTCTACGTCTCCAGGGAAGCCCAGGAGGTGGCACAGCCGCGCAAAATGTCCACCTTCGTCCCGCCTCCAACCTCTGAGTGAATTAGGCAAGTAATGTTGCACACGAAGAAGTTGATTGCGGAATATGTTGACAATATCGTCTGAGGATACGTTGTCAAAGTCTAAAATTGAACCGAATACAATCGAAATTTCGATTGGGGTAACATTTAAATTTTAGCCACCATATAAGAGGCACATAATCATGCTGCTGAAACTCTGCAGCACCGCCTTACTGATTCGTCGTGAAGACTCCATCATGAGTAACCGAGCCTCCGGTACAAAAGTAATAGATACAATGATTAATTTATCTGCGATGTGTGATACGGTGATGCTGAAATGTAAGTTTACGATCAATCATTGCAAGAGCAGAATTGCAACCACTCAAGCGCATCATAAATTTCAAACACATTCATTTACTCGGACATAACGAAAAGTGACAGAGAATGAGGAATGACAGACAGAATGAGCCAGACGTCAAAGGTTAGACCCAATACTTATTAGTATGAGGTAAATGACAAGAAAGAAGTCAAAGATTTGACATTATACTACTTTGCGGTCGAAGTCAAAATAAATGATAGAGAATTGACAAAAAATATTTTAGAGAAGTAAAGATTTCATTTTTAGTACGAATGCATAGCAAGAGGGGCACAAAAACGGTTCTGAACCCAGTTCTACAGTTCTAGCCAGGCTCGCCTGCCTGTTTATTTCTGCAGTCGGTGTCAAGCAGCCCCAGGGATATGCTTGACCAACTGCTTCCAAAGGTGGCATACCAACAAATTAGTGCAAAGTCATAGTGCTTAGCCCTTGAACTTGCCGAAAACTTTCCCAAATGCAATGTCCTTGCAGTTCATTATCACTGTTTACGAGTGTATGATGGATGAAAATTTTATTTAGTTTAAAGCAATGAAATGCATTTCTATCCAGTAATTTGTTTAGCTTTCTGTTGCTTTCCTTCCGAGTGCATCGTTTTGTACAATTTATCAGCAATATTTAGTCTGCTATGTTAATGAAGTAATTAGGTCATTAAGAATTAAGTATTGCTGCTAAAATAATAGACCATGGTAAAGCGCTGAAAATTCGGGCTCTAAAAGCACAATGTGTTACTAGTCTATGGTCAGATTTTCAGAACTTTATGCATTCTCTAAGTCCCACTGCACCATGATATACTGCACCACGGCTCTCGGAGGGCCGCCTTGGCAGCTAGAAGTGAGATTGGCCTGTCCCGCTGGCATTCCAGGCGAGCGTGTTTGGCACGGCGGTCAGCCATCTCATTTCCCGGGATATCGTAGTGCGCCGGGACCCAGACGAACTCGCAGCTGTGTTGAATGGCGCTCAGCGTTACCCAGCATAGGATGCTATCCGCCGAGCGTTGTTCGCAGGGGCCGTGCTCGAGGGCTGTCAGCGCCGCCAGCGAGTCGCTGTGGATGCGAATCGACGCACCGTGGGCCGGCGTCAGCTGTCTGATGTAATCGAGGGCCGCCCGGATAGCGCAGATCTCCGCCCGGAAGGAGCTTGCGACCCGACCGGCGGGAGCGGCGATGGTGGTGCCCCACAGGCGGGTGGTGATGACGACAGCGCCCCAGGCGTCCGAGGTGCCGTCCCGGACGGACCCGTCGGTCCAGATGTCTATATCCGTCGGTTGGAGACCGGCAAGGAAATTCAGCCCCCGGTCGCGATGGATGCTCATCGGGAGGTTGCAGGCGCACAAGGCGGTGAGCGTCTAGTTGAAATCAATCCTTGGGTTGTCAGTCAGGCAGCCGATCTCGGGAGTCCGTGGCGGGTAGGGCTCACGTGGGAGGGCCTCAAGGTGGGCAGCCTCGGTGAGCTCCAGGGCCACGCGATGCCAGCAGCCTCGTAAGGGACGCCGATAGTCGTTCAGAAGCAGTGGGTTGATGTCCGGCTCCTGTCGGCGATTGGCGTATTCAAACGCCCGGTTGAGGAGCCTGCTGCGGGTGACATCAAGGATGTCGCTGCAGAACGCGGCATGTTGCTGCTCAATGCTGCCCCAGGCTTGCGGGCCCTGGAGGTCATCGAGATGCTGCCGGAAGGCGGTCCAGTTCTTCAAGAGTGGCATTGAGACGCTGCGATCAAGATCCCATAAGTGCTTTTTGGTTGGGGAGACTATGCTATTTTGTGATAGGCTTATCTCACTTTGCCTATATCTCCTTTCTTTCACAATGAGGCTCAGAACTTTAATAGTACCCATCTAAGGTCAAAGGGAATAAAAAATTAAAATATTTCATCCTACCCTATGAGGTATGAGGTCAAAGTCAGAATGAATTAGTGACCTAAACTGTTGATAATCAAAGACACAGTGAAAGGGAAACACGCACATATATGTTTTGATTATACACATGGTAGTTTGAAGACTTGAAATTACGATTTAATTAAGATAAAATTAAGATTTACTATTGCATGCATGTTTATAAATTTTAGGTTAGCTACATACACTTATAGCAAGACCTAAAAACTACATTGTAGTATCATATATTTAGTATAATGTAACATATTATAATATAATATAGATTTATGTAATAATATTATTGTAATATTAATATTATACCCTAGCTAGTAGAAATATTTGAAACATTGCTTAGACAAATGTAGGCACTAGGCTAGAGAAACATGATCTATTATGAAGCCTTATGTTATGTTATGAGACATGGTATGTGCATTAATGAGACAATGGGCATAAACTAATTATGTATACTAATTTACATAATTATCTATTGCAGCGGCATTGCATGCAGCAGTTACTTTTTGATACTGTAAATTAACAAGGCTATTTAAAAAGGACAGAGAGTCACAGCAGAATGATCTACAATGTGCCGCTTCTCAGCAAATAGCAGCTTGGCTAAAAGAAAATTGGAAGTGCGTGACCAACTTAAAATTATACAACGAAGCTTTAGCTAGTTGAATTAAAACAATATTTTAGTAGTGGTGCCTTTAGAATAATTTGATGCTGCAAGATATTTATTTACTATCGGAATTTGTACAACCCCAAATTAGATACAGGAAGTAAGTCCGATTCGTATTATTCTTAGCATCACAAAATTCCGGATCAAATTCAGACAGCACACGTGAAGAAGATGTGAACAAAGGATTTTGTCTATAACTTTCAAACCATTTGATAAAAATGCTTAATTTTGCACAGGGTTGTATAAAAATATGTGCTTGAGGTGGTACAAATGTGGTACAGGCCGTATGTATTCTATTTTTGGAGAGAGAAGACCATTTGCTACCGGGAATCACTTCATTAAAACTTCAGACGATGATTTTTTGCTTATTAAAGCTCGCTCAGATCAACTTTTGAGCTCAAAAGATGCGGATTTTGCTGAAATTTTTTTAATATAAAACGGTACAAGAATCTAGTCAGAAGCGAGGGCGCCAGTCATCAGCCCAATGCCAGCCGCACCGATTTTTTTAAATCCGGAAATTTGAAGGCTTCAAAAGTGATATATTTAGCAATATTATGATAATTTAACGTGTGGTACAATTAAATCTAGTCAAAATCTATTAGAAAAGACGGATTTTGCAAGTGGTACAAGTGATTTTAAAAAGTGATGCGGCTGGGTTGCGGCTAGCGAAACGTACGTTATTTTTTGAGCGATTGAAGGAAGTTTAATACTAATTCTGATCGAATTTTCGTTTTAATGCACAAATGCATCTAGACCTTGTAAGGTACGTTTACATGTAAGGTATCGTCGCTGTTTTTTCTTCGAGAAAGTATTTAATAAGAATAAAACTATAGACAAATAAGTTTAAAAAATCAAATTAAGGTATTCCTGCTTCAACAACGTTAAATTTCGTGGTTGGAATATTTACACTGACAGCCTTATGGGCGAATGTTTTATAGAGTACTAATTTAATTATGTATTTTGAAACAAATATAGTAACGTAGTTAAATAATTATAGTTTATCGCTGTCACGCCACTAGATTTACGGACACTACATTATATTTATGGCACTAACAAACAGTGGCCAATACGAAAACGTAAACGAACATGAGTAAAAGCAACGATTATAAATCTGCATTTGCTAATGAAATTGTTCCTTTGTCTATTGAGCACAATGGCAGCGTTTACATTTGTTTTTAGCTTACTATATTTACCACTTTACAAAAAAAATCAGAAAAAACCTCAACAATTTCTTTAAATATATAAATAAACACAGTGTTAAGACTTTTACGTGTGACAAGTGCTGTCAACCTTTGCCGCTATCATCTTTACTATTAGTAGTGCTTTTAGACGAACTTAAATTTCTGTAATATATGGCATACTTGCACAGTACCAGCACTGCAAAAGCTGAAAAGGCTATTATCTTTCTAGCTGACAAGGATGACAGGCCATCGTCTTTGCCTGACTTCGCTCTGCTAAATTTTCTCCTGGTGCAGTCCTGCAGAATCACAGTAGCTGATGACACATCGTGACTGTCTCGACAAGCACTGGATGCGACATTGTAGTAGAGGCGTGGATGATGCCTTATAAAACCTGTGAAAATCAAATTTTTAATATCTGAAACGATTTGGAATCTAATGGCTGATAAATAGTACATGACACAATCTTCTAATGTTTCTAGCTCTCAAAATAAATATTTAAATCACTGAATGAAGCCTACTTAGCTAGCTACTAGCTAGCTAGCCTACTTACTTCTAAGTAGGGTAATAGCGAAAACTCAAATCAAAGGTTAATAGGAGGTCATCTCAAAAATGCTATAGATCATTCACCAAACATAGCCCGATGCAATTGACAGTGTAAGGTGATGCATTTGGGTAGCTAATATATCAAAAGTAGAGAACCAAAGGAAAATGAGCAGAACAGTAATAAATGCATTGTGTTAAAAAATAAATACTTAATAAGCCTATTTTAGCTTACCAGTATTGTATAACAAAGGACAAGCTTTTTGCATCAGAAAGCAGACCATTCAGAGAAATAATCCAAGAGCTGAAAGGATCCATAAGAAATGAATACATTTCTTCATGTATGAATACATTTTGGAAAATTTCAAAAACCCAAAAAATGGCAGAGCTTTCATTTGCTACTAAGTAAGTAGATTATGTAATATGCTATTATATGCGACAAAACTAGCATTTTCTTTATACCTAGCCTTCCTATAGTAGAAGTACGTGGCTCTGCTCTATCTTGCCTATTATTGCTTTGCTACTCATAGCATGTGATATTTATTGTAATAATGAAAAAAAAGTACCTAAAATAGAAAAATCATGATGGACTACCATTCTATAATTAGTAGTCTGTATGTTTTTAAAGCACTTTAAGCAAAAAAACAAAGCAATTATTACAATTAAACCTTATTGCTATAAGCATAAATAAAAACCTTTATCAAGATAAAAACTTCAAAAAAGCTTTGCCTGTAAAAAAATACAAGTTTTTCTTACAGCTGTATTTTCTCTTCTCCACCCATTGTTTAAAAATATAACTTAAAAAGTGAGTAAGTATAAAGGCTTACTTAAAAATTTTTATTTATTTTCTTGCATAATTATTGCATAAACTAGCTATCCATGTTGGCAAAAGGCCAGTAATTAATAATAAAAGGACAGAAGAGCTCAGAAAGCCTGCCTCAGCCAATGGCAGGGCTGAATAGCATCCATAACATCAATAAATAAAAGACCCCAAGACCCCAAAACCTCAAACTTTGCCATCACATGTTAGACAAGGCCAAACTGGCTAGTACAGAACTGTGCTTGAGATTAGAGAAGCTCTACAAGGACAAGAACTCTCAAAAGAAGAGTCTTACAGGTGAAGTAAGCACAAGGTTACTCGTGCATAAGAGTCTCTTTTGGGAAAATTAAATCAATCAGTTACTATTGGATAGGCCTAGGAGTCTCTATAAGGCAACCAGATGGACCAGGTTATATTTGGATAGGCCTAAGCATCTTCTATATTATTAGGGACAAAGGACTTAGATAAGAGCATCCTTTTGATTAGTTAGGTTGCCAAGCTCACTTTAATAAAATATCTTTGTAGTTTTGTAGCACCACAACTTTATAACTATAAATAAATAAATAAGTAAATCTATAAATAATTTATAAATAAAAAATTTATAAATAAAGAATGAAATATATTTGAAAATAAACTCATTGACATTGTTTATAATGTACTGTATATATCATATATAAAATATTTGAATAGTTCCTTTTAAATAAATAAAAAAATAATGGAAGTAATGATATTAATCTTGCTTTAGACTTAGGTAAACACATTTTAAGAAAACTGAATTCCCTTTTTATTTTTAGGGAGCAAAAATTGTTTGAGTTCCTAGAAACTCAGAAAATTAGTATAGGGGGGCCTAGCCTTTGAGACTGAAGTTACATTTAACTTTAATATGACTTAAATATAAATTACACATGTAGGGCTAATTTATTTAATTAATAGAGTAGTTTTACTTCCAATTTTGTAACAATTCTAGTAGGGGGGCCTAGCAATTGACATTGTTTGAAATATCACTTCAGGTTAATGAAATCTCTGTCATAGACAACTGCAGTTAATGACAAGTCTTTTAGCCCCCTTTCGCACATAGACAAATCGATCAATGCAGCTAATTGATCGCCGCTCGTGGCCTTGGCCATTAACTGAAAGTCTCACTTCCAATTAACCCCCCATTGTTGGCTCCTAGACTCATTGGCTCCTAATGGCTGCTGCTCTATTGGCTGCTAAAACAGAATCAAGTTGTTTAATATGCTGATCATATTATCTAATAAAAAAGCTCATTAAGCATTCAATAAATTGTAAAAAGTGTGACGGGCCGACGGGTGAATTTCGAGTCAACTCAACATTTTGCATAAGAAGATGCACTTATTAAATTACGCTTCTAGGAAAAGTTGTAGCTTAAATTAAAACTAAAATCTTAGCTGTCTTTGCTCTGTTTAGTCCTAGCTTCTGTTTGCTATAGTTAATAAAATGGTCGTAGAAGGCTTTTTAACGGAATCAGAAGATCTTAAAAAGACAAACGTTTTTGATTAAATGCTAAAAAATTATCAAGGCAAAAAGACGATTGTTAAACATGTTGATGTTATTATTTGGCTTGGCGACCTAGGGCACCTTCCCGATGCCAATTTAAGGCCTGCTGACGAACAAGTGAATGACAAGTTCCGGAGAATGCGTGGCACAAGTGACGCACTATTCGAGACTCACCTGAACGATTATCCCTGGCGCCGCCTCTTCCCGGAGAAGACGTTTGGCAACTTGCCTCTACTGGGTTGCCCATTAGGCCTACTATTGATTGTTGACTAGGCCCTACATCCTTTTAAAACTTTTAACTCATCATTTTAACTTCCACGCGGGCCATTTTAACTTTAAAAGGTTTTAAGTGTAAAAATAATTAAAACAGCAAACTAGGAGTTTGCCCCTATAACCTTATATAGGCTCAATAGTCAATAGGTACCATGCGCCCCTTCTATTCTTATAGATTGATAAGATAGGCCTGGGATATCCCAGATATATTTTTTGGCTGTCTACACTAGCACTGGTGTATTTGCTTATAGGTCTACTTAAAGGTCATATTCAGTCAAGAACAATTATAGCCATAGGGCCTGGCTAGCCATTGTGTAACCATTGTAATCATCGAATCAACCCTATTGACTAGGGCCTAGGCATAGGCCCTATTGTAGCCTATGTATATTAATAGCTGGGCCTATTTTAAAAAGGGCAGAAAGGACAGAGATGGTTAGGCCTAGTCCTAGATGATTATTAGGTCATTAGGAATCATGGCTGGGTGACACCCTACAGCTGCAGCATTCACAACACAACATCAACAATCATTTATTTTGCAAACCTATTAGGCCAGTAGGCCTATAGGCCTAGGGCCCTAGGCCTATGGCCTAACCTGGTGTGGATCTATCCAACTTAAACTCCTCAATTTGTGACTAGGGCCTGAGTGCAGTCACAGAGACAGACAAATCCATGATCTGCTGGATCAACACCCATTAGGGCCTAGGATGAGTTTCTGTGGCATCATTGTTAGTATATTTATGCCACCTAACCCCACCTTGGGAACATAACTTTCTACTAAGCATTCTACTAAGCCATATGGGTGTAATACTGTGATAACTGAGTGGCTTGTTAGTTGTCTTTAGTTTGTTGTTACTTATTAAAATTTTGTAAGTCATTATCTTTTGTAAAAAATAAAATTGCTGAAATCATACATGCGCAACACCTGGTCGACCCGTTTGGCCGGGTGAAACAAGGGCCAAGCAAGGTAAGTCGCAAAAACCAATCAACCAAGCACAAAAAATTAAAAGGGGGACCAAGGGACAAAAAGGAAGGTGTGAAGAATAGGAAAAGAGGAGAGAAAAATAGAGCTAATGAGAGCAAACTAAGTTGTAAATAGAGCAAAAACTAAGTCTCATGTCTGGCTAAGATTTGGGAGGTTGCACATGTATGTATGAAGTTAGAAAATTGCTAATATGTTTTCTTGCTTAGAAAATTCTCTTGTAGAATACAATAGCTACTGAGGCTATCAGCACTGGTGCTTCTAAGTTGAGGTCCTAAACTTTTAATAAAATTTGCCTAATAAAATCCAATAAGTTTAATATATATACTCCAAGAAATTAATTTGATATTTTGAGATTGAACTACTAATAATAATGGTGTCAGATAAAAAAATTGATCAAGTTATTAAATATCAATGCTTCGGTTACTAAAAGAATTTTTTTAATTAAAAAGGAAGGTAGAATAGTTGTAGGAGGGCTGCAAGCAGTGTCCCATCATTTAGTGACCCTAGACCTGCAGCCAGCAAGGAGGCAATTCCGCCCATTTTGCTGACTCCCAAGCATAGACCCACACAGATACTATATGCAGGCACATCATACATGTGCAACCTCCCAAATCTTAGCCGGCCGTGTGACTTAGTTTTTGCTCTATTTACAACTTAGTTTGCTCTCTTTTTCTCTCCCCTTTTTCCTTTCTTCACGCCTTCCTTTTTTGTCCCTTGGTCCCCCCTCTTTTGCGCTTGGTCAATTGGTTTTTGCAACTTACCTTGCTTGGCCCTCATTTCACCTGGCCGGGTCAGCTGGGTGTTGCGCATGTATGAGGCACATGCTCACACAGGTGTGTACATCTGGACCCTGAATTTCTTATCGTCATGCAGTGTACATTTCACTGTGCCTTGGAGGTTGGCCCTCAATGGTGTAAATTGCACAACAAGCCCCCAAAGCCTTCTCTCAGTGGCTGCACCCCAAATAAATGTGGCCTCTGTGGAATCAAACTTAGGGACCTTTGTGCAAGAGGCAGAAACCGCTCTGCCACTGACCCCCTGAGGAAGTTGGAAACTAAAGAATTTATTAACTTTATTACAACATTTTCAAGCCAATCTTTAGCTTATAACATTGCAAAGTATGAGTTTACTATAAAGACAGGCCGTACTCAGATGTCTCTCTAGTTAGAAAGATTGGTAGGATCATTGTTCATACTCTGTATAGAATGGATGTTACTATTAGTTTATTCAGAAATGAAAAGCTAGTTGATTGATTTTATTTAAGGAATAAAGGATTAAAGTAGATTAACAAGCAAAATGACTGAGTCAAGTGGAAAATGCCATGAAGTTAAGTCTTTAGGAATTTTAACAGTGTCAGCAAAAAAACTAGGAATTATGATTAAATGAGGACTTAGATTTTGGATAAAATGTTTTTGCTATTTTTATACTGAGTGGGTCATTAAGTATTTCAAGTCTTGTGGTGTCCTATTCTAGCAAGCTGCCATGCAGATAAGGTGGACACTATTGGCACACATCTATGTGGATTAAGTCAGCACTTAGCACTATTGGCACTGTATATCTAAAACTGACAATTACATAGTGGCCTATTCCAGCAAGCCGCCATGTGGATAAGGTCATTATTGGGTCTGATGCTTAAACCAATTGGGTAAAATACCCTTACAGCAAACTTGACAAATTTTACTAAATGTTCATACTAGAACTCAAGACCATGCTTTGCTGCTACTTTCAGATCGTCTAACTCCAATTCATTTGAATTATACTCCAATCTAAATAATAATATTTAAAAGATAATTTAAAAGCAATGGACCAACGCGAACTAGAACTAGAAGAGGAAGCCAAGCTGCGCCAGAAATATCCCAATCTAAGTCGACAGGGTCTTGGCAATTCTGTACTACAGAAGCGCTTAAGTCGCGGCGGACCAAAATACTTTGATAGCGGCGATTATAACATGGCCAAGGCCAAGACTAATGCGCCGCCTACTCTCTCCTGCCCCCAGCCTGGCGTCTTAAACATCACTGGCGATACCATACCCAGTCCTGAGACAGTGCCGGCTATCAAAACACCTGTATTCCCAGTCGATGCAGCTAATCAGCATCAGCACCAGCATCCATTGCCGCCTGTCGCTATTGATGTTGCCGTTGGTGCGGCCAAGTGACATCGCCATCGAGATTTTTACTCTTCGTTGATCAATTCGTATAGAGTTCTTAGTCCCTGTTTTGATTACAATTTAAAGCTCCAATTTCAGCTTTTTAAAAATAATTTTTACTACGACGTGTTTTAGAGACTTTCAAAGATTAGAGGAAACAATCTTTTCCTGGCTCTCAAATTTATCCATCATACTCCCAAATCTTAAAGAGCTACTCTCTTAACAGATCCTCAGGTTGAGCTGCAATCTTCCCAGATCTTCAAATTGAGCTGCCATCTTCCCAGATCCTCAAGCTGTACTGCCATCTTCCCAGATCCTCAGGATGATCTACCATTTTCCCAGATCCTCAAGCTGTACTGCCATCTTCCCAGATCCTCAAGCTGTACTGCCATCTTCCCAGATCCTCAAGCTGTACTGCCATCTTCCCAGATCCTCAGGATGTACCATCTTCCCAGACAGTCATCCTGATTGGGCCTATTTCTCTAGCTTTGGATTGTCAATTTGTGCCGTCTAATCTTGTTAATAAATTATTATAAGGACATTTTGCGTTTTTTCTTCGAAGCAATACTTGTTATTGTAGTTTACTAAACTCTAGCTTTGGCCAGTGCTTGCTGCTGCTGCTGCTGCTGCTGCTTTTAACTTCCACTAACTGTTTAAAACAGAAACACACACAAAAACGAGCTGTTCAACCATTAATTTAACCTATGCTTATAAAATTGGTAATATGCAATAATAACATCTTTAAATGATGGACACTAACAGTGATAACTTTCTTCGTATTTGTGTCTTTTGGTTGCTTTTTATTTTTATGCCACTGTTAGTAGCATGTTGCGCCCGCTGTGTCTTCATTGCTGTAAGCAGATTTTTGTTTTATTTTCGTGTTTTGCGTTCTGTGCTTTCTGTCTGTCACGATAATCTTTTTTTTGTTTTCTTGTCTAGTGGTCACCACGTCTGAATGGGAGACACAGTTTATATTTGCTTGCTTGCTCGCTTCTTTAAAGCCCTTTTAGTTAGATTTCTTTCGCTTGAGATAAACTATTTTAATTTGGCGTTTCAAAGATGACATATCCCAGATTTATTCAGTTTTTTTCAATCGTGAGTTTATATTACCTGTGTTTATGCATCATATTTCTGGGATAATTCTAAGATTCTCATTTTCTTATCTCTATATCAGATTCTCACATCTCCCCTCTGTCATATTGATCAAATCTTTCCAGATCCCAGACCCGCCCGAATTTCACCTAACGAAATCGTGCAAATGGCATGCTAGTTCGCGTCACAAATAACGGTTTCCGCATTAACAGATGCGGCTGACAAAGGTCAGCTCTCTGACTGTGACATAGGCCTAAACCATGGTGGGTTAATAGTCCAAGATATATGCGTTGATTAGTTCAGTAAAAGATCAAAGGCAGTTTCCATAGTTTTTTGTTTCTGTCAGATCCGCCTGTGGCACACAGCCAGTTACTTTTTTTCGTCGTCAAAATCCTTTATTAATTTATTTCCATTCTTAACAAAAAATGTAACATTTAATGATTTTTTGCCGAATTGTTTCTATACATCCGTAATATCTACATTATAAGATTATAAAACATAATTCGGAATCCTATAACCTATTTGTTGCAAAAATGAGTATTTTTGTCACGAAGTTATGTCCTATTTTTAGAAAAGTGCAGTTTAAAAAAATTTAATTGTTGCCTTTGACCAAACTATAGTTACATATTGGTAAGGTTGCCAAATTTACGATTCATAGAAAGTAAAAATTCGCTTATTTATAGATTGTTGGAAAGCAAGGATTCGCTAATTTCTAGTAGTCTCAGAAAGTTTTTGTTCATTGATTTCAGTTCTTAATAAATAAGTTAAGAGTCACTCATTTCAATATTCTTACAAAGTTATATATTACTTTTTCGAATTCTATTAGAAGTTGAAAAAAATAATCGTTGGTTTCCTAATTCCTAGAAAGTCGAGATTCGCCAGTTTCTTAGAAAACTGAAAGAAATGTAGGTCGATTTTGTCGTGCCGTTTTTTTTCTTGAAATCTAATATGTTCCAGTAAAAAGCCAATCTAGATTCTAGATTCTGTTATTAATGTGCATATTTATTTAGTATATCGTTTCTCGTGTCGCTCGTATCTATCTTTTCATCTTCTCACTGTAACCCTCTTGAGGTATTTTTCTCCTCGCCTCACAATACGCATCCTTTATTTTTTCATTTCGTAAGAATCAAATTGAGAACAAAAATCTTCCTTTTTGAAATTATTCTGTTTAGATTTTCTGCTTTACTTTATTTTCTTTGTTTAGCATGCTGCTGTGTGTTTACTTTTTCTTTGAATCAGAGTTATGTCTTTAAACTGTGTCTGCTGGTGTCACACATTAAATCATCGTGTACTATTTGTTTTGTGGCCTAATTTTATTCATCATTTGGTCAAATAGTAAATTGTTTTTTAAATGTGCTCGCGCATTGTTTTTTGTTTGTGTCAGATTACATTTTAACGATTTAAATCACTTTTTGTTTATTTATTTTACTATGTGTTCGAGTATACATAATTGCACTCTTACATAGAAATAGGAAGGGTCACTCGATAACCCTAGACATAGGGAGGGTCACTTAATAACCCTAGACATAGGGAGGGTCACTCGATAACCCTAGACATAGGAAGGTCACTATAACCCTAGACATAGGGAGGGTCACTATAACCCTAGACATAGGGAGGGTCACTATAACCCTAGACATAGGGAGGGTCACTATAACCCTAGACATAGGGAGGGTCACTATAACCCTAGACATAGGGAGGGTCACTATAACCCTAGACATAGGGAGGGTCACTCGATAACCCTAGACATAGGGAGGGTCACTATAACCCTAGACATAGGGAGGGTCACTCGATAACCCTAGACATAGGGAGGGTCACTCGATAACCCTAGACATAGGGAGGGTCACTCGATAACCCTAGACATAGGGAGGGTCACTCGATAACCCTAGACATAGGGAGGGTCACTATAACCCTAGACATAGGGAGGGTCACTCGATAACCCTAGACATAGGGAGGGTCACTATAACCCTAGACATAGGGAGGGTCACTCGATAACCCTAGACATAGGGAGGGTCACTATAACCCTAGACATAGGGAGGGTCACTATAACCCTAGACATAGGGAGGGTCACTCGATAACCCTAGACATAGGGAGGGTCACTCGATAACCCTAGACATAGGGAGGGTCACTCGATAACCCTAGACATAGGGAGGGTCACTCGATAACCCTAGACATAGGGAGGGTCACTCGATAACCCTTTACATCAGTCGTCAGTTGATAAAACTCAACGCAGGACGTTGAAAAGTCTGTCATTAACCATAGACATGATTCGATGGCTCCAGACAGTTTTGTGCTCAACTATCTTACAGTATATCGGATATACAGAGATGGGATCTTACCGGATATCGTATGCCATATACCAGGATTAACCAGATTAACAGGAATTCGACTGAAGATCAAAGTCAACTAAAGACTAATCCTTATATTTACGCCATCAAGCTAGAAGGGTATTAATTGGTACGCGTGGGGTGTAATATACTCGATTGATTGATTAACTAAGTTATTAATTATCTGTACTTGACAAATCAAGTTCTGTTTGTGGAGTACAGTACGAGTATATGTGAAGTGATGGATGAGTCAAAGGCAGTAAGCTACGTCGCTTGCCTAGATTTTAATTCGATGCTGTCTTCTGCTCGACTTGTCAAATGAAGACGGTTACGGAGATTGAGGCCAACTATTGACTTTGGGTATCCTTCTTTACTGGTCACTCGATAACGCTAGACATAGGGAGGGTCACTCGATAACCCTAGACATAGGGAGGGTCACTCGATAACCCTAGACATAGGGAGGGTCACTCGATAACCCTAGACATAGGGAGGGTCACTCGATAACCCTAGACATAGGGAGGGTCACTCGATAACCCTAGACATAGGGAGGGTCACTCGATAACCCTAGACATAGGGAGGGTCACTCGATAACCCTAGACATAGGAAGGTCACTCGATAACCCTAGACATAGGGATGGTCACCATAACCCTAGACATAGGGAGGGTCACTCGATAAATGCAGATACATTGTAGTAAAACATTTTGACATTTTCCATGTTCTCTATAAGATCAATACTTCACTTTTGTTAGAAAAAAGCTATGAATTATTTTAGAATTGCAGCTTCTCAAAGCGATTGGGAAGGCATTAAATTGATTGATTTTCTTACCTATTAAATTATTCATCGAAGATAAAGTTTGCATGCATGATTTAAAGTCAGATGAAAAATTCCTGTCAAATTGAACTTGAAAGACTAACCACTCAGTCAGATATCTCTTAGAATATGAGTTTTTGAAGATTTCCTACATATGAAATATGAACTAGATTAATGTATACTATAAGGTTTGAAAACAAAAGAAAACTACATTTTCCTATTGGTTCTATTGAACTCTTCCTGAAGATTCTCATGAATCCTTACTGAAGATTCTACTAAATCCTCTCTGAAGATTCTAATAAATCCTTCCTGAAGATTCTACTAAATCCTTCCTGAAGATTCTACTAAATCCTCTCTAAAGATTCTACTAAATCCTTCCTGAAGATTCTACTAAATCCTGCCTGAAGATTCTACTAAATCCTCTCTGAAGATTCCACTAATTAAATCCTGAAGATTTCACTAAATCCTCCCTGAAGATTCTACTAAATCCTCTCTGAAGATTCCACTAAATAAATCCTGAAGATTTCACTAAATCCTCCCTGAAGATTCTACTAAATCCTCTCTGAAGATTCCACGAAATAAATCCTGAAGATTCTACTAAATTCTCCCTGAAGATTCTACTAAATCCTCTCTAAAGATTCTACTAAATCCTTCCTGAAGATTCCACTAAATCCTCCCTGAAGATTCCACTAAATAAATCCTGAAGATTCTACTAAATCCTCTCTGAAGATTCTACTAAATCCTTCCCGAAGATTCTACTAAATTCTTTCTGAATATTCTACCAAATCGTCCCTGAATATTATACTAAATCCTCCCTTGAGATTCGACTAAATCCTCCCTAATTATATTTTTCTGAAAATCACAGCAATCGAATTAATGAATAGAGTGGTATGGTTACTGGCGAAGTTATTCGGGTTTGTTTATACTCGTATTTCTCAATTTCAAAAGTGGGACGCATGCATGTAATAATCGTACAAACGGAATCTCAAAATGCAATCAAGTCAAGGGTTGGGCTTATATCCCAGAGGCTCAGGACAGTCAAAAAAGGATTCACGACTGAAAGTTTTTTGTTTCGACTACAGACGCACTGTAATGATGAACGAAAGAAAAATAGCTTGTCATATATTTTTTCTGTAATATTTCTGAGCAGCAGGATTTTAACCCAGAGCTGCTCAGTCACGCTCCTAGCGGCGAAATGCTGAGAGCAAGCAATTTCAACAGGCCCATTCTTAGCTGATGAGACTATATAATGAGCATCTTTTATAAAATACTAGGGTGCAGATTATCTTTATGCGAATTGCTAGTGGAACACTTATTGAGGAACTTCCTGCATGTGTTAACAAGCAATATATATGCACAATGCACCGAAATCCCACTGTTAATTACAGAGCACCAGACTTCAGAAAAAAATAATAGTAAAATGCCTAATAAAAGCTCGTCATTGTACTAAGTTAAACTAAGCCTAATCCACATCGACAGATAGATAGATAGATAGACGTATAGATAGATAGATAATATAGATAGATAGATAGATAGATAGATAGACAGATAGATAGATAATATAGATAGATAGATAGATAGATAGATAGATAGATAGATAGATAGATAGATAGATAGATAGATAGACAGATAGATGGATATATAATATATATAGATAGATAGATAGATAGATAGATAGATAGACAGATAGATGGATATATAATATATATAGATAGATAGATAGATAGATAGATAGATAGATAGATAGATAGATAGATAGATAGATAGATAGACAGATAGATGGATATATAATATATATAGATAGATAGATAGATAGATAGATAGATAGACAGATAGATGGATATATAATATATATAGATAGATAGATAGATAGATAGATAGATAGATAGATAGATAGATAGATAGATAGATAGATAGACAGATAGATGGATATATAATATATATAGATAGATAGATAGATAGATAGATAGATAGATAGATAGATAGATAGATAGATAGATAGATAGACAGATAGATGGATATATAATATATATAGATAGATAGATAGATAGATAGATAGATAGACAGATAGATGGATATATAATATATATAGATATATAGATAGATAGATAGATAGATAGATAGATAGATAGATAGATAGATAGATAGATAGATAGATAGATAGACAGATAGATGGATATATAATATATATAGATAGATAGATAGATAGATAGATAGATAGACAGATAGATGGATATATAATATATATAGATAGATAGATAGATAGATAGATAGATAGATAGATAGATAGATAGATAGATAGATAGATAGATAGACAGATAGATGGATATATAATATATATAGATAGATAGATAGATAGATAGATAGATAGATAGATAGATAGATAGATAGATAGATAGATAGACAGATAGATGGATATATAATATATATAGATAGATAGATAGATAGATAGATAGACAGATAGATGGATATATAATATATATAGATATATAGATAGATAGATAGATAGATAGATAGATAGATAGATAGATAGATAGATAGATACAAATCAGCGATACGACAGAAAGACATGGGTTTCAGCAGCCAATAGGAATTCACCATCCCCCTATCGGCAAAGCCGCAATAAAAGCCAGTCAATGTCACAGGCGCACTCACAGAGGCCGGTACAGAAGAACTTAGAACAGACCATTTGTAGATCACCTTCAATGCCAGCTCCGTCATCAGCCAGTCGGCGCCGAATCCGACACAGCGCCGGCAGCTCGCACAGTCGAGCAGGTCGCGACGGCCAGCAGCAGCAGCAGCAGCAACTGCAAGAGCAGCGGCTTCATCGAATGAACTCGCACGATGCCCGACTGTTGCGTCGTCTATCTAGTTTGGCTAGCCGGGCTTCGCTGCACGGTCTCAACAGGCTGTGCTCACAGGACAGCTGGTGGCCGGGCCAGCTATGCTGGGCAGCTGTACTACTGCTAGCCTCAGCCGGTCTGTGCCTTCACATCTGGAGCGAAGCGGCCGAGTATTCGCTCTACCCGGTGTCCAGCAGCTCCAAGCTGGCTTTAAATAGTTTCCAATTTCCCGACGTAACAATCTGCAATCCGGAGAACCCGATGAAGACTCGGTCATTCTTTTTGCCGCGTCTGGGCATTGCCAACGACAAGCTGCAGTCGCGCGGCGGAATCTGGCGCGATCTCGACGTGAGGCCTCTGTACCGCTATGAGCATTATGTCAACTTCACCGGCAGTAGTACTTTCCCAGAGGACCTGGTCATCTACTGCCGCTACAACCAGCAGCCTTGCTCGCACGAGAATTTCACGGTTGTATTTGACAGATCCTACGGCAACTGCTTCACCTTTGTGCCAAGTGAGTACCTGTGAGCACAGCTCATTCTTCTCTCAAAGCAGCTGATTCTTCTCTGAGCACAGCTGATCTGCTCTGAGCACATCACTCATTCTTCTCTGAGCACAGCTGATCTGCTCTGACCACGCCACTCATTCTTCTCTGAGCACAGCTGATCTGCTCTGACCACGCCACTCATTCTTCTCTGAGCACAGCTCATCTGCTCTGAGCACACCACTCATTCTTCTCTGAGCACAGCTCATCTGCTCTGAGCACACCACTCATTCTTCTCTGAGCACAGCTCATTCTTCTCTGAGCACAGCTGATCTTCTCTGAGCACGCCACTCATTCTTCTCTGAGCACAGCTGATCTGCTCTGAGCACATCACTCATTCTTCTCTGAGCACAGCTGATCTGCTCTGAGCACGCCACTCATTCTTCTCTGAGCACAGCTGATTCTTCTCTGAGCACAGCTGATTCTTCTCTGAGCACAGCTGATTCTTCTCTGAGCACAGCTGATCTGCTCTGAGCACGCCACTCATTCTTCTCTGAGCACAGCTGATCTGCTCTGAGCACGCCACTCATTCTTCTCTGAGCACAGCTGATTCTTCTCTGAGCATACAACTCATTATTCTCTGGGCAGTACTCATTCTTCTCTGGGCAGTACTCATTCTTCTCTGAGCACAGGGATTCTTCTTTCGCGGTGCTTTCCAAGGCACCCTACCGCTAGCTGGACAGTCCTTGGACTGCGAAGGCCACAGAACCAACCGATTGACAACCGACCTCACAATTATTATTATTATGAGATTCGAACTATCGACCTCTCTCAGATGAGCGCCGCATCGGCCGGCCGGACACAATTAGCGGCCTGATCCTGATCCTGTACAATCCGGCAGCCGATGGCGAGCTCGAGCAGGCTCAGCTGGTCGGCAAGATGGGCTACAAAACCCGACCCCGCGAGATGGCATTCGATACCGAAGGCTACCTGGTGACGCTGCACGCTCGTGGCACAAGGCCGCACCCGTTGGAGAACTCGCACTCGGTCAGTTTGGGTCACGTGACCACGGTGGCACTGGAACAGCAGAACACCCAGCTGGCCGACACGCCGAACAATCCTTGTCGACGAAGGCAGAGTCGGATCGCCTACGACTCCCAGCTGGGTCGCAGCTTCAACTACACCGACACGCTGAACGACTGCGCCCAACGGCAGGCAAGCCAGGCTCTGTTGAAGCGCTGCGGCTGTGTGCCAGAGGGTCCAGTTTGGTTGGAAGATTTCCGATCGTCATTCAAGACCGCCAGCCGGCTGGAATCCAACGGGGCAGTGTGGGAGCGCGTGCCGTACTGTCATCTGCTGGTCCGTCGGTCGGATTTTAACAAGCCCGGCATGAATGAGACGGGAGAGTTAAATAAATTTGACGACATCATTGTGCCGACTTTGCCTTCAGATAAGCACCAGGTGAGCGCACCTTGGTCTGTGAGCTATGGGTGGGTTAAGAACAAGATATGGTAAGAGGTTATGTTTACTGTAAGGTAAAACTTTCTAGGAAATGGCATCAAGGGTCAGCAAATTGAGGGTTACGTTATTTCGTTCTCACAACTATCCCGCCTTCAACAAAAAACGAACTAATAAAAGCGGGTTTAAAAAATAAAATGACCTGATAAGCTAACTGTTCAGCCAATCAGTGATCGGGGGGAGGATAGGAAGCTATAATGGGTCGATAATCTTATCAGCAAATCAGTGATCAGTGGTGGGAAAGAAAAACTGAATCGGTCTACAAGCTTGTCCGCCAATCAACGATCAGGGGCGGGTAAGAAAAAATGAATGTCTAGAAGGTCTAGAAGCTTAATCAGCACTTAGCACTTGTCAAAATACAAAAAGGTTAAGTTTATTTTACTCGAATAAAACTTCCGCCTCATGATTGGCAGATATCGCTACAGAACCTCAGCAAACACTTCCCGGATGTCTATCGTCGCTACCAAGCGTTCCTCTGCTACCACCGGGAGGCCAAGCAGGGACCACCCGTGGAGCCGGACGAAGCTGCCGAGGCAGCTGCAGCCTGCCCGGACGTTTGCCAATCTGAGTCCTACTCGGCGGCTATCACTACTGGCCTGTGGCCGCACCTAGCTGTACCGGGCAGTGACGACAGCTACAAACAGATGATGGAGGTTGGAACCGTTGCATTGTTGCTAAGGGGCTGCTTCTGTTTGATTGGTAGTGACTCACTGCTTGCCTGGCTAGTTCAATGAGCTGAATCTGGGTTCAGACTCTAGCTTGATTATATTCTATCTTGGGTAGGTTCTATATTGGGTAGATTCTAGGTTGGGTAGATTCTAGGTTGGGTAGATTCTTAGTTGAGTAGATTCTTAGTTGGGTAGATTCTAGGTTGGGTAGATTCTTAGTTGGGTAGATTCTAGGTTGGGTAGATTCTAGGTTGGGTAGGTCATTGGTCAGTAAGACAGTGGACTATATTCTAGGTTTAAATAGATTTTAGGCTTGAGAAAGCTACTGGATTTCAAGAATTTCGTCCGCTATCTGTCGTCTTGTTTTCCACCGGTCACTCACCACCCCAACATCTTCTTCCCAACATCCCAACATCCCAGATCTCCCGCCTACTCAGCGACTACCTGGAGCCAACGAACGCCACCGGGAATCATCCAAGTCTCCTTGGCACCAGCCTCAAGCTGCGCAATCTCACCATGGACTCGTGCCACCGCAACCTCACCCAGTGGAAGCTGGACCATCCCGTCTGGCGTCGGCAGCCCCACATCCTAGAAGCCCTGGAGCGCTGCTCGGAGCTGCACAGCTTCGTCCAGCGCCACTTCCTGCTGTTGAAGATCTATCCGCGCTCGCTCACTGTCCGCCTGCTGCAGGTTGAGAGAAGCTTCCTGCCGCCGCAGCTGCTGTCCCGCATCGGAGGCTCACTGGGCCTCTGGCTTGGCACCTCCTTGATCAGCCTGTTCGAATGCCTGGAGGTCGGCTTCACTCTGCTGGCCTACGCAGCCTTCCGGTGCGTCAGCAGCCTAGCCAAGTGGCTGCACAGTCGTGGTAACGCGTTGGCAACCGGCGTTCCAGCCAAAGGTTTGGCAGCAATGAAAGTTGAGAAATCTCATGGCGAACTGCTGTCGCCAGCCTCCGTCGAACTTCTTCAACGCCAGGTGGAAGACGACGAAGACGAGAATTGCCAATTAGAGCGGGCAGAGCATCAGCAGTGTCGGCTTGATCTGCCACAATGTCCCGCCTTCGGTTCAACGGTTAGCTTCGGACCGGAAACGCACGTCTGAAGTTTGACCGCCTAAGAAACTAAGAAAGACTCCCTTATTTGCCTTGCTTCGATCGGACATCAGAAACAATACTGACTGTACTTTTATGCTCATTATTTTAAACAGTGCTACGATCGTACAATGGACTGTTCGTTAACGAATTCATCAAAATTAAACATTTTTAATGACACCAAACCGCGCGAGATCAACGCTAATGCCTTCAAGAAAATTCTCTTTTGCATCACAATTAATAGATCTGACGACCAAAAAAATACCTAAAATAATCCTATGAAACTCGGGTACAAAATTATACGAAAACACGTACCAAATCTCAATAAACCACAATACAAAATCTCACTAAACCACAATACCAAATCTCACTAAATCACGGTACCAAATCTCACATATCACGGTACCAAACGTCGCGAAAAGACGGTACTAAATGTCACAAAACCTCGGTACTAAACTCTACGAAACCTTGGTACTAAACTCTAGGAAATCTTCGTACTAAACTCTACGAAACCTCGGTACTTAACTCTACGAAACCTCGGTACTAAACTCTAGGAAACCTCGGTACTAAACTCTACGAAACCTCGGTACTAAACTCTAGGAAACCTCGGTACTAAACTCTAGGAAACCTCGGTACTAAACTCTAGGAAACCTCGGTACTAAACTCTACGAAACCTCGGTACTAAACTCTACGAAACCTCGGTACTAAACTCTACGAAACCTCGGTACTAAACTCTACGAAACCTCGGTACTAAACTCTACGAAACCTCGGTACTAAACTCTAGGAAACCTCGGTACTAAACTCTTCGAAACCTCGGTACTAAACTCTTCGAAACCTCGGAACCAAATCTCACGAAAACAACGTACCATATCTCACGAAGCCATGGTGCCAAATGTCACGAAACAAAAAAATCATCGTATTTTTTTCGACTTTTGGCCAATTAATTAATCAGTTTTGTGCTTATAGAAGCGCCAATGCGAACGGGAACGAAAGATTATTGAGTGGAAAGATCGTGCAAAAAATCCGTTTGGCTGGCGAAATCCTAGGCTGGGTATTATTACTTCGGGATGAATATAAACAACTGCGTAGCTCGCACGGATTATTGTTTGTCAGCGCCAGAATGACAGCTGCAGTGTTCTTGTTTAATCTTTTTTTCAGCAAATTTCCTTTCGGAGCTTGAAGTTCCGAAAAAAGGTGACCGCGTCAGTTCAATTTTGTTTCGCTGAATTTCGCAGTGTTTAAAAAACGAGTGACACTGTTCCTCTCTCATGGATTACACCAGATGTTTCACAGCAGCTTTTTCAAACGGCTCTGACAGGTTCCATTGTGTCTGATAGAGCTTTTCGCTATCTCTTCTCTCCCTATTTATATCTTTCTGCAAGCAATATTCTTTGCACGAAAATAATTAAAGTACATCCTAAAATACACTGTTCTCTTTGATTTGGAAAATTTGTTTTGTTTAATGAGACTTGAAGTCTAAGGGTCTGATTTTTAATGTGCCCTGAGTGTCCCTAACAATGTCTGACTGTCCCTAGCAATGTCTGACTGTCCCTAGCAATGTCTGACTGTCCCTAACAATGTCTGACAGTCCCTAGCAATGTCTGACTCTCCCTAGCAATGTCTGACTGTCCCTAGCAATGTCTGACTGTCCCTAACAATGTCTGACAGTCCCTAGCAATGTCTGACTCTCCCTAGCAATGTCTGACTGTCCCTAACAATGTCTGACTGTCCCTAACAATGTCTGACTGTCCCTCACAATGTCTGACAGTCCCTAACAATGTCTGACTGTCCCTCACAATGTCTGACTGTCCCTAACAATGTCTGACTGTCCCTAGCAATGTCTGACTGTCCCTAGCAATGTCTGACTGTCCCTAACAATGTCTGACTGTCCCTAGCAATGTCTGACTGTCCCTAACAAAGTCTGACTGTCCCTAACAAAGTCTGACTGTCCCTAACAATGTCTGACTGTCCCTAACAAAGTCTGACTGTCCCTAACAAAGTCTGACTGTCCCTAACAAAGTCTGACTGTCCCTAACAAAGTCTGACTGTCCCTAACAAAGTCTGACTGTCCCTAACAAAGTCTGACTGTCCCTAACAAAGTCTGACTGTCCCTAACAAAGTCTGACTGTCCCTAACAAAGTCTGACTGTCCCTAACAATGTCTGACTGTCCCTAACAAAGTCTGACTGTCCCTAACAAAGTCTGACTGTCCCTCACAATGTCGGACTGTCCCTAACAATGTCTGACTGTCCCTAACAAAGTCTGACTGTCGCTAACAATGTCTGACTGTCCCTAACAATGTCTGACTGTCCCTAACAAAGTCTGACTGTCGCTAACAATGTCGGACTGTCCCTAACAATGTCTGACTCACCCTTAAAAAGTTAAGTTCTCACATTTTTGTAGTGAATTTTTAATTTAGATCCAGCCTCTTCACTTTTTTAGTACTTTAACAAACGATCTCTATATACCCTAGTTAGTCATGCAATAGCGGGCAAGTAGAAATTTTCAACTCGATCTTGACTCCAGCAAGTTTCCCTCGAGATCGGTGCGCAACTTTAATTTTCTCTTAGGAGAAAAGTTTCAGGAATATTTTTGGATGAAAATAATTATTCTAATAGGGCCTAACTTTCCGAAAAATCCAGCAGGGTTGAAATTAGAATCATTAGGAGCAGCAAGACCACAGGGAGTATTCGAAGAACCCAAATTTTTATTTCCTCCGCCTTCTCATAGATTATCAATAGCCTTCTCATAGATTATCAATAGCCTTCTCATAGATTATCAATAGCCTTCTCATAGATATCAATAGCCTTCTCATAGATATCAATAGCCTTCACATAGATTATCAATAGCCTTCACATAGATTATCAATAGCCTTCTCATAGATATCATTAGCCTTCTCATAGATATCAATAGCCTTCACATAGATTATCATTAGCCTTCTCATAGATTATCAATAGCCTTCACATAGATTATCATTAGCCTTCTCATAGATTATCAATAGCCTTCTCATAGATTATCAATAGCCTTCTCATAAATATCAATAGCCTTCTCATAGATATCAATAGCCTTCTCATAGATATCAATAGCCTTCTCATAGATATCAATAGCCTTCTCATAGATTATCAATAGCCTTCACATAGATTATCATTAGCCTTCTCGTAGATTATCATTAGCCTTCTCATAAATATCAATAGCCTTCTCATAGATTATCAATAGCCTTCTCATAGATATCAATAGCCTTCTCATAGATATCAATAGCCTTCTCATAGATTATCAATAGCCTTCTCATAGATATCAATAGCCTTCTCATAGATTATCAATAGCCTTCTCATAGATTATCATTAGCCTTCTCATAGATTATCAATAGCCTTCTCATAGATTATCATTAGCCTTCTCATAGATTATCAATAGCCTTCTCATAGATATCAATAGCCTTCTCATAGATTATCAATAGCCTTCTCATAGATATCAATAGCCTTCTCATAGATTATCAATAGCCTTCTCATAGATTATCAATAGCCTTCTTATAAATATCAATAGCCTTCTCATAGATATCAATAGCCTTCTCATAGATATCAATAGCCTTCTCATAGATTATCATTTGCCTTCTCATAGATTATCAATAGCCTTCTCGTAGATTTCAATAGCCTTCTCATAGATATCAATAGCCTTCACATAGATTATCAATAGCCTTCTCATAGATTATCAATAGCCTTCTCATAGATTATCAATAGCCTTCACATAGATTATCATTAGCCTTCTCGTAGATTTCAATAGCCTTCTCATAGATTATCAATAGCCTTCTCATAGATTATCATTAGCCTTCTCGTAGATTTCAATAGCCTTCACATAGATTATCATTAGCCTTCTCATAGATTATCATTAGCCTTCACATAGATTATCATTAGCCTTCTCATAGATTATCATTAGCCTTCTCATAGATTATCATTAGCCTTCTCATAGATTATCAATAGCCTTCACATAGATTATCATTAGCCTTCTCATAGATTATCAATAGCCTTCTCATAGATTATCAATAGCCTTCACATAGATTATCATTAGCCTTCTCATAGATTATCATTAGCCTTCACATAGATTATCATTAGCCTTCTCATAGATTATCATTAGCCTTCACATAGATTATCAATAGCCTTCTCATAGATTATCAATAGCCTTCACATAGATTATCATTAGCCTTCTCGTAGATTTCAATAGCCTTCTCGTAGATTTCAATAGCCTTCTCATAGATATCAATAGCCTTCACATAGATTATCAATAGCCTTCACATAGATTATCAATAGCCTTCTCATAGATATCAATAGCCTTCTCATAGATTATCAATAGCCTTCTCATAGATTATCAATAGCCTTCTCATAGATTATCAATAGCCTTCTCATAAATATCAATAGCCTTCTCATAGATATCAATAGCCTTCTCATAGATTATCAATAGCCTTCACATAGATTATCATTAGCCTTCTCGTAGATATCAATAGCCTTCTCATAAATATCAATAGCCTTCTCATAGATTATCAATAGCCTTCTCATAGATTATCAATAGCCTTCTCATAGATATCAATAGCCTTCTCATAAATATCAATAGCCTTCTCATAGATTATCAATAGCCTTCTCATAAATATCAATAGCCTTCTCATAAATATCAATAGCCTTCTCATAGATATCAATAGCCTTCTCATAGATTATCATTTGCCTTCTCATAGATATCAATAGCCTTCTCGTAGATTTCAATAGCCTTCTCATAGATATCAATAGCCTTCACATAGATTATCAATAGCCTTCTCATAGATTATCAATAGCCTTCACATAGATTATCAATAGCCTTCTCATAGATATCAATAGCCTTCTCATAGATTATCAATAGCCTTCTCATAGATTATCAATAGCCTTCTCATAGATTATCAATAGCCTTCTCATAAATATCAATAGCCTTCTCATAGATATCAATAGCCTTCTCATAGATATCAATAGCCTTCTCATAGATTATCAATAGCCTTCACATAGATTATCATTAGCCTTCTCGTAGATTTCAATAGTCTTCTCATAGATATCAATAGCCTTCTCATAGATTATCAATAGCCTTCTCATAGATTATCAATAGCCTTCTCATAGATTATCAATAGCCTTCTCATAGATTATCAATAGCCTTCTCATAGATTATCAATAGCCTTCTCATAGATTATCAATAGCCTTCTCATAGATATCAATAGCCTTCTCATAGATATCAATAGCCTTCTCATAGATATCATGAGAAAGCTATTGATATCTATGAGACAACGAGAACGAAATTTTGTTAAGAAGTTGCAGAAAGTACATTTTTACTTGTATTTTAAGATGGGATAAAGCATTACATTATTTATCCAACACCTACATTGCTTTCCCATGTCTATAAAAAAATCTGATGAACTTTTACTAGAAAATAGTCTCAACTTATCTCTTATAAGAGCTTCATTTGAGAATTATGTGACTCAAGCTTATAAATTTCCTCTTTCTCGTTATAATAAGATTGAGTCCTCCGTTCTTTGAGTCATAGTTTTCAAAGAAATAAAGTTCTGAGCTGATTTTGAGCATAAGCTCACGATTGACTATTGGGCTAGTGGGATTTCTATGTGGACTTGCATTCTAGCTGTGTGCGTGTCGGCTGAAGCTAGAATTCCTGTTTATTTATTATTGTCGCCATGACAACAGGATTCCCATAGCCCTCCCCAGTGGGTATGAGAGACGGTAAGGCAAGTCAAACCTTCCGGGTGGCCTTGAGTACAGCGGAAACCTTTGCATAATGGTAACAATGGCCCCCAAACCCCTCAGCTCCTTCATCATTCGTTCATTACTTTCCTTTCCATTAAAGCAGAGATTCAACAGAATGTGCTCACATGCTATGCTCAAAGTCAGAGTCGCCTTTCACACCAACACTGCAGCACGTGTTCTGTGTACATCTTCCGCTTTTTTCTTCTCCTAGATTTTGAAAAAGAAGGACGAGGGGAGACTTTTGGGGGGAGGCATTGGAGTGGGGGTGCTCGTTCCTTCAGACTGAGCAAATAGAGTTAGTTGCTATACAATTAGTATTCAGCTAGACCTCAGATAAAGCTTATAGTCGTTTTCTAATTTTTTTACCCCATGCTTCGATAGTCCAGATTTTCGTTGAATTTTTCACAAAACTTTCTGTACAAGGTTACCATGGCAAAGTGGCACTTAATTCTGCTAATATGGTTCAGCTGCTCAATGGCATCAGTGACGGCTGTGGCAGACGTCAAACTGCAATTCTACATGCTCCAGCTGGATAATGTAAGAGCCTGTCTGTCTGTCTGTCTGTCTGTCTGCCTGTCTGCCTGTCTGTCTGCCTGTCTGTCTGTCTGTCTGTCTGTCTGTCTGTCTGTCTGTCTGTCTGTCTGTCTGTCTGTCTGTCTGTCTGTCTGTCTGTCTGTCTGTCTGTCTGTCTGTCTGTCTGTCTGTCTGTCTGTCTGTCTGTCTGTCTGTCTGTCTGTCTGTCTGTCTGTCTGTCTGTCTGTCTGTCTGTCTGTCTGTCATTGTGTCTGCCTTTCTGTTTGTCTGTCTGTCTGTCTGTCTGTCATTGTGTCTGCCTTTCTGTTTGTCTGTCTGTCTGTCTGTCTGTCATTGTGTCTGCCTTTCTGTTTGTCTGTCTGTCTGCTCAATCTGCTCGTTGAGTCTCCGTCACTTTAATTTCGTCAAAACATTCAGTGGAACAGCGGCGACATGAGCAGCAAGGTGAGGGCCACCCTAGCAACCGGTCTGAAGACATTCTGCACCACCAGGCTGGCGCTGTGCGGTCTATCAACCATCTCAGAGCGGTGGGTCAAAGACTCCTAAACTTTTCTTAGAAATTGAAATCAGTTATTTTAAACAAAATACTATCGATAAAAGTATCATTTTCAGCAATTTCACGCCCGCCGACATTCAATTCTCAGCCGGCTATCCGAAAGATTTTAACTCTCGTTACCTTGACTTGGCCGTATCGATAAGTTACAACCTGGCAAATACCTCCTCTGTAAACTTGTCTGTCGCTGATGTTACAGGTTTGCTGTCTGATTGGAGAAATAATTAATTATCTTCACTTTCGTAAACGAACCATTTTTCCCAACCTTCTCACAAACATCATTCCTCCTGTCATTGTTCTATGATTCTACCTAATCTTTCTAATCAGGTATCTTCGAATCACATCACTGTTACCATCAGTCTCCCAATATCTCCTCCCACCCTTCTACTGCAGTTTCTCTCCCCACAATTCTCCCAATTTATCCTATCGTCATTCTCCTGCAGTTTCTCTCCCCACAATTATCCCAATTTATCCTACAGCCATTCTCCTGCAGTTTCTCTCCCCACGATTCTCCCAATTTATCCTACAGCCATTCTCCCAGTGTCTCTTCCCACAATTCTTCCAGTTTCTCTTCCCACGATTCTCCCAATTTATCCTACAGCCATTCTCCCAGTGTCTCTTCCCACAATTCTTCCAGTTTCTCTTCCCACAATTCTCCCAATTTATCCTACAGCCATTCTCCCAGTGTCTCTTCCCACAATTCTTCCAGTTTCTCTTCCCACAATTCTCCCAATTTATCCTACAGCCATTCTCCCAGTTTCTCTTCCCACAATTCTCCCAATTTATCCTCCCGTCATTCTCCCAGTTTCTCTTCCCACAATTCTCCCAATTTATCCTCCCGTCATTCTCCCAGTTTCTCTTCCCACAATTCTCCCAATTTATCCTCCCGTCATTCTCCCATTTTCTCTTCCCACAATTCTCCCAATTTATCCTACAGCCATTCTCCCAGTGTCTCTTCCCACAATTCTTCCAGTTTCTCTTCCCACAATTCTCCCAATTTATCCTCCCGTCATTCTCCCAGTTTCTCTTCCCACAATTCTCCCAATTTATCCTCCCGTCATTCTCCTGCAGTATCTCTTCCCACAATTCTCCCATTTTCTCTTCCCACAATTCTCCCATTTTCTCTTCCCACAATTCTCCCATTTTCTCTTCCCACAATTCCTCCAGTTTCTCTTCCCACAATTCTTCCAGTTTCTCTTCCCACAATTCTCCTAATTTATTCCCCCGTCATTCTCCCAGTTTCTCTTCCCACAATTCTTCCAGTGTCTCTTCCCACAATTCTTCCAGTTTCTCTTCCCACAATTCTTCCAGTGTCTCTTCCCACAATTCTTCCAGTGTCTCTTCCCACAATTCTTCCAGTTTCTCTTCCCACAATTCTCCCAATTTATCCTCCCGTCATTCTCCCAGTTTCTCTTCCCACAATTCTCCCAATTTATCCTCCCGTCATTCTCCTGCAGTATCTCTTCCCACAATTCTCCCATTTTCTCTTCCCACAATTCTCCCATTTTCTCTTCCCACAATTCTCCCATTTTCTCTTCCCACAATTCCTCCAGTTTCTCTTCCCACAATTCTTCCAGTTTCTCTTCCCACAATTCTCCTAATTTATTCCCCCGTCATTCTCCCAGTTTCTCTTCCCACAATTCTTCCAGTGTCTCTTCCCACAATTCTTCCAGTTTCTCTTCCCACAATTCTTCCAGTGTCTCTTCCCACAATTCTTCCAGTGTCTCTTCCCACAATTCTTCCAGTGTCTCTTCCCACAATTCTTCCAGTGTCTCTTCCCACAATTCTTCCAGTGTCTCTTCCCACAATTCTTCCAGTGTCTCTTCCCACAATTCTTCCAGTTTCTCTTCCCACAATTCTTCCAGTGTCTCTTCCCACAATTCTTCCAGTGTCTCTTCCCACAATTCTTCCAGTTTCTCTTCCCACAATTCTTCCAGTGTCTCTTCCCACAATTCTTCCAGTGTCTCTTCCCACAATTCTTCCAGTTTCTCTTCCCACAATTCTTCCAGTTTCTCTTCCCACAATTCTTCCAGTGTCTCTTCCCACAATTCTTCCAGTGTCTCTTCCCACAATTCTTCCAGTTTCTCTTCACACAATTCTCCCAATTTATCCTCCCGTCATTCTCCTGCAGTTTCTCTTCCCACAATTCTCCCAATTTATCCTCCCACAATTCTCCAATCGCAGCCATAGTCGAGTCGCAGCGCTTGGAGATTTACAGCCGAATCGGCCACTACATTGTTTACATTGGCAGCGTCTTCTACAGTGTCCCGCCGCCGAATCTAGCCAATTGGATAGTGGTGTCAATTGTTACGACTATCACCGTTGCTATGGTGATTGCTGCGGTTGTGCTTGGTCGTCAACAGTGAGTCCGTTAACTTATTTTAAATAGCGGGCGTCGTTTTTATCGAATCGAATAGAGTTCCAGTTGTTAATTTATTTAAGGACGTGAAAGTGTACACTGCCAGACAATGAGACACTTTGGCCAGATGTACACTCCTGTGTTTGTGTGCTCAGTGCTCAAGGGAACCAATGAGAAAACACATTTTTTATGTTTACACATTGCAGTTCAATTCGCGAACTTCAAGCTGAAAACTCACCAGGAAAAAATGATGCGAATATTCCCATGCAGCAGCAGCAGCAACAGCACCAGCAGCAGCAGCAGCAGCAGCAGTCGTCTTCATCAGCAATCAGCAGCATCAGCCCGAACAAGGACGCCCAGCAGAAACTGCCCTTGATGTCAGCCGCATCGTCCCAGCTGGGAACTGCATCTGATAATGACGGGTCAGCAATTCCTGGAATTCGAGAGCACTTGAAAAAAATGATTTGGGATTTTACAAACTTAGGAAATTACAATAATCTAAGCGACTTTGGCGACAATAATGATTCTAAGAACCGATGGCCATCTAATATGATTTCAATAATTTCTGCCATTCTAAATGGGATTCTAAGAAACTTTGCCAATCTAATAAGGGTTCTTAAGGTAACCTAATAGGGATTCAAACAGTATCTGCAACCAAATGGGGATTCTAGGAATACTTGGCAATCGAATCGGGATTCTAAGAGTCCCTGGCAACCAAATGGTGATTCTAAGAGTCCCTGGCAACCAAGTTGGGGTTCAAATGATCCTTGGCAGCCAAATGAATATTCTAAGAATCCTTAGCGACCAAATTGGGATTTCAAGAGCCCCTGGCAACCAAATGGAGATTCTAAGAGTCCTTGACGACCGAATTGGGATTCTAAGAAGATCCTTGGCGACAAAATTGAGATTCTAAGAATCCCTAGAAACCGAATATAGGTTTAAAAAAATTTGCGACCGTAAAAGAAAAATATTATTACGTTCTTGTTTTTTAGATTTCTCGAATCACTTAGCAACGACAATCTGAGAAGAAGACTTGATGTCCAGGAGCCCTCGCCGCCGCCGCCGCCGCCCGCGGCTTCTGCCGATGACAGTGTGATCTCCCCTGCTACTGCGGATGCTAGTCAGGTGGCTTATGTTGGCACCAAGGTTGAATGCTAGATTGAAGTGCAAAAAAAGATGTGAAGAACTATACAATTATTTTTCAAATTTAATATTTTCTTTTTATCTTTGTTAGAACAAGCTATCGTTTTAATTCTCCTTTTATTTTTTCATGTTACTACTAACTTTTTCTCTAAGAGCCAAAATTGACGTGTGCTGACTGCGCTGATTGTTCGTTTATACTACTCACCGGTGTCAGTAGTTTTCGAGGTTTTACGCTAGAATAGAATCGGTAGCTATATACAGAGCCTTAGCTATAATAGTAGCTAGAATCGTAGCTAGAATCGTAGCTAGAACCGTAGCTAGAATCGTAGCTAGAATCGTAGCTAGAATCGTAGCTAGAATCGTAGCTGGATTCGTAACTAGAATCGTAGCTAGAATCGTAGCTAGAATCGTAGCAAGAATCGTAGCTGGACTCGAAGCTAGAATCGTAGCAAGAATCATAGCTAAAATCATAGCTAGAATCGTAGCTGGAATCGTAGCTAGAATCGTAGCTAGAATCGTAGCTAGAATCGTAGCTAGAATCGTAGCTGGATTCGTAGCTAGAATCGTAGCTGGAATCGTAGCTAGAATCGCAGCTGGAATCGTAGCTGGAATCGTAGCTGGAATCGTAGCTGGAATCGTAGCTTGAATCGTAGCTAGAATCGTAGCTAGAATCGTAGCTAAAATCGTAGCAAGAATCGTAGCTGGATTCGTAGCTGGAATCGTAGCTAGAATCGTAGCTTGGATCGTAGCTAGAATCGTAGCTAGAATCGTAGCTAAAATCGTAGCAAGAATCGTAGCTAAAATCGTAGCTGGAATCGTAGCTGGAATCGTAGCTGGAATCGTAGCTGGAATCGTAGCTTGAATCGTGGCTAGAATCGTAGCTAGAATCGTAGCTAAAATCGTAGCAAGAATCGTAGCTGGATTCGTAGCTGGAATCGTAGCTAGAATCGTAGCTTGAATCGTAGCTAGAATCGTAGCTAGAATCGTAGCTAAAATCGTAGCAAGAATCGTAGCTAAAATCGTAGCTGGAATCGTAGCTGGAATCGTAGCTGGAATCGTAGCTAGAATCGTAGCTAGAATCGTAGCCTGAATCTGTCATTGGCATGTTCCGCGCGGTAAAGTACTAGTAAGTATCCATAGGTATATATGCGGCTTTCGTGTTGTGTACCAATCTAAACACACATTGCGCTAAATACTCGCAGAAATAGCTTCCATATTTTCTTCAGAAGCACCTGAGCTAGAACCGGGAGAAGGAGACGCGATGCCATGTAAATGAATCATCTCTGTTAGCTCACAAAAACCTGGCAATGCATGCTGATTGGATTTCTCTAGGAAACTGTCTTATCACTCCATAGCCAGTCTCAACAGCTGGGTCCACTTTATAGCGTAATGAAAGTAACGAAAAAATCCTTGCTTTTCTTCTATCGATTTTTGGCAAAATTTTGATGCTGCAACTAAAAAATGTACTTTACCACTGCCGTGACGATGACAATGTCAGAACAGATTTGCACATCTGTTTATTACTAATATTATTGATATTGATTCTGGACAAAAGATAATTTTTTATGCCGCATTACTTTTTTGACTATCAAATTTTAGCTTTCAAATGGACAATTTTTAGAATTTTGTAGGTTTTGTTAATGTTTTTATTATTTTTTCTGCCTGTGCGCCTCGCTTATCTAAACTGTACAATCAGTGGTCTTTTAAATGCCGTTTAATTTCTTTAAACCCTACTTACAGTAGGCATTATTGACTAAAGCAATCTATTTTGAGCAATTCGCCTAATTGTTGTGTTTCCTGTCAGTAAAATTAAATATAGTTGTAATCTTTCCAACTGTAGCTGCTTGTTAAAAAGCTTTACTTATGTCAAAGGGGATGACATTCAGAGCTAATCAAACTGATAAGACGAAGTTCAAGCTGAGTATTATATTTAAACTTAGGACACAAACGTTGATCTAGTCAAACTGAAGGGGGTTCAATTTGCTAGTCCTTATACTAAAAAAGCCTGCTTGTTCCTAAACTATATGGAATCCTGTTTTAGAGTACGAAAACTAGAAAGAGAGAGGGAGAGGGAGAGAGAGAGAGCGGGAAAGAGGAGAGAGGACACTGCCCATTGAATTTCAAAAATCTAATGTTGGAATCGATTCCGATATGTATCGAAAAAATTGAAATCAGGATTCGCACCAAGGCAACTCCAGACGCGTTTCGCTCTTATTGGAGCTCATCAGTAGAGTCTAGCCTAGCGCTCTAGCCATTAGGCTATAGGCGCTTGTTCAAATCCAGCTTTCAATCTCAACATATCGTAATCGATTCGGCAGCGCCCCGCAACTCAATCCATACTCACTCAACTCCGTGGCACTGACTCGGTCGTACGAGACACCGGTGCTGGCCTGAGAGAGAGGGAGAGAGGGAGAGAGAGAGCTGGAGAGAGGAGAGAGGACACTGCCCATTGAATTTCAAAAATCTAACGTTGGAATCGATTCCGATATGTATCGAAAAAATTGAAATCAGGATTCGAACCAAGGCAACTCCAATTAAATTTGCTAGTCCTTATACTAAAAAAGCCTGCTTGTTCCTAAACTATATAGAATCCAGTTTTAGAGTACGAAAACAAGAGAGAGTGAGAGAGAGAGAACGGCAAACTGAACTACTAGGCCAGCATTTATCATGGACTTTAGCAAGAGTTCGTCAGTAATCTGCCTGTTCCCGTAACTCCAGGGCTACCCTTTGAATATGCGCCACAATGCTCATTGTGTAGAGATATAGCTCAGTTGTTCCGAGTCTCAATACCTGTCAACTTAGTTTGAAGACACTTCATCACGAATAGAATAGAAGAGCCATGCAGTTACAAATCTAACCATATGAGCACTTTGGCAGGCATGTTGCAGTCCTGTCAAAATGAAGCTTTTCGTTTTTTTATTTTTGTATTAATTGTAGCATCATTTGAGTGACCACTTTTTATGTTAAGCCTGTCATGCATCTATCTATCTATCTATCTATCTATCTATCTATCTATCTATCTATCTATCTATCTATCTATCTATCTATCTATCTATCTATCTATCTATCTACCTATCTATCTATCTATCTATCTATCTATCTGTCTATCTATCTATCTATCTATCTATCTATCTATCTATCTATCTATCTATCTATCTATATATATATATATATCTAGCAGTAGAAGTCAGCTGCAGCCGGATATTATTCGTGTGAGAAAAACATATGCGACAAATGAAATTGAGGAGCGAGGCACAGTTGTCATGAATTTGCCGAATTCTCATATTATTATCTGTGCCAGAAAATACGTCAGATGTGTCCAGAAAAATCGTGGAAATTTTTTTCAGATTTCCTACTAGATCCCCTAGGGGGCGAAAGCTTTTTTCTCGCTTCGTTGTTCAATGTTTCCTAATGACGAGTGATAATGATGACAACGGTATCGACATACGCCTTAGTATGTTTGCAATAAAGTCGATAAGCTAACATTACACTAGCATGGTTACTGAGCCATGCTGTACTTGCTGTTCTCAGAAAGCATCCCTTTCGTTATTCTTAATCCTCTCAAAAAACATCAACTGAGGGGATAATAGTCAAACTGACGGAAATACGGTCAAACTGAGGGGATAATAGGCAAACCGACGGAAATGCGGTCAAACTGAGGGGATAACACTCTAACTGAGGGGATAACACTCTAACTGAGGGGATAACAGTCAAACTGACGGAAATGCGGTCAGACTGAGGGGATAACACTCTAACTGAGGGGATAACACTCTAACTGAGGGGATAACAGTCAAACTGACGGAAATGCGGTCAAACTGAGGGGATAACACTCTAACTGAGGGGATAACACTCTAACTGAGGGGATAACAGTCAAACTGACGGAAATGCGGTCAGACTGAGGGGATAACACTCTAACTGAGGGGATAACACTCTAACTGAGGGGATAACAGTCAAACTGAGGGATAACAGTCAGACTGAGGGGATAATAATCAAACTGAGGGGATAACACTCTAACTGAGGGGATAACACTCTAACTGAGGGATAACAGTCAGACTGAGGGATAACAGTCAGACTGAGGAGATAACACTCTAACTGAGGGGATAACAGTCAAACTGAGGGGATAACACTCTAACTGAGGGATAACAGTCAAACTGAGGGGATAACAGTCAAACTGATGGGATAACAGTCAAACTGAGGGGATAACAGTCAAACTGAGGGGATAACAGTCAAACTGAGGGGATAACAGTCAAACTGAGGGGGTAACAGTCAAACTGAGGGGATAACAGTCAAACTGAGGGGATAACAGTCAAACTGAGGGGATAACAATCAAACTGAGGGGATAACACTCTAACTGAGGGGATAACAGTCAAACTGAGGGGATAATAATCAAACTGAGGGGATAACAGTCAAACTCATGGGATAACAGTCAAACTGAGGGATAACAGTCAGACTGAGGGATAACAGTCAGACTGAGGGATAACAGTCAGACTGAGGGGATAACAGTCAAACTGAGGGGATAATAATCAAACTGAGGGGATAACAATCAAACTGAGGGGATAACAGTCAAACTGAGGGGATAATAATCAAACTGAGGGATAACAATCAAACTGAGGGGATAACAGTCAAACTGAGGGATAACAGTCAGACTGAGGGATAACAGTCAGACTGAGGGATAACAGTCAGACTGAGGGGATAACAGTCAAACTGAGGGATAACAGTCAGACTGAGGGATAACAGTCAGACTGAGGGATAACAGTCAGACTGAGGGGATAACACTCTAACTGAGGGGATAACAGTCAAACTGAGGGGATAACAGTCAAACTGATGGGATAACAGTCAAACTGAGGGGATAACAGTCAAACTGAGGGGATAACAGTCAAACTGAGGGGATAACAGTCAAACTGAGGGGATAACAGTCAAACTGAGGGGATAACAATCAAACTGAGGGGATAACAATCAAACTGAGGGGATTACAGTCAAACTGAGGGGATAATAATCAAACTGAGGGGATAATAATCAAACTGAGGGATAACAATGAAACTTAGGGGATTACAGTCAAACTGAGGGGATAATAATCAAACTGAGCGGATGATAATCAAACTGAGGGGATAACAATCAAACTTTAGGGGATCATTCTAAAAGCAGAACCGATTTATCTGAAGCTAAAGAGACTGAAATGCAAAGATAGTGTTATTGAGAGAGAAATTACGTTTGTCCAAAAAGTCTTATTGTCTGTCAGTCTATAGTGTCAGTTTAATCTCTTCTACAGTAGGCTATAGGCGCTTGTTAAAAAAGAAACAGTTGTTTAGTGGCTCCTTATTGGTTGTGTCGCCCCACCAACCCTCCCACCCTCCTCTTTCATTATTTTGGCATGCCTCAATGACAGAAATGAAAATTTGACATGAAAAGCTCTGAACTCGGTCGAAAAGCATATCTAGACTTCTTTATTTTTGCTGCATTGCTAGGAAATATTATTCAAAAAACTACAATTTTCAAAATATGTTTAATTCCAAACAGGTGAGTAAAAATGATCATGTAGACTGTATTTCAAAATCTATCATCTTTTTGAACAAAAACTTCACATGTCTAATAAGGACCAGCAGGTGCGAACCGCCTGTCGGCCCGCCGGTCTGCTACATGATGGCGAGCTTCATCATCCGCCCTACTTTCCACCGCCAGTCTATGAACTGCAGCAGCAACAGCAGCAACAACAGACTCTTTGTTTGCAGCATCATCAAACATCTGGATGGGTAAGCTGAATAAATAGTGAGAGTGAGAGTGAGAGTGAGAGTGAGAGTGAGAGTGAGAGTGAGAGTGAGAGTGAGAATGAGAATGAGAGTGAGAACGAGAGTGAGAATGAGAATGAGAGTGAGAACGAGAGTCAGAATGAGAATGAGAATGAGAATAAGAATGAGAGTGAGAGTGAGAGTGAGAGTGAGAATGAGAATGAGAATGAGAGTGAGAACGAGAGTGAGAATGAGAATGAGAGTGAGAACGAGAGTGAGAATGAGAATGAGAATGAGAACGAGAGTGAGAATGAGAATGAGAGTGAGAACGAGAGTGAGAATGAGAATGAGAATGAGAATGAGAATGAGAGTGAGAGTGAGAGTGAGAATGAGAATGAGAATGAGAACGAGAGTGAGAGTGAGAGTGAGAGTGAGAGTGAGAATGAGAGTGAGAGTGAGAGTGAGAGTGAGAGTGAGAGTGAGAGTGAGAGTGAGAATGAGAACGAGAGTGAGAACGAGAGTGAGAATGAGAATGAGAGTGAGAACGAGAGTGAGAATGAGAATGAGAATGAGAATAAGAGTGAGAGTGAGAGTGAGAGTGAGAGTGAGAATGAGAATGAGAATGAGAGTGAGAACGAGAGTGAGAACGAGAGTGAGAACGAGAGTGAGAATGGGAATGAGAATGAGAATGAGAATGAGAGTGAGAGTGAGAGTGAGAACGAGAAGGAGAATGAGAATGAGAGTGAGAACGAGAGTGAGAATGAGAATAAGAGTGAGAACGAGAGTCAGAATGGGAATGAGAATGAGAATGAGAATGAGAGTGAGAGTGAGAGTGAGAACGAGAAGGAGAATGAGAATGAGAGTGAGAACGAGAGTGAGAATGAGAATGAGAGTGAGAACGAGAGTGAGAATGAGAATGAGAATGAGAATGAGAATGAGAGTGAGAGTGAGAGTGAGAATGAGAATGAGAGTGAGAGTGAGAGTGAGAGTGAGAGTGAGAGTGAGAGTGAGAACGAGAGTGAGAGTGAGAATGAGAGTGAGAACGAGAGTGAGAATGAGAATGAGAATGAGAATGAGAATGAGAATGAGAGTGAGAGTGAGAGTGAGAATGAGAATGAGAGTGAGAGTGAGAGTGAGAGTGAGAGTGAGAGTGAGAGTGAGAACGAGAGTGAGAGTGAGAGTGAGAGTGAGAGTGAGAGTGAGAGTGAGAATGAGAATGAGAGTGAGAACGAGAGTGAGAATGAGAATGAGAGTGAAAACGAGAATGAGAGTGAGAGTGAGAGTGAGAATGAGAATGAGAATGAGAGTGAGAGTGAGTTAAGAATGAGAGTGAGAGTAAGAGTGAGAGTGAGAATCAGAATAAAAGTGAGAATGAGAGTGAGAATGCGAGTGAGAGTGAGAGTGAGAGTGAGAATGAGAGTGAGAATGAGAATAAGAATGAGTATGAGAATGGGAGTGAGAATGAGTATGAGAATGAGAGTGAGAGTGAGAGTGAGAGTGAGAGTGAGAGTGAGAGTGAGAGTGAGAGTGAGAGTGAGAGTGAGAGTGAGAGTGAGAATGAGAGTGAGAACGAGAGTGAGAGTGAGAGTGAGAGTGAGAGTGAGAGTGAGAGTGAGAGTGAGAATGAGAATGAGAGTGAGAACGAGAGTGAGAATGAGAATGAGAGTGAGAACGAGAGTCAGAATGAGAATGAGAATGAGAATAAGAATGAGAGTGAGAGTGAGAGTGAGAGTGAGAATGAGAATGAGAATGAGAGTGAGAACGAGAGTGAGAATGAGAATGAGAGTGAGAACGAGAGTGAGAATGAGAATGAGAATGAGAATGAGAATGAGAGTGAGAGTGAGAGTGAGAATGAGAGTGAGAGTGAGAGTGAGAGTGAGAATGAGAATGAGAGTGAGAATGAGAGTGAGAATGAGAGTGAGAATGAGAGTGAGAGTGAGTTAAGAATGAGAGTGAGAGTAAGAGTGAGAGTGAGAATGAGAGTGAGAGTGAGAGTAAGAGTGAGAGTGAGAATGAGAAAAAGAGTGAGAGTAAGAGTGAGAGTGAGAATGAGTATGAGAATGAGAATGAGAATGAGTATGAGAATGAGAGTGAGAGCGAGAGTGAGAGTGAGAGTGAGAATGAGAATGTGAGTGAGAGTGAGAGTGAGAATGAGAGTGAGAGTGAGAGTGAGAGTGAGTTAAGAATGAGAGTGAGAGTGAGAATAAGAATGAGAGTGAGAATGAGAGTGAGAATGAGAGTGAGAGTGAGTTAAGAATGAGAGTGAGAGTGAGAATGAGAGTGAGAATGAGAGTGAGAGTGAGTTAACAATGAGACTGAGAGTGAGAATGAGAATAAAAGTGAGAATGAGAGTGAGAATGCGAGTGAGAGTGAGAGTGAGAGTGAGAGTGAGAATGAGAGTGAGAATGAGAATGAGAATGAGAGTAAGGGCGAGAGTAAGAGTGAAAATGAGAATGACAGTGAGAGTAAGAGTGAGAATGTGAGTGAGAATGAGAATGAAAGTGATTGTCAGAGTGAATATGAGAATGTGAGTGAGAATGAGAGTGAGAATGAGAATATGAGTCAGAATGAGAGTGAGAATGAGAGTCAGAGTGAGAGTAACAGTGAGAGTGAGAATGAGAATGAGAGTGAGAGTGAGAATGAGAGTTAGAGTGTGAGTAAGAATGAGAGTGGGAGTGAGAATGAGAATGAGAATGAGAGTGAGAGTGTGAGTAAGAGTGAGAGTGAGAGTGAGAATGAGAGTGAGAGTATGAGTAAGAATGAGAGTGAGAATGAGAATGGGAATGAGAATGAGAGTGAGAGTGTGAGTAAGAGTGAGAGTAAGAGTGAGAATGAGATTGAGAGTGAGAGTGAGAGTGAGAATGAGAATGAGAGTGAGAGTGAGAGTGAGAATGAGAATGAGAGCGAGAGTGAGAGTGTGAGTAAGAGTGAGAGTAAGAGTGGAAATGAGAATGACAGTGAGAGTAAGAGTGAGAGTGAGAGTGAGAATGAGAGTGAGGGCGAGAGTAAGAGTGGAAATGAGAATGACAGTGAGAGTAAGAGTGAGAGTGAGAGTGAGAATGAGAGTGAGAGCGACTGTGAGAGTGAGGGCGTGTTAGTCTTGTCCGCTGTGCTCACACTTACTCACGCAAACCTCAGCAGTCCGCAGAATTTTGTGTAGACACAACGCGTCATCACCATTGGAGTCAGTTCGCCGATGCGACCATCTGCAGCTATGAGCCAATGATGTCGCCAGCCTTCCAGCAGCAGCAACTCAATCCAAGCCCAGTGCACCCTTCCGCTCCGCCGCCTCCGTTGAATTCATCGCCCGCTGAATTGTCGGCTTGTCAAGCCCCACTCGACGATTCTAAACTGAATTTGAGTGAGCTGAATCAGGTAAGCTGCATGAGTTAGAGAGTGAACAGTAGAGTGAACAGTAGAGTGAACAGTAGAGTGAACAGTAGAGTGAGCAGTAGAGTGAACAGTAGAGTGAACAGTAGAGTGAACAGTAGAGTGAGCAGTAGAGTGAGCAGTAGAGTGAACAGTAGAGTGAACAGTAGAGTGAACAGTAGAGTGAACAGTAGAGTAAACAGTATAGTGAACAGTAGAGTGAACAGTAGAGTGAACAGTAGAGTGAGCAGTAGAGTGAACAGTAGAGTGAACAGTAGAGTGAACAGTAGAGTGAACTAGAGAATAATCAGTAGAGTGAACTAGAGAATAATCCGTAGAGTGAACTAGAGAATAACCAGTAGAGTGAACTAGAGAATAATCAGTAGAGTGAACTAGAGAATAATCAGTAGAGTGAACTAGAGAATAATCAGTAGAGTGAACTAGAGAATAATCAGTAGAGTGAACTAGAGAATAATCAGTAGAGTGAACTAGAGAATAATCAGTAGAGTGAACTAGAGAATAACCAGTAGAGTGAACTAGAGAATAATCAGTAGAGTGAACTGGAGAATAATCAGTAGAGTGAACTAGAGAATAATCAGTAGAGTGAACTAGAGAATAACCAGTAGAGTGAACTAGAGAATAATCAGTAGAGTGAACTAGAGAATAATCAGTAGAGTGAACTAGAGAATAATCAGTAGAGTGAACTAGAGAATAACCAGTAGAGTGAATAGAGAATAATCAGTAGAGTGAACTAGAGAATAATCCGTAGAGTGAACTAGAGAATAATCCGTAGAGTGAACTAGAGAATAATCCGTAGAGTGAACTAGAGAATAATCCGTAGAGTGAACTAGAGAATAATCAGTAGAGTGAACTAGAGAATAATCAGTAGAGTGAACTAGAGAATAATCAGTAGAGTGAACTAGAGAATAATCAGTAGAGTGAACTAGAGAATAATCAGTAGAGTGAACTAGAGAATAACCAGTAGAGTGAACTAGAGAATAATCAGTAGAGTGAACTAGAGAATAACCAGTAGAGTGAACTAGAGAATAATCAGTAGAGTGAACTAGAGAATAATCAGTAGAGTGAACTAGAGAATAACCAATAGAGTGAACTAGAGAATAACCAGTAGAGTGAACTAGAGAATAATCAGTAGAGTGAACTAGAGAATAATCAGTAGAGTGAACTAGAGAATAATCAGTAGAGTGAACTAGAGAATAACCAGTAGAGTGAACTAGAGAATAACCAGTAGAGTGAATAGAGAATAATCAGTAGAGTGAACTAGAGAATAATCCGTAGAGTGAACTAGAGAATAATCAGTAGAGTGAACTAGAGAATAATCCGTAGAGTGAACTAGAGAATAATCAGTAGAGTGAACTAGAGAATAATCAGTAGAGTGAACTAGAGAATAATCAGTAGAGTGAACTAGAGAATAATCAGTAGAGTGAACTAGAGAATAACCAGTAGAGTGAATAGAGAATAACCAGTAGAGTGAACTAGAGAATAATCAGTAGAGTGAACTAGAGAATAATCAGTAGAGTGAACTAGAGAATAATCAGTAGAGTGAACTAGAGAATAACCAGTAGAGTGGACTAGAGAATAACCAGTAGAGTGAACTAGAGAATAATCAGTAGAGTGAACTAGAGAATAATCAGTAGAGTGAACTAGAGAAAAATCAGTAGAGTGAACTAGAGAATAATCAGTAGAGTGAACTAGAGAAAAATCAATAGAGTGATCGCTAGAAATGCAAAGTGTACTTGTGTGACTTCATAGTAAATTAGTCAATCTCGGATTAATATCCACTAATGAATTTTATTTCGAAAGGCACAAACGAACAAATAAAAGTGCAAAAATCTAAAATATTCATTTTCAATTTCAGATGCAACGCAATTTAGTGGTTAACTTTGATCATTGCCTGCAACATGACCCAGTAGGTAATGAGCCCGCTCATCATCAAAGACTCTGGTGCGACATTGCAGAAATGTCCGAATTTGTCAATAGCGACGGTAATTAGAAGGCCTGTTTCGAATTTGTGTGTTTTTGATGGGGATTTCTCACCATCTCGATCTAGCTCGTATAGCCGATACTTGACAATTTTAATTAGAGAGAAAATTGTTCCAGAAGGTAAAAAAAGACATTTTAGAACAAATACTTGTTAGTTTAACACCTTTTGACACTGATTTTAAAAGTCTCTTTAGGTAAAAAAAATCTGTAGATTCTCATGCTGCGTCAGAACTGTAGATTCTCATGCTGCGTCAGAACTGTAGATTCTCATGCTGCGTCAGAACTGTAGATTCTCATGTTGTGTCAGAACTGTAGATTCTCATGCTGCGTCAGAACTGTAGATTCTCATGCTGCGTCAGAACTGTAGATTCTCATGTTGTGTCAGAACTGTAGATTCTCATGCTGCGTCAGAACTGTAGATTCTCATGTTGTGTCAGAACTGTAGATTCTCATGCTGCGTCAGAACTGTAGATTCTCATGCTGCGTCAGAACTGTAGATTCTCATGCTGCGTCAGAACTGTAGATTCTCATGCTGCGTCAGAACTGTAGATTCTCATGCTGCGTCAGAACTGTAGATTCTCATGCTGCGTCAGAACTGTAGATTCTCATGCTGCGTCAGAACTGTAGATTCTCATGCTGCGTCAGAACTGTAGATTCCCATGTTGTGTCAGAACTGTAGATTATCATGCTGTGTCAGAACTGTAGATTATCATGCTGTGTCAGAACTGTAGATTCTCATGCTGCGTCAGAACTGTAAATTCTCATGCTGTGTCAGAACTGTAGATTCTCATGCTGCGTCAGAACTGTAGATTCCCATGTTGTGTCAGAACTGTAGATTCCCATGTTGTGTCAGAACTGTAGATTATCATGCTGTGTCAGAACTGTAGATTCTCATGCTGTGTCAGATCTGTAGATTCTGATTGTGTATCAGAACTGCACGTTCTTAGTGTGACAAAGTTGTCATGATGAATAATTTTGTGCTATTTTTATTTCAGGCCTAGATTATACAGTTGACAGAGAAAATCAATTTTGCCATCAGGCGTAAAAAATTTAGTAACCTCTTTTTTAGTGACCAAACGCAAGTCGGACTTTCAAAAATCTTCGCTTGAGAAGTCGCTATCCACTCAAGCATCATCGCGCATTGATGGAGCTACTCAAACACCAGCTTCGAGTCCGTTTCAAGAGCAGAATGAGCAGCAACAGTCAACTGGAAGGTGCGAGCATAGATTACGGTGTACATTGTGGTAGAGATGAGGCTACATTGTGCTGGATATAAGGCTACATTGTGGTAGATATAAGGCTACATTGTGGTAGATATAAGGCTACATTGTGGTAGATATAAGGCTACATTGTGGTAGATATAAGGCTACATTGTGGTAGATATAAGGCTACATTGTGGTAGAGATGAGGCTACATTGTGGTAGATTATGAGGAAAGATTGTGAAAGAGCTCCCAGATGAAGTCTGTTTCGTGGCGCCATGTGCAATGAGAACCAATTTACCGCAATGCAAATGCATGTGTAATCAAAGACAGCTGATTTGATTTTTCGAAATCAACATGCAGGCCGAATTCCAAGCACGTCGAGCTGTTTTGCACTGTGCCCGGCCGGCTAAGCCTGTTGTCTTCGACAGCCAAGTACAAGGTTTCAGTTGGCGAAGTCCGTCGAAGATTGAGCCCGCCGGAGTGCCTGAACGCCTCATTGCTTGGCGGCTTGCTGAGGCGAGCGAAGAGCAAGAACGGTGGCAGATCGTTGCGCGAGAGGCTCGAAAGAATCGGCTTGGCCCTGCCGGCTGGGAGACGGAAAGCCGCCCCAGTCACCCTGCTGACTTCGCTGGTTGAGGGTAAAGCCTGCAGTGTTTGATTGGTTTGATTGTTTTCATACACAAAGCAGAGGAAATGAAGTGGCTACGCACAAAGATTAGGGAGGGGCGGATGTGCACAAATATTTGGAGGGGTTGGATGGGTACAAAGATTGGTGGAGTAGGGCCTGTGGCTGTACACAAAGATTGAGGAGGGGTGTCTATACGCACAAAGATCGGTGGGTGGCTGCACACAAAGATTGGGGAGGGGTGGATACGCACAAAGATTGGGGAGGGGTGGATACGCACAAAGATTGGGGAGGGGTGGATACGCACAAAGATTGGGGAGGGGTGGATACGCACAAAGATTGGGGAGGGGTGGATACGCACAAAGATTGGAGAGGGGTGGATACGCACAAAGATTGGGGAGGGGTGGATGCGCACAAAGATTGGTGAGGGGTGGATGCGCACAAGGATTGGGCCGGAGAGGGGTGGCTGTACGCTAGGATTGGGGATGGTTGCCTAAGTCCATCCAAACTGCATCGCCATGCACCCTCTTCATAATAATTAAGGCGAAGCCAGCCGTCTAGCTCAGGACTTTGGCTACCTGTGCGAGACTGAGTTTCCATCACGGCTTTGTGCTCAGCAGCTCTGCAACCAATCGTTTGATGCCATGAGTCCATCAACGATTAGTGCTGCCGATCAGAATGCAGATCTTCAAAATCGTAAACAGACCATTAGTGCAACGAAGTAAGTAAATTGATTGCATGATTCTGAAAGAAAAGAGAAATGGTCTGAAATTGTATTCCATCCTTTTTACAGATCTCTTCTGCAAAACATGATCGACCTGTTGAACACTCAAGTCAGTTTGGCTACCAATGCTCAACAGTCAGATGCCAGCAGTGCGATTTTGCAACAGTTGCCAGCTGAATCAAAACTGCGACAACAGTTAAACAACTTTAGCCTCATTACACACGGCTTTGGCTCAACCGCAATGATCGCCGCATTCACCGCTCTGCATACTGTACTGTCAGAGATGACTTGCATAACAGATCGTCAGTTGCAGCAGCAGCAGCAGCAGCAGCAGCAGCAGCCACCGACTACGTGTGGACCTGAAGCCAGTATCAACAGATGCTGCAACGGAAAGCAGTTGAACTAATCTATAGAGTGGCTGATAAAGCCCTGGAAAAAGACCAACGCATAGGTATAGGTACACTAGTCTACGCGCTGGCTGTCTTGATCACGAGACAATTACTACATGCATATTTTTTAGTATAAAAACCTCAGGAAAGTATTCACAGCGATAGTTAATAATTCCTTATGCTATATACTATACGAGACAAATGAAATTTGAATTGATAATTATACCCGTCTGTAAGCATCGAATATGTGAACTGAACTGAACTGCAAAGTAATACATATGATAAGTGCAGAAATAAACCATGACACATAATTTACAAGTGTATCGATATTAGCTGGGTCTATATTGAAATTTGCTTGCAAGAATTTTGCTTGCCGAAGTTTGCTTGCCGAAGTTTGCTTGCGGACGTCTGCTTGCCGAAGTTTGCTTGCGGACGTCTGCTTGCGGACGTCTGCTTGCCGAAGTTTGCTTGCCGAAGTTTGCTTGTCAAGGCTTGCTTGCCGAAGTTTGCTTGCGGAAGTTTGCTTGCCGAAGTTTGCTTGCCGAAGTTTGCTTGTCAAGGCTTGCTTGCCGAAGTTTGCTTGCGGAAGTTTGCTTGCCAAAGTTTGCTTGCCGAAGTTTGCTTGTCAAGGCTTGCTTGCCGAAGTTTGCTTGCGGAAGTTTGCTTGCCGAAGTTTGCTTGCCGAAATTTGCTTGTCAAGGCTTGCTTGCCGAAGTTTGCTTGCCGAAGTTTGCTTGCCGAAGTTTGCTTGCCGAAGTTTGCTTGCCGAAGTTTGCTTGTCAAGGCTTGCTTGCCGAAGTTTGCTTGCGGAAGTTTGCTTGCCGAAGTTTGCTTGCCGAAATTTGCTTGTCAAGGCTTGCTTGCCGAAGTTTGCTTGCCGAAGTTTGCTTGCCGAAGTTTGCTTGCCGAAGTTTGCTTGCCGAAGTTTGCCTGCCGAAGTTTGCTTGTCAAGGCTTGCTTGACGAAGTTTGCTTGCCGAAGTTTGCTTGCCGAGGTTTGCTTGCCGAGGTTTGCTTGCCGAAGTTTGCTTGCCGAAGTTTGCTTGTCAAGGCTTGCTTGCCGAAGTTTGCTTGCCGAAGTTTGCTTGCCGAGGTTTGCTTGCAGAGGTCTGCTTGCCGAAGTTTGCTTGCTGAACCTTAACGAAGCCTCTCTTTGTGCTCATATATATATTTGTACGGTAGTTAATATATCTAGACGAATTCGCCTTGTAGTTAGCTCATAGCTCTGCCTGTTATTACCACCACTATCATATTCATTATCTGTTCGATCGTGCTGAAATCAGGAACTGCTACAATTTATGCTGCTAATATCCTTTTATTATACTAAATCCTTCGTTTACAAATCCCAAGGCTAGCTCGAAAGCTTACTGTGAGTGAGTTTACGACATTGCCGCTGATAAGCGCTTGCAAATTAAAACATTCTGTAGCAATAATTGACTCACAAACTTCGCAAGCAAGCAAACAGTCAGGAAGCAAAGTTCGGCAAGCTAAGGTGCCGCAAGCAAAGTTCCGCAGGTGCTAAGGTGCTAAGGTGCCGCAAGCAAAGTTCGGCAAGCTAAGGTGCCGCAAGCAAAGTTCGGCAAGCTAATGTGTTGCAAGCAAATTTCCTGCAAGCAAACTTCGGCAAGCAAGCCTTGACAAGCAAACTTCCGCAAGCAAACTTCGGCATGCAAAGCTCGGCAAGCAAAATTCCCGCAAGCAAACGTCGTGCTCCCATATTAGCTAACTTAGTTAGTTGTAATATGTTTGGTTATTCTTGAAGGATGATGCAATTGTTTTCTAGATTTTTATAGTTTCTACAGAAATATTTTAGCTTAACGATTTGCCGATGGTAAATATTTTAACATTTTTACACATTTCAATATTATTTTTACACTTTTATATTTGTTCATCGGCTCTAACTTAGGGAAATTATCTATAATTTTTGTTGAACCCCAGATTATTAACTGTTGAATTGCTCAATCCTGCACAGAGGCCCCAGTATCGTGGGTGCAGTGGAATACACTCATCGATCGATTTTAGGTACCTTTTATTGGATATTTTAACTACAAGCAGGAACACATTACTTTTAGAATGATAATTGGCATAGCTTGCACACAAGGACTACCTAAAAACTAAATTAATACGAAATCCTTTTTATAGCACTTTGTCTTACATAAAAAGTCATTTTAGTCATCACAAAATCTCGCATTAGGTATAGTTTAAGTCATTTTAAGATACTCGAACGCACCCATAATAAATGCCTTCCGGTGTTTTTTGTAGCAAGCTTTTTTCTAGGAAAATATGCCCCCGACCAGCAAGGATTCGCAGCTCAGTCTCGGCGCTGAAGGACAGTTATTATTTATATAATATTTTCTGTGCTTCTGTAGGTCCAACGTATGAATTGACGTGTATCCAGTACATACGTTTTAATTCAGACGTTCTTATCGTTCAAATATATATTTACCTATTTTTGTTCCATGCAACTCAGCCCCTGTGACTAAATAATCTGACTATCTGCTAAAAAACTGGTGTAATTTGTGAATTATGTAAATTGACTAATTTTTTAAATTTAATTTTATGCAAAGATGTATATGTATTGTTCACTTAACTAGATATGGTTTAACTAGCTAGCTGCTAGAGTTTATTAGAATTAGAAGTTAGATCAACTTAAAAAATGGGTAAAAAGCATTTTACTACTTTTATGCAAGTTATACTAATTTATTAGATTCAACCTTTTAGCTATCTTTCTCTGCCAATAGCCAGAGCATTTTAGCTTAACCCAGCAATTTTGTATTTGCTAGGTCCTAACTAGGCTAGATAACCTAGTTTTTATTGGTAAGCCCATTACTATATATGGGTAAACTCTAGGTAAATTAAAATTCATCAAAATTTTATTTGTCAACTATGTTGACAGATTTACCTCGCTTGGGCAGATAGGCCTTTCTATAGACTATAACAATGCATAGAGATTAGTGTTGAAGTAATAATTATATGTAATAATATGTAATTAATTAGGAATATATAAAAGTAAAAGTATTGAATGCAAAACCCAACTTAAAGATAGACAGCTTTTCATAGAATTTATTACAAAGCAATTGTACTTAATCAGACTATCTATATTAAGGCCATTCTGAATATCTTCTCTAGTGTGGTATTCAGACAATTTGAACCTGACCAAACCTATAGTTATATCAATGCTTTATCCCTATAGGCCTATATAAATAAATAAGGAAAGATTGTAATACTTGTAATAATGTATGAAATTTCTTCTATCATACAAATAGTTAGGGCCTAAATTATATACAGTTGGCTGACTAAGCAATTTTTCACTTTTGTACCTTTTTTCCAGAACATGATTTTGTGAATCAAAAGTGATTTTGGATGGAGTTAAAATAGTTCAAACATAAGAATGGAATGGATTATGATATGAACTAAAATGGATTGAGAAGAGATTATAAATAATTATGACATATATAAGAATGAATTAAGAAAGATGATGGAATGGATAAAGAGAGTAAGCAAATTAAATTATAGAAAGGAGAATAGATTTTAATAAATAAGTCAATTGAATAAAGTGACACTAAGTTCTTTCAAATCTTTCAAAAAAAGATTGAGAAGTGCATTTTTTAATTATTGATTAGTGCTAAAAATCTACCTAGTATCTATTTAATTACAACAACATGCATTTGTTCAAACTTATAAACTGTTGAGTTTAGAAATAAAAAAGAAAACAAGTAGACAGAAACTTACTGTTTTACTGAAATTTTCAAGTACATCAAATTGTTTATTGTGTAAATTTTTTTGTGCCTAGATTGTTCTCAAAAAACAACTATGGCTAAACTAAAAGTACTGGTTTGCAAGCTAAAATTAAATTATTTTTGTATACATGTTATCAAATAATTTATGTAAATATCATTGTTTATGGGCCTATTGCATATTGCAATTTAATAGTAATTTAATTTACTAACAGTACCATTAACAGAACCATTACCATACAAAGGCTTAGCTTAATAGTTTAAGCTTTTTGTTTCTAGCTTAACTTTTACATTAAACCGTATTCTTAAAGTATTCACAAATCAAGCCTAGATAGTATTTAATTAAAATGGAATTAAATGGCATGAGAATTGTCTGAAATTAAATTGGATTTCTTAAAAAACCATAATCTATTTTGTTGCTTGTTTAAATAGTGTAGTGTTTAGTAGCTAGTCAGCTAGAAAAAGTGTTTTAATAATGTCTTAGACCCTATTGGAGTCTATATTATAACAACTATCATTTCTTTCTTAAATGTTTGCTTTGAAATCTATGTAAATTTATCTCTTTATTTTTCAGCAGTATTGGCATACAAAACAAGTTGAAAAGCATTATTTTGCTATAAAAATCAATATAGAAACCACTGCCTACTGGTCATATCTCATATGCTAATATAAGTGGCATTATATTATTTGGGCTAACTAGATTTTGTATTTCACAATAGGCCTCTGTGGAAGCCAGAGTGCAATGGCATCATCCAGTGGCAATGGCAATGATGACTGTTATTGGCAACCACCGCTACAACACATCAACAGTGAAGCTGACTTGAATGCTGCTGCTGCAACTTCTGCTCCTGACTCTGCACTGGCCAGATGGTCGTCAACTTCAGATATCGAGCTGCCAAAGCAGCAGCAGCAGCAGCAGCAACAGCCACAGCAGCAATCTATATATCGGTATGTATAGCAAAATTATCTGTAAAAAATAGTTCATTATTTATCGTTTATGAGTTTGTTTAAGAATATTAGTTGCTTGTGTTCATGTAGTGTGTTTAGGAATGTTTATGTAGTGTGTTTAGGAATGTTTATGTAGTGTGTTTAGGAATGTTTATGTAGTGAAGCCTACTGCCCAGAGCCGCTGCAGGATGTCCTGCTGTGGACCTCGCAGGGACCGCGCAGGCGCGGCCAGGGACGTACAGCCCGCTATATTGACCGCCTTTTTGAAGACGCCCGAGCACCCAGCCAGGCGGCAGGCGTGAAGCACGTCAGAGACCTGGCACTGAAACGCGCGTTTTGACGCTCCCCCCTCTTGGCCACTTCTGTGGTCGGCGTGGAGTGTAACTATTATTATTATTATTATGTAGTGTGTTTAGGAATGTTTTTAGTGTGTTTTAGGAATGTTTATGTAGTGTGTTTAAGGAATGTTTATGTAGTGTGTTTAGGAATGTTTATGTAGTGTGTTTAGGAATGTTTATGTAGTGTGTTTAGGAATGTTTATGTAGTGTGTTTAGGAATGTTTATGTAGTGTGTTTAGGAATGTTTATGTAGTGTGTTTAGGAATGTTTATGTAGTGTGTTTAGGAATGTTTATGTAGTGTGTTTAGGAATGTTTATGTAGTGTGTTTAGGAATGTTTATGTAGTGTGTTTAGGAATGTTTATGTAGTGTGTTTAGGAATGTTTATGTAGTGTGTTTAGGAATGTTTATGTAGTGTGTTTAGGAATGTTTATGTAGTGTGTTTAGGAATGTTTATGTAGTGTGTTTATTGATGCATTACATAATTTTAAGTAGTGTGTTTTCATATATCTATTATATGTGATAGAGTTTTTTTAAGGAAAAATCATTATTACTTTTGACTGTCATAAACACGCTCGTAAGTGTTTGTAAATGAAAACGAAACATCTAAACTCCATGATTCAGCTACGTGCTTGGCCGAGAAATCGGTGTCGGCAGCTACAGCAAGGTGTTAGTTGGCCATGGACCCGATGGTCCGGTGGCCCTCAAACAGATTCGTGTCTCAAACAGTAGCGGCCTGCCCTACAGTACAATCAGGGAGCTGGTTATTCTGAAGCCTCTGTCTAAATTGCGTCACCCGAACATTGTGTCTCTCATTGAAGTCATGCTGCAGAAGCACGGAAAGGATTATTACATGTTTATGGTCTTCGAATTGTTGCATTGCGATCTGCAAGACTATCTTAGCAGGCATCGGTTGGGTCAGGTAAGTCTATTGCGATGGGGTTGTAGAGATTATCCTATATCTCCGGATTTGATGAGCCACTCTCCCAGATCCCCATATTCATCAGCCAGATCCCCAGATTAATCAGCCAACTCACCCAGATCCCTAGAATGATTAGCCACTCTCCCAGATCCCCAGATTGATCAGCCAACTCTCCCAGATCCCCATATTGATCAGCCACTCTCGCATATCCCCATGTTAATCAGCCACTCTCCCATATCCCCAGGTTAATCAGCCACTCTCCCATATCCCCATGTTAATAAGCCACTCTCCCATATCCCCATGTTAATCAGCCACTCTCCCATATCCCATATTGATGAGCCACTCCCCCAGATCCCCATATTGATCAGCCAACTCCCCCAGATCCCCATATTGATCAGCCAACTCTCCCAGATCCCCATATTGATCAGCCAACTCTCCCAGATCCCCATATTGATCAGCCAACTCTCCCAGATCCCCATATTGATCAGCCAACTCTCCCAGATCCCCATATTGATCAGCCAACTCTCCCAGATCCCCATATTGATCAGCCAACTCTCCCAGATCCCCATATTGATCAGCCAACTCTCCCAGATCCCCATATTGATCAGCCAACTCTCCCAGATCCCCATATTGATCAGCCAACTCTCCCAGATCCCCATATTGATCAGCCAACTCTCCCAGATCCCCATATTGATCAGCCAACTCTCCCAGATCCCCATATTGATCTGCCAACTCTCCCAGATCCCCATATTGATCTGCCAACTCTCCCAGATCCCCATATTGATCAATGATCAGCCAACTCTCCCAGATCCCCATATTGATCAGCCAACTCTCCCAGACCCTCATATTGATCAGCCAACTCTCCCAGATCCCCATATTGATCAGCCAACTCTCCCAGATCCCCATATTGATCAGCCACTCCCAGATTCTCAATCCGGATCTTGATTCCTCGCTGTTTTATTTCCGCAGGCCGCGGTGCGCAGTCTGGGGCATCAGCTGATGCTGGGCCTGGAATTTCTGCATCGGCATAGGATCTTGCACCGCGATTTGAAGCCGCAAAATTGCCTACTAAATCAGCAGTGCACTGTGCTCAAAATTGCTGACTTTAATATGGCGCGAGTGTGCTCGTCGGAGAAACAGGTACGTATCCATGTTTTATGGAGGTATTGTATTCGGTTTAGGAAGGTAAATAGCCTTATAATGGATTTTAGGTAAGGATAAAAAAGTTTAACATCAGAACAGAATGGGCTGTGACATCAAATAAATAAATGAATGGATTAACGTCTATAGAATGGAATAACGACTATAGAATGGATTAACGACTATAGAATGGATTAGCGACAATAGAATGGATTAACGTCTATAGAATGGATTAACTACTATAGAATGGATTAACTACTATAGAATGGATTAACTACTATAGAATGGATTAACTACTATAGAATGGATTAACGACAACAGAATGGATTCACGACAATGGAATAGATTGACGACAACAGAATGGATTCACGACAATAGAATGGATTAACGACTATAGAATGGATTAACGACTATAGAATGGATTAAAGACTATAGAATGGATTAACGACTAGAATGGATTAACGACTATAGAATGGATTAAAGACTATAGAATTGATTAACGACAATAGAATGGATTAAGGACGATAGAATTGATTAACGACAATGGAATGGATTAGGAAAGAGAATAAGATTTATCAAGAAATATAATTGAATGGATTAAGAAAGTTATTAGAATGGATTTAGAAAGTTAGTATAATGTTTTTAAAAAGAGTAACTAATGGATTAAAGAAAGGAATTAAGCAGATTAATGGTGGGAATTGAATGGATATAGAAGGAGAAAATAATGTACTCGTAATATAAGATCAGGATTTAATTAGGAAAGACAATTCGTGTTACTAGGCTCTGCTTAGGGAAGCAGAACTGAGCTGTCTAACTGACTCACAAACCCCGCCCAGATGACAGCGGTGGTGAGCACCCTGTGGTATCGCAGTCCGGAAGTGCTGCTGGCTTGCGGCTACTCCAGTCCAACAGACGTTTGGAGCGCTGGCTGCATCCTGTTTGAAATGGCCACTAGCGGCAGGCCTCTGTTTAACGCCCAAGATGAGGCGCCCATGCTGCGTCAGATTCTCGCCCTACTGGGCGTTCCGTCGGCTGACGCCTGGCCGGCCCGTACTCGGGTTGCTAGGCAACAGTTGGCCAACGAATTTCCAGCCGAGCTGACGCCGATGGCTCTGTCAGCCAGGCTGGCGGCTAAGTTGCCAACCGGCTTGGTCAGCGGCAGTCTCGACGGCGGCTACTGCGGCTACACCATGGGCCGATGGAGCCTGGCCAGCTTGCTAGGCGAACGCCTGCTGAGATTCTCGCCAGCAAGTCGGTGCACCGCCACGGAGGCTCTGCGACATCCGTATTTCGCCGCCGCAGCTGTCGAAGCAGCGTCGCCGGACGCTGCCGCCGAAGCGGCCGCCGCAGACGTAGTCGAATCTGTTGTTGATAAGATTGGCATCAATAGTCCTTGCCCGATGCCGCCTCCAATGCCACCGGTGCCTCAGCAGCAGCAGCAGCAGAGGCAGACGCTGTTTCCAGTGCCGATGTGGGCTCTCGGTCCAGGCGGCGCTCCCAGAGGTCGAGCTTCAATGCCGGCAGCTCCGTTTGCCAGCAGCCTACGCCAGAAGCGACCTTTAGCCGATCTGTCATCGACTACAACAACTACGGCTTCGTCTGGCGCGTCGCGAATCTGCGAGGATGACGAAGACGACGCTGCCTGGGGCAGCGACGAACAACTCGAAGAGTTTTCAACATCGGAATCCTCCCATGTCGACATGGCGGCTGGCAGCAGCGGCGAAGTTCAAGATCAGTTGGCGGCTTCCGCCTTCGATCCAAATGACGATTTCAACACGGAGAACGATCCGCCAGCCGCTGACGCTGACGAAGTTGCTGTGCCTCAGGCTTGCTCCGAGTTACCGTTTGCCCGCTGCGGCAAAGCCCAGCCGATTCCGCCGCCACCACCGCCGCTGCAGCTGAGGCATCATCAGAACCGCCGGTTAAGCCTTTGACGATCCTGTCCCTCGTACGATTTTATACAGCCTATATAAGTATTGTCACACTAAACTAAGATCATTTCCGCCTTACTGTTTATTCTCCTTTGATCTCACCGCCTATTCCTTTGGTCTTACCGCCTAGTACTTTGATCTCACCGCCTAGTCCTTTGATCTCACCGCCTAGTCCTTTGATCTTACCGCCTACTCATTTGGTCTTACCGCGTAATCCTTCGATCTTACCGCCTAATCATTTGATCTTACTGCCTAATCCTTCGGTCTTACCGCCTTGTCCTTTTATCTTACCGCCTAGTCCTTTGATCTTGCCGCCTAGGCAATTGACTTAGCAGTATAATCCTTTGATCTTGTTTGCTATTTACCCTTATCTCCCAATCACAGTCTATCTTATCCACCTTATAGTTGTTTAATCTTTACCGTCTAGTCCTGGCTGTGCAATACTCGTAATTTCTATGAATAGAAAACATATCTTAAATCCTGTGACACCCTAGGTCCTCCAAGTCCCACCTCACCCCATTGGTTTATCATGCTTTGTCGTCATGCATGCAAGTTATTTTTACTAATTTTATTTGACAAACAAGAACCATATAAGTTGTTTTTCAAGTTTGATTGGCTCACAAAATTGTTCTCTATAACCATATGTCTAAAAATGTAAACAATCTTTATCCCACATGTCCTACTTCTCCATATAATTTTCGAGTTAGTCATTTAAATGCTTAACTTCAATGTTTATCTAGTTTAGAGAACGCAATATTTTGCACGCGCAAGCAGGGATTAAAGAAAATGTGACAAAAAATCTGAACATTATACCGTAGTCCATCATAATTTTTGTACATTTTAATCTCGCATTGTAATTTTTTTTAATTGGATCGTATGGTGCTTTTCGTATTTTTGTAAAACTAACAAATTTTGTAAAACCGTAACAATTTGTAATTTCGCATTTAAACCTATTGCAAAATATTGAATTATTCAATCAGCAATTATTTTTTGAAAGCTTTTTACTTAAGCTTGTGCTAAATCTAGGTATAATTAGGTCTCAACATAACTAGATTGCTATGTTTTTTATCCTTAATTTTTCTAACTTTTGAATGCCTAATTTTTGGTCTAATGCAGCATTTAAACACGTTTTCGGTAATTATAAAATGGCTTTTCTATATAGCCAATGGCTATTTGTGTTAATTCTTTCTTAATATAATGTTATTGTCTTCATTTTCTCTTAATTAAGATTCAGCCAGCAATAACACAGAAAAAAATTCTAGCTGAACTTTTTCGTCCTTTAACGAACTTATCTTTGTGTGTATTTGACTTTTCGAGTAAGGCAAATGTGTGTGCATTTGCAATTACATTTAAACTATACCAAATAGAAGCCAATTGGACCATTATTTGGAGTTAATCACGGCTACTCAGTTCTAGTTTATTATTAAGTGAAACAGTTTTAATATTAAAATGTGAACGGACTTATTTTGCATTTTTTATAATTTGGTCAGCTTTTACTAATACTCTGCTGGTTACTGGCATAATGTACAACTTTAGTGTGCGACTCCGCACAATAAACTATTGTCATTAAAGCGGGTTTAAAATTTGCACCTTCGCATGGTAGTCACGTTAGAGCAACCATTCTACTGTCGTGATTGTTTTTATGGCACATAGTATTGAGTGGTATTGCTGAACAAATCAAAATAAAAAGCCGAGAAGATTACGGTAGTGTAGATAAACAAAAGTTTTTAATTGCTTTTTACAAATAAATAAAGTTATAAATAGTTGTTCAGAAACCTTCAATAATTTTTATCAAAGAACATAAATTTACTTAAAATGCTTATACTTTATTTTTAAAGCGTTTTTCCACGATTCAAGTGGTTTCGTATCGTTAACAAAGCGCGCGGTGAGCTCCCATTGATTGGATGATGGATCTTGGAACACTTTTCTTGGCTTAGGCATACTACTTCAATCTGAATTGCATTTTATCAAATAAGCGTCAACTATGAACAGTTACCCACTATGATATGTAGCTTCTTATACATCTGCACTTAAAAGTTATGCTTTCACAATTCATAAATTTAAATTCATATTACCGAAAAAATGAATGGCTTTTTAGGCTTTTATTTTTTATGTCTGTGCACACAGATTTTTTATACTGAGGAGCATGGATGCCCAAAAGCTTCAACGTGGTTTCCATGTCCCTATCATTGTCATTGCGCAATCACACTTAAATAAAGAGTGCATTTTTAGAATTGGAATTATTGTTACAGGAACAAATTGTTGTAGCTGTAAATCTAATAAGTAGTTGAGCTATATTTTAGGCTATATATTTATTTATCAAGATTTTTATTTTGGCGGAGATAAAATTCTATGGCAGTTATTTGGCATTGGTAATTTTATTACCTCAAATGAAAAATAAGAAATAAGATCTGGACTTTTACATCAAAATATTTCACTAAATAAATTATAATATGAAACATAGTTTGCAAAATTGTTTGACTATTGAGATTTCAGAATATCAACCAGACATCAGCAGCTCATAAAGCCATATTTAAGAAATAAAAGATAAAATATTTGCTTTAATACTAGTGTAGTCCTTTGTGGTTCTATTGCTATCCTGTTGCCCTCCATTTCAGTTTTTACATTTTTTGTAATTTGTTAATGGTTAATTGGCCACAGAGCTTGCAACTTATGCTAGCATGGTATGTAGAAATATGTACATTATAAAGAACTGATAATTGTAATTTATAAAAGATATAACACATGTCTCAATAAAAAAAGTTGTTTGCATGTTGTAGTTTTCTAAACGCAATAAAGCATGTGATGATTATTTTTTAGCCTATAAGTTTTTATAGTCTAATAATTATAAATTAATTAATAATTAATGATAATTGATTACACCTGCCCCAATTGGGTCAGATATGCAGCCGACAGCACAGTCGCAGCTAATGTGCGGCACATCTAAAAGCTGCATATAGCTGTTCAGTCCATGGACTGGGGAGACGCCACACCCACCTTCAATTATCCCAGCTGATGCTGGTACCAATTTAACAGCTGGGTGAACTGAAGCAATGCAGAATTAAATGTCTTGCTAAAGGACGAAAATTGTTCCAGTGGAGTCAGGAATCGAACCCCCGACCTTCAAGTCGTATAGTCTAATTAAAAAATATAAACACTTATAATAATATATGTAAACGTAGTAATGTAATATGTTTATGTATATTGTTTATTATACTGCACATTATAGTTTTTATAGGGTTTATACTGTTCCTTCTATTTTATTGTACAATTCACACAACTATCTGATATTGATGTTTCATAGATAAGCACCACATTTGTTCTCTATTTAAATGCATGTACACATTCTATACATGACAAGGTGCAAACTAACCATTAATTTATACACTGATACATGCCATGCCATGTCTGCCCAAAAACAATAGCATGCAAGAATTTTCAATTTGGATCTTACAATTAATCTTCTAATATGCTAATATGCTTACAAAAACCTTAAATGCAATTTAATCTATAGTAATAAACTATAATTTGTATGTACATTTCAGTTTTTATTTTACTCTACAATTTGTATAAAAGTGTTTTTTTTTCAAATTTTCTTTTCTTTAAATTCAAAAGTTGTAATCTTATCCAATTCTATTTATATTTAGTTTTTTTTGCTAGAGCCATATTTTGTGGTTACTTATTTTTTATGTTTTGTGAAGGCTACAGTACTCATCTAATTAATTAAAGTAGGAATAATGCAACAGAATATCATTTTACTTTTCTTAAAGCCATCAGCTAAGCAATGGAGAGTGGTGGTCCAATGACAGCAGTGCCAGCTGATCGGGTCAACCTGCGCTTACTATTGGTTTCTGGCAATAGTCACAGTTTTCTATTTAGTCCCGATGACTGCGCCCAGGAGATTACCGACTTTATTTATCACAATTGGCCAGAAGGTAATCTGCAAGTGTCTCTATCTAGAATAGTTTAAAAAATTCACCCTAACTTTTTTATCCTTTGAACTTGACTGCTAGATTGGTCATCGGCCGAGAAGCCATCTTCGAACATTTTGCGTTTGATCTACCATGGCAGATTCTTGCATCCCAATGTCACACTGGCCGCTCTGCGTCTGCCACTGGGCAAGACTACCGTCATGCATCTTGTCTGCCGCGATTCTATGCCACCCCAGCCTGCTGACGGTAAATACCACCTGCATGTCTCATGTGGATTGAGCGGACTAATGAATCGATTTTTTGTATATTTATAGGTCGCTTAAATTTCTGTAGATTAAAGTTCGTGGGTTTTTGGCTAAATTAATGGTCATTAGGATCGAAGTAAATTATCGGGTCATGGTCATTGTCCATTTGAGCAGATTAATGGGTCCTGTGCATTTGAGCAGATTAGTCATGGCCATTTGAGTAGATTCATAGGTCATCGGAATCTAAGTAGGTAAATGGGTCGAAGGTTTTTGTGTGGCCTATTGATCATGAAATAAGTAATGCTTACCTTATGATAATTCAGGTGTAGCGTGGGTCTTATTAGTTGTCTGTCGAGGAGTTAAATGGAAAGTGTAATTCGTTCCATTGGTTTTTATTTTTGCAATGTAGGGTCATGACTTACCTTATCTGCATCTGAAAATATTAATTTCTACAACTACTATCTTTTTATTTAAATTTCTTTGCACTATTATTTATATTCGATTAAATTCCGGTTAAAAATTGTAAACAAAGTCGCAGCTCTTCCATGCTTTGTTATTTCGTTTTCAGATGAGCAACACAGTTCGAAACAGACTGAGAGTGGCTGTCAATGCTGCCTGATACTCTGAAAATGACTTAAATTGCTGCTTGATAACTAAACACTTGACTTTAGCGTGTCTTCCTCCTTGCCCAAGAAGGATCTGTGTACTATGGCCGTCTAGTCTGTTCCTACGCGTCGTACATCTGTTGTCCTTCGGCCAAACCAAAATTGGCGAAGTTTAATTTAATAATTTATTTGTTACTGCTTTCCTTTCATTTGATTTCAAAAGTGAATAAAAATCTACACAAATGCAAATACCCTACTACGAATAGACGGAGGCACGTCTTTTTAAGTATTACCAATTCCTTTTGTACACATTAAGATCGTCTGCCAGAATGTTCTTTTGTTTGTAATGATTGTTAATTAATTTGTGTACATAAAATTAATTTTTGAATTAATATTGAAAATATATATAGCTTTTTTCGTTTCGTACGTAAATTTATTTTATTTTACGAAATAATTTTCGAAGCGTATTTTATAATTTATCGTTTATCGCGATAAAAGCGATAAAAGGTTTTCAAATGTTTTTTTGCCGTAACCAATTGGGTTGAGTGTAGGTATAGTTTTAATTATTGATATTGATTAGCGAAAGGAAATATAAAAGAAAAAATCCAATTTTTGTAGTTAACTAGTCAGTTTTATCATTTCCGCGTATGTGTCACCCTGCTGTTTTTTATGCTGACGGATTGCCAAATATTTGTTTTATTCGCTATATTCCATATAATGTATATCATTTTCTTAAATGCAACGCCTCGCCTTTGTTAACAATCAGCATATACTCGTAGCTAAATGCGCATATTATATTTGTCACTTCTGTAATCAATTGCACCGACATGTCTTATTGCTAACGCTTCTTTACTGTATTTTAACATGCCTAACCGACGTCTATTCATATCTCTCTACTTACCTCTGGCCAAGGTCAGTAGCAACTTAAGATTTTTTTATTTGCTAAACTATTTTTATTTCGTTAAATTAGTTATTTTGTGTTTCGGCCGTGGTCATCAATGTTTTTACTATACGCAACAAAGCGCCGAAAAGTTGCATCGTAATCTCTAAAAAAATTACATTTGTATTGCTTAGGAAAATTCATTTTGTCATCGAATTCTGTTTTTAGGTGTACTTATTACGTTACATGCACCTACGCTAAAAGCCCACAGACTTATTTTAAATGTTTAATTTCTTAAAATTTGACTAAAAATTGGTGCGGTATTTATTTGTACTTGTATAGGCCATAAAACGTACCATGCTAAATATTAAATCAATATGTAAGATTAATAATTAGCGGCGGAAAAGCTAACGACTTGCACCGCCTTTATTTAGGAAACCTTCTAGCGTTACTACAAACAATTAAAATATTTTCCTTAGTCTATAAAAGCATCTGAAAATAGGTGGGGCACGCTTTCTACGGAGTTACGATTAATTTTAACCACTGACGTGATACTTAACGGTGTTATTCAAGCTGGCACTGGATATAAAGAAAAATAGTATTATTTTCCGCAAAATAACTGTCATGTCATGTTATTGCTAACAACATTGCTTATTCTTTTTTTAGGAGATTATAACATATAAATATTCACAACTACTTTGTTCTAAACTTTTGTTTGTGCACATTTTTAGTATGAAAAATCTCGCATTTCACATCGATATGCTTTTATCGGGTGTGTATAAAGCCAGGGCTCGGCTGGAGGTCAGTGGCATTAAAACAAAGTTTAAAGAATAGTCGGGCAGATCAAGACGAAAAATGAAGAATAAAAGAAATTCATATGCGTGTATTAATTATGATTGTTTTTATAAATTTTTAATTTTTCTTTACATCACGAAGTTAGTTACATAGAATTTTTTAATTTCTTTTTTTCCGGCCGTAATTACGTCAAATATTAAGTCATATTATTCAAGGTATATAAAGGTATATAATAGGTATCAAGGTATCAAGATATAATATAGGTATCAAGATATAATAGGTATAATAGGTATCAATCAAGGTATATAATAATATAATATACCGTTAATATTATTAATATTAATAATATATTAATATTAATATTAAGTCCAATAGAGGCTATATTCGAATTTTAAAACGGCGAAAGCTTTCGTATAAATATATTATCGTAGGGGCTTATAAACCGCTCATAAACCCGTTATAAGCCGAAGTTTATTTTGAACGACCAGACCAAGTTATAAGTAACATCGCTGCTTGAAGCAATTAGTGGCGAATAAGAGTTACATCAAGATCTAGTTGAAAAGTTGCAAACTTGCAAAGTTGCAAAACGATATTCTCAAAATTACATATTATAAAATACAAAATAAAAAGAATTAAAAAATAAATGCCTTGATCAAGCCTTGTTTTGCAATAACATGGTGTTAAATTCTAGCAATTTTCGCAGTCTATAACTTCAACTGTGTATCTTAAAGATTTAAACCTAAAATGCAGCTGAAAGTAAAGTGTTAAAGCAGTTATAGTGACGTCCAGCTCGTTAATTTCCGAGCCATATTAACATATTGAGGTTTGCAAATAATAATTTATTACCAAAGCAAATGCTTTTTTTGTTATAACTTTGCTGACCTATCCAATCAGAATAAATTCCATCGACGCATATGTCAAAGATCCTAAAATTTTATTTTCAGTTTTTCTAAACATATCGGATACCTTTTCCGTGATAAATTCAGACAGCATACGCTAATAAGTACGAGTATAAAAAGTTCAATTATTTAGAGAAATGGTTAGAAGTTATATAAAAAACATCTATTGGTGTTGTTAGACCATTGCAGTTGGTCAGTGTAAAACTTTGATCGAAAACACTCTCGGACAAAAATGTATTGCCGACAGATTCGAACCAAAATGTCGTGTACGCGTCCTAGACGATCAAGCGTCTTAGACAAAAGGCCATCGGAAATTAACGAGCTGGACGTCACTATAACTGCTTTAACACTTTACTTTCAGCTGCATTTTAAGTTTAAATCTTTAAGATACACAGTTGAAGTTATAGACTGCGAAAATTGCTAGAATTTAACACCATGTTATTGCAAAACAAGGCTTGATCAAGGCATTTATTTTTTAATTCTTTTCATTTTGTATTTTATAATATGTAATTTTGAGAATATCGTTTTGCAATGAGATTCTCGATATTGAATTACGAAAAGGCATATTGAGAAAATATTGCGTGTACAATCGAGCATTGGTATTGCTAAGGCTCTTTCGTATTATTTCAAGCGGAAGCGAAAGATTAGATAAGATTACACTACCGTTTCACTAGCGACTCGCTATAAACCCACTTTTTTTAAACTCGTTCGCCACAAATGAAAAACTACTTTTCAACTAGATCTTGATGTAACTCTTATTCGCCACTAACTGCTTCAAGCAGCGATGTTACTTATAACTTGGTCTGGTCGTTCAAAATAAACTTCGGCTTATAACGGGCTTATGAGCGGTTTATAAGCCCCTACGATAATATATTTATACGAAAGCTTTCGCCGTTTTAAAATTCGAATAGCCTCTATTTGACTTAAATTTATTTATATTAATATATGACTTAATATTTGACGTAATTACCGCCGGTAAAAAAGAAATAAAAAAAATTCTATGTAACTAACTTCGTGATGTAAAGATAAATAAAAAATTTATAGAAACAATCATAATTTATACACGCATATGAATTTCTTTTATTCTTCATGTTCCGACTTATCTGCCCGACTATTCTTTAAACTTTGTTTTAATGCCACTGACCTCCAGCCGAGCCCTGGCTTTATACACACCCGCTTTTATCGTCGATTTGGTGAATTTATAGATTGTCATAAATACAAATGGCGCTTACAATAAAAAATTTATTTCCATATGCATTCTTAGCCCGCTTATCCTAATTATATATTACAAAACTCTTAACACTATCACACATGTTAGCTGAAATGCATTTTAGTTTGCTATAATCATAATTCTTATAATGTCACAAAACCTTGCTCTGTGCTTTAGTATCAGTCGGATTTGTTGCTACAATGTAAGTATTTCAAGCGATTTACGATATATGTATTTAAAAATCTGTCTTTGCAATTCCATATCCAGCTGTAGTTGTATTTTCAGATAACATTCTTAAAATCTTAGCTTTGGAATTGTAGTTATTCATATCACTGAGATTATCTCAGTGAGATAGTGATGTGTAGAAACATTCATTATTATTAAATTGTATTATCTAATATAAGTGCCATTCAGATAATGTTGAAAATATAAGTATCTGACATTATACATTTTTTTCATATTATATTAATGAACATAACAACAGTAATTTCTTTAAAAGAAGGATTCCAGCAAAACTAAACTATAAACCTTTGATGCAATGACACTTCATTATGTTTGTAACATAATGAAACTATAACTGATTAAATAGTCTGTGCAAGTCTTGCAGCATTAGGATTTATTATAAGTTTTGTTCTGAGGCTTAAAAATCACAGAAATTTAATAATTCAGATCTACTATATTCTATCTACTGTAAATAATTAACCCAATGCACAAGAAAATATTTTAAAAGGCACTCTGTACATACAAGCCTGCATTTAATATGTTTACCATCAGTTGCAGTCTCTAACAGTAGCATTTAATTTTTTTAATTGAATGCAGATCTACAAAATGGCCTGCTGCATAAAGGACCCACCACCCAAAGAGGAATTCGACTTACTATGTCTTGGTCTTGACAAGGCTGGCAAAACTGCTTTGCTAAATAGTTTTCTACAGGACACATTGGAAACTAGTCCAACAACTGGCTTCAACATAAAGGTAAATATTGGGTGATATTTTTATGACATCCTAATTGATTATTTTCACTGTTTTAAATTTGTTTTACATTTGCAGGACATTCATCTGGATTGCGCAAATCTGCACATCAAAGAGCTCGGTGGCTCGCATCAAATTCGTCCCTACTGGTCGCGCTATTATGGACCTGAACTGCATGGCGTCTTGTTCATCGTGGACGCCAACGAGAAGGACGAAAGTCGCTGGGCCCAGGCCCGACAGGAGTTGCGCTCAGTGCTCAACTCGGAACGCCTGTCCGAGGCTCCAGTGTTTGTGCTGGCAACACACCAGGACTGCCCCGGCGCTTGCGGCGAGGTTGAGGTGACAGTTTTCTAAGGCTTGAGCTGGGCTTTTCAAATCTAATCGAGTTTTAAATTCATAGAGATTTTCAGAGATTGACCTTCGAATCTCAGTGAGATTTTCAGAGATTGACCTTCGATTCTCAGTGAGATTTTCAGAGATTGACCTTCGATTCTCAGTGAGATTTTCAGAGATTGACCTTCGATTCTCAGTGAGAGTTTCAGAGATTGACCTTCGATTCTCAGTGAGATTTTCAGAGATTGACCTTCGATTCTCAGTGAGATTTTCAGAGATTGACTTTCGATTCTCAGTGAGATTTTCAGAGATTGACCTTCGATTCTCAGTGAGATTTTCAGAGATTGACCTTCGATTCTCAGTGAGATTTTCAGAGATTGACCTTCGATTCTCAGTGAGAGTTTCAGAGATTGACCTTCGATTCTCAGTGAGATTTTCAGAGATTGACCTTCGATTCTCAGTGAGAGTTTCAGAGATTGATATTCTAATCTAAATGAGATTCTTTAAAGATTGATCATAAAAAATTAATGATATTTTCAGAAATCAATCCTAGAATCTCAGTGAGATTTTCAGAGATTAGTTTTCAAATCGCAAGATATTTTTCAAAAAATTGATGTTTTCATCTAAATGAGATTTTTAGAGATTGATCATCCAAAATCAAAGAGGTTTTCTGAGATTTAAAAAACGAATCTCAGTGAGAATTTCAGAGATTATAAGAGAATTTTTATTCTAATCTGAACATATTTTTTAATATTGAACTCTCATAAAATCTTATAGAGATTTGAAAATACGAGTATTTATCCAAAAAATAGTTCTACGAGATTTAAAGATATGAATCAGTTTTTAACAAATATATTTTTCCTTTTATCTCAAAGGTTTTGGTAATTGATCAGCTACCTCACTGATATTCGACATTAAATCCGTCAGCGCAACAGATTTGAGCTGTCATTGTCTTATTAGCAGTTTATATTCTGTTGGGACTATTGGCAGTAGGCGGTCAGGTGCACTATTAATATAATTTGATAATGAGTTGGATAAAATCATTTCCCTTTCTTTCGAACTAACTCAGCTGATGGAGAAGCTGGAATTCTCTGCTGGCCAATCAGAAGGTCGCACCGGTGAGACTTTTGTACTATTGTGCAGCGCCAGGCAGCGGGACACAGTACAGTTGGCGCTAAACAAGATCGCCAGCCTTCTATTGGTCGCTCACGGCGATGACGTCATCAGAAATAGCGACGTTGAGGACACGTGACGAAAATAATCATAACTACGATAATTTTCATTGAAAATTTTGATTCAGTTTAAACAAAACGTAAAACATATTTTTTACATGCCTGATTTTACTAAACTTTGCACTTTTTTTCAAAAAATTGTGCCCGTTTTTGTTTTTTTTTCTAGATGTTCAGCTAGCTCAATCTTGACGCTTTTTTTAATCAGAATTTTCCTATTTAAATATGATTTGTTATTGTTACTCGGTTAAAGCATTGAACTTCTGACCGCGAGAGGTCTTGAGTTCGATTCTCATCCAGAAGTAGACAATTTTGTGTCGTTGTGTTTGCCCCAAAGCATATACTATTGCTATATTTGTCAGAGGTTGGCTGTGTCCATTTATCTGAATTCATAATTATTCTAGTTTGATGCTTTTCCTAAGTATGTATTTCTATTCTTACTCTCTCATTTCTTCTTAATATACAAAATTAAATCCGTCCCTCTATGTTTTAAACAAACTGAACACATTTTTAATGAAAAAAACAGTTTTACTGTACTTATCATCATTTAATGTTTTCATTGTTTTGTGAATTTCTTCATATCTAACCCATGTAGAAGCAAGTTAAAATGGGGGTTAATACAAAGCGTTACTTTTAACTTACACATTTATAAATTTCTGAATAACTTATTCTCGTATTTAAAAATGCAAAATTGACAATTCGAAAGAAAGAAATTCTAATATAATAGTTGCTTGTGTTTATATTATAATGAATTCTTAATGCTCGATTTTTAACTTGCATACTGCTTATAAATGGAGCTTAAAAGTTGAGATCCACAAAAAACTGTAGTAGGTCTCTAAAAACCGGTTGAGCAAAACGGCCCTAGTAAGGGCTGCACAAAACCTCTACAGTAAAACAAATCAGGCACGTGTATGTGCCAGTAGAACAAAAGTAGAATTAAAGTTAAATAAATGGATAATAAAGCGTTTTAATTTAATTTTTTGTTTACGCATAATAGGATATTGTGAAACATAAATGGTTTATTCTGAAAAACTTACATATCTGCAATTTAATGGATTGATGTATTACTATAAAAAACCTATGTAAATGTCTGCATATAATCATGTATTATATTAGTCAGAGAAGTGAGGAATGCCAAGATTCCTTTGTGCTCATTTATGGCTCTGGGATCAAATTTCAAATCGGCATCCCAATAATACAATGATAATCCATCGAGATGTGCTGAATTTTATAGTCATTACAAAACTAGGCCATACTTACACGTATAATATAGGCTTTGTCGCTACTATAACTTATCGATTGATTATTCTCTTTACTAAATTAATTTTTGTTGCATCGCATATATTGAGTTCTCTATTAGAGTCCGTTAGCCGCTTCTTAGAGGTGCACGATTAGCACGATTGGCAAGACTGCTACTAGCCAATAAGAATGCAGCTATGCAGATGGAAGAGCACCTAGATGCTATATATTACCGCACAACAATTACTAGATTTTCTTCCCCAGTCCAAGTCAAATAATTTTTATCTCGCTTTATTAAAAAAGCGTAGTTTAATAAAATATACTAAATCAGAAAATTGTAGAATGCAGGATACTAAAAGTCCAAAATTAAGTTCTCGGCTAATTGTCCTTAAGTTGTCGTTTCTACTTATTGCCCTGCTGATGCCGCACCCATCGATGAGTTTTATCGGCATTCTGGGAGGCCGCGACCGAGGAGCTGTGAGTGCCTTCGACTTGATAAGATGCCTTCAATTCGGTCAGTATTTTAGAGTTGTCATATGGACACCCAAATTGTTTTACGACCGTCCTCGATTTAAATATGCCATCCATTTTCATTTCTTAATTTCGCTAATTTCTTAGAATTCGCCACTTTCTTAGAATTCACCGATTTATTCGGATTCGCCAATTTCTTAGAATTCACCGATTTATTCGGATTCGCCACTTTCTTAGAATTCACCGATTTCTTACCCTAGTCCAAGGTCTGACGTTAGAAGCACGTTAGAAAAACGTTACAGGACGAACGAATTTCCGTTAGGTTTACGTTAGACTTTAACGTTAGTCTTTCCGTTAGTTCGGTCGTTAGACTAATGTTAGTTTTCCGTTAGAATTTTAACGTTACTTTATTCCACAATAACTGACTATAACCTAACGGTTTTTTCCGTGCTGATTTTATACTATATATTTTTCATAACGCACCGTTGCCAATGCAACAAAAGTATTAATTGGAGCAAGAATAAGACAGTGAACCAAAATCATGCAATTAAACTGACCAAATAAATATTTTCAAATGTGTAATTCCACTAAGTTGTCCAATAAAGTGTGACAATTACTTTAAACATTGCAATATATTTAGCTATTTAAATAGATACGGTAATAAAAAAATACTTCTAATAGAAACAGTGTAAGTTTCCTCAACCCACCGCCACTCGAATCTACTTCCCAGTTTTACTCGAATGTAAAAATGTCTCCATTTTTTGGGTGTTGCGACTATCAATCTTTCCTTGAATTCACCGCCTCTCATCTTTGTTGAGTTTACCTGCACTCTTGTCCCTCTGTCAGCTTACTTCTCCATATGGCTGTCTCCTCGCATTCTCTCTTATTTTTCTGATTGGCTGCGGGGCCAGCCACCTCTTATCTCCTCGTTCCTCCTGGCCAACTATACATTTAATACATACAACAATACATAAGCTCAGTTTTTTATTCTTATTTTCTCGACACATAACACATAAAAGACCTACATCAAGTAATACAAAAGATGGCAAACTAATGGGCGTCGTTGTGCCGCAAAAAGGGGGCGTTAAGTATAAGGCTCTCAAATATTATTAGGGGCGACAAGTATGAGGGCCCTTATGTAACAAGGACAGTGGTTTGGTTAGCATTTCGGGGCGGCGCCCCCTAAATTCGGTCTTGGTTGCGCTGTCATTGTGGGAAGTAACGACCCCAGAAAAAATGTGAGCAAATAAATGAAAAAGCGAATAGAACTGGAACAAAAAATACAGAAAAAATTATTAGGATGTTGATGGCATAAAAATCAAAGCATGATAATTAAGTCAACTATGTTTAAGGAAAAAATTGGGCCTACTCTGCGGCATTAGCACTGTCTTTTTTTGCGAACGGGGCTTTTTTCAACCAACGCTGAACTGCATCGATAACAGCTTCTCGACTCGCATCAGGTTGACTTAAACGAGTCAGTTTGAGAATGTAGTCAAAGGTTTTTGGAAATTCATCTCTTAGTGAAGCTTTTTCCGAAGCCCGATTTGTCCCAGCCCAATTCAGAACCTTTGCCACATTGACTGAAATGGTTGTCTTACATGCCATGTACGTGGCAGATCGCACATCTGAACCACCGATCCGACCGATTGAATTCAGAACGACATTTTCATTTTCATTTAGGTGCTCTTCGAACAATTTTAGATCACCAATTGTTCCAATTGGTAAATGGCAAGGAAGTTGCTGAAGCACGTTTGCAGAACTTATCTGCTGTTTTGAAATGAGATTGCGAAGCATTTGATTGTTTTCTCTAACCAAGACAAACGTCGCACAAAGAAGACGGAGGTGACTAGGACCAGTTGTTGCGTCTCTGTTTGCTCCACGTTCTGCCAATAGCTCAGTGGCAATAGATTCAAAGGCCTCATTGCTGATGCCGAAATCAGCATTCCTGGCTGCGGAATTTCTGGCGCTTGCACCTCTTGGCGTTAATGTCACGTCTAGAGAGTCTAAGAGCTTCGGTTGAGTTGAAGCAGTAGCCACGGTTGTTGCAACGTTGCTAGGCGTCACCCCCGCAGCAGCCACGGTTGTCGCAACGTTGCTAGGCGTCACCCCCGCAGCAGCCACGGTTGTCGCAACGTTGCTAGGCGTCAACCCCGCAGCAGCCACGGTTGTCGCAACGTTGCTAGGCGTCAACCCCGCAGCAGCCACGGTTGTCGCAACGTTGCTAGGCGTCACCCCCGCAGCAGCCACGGTTGTCGCAACGTTGCTAGGCGTCACCGCAGCAGCCGACTTGGGTGTCGTAGTCGCGTCCATGAAAGTGGCAGCTGCAGATCCCAGTGGCAGACTCTGATTGTAAGCGGTCATTACTCTTACATAAAGAGGTGGCGGCACTGGATCATCGTCATCACTAGTCTGTTCATATCTTGAGATGCTCGTGTCACTGCTTCTTTTATTCGCAGGATGTTTGTCGATTAACCTGGATTCTGCATTTGATAAGCACGGGAAAATAATTTCAAGTCAATACATTAGGAAAAATGCATTATAGTATATCCACCTGAAAACATACCTTCAGGACGTCTTCTTTTCCTAGCCAATTCATGATCTGAGTCGCTGCAAGAGAGACTTGAAAATTGGTACTTCTTTTCCTTATCGACAGCAGTCGCATATTCATCTGAAGTTAAACGAATTGTTTAAACACTTTAAACGATAGCTAAAAAATTGTTTCTTGAAAATAAAAGCAAAGTTACACTTACTACTTCGAAATACGATTTTGAATTCATGATATTCGTCCCAGTTAGCCATTGGGCTCTTAGAATACATTTTCCGATGGTCATCACTGGCAGGTGGGAAGTAAACTGTGTTAGAATTGGAATCAAGCCAGGTGCTAGGAATTACAGCAATGGTTCCTTCAGCAAAGCTAACAACAAGCCAATTTTTCTCCATGTGAATCTGGAAAGTCAAGGCGAAGAGGAATGATAACATATCCTTTCTTTACAGGAAAACCGCAAGCCTTGTCCAATATGCAATCATCAGTGACATCGAATGGTGCTCCAAAACAGCCATCTTTGACAAAAAATATTCCTACAGCTGAACTTTTTATTGGATAGGAATAAAAATCTTCTTTCTGTGTAAATTCCATCACCTTGAACTTAGCAGGCAAAACTTCAGTAACAAGACAGACTTGAAGAGTCCTTGTGATAATAAAACAATCTCTGCTGTTAACTCTTATTGTACTCTTGTGAGATGGTACGGCAAGCTCAGCCCTGGACCTTTTTGTCATCAAATATTCACCAGTCCGATTTCTCAGTTGAGCAATCACTTGATTACCACTGCATAGTCTGTTCTTTAGAATCTGCAAAAAACTTTCAAATCGAAAAGCAGAAAATGCATCTACTGCACCAAATTTTTCACAGTCATTTGGCAAATGAATCAGAGAATGAACTATGTTTGAGACAAATCCACGTCCATACAATCCAGATGACTTTGTAACAAATTCTTTTAGCAGATTGGTTGCAGCAACAACATTTACACTTAGCATTGCAGATTTACCACAAAGAAGATGCATTGCAATGTGAAAGTATAGAAAATGAGGATAAATGTCCTTTGGAATACTAGCATCATTTAAAACAATGATTCCATAATAGAGAATAAATGATCGGAATTCAGCTCCTTTCCAATAGCAAAGCTCATTAAGCCCTCGTGGCTTTCGGCAAAATTCTGATGGGACATGTGATTTTAATGAAACTAAATTGGCAGATAAAGTCTTAATAGCCTGACTTGGCATTCGGACCTTGTATGGGCCCTCTTTTATCCAGAAATACATCATCCTTCTCATAACACCAAGATATGCCACATGAAGAACATCAAGTGGAAATGATGCAACCATGTCAATTGAATTTAATTCAAGAAATGGTGATAATCCATTGGCTTCATTATGGTGATCCTCATCAATTTGCAGTCGAAATTCAAGATCAGTTCGTAGATCAGCATTAACTTCATCAAAGACAATGCAACTTCTTTCCTCACATCGAGTACCTTCTACTTTACATTTGTCACAACTATGATAACCAGTTGGATACTTAGTGCACTTCAATAAGCACCTAGCTGGTGCATCACAAATTATTGCCTTTGTTAAAATTGCATAATGATGACCACAATAATCAAATCCACTTGAAATTAGATGATTCAATTCTTTAATCAGTTCAGAACACAGTTGTTTGGGATTTGGCTTATCTCTTGAATAATAGAACTGGATGACAAAAGGTTCAGATTGTAATTCAGGAACAAAACCAAGAATAGGCCAGCACTGGTAGCCAGAACTTTTGAAAAAACTGATTCCATCAATATTTAGGAATAGAGTCAACTGATTAGATTTGGTATGTATGCTTGATAAAGAATTATCTATTATAGATTCAATTGCAGACTGTACACCAACATAATAGATATCTTTAGAACAGTAATATGACTTTGCATTAGTGCTATGAGCCAACAATGTTGATGCTGTCAATGGAAGATCCAAATTTGGAAAATGTTTAGCATGTAGATGCAGTAAAGACGTAATATGTACTTGACTCACTTTGGCTTCAACAACCCATGCAGCCAAGTCATCTTTGAAGCTACTTTGGACTTTGTCATAAGACTCTGACCTTTCTGATAAGTCTGATAAAAATTCTTTTGTAATGTCTACAAAATGTTGTAGCAATGTGTCTTCATGTTCAAAATGGTCAACATCAGAAGTATCTTCCACCTCAATAAGGTGAAGACCATTATTAGAAAACTCTTCTAAGACAAAGTTGCTCAAAATCTTGTCAATGTCAATATCAATATCTGACAAACAAATGCCACTAGATGATTCATCTTGAAGTGGGTATAAATAGTAAATTTGTTGAGACAATGAATTTTCTATATGTTTCTCTTGGTCTTTTATTTTAGCTTCAATTTCATTAATACTTCGCTTTAGTTGCCTTTGGTTCATTTACATCTGGAATTCAAAATTAGTCAATTGTTTTAAATCAATCTTACAATGTCTATCACATTGAAAAAATATTATGATGATTGTACTAAGGTGCCAACTGTTAGGCCTAAGTTAAATTTATTTAGTAATATGAATAAGCTACATATAAAAAGTTGCTTTAGATATAAATAATAGATAGAAAATAATACTAACATAATAGATATTAACATACTATATAGACACTGGCTACAATAGGGCAAACAGTTATTTAGACAAAATAATTATTTCAACAGATTTTATTTCATTGCCTAAAACAAAAATAACATTTTATAAAATTATGTTATAAAATAACATTTACATTTACAAATAACGATAACATAAACATTTTTCTTAAACTATCTGTCTATATTTTTAGTTTTTGTAGCTGAATATCTAGATTATAGAATATAATAGAATATTCCGCTAGTTCAATAAGGATTTAATTTAAAATTTCATTGACGGCCATCTTGATTTTTGTATTATAAGAAAATTCATATTTCTTTTGCAACTTTTTTTATTTCTGCCTAAATCTCCAAATTAAAATAATAACTAAATTATTATCTATTAAGTTATTAGACTAAAAATTGATTTTACAGTTTGGAATTATTGTTAATTTTTAGTTACCGCATTAACGTTACATAAAAATCTTATAAATAACGAGAAGCAAACGTTAGTCCTAACGTTAGCATGGACTAGGGTAGAATTCGCCGATTTCTTAGGATTCACCGATTTCTTAGAATTCGCCGATTTTATTAGTTCAAAGATTTCAAGAATTAGTAGATTTAAATAAAACAGTTTCTGTAAGAATTTATCGATTTTAAGAATTCAATTTTTTGAGACTTTATCGATTTTGAAAATTCCTAGATTTTGGGAATTACAAGATTCTGAGAATTGATTGCGAAATGTGTGGTGTACATGTGCTTGGGACAATTTCATAACATGGCCGACTGAGGACTTCACCCGTCGATAATCTCAAGTGGCGCTGGCATGAACAGAAATTATGAGAGTATTATTTAAAAAACCCATTCTTCCGTCCAGCAATAATTTCTCACTCCCGTCACTTACTCAATGGGAGCTGGTAGATCTTTATGAAATATCGGTCTTTTATGCTCTTGAGATTAACAAAGCGGACGGAGACCTTCAATATATTTCTAATTTGAAATATTGCGCCTACAACTCATTCTCATCTGATTTTTTTCCCCTGTCAGCAGAACTTAATATTAAAAAATCTAGACTAGGATAGTGCTTTGGACAGATCGGCGATCAGAAATCAGCTGACAGACTTCGATATCAATTCGATCTCGCTTGATTGAAAAATCATTGCAGTGTGGCACGAGAGGGAGTCTATGGCCCTTTCTTAATTTAAGAAGCCTTAAACGAACTAGGAATCACAGCAAGAAACTTGAAAATAGCTAGGAATCGCAGCAAGAAACTTGAAAATAGCTAGGAATCACAGCAAGAAACTTGAAAATAGCTAGGAATCGCAGCAAGAAACTTAAAAATGATTAGGAATCGCAGCAAGAAACTTGAAAATGACTAGGAATCGCAGCAAGAAACTTGAAAATGACTAGGAATCGCAGCAAGAAACTTGAAAATGATTAGGAATCGCAGCAAGAAACTTGAAAATGACTAGGAATCACAGCAAGAAACTTGAAAATGATTAGGAATCACAGCAAGAAACTTGAAAATGATTAGGAATCACAGCAAGAAACTTGAAAATGACTAGGAATCGCAGCAAGAAACTTGAAAATGACTAGGAATCGCATCAAGAGACTTGAAAATGACTAGGGATCGCAGCAAGAGACTTGAAAATGACTAGGAATCGCAGCAAGAAACTTGAAAATCACTAGGAATCGCAGCAAGAAACTTGAAAATCACTAGGAATCGCAGCACGTAACCTAATAAACTAGGAATCGCAGCAAGAAACCTTTAAATATCTAGAAATCACAGCATGTTACCTAATCAAATAGAAATCGTAACTAGAAAACATAATCAACTAGGAATCTCTGCAAGGGATCTGAATTAACGAGAATTTCCAGCACGAAACCTGAATTTTTTATGAGTCGAAGCAATAAATCCGAATTATCTTAGAATCGGAGCAATAAATCCGAATTATCTTAGAATCGAAGCAATAAATCCGAATTATCTAAGAATCGAAGCAATAAATCCGAATTATCTTAGAATCGAAGCAATAAACCCGAATTATCTAAGAATCGAAGCAAGAAACCCGAATTTCCTAAGAATCGAAGCAAGAAACCCGAATTTCCTAAGAATCGAAGCAAGAAACCCGAATTTCCTAAGAATCGAAGCAAGAAACTCGAATTTCCTAAGAATCGAAGCAAGAAACTTGAATTTCCTAAGAATCGAAGCAAGAAACTCGAATTTCCTAAGAATCGAAGCAAGAAACCCGAATTATCTAAGAATTGAAGCAATAAATCCGATTTATCTAAGAATCGAAGCAAGAAACCTGAATTTTCTAAGAAACGAGGCAAAAAACATAAAATTAGAATCGCAGCGCGTTTCACTTATCTAAATCTATGAACGCATTAAAGCCATAAGAAAACAAGAAGCCGGAATTACAATTAGCATTTTTACCGACAAATAATCTACAAGTGTCACTTAATGATAATTGTTTACCGTCAGTAAGTGAGTTTATACGCCCTGATGGCTTCTATTGGCCTTAAGGAAAGCTAGGTTGACAGAAAATGATTTATCATCTATTCCGCTCCGCATAATCTCCGCATAGTCTACTAATTGACTGTTACCTTAACATGATTCTCTTGTCGTCTCTAAAATCATCTATTTGTCGACGGAGACACACGCACAGGTAGCTTATTATCATTATCGAATAGTAGAATTTTTCAGCCCAACAGAAATATTTGCACATCTGGCCCAACTGGTCTGAGGCGTCATTTTTATTTCTTCTTAAATTGTCAGAAGCAGCTCTAATGCAGTTGTACTTTTTCCAGTTTTGCAATGCTTTACTGAAAAGAAAGAAAACGTATTTTATTATTTTCCTGTTTTTTTTCACAGTGCGAACGAGACGGCGGGTTGTGCTACACCGAAGACGCCTGTTGCGCTGATTACAGCTGCCAGAAGGCTAGCCAGGGTGAGTTCTTGCCTCGGTCTCTGAAGTGGAACTAGCGACCAACATTGTGTCATGTATCCCTAAGGTGTGAAGCAGTCTAGAGCAGAATAGAAAATATTTCAAGACTAGAAAATCTTGTGGTGAGAAATCCAAAAGAATGGGAAATCCAACAGAGTGGTATAATTCCCTAAATATGGGCGATCCCTCAGAGTGGTAACTCTCTGAAAATGGGGAATCCCTCAGAGTGGTAACTCCTTGAATATGGGGAATCCCTCAAAGTGGTAACTCTCTGAAAATGGGGAATCCCTCAGAGTGGTAACTCCTTGAATATGGGGAATCCCTCAAAGTGGTAACTCTCTGAAAATGGGGAATTCCTCAGGGTAGTAACTCTCAGAAAATAAGGAATTCCTCAGGGTGGTTACTCTCAGAAAATGGGGAATCCCTCAGAGTGGTAACTCCTTGAATATGGGGAATCCCTCAAAGTGGTAACTAGCTGAAAATGGGGAATCCCTCAAAATGGTAACTCTCTGAAAATTGTGGAATCCCTCAGGGTGGTAACTCTCTGAAAATGGGGAATCCCTCAGAGTGGTAACTCTCTGAAAATGAGGAATCCCTCAGGGTGGTAACTCTCTGAAAATGGGGAATCCCTCAGGGTGGTAACTCTCTGAAAATGGGGAATCCCTCAGAGTGGTAACTCTCTGAAAATGGGGAATCCCTCAGAGTGGTAACTCTCTGAAAATGGGGAATCCCTCAGGGTAGTAAATCCCTGAATATTGGGGAATCCCTCAAAGTGGTAACTCTCTGAAAATGGGGAATCCCTCAGAGTGGTAACTCTCTGAAAATGGGGAATTCCTCAGGGTAGTAAATCCCTGAATATTGGGGAATTCCTCAAAGTGGTAACTCTGATAAAACAAAAAAAATGTAGTCGTTGTAATAACGAAGACGAGGATGGCAAGTTTTATGATGCAGAAGCAGATTATTAGATTCTTTTAGATCGTTCCTTTCCATCGCAAATATAATCATCTCACACAAATTTAGCTACTTAAAAACCTACGTTGCCGGAGTAACGAAGCGAAAACTAATTAAAGTGACATTTAAGCGCGAAAAACTCATCATTATAACAAATGAGTATCGAAATCGAATAATTAAATAGTTTGACCTCTAATAGCAATTTAAAACCGCTCTCAGTGGTCATTAATGAATTCTGCGACTCACGTTTTGTCTATGGCACAAAGTTGTCTTTTCTCTGCGTGAGGAAGCAGTCACGCGTTTCTGACATATATATTTGCACTATTGATTGTGTAACAAACATGGCATAAACACAGACAAATATAGGCGGCAAATGAGGACCACAATTACGGATGCTCTCGGCATGAAAATGTATTACAGTAACAAGAATAACGTCGCAATTGGTAGATAGTCAGATAGACAGTTTTCCACTTGTCGATTATATTTTTACTGCTATCTTTATCCATCTCCTGAACCAAATTCTCAATGGCAGAGTCTTCGTATACCTTCAGAAGTTCATCCACGTCCTCCATTCCTAGCTCGGGCAGGGTTTCCATCGTCATTCTTTCCATCTCGGCCTCTCGTTCCATTCTCTGTTGAATCTCAGGCCACAGGCCACTGACGTCCCCTTGCGATGAATGAAGCAGACCAGTCGGTAAACAAAAGTTACGCGAGAGTAGCTCAATGCATAACCGAAGCCCTACAACTGTCACGCCAGCCAAGCATTTAAGAGGATGCGGTTAAAAAATTGCCGAAAGTTGAAAATTTCTTGTATTATTTAAACAAAACGGAAAACTAAAACTGCAGTGAGTTTCTCGCATGAACGAGTTTGTGCGGCAATCCTTATTGGCGTTGGAAGAAAACTGTTGTTTTTTAAGCCTGAATTAACCACAAATTTTCTGCTATATAAATGTTTTCTTCCTTAAAGACAAATTTCAGTTGTATAGGGAATTTTCAGAACAGTAAATTTTAGATTTCGTGTATTTCGGAAATTGAAATTCCGGATAATTTACATTAGGAAATTTGCTTTTTTATTAATATATGCTCGTTAATAATACTAATAATGTTTGAAGGAGGGCTGCGGGAAACGGCACACCATTTGGTGACACTGGACCCGCAGCCAGCGAGGAGGCAATTCTGCCTATTCTGCTGACTCCTGAGCACACTCAGATACCGAACGCAGACACACGCTCACACAGGTGTGTACATCTGCTCTGACTTTCTCGTCATCAGACAGTGTACACTCTCACTGTGCCTTGGAGGTTGGCCCTCATGGGCGTCAATTGCACGACAAGCCTCCAAGCCTTCTCTCAGCGGCTGCGCCCCAAATGAATGTGGCATCACCACAGAATCGAGCTCAGGGACCTTGGTGCGAGAGGCAAACGCGTTAACCGCTTAGCCACCGACCCCCAACATGCTCGTTACTATAAGTAGTACCAGTTTGCTTTATCGCATTCGCACTATTCCTCTTGGCACACAACCTAACCGAATCTTATTTTTAGCCGCTTTCGGCCGCTGTACGCCAACCAAGGCCCGCCTATTGACTGAGCCAGACGAGTACAGCATCAAGAACGTCGTCATCGGCGGAGGCGGCAGCGGCAGCGGCGGCGGCGGCGGCGGTCAGAATGGTGACGCCTGCACGGTGAACGGCGACTGTCCACCGAGTCAGTGCTGCGCTGCCGAGCTCTATGGTCCGAGAGCGCTGGGCTATCGCCGACTTTGCAAGCCGGCCAACGGAGACGCTGTCGACTGCTCCGCCTCTGCCGGCGCTGAGCAGAACCTGTTCAACCAGTACTACAGCGCACTGTTCCGCTGAGAGATGGCACAATGGCCCTTTGGAGAATTCTGAGTCTGTTTTCGGTGACCTGAATCATTCGTTTTAGATGTCGTCATTATTACGACCTTATTATAATAATAATAAAAACAATAATATTATTAATATTGTGCAACAGACGGCAAAACTATTGCGGTGCGCACCAATTCAGTCCATGGACTGGGGGACGCCACACCCACCCTCAACTACCCTACCCAATGGCGGATGTATTTATTATCTCGCTATATAGGCTATTGGCTATTTTACAGCTTTTAGTGTTGCTAATACTTTTAAGGCGTAGAATTTTACGAGACGATTCTGATTGGCTGAACTAATAGAGGTAGGGAGAGAGAGAACGCAAAGTTTGTGGGGTGGGTGGATGAAAAAATCGGACTACCCGCTTGACATGCGGGGTAGGAAAACAGTGTACATTTGTACGCAGAGGGCCGCCTCCCCTCTTGACAAATGTACATTTCTTATTGACTGAATAAATTATATATTTATATTGACCAATAAAGTACACATTTTATTAAGTTGTCACGACTTCGAGACCAAGGAAATGCCTCGTTGTCAGATAAAATAATAATAAGTTTATCAACAACTAAGATCGTCTGTTTTGTCATGATCTAAGGAATTAAACTAAAATATAATTTAGCCACGCTTGCACTCTAACTGTAGTTGCAACTGCATCAATGTGTAATAATCACTGGATTTTTACTACTAGTGAAGTTTCTTGTAGCATAGTCAGATATTATACAAAAAGCATATTACACTACTAAGCAGTAAGTAGTTATACGAGTACATAAAAAGACAGATAAAGACGCATGTAGGGTAGTTAATTTCGTTACTCAAAAGATATGTAACGACTTCTCTTATTTTTTAATTAAATGTCCAGGATTTGATTTAAGCATTGTGTCCTAACAAATCCGGGTTTTGTTTTAACGTTATAATTTCTAAAATTTATAAATAGCAGCTTTTCATTCTGAGTACTGTGGTTTAATACTGCATTCTTTCATCTATCTTACCTGTCTGACCTGAATGTAATGTACATATGTGTCAGCATCTATTTTGAAACCTGTTGTTATTTTTATTCTGCCGCCGCGTGTATCATCACCAGGGCGACTTCGATGGCATCTTCAGTTAGACATCTGCGCCAAATACTACCATTCAACTGTACCACAGCCAGAACTCGGTCAGCCTTCAAGGTTGAAGTTGCATTCGATTTCAGTACAAGGCTCAATACGACGCTAACTGATTCAAACCAATTAACTTTATTACAATCAACTTGCAGATTTTCCGTCAACCGCAATTCAAACTGACTGTTTAAATTCGAAGTTACCTTGCAACAGTTGCGATAATTCGTTTGCAATTGATCGCTTTTAACGTAGTTGCTATTTCTCGACCAGTCGACCCGGAATACCAGGCAGGGGGACTTCTGTTTCTTACTGAGGGGTTTGAATAGTTCAGCGCCTCTCACTAGTATCATCATGTTTGCCGATGCAATCAATGCTAATCTACAGTTGACAATGCAAATTGGATTGTCATTGACAAAACTGGACGAGAATGTCGTGATTAGATGGCGCCATTGTAGCCTTTGCCACCTGGTGCTACCATCAATGTTCAGACAGGACCAAGGTACTAGAAGTACACAGCTATGATCTGCAGCGGGCACTTTAGCTTCGATTCGGAGTAGAATTACCGGGATTGCCTGTACGCTTGACGCATGTCGAACCAAGCTAAAGCAGCAACCGTTTCTTCTATCTGCGTGGAAGCAGGATGTCTGGGGCCTCGATGCCAGAATCCACCGAGCCATGTCGCGAGCCGGCTGCCACCAACTTGCATGTAATTCAATGTCAACAGTCGGGCTGTTGTCAGATACCGGAGCTTCAAATCTCAGCAGGTGACACCGAAGTTCGCGTCCGTTATCTATGGATGACAAGCCAATTAGTGCTCTGGGTGTTTTGCAGGGCTTCGCTGATTGGCTGAGGCGCCGCTGAACTGACTGATCACGTGACGAAGTTGTAGCGGCTCCATTTGAACCTAAACAAATAGATGCTCGACGAGTGATTAACGAGTAAATAAATCAAAAAAATTATTTTAGATTTAGTCTCTTAATTCCCTGTCTGGGCGAGATAAAAATAGGAAAGAAAGAACGCGAGTGAGGTAAGAAAGGGGAGAGTTGAGGCATGGGAAAATGAGACTCAGGGGAGATGAGACTCAGGAGAGATGAGACACGACAGAGATGAGACACGGGAGAGATGAGACACAGGAGAGATGAGACTCAGGAGAGATGAGACACGGGAGAGATGAGACACGGGATAGTTAAGACACGGGAGAGATGAGACACGGGAGAGATGAGACACGGGAGAGTTGAGACACGGGAGTGATGAGACACGGGAGAGATGAGACACGGGAGAGGATGCTTAAGCTCAATCCAAGAGCAACTCACGCAGGGTCAGCCAGACTCTCTCAGTCTCGCAGCATGCTTCAACAAGTCCGAATTCTTCCAAAAGTTGGTAGCTGTCCTGGTCGCAGGGATTTAGTTGGGGCTTCAGATCTAGCTGCTGCTGCTGCTGCTCCTGCTGCTGCTGTTCTTCACAATGAACTAAATTCAATGTCGGCAGATGTCTTGGAAACTGGACAGTGTGGACAACTATTGGCTTCAGCTTTTGCGCTTCAGCCTGCCCCTGCTGCTGTTGCTTCCTGTTTCGCCATTTCTGCAGCATCCAGATGAACAGAAAAACAGCGGCAGCTGCTATGGCACCGACTGCCAAGCACAGGGCTGCAATTAACAGGGACTTGTTCTGATGTGGTTGCATTGTTATGCTGGCTATGTTTTATAAAAATATCTAGTTTCGCCAGAACTTTTTAGGGTTTAAATGTATACAATTAAGAAGCATATCCGCCATTTGACGCAAAACGAAGTGACGAATGCTCAACGTGCTACTCGACCCACTAGTAGTCAATTTAGTGTCTGTTTTTAGTGTCTTCCTATCTATCTATCTATCTATCTGAAGACAAGACAATTTGAAGGTGTTCTTGACAAACAGCTAACGACAATCGTCAACCACTGTCGCAAGGCATTCCCTAACGCAAGTGTTTATACACTTGACTTTGTCACTCATGCCGATGCACCTGACAACGTCCGAAAAACGTCTTAGTTTCGTTGACCGATGAATCCTGCCTGAGCGCCCTCCAGCTTGCTCTCAGAAAGCACCAAAAAAGCTAGATCTCTCTATCATGGCCGAAGGCAGTCTGGTTATTAATCTTTCGAGCCGCACCCTCAATGTTAGCGAGCTTAGAGTTTTGGAAAAAGGAAAAAACTTTGTTCCTGCCCCAACTCGTGTGGGATCGAGCGTCTTCTGAGACTCCATTGCGAATCTCAAATAGAGGATTGCTTTGAACTCGCTGATGCAACGCCGCACCTGTAGTTATGCACCTCGTTTCTTTACTCCAAACCGCACTCACGTCCCGAACATTGGCCTTGAAAAGTGGCATTCACACCAGACTTTGTTTGCAGCTCTCGATAACATTCCTGTTCCTAGTACTGCTTTCAACAGAACCAACATGCAACCAGCCGAAAAACAACCGCAGCATTGTCATCAAACCAGCGGACAAAGGCAGCAACATGGTTGTTCTTGATTCTCCAACACAGACTTTTACCGACCTGTCGATTCTGCCTCTAGAAGTAGAACAAGTTCTGTGATTAGGGAAATCTTTCAAGAACTCCGTAGGGATAAGATAGTCAGCAACCAGCAGTTTACTCAGTTAATTCCTCCCTTGGAACCCAGGGACAGGATCTTCTACCTGCTCCCTAAAGTCCACAAGGACCCTGCTACCTGGCCCGTTCCCGGCATTCCGCCTCGCAGGCCCATTGTCTCGGACTGCAGTTCGGAGAGCTACATGAGCGCGAAATTCATTGATTATTTTCTACAACCTATTGCGAGAGAGCAGGATTCCTATATCCGTGACACCGACCGACCATTTCCAAGCTATTATCAACGACTTATCGTTCAACATTCACGAGTCCGTCTTCCTGGTCACGTTAGATGTTGAATCCCTGTACACCAACATTCCAACGGACAAGGGGATGACCGTTTTCAGTGAGGCGTTCAACAATTTCCCTGCGCCATTCCCCTGGACCGTCAACTGCTCAGACTCCTTTCAAGATATTAATCTTAACCAGAATGATTTCGTTTTTAATAACTGTCGCTTCTTGCAAATCAAGGGCACCAGCATGGGGAAGACTTTCGCTCCCTCCTATGCAAATATTTTCATGTCCGACTGGGAATCCAGGGCATTGGCAAATGCCCCTTTCACTCCACGTCTGTACAGACGCTATATCGACGACATTTTCATGGTTTCTTCGGGCACAGAACTCAACTAAAGCAACTCTACCAACATTTGAACGAGTAAAGAATGTGTCAACTTCCTTGACTGCTGTGTATCCCTCACCGAAGTGGGCAATATGAAGGTTCTAACGACTTCCATCTACTTCAAGTTAAGCCGACTGATTCTCGCCACTTGCTTAATCCTGACTCCTTCCACCCGAAGCACACCTTTAAATGTACTTTAAAATCCCAATTTCTACGCTATGCCCGTCGCTGTACACACAAGCAAGACTTTGACCGAGCCAGCTCTAGCCTAATGGGCATCCTTAAGAAACAAGCGGACATTCTGTCCGCTCTATTCGCTCTATTCGGAACGCCAAATACTCCGCTCTCATCCAACTGGGTTTCTTCATCGACCGCCAGTGGGATTTTGGCTTCCACAACTGCAATAATGAAACCTGTCGGGTGTGTAGACAACATGGCCATTTTGGACAGATCTGTCCAGGATCCAACTCTACCAACATGGTATATAGGATCTGCCAGAAAGTCTGTTGCGACTCTAGAAACGTTGTGTACTCAATCTTATGCAGGAGCTGTAATGACCTTTGTGTCTACATTGGAGAGACAGGAGGGTACCTTAAAGTCCGACTACAAGCCCACCTGAGCGACATTAGACTGGCAAAAGATACCCGGTCTCAAGACATTTTCGCTCTACAGACCACAGCCTGCTGGACTTACGGTTCATGGGTCTTTGGTACCTCAGCCCTGAATGTGAGACGCACAGAGAGGCAACTCAACGCAGGAGAAGAGACATGGAACTCAGACTCACTAATCTCCTGAAAACTCAGACCCCAGCTGGCCTGAACTCCATTGACACTAACCGTAGTGCGATGAACCGTAATGGACCACTCTGGACGCATTGTACACGAAATCCGTTCGGTTATGGCTGACCATGCCAGTGTGCCCGCGCTAAGTTAAATTTTATTTTCCAGGTTTTCCCAGCATTGAAACTGAAAAAAAAATGGATTTCATAATAAAATATAGTCCAAACAATGATGCAGTGACTTGAGCACAGTGGCAGCGTACACACGCTCACGCTCTCTGAAGGACATTCTATGTCCATCCAAGCTACCCCCATAAATAACAATTAATTCGCTTTAACCTTTGACAGGACTCTGACTGCACGCGGCATTGACAGTTTTATTTTTAACGTGCCCGTGTTCGTTTATAATTTTTTAAGTACAATTCCAACTTTAAAATCAATACGGTCGCTTTAACAATATTTATTCGTTTGATTTATCTAAATCTACAGACCCTGAAGAAGGCCCAGCTTTGGCCGAAAATTTGGTCGATCGTACTATATATAAAAAAATAGGTATCTCAAAACATCTAGTACTGTGTGCGTGGATTGCCTCTGAGAGGCCTTCGTCTATCTATCTATCTATCTATCTATCTATCTATCTATCTATCTATCTATCTATCTATCTATCTATCTATCTATCTATCTATCTTCTAGTGAGTCTTCTTCCCAATGAGTCTGTCTTCTTCCCAATGAGTTTTCTTCCCAATGAGTCTTCTTCTTAATGAGTCTGTCTTCTTCCCAATGAGTCTGTCTTCTTCCCGATGAGTCTGTCTTCTTCCCAATGAGTCTGTCTTCTTCCCAATGAGTCTGTCTTCTTCCCAATGAGTCTGTCTTCTTCCCAATGAGTCTTCTTCCCAATGAGTCTGTCTTCTTCCCAATGAGTCTTCTTCCCAATGAGTCTTCTTCCCAATGAGTCTTCTTCCCAATGAGTCTGTCTTCTTCCCAATGAGTCTTCTTCTTAATGAGTCTGTCTTCTTCCCAATGAGTCTTCTTCTTAATGAGTCTGTCTTCTTCCCAATGAGTCTTCTTCCCAATGAGTCTTCTTCCCAATGAGTCTTCTTCCCAATCAGTCTTCTTCCCAATGAGTCTTCTGTCCAATGAGTATTCTTCCCAATCAGTCTTCTTCCCATTGAGTCTTCTTCCCAATGAGTCGTCTGCCCGAGGATTCTTCTCCGGCTATGCGTTTTCTTCTATCGAAATTCATTTTGAGTTGACTGTTGTTGTCCTAATCATTATTGGAGGTCAAAGTTTTTTTAATTACCCCACAGTTCTCACAACAGAAGACCAAATTTGCTGTTGTCAGAATGTGAGCAATTTTGGATAAGGCCTTTTAGTTTGGAATTTTGAAGCTAAAGGTAATTGTTCGTTGAATTGCCTCAAAAGAAAATTGGCCTGTTTATCGAAATACTTCGGCTCCAGTCATTGATGTTTTTTGCATTTTTCTCTCAGACATTTTTTTCTGATTGAAGTTAAACAAAATCTTGACTAGGCTATATAAAGGCGCGAAAATAGAAAGCAGAAGACAGATTCGCACACACTCTCTTAGCGACAAGATTCAAGAATGGATCAACATCTCTTGCTAACAGTGTTATTAAACATTTTACTGGCATCAACTTTGTCTGGCTTGCCGTTGACTGCCAACGAAGAAGCCCTGCCAGACACTGCTGCTGTAGGTGAGGAAGATGCGTTTATTGAGCTGCTAAAAATGCTTGTTTTAATATTTGCTGGAGGGCTGTGGGCAATGGCACATTCATAACAGTGGAAGTGGAACCGCTGACTTCCTGAGCACACAATAAAGACATGACATCTGCCCTGACTTTCTCATCGTCAGTCAGTGTACACTCTCACTGTGCCATAAAGGTTGACCCTTAAGGGCGTAAATTGCACGATAAGCCCCCAAAGCCTTCTCTCCGCGGCTGCGCCCCAAATTAAAGTGACCTCGCCGCGGGATCGAGCTCAGGATCTTTGTTGCTGAGCTGGAGGCAAACGGCGCCTTTCAAATCTTGAAATCTTTTCAACCTTGCCAGCAGGTGATGGTTATGAAACACTGCAGGAGCTGACAGACACGGAACTTCTAGAAAGCATCGATAAACGCTGCCGCATGTACGACCACCGGGCCTGTCCGGTTGGCTAGATTGGAAACATTTAAAACGAAAAGCTAACAAAAATATCATCCAACACCATGTTAAGCGCGCTTACAAAATCTAATTTTAGTAAATCTTATTTTTTCGTCATCTAGTAAATTAATTATATTTTATTGATTTTAGTACATAAATAGTACTTTTACCAACTTCTGTTAAGTCTTAACCAAAGTGCTGTCAACAAAGCTCCGTCAACTTTTTGGTTTGAAAAATTTGAATTTTGTTAATTTAAAATAACTTACGCTAACTCGCGAAAACCGGTTTCGGTTTGTGACAATAGCAAAACTCATTTCACTTCCAAATAATTGTGACTTTCGTTAGCTGCAGTCGCAAATGGAAGAAAAATAGCAATCCTGTTTCTTATTTCTTTAACATTGAGTGAGCAGAACAAACAATTTTAGGCTTCCTATTTCTAAGGGGTCCACACGGACCCATCGCCTCATTTGGCGCGTTTGAAAATGGAGACAAAAATTGCCTCAAAAAGAGAAGACTGCCAACCACATGAAGGAGCAACGAAGCTAGGTTATTTAAGAAATGTTTTCCAGCCAATGAGCAGAAAAATCCGCTTGTGTTCTCAAATTAGCAAAAAAACGGAAAAATTTGTCTATAAAATCATTCGCAACACACCGGGAAATAAGCTGTGGAGAATCGAGGAAGAATTTTTCGCCTTTTCGGCTAGATCGCGTTTAAATATGTCGATTAAAATTCGCTTCCTACTACTCAGTGCTGCAATTCTGCTGTTGCCACTATCAACTAGATCGATGAGTATCGGAAACAAGAATGATCTGCTGTTGGATAAAAAAAATCAAATCAGTGCGTTTTTTTGTTTTATTCTTTCTAAAATGTTTAAGATTATTAGACTCATGTTTCATTCCATTTTCAACTTTCAGAAATTCTAGCTACGAAGTCAAAGACGGTTTCTCAAACGGAAGCAACAACGCCTCGGCTCGACCAGACGGTGCAGCAGGGGCCGAGATGGTTTGAAGCCGCGATGGAGATTCTGATGAGCAAAAGATGCCGGCTCTACGACCATCGCGCATGTCCGCTTGGCTAGAACTGAAAATTAAACTTTGAACAGAGAAAACAGGATAATTGGAGTAAATATTAAGGGCAATGTTCAAATAATAAATTTGCCAACTGCAGAGATAAGACCTGAAATCTTTTACTTGCCCTAACGTTTTTCCGGAAATTTTTTGCTTGTCCGTAGAAATTTAGGTTTAACGTGATTCAAATTTAATATAAAAAATCTTTGTGATTTTATAAAAAAACTTCTTTTTACGCACGCGAATAAAATACTACAAGAGAAATATTATACAAATTTTGTGCAATCTACGAGTAGTTCATAAGACGATTTAAATGACGCTGAATTGATGGCGATAAAACAAAAGAGAAAGCACAGGAATGAGCAATTAAATTCTATTTTTGTTATAATTCCTCTTTTTATTTTACTTTAAAAAGTTCATTGGCAAGGCAAGCAACAATATACTGCTTTTTTGAAGCAAGTTTCGCAAAGCAATTAATAAAAATTTCTTGTTTAATCACACTTGCAGTTTTTTAACTGTACGATTTTTTAAACTAGTACGAAAATGGGTGCCCTGAAAGTTCATTATAAACATTTAAAGGTATAAAATTTGCACTATTCTTGCTTCTGTTAAAAGTCTTAGACTTTTGAAAGTTTTATTCTTTTAGGCTAAACTATTAGGCAAAAATTTTCTCGAATCGTTTTATTCTTTTCTTACAAACAGAGAACGCGCACTCAGATGGCATCATGAAAGTATTCATGTTTTTTCGAAATAAAAAACCTTTGTCTTGATCGAAGGTTTAAATAAAGATTTGTTGCAGTTTGTACTTAAAGGGTTGTAGCCTAGTGGTTAGACGTTAGAGTTACTATCCATTGCTTCATTTCAGCCTGCTGTTAAATGAGTACCAGCATCTGGTGGGGTAATTGAGGGTGGGTGTGGCGTCCCCCCAGTCCATGGACTGAACAGCCGTATTCTAAGCCTTCACATGCTCCGAGAAGCTAATCTGTCCCGAAAGATCAGTCCAGCAGGCAGACAGATCCGTCATTGGTGCCGACAACGCAGACGCCGGTGTCCGATCGACAGTCGATGGCTGTTACACAGTCGGTGAAGCCGGTCACCTCGCCGACTGGCCGGCTAAGATTTCTGGCATCGTAGAATAGAGCCCGACGATCTTCGGCGCCGCAGGCGAAGCCGTCGGAGGCGTCGCCGCAGCCGGCGCGAAGACTGAGGCCGGAGCGGACGGAGCCGCTGACGCGGAGGTGGGTGGCTGATACCGGACTGCGGGAACCGCGCGGGGAGACTTCGGTTCGGGATGAAGAAGTGGCCGATGAGAAACATATGAGAGTGGCTGATGAGAAACATATGAGAGTGGCTCATGAGAAAGATATGAGAGTGGCTGATGAGAAATATATGAGAGTGGCTGATGAGAAACATATGAGAGTGGCTGATGAGAAAGATATGAGAGTGGCTAATGAGAAAGATATGAGAGTGGCTGATGAGAAATATATGAGAGTGGCTCATGAGAAAGACATGGGATTTCACACGCGCCTCTAATTAAAAATACCGAATTTATCTCCCAACCAGACTCACCCAGTGCCAACTCGCAGATCCCACAGCTTCACTGGGCCGCCCTTCGCCACAGTCAAGAATGTCCACCCGGCACCGGCGAGGGCCGCATAGGATGTTGTCGAGGAGTCGTCAGCCTCGGCGTAGGTTGCCAAGCAGTTCGGTTGGCGCGAATTCAAATCGAACAATCGAACAACGCGATCAGAGCAGGCGGCCAGGATTCTATAGGAGTGCGCGGAATTCAACGCGCTGCAGGCTGTCACCTGCTGGCACTCGGGGACCTCGATGCAGTGCGCCAGCTTGCATCGACCACCCGTCGCGTTGTAGGTCTTGACGTCGTCTCGCTTCTCGGAGCCGGAGGTGAGGCGATAGACGCACAGGCGAATCCTATTACCCAGGGCTAGAATAATAAATTTGTCCAGAAAGTAGAACTGCGCGTGAGTAAGCTCCGACTGCCGATTCCGCAGCTGCTGACTGGCCGATGCTGCGGGTTGAGGAGGTGACGATGCTGGAGCATAACTAGCTGAATCCTCCGATTCTTCAGCTGAAACTGAAACACAACTACCTGAATCCTCTGATTCTTCAGCTGAAACTGAAACAAAACTACCTGAATCCTCTGATTCTTCAGCTGAAACTGAAGCACAACTACCTGAATCCTCTGATTCTTCAGCTGAAACTGAAGCACAACTACCTGAATCCTCTGATTCTTCATCTAAAACTGAAACAAAACTACCTGAATCCTCTGATTCTTCAGCTGAAACTGAAACACAACTACCTGAATCCTCTGATTCTTCAGCTGAAACTGAAACACAACTACCTGAATCCTCTGATTCTTCAGCTGAAACTGAAGCACAACTACCTGAATCTTCTGATTCTTTAGCTGAAACTGAAACACAACTACCTGAATCCTCTGATTCTTCAGCTGAAACTGAAGCACAACTACCTGAATCCTCTGATTCTTCAGCTGAAACTGAAGCACAACTACCTGAATCCTCTGATTCTTCAGCTAAAACTGAAACACAACTACCTGAATCCTCTGATTCTTCAGCTGAAACTGAAGCACAACTACCTGAATCCTCTGATTCTTCAGCTGAAACTGAAGCACAACTACCTGAATCCTCCGATTCTTGATCTAAAACTGAAACACAACTACCTGAATCCTCTGATTCTTCAGCTAAAACTGAAACACAACTACCTGAATCCTCCGATTCTTCAGCTGAAACTGAAACACAACTACCTGAATCCTCTGATTCTTCAGCTGAAACTGAAGCACAACTACCTGAATCCTCTGATTCTTCAGCTAAAACTGAAACACAACTACCTGAATCCTCTGATTCTTCAGCTGAAACTGAAGCACAACTACCTGAATCCTCTGATTCTTCAGCTGAAACTGAAGCACAACTACCTGAATCCTCCGATTCTTCAGCTGAAACTGAAGCACAACTACCTGAATCCTCCGATTCTTCAGCTGAAACTGAAGCACAACTACCTGAATCCTCTGATTCTTCAGCTAAAACTGAAGCACAACTGAAGACTTAGGGGCCTGTCGTACAATTTACGCCCTTAAGGCCCAAACTTCATGGCACAGTGAAAGTTTGCCTTGCCTGACAATGAGAAAGTCAGGGCAGGTATACAGAACTTTAGTCAGCGAAATGGGCAGAATTGCCTCCTCGCTGGCTGCTGGACTACTGTCACCAAATGATGTGCCAATGTCCGCAGCTCTCCCACAAATATTTTTATGATTGTTTTCATAGAGGTTGCAACCTCTGCTTACAATGCCCAGTTTTCTTTGACGCAACAGCTTTTAACTGTTCGGTCACTTCAAACAGTTGCCGACCGGTGGCTAAATTCCACATTCGACAGGTGCCATCAGCGTTGGCAGTCAGCAGACGGTCGCCATTGAGGCTGCAGTCGCAGGCGACCGGACTGCCGCCGATGCCGCCACCGCCAACTCCGCCCGCAGCCAGCTGAGGCCCGTTGCGGCGTTCGACCAAGCCCGACCCTCCAGGATTGGCTCCCTCCAGTAGGTAGGCCGCACCGTTGGCGGCGCCGCAGAGGACGAGACCGCCGGGTCGGCAGGCGGGAAGGACGCGCAGGCGCGACACCGAATGACTGGCGCCGGCGTCTGTCGGACGAATCGACGCAGAGATGCGCGACGGTGGCATCGAGGAGTCGGCGTTGGCGCCGGCCTGTCGTAGCAGAAGCTGGTGAAGAGCGCCAACTTTTGTTGCCGAAGCTGACGACAAAGACGACGTTGTAATCGAAGGCGGCTTCATTGGCGCCTGCCTTTTGAAGTTTGACGGCTTTGCAGAGCCGGCGGAGCTAAACCAAGATGGAAAATTGGGATCAGGACATAGTAACTGTGGAATCCTTTTTAGGATTTTACCGGAACTTCGACTTTGGATTTTGAATTTTGGATTTGAGCTCCTGATTTATTCAAACCGGGATATTTCAAGTTTTAATGGGATAAATATCCAGATCTTTGGGATTTCTAGGGGAACTAAGTCGGGATTTTTATAACTTTTTTTTTAATTTCGGAATTTTTGCGATCTAAGTCTTTATCTTTTGGGATTTTCTACGGACCGGAATAGGGATTATTGCGTTTTTTGGGTCATATTCCGGGATATTTGGGATCTATTTAGAGCCAATGTCGGGATTTTCAGGACATTCCTCGGGATTTTTTGTCAGGATTCTTTGAATTTCCTAGAAACCTGAGTCGGGACTTTTCTAGATTTCAGGGATCTAGGTCAGGATCTTTGGGATTTACCGGTCACCAAAGTCCTAATTTTGTGGAACATTTGATTTTTGTTATCCAAGCATTAATCACATAATTTAGATTGGGATCACAAACAAAACATACCTGACACCGTATCCTGACGATTTGATTTTGCTACGAAATGTCACAGGTTGACTGGCCTCAATCTTGCCCTGCTTGTTCAATCCACCGTAGGTTTTGCCTACGTTGGTAAACGGTTTTGCAAATAAGGAATAGAAGTGACTTCCTGTCATTTCCTGTAATTTCCTCTCCCCTATTTCCTGTAATTTCCTCTCCCCTATTTCCTGTCATTTCCTCTCCCTTATTTCCTGTCATTTCCTCTCCCTTATTTCCTGTCATTTCCTGTCATTTCCTCTCCTTTATTTCCTGTCATTTCCTCTCCCTTATTTCCTGTAATTTCCTCTCCCTTATTTCCTGTCATTTCCTCTCCCTTATTTCCTGTCATTTCTTCTCCCTTATTTCCTGTCATTTCCTCTCACTCATTTCCTGTAATTTCCTTCATCTCTAGTTGTATCTGTTCTTATCGGAATTTTCTCTGCCAGACTATTTTATCCCAAAATCCTAATTTTGGAAAAACAATCTCATTCTTGCTGTCCTTTTATTAAAAAAATCAAAAAAGAGGTTTTAAGCCTAAATCTCTCTCGCTTACCATTTAAAGGCATGGCAACAAAATTTCTTTGCATTTTTTTGGGAACCACAAAGAAGAAAAACGATGTCTCGTTGGAGCTATTGGACACCGTTTCACAAATTCTACATTTTTCGCAATCAGGGGTAGCTAAGATAAAAAAACGCGGGTCCTTCCTTCACAGATGGCTCTGCATGCTTTGAGTCCACTTCCACTTCCCGCAGCCCTCCTGTGAATGTTATTTTCTGAGGTATTTTGTAGCCGAATGGTTAGAGGTCGTGAGTTCGATTCCCAGCCTTTGTGAAAAGTATACTTACTATTTGATACATATTTAAAAACGTTTTTCTCACATTTTTCTTTTTTTACTACTGAATAGTAGTGCCTTTAGTTTATACAAACTTTTCAATATGGAGTTTTTAACGAATTCTTACATACGCCTAACGAAAACATAAATCTATCTGCTTAAGGTGCAGAAACACTCACTGGAAAATATTGTCTCTCTAGCTCTAGCAGGCGAGCTACTCGAGCTGGTCGGTTCATTCTTGGATGAATGGGACATCACCGTTGCCAATGGCGACTCCGGATTCAGTGGCGCGGTTGCCGAGAAGCCCTCCAAGATGTTACCGTGGCCAGCACGCAGGTCATTGTCTGGACTAGTTGGTCTGCACAGTAAACTGATAATTCTACCGCCATTTTCCGAACTTCCGACATTCGCATCGGCTGCAAATATATTGAAGGCCTCTTCGACATCGTCGACGTCATCTACTTCTCCTTTCGGACGTTTTCGAACAGGGAGACTGCTGCTCAGGTGGCAGGACGTCATGATGGCGCGTTCGCAGATCAAACTGCCGACGCCGCTGTTTTTTAGAGCATCAGCGAATGCGATGAATCTTAAGCGTTGAAGCGAGGCCGCGTTTACCAGATGTAGACCGGTTGCTGTCACTGCCAGGAGACACCACCAGGTGAGACCGAAGCCACTTGAGGACTGCACAAGTGGTTACAGATAGATAGGTAGTTGTCTGACAGACAGACAGAGAAAATATGGACAGACAGACATACAGAAAAGACAGACAGACACAATGACAGACAGACACAATGACATACAGACACAAGGACAGACAGACAGGCAGACAGACAGACAGAGAGACAGGCAGACAGGCAGACAGGCAGACAGACAGACAGACAGACAGACAGACAGACAGACAGACAGGCAGACAGGCAGACAGACAGACAGACAGACAGACAGACAGACAGACAGACAGACAGACAGACAGACAGACAGACAGACAGGCAGGCAGACAGACAGACAGACAGACAGACAGGCAGACAGACAGACAGACAGACAGACAGACAGGCAGACAGACAGACAGACATACAGACAGACAGACAGACAGACAGACAGACAGACAGACAGACAGACAGACAGACAGACAGACAGACAGACAGACAGACAGACAGACAGATAGACAGGCAGACAGACAGACCTGCGCCAATCCAAGGGCAGCCACGGCAGCCCCAGACTCGGCGCTGATGGCTGGCCCCCGCCCGATGGAGGCGGCCGTATCGCCAGAGCCCGCCAAGCTGCACCGGGCCAATTCTCGATAGTCGCCGCCGACCTGCAAATTCACGACAGTCAATCGACCCGCAGCAGATCCGAGAAACAGCAGGCTCTCAGTCTCGGACACCGCAGCGGCGGTTAAAGCAGTCGGCCCAAGCACAGCCGACCGGTGGCAAGGTCGGAGGGCTTTGTCATCACTGTTCGACGGGCAAGGCCAAACTTGGAAGGTGCGATCGTCGGAGATTGTTAGTAGACGACCTTCGGGCAAGTCGCCGACGAAATTAACCTAGGATAGTCAATATATGCTGAGAAAGTCGTATAATTTATATATAAAGTCGATTTTTTTCTTCAGAGAACAACAACAGAATTATGAAATATGATCAATAATTTTTTATGCAAAACTAAAATTCGTATATCTTTCAGTTATCAAAATCAGTTATCACAGTTCAGCACATCTCTCAGTAAGTTAAAGAATTAAAAAAGTAACGACTAACTTAGGCGGACTTTTTTGGCAACGATGCTCAGCGCTCCTGCTTTCAGGCCCCTGAAGAACTTAGTGTCTGGGTCTTTAATAAGACAATAACAGACTCATACCTGAGTAGAATGTCCTTCTAGCCAGATGCCTTCCGTAGAATGGTCATCCTGACGATGACAACGGTCATCCTGACGATGACTGCGGTCATCCAGAGGCAGGAGAAGTACGCGCCTGGAATAGACCAGGGCCAGGTACTGGGCATCAGCTAGGAAGGCGAGACTGTCAGCAACTCGGGCTCCGACGGCAAGTCGCTTATAGCCCTCCACTGGATCGCCGCGGGCGTCATTCTCCGCGCAGGCGTCCAGATTCCATAGGGTCACGTGATCCTCGGCCTGGCTAGCTAGAAGACGTGGCGCAACCCGATTGGTCAGAGCCAAGCAGGCTATCGGGCGTCGATGGCCAATCAGCTGAAGCCCGCTAACTTTGGGTCTGTCAGGTAAGTGCGCGTGTACTTTTAGACGGCCATCAGACGGGCTGCACCAGCAGAGAGAAGTCTCGCTAGCTGCGTAAGTCGAGACATCACTTAACTGGCCTGGCAATCTTTGATTCGATTGTAACACCCAGTCCTGTAGTGTGTTGTATTCTAAATTATACATTAATTAGATTAAATATTATCTAGAACTTAAACCATAGAATTAGTGTAGCAAAGGTAAAACCTGTTTGCACTTTTAAAGTAGTTTGTAAATTAAAAACTACATAAACATTGCAGGTTTAAAAGGTTTCATTAGAATAGAAAGTTTATATAATCCAAATTAAATAATAAAAGTTTTACTTGAAATGTAGCAAAGGCAAGCCTAAGACACTAAAGAGGTAAGCTGTAATAAAATTTATTGTGAAAATAATATTTTAGGCTATATTGTATCCAGCCAATACTGAAAACTTACGAACTACTTTTTAAATAAACATTAATTTATATTTGAACATTCAAGCAGACAAAAAGCTTTATAATTGAAGAAGCAATATGTTGTACAAATCATTGGTCTGGAATTTTACAAAAAACCTAAGCATAGTTATAAATGGCAGCCAGGCGACGAGAAGTTGATATACCATCAAACAATAGTAAATTAATATAAAAAAGACTACTGTAGAGCTTTTGTAGCAAAGTGTCAGGCGCTATGGCGTTATGCGTTCTGACAATTCGATAAATATAATCTCACAATTTACCAAAAATGCCATAAGACTATTCAATTCGCTATAAAAACTAAATACTTTTTATCTCTAGATTAACAATATTTAAATACAAGTTCATATGTGATTCGCAGACTTTCAGTGTCCATTTGTATTTACAATACCGTCCAGTCCAGCAGTAAAAGAAGTTTTTCACGTGGCGAAAATATAAAATATTTTAGTTATTTCATGTTAAATTTATGCCCCGCTGTATTGCAGAACAAAAAATATTCTCTTACTTTGAGGAATAAAATTTATTTATTAAAGCTAAGATTTCAAAAGTAAATAAAACAAATAAAATGCCTTTTCCATACCGATAAACAATTTTCGTTGTTTTAACCCTAAACAAAGCTGCCGTAGCACTAGTTTAAATTTATTTGATGTCGACTAGGACTTGCCACCTGACGTGCGTGACAAAGTTATGGGCATTGTTTTTTTCGCGAGGACGTTTCTTTGAATCGCTTTGTACTGTGAATCTTATTATTAAAAAAATTCATTTTCCACTAGATTTTCTTTTAAGTTGCTCTGCTTGTTGTACTGAATGTTGTTTATATTTTAATCACATTTCTTTGATTTCTTTTATAGCTGACGTTAGTGCTAGGAAATGTATGCATAAATATACTTCAAGTGAGGTCGATTTTTTCTCTTGTGTTACCATTACGGAATACTTTTTAATCATTAATATTTAACCTGACTTAGCTAATCGCACTACTTCGGTAGCATTAGGCTTTTAGCATGTGTTTAGAGTTGAAAGTTTGTGCTAAAATTAGCTGTGTTTCAAATTTCTTGGTAAACCACATTAATAATCAGAAATTAATTGTAGATATCCACTATGGAACAAAAAAACTAAGTTAAGTATATCAATTTATTTTTTCTAGTTAGCTATGATGACAAATGTGATCTTTTTGGATTGATATAGACTCTACAATCAGTTTTCATTTTTATTAACATAGCTAGTTTGAATCACATTGAATCATATTAAATCACAAACTTTAGGTTCTTAGGTTATTTTATATAATTGTACCCATTTACTTATTTCTACTGACAATCTTGTTAGTCCTAGTCAGTATCAGTTGTATTATTTTCTCTATTTCATTTCTATTTCTCTATCTATCTATCTCTATTTCTCTATTGTAGATTAATTCATTAATGCCAGTTTTTTCCTGATAGTTGAAAGCCATTATTGCTATGAAAAGGTCTCAAACAATTGAAATTGTTTAATTGTGTTGGCTTACTGAGGCAAATTTGTATTTAACACAGTAAATTTAATCCCTGAGCTCTGTGGGTGTTTATAGCAAATCAGAGGGTGCCTATAGTCTATGGTCTCTGATTTCTCTTAAATGCCCTTAAGGAATACCATGGCCTTAGTATACTAGTTATTATGCTTCAATATATATAAGAACAAAATAAAACATTAGTATTGCATTTTGATTTATAATGTAATGTATGCATAATGTATTATGTTTCTGTGTAAGTATTATTTATTTATAATATGAATATTCTATGATTCTATGATATTTTAGAAAAAAATATTTCCTTTTTGATAATTCTTCGTTTTCAAATATATCACCTGCCCAAAATTTTAAACTTAATTTCAGTACTTTGTCGAAAGCCATGAATACTGAAGCATCAGTAGAAAATTCTTGCCAGTCTGATACTACTATTAGTATGCAGATTGAGCAACAACTTCTAGCGCTGCTAGTGAGCACCCGCAATAAGTCTAGAGAGATGCAATCCCTAAAGCAGCAATTGACTAAAAAGTTTAACGAGCTCAACAAGTTAAAAATCAAATCTGCTGCTGAAGCGACAGCGGAGCAGGACAGTGCAGCAAAACACGAAGCAGAGGAGGATAAAGAGATGCTCGCTCACCGAGAGTTATTGACCATTGCCAGGCAGCATGTTCAGCTGTTGGATGAAATCGATCGCTTGAAGCAGGAGGTCCGCATCACACATAATCTTCATTAACTCCCACGAGGCTGTGCGAACTGGTGCATCCTTTAGAGATTTTCGCCCTTTCTTTTGCATCCTGGGCGCATTCATTCAGACATTTAATCTACCGCTCAATTCAAAAGGTTTCAACCCTTGACCAGTCATAGATTATTGGAAAAGGAGAGTTTTTTTATTTAGTCGAAAATGTTTTTCTTCTCAATGAAAAAAGTCAAGAAAATTAACGCCTGATAAGAAAATTCAGAGTTTAAGAAGCAAAACTGGCAGAGCGGTCTAATGAGTTTGCCTCTCGCACCTTAAGTTCCTGAGCTTGAATTCGCTTGCTTGAATTTAATGCTTGCGAATTGGTGGCTTAATTATCGTGCAATTAACAAAAACAGTACTAAAAGAATAAAAAAAAGGAACCTCTGGTCTAGGGGAGAAAAGGTAGGGGTAGCATGTGCATCACGCCTTTCTACTAAAATAAAGTGATGTCCAATAAACAAGGCAGCAGACATATCAATAAAAAAGGGGTCTGTTGCTAAAAATATAAAATCGTATACGCATGATATACGTAGGGGAGAATCTTTGTTACTAAAAATAGACGTGAGTCACAAGTACAAGTAAACAGGTAGTGACCTTTAAGGATCACGTGATGCAGGCATCCCTAACAGTCAACCATCCCTAGGCATAAATTAAAACCGACTGGCATCCCTAGTCAGTGTCAGTGGGGGTGCAGATTTAAAGGTTGGTTACACCTAGCTGCAAAATTGACATAGCTAAGTTGATAAACTAGAGACTCACTTCACAAACAAATCATTAACTGCCTGTCTCGTATTAATAAATTCGTAGGCGTCCAATAGAACTCGGGCCATAGCCGCAGCTCAGTCAGTCTGGGATGCCAAGATGACCGCAGCCGACAAAGCGGCAGCCGCAGCAGAGTCGGCCGCCGTTGAGGCCGACGCTGCAAAGTGGCGCGCCGCTCTGGCAGCTGAGTCTGATAGGCAGGCGGCGGAAATTAGGGCCATCGAGCGACTGCGCGCCGAGGCGACGGCTTTCGAAGCTGCCAATGGAAAGTCGGATTCTTCTGCCACAGGACGATTGGAGCAGCTAAGAAGGAGCCTGGCCCAAGTTGACACCTCTCTGGCGTCAGTTAAAGCCGAATTGGCAGTCGTTGAAGCTCAAGAAGCTAGTGAACTGATGAAACAGTTGGAGGCGCAGGAGGCGGAGCTGGACTGCCTCCTGGCACGGGAGCCGTCTGGAGCCGCGTGGTCCGCACCCGAAGGAGCCGCCGCTTGGCGCGTCTTTTTAACCAAACTGCAGCGGGCTAGAAGCGAAGCAGATACGAAGCTGAAGCCAGTTAAGGACCAGATGATCGCTCGAGTGGCTGCTCTAGGCGGCGCTTCAGTGTCGGAGAACAATGACCAGCTGAACTTTTCAGACGGCCGTGGCGGTGGGCGCAAATCTGGTGTTAGAAAGAAACTGTTTAACTCATGATTGTTGATGCTTTGGTTAATGATGGTTCGTCAAAGGAAGAATTTATTTCTAGAGACGTAAATCTATTTGATTTGGTGAGATTCGAGTTTTACCAATAATAAAATTTGTTGTATTAAACTACGTTTAACGCATTAATCCGGTTCCTAGGATTTGAAGCCATAGACTAAAACCACGCTCGTAGATACAAAGTTTACAGAAAGTGGCAGAAAGCCATTGAAAGTTCATTGAAAGGCCATAAAATTAGAAAAAATGCGGACTCCTAACACAATTGATTCGTACTGGACACAAATTTACCCTCTTTTCATTCCCACCATGAATCTCTTTCCTCTACCTGTCCATCGATCACGAGCCGTTTCTTGATTCCTCCAGGGTGTTCCTATATTTTCCCATTTTCTAAATTCTAAATCCCCATTTCTTGGCAGCTCCAACCAACCAAACAATGGGGCTTCCGGAAGTGGCCTCCCCTGGCTTCTCCAGACAGCAATTCAAGCTTCTAGAATCTCAACCGGCCAGCCATCTCTTGAGTAGAGCCAGGGACAGCTCAAATTTAATTTTTTTGAGGCCAACTCTTACCTTTCACCCTCGTTGGGTTTAGGCTTCAACACAATTTTTTATTAAGAAATAAATTATCAGAAATCACGCCCTACCTGCCTAAAGGCTGCTTAAATCTGTCAGTTAAATAAGGCTCAATGTTGGATTTGACGGACGGGTCGCAAACACCCCATTTTCCTAGTAACTTGTACTAATACGTGTATATACATGCTTGATACAGCATGCATTAACGCAGTGATTGTAGCGGTGTGCTATACGGTGGCTGTAGCAGTGTGATACACAGTGGCTGTAGCAGTGTGACACACAGTGGCTGTAGCAGTGTGACACACAGTGGCTGTAGCAGTGTGATACAGTGGCTGTAGCAGTGTGATACACAGTGGCTGTAGCAGTGTGATACACAGTGGCTGTAGCAGTGTGATACACAGTGGCTGTAGCAGTGTGACACACAGTGGCTGTAGCAGTGTGACACACAGTGGCTGTAGCAGTGTGATACACAGTGGCTGTAGCAGTGTGATACACAGTGGCTGTAGCAGTGTGATACACAGTGGCTGTAGCAGTGTGATACACAGTGGCTGTAGCAGTGTGATACACAGTGGCTGTAGCAGTGTGATACACAGTGGCTGTAGCAGTGTGATACACAGTGGCTGTAGCAGTGTGATACACAGTGGCTGTAGCAGTGTGATACACGGTGGCTGTAGCAGTGTGATACACAGTGGCTGTAGCAGTGTGATACACGGTGGCTGTAGCAGTGTGATACACAGTGGCTGTAGCAGTGTGACACAGTGGCTGTAGCAGTGTGATACACAGTGGCTGTAGCAGTGTGACACACAGTGGCTGTAGCAGTGTGATACACAGTGGCTGTAGCAGTGTGACACACAGTGGCTGTAGCAGTGTGATACACAGTGGCTGTAGCAGTGTGACACACAGTGGCTGTAGCAGTGTGATACACAGTGGCTGTAGCAGTGTGATACACAGTGGCTGTAGCAGTGTGACACAGTGGCTGTAGCAGTGTGATACACAGTGGCTTTAGCAGTGTGATACACAGTGGCTGTAGCAGTGTGATACACAGTGGCTGTAGCAGTGTGACACACAGTGGCTGTAGCAGTGTGATACACAGTGGCTGTAGCAGTGTGACACACAGTGGCTGTAGCAGTGTGATACACAGTGGCTGCAGCAGTGTGATACACAGTGGCTGTAGCAGTGTGATACACAGTGGCTGTAGCAGTGTGATACACAGTGGCTGTAGCAGTGTGATACACAGTGGCTGCAGCAGTGTGACACACAGTGGCTGTAGCAGTGTGATACACAGTGGCTGTAGCAGTGTGATACACAGTGGCTGCAGCAGTGTGATACACAGTGGCTGTAGCAGTGTGATACACAGTGGCTGCAGCAGTGTGATACACAGTGGCTGTAGCAGTGTGATACACAGTGACTGTAGCAGTTTAATACACAGAGGCTGAAACTGAGTGATACACATTGGCTGTAGCAGTGTGATACACAGTGGCTGTAGCAGCGTGATACACAGTGGCTGTGACATAGTGATATACAGTGGCTGTAGCAGTGTGATACACAGAGGCTGTAACATAGTGACACACAGTGGCTGTAGCAGTGTGATACACAGAGGCTGTAACATAGTGACACACAGTGGCTGTAGCAGTGTGATACACAGAGGCTGTAACATAGTGACACACAGTGGCTGTAGCAGTGTGATACACAGTGGCTTTAGCAGTGTGATACACAGTGGCTGTAGCAGTGTGATACACAGTGGCTGTAGCAGTGTGACACACAGTGGCTGTAGCAGTGTGATACACAGTGGCTGTAGCAGTGTGACACACAGTGGCTGTAGCAGTGTGATACACAGTGGCTGCAGCAGTGTGATACACAGTGGCTGTAGCAGTGTGATACACAGTGGCTGCAGCAGTGTGATACACAGTGGCTGTAGCAGTGTGATACACAGTGGCTGCAGCAGTGTGACACACAGTGGCTGTAGCAGTGTGATACACAGTGGCTGTAGCAGTGTGATACACAGTGGCTGTAGCAGTGTGATACACAGTGGCTGCAGCAGTGTGATACACAGTGGCTGTAGCAGTGTGATACACAGTGGCTGCAGCAGTGTGATACACAGTGGCTGTAGCAGTGTGATACACAGTGACTGTAGCAGTTTAATACACAGAGGCTGAAACTGAGTGATACACATTGGCTGTAGCAGTGTGATACACAGTGGCTGTAGCAGCGTGATACACAGTGGCTGTGACATAGTGATATACAGTGGCTGTAGCAGTGTGATACACAGAGGCTGTAACATAGTGACACACAGTGGCTGTAGCAGTGTGATACACAGAGGCTGTAACATAGTGACACACAGTGGCTGTAGCAGTGTGATACACAGAGGCTGTAACATAGTGACACACAGTGGCTGTAGCAGTGTGATACACAGAGGCTGTAACATAGTGACACACAGTGGCTGTAGCAGTGTGATACACAGAGGCTGTAACATAGTGACACACAGTGGCTGTAGCAGTGTGATACACAGGCTGCTGTACACATAGACATACACATAGCTGGCTGTAACTGGCTGTATGCAAGTGTGAAAATGTTCTATATTAGTTTTTCTCTCCCATTCGACACTCTGAAGATGAGTTTGTTAACGATGCGAATTGACGACACTCACTCGCATTACCCATGGGAATTATATATGCAATGCTAATATTGAAAGCAAGCATGCGTTATTACGATATTACACTTTCTCATTATTGCTACCAATCGACGCCTATATAGGTTCTTTTATAATAGATTGCATTTTTCTCAATTCCTTCGCTGTTAGCTGACACGCCATTGGCTCAATTTTTGGTTGGTCTTTTAACCATATCGATATATTTTTATATATAAACTGAACACACAGCAGCACACAAACACATGACCCAAGCTGTGAGCACAGCGAGATTAATATTAATATACATTTACCGCCCGTTCCTGAACACAAACGGTCGACTGCAGTAGGTCAGAGAGAGAGGCCCAACTAACTATTATAGTGCCGCTGGAAACTATTAGGCCAAAATGGCGCAGGAGTAAGCGCTCAACGACATTAATTATTAAGTGCGGCCGCCACTGCCATGCAGTGAGATGATAATTTGGGCCGACAGTTAAACCCCATCTCTATAGCGCTGTGTGGAGTTTGACTCCGCGTCCTCACTGTCAGATAGTTCTTGGCCTCCCCGCTGGCGGTCATTTTCGGATATATACAGCAGCTTTTTTTATAGCTCATGGCCTTTTAGCTCTGGCTTTGGGATATAAAAATACATGAAGGAGCATAGACACATCTGCAGGTTTTGATTTAGTCTAAAAAAATTAAATATTTATTATGCCTGCAACTTTTATCTGCGTTTTTGGTAAGTTTTAGCAATGCTTTGATTTGATGAACTAACTAATTATTTGTCTCATCTTACAGAAGTAAAAGCCAATTCACAGTCCCAGAAATCCATTATGAAACCCCAAAATTTATCGTTGGAATCCACAGTGGATCACTCCAAATCCACAGTGATTCACATTGGGCACTCCAAATCCATCATGGATCGCTCCAAATCCATAGTGGATCACTCCAAATCCATCATGGATCTCTCCAAATCCATAGTGGATCACTCCAAATCCATAGTGGATCACTCCAAATCCATAGTGGATCACTCCAAATCCATAGTGGATCACTCCAAATCCATAGTGGATCACTCCAAATCCATAGTGGATCACTCCAAATCCACAGTGATTCACATTGGGCACTCCAAATCCATCATGGATCTCTCCAAATCCATTGTGGATCCCTCCAAATCCATAGTGGATCACTCCAAATCCACAGTGATTCACATTGGGCACTCCAAATCCATCATGGATCTCTCCAAATCCATTGTGGATCACTCCAAATCCATAGTGGATCACTCCAAATCCATAGTGGATCACTCCAAATCCATAGTGGATCACTCCAAATCCGTCATGGATCACTCCAAATCCATCATGGATCACTCCAAATCCACAGTGATTCACATTGGGCACTCCAAATCCATCATGGATCTCTCCAAATCCATAGTGGATCACTCCAAATCCATTGTGGATCACTGCAAATCTACAGTGATCCACAGTGGGCACTCCAAATCCATAGTAGGCACTCGAAATCCACCATGGATCTCTCCGAATCCATTGTGGGGCACTCCAAATCCAGTGGGGCACTCCAAATTCACAGTGGGGCACTCCAAATTCACAGTGGGGCACTCCAAATCCATTGTGGGGCACCCCAAATCTAGTGGGGCACTCCAAATCTACAGTGGGGCACTCCAAATCATTGATGTCCTGAGCACTCGTGACCAGAGCACTTTAAAATCCATAGTCCTAACCCAGTCCATGGACTGAACAGCCGTACGCAGCCTTAAAATGCGCCGCGCAATAGCTGCGGCTGTGCTCTCCGCTGCACATTTCGGGAAGGTGTAATCAATCATTAATTTTATCATTAATATTACAGTAAATGTCGGGGTGCGATATACAAGGAATAAGTGCAATTTTTATAAGGTCTGTTATACCAATCATCCATTCAAGTTCTGGCGCAGTTTTCTTCAGCTCTGGGCGTTGTTGCAACGGCGCTAGACTCTGCAGATATGGCGAAGCCCAACCTCCTGGTGACTGCCATCATGGTTGGTGCACACATCCTTTTTTCGGATCTCAACTGTTAGACAGGAATCTCACCTGTTCAACAAGATTCTAACCTGTTAGACTGGAATCTCATATCTTAGACTGGAATCTAACCTGTTAGACAGGAATCTCACCTGTTAAACATGAATCTCATCAGTTAGACAGGAATCTCAACTGTTAGACAGGAATCTCATCAGTTACACAGGAATCTTAACTTTTAGACGTGAATCTCACCTGTTAGACAGGAATCTCAACTGTTAGACAGGAATCTCACCTGTTAGACAGGAATCTCACCTGTTAGACAGGAATCTCACCTGTTAGACGGGAATCTCGCCTGTTAGACAGGAATCTCACCTGTTAGACAGGAATCTCGCCTGTTAGACGGGAATCTCGCCTGTTAGACAGGAGTCTCGCCTGTTAGACGGGAATCTCGCCTGTTAGACGGGAATCTCGCCTGTTAGACGGGAATCTCGCCTGTACGAGTTACGATTTCTATTATTTCCTTCGTCGCAGTCCGAGGGTTTCTCTACTCAAGACATCAACGGTCGCTGGGTCGGCTTCTACCCTGAGATAGTCAGCGAGCTGTCTAAGCGTTTAAATTTTCGCGCCACATTCAAACGCGTCAGCGACGGTCGCTACGGCAGCTACGACAACGCCACTGGCCGATGGGACGGCTTGGTTGGCGAAGTCCACAGCGGCACGGCTCATTTCGCTGCGGCCCCGCTTACCCTGACTGCTGTTCGCGAAGAATTCGTTGACTTCTCGCACGGCCTGCTCAACTTTGGATTGGTGGTGAGTCGCTTCAGGTCCTCAGGTTAGACATCCTTCAGGTCCTCAGGTCAGACATGCTTCAGGTCCTCAGGTTAGACATCCTTCAGGTCCTCAAGTTAGACATCCTTCAGGTCCTCAGGTTAGACATCCTTCAGGTCCTCAGGTTAGACATCCTTCAGGTCCTCATGTTAGACATCCTTCAGGTCCTCAGGTAAGACATCCTTCAGGTCCTCAGGTTAGACATCCTTCAGGTCCTCAGGACAGACATCCTTCAGGTCCTCAGGACAGACATGCTTCAGGTCCTCAGGTTAGACATCCTTCAGGTCCTCAGGACAGAATCCTTCAGGTCCTCAGGACAGAATCCTTTAGGTCCACAGGTTAGACATCCTTCAGGTCCTCAGGTTAGACATCCTTCAGGTCCTCAGGTTAGACATCCTTCAGGTCCTCAGGTTAGACATCCTTCAGGTCCTCAGGACAGACATCCTTCAGGTCCTCAGGACAGACATGCTTCAGGTCCTCAGGTTAGTCATGCTTCAGGTCCTCAAGTTAGACATCCTTCAGGTCCTCAGGTTAGACATCCTTCAGGTCCTCAGGTTAGACATCCTTCAGGTCCTCATGTTAGACATGCTTCAGGTCCTCAGGTTAGACATCCTTCAGGTCCTCAGGTTAGACATCCTTCAGGTCCACAGGTTAGACATCCTTCAGGTCCACAGGTTAGACATGCTTCAGGTCCTCAGGTTAGACATCCTTCAGGTCCTCAGGACAGAATCCTTCAGGTCCTCAGGACAGAATCCTTTAGGTCCACAGGTTAGACATCCTTCAGGTCCTCAGGTTAGACATCCTTCAGGTCCTCAGGACAGAATCCTTCAGGTCCACAGGTTAGACATCCTTCAGGTCCTCAGGACAGACATGCTTCAGGTCCTCAGGTTAGACATCCTTCAGGTCCTCAGGTTAGACATCCTTCAGGTCCTCAGGACAGACATGCTTCAGGTCCTCAGGTTAGACATGCTTCAGGTCCTCAAGTTAGACATCCTTCAGGTCCTCAGGTTAGACATCCTTCAGGTCCTCAGGTTAGACATCCTTCAGGTCCTCATGTTAGACATCCTTCAGGTCCTCAGGTTAGACATCCTTCAGGTCCACAGGTTAGACATCCTTCAGGTCCTCAGGACAGAATCCTTCAGGTCCACAGGTTAGACATCCTTCAGGTCCTCAGGTTAGACATCCTTCAGGTCCACAGGTTAGACATCCTTCAGGTCCTCAGGACAGAATCCTTCAGGTCCACAGGTTAGACATCCTTCAGGTCCACAGGTTAGACATCCTTCAGGTCCTCAGGTTAGACATCCTTCAGGTCCTCAGGTTAGACATCCTTCAGGTCCTCAGGTTAGACATCCTTCAGGTCCTCAGGACAGAATCCTTCAGGTCCACAGGTTAGACATCCTTCAGGTCCACAGGTTAGACATCCTTCAGCTCCACAGGTTAGACATCCTTCAGGTCCACAGGTTAGACATCCTTCAGGTCTTCAGGACAGAATCCTTCAGGTCCTCAGGACAGAATCCTTTAGGTCCACAGGTTAGACATCCTTCAGGTCCTCAGGTTAGACATCCTTCAGGTCCACAGGTTAGACATCCTTCAGGTCCTCAGGACAGAATCCTTCAGGTCCACAGGTTAGACATCCTTCAGGTCCTCAGGTTAGACATCCTTCAGGTCCACAGGTTAGACATCCTTCAGGTCCTCAGGACAGAATCCTTCAGGTCCACAGGTTAGACATCCTTCAGGTCCACAGGTTAGACATCCTTCAGGTCCTCAGGTTAGACATCCTTCAGGTCCTCAGGTTAGACATCCTTCAGGTCCTCAGGTTAGACATCCTTCAGGTCTTCAGGTTAGACATCCTTCAGGTCCTCAGGTCAGACATGCTTCAGGTCCTCAGGACAGAATCCTTCAGGTCCACAGGTTAGACATCCTTCAGGTCCTCAGGTAAGACATCCTTCAGGTCCTCAGATTAGACATCCTTCAGGTCCTCAGGTCAGACATGCTTCAGGTCCTCAGGTTAGACATGCTTCAGTTCCTCAGGTTAGACATCCTTCAGGTCCTCAGGACAGAATCCTTCAGGTCCTCAGGACAGAATCCTTTAGGTCCACAGGTTAGACATCCATCAGGTCCTCAGATTAGACATACTTCAGGTCCACAGGACAGAATCCTTCAGGTTTTTAGGTCACAGGTTAGACATCCTTCAGGTCCACAGGTTAGACATCCTTCAGGTCCTCAGGTTAGACATCCTTCAGGTCCTCAGGACAGAATCCTTCAGGTCCACAGGTTAGACATCCTTCAGGTCCTCAGGACAGACATGCTTCAGGTCCTCAGGTCAGACATGCTTCAGGTCCTCAGGTTAAACAATGCGTCATCATATTTTTGTGTTCTCAGCTTGACGAAACGATTACAAAAACGAATTTCGCACCCGTTGCTAAGGTGGTTGCTAAGCCCGCCAAGTGGGTAAACACGGCTGTGGTGCGCGACGCGAAGTTCTTCTTGCGCGTCTTTGACTTGGGCGTCTGGCTGGCCTCGGGTGGAGTGTTCCTGCTGACCGCGCTGCTGCTGCACTATAATGCCAGGTAAATGGGTTTCTAAAATGTTTCCTTTTATTCAAACATTTCAACCAGCAAATACGCTCGTAGAATCAGAGTTAGTCCCTGAGCTCGATTACACGGCGAGGCCACATTCATTTGACGATGAGAAAGTCAGGACAGATGTACACACGTGTGTGAGCGTGTGCCTGCGTACGGTATCTGTGTGTGTGTGTGCTCAGGAGTCAGCGAAATGGGCAGAATTGCCTCCTCGCTGGCTGGCTGCGTCAACCCTCCTGCAAGTATTATTATTTACTGCCAGATTCGGGTCGGCATTTCAGGTACAATCCACGCGAGAACGCCTCTGTTGCGTCAAACACCAGCCTCGAGTACTCGCGTCAACATCAGCAGCAGCAGCAACAGCAGCAGCAGCAGCAGCATCGGCAGCCATCTAGACCATCAACATTGGGCATTGTTGGCAACGACACCATTGAGGAGGACATTGATGTAGGCGGCCAAGGGTCCAACGGCAGGACTTCATTTGTGCAGACCATATTCTACGTGGTCAGCACCGGATGCTATCAGGGTGAGATGGGCTAATATCCTCGGATTTTTAATTCTCCAGATTTAACAATGCGGTGATCTATCTGTACTTATAATAATAACTATAATTACAGGAAATAGACTTGCAGCCAGCAAAGAGGCAATTCTGCCTATTCTGCTGACTCCACACGCAAACAGATTCCATAAGCAGGCACACACTCACACAGGTGTGTACATCTGCCCTGACTTTCTCATCGTCAGGCAGTTGTACATTCTCGTCTCTCACTATGGAGTCCCCCCAAGCTCTCCGCGGCTGCACAACAAATGAATGTGGCCTCGCCGCGGAATCGAGCTGAGGGACGTTGGTGCGAGAGGCAGAAGGGTTAACCGTGCTGCCGCTCACCCCTGAACTGTTATTTCACCTTCTCATCTAATTAGCTTGAATCCTTGATTTAAGCTACTCGGCACAAGCTAGATATTTTAAGTTAAAGTTGAATTGAAATCCCAAAAATTATTCCACCATTTTTTTAAAACACCATGAATTCGGGTCCCAAAACTAGACTTTTATCCCAAACTTGGGATAAAAGATTTATTGGGAAAGTCTGTATAGACCAAAAGTCCCAGATCCCATACCAGGACTTCTGCCGTCTTCCAGGCTTCAGCAAGTGGCCTCGCTCACTGGCCGGCCGTTGCATCAGCGCCGTCTGGTGGCTGTTCGTCGCCATCTTCGCAGCCACGTACACCGGAGGCTTCCTCTGCGCCCTGGTGGCCACGGAGGGTTCCAAGAGTCGGCACATGTACGCGCCGATGATCAATATTCGCGACCGATTCAGCTCGGATCCGGACTATTTGAAGGATTTCACGCCGGCCTGGATTAAGGGCGGCAGTACTGACCACTTCTTTGGCACCACAACCGAGGCGCTGTTCCAGCAGTTCAACAGGAAGCACCAGGCGGCGCTGAAGAAACAGCCGGAACTGGAAGTCTATTCTATGCGAGATCTAATCGATCTGGTGCTGAAGGACACGCAGATTCTAGGCGTTATGGAGGCCCCGATGGCCGACTATTATGTGAAGAAAACCGAGTGTGAGATTATAATCCTCGGCGACCTCACCAACGACAAAAGCTACGCGTTCGCATTCGCCGAGAATTCCAGCCTCACGGGCCGATTCAATCTTGAGATTCTCCGCCTGAAAGAATCAGGCTACATCCTTGATACCTACAGAAAGTACTTCGGCTCACCCGGCAGCCTCTGCGGCACCAAGATGGAGGCCTCCGCCCGCAGTCAGATCTCCGAGGTTGGCGAAGTGCTGGCTAGAATGTTCCGCGGCAGCATTCCTGTCACCCTCAGCAGCTTCTCCGGCCCGCTGATTCTGTACTTCAGCGGTGTGGGCCTGGCTAGTGTGGCTCTGCTTGGCGACATTGTAATCTATCACCTGTGCGAGAAGAATAGAAAGGTGTCGCAATTTCTTTGAGCTCTTAGTTAACTGTTTGCAGTCTTTGTATCGTCTGAACAGTACAGACACCACGGGGATATTTCAAATGTCCACATTAGAACTTTTTTGCATCTTGTAAACTATTCAACCAATCGCAATTAAAATGCAGAACAAGGGCTGAAATTTTTTGCTCTATCCGATAAAAAACAACTTCCAGAAACACAAAATATCGGCATCGTCGAGATATTCAACGATTCTCGTCGGGGTGTCTGGTGGCAAAAACACCAATATACTCGTACTAGTAGGCTTAATTTTTCTGCTCACAAAATGTCATCATGCAGCCATCTCGGCTATTATTAATATTTTGTTAAAATATATATTATTAAACCAATATGGATTCGCCAAATCGGTTTTTAGAGAGCTCTTCATACCGCATTCATAATTGTATTTTCGAGGGCTGTCGGCCATGGCACATCGTTCAGTGACACAAGACCTGTAGCCAGAGAGGAGGCAGTTCTGCCAATTTCGCCGACTCCTGAGCACACCATACGCAGGCACACACTCACAAAGGTGTGTACATCTGCCCTGACTTTCTCATTGTCAGGCAGTGTACACTCTCGTCTCTTATTGTAGAGTCCCCCAAGCCTTCTCTCCGCAGTTGCGTCACAACTGAATGTGGCCTCGCCGCGGAATCGAGCTCAGTGACCTTGGTGCGAGAGGCAAACGCGTTAGACTGATCTGCCACTCTTCCCCAATATTCAATCCACATTGAATATGGAAGTTTATTCCATGTACACGATATCGTAAAAGCATCTATGCGTAACTTTACTAAAAAATGTTATCTAAAAGAACAGACAGTAGCTAATTTACCTATTCATCCTGTGACCTAGCCCATTCACTCGACTCACTTCGACCTCAAAATCATGCAGGCCAGCGGACGTGGTAATTGTCGCCGCAAGGTCACCGAGTCCGCAGCTAACATCTCGCTGACCGCCGCTTCGATGTCGGACGATTGATGCTGAAGTCGGTCTAGAGACCTGATAACACGCAATATCATTTTTGACAACATATTTCTGCTATACTACTTCAGTAGTTCTATTTCATCTGATTGCGTTTCTGTCTATTTTTATTCTGCCGTAATAAAATATATTCCTACAATTGGATGGAAAGTGAAATAACTTTATTATAGTCTAGTTGCTTTTTTGGTTTCCTTCGATTGTTGTTTAATCGTTATTTTTTTGTTTTACCAAGCAGTGCACTGCACGTGCAATAATTTGAAATTTATTGAATTGCGCGCAATAGAACATTTTAGACACTTTTGCTTAGTTCGTTTCATTAATCAGATGCATAAGAACATTTTGTTTTTATTTTATAATAGTTTTTATATAGTAATGCAGCATACTTTATCATATGTCAATAATAGTTTTTATATAATAATGCAGCATACTTTATCATATGTCAATAATAGTTTTTATATAATAATGCAGCATACTTTATCATCTGTCAATAATAGTTTTTAGCACCGACGGGCAAAACATATTTTTATACATTTTATCGGTGATTGAGCTGGGGTAATTATAGTTTTACTTACTTAAAACTAAATACAAAAATTAAAAGTTCACAAAAAAGCATTTTGCACTAAATATTAGAAAACGATTTTGCCTTATATTTCTCTTTTATCATTATTAAGTACGAGTACCAATATAGCTGAAAACGAAGATGACAAGCTAGCTAAAGTTAATTTGTTTCAATTTTTCTGTTTGAATTTTTTGCACGAACAACAGCTGTAATTAAATAGTTCAAGCAGTGAAAAGTTGTTAGCAACAAATGGATAAGTCAAACATATAATAAATGGAATCTAATGTTTTAAGCCTCAAAATGATGTGAATGTAAATGGCGTTAAAATGTTTGGTAGACATCGCAACAATGTAATGCTAATATCAGTTTCGTTTTGTTAAAAATGTAATTATAGTAACCAGTAACCAGTTTTTCAAATCTTTAAGCAATTCCATATCAGGCCAGCTCGTCGGGCACTCATTCAGCTGGTTGCATTGAAGGAGTGTCGTTCTGCTGCTGCTGCTGTTGCTGGCGATGTTCGTCAGCATAGGACAATGACCTAAACGTAGGCTCATCGTCTGGTACGTTGCGAAGCACTTGGGCATGCTGCAAATAAAAAAAATGTGAAAATTAGATTTTTGACAGTTTGATAGTAGAGAGTTCCATTAAAAAAACACAAAACATCTTCATCGTCGAGATATTCAACGATTCTCGTCGGCGTGTGTGGTGGCACAAACCATCAATTTACGCATAATTTTTTCTGCTTTGAAAGCTTGTTTATCCGTATGGTGGACTTTTGTAAAAATCGGTCATTTGGTTTGGGAGATATCGTGAAGTTTGCAGCCGGTATTTGAAATACCCCCGCGTAGTCTTTCTCTCCTGCTAAAGACTAAATAGTTAAGAGTAAGATTCCCCAGACTTTCTTACAATGACCACTGTAGCTACGATAAAGCTAATCTACATGGACTATTTGGCTACTTGATTAGTATACACTCAGGTCGGTGTGTCGACCAACCAGTCCGCAGACTCACTCGACTATTGGCAGTCTTGCTGAAAATGTAGGCGTCAATGACGCTGAGGGCTGCCGCGATTAGCACTCCCAGGATGTACATCACTAGCACGCCGCAGAAGGTCTTCATCGTGATTGGCAGACTGTCGCGAAACATTCTAGCCAGCTCCTCGCCTGCCAGACTGAGCGCCAGCACCGAGTCATGGCTGGTACTGTCACCGTCGGACTGCAGTTCGCGACAAACCGACAGCTGACCGCCGAAGTGCTTCCTGTAGGTCTGCCGGATGAAGCCGGACTCGCGCAGTTCGAGCAGCACGGAGTTGACCTGGTTCTTCAGCTTGTGACCCTCGTCTGTCTGGTTGAAGGCCATCGCGTAGCTGCGGTCGCTGAGCAAACTGCCGGCCACCACCAGGCGGCAATTGCTGCGCTTGGCGAAATAGTCAGCTAGCGGCGATTCGAGAATGCCAAGGTAATGATGCGACTTGCTCAGAATGTCTACTAGCTGGCTGGTATTGCGAATCCCATTGGCTAGATTGGGATCCCGCTTCGCCGCCACCTGGCTCAGGTTGTAGAATAGTCTAAAAATCGGCTCATCAGACGACCGCATGAAGGCCTCCGTGCTGCCGCCAGTGATCCACAGAGGCACGAAGGATTGCATCGCGCTAGAGTCCATCTTGTACTGATCTCTGGCATCGAGGTAGGCGAATGTGTCATCGTTGGTAGTGTTGCTGGCTATCAGGGCGCATAGAAAGCCGGCAGTGTAGGTGGCGGCGAAAATGCTAACGAAGGCCCACCAAGCCAAGCTGATGCAGCGACCGGCGAGAGACTTTGGAGCCTTTTCATAGCCTGAAACGATCGCACGTGAAAATGCTTGTGGTTGAATTCGATTTTTTTAGTATTCTTCTAAACTGGTGGACCAGATTCAGGAGTGTAAGACAGAGCTTGGATACTTTTAGACAGATAATTCAAAACTGTTAGATATTCAAAACTGCTAGATATTCAAAACTGCTAGATATTCAAAACTGCTAGATATTCAAAACTGCTAGATATTCAAAACTGTTAGATATTCAAAACTGTTAGATATTTAAAACTGTTAGATATTCAAAACTGTTAGATATTCAAAACTGCTAGATATTCAAAACTGTTAGATATTCAAAACTGTTAGATATTCAAAATTGTAAGATAGATCTTTCAAATTTTCAAGATAGAGAGCTCAGAAGTGTTAGACAGAGCTCAGAAGTGTTAGACAGAGAGCTCAGAAGTGTTAGACAGAGCTCAGAAGTGTTAGACAGAGCTCAGAAGTGTTAGACAGAGCTCAGAAGTGTTAGACAGAGCTCAGAAGAGTTAGACAGAGCTCAGAAGTGTTAGACAGAGAGCTCAGAAGTGTTAGACAGAGCTCAGAAGTGTTAGACAGAGCTCAGAAGTGTTAGACAGAGCTCAGAAGAGTTAGACAGAGCTCAGAAGTGTTAGACAGAGCTCAGAAGAGTTAGACAGAGCTCAGAAGAGTTAGACAGAGCTCAGAAGAGTTAGACAGAGCTCAGAAGAGTTAGACAGAGCTCAGAAGAGTTAGACAGAGCTCAGAAGAGTTAGGCTCTGCAGTTGAACGCACCCTGAAAGCAGCCGGTGCTAAACGTATAAAACACGCAACCAGCAAGGCTGAATTGGTGACTCATCGCCGCAGCCGACGAGGCTCCAGTCCTGGAACCGGCCACGGCAGCCGAGCCACCCGAAGTGGCGTGCTCAACTAGGCGGGCCTGGGCCTCTCGCGGATTCCGCCGATAATTCAGGTGCAGCAGGAGGCTGGTGATGAAGAACACGGCCATCCCTGTGCACCACACTCCGGCGTCGAAGACACCCAGGTAGAAACCGATGCCTCGGCTGGCGTGTAGGTTCAGCTTCTGCGGCCGGTTGATCAAAACAACCAGGCCAACATCTAGCAGCTCGTGCGAGAAATCCACGTGGAATTCGCGAAACGCTGTTACCTGCAGGCCGGGTGGAGTATGCGCGCGTGTTTTAATACACATCTTAGACTCATCTCTCTCCTGTCTCATCTCCCCCGTGTCTCATCTCTCCCGTGTCTCATCTCCCCCGTGTCTCATCTCTCCCGTGTCTCATCTCCCCCGTGTCTCATCTCTCCCGTGTCTCATCTCTCCCGTGTCTCATGTCTCCCGTGTCTCATCTCTCCCGTGTCTCATCTCCCCCGTGTCTCATCTCTCCCGTGTCTCATCTCTCCCGTGTCTCATGTCTCCCGTGTCTCATCTCTCCCGTGTCTCATCTCTCCCGTGTCTCATCTCTCCCGTGTCTCATCTCTCCCGTGTCTCATGTCTCCCGTGTCTCATGTCTCCCGTGTCTCATCTCTCCCGTGTCTCATGTCTCCCGTGTCTCATGTCTCCCGTGTCTCATCTCTCCTGTGTCTCATGTCTCCCGTGTCTCATGTCTCCCGTGTCTCATGTCTCCCGTGTCTCATCTCTCCCCGTGTCTCATCTCTCCCGTGTCTCATCTCTCCCTGTGTCTCATCTCTCCCGTGTCTCATCTCTCCCCGTGTCTCATCTCTCCCGTGTCTCATCTCTCCCGTGTCTCATGTCTCCCGTGTCTCATGTCTCCTGAATCTTATCTCTCCCGTTTGTCATGTCTCCCGTGTCTTATCTCTCCCGTGTCTCATCTCTCCCGTGTCTCATGTCTCCTGAATCTTATCTCTCCCGTTTGTCATGTCTCCCGTGTCTTATCTCTCCCGTGTCTCATGTCTCCCGTGTCTCATCTCTCCCGTGTCTCATGTCTCCCGTGTCTCATCTCTTCTGAGTCTTATCTCTCCCGTGTCTTATCTCTCCCGTGTCTCATGTCTCTTGTGTCTCATCTCTTCTGAGTCTTATCTCTCCCGTGTCTCATCTCTCCCGTGTCTCATGTCTCCCGTGTCTCATCTCTCCCGTGTCTCATCTCTCCCGTGTCTCATCTCTCCCGTGTCTCATGTCTCTTGTGTCTCATCTCTTCTGAGTCTTATCTCTCCCGTGTCTCATGTCTCCCGTGTCTCATCTCTCCCGTGTCTCATCTCTCCCGTGTCTCATCTCCCCCGTGTCTCATCTCTCCCGTGTCTCATCTCCCCCGTGTCTCATCTCTCCCGTGTCTCATCTCTCCCGTGTCTCATGTCTCCCGTGTCTCATCTCTCCCGTGTCTCATCTCCCCCGTGTCTCATCTCTCCCGTGTCTCATCTCTCCCGTGTCTCATCTCTCCCGTGTCTCATGTCTCTTGTGTCTCATCTCTTCTGAGTCTTATCTCTCCCGTGTCTCATGTCTCCCGTGTCTCATCTCTCCCGTGTCTCATCTCTCCCGTGTCTCATCTCCCCCGTGTCTCATCTCTCCCGTGTCTCATCTCCCCCGTGTCTCATCTCTCCCGTGTCTCATCTCTCCCGTGTCTCATGTCTCCCGTGTCTCATCTCTCCCGTGTCTCATCTCCCCCGTGTCTCATCTCTCCCGTGTCTCATCTCTCCCGTGTCTCATGTCTCCCGTGTCTCATCTCTCCCGTGTCTCATCTCTCCCGTGTCTCATCTCTCCCGTGTCTCATCTCTCCCGTGTCTCATGTCTCCCGTGTCTCATGTCTCCCGTGTCTCATCTCTCCCGTGTCTCATGTCTCCCGTGTCTCATGTCTCCCGTGTCTCATCTCTCCTGTGTCTCATGTCTCCCGTGTCTCATGTCTCCCGTGTCTCATGTCTCCCGTGTCTCATCTCTCCCCGTGTCTCATCTCTCCCGTGTCTCATCTCTCCCTGTGTCTCATCTCTCCCGTGTCTCATCTCTCCCCGTGTCTCATCTCTCCCGTGTCTCATCTCTCCCGTGTCTCATCTCTCCCGTGTCTCATGTCTCCCGTGTCTCATCTCTCCCGTGTCTCATCTCCCCCGTGTCTCATCTCTCCCGTGTCTCATCTCTCCCGTGTCTCATCTCTCCCGTGTCTCATGTCTCTTGTGTCTCATCTCTTCTGAGTCTTATCTCTCCCGTGTCTCATGTCTCCCGTGTCTCATCTCTCCCGTGTCTCATCTCTCCCGTGTCTCATCTCCCCCGTGTCTCATCTCTCCCGTGTCTCATCTCCCCCGTGTCTCATCTCTCCCGTGTCTCATCTCTCCCGTGTCTCATGTCTCCCGTGTCTCATCTCTCCCGTGTCTCATCTCCCCCGTGTCTCATCTCTCCCGTGTCTCATCTCTCCCGTGTCTCATGTCTCCCGTGTCTCATCTCTCCCGTGTCTCATCTCTCCCGTGTCTCATCTCTCCCGTGTCTCATCTCTCCCGTGTCTCATGTCTCCCGTGTCTCATGTCTCCCGTGTCTCATCTCTCCCGTGTCTCATGTCTCCCGTGTCTCATGTCTCCCGTGTCTCATCTCTCCTGTGTCTCATGTCTCCCGTGTCTCATGTCTCCCGTGTCTCATGTCTCCCGTGTCTCATCTCTCCCCGTGTCTCATCTCTCCCGTGTCTCATCTCTCCCTGTGTCTCATCTCTCCCGTGTCTCATCTCTCCCCGTGTCTCATCTCTCCCGTGTCTCATCTCTCCCGTGTCTCATGTCTCCCGTGTCTCATGTCTCCTGAATCTTATCTCTCCCGTTTGTCATGTCTCCCGTGTCTTATCTCTCCCGTGTCTCATCTCTCCCGTGTCTCATGTCTCCTGAATCTTATCTCTCCCGTTTGTCATGTCTCCCGTGTCTTATCTCTCCCGTGTCTCATGTCTCCCGTGTCTCATCTCTCCCGTGTCTCATGTCTCCCGTGTCTCATCTCTTCTGAGTCTTATCTCTCCCGTGTCTTATCTCTCCCGTGTCTCATGTCTCTTGTGTCTCATCTCTTCTGAGTCTTATCTCTCCCGTGTCTCATCTCTCCCGTGTCTCATGTCTCCCGTGTCTCATCTCTCCCGTGTCTCATCTCTCCCGTGTCTCATCTCTCCCGTGTCTCATGTCTCTTGTGTCTCATCTCTTCTGAGTCTTATCTCTCCCGTGTCTCATGTCTCCCGTGTCTCATCTCTCCCGTGTCTCATCTCTCCCGTGTCTCATGTCTCCCGTGTCTCATCTCTCCCGTGTCTCATCTCTCCCGTGTCTAATCTCTCCCGTGTCTCATGTCTCCCGTGTCTCATCTCTCCCGTGTCTCATCTCTCCCGTGTCTCATCTCTCCCGTGTCTCATGTCTCCCGTGTCTCATCTCTCCCGTGTCTCATCTCTCCCGTGTCTCATGTCTCCCGTGTCTCATGTCTCCCGTGTCTCATGTCTCCCGCGTCTCATCTATTCCCAATCGTTAGTCACAAGCGTACTACGTACCGTAAGCGGAGCAGCGGCAAAGTCCACAGTCCTATTGATGACTTCACCGATAAGACCCGTCCAGAGCCCTGTGGACTCTTCGAATGCTCCATATTGTTTATCAGCAACCAGGCTAAAATTTGGCACGAAATTCAGCTGGGAGCCGATTTGGCGCACAACGTCAGGGATGAACCCGCTGTACTCAGTGATGTTTGAGCTGGGTGACTGCGTGACTTTGCAGAAACCTTCGGCCTGGGTTGAAGTGCCGCGGGCGGGATTGGCAGTCAGTGAGATCGGTGAGACAGTGAGTGAGATCGGTGAGACAGTCATTCAGATCGGTGAGACAGTCAGTCAGATCGGTGAGACAGTCAGTCAGATCGGTGAGACAGTCAGTCAGATCGGTGAGACAGTCAGTCAGATCGGTGAGACAGTCAGTCAGATCGGTGAGACAGTCATTCAGATCGGTGAGACAGTCAGTCAGATCGGTGAGACAGTCAGTCAGATCGGTGAGACAGCCAGTCAGATTGGTGAGACAGTCATTCAGATCGGTGAGACAGTCAGTCAGATCGGTGAGACAGTCAGTCAGATCGGTGAGACAGTCAGTCAGATCGGTGAGACAGTCATTCAGATCGGTGAGACAGTCAGTCAGATCGGTGAGACAGTCAGTCAGATCGGTGAGACAGCCAGTCAGATTGGTGAGACAGTCATTCAGATCGGTGAGACAGTCAGTCAGATCGGTGAGACAGTCAGTCAGATCGGTGAGACAGTCATTCAGATCGGTGAGACAGTCAGTCAGATCGGTGAGACAGTCAGTCAGATCGGTGAGACAGCCAGTCAGATCGGTGAGACAGTCAGTCAGATCGGTGAGACAGCCAGTCAGATCGGTGAGACAGTCAGTCAGATCGGTGAGACAGTCAGTCAGATCGGTGAGACAGTCAGTCAGATCGGTGAGACAGTCAGTCAAATCGGTGAGACAGCCAGTCCGATCGGTGAGACAGTCAGTCAGATCGGTGAGACAGCCAGTCAGATCGGTGAGACAGTCAGTCAGATCGGTGAGACAGCCAGTCAGATCGGTGAGACAGTCAGTCAGATCGGTGAGACAGTCAGTCAGATCGGTGAGACAGCCAGTCAGATCGGTGAGACAGTCAGTCAGATCGGTGAGACAGTCATTCAGATCGGTGAGACAGTCAGTCAGATCGGTGAGACAGTCAGTCAGATCGGTGAGACAGTCATTCAGATCGGTGAGACAGTCAGTCAGATCGGTGAGACAGTGGGTGAGATCGGTGAGGCAAATGGGAAGTTCTGTGAGAAAGTAGGTGTGATAGTTGCATCTAAACACCCTGTAGAGAACATAATCGCTGTCTCACCTCGATGATGCCAACCTGTAGAACAGTGGCTTGTCCAACTGATATGAGATGCAATGCCGACAATACGATGAAAAATATCCTGCCTGAAAGAATTGGTATACGAGTATATAGGGGATAAAAATAAATTCTCAAGAGAATAAGTAAGAAAAAGAAGAGATAATGGAAAATATTCGGACAATAGACAGAAAATGAGACTTGATTGGGTAAAGTATTGACCATTTATAAGAAATTAAAATGACCAACAATGAGTTCTACTCACCCGACATAATGACCTGAACTTCAGCAAGAGTTCTGCTAGCCAAAACTGTCTCAAAGAGCAAAATGAAAGACCATGCAAATGTAGTCTACTAAAATAAGCTAAATTGCAGACTTATATTTCGTGCCCTGTTCTGCAAAATATAATTTGGTTTACAAAACCCAGTTCAACCCTGCTTGGAAGCATTGCTGAGGCATTGCTATGAGGGCCAGGGGTTTGAAGAGTAAAGCTAGCACAAAGATAGCAGAACCTTTACTGAGTGTACAATGGTGTGCACAGCGCCCGCGAGTCTATACTTATTTGTATCCACTAGTTTTTGCCTTATTTCTTTCCTTTCATTCTGTCGCAGAATTTATGCATTAGATTGGCACAGCACAACTGTACAGTCACAATCTGCGTGTAACTTTACTCTCTCACTCGTTCCTTCTTTTGATTCTTTCACACCAGCCACTATCAACAGAGACAGACAGACAGACAGACATACACTATGACAGACAGACAGACAGACAGACAGACAGACAGACAGACAGACAGACAGACAGACAGACAGACAGACAGACAGACAGACAGACAGACAGACAGACAGACAGACAGACAGATAGACAGACAGATAGACAGACAGATAGACAGACAGATAGACAGACAGATAGACAGACAGATAGACAGACAGACAGATAGACAGACAGACAGATAGACAGACAGACAGACAGACAGACAGATAGATAGACAGACAGACAGACAGACAGACAGACAGACAGATAGATAGACAGACAGACAGACAGACAGACAGACAGACAGACAGACAGACAGACAGACAGACAGACAGACAGACAGACAGATTGACTAACTGACTGACAGAAAATCAGACAAAGTCAAAGTACAAAATATGTTTCAAGTCTCAGTTGCGCCTTACTGTACGTCGCAGTTTCGTGAGTTGTGCACTCAACCGCACAGCTAGTTTTTTTATTTTCTTACGAGCTATATAAGGCAGTTGTTTTGATTATGGAAGTACCAGCTTTGGAAAAAATGATTGGAAAAAAACATTGTGCATTTGTGCGTTGTTGTTAATGCCTATTTAAACTCAATACTAGTTGTGGTGTCGCTAAAACTGATAATTGCTGAAAAAACGATATAAAAAAATATAATTTTGGAGTTAAAGTAATTACAATCGGTCTCAGATCACAGATCAGAAGAATGGAAATATACAAGTATTTTTAATCTCAAACAAAAGTCTATGTAAACTTTATACTACTCAACGCGTAGCTATAAGTAGTTGCAGAACATTTTTGCAATTAGTTTTTCTATTTTTAGAAAGGAAAAAGAAAAAAATAACAGCAGATTGTGCACTCTTTAGTTAAATAAGCCTCAAATGACAGCTTGCAGCAACAACAACAACAACAAAGTACGCTGTCAAGATCAAATTGCAGCGTCAGAAGGCGTGCCTCAGGGCCTGGGCGCGAATGTGCGCGGGGCCGCCGGCAGTGTCCGGGGCGCGGGCGTCTGCTAGCAGGCAGCAAGCCAGCGTGCGCCGCGTGCTATTGCAACAATAACATTCACAAATTTCTGCACAAAGTAAAATATATAAAACAAAAAAGGAATACAGTCTTTTACTTTTGCTAAGCTGTCATTGTCAATATAACGAAAATATCACGTGACCTAATCGCATCAGATCATCTGATTATCACGTGACTTAAAATCTACAACCGATCGTGTGCAACAAGAAGATCACGTGATCAAATCGCACCCGATCGTCCGACTATCACGTGACCTAAAATCTACAACCGATCGTGTGCAACAGAAGATCACGTGATCAAATCGCACCCGATCGTCCGACTATCACGTGACCTAAAATCTACCATCGACCGTGTGCATCAAGAAGATCACGTGACCTAAAAAAGAGAAAAATTAATCAGACTTATATCACGTGATCTATTTTGCATCGTTTAAATTGGTTTATAATTCAGTGCTTGCATCGTATTTAAAATTAAAATCTGCCAATCTGAAAATTAGCCGTCATTTTTCGCTATTGATAATTCGGCCTTCACGTGTACCAGCCGCGGTAGGCTAAATCGGGAAATTTTCCTCTCCACCTATCGCATAGTTCAGCCCTGGCTTCCTTCATAGGCGTCACTGTTGGACCGTCCGTCACCAGGTTGACTACTGGACTAGTCGTAGTAAAATCACGCCACCGATTAATCTGTCCGGTGAGAACGAACTCAAAGAATGCGGCTCGCCAATTAGCCGTCTGCTCGGCGCTAGCCGCCTGCCTGCCCAGCAGTTGCATCATGTCAAAGCCGCCGAAAGCTGCCTGTACAGGAAACGAACTCCAAGCGTACGGCATCACAGCCTGAACAGGCCTAGTTGACATCAGATAGTGATAGAGCTTCGCTTTGCTATTGGAACTTTTCACTAGGCGCTTAGTGAATTCCAATAGGGGACAAGTCACACGTAGGTCGGTTACAACCTGCGGGCAGGACAATGAGGATGATTAAGATTCACCCCTACACTACACATTTTTCTTCCCTGCCTGTTTATCTTTCTCCCATCGACCTATTCTATCCCTCTCCGATCCCCCCCTCTCCGATCTCCCGCTCTCCGATCTCCCCTCTCCGATCTCCCCTCTCCGATCTCCTCCTCTCCGATCTCCACTCTCCGATCTCCTCCTCTCCGATCTCCCCCCTTTCCGATCTCCTCCTCTCCGATCTCCCCTCTCCGATCTCCCCCTCTCCGATCTCCCCTCTCCGATCTCCTCCTCTCCGATCTCCCCCTCTCCGATCTCCTCCTCTCCGATCTCCCCCCTTTCCGATCTCCTCCTCTCCGATCTCCCCCTCTCCGATCTCCCCTCTCCGATCCCCCCCTCTCCGATCTCCCCTCTCCGATTTCCCCCTCCGATCTCTGTACTTCTATTTGATCTATTTGACCGAATTCTTTTACAAAACTTGCTAATAAACTACTCGAAGTAGTTTTCGTTTGGCGATTTAAATTACCTGAGCATAGCGCTGAAGCACAGGTGTACTTGAGTTCCAGTAGCCTAATTCGCGATACCATCCGGTGGCCTGAGCGGCTACTCCAATGGCATCGACCCCGCCAGCTGACAGTCTGTGATCGATATAATCTAACAGGTAACTCTCAGGCCAGTGCCTTGTTGTGGAGTCAATAAAGTACATTGCTGAATCCTCCAGCATTGACCCTAAAGCAAAAAATTACAATTTTTCGATTTGCTTCTAGACAAATAGACTTAGACAAATAGTCGATTGGCAATCTAAACGCCGTTTATCCCACTCTCTAATCTAGATGGTCTCACTGTTTATCCCACTCTCTAATCTAGCTGAGCTCACCGTTTATCCCACTCTCTAATCTAGATGGTCTCACTGTTTATCCCACTCTCTAATCTAGCTGAGCTCACCGTTTATCCCACTCTCTAATCTAGATGGTCTCACTGTTTATCCCACTCTCTAATCTAGCTGAGCTCAGTGTTTATCCCACTCTCTAATCTAGATGATCTCACTGTTTATCCCACTCTCTAATCTAGATGGTCTCACTGTTTATCCCACTCTCTAATCTAGATGATCTCACTGTTTATCCCACTCTCTAATCTAGATGGTCTCACTGTTTATCCCACTCTCTAATCTAGCTGAGCTCACCGTTTATCCCACTCTCTAATCTAGATGGTCTCACTGTTTATCCCACTCTCTAATCTAGATGATCTCACTGTTTATCCCACTCTCTAATCTAGCTGAGCTCACCGTTTATCCCACTCTCTAATCTAGATGGTCTCACTGTTTATCCCACTCTCTAATCTAGATGGTCTTACTGTTTATCCCACTCTCTAATCTAGATGATCTCACTGTTTATCCCACTCTCTAATCTAGATGATCTCACTGTTTATCCCACTCTCTAATCTAGATGATCTCACTGTTTATCCCACTGTCTAATCTAGATGGTCTCACTGTTTATCCCACTGTCTAATCTAGATGATCTCACTGTTTATCCCACTCTCTAATCTAGATGGTCTCACTGTTTATCCCACTCTCTAATCTAGATGGTCTCACTGTTTATCCCACTCTCTATTCTAGATGATCTCACTGTTTATCCCACTCTCTAATCTAGATGATCTCACTGTTTATCCCACTCTCTAATCTAGATGATCTCACTGTTTATCCCACTCTCTAATCTAGATGATCTCACTGTTTATCCCACTCTCTAATCTAGATGATCTCACTGTTTATCCCACTCTCTAATCTAGATGATCTCACTGTTTATCCCACTCTCTAATCTAGATGATCTCACTGTTTATCCCACTCTCTAATCTAGATGATCTCACTGTTTATCCCACTCTCTAATCTAGATGATCTCACTGTTTATCCCACTCTCTATTCTAGATGATCTCACTGTTTATCCCACTCTCTATTCTAGATGATCTCACTGTTTATCCCACTCTCTAATCTAGATGGTCTCACTGTTTATCCCACTCTCTAATCTAGATGGTCTCACTGTTTATCCCACTCTCTAATCTAGATGATCTCACTGTTTATCCCACTCTCTAATCTAGATGATCTCACTGTTTATCCCACTCTCTAATCTAGATGATCTCACTGTTTATCCCACTGTCTAATCTAGATGGTCTCACTGTTTATCCCACTGTCTAATCTAGATGATCTCACTGTTTATCCCACTCTCTAATCTAGATGGTCTCACTGTTTATCCCACTCTCTAATCTAGATGGTCTCACTGTTTATCCCACTCTCTATTCTAGATGATCTCACTGTTTATCCCACTCTCTAATCTAGATGATCTCACTGTTTATCCCACTCTCTAATCTAGATGATCTCACTGTTTATCCCACTCTCTAATCTAGATGATCTCACTGTTTATCCCACTCTCTATTCTAGATGGTCTCACTGTTTATCCCACTCTCTAATCTAGATTATATCACTGTATGATTCTCTCCCACTCACCCAGCACCGTCGGCTTATTCAGCGGCCGAGACCATGCCGCAATGATGGGCGAAGCTGATACCCGAAAGTCGTCCTTAACTGCGAATCCGCGCCTACTGGACAGTCGGCCAGCCAATGCTGGCACGTCGAAGAAGTCGGCGCGCAGCGTGTCGGTGAGGCGAGACCAGTCGATGCTGGCTGTGAAGCTGCTGCCGTTTAGAACGCTGCGACATAAAGCTTGGAGGCAGGGCGCCGTTCTGCGGTGAGTTGGGTAATCGCTACAGAGCTTGCATCGAAACTGCTTCTCTACTTTCTTGAATCCCTACTTCCCTTACTTCCCTACTTCCCTGAATCCCTACTTCCCTTAATCCCTACTTCCCTAAATCCCTACTTCCCTAAATCCCTACTTCCCTAAATCCCTACTTCCCTAAATCCCTACTTCCCTGAATCCCTACTTCCCTAAATCCCTACTTCCCTAAATCCCTACTTCCCTAAATCCCTACTTCCCTAAATCCCTACTTCCCTAAATCCCTACTTCCCTGAATCCCTACTTCCCTAAATCCCTACTTCCCTAAATCCCTACTTCCCTAAATCCCTACTTCCCTAAATCCCTACTTCCCTAAATCCCTACTTCCCTGAATCCCTACTTCCCTGAATCCCTACTTCCCTAAATCCCTACTTCCCTAAATCCCATACTTCCCTAAATCCCTAATTCCCTAAATCCCATACTTCCCTAAATCCCTACTTCCCTAAATCCCATACTTCCCTAAATCCCATACTTCCCTAAATCCCATACTTCCCTAAATCCCTACTTCCCTAAATCCCATACTTCCCTAAATCCCTACTTCCCTAAATCCCATACTTCCCTAAATCCCATACTTCCCTAAATCCCATACTTCCCTAAATCCCTACTTCCCTAAATCCCATACTTCCCTAAATCCCTACTTCCTTATTTCCCTACTTCCCTACTTTCCTACTTCTATGGCAGCATGTAATTGCTCCCATAGCCATACTTCTCTTACTTCCCTAATTCTTTAGTCGTTCTTCCCAACCTATTTTGCTTCCCAATTCTTCTCTACTTCTTTGCTCTCCGTTTCCCCTACTTCAGTACTTTTCCTAATTAGTTAGGGACGCCTTTACATCCGCAGCAAAGTAAGTCTCCTCTCATAGACTGATTAAATTTCCCCATCCGCTCTCACCCGGCGTCCATCTGAACAGCCGAGTCCAGACTCTGCTCAACGTTGAGTGGCGGACTTGACAGCCAAAGCTTGTGAAACAGATCATCGTGATGTCCGGATAGAGCCATGCTCAGCGCCACAGAAGCGCTAGAACCGTGGCCGACTAGAACGACCTGGAGCAAAATTATAAATTACAGCTTTCAACGTCGGGGGTTCGATTCTCCCTATGGAGACAAAATGATACCGTTTTGCAAAGAAAATTTTTATTACTGGTCAAATTTATAGGCTTTAAAGAGTTTTTCATCTTTCAATTTCCAATTTTTTAAGGCTCAACTATTTTTAGGTCGGGTTAAAACTTTTCTTACCGCCTCACTGCGTTCTTGAGTAGGGCCGACTAAAATTACCCCAGCTTGTATTTTGCTATGCCGAAAAAATAAACTTTAAAGTACTTTCTTTGCTGCCTTCCTTAATCTGGCTCTACTCTCGTTAAAATTTATGTTCTCATCATTCTGCCCTCCTTGTTATCTTTCCTCCCTCATTACACTCGTACTTCTCTTATCGACTATATTTCTACCACTCTCCAAATTTTCTTCCCTTTAATCTTTCTACTTCCCTTTCTACCCCTCTCTGAACTTTCTACCCCTCCCTAGTCTTTCTACACTTTACTTATCTTTCTACCCCAGCCATTCCAATCTTTCTACCCCAGCCACTCCAATCTTTCTACCCCGGCCTCTCCAATCTTTCTACCCCGGCCACTCCAATCTTTCTACCCCGGCCACTCCAATCTGTCTACCCCTCACATTGGCAGCCGAGCCTCCAAATGATCTGGCGTTGATGCGCAGCCATTGCAGGGCCGCCGCCAAGTCGGTGATTGGCAAATTGCCAGCCAGCCTCATTGGCGATTCGTCAGTCAGTGCGACGCTGGTGAAGTAGGCCAGCGGACCCACCCGATGTCGAACGGAGACAAACACACCGCCACTAACCAGACTGTCAGGCGGGTCTAACAGCAGGCTACTGGGCGTGTAGATACTCAGCAGGCTGGCTATGAGCACTATGGTTGGTAGGCTGTCTCCTGGCAGCGAAGCCGGAGTTGCCACGTCCAGGTAGAGACAATCTACCGAGCCTTCCATTCCAGCCGAGCTTGATTCGCCCATGTTTGAGTACTGCAGACACACTGGGGCGGGGTTGGGTCCGTGCGGATATCTCAGGTACCGTTTGTACCTGCGTGCATAATTAGTTAGGGTAAATGGAAATTATTTCTGGGTTACATTTTAGATTTCCTGTCTTTTAGTTGGCTGTTTCTACCCCACAATTTCTGTCTTTTAGTTGGCTGTTTCTACCCCACAATTTCTGTCTTTTAGTTGGCTGTTTCTACCCCACAATTTCTGTCTTTTAGTTGGCTGTTTCTACCCCAAGATTTCTGTCTTTTAGTTGGCTGTTTCTTCCCCAAGGTTTCTGTCTTTTAGTTGGCTGTTTCTTCCCCAAGGTTTCTGTCTTTTAGTTGGCTGTTTCTTCCCCAAGGTTTCTGTCTTTTAGTTGGCAGTTTCTTCCCCAAGGTTTCTGTCTTTTAGTTGGCTGTTTCTTCCCCAAGGTTTCTGTCTTTTAGTTGGCTGTTTCTTCCCCAAGGTTTCTGTCTTTTAGTTGGCTGTTTCTTCCCCAAGGTTTCTGTCTTTTAGTTGGCTGTTTCTAACCCAAGATTTCTGTCTTTTAGTTGGCTGTTTCTTCCCCAAGGTTTCTGTCATTTAGTTGGCTGTTTCTACCCCAAGATTTCTGTCTTTTAGTTGGCTGTTTCTAACCCAAGATTTCTGTCTTTTAGTTGGCTGTTTCTTCCCCAAGGTTTCTGTCTTTTAGTTGGCTGTTTCTACCCCAAGGTTTCTGTCTTTTAGTTGGCTGTCTCTTCCCCAAGGTTTCTGTCTTTTAGTTGTCTGTTTCTTCCCCAAGATTTCTGTCTTTTAGTTGGCTGTTTCTTCCCCAAGGTTTCTGTCTTTTAGTTGGCTGTTTCTTCCCCAATGTTTCTGTCTTTTAGTTGGCTGTTTCTTCCCCAAGGTTTCTGTCTTTTAGTTGGCTGTTTCTACCCCAAGATTTCTGTCTTTTAGTTGGCTGTTTCTACCCCAAGGTTTCTGTCTTTTAGTTGGCTGTTTCTACCCCAAGGTTTCTGTCTTTTAGTTGGCTGTTTCTTCCCCAATGTTTCTGTCTTTTAGTTGGCTGTTTCTACCCCAAGGTTTCTGTCTTTTAGTTGGCTGTTTCTACCCCAAGGTTTCTGTCTTTTAGTTGGCTGTTTCTTCCCCAATGTTTCTGTCTTTTAGTTGGCTGTTTCTTCCCCAAGGTTTCTGTCTTTTAGTGTGCTGTTTCTACCCCAAGGTTTCTGTCTTTTAGTTGGCTGTTTCTACCCCAAGGTTTCTGTCTTTTAGTTGGCTGTTTCTTCCCCAATGTTTCTGTCTTTTAGTTGGCTGTTTCTACCCCAAGGTTTCTGTCTTTTAGTTGGCTGTTTCTACCCCAAGGTTTCTGTCTTTTAGTTGGCTGTTTCTACCCCAAGATTTCTGTCTTTTAGTTGGCTGTTTCTTCCCCAAGGTTTCTGTCTTTTAGTTGGCTGTTTCTTCCCCAAGGTTTCTGTCTTTTAGTTGGCTGTTTCTACCCCAAGGTTTCTGTCTTTTAGTTGGCTGTTTCTACCCCAAGGTTTCTGTCTTTTAGTTGGCAGTTTCTTCCCCAAGGTTTCTGTCTTTTAGTTGGCTGTTTCTTCCCCAAGGTTTCTGTCTTTTAGTTGGCTGTTTCTTCCCCAAGGTTTCTGTCTTTTAGTTGGCTGTTTCTTCCCCAAGGTTTCTGTCTTTTAGTTGGCTGTTTCTTCCCCAAGGTTTCTGTCTTTTAGTTGGCTGTTTCTACCCCAAGATTTCTGTCTTTTAGTTGGCTGTTTCTTCCCCAAGGTTTCTGTCTTTTAGTTGGCTGTTTGTTCACCAAGATTTCTGTCTTTTAGTTGGCTGTTTCTACCCCAAGATTTCTGTCTTTTAGTTGGCTGTTTCTTCCCCAAGGTTTCTGTCTTTTAGTTGGCTGTTTCTTCCCCAAGGTTTCTGTCTTTTAGTTGGCTGTTTCTTCCCCAAGGTTTCTGTCTTTTAGTTGGCAGTTTCTTCCCCAAGGTTTCTGTCTTTTAGTTGGCTGTTTCTTCCCCAAGGTTTCTGTCTTTTAGTTGGCTGTTTCTTCCCCAAGGTTTCTGTCTTTTAGTTGGCTGTTTCTTCCCCAAGGTTTCTGTCTTTTAGTTGGCTGTTTCTTCCCCAAGGTTTCTGTCTTTTAGTTGGCAGTTTCTACCCCAAGATTTCTGTCTTTTAGTTAGCAGCTTTTTTCAGAATTTCTGCCCACCAGATGGCTGTTTCTAAGCCTCAACTATTTCCATCCTTCAGGTCTTGTCTCCTGGCCCCTAGCGACAAAAATTGCACTCACCACACGGTGCTGATTTCCTCCGGTGTCATGTGCCAGGCACTGGCGCACGTGGCCTGGCTATCAATAACTCTGGCTGGGACCAGTAGTCTTGTGCCTGTTGGTTGCCTAGCATATGGAATACCATTGAACCTGTACACACTCGATGATACCGAAGTGGCTGTCAGAACGCCGCAAGTGATTTCTCGCTGATTCCCAGTTGCTTCGATTCGTTTTGCTGTGTCGGCTGCAGCTCGATTGTCGTTACGTCGGTTAGCAACAAGAACTATTGGCAGGGTTATGATGAGAACAATGGCCACAGCAACAAGTGCAAAGATCAATGCAAGCAGAACTAGCCTGTATGGACCAAGACTTTCTGGTAATTTTCCAGTCCGACGCCGTTGCTGCTGATCTAACCAGTGACTCTGGATGGCGTCAGTTGAACTCTCGTCAGCTGGCGGGACACTGAAGGCAACTTTGGCGCCGGAGACGGTGAAAACTGGCAGATCCTGCGGCCGAGGATGAGGACCGGTTTCCTCGTAGAAGTTCTCACAGCTCTGCGAGTTGGTTGTGTTAGACGGATCCTGTTAGACAGATTAGATCCTGTTAGACAGATCAGATCCTGTTAGACGGATCCTGTTAGACATATTAGATCCTGTTAGACATATTAGATCATGTTAGACCGATCAGATCCTGTTAGACAGATAAGATCCTGTTAGACGGATCCTGTTAGACATATTAGATCCTGTTAGACATATTAGATCCTGATAGACCGATCAGATCCTGTTAGGCAGATCAGATCCTGTTAGGCAGATCAGATCCTGTTAGACGGATCCTGTTAGACATATTAGATCCTGTTAGACATATTAGATCCTGTTAGACATATTAGATCCTGTTAGACATATTAGATCCTGATAGACCGATCAGATCCTGTTAGGCAGATCAGATCCTGTTAGGCAGATCAGATCCTGTTAGACGGATCCTGTTAGACATATTAGATCCTGTTATACATATTAGATCCTGTTAGACAAATTAGATCCTGTTAGACAGATCATATCCTGTTAGGCAGATCAGATCCTGTTAGACGGATCCTGTTAGACATATTAGATCCTGTTAGACATATTAGATCCTGTTAGACATATTAGATCCTGTTAGACATATTAGATCCTGATAGACCGATCAGATCCTGTTAGGCAGATCAGATCCTGTTAGGCAGATCAGATCCTGTTAGACGGATCCTGTTAGACATATTAGATCCTGTTAGACAGATTGGATCCTGTTAGACAGATTGTATCCTGTTAGGCAGACTGTATCCTGTTAGACAAATTAGATCCTGTTAGACAGATCATATCCTGTTAGGTAGATCAGATCCTGTTAGACGGATCCTGTTAGACATATTAGATCCTGTTAGACATATTAGATCCTGTTAGACAGATCATATCCTGTTAGGCAGATCAGATCCTGTTAGACGGATCCTGTTAGACATATTAGATCCTGTTAGACATATTAGATCCTGTTAGACAGATCATATCCTGTTAGGCAGATCAGATCCTGTTCGCTGACTAACCTGTTGAAAGTCGGAGTTAGCAATTCCCCTGAGTGTTCCGTCGCTCATCGGATCAGCGTAAGAAAATCTCTGCTGCTGCTGCTGTTGCTTACTCTGCCGCTGTTGCAACTGTCGCTGATGCCTTCCGTTGCCATAGCGACCTGTGAAGCCGCCGTCATCGGCCTCATCGGCCGCCAACTTCCCAGCAGGTGAGGATGTCATTCAGAAAATAATTACTGAATCAAAGCATTAAAACAACAGAGTAACTTCCTAGTTATCGAGTTTTACATGTGAAATTCGGGAGGTCAGGAAGAGATGGAGAGAGAGGACAAACGAATAATTATAGGGATGTCAGGAACTGTTTAGTCAATGAAATAATCCCTCGGCGCTGGAACGGACGACGGTACGGGAACCTGAAATCTAAAGCTGGGAGAGCTCACGGGCTTTGGCTATGATAGTCTTGTCCCTGCTCTACCCTAGCTGCTCACGCACGCCCTTTCTCTTCCCTGGCAAAGCTGAGCTCCTTCGATTCTCGTCTCCGCTTCTGCTCCAACCTCATCCCGCCTGGCTGTTCTAAACTCCTGCGGTACTCAGATAGCCTCCGTCAGCAGTGAGCGCTCAGCGCGGCACCCTCTTCTATAGCACTCCCCCATTTTCAAACTCGTCTCTTTACTGAGGCCATTGTGTTTCAGTCTCTCCTGACTCCAATTTCATAGTTTATGTAGATTTTTTCCCACACTCTTTAGCCGTGAGTTGTTTCTCGTCCCTGAGAATAAGATTGGGTTATGGCAGAATATTGCATCGGTAAATCAATCAGAAGTGCAGCTTCTATGTAACGCGACTTTCAGAGTCCACTTTTAGATTCTAAGTAACTTGTGCTCATGAGGCATGGAGGAAATGTATTGAAGTATGAGCTGTTCTGATCTTGACATGTTTCTTTTGACAGGAACTTGTATCCCAAAGTCAGAAATAGAGTATTTCCACAAATACAAGTGATCGATCTTTCATTATGAACATTTCTTTTTTCTTCTCACCTAACCGCTACTATATACATGCACTAAATCTAATTGACTATCTGTGTTAGACAAGTCGGACAAGCAAAGTTTCTGCAACTACTATTATTATAATTAATAATTGATTACACCTGCCCCGATTAGGTCAGATGTGCAGCAGACAGCACAGCTGCAGCTAATGCGCTGCTCATCTGAAAGCTGCGTACGGCTGTTAAGTCCATGGACTGGGAGGACGCCACACCCACCCTCAATTACCACAGCTGTTATCTGCTGCTGGTACCCAGCTGAGTGAACTGAATCAATGCAGAGTTAAGTGTCTTGCTAAATGACACAAATTATTCCAGCGGTTTCGGGAATCGAACCCCCGACCTTCAAGTCGTGAGTCCGACGCTCTAACCACAATGCTGGCAACCCCTGTTAGACGATAAATATGGTCTCTTACTGCGAAGACTCAATTTATTATTATTATGCTGCAGTACAGTTCATAATTCTGCCGCCGTGTGTAATTTGTTTCGTCCGTTTCACATTTGAAGTAAACTCTAAAATTGTAACCGCTGTGCACGCACTTCCCATAGTATACCTGCATAGACAGAGTGAGCTGCTCAACTGAGCACAGTTTGCTGCTGTACGCAGGGTTTAAACTTAGCTTAGAGAAGACTGCGAGAGGAAAGGTGGAAAGGGTGCTGCTAAAAGATGGAGATGATGAGGAGTGAGCGAGAGAAAATAGCTGTGTTGATCCTTCCAGCGACAGCCAGCCCAGAATCTTCCGACTCTCGGTGCAAAAGTCTCGCCCTTGGCAACCAAACAAAAAAAATTCCAGAAGAATAGCTGAATAAGACAACCCAGCCCACTAATACCTGCTCAAAGATTTGAAGAGTGTAATAATAAATGAACGCGGTGTGAGGCTGCTCAAAAAGCTTTTAGTAAATAGTTGATCCTGAGACGAATCTTGCCTTATCTGCCCCTGGGCTCAACAGTCATGACAGCTCAGGTTCAGGACCAGCCACAGTCAGAAAAGCGGCTGGCGAGCCACCTTCGCGTGCGCAAGACTGAGGCCCGGCCTAATCGAACCCTGTTCGGCAGCGTCCTCGAGCGGGTCCCCGATGCCGAGCTGCGGGCCTTGCCCGACGTCGATAAAACGGCAGACGTCAACGAGGACGTCGCCTGGAAGCCGGTGGCGATGCGCCGGGAGCGGCCACGCCCGGAGCCGCTGCCAGCCGAGCTAGCCGACTTTCTGCGCCAGCGTCACGCGCCGGACATTCAGCGACATTCGCGCGAACTGGACGAGCACCGGCGCCGGTTGAAACTGCGCGAGAAGCGCATCAACCTGATGGAGCGCGACGCCAAGTACGTCTTCGACCTGCCGCATCCGCTTGACGCCCTGCCAACTGGTAGGAACTACGGCGCCAGACCGCGCTGGATGACAACAAACGACTTGGACCACTCGGCTGAGGTCAATCCCGACTTTATGGGGCCGGGAGTTCGTAATTTTAACCGGGACAAATACAGACGACAAACGGAGACGCACAACTACTCTCTGGTTGGCGATCCGCTTCGAAAGGGCATGGAGTTTGACAGCGAGGTCACTCCTCCGCCGATGCCGATGTACACTAGGCCAGGTAAATAACGCAAGCAAATTTGGTTTCATTTCGTTCGTGGTAAGTTGTTCAAAAAAGCTTTTTATCGCGTCTTCCGATCCTCGCTTCGCGCAGATCGACTCGTCTTGACGCCTCGTACCATCCAGCGTCAGCAGGCCATGCGACGCCTGCCTCCCAGTAGCCAGTTGGTGAACGGCGTCGAAGTACCGATGCGGCTGGTGCACCAATTCGGCTCCGAGGTGTGCCAGAATCTGCTCAGCAGCAGGGAGGCCGTTCTCGAGACTAGCCGGAAGATGCAGCAGAGGAAGCAGACGGGCGCTCGCGCTGCACCAGGTGACAATCGACCACAAGCTGTAGAGCCTTCGTCCCAGCTAGAGTCTGGCGATCCCACCTACGAGCAGCTGGGCAACGCGTTGCGTACCAACGTTTTTGGTCGCGGCTACAGCGTCAATCAACGAGTCAGCTCCAATCATCTGGATTACACCCGATCGCAGTTCGACAGACGCGAACCAATACCGGACGAGTATCGCTACAAGAAGGATCACGTGTCGCGCTGGGCAGAGGCCAATGTTCTTGAGATGCGAATGAAAAAAGCTCTACAGGAGCGCATGGATCGAATGTTGCACAAGAAAACTGACGACTGAAATTATGCTACCAGAATTTAATTAAAGAGTCCAAAACTATAGTTATTATTACGTCCCATGTCTTCCCTTGATCGATCGTAAAAAAGAAAGTTCGACTCTGAATATAATTTAATTTAGTAATGAATCTTAATGATGATTGATTTTTTGTGAAAATGTATACAAAAAGTCCCGGAATAAATATATCTAAGAGACAATATTGATTAATGTAGGCCTTAAGCATGTGTCATTCATGTAAATACGTGATATTTAGCAGCTTTCTTTCCCGACATAACATAAATACAATGGGATAGGCACGTCACAATATGCTACATAAAACACGTAAGAAAACGAAAGTAAACTAAGGGCTACTGCAGGTATGCTACAGTAAGAGTAGTCCTTGCTATTTTCACGGTCACGGTCATTGGAGTGTGCTTTTCCGGATATACTGTGAATATTTAAACAAAGCCTTACAAAACTTATTGCAATGAATTAGTTAAAAAGGCTTGAAAGCTAAATTAGTGTTGAAAAAATATTCTCTTAATTATTAAGACATCAAATGTTTTAGTTCGAGAAAGCGCGATAATCTTAAAGATCTACACGAAATCAATCAGTTTGACTTTTTTAAATTGATGCAATTTTGGAGTCCGGCACTTGCTACTTGACGCGATAAAATATATAATTTAGATATCCAAAATTTTGCATGGTTCTCTGAAATCCTTTTTAATAGTTTTTAATCTTTAAAAGGTGCTTTAAATTAGATTTTTGTTTTATTTTTTTTAAAGTCATATTTGTTCACAAATCATCATTCCATGGTCTAATAATTTTATGGTCTGTTGTCGTCTACTCTGTCGTCCTATAATATACTATACAAAAAATATAACTAAATAATATATAAAAAAGAACAATTTCCTTCAGTTTATTTATTGTGTCTATTATATGATGGACCTGCGGATTCCAAAACTAAAATGTTTTTTTTTGCTGTTGATGTAGAATTCCTTGATTAATGCATGTAGTGTATATTGACCTCAAGTTTCTAAGGTTATAAAATTTTTCAACTGGTCACTGGCTAAATAGTTATATATATTATCATTTAAATAATCGTTTAAAACGAGACATATTTATAACATCTTTAGCTCTAAACATTTTCTCTAGCTGCCTTAACTGAAATTGGTCATGCTTTACTTTTATTTTTGTCCTTAACTTAGTTGAATCATAAATTATAAGTTAAACCCAACTCTTTGCTTAATTTTTCTTACCGTTTCTTAGGGATTTTTCTTATTTAATTATGTTGCAACATTTTTACGACTAACTTAAATGATTACAAATTAGTCGCTAATTTGCCATGGATTTCTACAAAAAAAATAAAATTCAAGCAGATATGTATTGTTTTATTATATTATTATAATTGCAGGAGGCCTGTGGCTATGAGACATCATTTGGTGACACTTTAGTGACTCGCAGCCAGCGAGGAGGCACTTCTGCCCATTTCGCTGACTCCTGAGCACACACACGCACAGATACTGTACACCGGCACAAACTCACACAGGTGTGTACATCTGCCCTGACTTTCTCATCGTCAGGCAGTGTACACTCTCAGTGTGAGTTGTAGGTTGGAAACGGAATGCATCCGAAATAAATGTGGCCTTGTCAACAAACTAACTTTCAGTATTAGAAAAATGTCTTTTACAATTCATGGCTATTGAAACTGTCACGTTCAATCTATTTTATTACATTTCTGTAAATATGATGTTTTATATCAATCACGTTCATTCCCCAGCAATCCGCAAATGAACAATAATCATTGCTGCAACCAAAATTATGGTTGCTCTCCATTGTTCGATAAACAACAGAGAATTGCACTATACTGTCCTGAATTTTCTTCCCTTTCTACCCCAGGCCCAATGCTCCTTAGTTGCTAGCCCAGTAGCTACTCTCTCCCCCTTTTGTAGCTTCAACGCCACTTCCTTTTTCTCCTTGTCTCTCTTGCTGACTGATGGCCTCTGTCTGTGCTCCCCGTCTCCTCGGCGTATGATCCCATAAAAAATGAGGCAGAAGCCGACAGAAGAAGGCAGACAGACAGAGAGACATTTGAGACAGAGGGAGAGAAGGTAAGAAGGGCGAGGAGGCGGGTACGCACAGATTTTTCGGCATTTTTTCGCATGCCGACGCGACGCGTTTCGTGGGGTGGGGGCGAATTTCGGACTAGGGGCAGAGGCCGGGGCGGATGGGAGCGAAAATAAGGCCTGGACTCGCCCCGCCTATAGCCTGCTCACCTAGAGAGCTTTAGTGACGCAAATGCCACGAAATTTATGCCCAACTATATGCACTCAGATTCTACTCTCTGGGCCAGTTTTTTTAGACTCCAACTAAATTATCCCCTCTCTGACTCTCGGACTGTCACGAAACTCTCTAAGTTAAACATTTTTTTTGCAAAAATCACGTACCGACAAAAATGAACCTGGTTTCGATTTTCCCCCACATGAAAGATTTGCACTTCAATTTGTAACTAAAATATTCTGCTAAGAGAAATATTCAATTTCGGTTAGTGATTGACGCCAGCTTGCAAAGTAATAACATAGATGCGCCTGTGAAATACTGTGAGCACTACCTTACCCCCGGACAGGACTTTTTTCCCGTCGTCTTTCCTTACCTTAGAGGGTGAGAGATGGTTGAGCAATGCTCATAATAGTGCTCATGCTGGACAAGAGATGCGAGGCTAAAACTGTATCCCTCCCAACCCAACCCGCTTCCCGCAACCCGTGACAGTGAGGTGTGCCCGAGGCCACTGCAATAAACCTCGGTACGCTAACCACCTCTCATATGTCCCTGACCAACGAGTTCCTTTTTCATCATTTTTACTCTTTATTCCTCTCTGGCTATCTTACACAGTGTTATGATCCTCTGAAACTATCGTGGAGTTTGCTTATTCGCACGCGCAGAAACACAGAGTCTGCAGCGGAGCACGGGGGTGTTACGTTGAGCAGGTCTGCGTGAGCATGATTTAACAGAAAAGTATCAATACTAGTGCATTTTTTATTGAAGATTGAGAGATTAAAAAATGTCTATTGCCGCATATCTGACAGACTCACCTGACAGACTCACCTGACAGACTCAACTGACAGACTCAACTGACAGACTCACCTGACAGACTCAACTGACAGACTCAACTGACAGACTCAACTGACAGACTCAACTGACAGACTCAACTGACAGACTCACCTGACAGACTCACCTGACAGACTCACCTGACAGACTCACCTGACAGACTCACTTAACAGACTCAACTGACAGAGTAACCTGACTGAATCTTGCAGGTGTTGATAACATGTGTTAATTTAGTAATTTGGAACATTCTCACCACCGTGAAACACAACGGCAGTTTCAGCAACATCCATAGCAACAGCGCAAATTAACTCAGACTAAAGCTCAGAGAAGTTGAGACGTTCTCGATTCAGCATGACATCGCGTAGAAATCACGACCAGGCGGAGCGGGATTGCGGCAGGTTCGAGTGCGGCACCCAGGAGCTGCGGCTGCTGATGGAGTGCCGCGGACGGGAGGCTGTGGACCGACTGCGCTCCGACTACGGCGGCGTTGACGGGCTGTGCCGACGGCTCAGAACCTCACCTGGAAGGGGTGAGCGCGCATGGGATTTGGGATGACGTCATGGAGATAGTGATTCTATGTTCTAAGGATTCTATGGGGATCAGAGTAATGGGGATCAGAGTAAGGGGGGTCAGAGTAATGGGGATCAGAGTAATGGGGATCAGAGTGATGGGGATCACTGTAATTGGGATCAGAGTAATGGGGATCAGAGTGACGGGGATCAGAGTAATGAGGATCAGAGTGATTGGGATCAGAGTAATGGGATCAGAGTAATGGGGATCAGAGTGATGGGGATCACTGTAATTGGGATCAGAGTAATGAGGATCAGAGTGATGGGGATCACTGTAATGGGGATCAGAGTAATGGGGATCAGAGTAATGGGGATCAGAGTGATGGGGATCACTGTAATGGGGATCAGAGTAATGGGGATCACTGTAATGGGGATCAGAGTAATGGGGATCAGAGTAATGGGATCAGAGTAATGGGGATCAGAGTGATGGGGATCACTGTAATTGGGATCAGAGTAATGAGGATCAGAGTGATGGGGATCACTGTAATGGGGATCAGAGTAATGGGGATCAGAGTAATGAGGATCAGAGTGATGGGGATCACTGTAATGGGGATCAGAGTAATGGGGATCACTGTAATGGGGATCAGAGTAATGGGGATCAGAGTAATGGGGATCAGAGTAATGAGGATCAGAGTGATGGGATCACTGTAATGGGGATCAGAGTAATGGGGATCAGAGTAATGGGGATCAGAGTAATGAGGATCAGAGTGATGGGGATCACTGTAATGGGGATCAGAGTAATGGGGATCAGAGTAGTCATGGGTGACTCTGACTGTGCGCTCACAGCAGTTATAATTTTTCCCCTCTGCTAGGCATCAACGAGAGCGAGGTAGCTGAGCGCAAGCAGGCCTTCGGAGCCAACTTGATACCGCCGAAGCCGCCGAAGACCTTCCTACAGTTGGCCTTCGAGGCCATGCAAGACTACACCTTGCTCATGCTGGTGGTGTGCGCGCTAATTTCATTGGCCATCTCGCTTTATCAAAAGTGTGAGTCCACCTATTTTTATTTTTTCTGTATCTCGTAAGCAGAAAATTTGATTCATATATGATATACTCTCATGAAAATCGGTCATTCGGTTTGGGTGCTGTCGTGAAGTAGGCCGAGAGTATTTGACATTCATTCTGTGGTCTTTCTGCTGTTAGCCGGCTTTGAGGTTTCCGACTGAGTGGTCGGGAGTTCGAATCCCTGCCTAAAAGGAAATTGGAATCATTGACGAGCTTTCTTTTTTTCTGTTTCTAGTTCGCTCCAAGTCGGCCGAAGCGGATGGCGCCGGGCACGGCGGCGACGACAGCGAAGAGCAGGCCGGCTGGATTGAGGGCGTCGCCATCGCGTTCGCCGTGATTGTGGTCGTCATGGTGACGGCGTTTAACGACTGGAGCAAAGAGAGGCAGTTTCGCGGCCTGCAGTCGAAGCTGGAGCAGGAGCACCTGTTCGATGTCGTGAGATCCGGCCAGCTGGTCAAGGTGCTGGTCAGCGACATTGTTGTCGGCGACGTCTGCCAGGTGAAGTACGGCGACGCCCTGCCAGCTGACGGTATCATTGTGCAGAGCAACGATCTCAAGGTGGACGAGAGCAGTCTCACCGGCGAGAGCGACCACGTCAAGAAAAGTCAGGAACGAGATCCGGTTCTGCTCTCGGGTGAGGTGGCTTTTTATTACTTTTTCGAAACATATAGGCTAGCTAAGTATTTTAGGCATTTGGCGAGAAACAAGTTCAGATACGAACCTGAGGCCAGAAAATATTGAAATCTTTGTCAACCTAGCCACCTTGAGAAATCTACATTAGGACACATACGTGTTTGTAACTCGTCATTTTTATAAAATCTATCATCTTTAAGCCCTTGTGTTTTATGTTTATCGCAATACATTTTCTAGGTCATCGTTTGTACTTTTACGATTTGTAAGTTTTCGTGTGTTTACCTTTCTCTCTAACATATTTTTTTCATCACAAATGGATTGACAGTTTATTTATAATTTGCTATAATTGCCTTGATAACAACTGGTAAAATCGTTATTTGCAATAATAATTATGATTGTTTTCGATAAATAAAAAAATCTACGTTACGATAAAAGTATTTTCAATAACAAATATAAAAATTGGCAATATGATACAACTGTAATAATAACTACAACGGGACATAAAAAGATTGAAACTGGTTTTGGCAAAGTTGAATCTTACATTCATAACAATAATTAATTATTTACTTGTTTTTTACTCGATTTTTATTATTTACTTAGCTACAAAATTTAAAACATAGTAGCTTTCTTCTTTATAACAAAGAGCTAATTTTGAAAAAAAAACTAATTTTCGTCTTCCTCGCTTTCTAATTGCATTTTTTGTACATGCAATATAATAATAGTTTGTTCTTATTGCTACAATTTATCTCCGTTTAGTTTTTGTCTAGCACTTTATTTTGTTCTTCAAAAACTCAATTTTCCCTGTTGACAGCTTCATAATTTTGCCGACGTTATTGAGAGCTTGAGTCACTGACAAAATAGTGACTGACAATATCAGTGATAGTGTGACAGTGATTGCAATTATTTTTCCATAGACAGTTTAGAATAAACATAAACTAGTAAAGCCTTCAATTGACTAGCAAAGCTGAAGGATCCCAAGTCAATCAGGATAATTATTAGTCTCTAAGGCCATGTTAGGAAGGCCTGTGCATTATTGCTAATTAGTCTGGATACAAAGTTGAGCACTGGCCAAGTCACACGAAAGCGCACAAGGTAAAGTTTTTTTCTAAATCAGGAGCTAGTCTAAAGTTTCTACGACTAATTAGGCAAAGTGTTCTGACTTAGGGATAAGGATAGTGAGAATCTGCGGGGCAGTCTACAGCTTTGTCTGAAGCAGAACAGGGACAGAAGAGTTAAACGGGGTCAAGTTAGTCACAAAGAGCCCGGATGGATGAGGTAGATAGATGTACGGCTGCTAAGACTATGAGCGAGACAGACGAGCACGCTTGAAATAAAAGCCTTCATACAAGTGCGGAAGCAGCTTAATGAGCTGCTGCATGGTCTCTCAGCTGGGGAGGTGGAGCGAAATTATCCTCTAGGGCAGGGGTCGGCAACCTTATATACCCCGCGGGCTAAAGAGAGAATCTTAAAGACGACGGCGGGTTGTAGCCTAGTGGTTAGGGCGTCGGACTCACGACTTGAAGGTCGGGGGTTCGATTCCCGACTCCACTGGAACAATTTGCGTCCTTCAGCAAGACACTTAACTCTGCATTGCTTCAGTTCACCCAGCTGTTAAATGGGTACCAGCGTCAGCTGGGATAATTGAAGGTGGGTGTGGCGTCCCCCCAGTCCATGGACTGAACAGCTGTACGCAGCCTTCAGATGCGCCGCGCATTAGCTGCGGCTGTGCTGTCGGCTGCACATCTGGCCCAATTGGGGCAGGTGAAATCAATTATTATTATTATTATTATTATTAAACTCGCTTCTGCATGCAAACTGTAAGTCCTAGTACCATTTTCTAATGGATAGGACAGGACAAGTGAGCCATGAGAACTGGAGAGACGTGTCAACGCCTTCGCATTGTTTGATAGGGTGGTTGCTTAGCACCGTCGAGAAGGACTGCCTTTGTAATCGGGGTTGTGGATTTAACAGCCTTAGAAATGGGGTGGAGGTTTAACACCTCCAAAGAAGCTGCCATAAGAAATTGGGTTTGTGGGCTAACACTTTCAGAATGGGATGTCTTAGGGGTGGGCCCGCGAGAAAGCTGTTATGAAAAATGGGGTGGTGGGTTAACACACCAGAGAAGGACTGCCATAAAAATGGGGTTGTTGTTTAACACCCTAAAATAAGGCTGCCATAAGAAATTTGATGGCGGGTCAACACTTCCCAGAAAGGGCTGCCTTAGAAATCGGGGTGGTGGGTTAACACCCTGGAGCAAGCTGTTATAAAAAATGGGGTGGTGGGCTAACACCCTCGGTAAGGCTGTCAAATGGAATGGGGTTTTAATTTTAAGAATTTTAATGCTAAGCCTTGGCTTACATTGGCTTAACATTAGGCATCGACCTTTACATTAACAAGTCGCGACACTCAACTCGACAATCCACTCGACAATCATCCAGGCACCAACGTGATGGAGGGCTCCGGTCGCATGCTGGTGACCGCTGTGGGCATCCACTCGCAGGCTGGAATTATTTTCAGCCTGTTGGGCGCGGCCGCTGGTGGGTCCGAGGACGGCGACGGCGAGGACGAGGCGAACAAGGCCGGGGACAAAAAGGCAGCGACGGCCGCGGGTGCTGCTGCCGCTGCTGCTGCCGGCGCGTCATCTGGCTCGGCAGGGACCGGAGCTGGCAAGAAGGCCGGTCGTGGAGAAGCAGCAAACGGTGAGTTTCATTTAGATAGATAAACTGTTTCAGTTGAGATTGTACTTTGAGACTTTGAAGACTATTTTTTAAAAATGGTCAGGGGTTCGATTCTCTACCTCGAAATTGAAACAATCCGTATCATTGAAGGGTGCAGGGATAAATTAGTTTTTCTCTCGGACTGAGATTGTTTACAAATATATTACATACATATATTTTGCAATTCTGCCCATTCCGCTGACTCCTGAGCACACGCTCACACAGGTGTGTACATCTGCCCTGACTTTCTCATCGTCAGGGAGTGTACACTCTCACTGTGCCTTGGAGGTTGGCCCTCAAAGGCGTAAATTCCCCAAACGAATGTGGCCTCGTCGCGGAGTCGGGCTCAGGGATTTTGGTGCATGCAAAGGGAAAAATTATGCTTTAGAAAATTGGCGTGTACTGTGTCAACAAACCAGCATAACCAAGCAATGAATATGGAGCAAGACTGTGATCCTATCATTTTACACTTCGCGTGGATCATATTGAATCTAGAGGCTGACTCACCGAGTGTTGATGAAGGAAGAGTCACATCTGTTGCAGCCTCCGATTTCCTTTAGAAACGATTCGTCAGTGAAATTATTGAGCTAGACTTGAGAAACTGCCCTGCCTGCTGGAGACTTGCACACAGTTTGACCCGGGATTATTGGGGAAATCCTCAGACACAGGGAACGCGTCGGATATGGCGATCCTCTATAATTAAAATTTCGGATTGATTGATTTGATTTATAGAAAAATTCAGAGAGTTTTTCTCTTTTAACTGACAGAGCCTTCGTCCTTCTAGAAGCTTAGCTTCTATCTATCTATCTATCTATCTATCTATCTATCTATCTATCTATCTATCTATCTATCTATCTATCTATCTATCTATCTATCTATCTATCTATCTATCTATCTATCTATCTATCTATCTATCTATCTATCTATCTATCTATCTATCTATCTATCTATCTATCTATCTATCTATCTATCTATCTATCTATCTATCTATCTATCTATCTATCTATCTATCTATCTATCTATCTATCTATCTATCTATCTATCTATCTATCTATCTATCTATCTATCTATCTATCTATCTATCTATCTATCTATCTATCTATCTATCTATCTATCTATCTATCTATCTATCTATCTATCTATCTATCTATCTATCTATCTATCTATCTATCTATCTATCTATCTATCTATCTATCTATCTATCTATCTATCTATCTAGCCTAGGTCTCACCTAGGCTTTGCGTTCCCTCATCAATCGTTTTATTATCGAGAGTGAAAGCCCGGCTCATTGCTGTACGGACTGAAAGACGCATTTAGTATGCTGTATTGTGTTCTCTCCCAACTCAATGGCGGCCTGTCCCACCGAACTATTCCTCATCAATTTGATCCCAATGCATGACCCGTTCGATTGCACCATCGATTGGAATGCTACTCAGTTCATTCTTTGCTAACTACATCTGAGCACAATTTATCCGGCAATACCTCAGCTCTGATTACCGCCTGCATAATGCTGGTTTAGAAAAAAATGCAACTTTCTACACTAGGAACTACACAGCTGAACCTTTCCGCATTGCCTAACAAAATAGGTTGTAAAATACTTTTTTTCGTTGAAAAGATGCTGCTAGCACAGGAACAGTCGGATATGAGATCGATAGAGTGACGTATAAATTGACAGACAGACAGACAGACAGACAGACAGACAGACAGACAGACAGACAGACAGACAGACAGACAGACAGACAGACAGACAGACAGACAGACAGACAGACAGAAAGACTCTAAAACCATACAAAAGTTACACACCCTAAAACCATCTCGCAGCTGCCGAGACAATTCAGTTAACCAGTCGCGGAGCCGGCGGCAACGGAAGCGGAGGCGGCGTCGGCGATAACCACGACCTCGAGGCCGATCCCGAGCAGCAGAAAAAGAAAAAGAAGAGCAGTTTCGGGGCCAAGGAGAAGAGCATTCTGCAGGCCAAACTGACCAACCTGGCCATCCGCATAGGCAATGTGGGGTCTCTGGTTGGTGGCCTGACCTTCCTGATTCTGCTGATCAAATACTGCGTGATCACTTTCGCTCCCCCGCCGACCGGCCTTGGCGAATCGCTGAACGTCACCCGAGATCTTCAACGCCTCATCGACTTTGTCATCATCGCCGTGACCGTGATTGTGGTTGCGGTGCCGGAGGGCCTTCCGCTAGCTGTCACAATCTCTTTGGCCTACTCCGTCAAGAAGATGATGAAGGATAACAATCTGGTGAGGCATCTGGACGCATGCGAGACAATGGGCAATGCTACGGCGATTTGCTCTGACAAGACTGGAACACTCACTACAAACCGCATGACTGTCGTACAGGCTTACCTGGGAGGTGAGAATAGAAATCTTGTCTGCAAGTCATTTTGGAAGCATGATTATTCCTTCTGGTCATTGTGGTCATTCTGGTCATGCAGTTATTGTCTAATGTCATTCTGGTCATGCAGTTATTGTCTAATGTCATTCTGGTCATGCAGTTATTGTCTAATGTCATTCTGGTCATGCAGTTATTGTCTAATGTCATTCTGGTCATGCAGTTATTGTCTAATGTCATTCTGGCCATGCAGTTATTGTCTAATGTCATTCTGGTCATGCAGTTATTGTCTAATGTCATTCTGGTCATGCAGTTATTGTCTCATGTCTCATGCCATTTTGGTCAAGAAGTTATTATTAGAAAGATCTAGTCATTATAAAATCCTCACCAATTCACAATTTTGCAGGCGTCTTGGAAAAGAAGATCAGCAAAAAGTTTGATGACTATCCGCACCAGATTAGCGAAACCCTCTGCCGAGCGATTTCAATCAACAGCGGCTGCACCTCTAGAATTATCGTGAGTGTCTTGCGGGCTCCGTCCTCTGCTTCTCTCCTCTCCTTCTCACCTCTCCTTCTGTCCTTTCCTCATCTCCTTCTCTCCTTTCTGTAACTAAGTCGTTAATGCGAGATGCAGAAGGGAACGCAAGAAGGTGGATATATTTGCGAGGGGCTGGGCCTCGCGCACTTGTTAAGTGGGGTACAGAACAGTCTATGGCTGCTTAAGCAGCGGCATCGGTCAGAACAGTCTATGGCTGCTTAAGCAGCGGCATCGGTCAGAACAGTCTATGGCTGCTTAAGCAGCGGCATCGGTCAGAACAGTCTATGGCTGCTTAAGCAGCGGCATCGGTCAGAACAGTCTATGGCTGCTTAAGCAGCGGCATCGGTCAGAACAGTCTATGGCTGCTTAAGCAGCGGCATCGGTCAGAACAGTCTATGGCTGCTTAAGCAGCGGCATCGGTCAGAACAGTCTATGGCTGCTTAAGCAGCGGCATCGGTCAACTAACAACAAAGATTGTTAAAGTACGAGTACAACACTTTCCTCATCTCATTCTCTCCTCCCCTTCAGTTTTCTTATTCTATTTGTTCCACACCGTGTCAATCTATAATGCAATAGACAGAATCCGCCTGAATATACAGATAAGAACAGACTGTGCTATGCAGCATGCAGTCTGCAGATTATATCAACCATCCGTGGCTGCTGAACCGTGAGAATACAACGAATTCATCTGTTAAGGGATTTCACGTTAGGGATTTTTCCTTCGCTTTATAAAGCCTGAACTGCTTAGCGTTGCTCACTGGGTTAGCAAATTTCTCTCCTCCTTTAATGCTTTGAGCAATTATTTTCTTATGATGAATTAGTTTCTTTACCTGTGTATGAGAGGACAATGTATTTTATTCTAGATACGTAATATATAATCTTGCATAGAAAAAAATATTTTTTATAAATCTAACGATTTCTTAAATCTTGCTATTCGCCAAATATTTCGGAATGCGTGATGAGTTCGTTCTCGACTTAATCACAATTTTTTTCTGAAAGTGCTTTTTGTTTAACTCTTGCAGACAACAGCAACTATAGTAAAAATTTCAAGTCCTATTATCGAAATAGCTTTTTCAGAAATCACTTTTTATTAAATACAAATATGCTCAAAATTTGATTTTTAATCGTTGTCCGATTTTGCGAAACTCATGCTGTCTAAAAAATTGTGATCCTTAAAGTAGTAATCCCAAAAAAGTATTTTTTAATTTTATTTATACTACTGAAGTGCAATGTAAAAGTAGGATATTTTCAAATTTTAATTTTTTAATTTGTTAAAATTCGTCGGCTTTAAAAATTCGTCGATCTCTTAAATTTGACGATCTTTTGATTTCGTCGATTTCTTAAACTCGTCCATCTTTAAAATTCGTCGATTTCTTAAATTTGAGGATCTTTTAAATTCGTCGATCTTTTAAATTCGTCGATCTCGTTGAATCGACGATCTCGTAGAATCCAAAATCTCGTAACATCGACAATTTTTCGAAAAAATGCTCACTATCTTTCACAAAAAATCCTCACAATTGTTCTGCTTTCAGGCCGCAGAGAAGCCAAACGAGTTTCCCAAACAGGTTGGCAACAAGACCGAGTGTGCTCTTCTTGGACTCGTCCTGGAGCTTGGCCGGCACTACGAGGAATTTCGAAGCCAAGCACCACCGGAGGCGATTCATCATGTTTACACATTCAATTCGGTGCGAAAATCCATGACAACGGTTGTGAAACGACCCGACGGCGGTTTTACTCTCTATTGCAAGGGTGCCGCCGAAATGGTGTTGGCCAAGTGTGTGTGCCTGCTAGATTCAGAGGGCGAGCAGCGCCCGTTCGGCCGTCAGGAGCAAGAGCAGGTGCGCGTGACATGATCCTGTTTTTAAGTGATGCCGCTCGGATGTAACGACGCTTTGAAGTGACGACTCTTTAAATTGACTACGCTATGAAGTGACGATGCTTTGAAGGGACGACGCTTGAAAAAGTGACGACTTTTAAAAAGTGGCGACGCTTTGAAGTGACGACGCTTTGAAAAGACGACGCTTTGAAAAGACGACGCTTTGAAAAGACGACGCTTTGAAAAGACGACGCTTTGAAAAGACGACGCTTTGAAAAAGTGACGACGCTTTGAAAAGACGACGCTTTGAAAAGACTACGCTTTGAAAAGATGACGCTTTGAAGTGACGACGCTTTGAAGGGACGACGCTTGAAAAAGTGACGACTTTTAAAAAGTGACGACGCTTTGAAGTGACGACGCTTTGAAAAGACGACGCTTTGAAGTGACGACGCTTTGAAGTGACGACGCTTTGAAAAGACGACGCTTTGAAGTGACGACGCTTTGAAAAGACGACGCTTTGAAAAGACGACCCTTTGAAAAGACGACGCTTTAAAAAGACGAATCTTTATTAAGATGACGCAGCAAAGTGACGATGCTTGAAAAAGTGACGACGCTTTGAAGTGACGACGCTTTGTAAAGACGACGTTTTGAAGTGACAACGCTTAAAAAAGTGACGACGCTTAAAAAATTGAGGACGCTTTGAAGTTGCGACGTTTTGAAAAGACGACGCTTTGAAAAGACGACGCTTTGAAAAGACGACGCTTTGAAAAGACGACGCTTTGAAAAGACGACGCTTTGAAAAGACGACGCTTTGAAAAGACGACGCTTTGAAAAGACGACGCTTTGAAAAGACGACGCTTTGAAAAGACGACGCTTTGAAAAAGTGACGACGCTTTGAAAAGACGACGCTTTGAAAAGACGACGCTTTGAAAAGACGACGCTTTGAAAAAGTGACGACGCTTTGAAAAGACGACGCTTTGAAAAGACGACGCTTTGAAAAGACGACGCTTTGAAAAGACGACGCTTTGAAAAGACGACGCTTTGAAAAGACGACGCTTTGAAAAGACGACGCTTTGAAAAGACTACGCTTTGAAAAGACGACGCTTTGAAGTGACGACGCTTTGAAGGGACGACGCTTGAAAAAGTGACGACTTTTAAAAAGTGACGACGCTTTGAAGTGACGACGCTTTGAAAAGACGACGCTTTGAAAAGACGACGCTTTGAAAAGACGACGCTTTGAAAAGACGACGCTTTGAAAAGACGACTCTTTATTAAGATGACGCAGCGAAGTGACGATGCTTGAAAAAGTGACGACGCTTTGAAGTGACGACGCTTTGTAAAGACGACGTTTTGAAGTGAAAACGCTTAAAAAAGTGACGACGCTTAAAAAATTGAGGACGCTTTGAAGTTGCGACGCTTTGAAAAGACGACGCTTTGAAAAGACGACGCTTTGAAAAGTGACGACGCTTAAAGGTGACGATGCTTTGAAGTGACGACGCCTAAAAAGTGACGACACTAAAAAAGGACGACGCTTTTAAGTAAAAGCTATTATGTATAAACAGAAAAGTTATACTCAAGAAGCCTTACCCATTCTCAAATTTCAGGTAGTCAGACGCGTCATCGACCCAATGGCCAGCGACGGATTGCGAACCATCGCTGTGGCCTACCGTGAGTTCGGTCCGCACGATCCGCAGCCCGACTGGGACTCGGAGGATCAGGTGAAACAATGCGACTATAGCTATATTGATTAGGAAACCAAAGTGACGGCTCTTGCAGCTGGTCGAAGTCGAAGCTATCTCTCAGGGAAGATTTTAAAATTTTCAGTAATAATCGTATTAATTTCGAAACAAAATCCCAGCCTGAGGAAATCCCAGCTTGAGGAAATCCCAGCTTGAGAATATCCCTATTTCAGTAAATCCCGAGTTCAGGAAATCTCAAGTTCAGGAAATCCTAAGTTCAGGAAATCCCAAGTTCAGGAAATCCCAAGTTCAGGAAATCCCAAGTTCAGGAAATCCCAAGTTTAGGAACATTTTACCTTCGCCCTAAACACCAGGTGGTGTCTCGTCTCACCTGCATCGGCATCTTGGGCATCGAGGACCCAGTCAGGCCCGAAGTACCCTTGGCGATTCGCAAATGCCAAGCGGCAGGAATCTGCGTCCGCATGGTTACCGGCGACAACGTCAACACGGCCAGGTCCATTGCTGGCAAGTGCGGCATCCTGCAACCTGGCGACAATTTCCTGGTGCTGGAGGGCCGCGAGTTCAATAGACAGATCCGGGATCCGGTTACTGGACAGGTAACAATTCTAATTCCATCCTCTTCCCCTCTTTCCTCTTCCCCTGCATCCTCTTGATCTCTATTGTCCTCTCAGCCTCTTTTCTCTCATTTCTGTCCTACATGCGATGTAAGCATTTAAAGAGGTCGCCTTTTCACCTGTCCATACTGGCAGGTAACTCAGGAGCGCTTCGACCAAGTCTGGCCTCGTCTGCGCGTTCTGGCCCGCTCCTCGCCGCAGGACAAGTACACCCTGGTCTCTGGCATCATCGCTTCGCGCCTATCGGCTAGTCGAGAAGTTGTCGCAGTCACTGGCGACGGTACAAACGACGGTCCGGCTCTGAAGAAGGCGGATGTCGGCTTCGCCATGGGTATCCAGGGCACGGACGTGGCGAAGGAGGCCTCCGACATCATTCTAACGGATGACAATTTTTCTAGCATTGTGAAAGCGGTCATGTGGGGCCGAAATGTCTACGATTCGATATCAAAGTTTCTGCAATTTCAACTCACTGTTAACGTGGTCGCCGTTGTTGTGGCCGTTTTCAGCGCATGCGTGATCACAGTGAGTTTTTGTTGCTTGTTTCAGGAGTGTCTGGTGGCTTTCCTGATTGCCTAGTAGGTTTCTAGATCATTTGGTAGTTTTCTAGATTATCTGGTAGGTTTCTAAATCGTCTGGTAGGTTTCTAGTTTATCTGGTAGGTTTCAATATCGTCTGGTAGGTTTCAAGATCGTCTGGTAGGTTTCTAGATCGTCTGGTAGATTCCTAGATCGTCTGGTAGGTTTCTAGTTAATCTGGTAGGGTTTCTAGATCATCTGGTAGGGTTTCTTGATCATCTGGTCGGCTTTTAGATCGTCTGGTAGGTTTCTAGTTCATTTGGTAGGTTTCTGAATAATCTAGTAGGATTCCAGTTCATCTGGTAGGTTTTCCGATCATCTGGTAGGTTTCTAAATTGTCTCATACGTTTCTAGTTTCTGGTAGATTCCTTGATTGTCTGTTAGATTCTTTAATTGTCAGTTAAGGTTTCAAGATCGCCAGGTAGGTTTCTAGATCATCTGGTTGATTTCAAAATGAGGACAAATGAGTTCGCCAAAAGATTTTAGTTTTAAAATGAATATTTTTTGTAATAATTACGCATCTACATAACAGGACACCCCGCTGAGAGCTATCCAGATGCTGTGGGTGAACCTGATCATGGATACCCTGGCCTCTCTAGCCCTGGCCACCGAGCTACCAAATGACGAGTTATTGGAGCGCAGGCCGTACGGTCGGACAAAACCGTTGATTGACACTACCATGCTGCGTAACATTATTGGCAACGCAATCTACCAGCTCACAATCACTTTTGCACTTTTATTCGCTGGCGACAAACTGATTGACACGCCGCTTGAACTGGGCAGCCGGGTGCCTACCGAACACTTCACAGCCATCTTCAACGCTTTCGTCCTCATGACGCTATTCAACGAGGTGAACGCCAGGAAGATACACAATCAGAGGAATGTGTTCTCCGGTCTGCAACGGAACCTGCTTTTTGTCCTCATTTGGATTAGCACCTTTGTGCTTCAGGTAATCACAATCAGCGGCAGTGGCAGTGGAAGAGCGGTCTGACGCGTCTGTGTCTCGCACCAAGGTCCCTGAGCTCGATTCCGCGGCGAGGCCACATGCATTTTGGGGCACAGCCGCAGAGACAATGCAAAAGAATGTAACTATAGGTAAAACACTGAATTAATTTGCCACCTCACTAACACCAGATTCTCATTGTCCAATACGGTGGCATGGTGTTTCGCACAACTCAACTGGAACTCAGCCATTGGATGTGGTGCCTGTGCTTTGGCATCGGTACATTGGTCTGGCATCAGGTAGGTTCTCATTCTGGTCTGTTTTTTTTGTAACCCTGGCAAAGAGTGATGCACGTCTAACATATGAAATCCACATATGTCAAATTGCACAGCAATCGAAATTCCCAAACATCTAACTTGTCTAACATCTAACTTGTCTCAAATCTAACTTGTCTAACTTCTAACTTGTCTAACATCTAACTTGTCTAACATCTAACATGTCTAACATCTAATATTTGAAACCCCCTATAAAATACCTGGCTTGAAAAATTCCTGCTCTACAGCTCGTCATCAGCGTTCCCATCTCCGTCCTGCCCACCTGTCTGGAAATCGGCGGCAGCACTGAGCAGGAGATCGATCAGATTCTTGAAGACGAGCAATACGACCAAATGGGCTCCCTGACTGACGTTGAGACCGATATCAGCAAGAAGGGACAGGTTTTGTGGATTCGCGGCTTGACTAGGCTGCAAACCCAGGTAAATTATAGTGAGCTTCCACTCTCTACGAGCGTAGAATGACAAAATAATTAAAATGCCGCTTTAACTTTCTTATAATTATGTTATACGGCAGTTGGAAGTTTGGATTTGAGAATTTAAGAAACGCATTTTCCTGTCCTTTGATGACTGCCGCCTCTCACAAGTCCTTTGATGACTGCCGCCTCTCAGTAGTCCTTTGATGACTACCGCCTCTCTCATGTCCTTTGATGACTGCCGCCTCTCTCATGTCCTTTGATGACTGCCGCCTCTCCCCAATCATTTGATGACTGCCGCCTCTCTCCTGTCCTCTAAGGACTGCCGCCTCTCACAAGTCCTTTGATTACTGCTGCCTCTCTCATGTCCTTTGATTACTGCCGCCTCTCTCCTGTCCTTTGATTACTGCCGCCTCTCTCCTGTCCTTTGATTACTGCCGCCTCTCTCCTGTCCTTTGATTACTGCCGCCTCTCACAAGTCCTTTGATTACTGCCGCCTCTGACAAGTCCTTTGATTACTGCCACCTCTCTCCTGTCCTTTGATTACTGCCGCCTCTCTCCTGTCCTTTGATTACTGCCGCCTCTCTCCTGTACTTTGATTACTGCCGCCTCTCTCCTGTCCTTTGATTACTGCCGCCTCTCTCCTGTCCTTTGATTACTGCCGCCTCTCACAAGTCCTTTGATTACTGCCGCCTCTCACTAGTCCTTTGATGACTACCGCCTCTCTCATGTCCTTTGATGACTGCCGCCTCTCTCATGTCCTTTGATGACTGCCGCCTCTCCGCAATCATTTGATTACTGCCACCTCTCTCATGTCCTTTGATGACTGCCGCCTCTCCCCAATCATTTGATTACTGCCGCCTATCACGATTCCTCTAATGACTGCCGCCTCTCACAAGTCCTTTAATGACTGCCGCCTGTCACTAGTGTTTTGATGACTGGCACTGAAATTTAATAACCTAAAATTGATAAATTGATAAATTAAGGCCTAAATTTAGTACCTGCGCTTTAAATAATTTACCAATTTTTCGCATGCACTACTAACCCGCAGATGCAAACGGTGAGTGCTAATAATATTAACAGTTCTTAAAAATGCCTAGTCTACCTGACTTAGCCTTAGAAATGTGTCAGTAATTATTAGTTCTCAGTTCTATGCACACTTTTCATACATGTTTATGTAGCGAGGTTATAATCGCGCACAGCGTTACTCACTACTAGTAGTAGTTGCTTGTCGACATGACAGTATTAAAAACCATTTTAATGTTTTTATGTAATATAAATGGAAATGTTTATAAGAAGTAGGTTAATCGTGTGCGTCAGGAGTAGGTTAATAGTGTCAGGAGTAGGTTAATAGTGTCAAGAGTAGGTTAATAGTGTCAGGAGTAGGTTAATAGTGTCAGGAGTAGGTTAATAGTGTCAGGAGTAGGTTAATAGTGTCAAGAGTAGGTTAATAGTGTCAGGAGTAGGTTAATAGTGTCAGGAGTAGGTTAATAGTGTCAGGAGTAGGTTAATAGTGTCAGGAGTAGGTTCATTGTGTCAGGAGTAGGTTAATAGTGTCAGGAGTAGGTTAATAGTGTCAGGAGTAGGTTAATAGTGTCAGGAGTAGGTTCATTGTGTCAGGAGTAGGTTAATAGTGTCAGGAGTAGGTTAATAGTGTCAAGAGTAGGTTAATAGTGTCAGGAGTAGGTTAATAGTGTCAGGAGTAGGTTAATAGTGTCAGGAGTAGGTTAATAGTGTCAGGAGTAGGTTCATTGTGTCAGGAGTAGGTTAATAGTGTCAGGAGTAGGTTAATAGTGTCAGGAGTAAGTTAATAGTGTCAAGAGTAGGTTAATAGTGTCAGGAGTAGGTTAATAGTGTCAGGAGTAGGTTAATAGTGTCAGGAGTAGGTTAATAGTGTCAGGAGTAGGTTAATAGTGTCAGGAGTAGGTTAATAGTGTCAGGAGTAGGTTCATTGTGTCAGGAGTAGGTTAATAGTGTCAGGAGTAGGTTAATAGTGTCAGGAGTAGGTTAATAGTGTCAGGAGTAAGTTAATAGTGTCAAGAGTAGGTTAATAGTGTCAGGAGTAGGTTAATAGTGTCAGGAGTAGGTTAATAGTGTCAGGAGTAGGTTCATTGTGTCAGGAGTAGGTTAATATAGTGTCAGGAGTAAGTTAATGGTGTCAGGAGTAGGTTAATAGTGTCAGGGCTAGGTTAATAGTGTCAGGAGAAGGTTAATAGTGTCAGGAGTAAGTTAATAGTGTCAGGAGTAAGTTAATAGTGTCAGGAGTAGATTAATAGTGTCAGGAGTAGGTTAATAGTGTCATGAGTAGGCTAGGGGTGTCAGGAGTAAGCTAGGAGTGTCAGGAGTAGGCTAGGGGTGTCAGGAGTAGGCTAGGCGTGTGAGAAGTAGGCTAGGAGTGTCAGGAGTAGGCTAGGGGTGTGAGAAGTAGGCTAGGGGTGTCAGGAGTAAGCTAGGGGTGTCAGGAGTAGGCTAGGCGTGTCAGGAGTAGGCTAGGCGTGTCAGGAGTAGGCTAGGCGTGTCAGGAGTAGTCTAGGGGTGTGAGAAGTAGGCTAGGAGTGTCAGGAGTAGGCTAGGAGTGTCAAGAGTAGGCTAGGGGTGTGAGAAGTAGGCTAGGGGTGTCAGGAGTAGGCTAGGAGTGTCAGGAGTGGGCTAGGAGTGTCAGGAGTGGGCTAGGAGTGTCAGGAGTAGGCTAGGCGTGTCAGGAGTAGGCTAGGAGTGTCAGGAGTAGGCTAGGGGTGTGAGAAGTAGGCTACGCGTGTGAGAAGTAGGCAAGGAGTGTCAGGAGTAGGCTAGGGGTGTGAGAAGTAGGCTAGGAGTGTCAGGAGTAGGCTAGGCGTGTCAGGAGTAGGCTAGGAGTGTAGTACACGCGTACTTGAATGTGTCTAGCTGGCAGGTTAATGACTTTTTACATCGCCTTGACTATTGTACTTTTCTTTTGTTTTTCTTTAACCTTCTAAATTTCAATTTCCGCATGAAATCTCTCCTTCTCCCCCTTTTTAAAATATATAATTGAATTCTCAGAATTCTAGTTGATAGCAACTTAGTTTTTGCTTTAATCAGTTACATGATTATTGCATACTCATGTAATAACAATTTGACACTATAAACTCAAGGGCCAGTGCAGGTGTTGTGTGTCAAGCACACTAGCAGGAGGGGACTGCACACCTAATGTAATCCCCGGCTCTCTTGGACACCGGTTGACAGCCGCGTGACAGCAATAGAATTTATTTTTCGATACATATCGGCAGCATCCAAACCCCACTGAATTGCCGCACAGAGCTGCATTATTCCACACCAGCCGGAATCATTATTACCCGACGAAATGTCGGTACTCATTTGCAGCTGAGTAGACTGTGAGCACATCAGTCGGTACTCATTTGCAGCTGAGTAGACTGTGTGCACATCAGGGCAAAGCAGCTTTGTTTGTTGCACGAATAGTTCTAGACTAGGTCGGGAATCGAACCCAGGACCATCTGATCCAGAGTCCGACACCTTACTGACTGAGCTATCCGCCCAGTCATAGTCTTGTAAACCACAGTCTAAGTAACTTTGCGTTCGATCGATAGTGCCAAAGTATTTGCCTCACTAAGAACACAGCCGTACGCAGCTTTCAGATGCGCCGCGCATTAGCTGCGGCTGTGCTGTCGGCTGCACATCTGACCCTATTGGGGCAGGTGTAATCAATTATTAATTAATTAATTATTATTAGAGTTTTTATGTTTTAAATTGTTCAATATTATAGGCTTTAAGACATAAATGACTAATTCATGGATAAAAATGATTCGTACAAAGGCTGTGTCTAGCCTTTCCGTCTCGACCAGAAGTTCAAAGCTCCATATTCGAGACTACGAGCGTACAATCTCGTTTAACAGTAGAACGACGACCAAGGGGGTATTTCAAATATACCCACTGCCTACTTCACGAAAGCTCCCAAACCAAATGACCGATACGAGAATCGTTGAGTCATATAACGATGCCGCGATGTTTTATGATTCTGGAAGTTGTTTCATCGGATAAAGCGGAAATCTTAGCGAGTTTTGGATTTTCATGGCAATGGGTTGAATATCAATTATCTAATTGAAAAAAGTTACGAAACGAAATCACTCGCGAATTTGAAATATTTTACTCACCCTACCATTTTAACAAAATATATATTAGTTGACATGCGCCTTTGTTTATTTAGAAGCCTCGGTAAATTCTAATGAAATTAATTACAATAAAATGCAATTATATAACTATGCCAAAAACCAGCTACGCGTTGTCCGGGCTTTCAAGAGCACCCTGGACGACTTGGAGACTAGGCGCGATTTCTTGGAATTGCGCCGCCAGCGCTACGGCAGGTCGCACACGCAGCCAGTGGCTGAGTACAGGCAAGCTGCCGCAGCAGCCGCTGCCGCCGCCACTGCCAGTCGCTCTCTGGACTGCTCAACCGTCGCTGTAGAATTAACAGCATCAAAGTCGGCTGATCACTCAACGCAGTCGCAGCAGAAACGGCAGCAGTTGCAGCAGATGCAGCAGATGCGGCTGGTGGAGACTCCACTAGTCTGAGCTGGTTAAGGACACAATAATATTTATTTTTCAATAAAAGGTGATTAAGCTAATAGCTAGAAGGCGCAGCAATGGCAATGGCAGAAATTTACATTTAGAGAAATTAATGATTGATCAATCATGTTGATTGCATTACCGGATTTGGCTTTCAGTATGCAATATAATACTTTTAATACTCACGAAATTAGATCATGTAAATTGATGAAATTTGAAATCATTTCCATTTAATACGAACCCCCACCTCTTGTGATTGTTTCCATTAAAACAAAGAGTAAAAAATATTTTGTGTTGTATTCTATTGTACATCAAATAGCTGTCTACAGATACGAGTAGCTAGTTCATAATTCAAATAACGCTTATAGTACAAACTCTCTGCAACGGAATGTACAAGTCCTTTGCCAGACACACACACATCCAATCACTTTAATTCGACCATGTTTGAGTTCTTCAAAATCACTCCCAGGTTCGTGTGGTGAACGCCTTCCGCATGGGCCTGGAGGCGGAGTTTGACCGGCGCTCTGTCAACTCCAGCCTGTCATCGAATCAGTTGGCCAACTTTCTCAAGAGCAACCCATCTGTGGATTATGATGATCCGGTTGATTATGCCGGGTCAAAAGATGTCAGCATTGGATAATCCTTATTAATTTAGCGCCTATCTTAAACTTTTACGTATCATATATTAGCTGCACCGTGTTAAGCAACTGAGAAGGACAAAAATAGTACACCATTTTTTAACTTGATGGGATCATTTAACTGCAAAATAAACTAAACCCCTTTTTGTTGTTTAGATTAGTTTTCGCGATGTTAAGGTGTATATTCTATTCAACCATATATTTAATTTTGCCTGACAATGATGTTTTGTAGTTAAACCAGGTTACAATAAACTTAGAAATAATTCATAACATTTATGTTGTATACGAAACGTTATAATATGTTGTTTTAATGCTCTGATTTTGGTCTCGCGGGTTTTTGTCAAACATTTTTAGACTTGAACGTGATGATTTTCTACAGCAAATCCAACATGATGGATAGTTGTCAAGCATCTGTACACCAATTATTAACTATATTAAAATAAGAGTTTGATTCCCAAAATAATGAGTTTTTCTGATGACTGCAATCACTTTTACTGCTACTCCTAAATAGCAATAGAAATTGCACGATTTCTAAAAATGTGCTTGACTCATGTCATATTCTCATAAGGACTATTTATATATTCTTTAAAAGACTCTTGTTCTTAACGAATCCTAGCCTACCTCAATATAAGAAATTCGACAAAATGCACTTTGTTCTGCAGTCTGCTTTCTATGATGTTGAATTGATTTTGGTTTCCCATAAAAAACAACGATTTTTATGTCATTTTTCTGTTTATTTCCAGGAATTTGCGCAGTGAAAACGGAATATACTAAAATTGATCAAAACTATTGGAAGTTCACTTAATTTGAGCTATTTTTCCTTTACTGCTTTAGGCTGTGCATGTTCAAAACCTTTGTTAATTGTTCTTTTGCTTTTACTTAAAACTGTCAAGTACACAATTTCTTAGATTCATTTTCTGTCGTTTTCGAAAATATGATGCTTTTTTAATCGTCACGAAGCCTGTAATTAATCCTAATTTTAAGTAAAGCCCGAGTTTTTACATTTCATAGTTTTAGACGGAGTAGTAAAAAAATCTGAGTTTCTTGGCATTATTATACTAGCTGTGTTATATACATCCTTACAATGTTGTTTGTTAAATACTCTAACGTAAAGTGCAATAGACTTCACAATTTAATACCCTTTTCGAAATCAGGTAGAAAAAATAGCTAATCAACTTTACGTAATTCTCTTCGGAATAATTTTTTATGAGATCGTGTTTAGAAATTTTAGTGCATGCCAGAGTGGCATGAGCATGCATGCGTAGTGTATATTAGTTGGTCAGTATTGTTTTGACAGTTTACTTTAAAAAGTACTTTTAAAAGCCTCAGCAAGTATTGTTTTGGCCATGCACAGCAAAATTTGCCGTTTTTTTGTTGTGGGTATTTAGATGCCTAGAAAATTAAACTCTATATCATGTTTTTTTAAATTCATATTATACTTACACTTTACGCGTAGCAATTATATCATTTACGAGTCATCATTCTGCTAAATAATTAACCATTTTTTGATTGATCAATTCATGGTTTCGTACAACAGTCTCTTGCTGTTGAGTACAGATTGGAGTAATTTTTTGCTAGGGTACTACTATAGTAGCTTCCTTTAGTTTAGTACGTTCGCTTACGAATCCTTAAATTAACCTATATTTTTAGTCTGAAAATGTGGTTCGCACATGAACACGATGGCCCTTCTTGTTTCCTGTAGTCTGGGATATGTATAAGCAAATTAAGCAAATTATAAGATGTTTATCTTGCTATAATCGTTATACTGTTGAAAAAAACGATGATTGAATAATATTAATTACAGTCACTATATATATAATGTAATTTCACATCTGAGCCATATAAACCGGCGACCTTTGTAAAAGTCTTACTCTTTTCCGGCAACAATATTGAAATCCAATTTAGCTAAAATTCTGTCAGTCATCATGGCTGTGCCAATTAACTGCTTTAGCTGAGCTGAATTAACTGCTTTGAGCTGGATGGACTTGTTCATGCTGGTCCCACTTACTCTTTCCCGCGGCTCTCTGTGAGGAGGGCGCCCGTGGGTACTGCATGCTCATCAGGAACGTCTACCCGGTCCGCGCCGCGGCTGCGAGGGACGGCCTGAAGGTGCATTTATTTTTTCAGCGTGCATGGCCGCGTGGAGCCGATCCTCTGCAGCAATGTGCACCTCTGCAGCATATGCATAGAAGCAGTCCCGATGACCTATGCACGAGAGCGCGAGCCCCTGGACGCTCGCTCGATCTACAGGTCTCTGCAGCTGCGCTAAATACACCCTGGGCGTGCCACACTATACTCTGAACAATGTATAGCTAGAGCTAGGTTGCAGTCCTGCAGAGGTCTGACGATGGCCCTGCAGGGTCTCAGCCCCTAGGTCATCAATTTGTGCGCGTGTGCGCAACATTCACTAGCTCTTGCATGCCCCGATCAGGACCCAAGGACCATAATCAGGTTTTTATGGAAGTCTGCAACCACGTGGGGCAAATTGTAACACACTAAAAGTGGGGAACGAACCTCGTGCTGGCAGACCGAGACCGCGGTTTCTGGTTGTTTGTTTGCCTTCGTCAGTCAGCCATATAGCCACACGCCGTCCTTCCCCACCACTCTTAGTGTGCACAGAAGTCTCTTTTAAGCTTGCCATTTTTATGGCGATACTTTTTTAGTGTTATGTGAGAGTTTTGCAGCCAAGTCTTTGCTTTTCTACTGTTGTCAGTAGTCTGAATTGTATCTCTCACATAAATTAACTACCCGCTGGAAAATTTTCTAGGGGCCCGCTAGGGGCACCTTCAAGCGCACCCCTAGGGGCAACGCTAGGGGCTGCACCGCCGGCAAATGAGGGGCTCCAGAGGGGCATGCCACCATCCAGCCCCTGTGATGCCCCTAGTGAGGAAAATGAATAATTCTCGTTCTCGTTCTGCAAAATATTGTTCTTCATGTTTCGCTTTTCTTTAATTAGATATATTTTCTTTTCTAAGATGGTATTATCGTCAATTGTATTATCGTATTATCATATCGTATTATCTTTAAGTAAAATCGCGATCACTAAACGCAAATCGCGTAAATTATGCCACACAAATCAGCATCTTAGATAATAGATATGATAGTAAAATATTGGCAGAAACAGAACGACAGAAAAAACAGGTTTAGAGCGATCTGCGGAGAGATCTGCAGAGAGTGAGAGTGATAGAGAGAGTGCCAAACCGTGCGAGTAAGAATGGGTGACAGGACTGCAGAAGTGAGCGGCCGACGAACTGCATAAGTGCACACTGATAACTTTTTAATGTAAATTTTACAAAAATGTTGTAAAAATGTTGTACAGATCAAGACTAGTAGATGTTACTACGAAAAGTCTGCGGTTTAATGCTTATTTTAAGAAATTATTTTGGTAACTAATAACATGGCTTTGCCAAATAATCACATCGTTTATCCCAATTCAACCTTTATTTTCCTAATTCATGAAAATTCAAATCCCAATTTATCCCACTTCATCCCAATTATTTAAAATTCACCACAATTCATCAAAATTTACCCGAATTCATCCCAAATCTTCCCAATTCATTGCAAATCTTCCCAATTATTTCCAATTCTTCCCAGATTTACTCCCCATTGGCTGTAAAAAGAAATGAAAGTAATTTTTACTCCCGTAAATTAGTAAATAATACTCTACAAAATATTTGACTGCGAATTTCAGTAGTAAAATTCACAATAAAAAGTTATCAGTGTGTGGACTTCGGCTTGAGGGAGTGAGTGGTGTACAGCTGCGTTGGAAATCAAGTAGCGCCACTTCAATGCGAGGGAAGGGCATGGACCTGGCAATAATATCGTTGCAAACCGCATAAGATAAAAAAAAGTGAGAAAAATCGTGACAAATAAAATTGTCATTGAAAATGCAACAGGGCTGCACGTGAATCAGTGAAGGACTGTCACATGAGGGAACGCTTCTGACTGCTGCGGCAGTGCACGACTGCCAGTCATAGCCATAGCACATAGCCAGTTTTATGAAGTATAGTTAAGTCATTGACAAAGGAAATTAATAATTACTTCAAAGGGTCAATTTAAGGTGTTATAGAAGCAAGTTTTTAATATTAATAAAATAAAAGAAAGAACCCTACAACAACTTAGTAGTGGTGGGATATTGGCAAGTAAGAAAGAGCCCTACAACATATGTGACTGACTGACAGCTACGTAAACGCTTCTTCAGTCTTCTTCCTCGTCGTCGCTGGAGATCACGATTCTCTTCTTTTTTTGGTCGTCAGATGCTTCTTAGAAGTGGCACCAGAAGCGACCTCTGTCCCCGATGACTGCCTTCTACGCGCTCTTCTCGGGGTCTGCTGTGTGCCGTCCATGGTCGCAGATGGCTGTACAGTCGAAGCCGACGCTCGTCGGGCTTGCCGGCCGCCATTCCTGTCACGCGCATTTTTCAGCGTTGCTGCGATTGCATTATTGATGTCGTAGGCTGTCGCAAACGGCTTAACGCGTCTCAAAGCGTCCTTAACCACGCTTTCTACAGGTCCCATGAAGCGTCGCTTGTTGTCTGACCCCGTGCGATTGAATTTCGACTGCATGGCGTTGGACAGTAGCGCAGTGATGACGTTGCGCACAACATCACTGACTGTTTTGCCTCCAATCAGTGACAGACGGCGTATTAGATCCGCACGGTAGTCTTGCGACTCAAGACTGCCAATCAGTAACTCAACCTCCTCTTCAGTGGATGCCATGGAGGCCTCCTCCATTCGGGAGTCGCCGCAATTGTAGGAAGCCGCACCAGCTTGCTTTAGTAATGCCAGACCATCGCTCCACCGTTTCGACTCCGTCTTGAGAGTGATGGCGAGTCCATGCACTTGCTTAAACAAGCTTGCAACCAAATAATAGCATGCCTCGGTTGAGCCTGGCTGCAGTCCTTGTCTTACAACCAATTGGTCAACAGAAGCAACTGATGGTGTCCCGACGGTAATGGGGGTGCCCCCCAGATTCGCAGGCACAGGTTCTGGCTCCTTACTTAAGCGGCAATCTGTAGCGAAGAGGTTACGCGAAAGAGTAGAACTGCAGTCAGCATCAGAATAGTTGGTATCAAAGTCATTGTCTTCATCACAAGAATAATATTCTTCATCATCAGATTCTTCAGAAATGAAACCATGATTATCCATGTCATTTTCAGCTGAAGACTCAAAGTTATAACTTAAATTGGTATTTTCATCAGCTGGATTAATATTAAGCTCAGCTTGGTCAGAAAAAATTGCTTGATCAATGGCAATTGGTACTTCAGTTGATTCACCAGAATTGAGTAGGCCTATACTGTCATTCACTGCACGGTTTTTAGTCCAACGTGAAGTCATCTACAAAACATTTTTTTGCTATGTAAACCACTAACATTTAAAAAGGGCATTGCCTTTGTAACCATAAATTATAAATAAAGAATAGAAATAACTGAAGCTTTGCATTTTGCATTTTGTTAATAACAAAATAATAATTATTGTTCTACCAAAATTACTGATAACTTCTATATATATAAAGAATAGAAGTAAAGAATAGAGATTCTAATAAAGAATAAAATAAAAAATGTATAATAAAAAGAAGAATAATAATAATAGCACCTGGATATGCATGTGACCCGGCCGCCATCAGCCGATGCTAGGCCTAAGCGACATTTAAGAAAAATAGAATAAAAAAATAAAGAATAAAGAATAGATAAAGAATAGAGAATAAAGAATAGAAATAACTTAAGCTTTGCATTTTGTTAATAACAAAATAATAATAATTGTTCTACCAAAATTACTGATAACTTCTAAATATATAAATATTCACAAAACTGTCTGTGTGTATCTGCCTATGTATGTCTGTGTAGCCAATTTGTGTTTGCAATGGACTCAAAAACTACAACACCAAATAATACCAATCTAAAAATCAAGTGTGTAGAGTGTCATAGGCTACTTTTTACTTCCCAAACTCAAATCTTTCTCCTTCAAAATATATATTAAACTTAAGAGTCCTTCAAAAGTAGGAAAAAGAATATTCAGTTATCTTTAAATTATTCATTTGAAGATTATTTGTTGCTCACATACTCTAGATTCTTAAGAAAAAACATGACTTTATTTTAATAAATTTTAAGGTCTCAAAATGTAGTTCTATTTTTGCCATGGGCGATTGGAGAAATATGAACTCATTCAAACGTTGAAAACATTGTCCTATGGGCATCTCATGGCCAAGGCAAGAGCAAGCTTCCCCATAAAGCTAAATATTATGCTACTATGAAAATAAGTACACAATAATTAACCAGCATGGATTAGGTAATCTAACCAACTATACACAGGCTTTATTGTTTGCATATAGGCGTTCTGCAAAATGTTTTGTGTGCATTCAGAATTACACATTGTGCACGAAATTGACTGTGATCAAATATAGGTGCCTAGAAAGATGCGTTCGAGGTAAGGATATTTAATCACTACACGTATTCATTGGATTCCGAATTACAACATTAAATGGCAATAGACATTATCATATATAAGCATGTCCAGAAAAGCGCCGACCCAATGTGCGGACACGTGCAGCTGGATATGCATGTGACCCGGCCGCCATCAGCCGATGCTAAGCGACATTTAAATGACCAACAATTATAACAAAAGCAGTGTGTAATATATTTTTTAGTTATTCGTACACTGTATACATTGCTTTATGTGCTTTTACTTTTAGTTTATGAAGCCCATACGGAACTAATTGAATCCAAACATTGAATGGCATATGCGAACTGGATTCTTCTCACCACCGCTACAGTATTATTGTCAGTACTAGGGGCAAGCCCCTTGGATGCCCCCAGAAACTGGAGTGCAGCATTTTTCATAAAATTGCATATTCAGACAAGATTTTTATTACAGTATGTTTTTATTGTTACGAAGACAGTTGTCCCTAAAAATTATATGACATTTCATTCTGCCCCTTGGCCCCTTTAAAGCCGCTAGTGGCCCCCTAGGTCTTTTCCCAGTGGGTATTGATCTATCCGAATCACTGGCATGGATCCTCGCTTTAATTAAATTAACTGGATGGGCAGAGCACGATCTGAGCCTCATGCTCTGCCTGAAATACCACAACTAAATTATTACTGTCATGAAACGACTTTCTGTGAACGCCTTTTTTTCTTATAGGATTCTTCCCGGTGAAAGTAAATAGCGGATAGCCAAACAAACAACCGAAAGAATTTTTTATCTAAAAAGGCAGGCTAGAGATAATCATCTGCCGTTTAAAAACGGATATCCTAAATCAGCACACAGTGACGAATGTAACTTGCCACAATATGCACAGACAGATTGGAACTTGTTAAAGCGTTGTCCGGAAATCTTAACTAACATATATATGCTTCAAATATACTATATAGAATATCAATCAATAACTATGTGCATGTTAGGCAAATGAAAAGCTTGTTTTCAAACAAAGTTGTCATGGTTTGTAGCCTTTTAATCTATAGAGATTTGTTTTACTTTACTTAAAATTAGAAACTTTAGATACGCTAAGTCAAAAACGAACTTTTCCTTAATTTATTTCATTCTTTCGAAAATGGATTCTTCTTTGCCTACTATTGACAAGCGCAAAAAAGAACTCAATTCGTAGTTAAAAACGCAAATAACTGCTATTTTAGAACGTCCTCTTCGCCTCTTCAGAAAATTTTCTAATTCTTTTTTTTTCTACCCGAATAAATGAATTTTTCTAAAGAATTTCATAAGACATAATTACACCCTAGGTTAGGTATTAAAGGAAGGCCTATCATAATTTATAAAAAATGATAAGCCTATCACAAAGTCTTTTATGTCCAAAACATTCAGGTTGCTTTGGCCTATGGCCTCAAGTCATTTCGGCTATAAAAATTCTGGCCTAAAACCATTTTGGCCCACATCACATACTACCAAGTTAGGCCTAGCCTCCCAGGGCCTACCTAGTCTAACTTGGGTAACATGTTGTTTTGACCATAATCATTTTTGGCCACAAACATTTTTGCGCAAAACAATTTGGACCAGAAGCCAGTTCAGCCAAAAAGAATACAATATGTTATCCCTCTAAATATTTTATAGGCATACATTTGCTTTTGTTCATTACTTAGGCCTAAATTATTTAGATAATATACATTTTTAACTTGTAACAGTGAATAGAGATGAAAAAGCAAAGAAACAAAGCTTTGAACCCAAACAATGTAACCAATAACCATGCATATAAACACAAAAAGCAAGTGGGCCAGGCCCATGCAAAGTAGAAATTCCACAGCATCCATGGCACATCTGATGCTCTGTTTAAGAGTAACCTTCAAGATTACCTTTGGATATACCCCAACAATATTTTCAGTGCAATTATGTACTGGATTGCAAACTATTAGGCCCTATTCTCTTTAAACTATTTTAGTGCAGTAATTGAGGCAATAACTGACTATAATGCCTGCCATTATTCAGTTAGGCCTACTGTGATATATTTTGTAATAATCCATTAGTATGACAATGTCACTTTTGTCTGTTCTAATTGGTTAACTTTAGCTTTAGATAATGGAAGTGTGCTCAATTTGGTGAGTCATTATTGCTATTGTTGTCAGGCCTAGTCTTTGGTAGTTTATAGACAGACTTACCAATTAATGCAGATTGTGTGACACAAGTTAAGTTGAGTAATTATCAGCAAACAGACTTGTTAATTCTTGTATAGATTAAGTCTTATATTACTGAAAATTTTAGGATAATTTTTTTTACTTTTTCTATATTTAAACTTTTGTATAAGCTATCTGTAATTTGCACTGTCATGTTTCTAGCTAATCAATTTAAAAAAATCTCTATGCTTAAACTTTCAGGTATTCTCCAACCATGCATCAATGTGCCTTCTAGCTGAGATTATGTAAAAAAATTTAAACTTTCGAATTGAAGTTTTAGATAATAATTTCTTTCAATTTTCAATTCTGTGTGCCAAATGTCAAAGTCAGCTAGACAAAAATCATTGTCAGCAGAATTGCAGCATCAGCAGCAGTGGCACTGCCCAGCAGCTGCTCAAACATTAGCCGACACATCGACACCAAATCAGTGCTGCTACGAAGGCTTTGATGCCACACAAGTTAATCTGGTGTCATCAACTACAAGCACTCTGATGCAAGATTTGCACAAGTGAGTTGAGTTGTGAAAACCATTGCTGGATACAAACTAGCTTTATTGATGAATGCTATTGTTTGTGGACCAACTAAATCGATTGATTCATATAAATTGTCTCTCCTAGATAGCTTATGATCAGTGGTAAGAGCTCCAGACACCCTTAGTAAGATTTTTCAAAACTGTAATGCTTCAGTTTATCAAGCTCAGGACCTTGGTGCGAGAGGCAAACGCGTTGGACAGCTCTGCCACTGACCCACCAACTCTGCTAGGTGTAATTTTAATTATTCATGCATTAATTCTGAGAACTATCTGAGAAGTATTTCTCCTGCAACTCCTGCATCTTCCGCAGCGTGCCAACCTTAACTTCAACCGAGTTAGCGGCCTCTCACCCTCGCCTAGCCGCTGAGATGAGTCGAGTCCGCCATCACAGACTCTATCCTCTGCTTAGCGGCCTCTTAATGCGCTGCGAAGCCCTGACTGCCGGAGTCAGCGTTGAAACTGGCAGACAGGCTCTGGAAGCTGAAACTGCGGCATTTGCCGAACGTCAAGCTGCTGCTGCTGCTGCTTCTGGCACTGAAACTGAGGAAGATTTTAAAGAGGATGTCGAATTAGACGAATTAATGTCTGAAGCTGTCCGAGTGCTAGCCATTCACCTGACTGAGCTGGACAAAGTTGACGAGCTTTGTGGTGACTTCTGTCGGCGTTATATCAGTACACTGCAGGGCGGCAGTACTCTGGCTGATTGCCTATGCCTTGGTTCGTTGCCAGCCGGATGTTTATCTGTAGCTCATTTTTTTCGGCACGGGAGATGGTATGGCAGAATAGGACTTAATCACTCATCTATCAGGATAATCTTACTTGGTAATATTATAATAAAGGATGAGATTTCTCAAGTTCTAACAATGGAATGAAGGGTGAGATTTCTCAAGTTCTAGCAATGGAATGAAGAGTGAGATTTCCCAAGTTCTAACAATGGAATGAAGGGTGAGATTTCCCAAGTTCTAACAATGGAATGAAGGGTGAGATTTCCCAAGTTCTAACAATGGAATGAAGGGTGAGATTTCCCAAGTTCTAACAATGGAATGAAGGGTGAGATTTCCCAAGTTCTAACAATGGAATGAAGGGTGAGATTTCTCAAGTTCTAGCAATGGAATGAAGAGTGAGATTTCCCAAGTTCTAACAATGGAATGAAGGGTGAGATTTCCCAAGTTCTAACAATGGAATGAAGGGTGAGATTTCCCAAGTTCTAACAATGGAATGAAGGGTGAGATTTCTCAAGTTCTAACAATGGAATGAAGGGTGAGATTTCCCAAGTTCTAACAATGGAATGAAGGGTGAGATTTCCCAAGTTCTAACAATGGAATGAAGGGTGAGATTTCCCAAGTTCTAACAATGGAATGAAGGGTGAGATTTCTCAAGTTCTAACAATGGAATGAAAAGTGAGATTTCTCAAGTTCTAACAATTGTAGGAATGTTTATATTTCCCCCCTTCCAGCAGTGGAATGAAGGATAAGTGTTTACTTACATTTGTAAGTAAATTGCATAATTATGTGACTTTTATTAGGGAATTTGAAGACATGCCTATTCAGGAATTAAAATGATCTCCCATACAGAATATGTTTTTTAAAAATCCCTCTGTCATTAAAAACTTCTCACTACTCACAATCCGCAGACTCAATGCCAGATTCTCCAGCCTCATCTGAACCCGCTAGTCCCAGCCTGCAGCAGCAGCAGCTGCTTCATCATGCTGATCCAAGTCATTCCTATCAGCCCAGTGCAGCGGACTCTGATGATTTTCATCAGCTGCATCGCGCTCCACCAACCCTACCGTTGATGTCACCTGTTCTGATCGCTGCCAACGACGATTCGGACAGCTCGTCTGCTCGCGGCGGCAGCGGCGGCGGCGGCGGCAGAGGCGTTCGCGGAGCTTTACCAAAGCGGGCTACTCAGATTCTGAAGCAGTGGCTATTTCAGCATCTTGTGGTAAATTTTATTCTAATAGTTAATGGCTGAATGAGGCACTGAACCAGTTGCTGATGTTGAACTGACTGAGGAGCCAGTGGTTGATGAGGTTGCACTGACTGAGGAACAGGTGGTTGCTGATGTTGAACTGACTGAGGAACCAGTGGTTAATGAGGTTGCACTGACTGAGGAACAGGTGGTTGCTGATGTTGAACTGACTGAGGAGCCAGTGGTTAATGAGGTTGCACTGACTGAGGAACAGGTGGTTGCTGATGTTGAACTGACTGAGGAGCCAGTGGTTAATGAGGTTGCACTGACTGAGGAACCAGTGGTTGCTGAGGTTGCACTGAAGGAGGAACCAGTGGTTGATGAGGTTGCACTGACTGAGGAACCAGTGGTTGATGAGGTTGCACTGAAGGAGGAACCAGTGGTTGATGAGGTTGCACTGACTGAGGAACAGCTGGTTGCTGAGGTTGAACTGACTGAGGAACCAGTGGTTAATGAGGTTGCACTGAGTGAGGAACAGCTGGTTGCTGAGGTTGAACTGACTGAGGAACCAGTGGTTAATGAGGTTGAACTTACTGAGGAACCAGTGGTTGATGAGGTTGCACTGAAGGAGGAACCAGTGGTTAACTAATGACGCAACCTGGCAACTAATTACAGCATCCGTATCCAAACGAAGATGAGAAGCGAGTCCTGGCTAGCCAGTGCAACCTGAGCCTGTTGCAGGTGAACAATTGGTTCATTAATGCTAGGCGAAGAATATTGCCGCCGCAGCCTCCTGCACTGTCTGGCTCAAGTGCTAGTTCCAGCAATCCCAGTTCGAATTCCTTGGCAAATTCCGCGTCTTCCTTATCGCATTCGACCTCTCCAACTGCTGCAGCATCGGCGTCTGCTGCTGCTGCTGCTGCTGTTGAAGCGAAACGCAATCGGTCAGTGAAGCATCAACAACGACAATTGGGCAGATTCTGGCCTCTATCGCTTGGAAACAATGTCGATAGCGGCTGTAGCGTTGGTAATAGTACTAAAAGTGGAGACTGATATTCTTAGTTTTGTAGTGTGACTTTGTTCTTATTTAGGGCTTTTTGTCCTTTGTTAGTGTTGCTTGTTAGTGTCCGACTTGTTTCGCGGCTTTTATATTTTTAACGTCTTCATCGTTATTGTGTGCTCGTTTTGTGCCACTTGAATATCACGAAATGCTCGTTGTGTTTATGCCAATTCCACAGCAGGCCCTGAACCTACTCTCCTGAAAGGTAGAGTAGGTTCCTGAACTGTCAGACCCTGAAGCACCTGAACTGTCAGACCCTGAAGCACCTGAAATGTCAGACCCTGAACTGTCAGACCCGGAACTGTCAGACCCTGAAGCACCTGAACTGTCACCCTGAAGCACCTGAACTGTCAGACCCTGGAGCACCTGAACTGTCAGACCCTGAAGCACCTGAACTGTCAGACCCTGAAGCACCTGAACTGTCAGACCCTGAAGCACCTGAACTGTCAGACCCTGAAGCACCTGAACTGTCAAATCCTGAAGCATCTGAACTGTCAGACCCAGAACTGTCAGACCCGGAACTGTCAGACCCGGAACTGTCAGACACTGAAGCACCTGAACTGTCACCCTGAAGCACCTGAACTCTCATACCCTGAACTGTCAGACCCTGAAGGCTGAAGCTCCTGAACTGTCAGACCCTGAACTGTCAGACCTTAAAGCACCTGAACTGTCAGACCCTGAACTGTCAGACCCTGAACTGTCAGACCCTGAACTGTCAGACCCTGAACTGTCAGACCTTAAAGCACCTGAACTGTCAGACCCTGAACTGTCAGACCCTGAACTGTCAGACCCTGAACTGTCAGACCCTGAACTGTCAGACCCGGAACTGTCAGACCCTGAAGCACCTGAACTGTCAGACCCTGAACTGTCAGACCCTCAACTGTCAGACCCTGAACTGTCAGACCTTAAAGCACTTGAACTGTCAGACCCTGAACTGTCAGACCCTGAACTGTCAGACCTTAAAGCACCTGAACTGTCAGACCCTGAACTGTCAGACCCTGAACTGTCAGACCCTGAACTGTCAGACCCGGAACTGTCAGACCCTGAAGCACCTGAACTGTCAGACCCTGAACTGTCAGACCCTGAAGCATCCGGCTAGTGGTTTTAAGTTGCGTCAGCATTTCGTCCCGTAGATCAGATCTCGCCGTGGTCGTGCCTTCTGTTTAGTTTTTTATTCGTCAGGCAATTTTGAGTCACTTGACTTCTCTCTTATTTTACAGTTTGTATCGCAATGAAGTAATAGTTTTCTATTCAATAAAAAACAGTTGGCTTAATAATAGACTGCTCATGGCTTTATTAGCATTAAAATATCGATTATAGTTTTTGTTGCACTTGAATGCAAATCTAAAAATGATTTAATTGTTTGTGCTTGTCTCAGAGCTTATACACCTGTCTGATTGTGCCATTATTGTTTGAGCCGCTCATATCAGCTTTTGTTTTTGCTATTTTTGTCTGTTTTTTATTGTTTTGCAGTGGCTTACATTACATACTTATGTGCATGTTATATTTATGGTTTTTGTCTGAAATTTTTCAAATTTTGTTTATTTCTGATGTTTGTTATATTTTAGAATTGTTTGTAAAGTTGGTTGCCTTCTTTTGTAAATAGTTTTATTGACTCAATAAAATTGCTAATTCTCTGTGTTTTTTCTGTATGTGCGTGAATCCTTTGTACACAAACATTAGTATATGTTTATAATTTTTTTGCAATTTCTAAATTGAACTCTGAAGAATCAACTGGTTTGTTGTTTTATACTGATTCTATTGATATTTGTTTTAGTTATTATTGGGCGACAAAATATATGCTTTACCGATAGCTGTGCAGTTTGTTGTACTGATTAAGCCTGTAATGAGCTGTGTTTCCTACATCACTTCTTCTCTCCTCTCTCACCCTCCATCCCTCCTCTCACCATCCATCTCTCCTCTCTCACCCTCCTCTCTCTCACCCTCCATCTCTCCTCTCTCACCCTCCATCTCTTCTCTCTCACCCACCATCTCTCCTTTCCCACCCTCTGTCTCTCCTCTCTCACCCTCCATCTCTCCTCTCTCACCCTCCATCTCTTCTCTCTCACCCACCATCTCTCCTTTCCCACCCTCTGTCTCTCCTCTCTCACCCTCCATCCCTCCTCTCTCTCACCCTCCATCCCTCCTCTCTCTCACCCACCATCTCTCCTTTCCCACTTTCTGTCTCTCCTCTCTCACCCTCCATCCCTCCTCTCTCTCACCATCCATCTCTCCTCTCTCACCCTCCATCCCTCCTCTCTCTCACCCTCCATCTCTTCTCTCTCACCCACCATCTCTCCTTTCCCACCCTCTGTCTCTCCTCTCTCACCCTCCATCCCTCCTCTCTCTCACCCTCCATCCCTCCTCTCTCTCACCCACCATCTCTCCTTTCCCACTTTCTGTCTCTCCTCTCTCACCCTCCATCCCTCCTCTCTCTCACCCTCCATCTCTCCTCTCTATCATCCACCATCTCTCCTTTCCTCTCTCTCCTTTATTAATTCTTATCTTATCTTACCTACCTTTTTATTAATCGCAAGTCGTGCAGGATTTACAACTTCTTGTTAAATCAGATAAAAGTAAACTAAAAAATTCAAGGCGCAAATTACATTCTATTGATGATTGTTTAAGCAGGTGTACTTAATTAGATTCTTTTCTTGTTTTGTAACGCGTGTTTATTGTTACTGTAATTTACAGAAAATTAATTCGCAGAAAATGGCGCTTTACCATTGTTTGGATATTGTTTCTTCACTGGGTTGAAATTGAGATTGGGTTTGAGACATCTTAAAATAGCATCTCGACTTGAAGGTAGCCTATCTATACACTCGATTTGATAACTTGTTCTTGAATTATTTGGTCAATTGTTGTTACCTTAGTTTTTTAGTGTACAGTAATTTGGTAAAGTTTTTTCTATTTTCCTTGAAGCAAGCTACATGTAAAATGAGAACAATTTGTTTCTAATTGTATTTGGCGCAATCGCTAATTGAGTTTCCCCAACGACGCCAAATATATATTTTAGTGGATATTCTTTGTATGTTGTGTATTTAGTGTTTATTAGCAAAACATAACGAAAATATACTAACTACACAATACATCCTTCATCTATAGATATGACCTGTCTAGCAGTCAGGTTTTACTTGTCATCACTTTTATCACTTGTTGCCATCTACTGGTAGATTTAAAATTAAAATGTGATAATTAGTCTACTATTTAATCTTCTTTTATATTCCAACTGAATATATATTCACGCTTTGTGATTTTCGCAACATATCGGCAATTATAGGCGCCGTTTTTTGCAGCACTAAATGAAGAACCATAACAGTCCTTTACTTTGGGTTTTCAAACTACCGGAGGTGTCGTAGGTTTATTGTTTTCTACATATTTTGGATGGGGAACTGGGCTAGGGGGCGGCAAAAGATTTGGGAAGATTCCAGTACACCAAGGCCACTGCCGGCTTCATGAAATATTTTCCCGAAAAAACCACCACGCACGCACGAAGAGGACGGAAGCGGAACGGTAAAAATCCCCATAGGGTGAAGTGGGGGTAGAGGGAAATATTGTGTAGGGATGGTATGTCCTTGCCGTTAGTCTTAGGAATCATTTATTACGACCACCTCCGATTCCTTAAGCTTTTTCTTGCCCTCGTCCATGCACAGATGGTTTAAGTTTGCACACGCACGCACTCACGAATCACTTCCGTTCGGGCGTTTGAAAAGCGATAAGATTGAGACTTTAACGATCAGCTCTGATTTCTTCGTTAGTTTATTTGTTCACGCAAAGAGAATATAATTTCTAAGAGTAGTTTAATTGCTAGCCTTCTTAGAAATCTGTCATACAATGTCCGCCGCTGTCTGCCAAATTTCTACGCGAATTCCAAATGTTGCAGTGCTGCTGCTGTTGCTGCTGTCGCTTTTGTTCCGTCCGTTGAATTCGTTCAACGTCTCCGAGCTTCATTCCGATGAGGCCGACGGCTACAACTGCACGCTGGACTATTCAGTGCCACTAGACACACCATCCGTCATTCTGGTACTCTGTGTCCTCGTCTGCGTCGTGTTCCTTCTAGTGTGGATCTGCCTGTGCATTGTGCAGAGATAGGCAAGCCGCTGATTAACGGCTAAGTGCGCTTGTTCAGGGAGGACCGTTGCATCCCGTTGTCTATGGCCAAGCTTCACTTGCTTGAAATTTATAGATTTTCTACGGCTAAAACGCTTAGATTGAGTCTTGAAACCTTTAAGATACTGTTATTCTGATATAGCAGTAATCGGGTACCTTGCCTCTTGTTCGGAGAGGCAAGCACGTTACTTCACTTCCGCAATACCACCTAAATTTTTTCTGTTCTCTAGGGCTCATTCTCTTCTCAAAATTTCTTCTCTCACTTTATCTCAGACCTTTCCCTTTATCTCACACCTCTCCCTTCATCTCACACCTCTCCCTTCATCTCACACCTCTCCCTTCATCTCACACCTCTCCCTTCATCTCACACCTCTCCCTTCATCTCACACCTATCCCTTCATCTCACACCCCTCCCTTCATCTCACACCTATCCCTTCACCTCACTACTGTCCCTTCATCTCACACCTTTCCCTTCATCTCACACCTCTCCCTTCATCTTACTAGTCTCGCTTCATCTCACTCCTCTCCCTTCATCTCACACCTATCCCTTCACCTCACTACTGTCCCTTCATCTCACACATCTCCCTTCATCTCATTCCTCTCTTTCATCTCACACCTCTCCCTTAATCTCACACCCGCCCCTTCATCTCACGTCTCTCCTTTCATCTCACATCTCTTCCTTAATCTCACACCTGCCCTTCATCTCACACCCGTCCCTTAATTTCACACCTGTCCCTTCATCTCACACCCGTCCCTTCATTTCACACCTGTCCCTTCATCTCACACCTGTCCCTTAATTTCGCACCTGTCCATTAATCTCGCACATCTCCCCTAATCTCACACCCACCGACAGTTAATAAACAGTCGGTCATATTTAGTGAAAACTAGCGCCGCTATAATAAGGCTCTATTTGACTCATAACAAACTCAGTATTAAATATTTTCATAAACCACAATTGCTTTTATCATTGAATAAATGGAAAGTTAAACCTGTACTTGGTTCACCTGTTTTGCCTGTCTGAAATTGTTTTCTGTCTGTCTTTTAGCTACGCTGTTTCACAATCTAGTGCTCAGTGTGCACATATTAACGGCTGTAAATTTAATTTTATCTCGCTTTTCGCATGGATTCTAGAATGATTTTTTGACCAACCAAATGTCATTTATGTCATTTTTTGTAAGCTTTGTCTAAAACCAATTTGAAAATTACCGATTTTGTTTTCGAAATATAAAATAATTTTTTCAGCAATGACGCTGCAATTATTCTAATATAAATACTCATTAACTGTTCCTTTATTAAATCTTTATATTTAATAGGCTACCCCACTACTCTCATTGTCTTCTTTTACTGACTCCTTGTCTTCTGATTGAAGCCAATTAATTTTCTTCTGTATAACTTGACATCAAGTGTTTTTTTCTAACTTAAAATAACTATTTTACCTGCTAATTATATACGCGTACACATTGGTTGTTAGAAGTGTTACAGCTAGCGCAAATGTCAATAAGCTTGACTGCATGGCAATAAAAGATAAATAGTATCTAATCTTTCAGACTCATTCAACTCAGCAAGTTTATTTTGTGCTCGGACTGCGAAATGCCGTGAAATCTTTGCGAATCCAAATCGGGTTTGCGTGTTATCAATAAAGAAATTTCTCCAAACCCACAAGTATGGAGTGTACATTCCAAACTAACTTGTCTGTACGTTCAGTCTGGCTTTCTATATAGATCTACTTGACTATCGTACATAGGCATGGACATTGTGCGTCTGTGTGGGTGTGCGCAAAGCAAACAGAAATGCTTGTGCGGGGCAATGTGGTTCATTTTTTCCAACCGAGCTTGAAGCTAGAGGTTTGAAGCTAGGGTTTATAACAGACCACAAGCCCTCCTCTAACAGACACCGTTTTAAGGGTGATTAGAATTCTAGGATAAGACTAGCAGAACTCGCTTCTATTAGTTAATAAAACAGCATGGCTCAGTTTTCTCCCATCACTGTGCACGGCCGGATTCTGTTGCCTAGCAACCCGGCCAGCCTGCCATCGCCCAGCTACCTGCACGTAGGTCTGTCGGACACGTCTCTAATGGGTGCACCGGCTGTGAGCTTGGCCAAGAATTCGGTTGAGATCAGTGAGTCCTACAACCGCAACGGTGCTCAAGCTCTGACCTACTCGCTGACCGGAGCTCCGCGACAGGAGACCGGCTTCATACCCAATGCGTACTCGGTGTCCGCCACCATCAATGTCGGCTGGAAGCCTACAGAGCAGGAGAGACTGAGGAAGGGCGACTATCTGAACGATACGATGCACAATGTGCCTGTGGTCGAGGGTCAAACCGACTACGAGGTGGACATTGACCTCATTCACTACAACTAGCAATAGATGCATCGAGTTGACATTCGTGACTTTACAAAATGCTGTTTCATTTTATTAGAAATTTTGTTTTTGAGCGACCCCTGAAAAATTCTTTCCTGCGTTTTACAATTATGTGTGTCTGTATTTAGGCGCAGCAAAGGAACTCGTCATCTTCAGTAAGAAATCCCTTTTTAACTGTTACACGTAGAAAATCGGCGCACGTACCTTATTTATTATTTGATTCGCGTCAGCGTAACTAAACTGAAACCAAATAAATAATCTGTACTTAGCTAGCAATATATCACGTATGAAATATACAATTCTGCGAGTTTTCATGTAAGTCCTAACGGTGTGCAATTTTCTTTCTTAGAAAATGGACTCATAATTTAGCTATAATTAAATATAGCATTTTGCAGTCAAGTTTGACATTGATGATCTCTTGACATCCAACATGTTGGCAATTTCAGCCACAGAGTCACCACGTTGGCATGCCCCAATAATGAGGTCACGCTTCTCTCTGGAAATTCTTGCATAGCGACGAATCGGATTGTCCATGGTCTTTCTCTCTGGCACACATAGACTTTCCGCTGCTTGTCTAATTTGAATGCCCGTTGTCTAAATTGAATGCCCGTCAGTGTGTTTCAGTTTGTGCCACAGACATAAAGTTCTGCTTGACTTGGGGACGGATTCTGAAATTTGGCTCTTCCCTTCTTGTCTAATTTGAATGCCCGCAGTTCAAGCTTGACTGCAAAATGCTATAGTCTATACAGTTGCTGTAGCTGCAGATTGCTTGTAGTCCTGACGACTTTTTATAACGAGTTTTCTGTGTCGTACACAAAAAGCCATTTCTCATTTTCAGTAGCTTAAAAAACGCGAACTGGTCAAATGTCGACACCGCTAGAGCAGCCAATCAGGGTACATGGCAAAATCCTGTTGCCTAGCAACCCGGCCAGCCTGCCATCGCCCAGCTACCTGCACGTCGGCCTGTCAGACACCTCACGCATGGACGCGCCGGCCGTTCGTTTATCAAAGTCCTCGGTTGAGATCAGTGAGTCCTACAACCGCAACGGTGCTCAAGCTCTGACCTACTCGCTGACCGGAGCTCTCAGACAGGAGACCGGCTTCATACCCAATGCGTACTCGGTCTCCGCCACCATCAATGTCGGCTGGAAGCCTACAGAGCAGGAGAGACTGAGGAAGGGCGATTATCTGAACGATACGATGCACAATGTGCCTGTGGTCGAGGGTCAAACCGACTACGAGGTGGACATTGACCTCATTCACTACAACTAGCTTGCTGAATCGAACCATAATTTAAATATTTACTCTAATCAAATTTTCCGTGAAGTTTTTTACTGCTATTGTTTTGTTGACAATTTTGTTTTTGAAGGTTTGTTACTGAATTCTTGCAGCCTAATTTGATAAGGAACAGTAATTTAAAAGTAAAGTTAGTAATAAAAATGCAGCGATTATAAGCCTGTATGATAATTTTCTTTCGACAAAATCGACGAAACACTTTTTCAACGAGTTAATAAATTAAGTATAAGAATTTTCTGCGGCACTGTAAATTACGACACAAATTATTAATGCGTTAATATATTATAAACATAAGTAACGAAACTTTATAATCCCTGAATATTTTCTTGTTTTCCAATTTTAATTTTCTGCTCCTTTGCGCCTGCTTTTCTAATCCTGCTTAACTTGACTATCCTGAAGTTTATTGCTTAACTGCTCACCTGTAATTCATCCAATACCACTCTCTTCAGCGATATTGGTGTCACAACATGGCACAACCATCAATCACGGTGCACGGCAGAATTCTGTTGCCTAGCAACCCGGCCAGCCTGCCATCGCCCAGCTACCTAACCGTTGGCCTGTCGGACACGTCTCTCATGGACGCGCCGGCTGTTCGTTTGGCCAAGTCGTCAGTTGAGATCAGCGAAACCTACAACCGCAACGGTGCTCAAGCTCTGACTTACTCGCTGACAGGAGCTCTCAGACGGGAGACCGGCTTCATACCCAATGCGTACTCGGTGTCCGCCACCATCAATGTCGGCTGGAAACCCACCGACAATGAGTGGATTAGGAAGGGCGACTATCTGAATGACACTACGCACAATGTCCCTGTCTTTGAGGACCAAAGTGACTATGAGGTCGACATCAACCTAATTCACTACAACTAGAGCTGGAGAAAACTCTACTTTGAAACTCTGACGTAAACGCTACAATTTCTAACGCTTTCTCCATTATTATGCCTCAGTATTTATATATAGAGCTCATAGAAAGATTAAATTGGCTCGTTGAATTCTAATTCAGCCAGCCAGACATGTAGCTGCAGCCCTGTGTGCTAAAGATAGAATTTCTTCAGAAATTCAGATTCATCACACTCTATAAGTAGAACTCAACTTGAGTCATCATTACTCAGGTTCATAAACAGATGCCACTCAGCCTATGCAGTAGGGCGGGATGTACCGCTATTTCATAAACTTGCAGTAGCTCCTGCCGTGTGTAACTGTTCAGTTCATGAATTGTGGAGGCCGACACACCAATGCCCATTGGCCATTTTTTAACCCAGCTAATTTGTCCTTATTTCACAGCTGCTGGGGGTATTATATTTCCTAAGTAAAAATAAAGTAAGCTATTTTAATAAACAGTACATCAAAAGGAATAAAGTACTCACTCCATGTAGGTCTTTTGGATATATTTATTTGAGAATTATGCTCAGAAGAAGATATACATATTCTATTTGTTATCAATTGCTTTAAGAGTTTCTTGTAATTTTTCTTTATACTCGCATATGCACGCCGGGTAAGAGCGTCTCAGAGCAGAGCTTTTGAGCTCGATTCCGCGGCGAGACTGCATTTATTAGGGGCACATCCGTGGAGAGAAGGCTTGGGAAGCTTGTGCAATCTAAGCCCGATTTTGGGGCACTGGCACATTATTTGGTGACAGTAGATCCGCAGCTAGCCAGGAGGCAATTTGCCCATTCCGCTGACTCCCTGAGCGGGTGTGTACACGGGTGTGTATATCTACCCTGACTTTCTCGACGTCAGTCAGTGTGCACTTTCACTATGCCTTGGAGGTTGGCCCTACTTAAACTAATTACTTAAAACAGTAGTTTAAGTAGTCCCTCGGCGTAAATTGCAGGACAAGCCTTCTCTCGTTGACTGCGCCCCAAATGAATGTAGTCTCACCGCGGAATCGAGCTCAGGGACCTTGGTGCGAGAGGCTGACGCGACGTTAGACCGCTTTGCTACTCACCCCCATTCAGAGACTTTAATCGCAGCAAGATGTATAGCCATGCATTGAATTCAAGACACAGTTCACTACATTTGAGTCTCTTCAAAAGGTAAGGATAGTGCAGTGCTCTCAAGTGCACTCAAAGTTTGACTCGTCTAATTCTAAAAGAATTCTACTAGTTATTAGGCAAGTTACGAATTGTTTGCGCATTTCATTGTTTTTTAGAACAATAGATTTCGCTGTCTATACCAGCGCTGATTTCGACAAGAAGGCCTAGAATTTGGAGTTAAACACTGCAAAAATTACCTTATTAGCATTTTTGTCTGCCTTTGAAACGCTGATGTCAAGTACCAAGACCAGTACCTTCTCAAAGATGTCAATCATACGTCTTAAAGATTCAGACGCTCAGACGAGTTCTCGGTTTCAAGTTGAATAATCTTTCAAGTCTGAAGTTGAATATCTTTTTGATACTTGTTCAGTATGAATGGCATGCAAAAATTGTTAAAGGAATTTCAAGTGAACCTGTTAATTGATTAACGTAAAGATCGTGACTTGCTTATAGGAATAATAAATGAGAATTGAAGATTTAAACAAAAAATCGATGAAAGAGCTTTCAGTGGCATTTCATCGTGTTTAAGGATCCCCACCCCAGACACTTAGTCGGTTATATAGGGAATGGCTGTAAGCCCTAGTATATAGCAATTTAACAGGCGGGAATGCATGTAGAACGCTTTGCTGTTTAAAAAGCGTCTCAGAAAAATGATTCGAGCCCTGCTACCAATTGCTATCGCAGCTGCGTGCATTACAGGCATGGTCAATGTGCAGCTGGAGCAGCGCAAAATTCTTCTAGCTGTGCAGCGATGCCCAACAGCTGCAAGTCTGCTGCAGTTGACGGCTCAGTCTTGGCAGGATCTAGCCTCTTGCGCGGCCGCCTGTTGCAGTCTAGTAGATGAGTCACAATGTGGCGGCCTGTACTTTTTGTCTGCAAATAAGCAGTGCTATCACGGCAATGCGGCGCAATTGAGTACATTGTGGGACAATGTCGATACTAGACTGACCAGCAACTGCGTCAGCTATATGAAAGACTGGGCCGTTGACATTGGTTTCAGCGGATCCGCGACATTTACCAAGTCTAACATAGCGCCAACGCTTTCAGTGATAACAACTACAACAATTGAAGTAGTAGCAGCCACAGCTCCCGTGGGAACCGCGACGACAGCGCCAGAAGGTGTCATACCAGGTCTTAGCGCTAGCCTAACCAGCAAGCTACTGATTCTATTCGACTTTCGCAAAGGCTACTCAAACATAGCCAACCCGGCCAAGTACGCCGTCACGCCGCACGGTGCTGTCACACGCAACTCCGACGGCGCTAGTTTCACACAGCCCACCGGAGCGCTCAGTACAGCCTACTTGGAGGTAGACACGGAGAGCGGCTTGCTGACGACAAACCATCTCTCAGATGGAAATAGTTTTACATTCTTCGTGCGGGCGAAGCGCCAGACCTGGTACCAGACCACATACCACTACTTTTACGACTGTAGCAACGCAGCTAGTTATACCGGCAGATTTGCCGATCGCAACGGTCGCGTCTGGATAGAACATCCATTTCCCAGCCAAGTCAGGAGTGAGGTCCGTCAGTCGACTAGCGGCGCTTTACTAAGTATTAATTTCGCAACAAACATGGCAAACATGGGCGTGATTTTTACTAGCGGTAGTGTCACCAACTTTTATCTGAACGGTAGCATGCAGTCCATTGGTAGCAACCAGCCCTGGACCTTTACTGCTGCTCCGCGCTGTCTGCGTCTCGGCTTTGATTCTGAGCCAGCCTACGGGCTGACGGGTTTAATAGTTTGCTACGCCATAGCCTCCACGAATCTAAATCTGGCAGACTTGCAACAGCTGGAGGCCTACTGCGCGACTTAAACAACACTGCCATTACTCAGAATTCCTATACTCCGATAGTGGTTTACAAGGCACAACGTTTAGAGTAGGTTTAAAGTCCGTCTTTTAGAAATAAGAAGTTTCTAAATTTTGTCAGATTTGCTTTTCTATCACTCGATCCTTGATATTCTCGACAAAGAGACCGATGTTATCACTAAAACTACCTCGAGTCCTTATAAGTGCATGGAGGTATTGAGACCGCCGGATACCTTACTCCTGCCTACAAACTCAATAAATTACTCAGCAATTCACAGTTAATCCTGTGACAGCGAGTATATGGTCACAGGATACTCGTTCAAGTAAAAAATGCGGTTAATACACTTAACTTAGGAATACATTTATGTTATAGTTAAACTTCAATAGTAGTTTGCTAGATTGAGTGTATTTAGACACACCTGATATGTGTTCGACAAGTTACAAAAGACAAATGATTGAGTATTTTTATTCAACGCGTTTTTATTTGTACATTACTGATCATTTGGACTTAGCAAAAACGGATATATGCACTCACTTGTGATGGAGCAAGCCAGAAAAATGCACAAAATCCAACTGCAATACAAGCGAAACAATTAGTAAATCAAACTGAATCATTTTAACAGAGAGGTGATTAATTAAATGTATGAGGGTTGTTCGGAAAGTTCGCGGACAAACTCAATTTTCAATAAGCAAAAGGCTGTGTAGCTATACTTTTGGCCATAGACAACAAATATGTCCCACAAGTTTTAAAGCTACTGCGCTCAGATTTGCTCAATGCATTTTTTCACAGCAATCTTTTTCGTTACCCACTGATTTTGACACTATGCAAAATAACGAAGAAGCCAAGCGAAGTGTCATTCGATTTTTGTGAAGGCAAGGGAAGCGTCAAGCCGACATTCTCCGCGAGTTACAAGAGGCATATGGGAAAGATGCCCCTTCGAAGACAATGGTCAGCAAGTGGGTACAGCGCTTCCAGGAAGGCTGGGAGACGGTCGAAGATCTGCCACGCAGTGGAAGGCCGGCCACCACGGTCAACAAGTTTAACATCGAGCGTGTACGCCAGGCATTGGATGTCGACCGTCGGGTCACAGTACGTGAACTGGCAGAGATAGTGGGTATCTCACCGACAGCAGTCCATGGGATTCTCACAGCCGAGCTTGGGATGTCACGGGTTGTCGCTCGCTGGGTCCCGAAGCTTCTGACGGATGACCAGTAGCGCGAACGGGTCCGTGCATGTCAGCAGCTCCTGCAGGCCTACCGCAATGATCCGAAATTTTTGGACCGAATTGTGACAGGAGACGAGTCATGGTTCCACTATAGCGAACCGGAGTCCAAGAAGCAAAGCAGCGTGTGGAAGAGAGCTGATGAACCTGCCCCAGTGAAGGCCCTGACTGTACCATCAGCTGGCAAGCAGATGGCCACCGTCTTCTGGGACAAAGAGGGCATTCTGCTCATCGACTGGCTTCCACGAGGCACTACCATCAACAGTGCTTATTACATCCAAGTGCTTCAGAAATTGCGTGAAGCCATCAAGAGTGAGCGCCGTGGCAAGCTGACCAGGGGGATCCTGCTGCAGCAGGACAATGCCAGGCCTCACACCAGTCAGGCAACAATGGCTGCCATCGCCAACCTGGGCTTCGAGCTGCTGCCGCATCCGCCGTACTCGCCAGACCTAGCACCGAGCGACTACTGGCTGTTTGGGCAGATGAAGGAATCCCTCCGAGGTCACCGGTACAGTAGCGTACAGGCCATGGCCTCTGCCATCAGCCAGTGGGTCAGAGGGACCCCAGAGAATTTTTCGCTGCTGGAATTGAGAAGCTGCCAGAGCGATGGCACAAGTGTGTCTGCCTCAAGGGCACGTATATTGAGAAGGTTGACAACTAATGTTTTCATATACGTATGCAGTTACAGTTTTTTTCAAGTTTGTCCGCGAACTTTCCGAACAACCAAGTTGCATCGACATCTTAAATGCCAACAGTAGAAGAAAGCAGCTAAATGTGACCAGACACAAGCTGATAGCGGTAGATATAAGGGGATTGAATTTAGTTATAATGTACACATAATATTTAGTATTAGTTTGATTTGTACCTCTCCTAGAGCTAATCGAGTTAATTTAAGTGAAGTAAATTAAGACGCTTTTAGAAAAGCAAAAAAAACTTCTTAAAACCATACTAAAGTCTTTAGACTTTAATCTCATTAAGTGAATCATACTTCCGAAATTAATAACATCGAGATACCGTATAGCTCAACTGATAAAAATGGTATAAAAGCTAGTATAATTTTTGCACACAATGTATATAAACCATAGTTCAATCTTAAGAGTAGGTGATTAGGCGCACTGAATAATTACAAAGATGGTTAGAGGTTTATAGTTGGGTACGATTCTATTTTTAAACATTTTATATTCACTGGCTATATAAAAACAATTTAATAAAGCCTAGTTCAAAAATTACCTACGAGCTTTCTTACTTCTGGTTCGCTTTGTTGCGCAGCATGTCCATTACGCACTGATTGACCGTGTTCGCTTTCACCGGCATGGCGGCCCAGTTAAGGGTGCAAGTGGCAACCAATGGCAGCTTGTCTTTAGCGATGCACTGGCGAAGACAGTTCGGCTGCGGATGGCAGTTGCAGTTAAAGTCGGCTTTGTCGTAAGGTAGAAGCGCCAACGATTTGATGTTTGAAGGCGTCGCGCTGGCTTCATACCAGGGTAGAACATTGTGGCAGGGCACTCGAAGAACGGAATCTCCGATTTCAACGTAATCCAACATGCACACAAGCCGGCCATGAATGCCGGTTGTGTCGGCGTTGGCCGCCATATAGCGATAGGCATCAGCGCAGTATTCCCAGTTGGAGAAACGCAGCACAGCATAGTCTAAGCTTTTGTCCAAATAGCATGGCGCATAGATGCTTAAAGCGTTCGGTAAATACGAGGCTAAATAGTTAATAACAATCAGGCCAGGTGTGCGCGACGGCTGGAAGCCGGTGACAAAGAGGAACTGAGTCTCCATAGCCTGCGCTGTCTCGTAGGAGAGCGGGACCCAGTGAACAACAGCGCTGGACTCGATTGTTGAATCCTCGGACAACCGCACTTGAAAATCAACGGTGGCGCTGTTGGATAGAGTACCTAGGGTGCCCAGGGCTCTTTTAATTCGAGAGCGCATTTCTTCACAAGATGGCTCAGACTCTGTAAATACAGCACACTTTTGGAGGCCAAACTGGTTCGAAGGTAGCTGATAGATCAACAACTGATCAATATGAGAAAGGGCTAACACAATGTCCGCCTCCAGACGCTGATTAGCAATACCATGCTTTAAATTTGAAATGTACCAGTGCCGTATTGGGGAACTGACAGTTCGATAGAATTTGCCTCTTGGCAGTGGCTTTCGGCTAACTATTGGGCCAGTTAGAATCCACTTTAGGCGGTAAGCGAGTCCAGGTATAACGACGCCTGGTTCAGAGCAGTTAATGCTGCCAAAGGCTAAGTACTCGTTTCCTAACATCCCGTAGAAATTACGGACTGAGTCAGGATCATCGAACTTTGCGTTATTAGGATCGAATAGCAGCTCAGCAGTTCTCACAACCAGAGATGCTGGAGCCTTTGCGGGATCGATTTCAAACAATCGAAGCGTGTTTTCGATGTGGCGCACTAAACTTTGGAACGATACTTGGCGGGAAACGCGAAGAAAATCGTTAGTGGGATGGCAGTTACAATGAGGTACAACTCTCGCGCTAGAAGCTTCGGCAGAGGCACGCGTGGAACCAGTCGTTTTAGTCGGAATCCAACTAAGAAAGTCATGGCTTGGTAGGCGAAGACGACAGTCAATTAAACTTATATAGTCAAGCTGGCACACATGGTGAACATAGGAAGCACCGCGGCGGAATTGCATGGCCATGTATGCTTGCAGACACTCATCGTATGACTTGAACTTAATAATAACGTAGGCAAGCGCCCTGACAAAAACCAGATGAAAGCACTCGGCTTGATGGTATCTGGTCTTGATGTAAGTGTCAAGGTTTTGACTAGTGCACGTGTGTACGTTGGTTATAAGAAGAAACTCGCACTTGAGCTTCTCTGCGGCTGCGAAGCTGAGCGGCACCCATGAGCTAGTGGATCGACTGTGGTCGTAAGAGTTAGGGCTCTCAGCGAGCATGCATTCGTAGTTTAGCCTCGCAGAGCTTAAAACTTCGGATAGGCTCATACTATTACAGAGGGTATCGAGGCGCGAGCGAATAGTTCTATAATCCGGTGTTCGTTCCGTAAATACCACCCGCTTGCGAATAACTTCACTTGAGTCCAAGTATGGAAGTACAAGCACCTGGTCAACATTATCTAAGCAGCCAACTATTCCATCTCTGATTCGCTCGTCAGCGACATCCGCTTTAAATGGGCTAAGAATCCAATGTCTAATTGGACTGGTTGTCATTGCAATGACTGGACTACGCGATTTGCCTGCAGTAAGTTTTGGCACTGGAGCAGTTGGACCATCGTGAATCCACTGTTGGAGCAGCTCAGATCCAGCCACGCGAATTGTACCCTTTGAGAAGGTTGTCAACTCGGAATAAGATCGATTGACGCCAGCAGCAACTCCACAATTGAATGTGGATGTCGACGCCATTGCATCTGAATTGCTAGTCGACGGAGTTAAGACAGGGAACGATGCTTCATCAGATTCACTTTCTGAAGAATCTCGAATGGGAGACGCCAGTTTCTGCAGTTTTCTAGAGTGAAGCGCGTTGTCCATGTCATCGGTAGCTACTGAAGCGTCACTGGACAATTTCTTAGCACTTTCAATCTCCTGTTCGGAAGAATCAGACGAAGCTGGGCGCTTGTTAAGACGCGCCAAACTGCTGACACTATTTTGAATAGAAAACGATACACCAAATGTTGTAACGAATTGCGGCTCAAAATCCAACGTGCTTCGACCAAGCCGGACATCCTCAGAAAAAAATGGCGGATCACCCCTCTCCACCCATAGGAAATTAATCTCGACACTAAGAGTGCTGGCAATTGTCTCCAGCTGCTTGGGCTGCATCCATGACATTCTCTCGAAAAAGCAACATCCGGCGGCAAACTCAGCGCTAGCGTTAGGGGAAAAGTAGAATTGATCTGCGGAAATGGGCACTGAAGCTAAAAAGCGCTCTCTATTCTGCGGCAAATTGTACATAAGAATTAAATCCAGTCGTTCAGCATTCGCTGGGGAGCAGCCAGTACTGGTCTCAAGATACACAATCTTACTCCTGGCGCCAGTCTTGTTAATTGTGTTAAGCAATAGCATAAGTCGCAATTCTGGCATCACATCGCATAAAACAAACTTCCAAGGGCCATCACAAGGCTGGCGAGCAAGCGGATATTCTGCAAGAACATTTTGGATATAAATTCCCAGACAGCTTGCAACTTCAGCAGCCATGGCTTCCGTGGTGACATCGTAGATGTAGATGAAGTCAGACCTAATCAGCTGTACCCGCTCCGAAACTTGCTTCGGATTGGGGAGTGCCATTTTACAATCGTTAGATTCGTAAGTTGCTGAAAAATTTCTGAAATGGGTTTGGTAATAAAGAATTAAATCAATGACTAAAAATTCCGTGTACATGGATTGTTTTTTTAATTATCTAAAAGATGGCTGTCATTTTGTTATTTAGATCTGACGCTAAGATAAAAATTAGTAAAATGATTAAGATAGGAAATATTATTCTAATTTGCAACACAATTATTTTATATACGGCTTGTGAAGGTCAGTGAAAAACCAAACGAACGAAACTAAAGAAAACGAAAGATTTTATTTAATGAAACAATATGGGCCTCGTAATGAAAATACATATATTTAACTTTTTTTCTTCAACAGTCACGATATTTCTGTACTATAGATAAACGAAGTTAACAATGTCATTACGCAGTGTTTTGTTTAAATTTAGCCGAATTACTGCAGCAAGCTAATTTGTCCGTGGGTGGATCAGTAGCAGAATTGAGTAGATAATTAGAGCTCCGGAAATGATTTGATCAAAACCTGCGTTTAGTGACCAATTGCTGGGAAAGACTAGTCGCCACCCTTATGTTATAAGCTAACGAGCTAGCTCTAATTGAAAATTCTGTGTATACTCGCGCTTACTATCTTCCGAAGACGAATGCCGAATGTAAAACATGATTCATGCAATATAAATTCAATTAATTTCGATACAGGAACTGTAAGCAACTATAGATTCAATTAATGTTAATTTTTAAGCTACCCTTGTGCCCTATAGTCATATTCGAGAAAAACGAACGCCAAATCGATAAATGCCGTAAGGTTTTTTGAAAAAAGGGAATATATTTACGTTGGTTTTAATCTTCGGGAATTTTAAACTGCTTTTAACAGCAGCACGAAAAACACGTTGCACTATGTTTATTTAAGCATAAGGAACGGAAAAAATTAGCTTAAATCTTTAAGAAACAAATGCGAATATGAGCGAGGAACATACGGGATTGATTTACTTCAGTATACGACGTATTCGAACTGTTTATTAAACAAAACAACGGTTTGTAACAAAACACAGTAAATTCGCGAGATAGCTGCCAGCTTTCGCGATACATCTTGTAATCTTGACGAAGGCCTCGAAAAATACTGAAGGAGACGGACCAGCTAGAACAAATCTACGGCCAATGTCAGTGGCTTGATGGGCTGCCAGTCCAGTACTGCATTGCGCCTAAAATGCTCGGCGCCACTGCCACCCGCTCCTGAAATTTCACTATCATGCCGATAACATCGCCAACACTATCAAAGCCAGCACTGGCTTCCTTAAAGCTGTCTGGCAGCTCCTGGGGACATAAAAAGGAAACTATGACTGCCATGTTCAGTTTGCACGGACTGCACCAGTTTGGAGCCCACTACTAAACCCTACTAGCTGGTGGCTGCTGCTGAACGCCCAGAAATCCGTGCACCAGATCATTAGGAATTCATTACTGTGCCTGACACCTGCCTTAGAGCGCATGGAAGTGTGCAGCACATTTTCGTCTGCTCGGCCCACCCTACGGACCTGACGCCGTTGGACCTCTGGACTAACACTGCGGCCATCGCTCTTTGCGGCAGTTTTCCTCGGAGTTGGCAGAAGTCCCAGGCGCCCATGTGATACCTATGCTAACAATAAAATAAAATAAAGTTTTATAAGGTGGTTTCTTAATGTGCCCAGCACTCCAAAGTAGTAGTCACTGTTTACTTTCTGCCTATTAGCACAAAGTGGGTGTACACTGTACAACAAGCTCTGTAAGTCAAAGGCCTGGCCTTCACGACACTGCGAGAGACTCGAGCCTTTGTTGGGTATCTGGCAGCCACAGGTTTGGGGATCTGATGCTCCGATCCGATCCATAATTCTAAGCCAGCATTCCATCGCATCATTCTGTAGAAATCGTGTTCACAGCAGACGCGCTCAGTGTGGTTCTCAGCAGTCAGCAGGTCCGGTACGGCAACTACCTGCCGGACACATGTTTCACCTGCATATCTTATCGATTGCGGTACTGGACTATTCCCGTCTCTTCTACACAGCTTCGTCACCGCGAAAAGCCTGCATTCTGAATGAGCTGCGCCAGTCACCATGTCGGCTGCGGTGCGTACAGTTGGTTACCGGTTTTCAAGGTGGAGCTTAAAATGATAAGCTGATAAGTTGTTGTTTCTGTCGATTGTGATTTGAGCCTTAAAACATGAAAAGTTGTTCGACATTTGTCCTTTCAATCGAATGTAGCTGGCGTTAGAAGTTGAGTAGAGAGCGATGTTTCAAATTACCAATGCTTTTTTGAACAGTGACCTGATGAAGTTTATTTCTTATCAGTAATCTGCCTAATGCAGTCAGTAACTCGGCAGTTAAATTGGTCTAAAAACCACAGAGAAAGTATATTTGTACTTGTTCTTGACGCCTCTTTTATTGTGTAAATTAGACCAATGAGGCGTGGAATGCGCTGAAATGAGAAAGCTTTCCAATATTTGACAATGCGTTTTTGCAGTTAGACGCTTCTGGGCTTCGAAAAATCAAAATCCAAAAGTCCAAATCGATTAGCAATCTTCAGTCCATGTGATAAAATAATTTGTTTATTCTAGCTCCTCAATTACAAGTTTTGTTATCTCTTTCAAAGAAGCGCTCGCATATTTTGTTGGATTGTTGGCGATGGCGAAATGGCGAAATGACACAATGGCGAAAATGCAGTCTATATGCAAAGGGCTGAAACAAAAAGAACAATCTTGCCATAACTAGAAATAATTGACAATGCAGTCTTGAGTCTGAACCCTGAAACACAGTCCGTAGGCTCGAATTCGCAATAAGGCAAAATTTACTTTGTAAGCATAGTTTAAGGAGCAACCCTAAGTAAAGTACACTCTCGAGTGTTGATCTTGATACAATCCACGGATTCAAGTACTTGCGTGCTTTGTGTGGGGAAATTGATATCAACAGAACTGCCTCCTGACTAGCTGTGGGTCACCTTATGATCTGACTCTACTACTCAGGAAAGCAGTAAATTAAGGGGAAAAAGTGACTGCACCGGCAAACAAAAAATGGAATATGAAATCGCGCATTAATTTGCTGGCACTAAGTTTTTAGATGTGCATTCTATTTGTACTTATTAACAAATATACCCGTACTATTGTGTAGTATGAAAAGAAAGAAATAGGATTTATGATTACAAATCTAGTTTATTTGAGCAGCTTTGATGCGGCCTGTTTTCTAGACTACGAAAACATGGCTTTTCTATAATCTAAAAAGCTTAAGTACGAATATAGTTAAAATGAAACAAATACAAGTACTTAAGTCGAATTCAGCTAAAAATGATACTAGGTTTATTTACTCAGACAAAATAGCATTCTGCAGCAGATTAGCAATCCAAATCATATTGTGATCAAATATTAAAACTAATAATTGCAATAACATACAAAAACACTTCACATAATACCGACTATTGTTGACTAATCTTCTTTTGCAGACTCTCTTGATAAAGCTTCTGTCGTTCAATATCAGCTAGAACGCCCTGCTTCACAGCATCTCTCTCGGACTTTTGGGTATATAAAACGTAGCTGACAGAGCTGCCACAGAATATCACTGATGCAAGAAAAGTGAGCTTTGAGGCGCGCGATGCTGACATCAGGTAGGTAAACATTTTTGTTCAAATTTGATGTTGACACTGGGACCACTGAAACTGAAATAGTTAATTTTAATATACACAGTGAAAATATGCCTTCTGCCTTAACAAAACATGTTAACAAATAGACAAACTGCAATAATATAGCTAAAGGAAAAATGATGATAATCTATATTAAAAATAAAGCAATTATTAAAGTAAGAGAATCCCAAAATAGGGACTTATTTTATCTTTTTTTGACACTTAAACCTGATAACACACTGAGCTCTAGATGAGGATGATGAGTCAACTCAACTTAGAAGAAACATTCTTAGAAGATCTTAATTTTAAAATTGGCAGAAAAGATTTAAACAATAAAAAACTGACATTTAGCAGAAGGCCTGCTTTTTTATTTATACCTCCAACAAAAAGCAAATTGCTTATTAGACACAGCACTTGTTAGTAAACTAGCAAGCTGTCATAGGAGCATACATGCGCAACCTCCCAAATCTTAGCCGGCTGTGCGACTTAGTTTTTGCTCTATTTACGACTTAGTTTGCTCTCATTTGCGACTTAGTTCACTTCATTGCTCTATTTATGACTTAGTTTGCTCTCATTTGCTCTCTTTTTCTCTCCCCTTTTTGCTTTTCTTCACGCCTTCCTTTTTTGTCCCTTGGTCCCCCCTTTGATTTTTTTGCACTTGGTCGATTGGTTTTTGCGACTTACCTTGCTTGGCCCTCGTTTCACCTGGCCGGTTTGGCTAGGTTGGCCGGGTGTTGCGCATGTATGCATAGGAGGCACTTGTAAGAGCTTTGTAAGCATTACAAAATATGCCTACAGAATACAGAACATTATAGAAAATTGTTTTTGCATGACTCACATGACTTGCATTAATAGCAAGGCACCCAGGGATTGATATGGCCCAGGAATAGGCAGAAGAGGTTTGGCAAGTATTTGCTGGGTGTATTTGCATGTGAGAGGCAGAGCTTTACTGCCACTTTTCATATGACTCTAGAGTCCACACAGAAATAGGCCTCTGGCCTATGTCATGACTATCTCCCTGTTGCTGTAGCAGCAGGAGGTGGCAGGTGGCAGCTTAGTGGCCCCCTCACTGGCAGTCAGACAGGGTCAAGCAGCAGTTGACACAACATATGTCTGCCAACAACAAGGCCTCTAAAGTCTCTTTCAGAGCTTTGGCTCCTTTAGGGCTAGAGCTAACCACTAGCCACAAATTGGCAGCTGTTGCCCTAACTGTCACTAGCTGTTGATTATTCTATCCACACTGTAGGGCTCTAGCCCTTGCCAATTTTTGCCCTGCTGCACTCTTGGTGTACAAAGAACTAAAAGAAAGAAAGGAAGCTTTTGGGTTTAAGTCAGCCAATGCAGGGTTTCAAAGTGCAAAGACTGAAACATCAATACCTAGTTCAGTATAGGTACTAGAAGAAATACCTAGCTTAGAATAAGCAGCTCCTAGCTGAGCAGCAGCAGCAATGACTGATAAAGTATAGGCCCAAGCAACCTGCTTTTAAGAAGCAGGAGTCACCATTGTGGAGATGGGTGCCCACTAATTTCTGTGCTCTCAAGTCTAGGGTAGCAAGGAAACAAACCTTGCTGGTTAGCTGGAGCAGCCACCTACACCTAAGAAGGAACCCCAGTCCATGCCAATGTGGTGGTTGAGCAACAAGCTTGCTAGCTAAGACCAGGGGCTGAAGGATGTAAAGACCATCATACACCAACACTACAAGAAACAAGCTGCGCAAGGTCAAAAGGATTGGCCAAACACCACAAGTATTGTAACAAAAGTGACTAGTTTCAGGAAACTGGTTGTCAGTTTCCTGAAACCAGATTGCACAATAGCTTGCTCAAGCTTGGGGGCTAGTGCCTTTAGTCAGAGAATTAAGATAGAGTCTAGTCACTTTGTCAACTGGTTAACAAAGTGACCAGAATTAAGGGGTGCCCTAATTGGTAGTTGACAAAGTACAAGAATTGCAATGCTAAAATCTGTGGTATATACAGTGGCTTTATTGGCTGTTTTGTCAACTAGGCCTAGTTTTTAACTAGCCACAGAATGTGAGGTGCAAGATGTAGCATGCAACATTACTATGACATGAACATTAAAATCCCTCAGGTTACATACAACACTTCTTGAATACTATCACTGCCACCAATTCTCAGATCAGATCCAGTCATCCACCTTTTCTCTCATCGTGCAAAATAAGCAGACAATTGACTAAAACTTAAATGTAAATGTATGCCAACACGTATGTGCCTAATCATGGCAAATGGCCAATAGAATTGGCACATAATGTGAATGAGAAACGAGTTTGCATGTATACCTGAACCAAGAAAGGCAACTGGCCAATCGCAATATGGCCAATGCCATATGGAAAGCAAAAAACAATATATACAATAAAAAAATAGCAGTGTCTTACTACTAGTCAAATAAGCCATAAATTTATAACAACAGCCAACACATATATTATGTTCAAATTAGTCATAACTATAAATAAATGTTTGATTATTCGTCCAGTTAACCAAGTTATAACTTATAGGCCTAACTATGTTATAAGGGGTTGTAGCACTACCACAAGAACCTCTATCACTTATAAGATAAAATAATTAAACAAGCTGCAAAAGGACAGTCTTTCAGATTTGAAGTTTGTGTCTCAAATTATTTTCACTTATCAGCTAGGCCCTAATTAAAAAAATTAAAACCATGTCTAGAAATTCGGTTGTTTCAGGGACTAACTTAGTTCAAGGGTAGGCCTATAATTTGGTCTTTGTGAGGTCAAGACTCAAGATGGCTCTCAGCAGGGCAAGAGTGGTCTTTGGGAGGATCGTTGCCCCTGCTCGTTGAAAGGGGAGAAATTAAGTCCTTGGGTGGTTAACTGGACGAATAATCAAATGGCTATTTGTCCAAGTCCGGTTAACCGGACAAATAACAACTACCATAAATAAAACAACAGGTTTTTCTTGTCTTTATAGGCAGTTTCTTTATGGGCAGCTTATAACTAATATAACTAGATCTAGGCTTATAGGAAGTTACAAATTGTAGGATATCTATGAATTTAGCTAAAAAAGTGAGGACTGAGAAAGGAATTTATTTACTGTACGAATTTCAAATTTCGAAGAATATTTTATTCAGCTAGTCTAGCCAATGCCCATGCTAATTGTTTACAACGAAATTGACTTTTGCTTTTAAATGTTCGCGTCTTCTGCTATTTTAAATTCTCGCAATAATAGTTAAAAATTAGTTGTTAGAAAAACTCTTTTATATGAATTGACTTACACCTTTTTGCTTTATTAATTAGCAACAAATTATTTTTTACTTTGCTTTTCCTTCTATTTACGGAATTTAAAGTTTGAAGCCAATTATGTTATGCTTATTAAAATTTCTCGCGAGGGTGTGTATGTCGTTTGTTGGGTTACACTGCGAAATGCTAATCTAAGCGTGGTGCACACTTCAATAGGAGCAAAGATAACTAGCTTGATTGACCAAAAGAAGTAATATTTTACATATTTATTGAAACACAGGTAATTAATGATCAACTGAATAGACGGTCTATTATAGGCCTAGACCAAATTAAGAAATTAGGCCCTATAAATCTAGAAGTGTAGGCTATGTGGCATGTACGTCTCAAGAATACTATAAAGCCAATGAGTCTGAAAGAAATATCTTTAAAATTTTACTTGTTAGCCGTTTAGGCCTATTTGGCCTTAAGGACCTAGTTATGAGTTGTGTGAAGTCCTAAATTTTTATCACGACAACAAGTAGGCCTAATTGCACACTCATTTCATGATTAATATGATGTAGTAGGCCTAGTATGTGTTAGATTTACATTGTGTAACAATTCTACGTATGCCTACACTGCACGTTCTATTAGAAACAAACTTATTCTAAAATTGCCTTATATTTTTGCCAAAAGCCAATTATATATCTAGGCTGTGATATCATAAATTCATGTGTATGAATAGTGTAGATCATTTTAAGTGCACAGGAGAAATGACCCAAAACTGGGCCCCTTACCCTAGGCCCTAATCCCCAAAAGCATGCTGACAACAAGTGAATGCACGCCAATGCATGGCAACTGTGGAAACCCAACCAGGACTAGGACTACTAACCACAGGTAACAACAAATAACAATAAACTTAAAACACCCTTACCATAACTAACCATATTAAATAACCATAACAGCAGCAAATAACCAATGGTAGCATTGCATTGCCACACCAGGCACGCCAGAGTAATTATGTAGTGTGCATTATGCATGTCAAATACACACCATGTACCTATTTACCACTTATCTACAAGTTCCAGTTCATGTTAAAGAGATGTGGGCTCTAGGCTGGAGCATCATATTCTATCCTAATGACCAATAGTGCAGGTGTCATTGTCAGGGTCAGGGCCTCTTTTTTCTCCCTAATTGGTGTCAGCCAAAGCCCCTATGAAATTGTTGTAAGTATAGTATAGACATGGTCAATAGCTGTCTATATAATGTTCTTTATTAAAAGTGAGCTTTGGGTCAGAGATAACAAAAGTTTTTAGATTGTTTGTAGTGATAATTCTCTTTTCATTATGCCTAACAGTGACTTAAAAGTTGAGGTTGTATTGTCCCTGGTTTGTTGTGAAAAATATGATAGTGGATTTACTATATGAAATTAGTATAGGACAATGCTAAGGAATCGGACCAATTGTTGTATAGATTTGTCATTTGGACCCTTACCTGCAGTATGAGCAGAATGGGTTCCAGTTCCAGAATGGGTTCTGTACAATGTGGTACAGTCACACAAATTGTGGTGCTCCGGAGAATTATCAAGGAATCACGCATTCGGCAGTCAGACCTTTTCTGTCTGTTCATCGACTTCCTGAAGGCTTTTGACTCGGTGGCTCAAGGCATGATTCCACTAGTTTTCCAAGCCTACAACATGCCAGAGAAACTGATTGCAGCAGTGATGGCGCTCTACCACAACAAGCATGCTGCTGTGATCACACCTGATGGCCTTTCCCACTTCTTCACCACCTCATCCAGAGTCCTGCAGGGGGACACCCTTGCTCCCTTCCTGTTCATCCTCATCTTGGACTGGGTGCTGTGGACAGGACTACCGGACAACTTGGAAGGCTACATCCTATGCAGGCGAATGAGCAGCCGGCACCCGGAGAAGCGGCTAGCAGTCCTCGGATATGCTGATGACCTCGCCCTGCTGGCATCCACTGCTGCTGATGCTCAATGCCTCCTCGACGGCCTAGCTGCTGCCGCTGCAAAGGTTGGCCTTAAGATCAACGCCAAGAAGACGGAGGTCCTGACTGTGCCAGCCGATCTACCAGTGGACATCCGCCTTCCCAGCATGGACAGCGGAACGGCAGCACCGCTCCCCCGATGTGAGCAGTTCCGGTACCTTGGTGGTCTCGTGCACAGCGTCCAGGAGGACCTGCGGCGTCGCAGAGGGCTTGCGTGGGCGGCTTTCCGCTCAGTGCGCATCGTGCTCGGACAAAGCGACGCCCTGCCAGACCAGCTGAGAACCCGACTGTTCCAGGCGGTGGTGGAAACGAGTGCTCTTCTACAACGCCGAGACCTGGACCATGACGGATGTGCTGGAGCGCCAGCTGGACGCGGCGCACTCCAGCCTGCTGCGCGCTGCCTTCAGCGTGCACCGTCACGCCGAAAACGTCACCAACCAGACTCTCTACCAGCGGGCCAAGCTGAGCCCTCCCAGCGTGACCCTGCGACAGCGCCGCCTGAAGCTGGCGGGCCACGTCATTCGCGCCGAGTCCTACTGCCCGGAGCCGCTGCAGGAGGTCTTGCTGTACACAGCAGGGCCCGTTCCGGCAGGGGCAGGCGCAGACCCGGAGGTTCGTCGACTGTCTGACAGAAGACGCCAGGGCGCCTGATCAGATCAATGGCGCTACCTTCATCAGAGACTGCGCAGCTAAGCGTGCTTTTTGACAATGTCCCCCTTTCCTGACCACTTGTGGCCGGTGGCCATTGTATTATTGTATTTTTCATTTGCTCAAATAGTCTACAAATTATAGCAGAATAATTTTACTATTCTGTGGTACCCCCATGCAGACTCTTCTTTGGTTTGAATTTCCCTCTTCGCCATCATGAGGTCAAGTGCAGCAACCTTACAATGTCCTAGTATGTGAGACAGGCTTGTCCCAGCAGAAATAACTGACAATTATGTCAACTAGGCTGACTAATGTTGGTTGGTTGAGTGGAAGCTGTTGCTAGTCAGGAAGACAGAAACTGTGAGTGTTGGAATCAAAAGTTTTATGATGACCTTTGCCACTGGGCCAATGATGGAGATTTGTCTATTCAATTGCCTTTCCTTTGGATTGTTATTTTATTTGTACATTGGAAAGGTTTCAGATTGCTTCTAAATGGCTAGGACCTCAATTCTGCAGGACTTATATTTTTATGGCTATGGTTTTTATATATGTACATATATTTATATCAATGAAAACCAACATGTAAAACTCAAATATAGTCAAGCATATATTCTAAAACTACATGTTTTGTTAATTCAACCCAAAATCATGACATTTATAGTTTTTAAATGATTAGAAATTAGATAACTTAATGATTAGGAATGTCAGCCTATTAAAATTGCTCAATTAAAGTGATAATGCTAAAAATAAAAACTCAAGGTGTTCAGTGTTTAATCTGGATCCTTCTTTTCTAGATTCTATATGTAGTGGATATTGTATGCTGCACTAGCCAGCATTCACATTTGCATGGGCCTGACAATAAGAAATTTAGGGCAGATTTACACCTGTGTGTGTTTAGGCCTGTGTCTGTGGGCATGTGTTCTTAGGAGTCAGTGGAGTGGGCAGAATCATCTCTTGCTGTCTGTAGGTCGATTGTCACCAAATGGTGTGCCATTCCCAATAGGTAGCTATCCAAACATGCCTGATTATCAGCACTTACTACTCTTGATAAAAACTAAATGTTCGAATTGAGAATAATTTTCATAAATTTATATATAAGTATTATTTTTACCAATAATGCTAGATTATGTTTTGAATTATTAAAAAAAACTTTTAAAAAATTTATGTTTCGACTAAATATATAATCTCTAATACACATCTAAGCTACAGCCAGACAATGCGTCAGCTAAGTGTATTGGCCCAGTTGGGCATTCGCTGTCTGCACCAGTCGGCAATTTGCCGCTTAGCTGCTCCGCCAGCTGCTAAGAAGGTATTTAAACGTGACAAGCCCCATATGAACATTGGCACTATTGGACACGTGGATCACGGAAAAACTACACTGACTGCCGCCATTACTAAAGTCCTATCAACCGACAAGACGGCCACTTTCAAAGCCTACGATCAGATTGACTCGGCGCCCGAAGAGAAAAAGAGAGGCATTACTATTAACGCCGCTGTGGTGGATTATAGCACAAAGAACCGGCACTATGCTCACGTGGACTGTCCCGGACATGCTGATTACATAAAAAATATGATCACTGGTATGAATGCCTAATATTTATTATTCTTATTCTGAGCAAACTTGTTATCTTATGCTTTTAACCTGCCCAATTAATAAAGTTGAACTATACGAGTATTATTGCCATCTATTTAACCTACCCTAAAAATCTACTTAACCGACCCTAGTTATCTGCTTAAATAAACCTAATTATCTATTCATCCTATTCAGATAAAGTACTCAACCTGCATTTATAATCTACTCAACCCACCCTGATAATCTACTCAACCCACCCTGACAATCTACTCAACCCACCCTAATAAACTTCTCAGCCTACCCTGAAAATCTACTCAACCCACCCTGACAATCTACTCAACCCATCCTGACAATCTACTCAACCCACCCTGACAATCTACTCAACCCATCCTGACAATCTACTCAACCGACCCTGACAATCTTCTCAACCCACCCTGAAAATCTACTAAGCCCACCCTGATAATCTACTCAATCCACCTTTTAATATACTCAATCTATTTTATTATATACTCAATCTACCTTGATAAAGTAATGTACTCAACCTACGCTGACAATCTACTCAACCTACCCTGACAATCTACTCAACCTACCCTGACAATCTACTCAACCAACTCTCCTAATGAACTCAACCAAACTACTAGGTTCCAACCAGATGGAGGCCGCCGTCCTAGTAGTAGCAGCCACCGACGGCACAATGCCTCAGACCAAAGAGCATCTGCTCCTAGCCAAGCAGATTGGCATTCAGAATCTGGTTGTATTCATTAACAAAGCAGACGCGGCCGACAAAGAGATGCTAGAATTAGTCGAGCTAGAAATTCGCGAAGTTTTGAAATCCTACGGCTTCGACGGTGACAACATACCGGTGGTGGCCGGTTCCGCCCTCTGCGCCCTGGAGGGTCGCGAAGCCGAAATTGGCGAGTCAAAGATTCGGGAACTGTTGGAAAAGATCGACGCAGTCCCACTGCCGCCTAGAGATCTGGACAAGCCATTCTATTTGCCTATTGAACAGGTGCGATTTGCTTTGCTTATTGTTTCTTAAAATATAGCGACTGTACTTGATATTGAAGGTAGAGTAGGTAGGTTTGGAGGTAGAGTAGGTAGGTTTGGGGGTAGAGTAGGTAGGTTCGAAGGTAGAGTGGGTAGGTTTAAAGGTACAGTAGGTAGGTTTGAATGTAGAGTAGGTAGGTTTAAAGGTAGAATAGGTAGGTTTGAAGGTAGAGTAGGTAGGTTTGGAGGTAGAGTAGGTAGGTTCGAATGTAGAGTGGGTAGGTTCGAAGGTACAGTAGGTAGGTTTAAAGGTAGAGTAGGTAGGTTTGAAGGTAGAGTAGGTAGGTTTGAAGGTAGAGTAGGTAGGTTTAAAGGTAGAATAGGTAGGTTTAAAGGTAGAATAGGTAGGTTTGAAGGTAGAGTAAGGTAGGTTTTAGGGTAGTGTTGGTAGTTTTGAAGATAGAGTATGTAGGTTTGAAAGTAGAGTAAGTAGTTTTGAAGGTAGAGTAAGTAGTTTTGAAGGTAGAGTAGGTAGTCTCGAATAAACGAGCTCATTATAAACTGAGCTTAATAAACTATTTTAATAGTGTTTTTTCTGATCCTTTACCTGCAACCAAACAGGTGCTTCAAATCACCGGTCGCGGTTGCGTTGCCACGGGTCGTGTGGAGCGCGGTATCTGCAAGCCGCAGGATACCGTTGAAATTATTGGCTACAATCGTTTCGTTAAGTCTACTGTCACCGGCGTGGAGATGTTTAAGCAGCTACTGGATAAAGCCGAACCCGGCGATCAGGTATGACTCTGGAAGTGAACTATTTAGACTAGATTAATACATCCTTAACCCTTCTGCAATAGGTTGCCATTTCATGGTTCTTAATACTGTACGACTAGGTACATGATTATAAATTGTAGTTCCAGCATTCTAGATTGTAGTTCTAGCATTCTAGATTGTAGTTCCAGCATTCTAAATTGTAGTTCTAGCATTCTAGATTGTAGTTCCAGCATTCTAGATTGTAGTTCTAGCATTCTAGATTGTAGTTCCAGCATTCTAAATTGTAGTTCTAGCATTCTAGATTGTAGTTCCAGCATTCTAGATTGTAGTTCTAGCATTCTAGATTGTAGTTCCAGCATTCTAGATTGTAGTTCCAGCATTCTAAATTGTAGTTCTAGCATTCTAGATTGTAGTTCCAGCATTCTAGATTGTAGTTCCAGCATTCTAGATTGTAGTTCTAGCATTCTAGATTGTAGTTCCAGCATTCTAGATTGTAGTTCTAGCATTCTAGATTGTAGTTCTAGCATTCTAGATTGTAGTTCCAGCATTCTAGATTGTAGTTCTAGCATTCTAGATTGTAGTTCCAGCATTCTAGATTGTAGTTCTAGCATTCTAGATTGTAGTTCTAGCATTCTAGATTGTAGTTCCAGCATTCTAGATTGTAGTTCTAGCATTCTAGATTGTAGTTCCAGCATTCTAAATTGTAGTTCTAGCATTCTAGATTGTAGTTCCAGCATTCTAGATTGTAGTTCCAGCATTCTAGATTGTACTTCCAGAATTCTAGATTGTAGTTCCAGCATTCTAGATTGTAGTTCCAGCATTCTAGATTGTAGTTCCGGGATTCTAGATTGACTCTGAATTTATATATGCCTAGCTATACATATAAAGGCAAGTGCAATTGTATTTTCACCCGTTAGAGGCTTACTCAAGTTGGGTGTGGTACACACACTAAACCCCATCCTGCAGGTTGGCGTTCTGCTTCGCGGAGTCAAACGTGACGACATTCGCCGCGGCATGGTGATCTCGGCGCCGAAATCTGTGAATCAGCACAATCACGCCAAGGTGAAGATCTACCTGATGTCCAAAGAAGAGGGCGGTCGCGACAAGCCCCTAATGCCCGGCACGCAGATCATGGTGTACAGCAAGACATTCGACTGTCCCTGCCTGCTAGGCATGGAGGGCAATCGGGAGATGCTGATGCCAGGCGAGGACGCCCCGGCTATCATCGACCTGCACCGCCGGATGGTGATCGAACCGGGCCAACGGTTCACTATTCGCAGCGGCGGCGGCACCATCGGCTACGGTGTCATTGTTGAAGCCCTGCCAGACACTGACGGCAGCAAGTGGAAATGAGTCGCGTTTATTTTTTTTTCTAATCTTTTAAAATTTAGAAATTGAAAGAGAAGAACAATCGGGTTCATGTGTAGCATATGTTCTTGTTCATTAGGATCTGTTTACTAGCAGCATTTGTAGGATCGTTGGTTTGTTGTTTTCGTTATTTTTTGGATTTTGCGCCAACCTAGGGCAATTTACCTTGGAGGGCTTAAATTAGAAGACTTAAAAACTCGACTGGTCATTGTTTTAAACAACTGATTCAAAATTTACAAACTGGTGTTTTATGTCGTGTAGTAGTTTCCATCTCTTTTCTGCCTAATCTAACTTGGTTAGGAAGCAATCTTTAGGTTAAAACTATTAATTGGATTAAAGCAATGAGCTGCAATTCGAATGTTAAAATATAAAGGAAAGATGCTTGATCACACAAAAACAGTTTTTTACTACCTTTCGAATCCCGATGAAATCGCGGTTGTTTTTTGCATTCTATTTTTTCATTTACAATTTCGATGAGAATTTTTCAATGCAGCAGTGTTGTTCAGCAATTTATAATTTTAATTTAATGAATACTCTGTGTAAATGTTACTGGTTACCAAAAAATCATTTATTGGTATTTTCGTTTTAAACGTTGCAAATAAAAATCTTAACAAATTCAGGTACAATGGATTCTTGAAAGTAAGGCTAGTCAATGTATAATTAAATTTATCAGTACCTTGTATACACTCATAAATACGTTCATAAAAAATTAGTGTTATCCGATTAAAACTCTCAAAGTTACACTTTAAAAAGTTGGCACCTCTGCCACCTTGGCTTACAAACAAGATGTACAGCTAAGTCAAGACATTGACCCAAGTGCAGTCAAGTGTGCGTGCCGAATCATTATTGCTGCAACTAATTCGAAATAGTATAATATCAGAAAACACATTAAAGTGGTGCGTGGACTAATAAATGATTAACCTTACATTAGTATCTTTATATTTTTGAAGCGGCATGAAAGCCCAACGATTCAAAAAGTTTTTTTTGGACACATCCTACGATCTAAATTTATAAAATTTATAAATTATGTTGTAGGGATATATTGTGAACCCTTTTAAACTACTTTAAGGTGCTTGCATTTGCGTTTCGATTTGTTTTAATCTTGTCACAATTCTAAATACATTTTTGCAAGCCATAAGTTTATGACGAAGTTCGGTTTATTTTAATAGCAAGGTAAATTATCGATCGTTACAAAACCTTCGTAGCGGAAAGCACTCTCATGCAGTAAATTGGGCCTTCGAATTAAGAAATCGTCTTTACGGCGAATGCTGGCTATATCTTAGATGGGTTACAGAGCTACTCAATGGATTCACTTGAAATACAGCTACGGCTACAGTTCAGATTAGCCACTGACAAAATAACAACCAGCACTCAGTCGTAGAACAAGCCCGGGGGCAGGGTTGGGAGCCTTCCTGGAAAGGCCTAATTAGCACATTTGAATACGAACTACGACTATGTAGTACACTAAAACAAAACCATTATAAATATATATGGAAAACCGAAGAAATATCCCTAACAAATATAGCTAACGAAAATAATGCACTTAATTAGAAATAGCATATTAAAATTACATTAAATTAGAGAGACAACGTCACACTCGCCTCCCTCTCAGAAGCTTAATGGCCTACTAACAGTAGTGGCTACGAACATCGAAATGGCTAGCGAAAAAAACGATTTCAAAATTGTTGCTACGTTATTAGAGTTATTAGAATAGCTGTCTAGAAATATTTTGCAAATGAGGTTAACAATGGCAGTTTCAAGTGACAAAAACAGGCATTAAATTTCAAAGACGAACGGCAAAAACGGAATATCGAGTGGCAAAACTGAACGACGAATGGCAAAATTCGAACAAAAACCAAAGGCAAAATTCAGCAAGATATTGGCAAATTGAACAACGTCATCAAACCGCAGAGGCAATAAAAGGAATTGAAAATATTTTTGTTTTAGAAAATGCAATGTTTTTTTATTTTTTTTAAACAAAACTGACAAATAGACAAACACGAGAATTGTCTAGGACTGGCGAAAATTTCGGCGAATCGGCGGCGGAGCGAAAACCTGGACGGCCTCGACTACAGCCCCAGCGGCTGCAGCCAAGCTAAGCTCCTAACTACAGGCTACAAACAATGACTACGACAAAAGCCTACTCTATGGCCAAAACCTAATCCGAAGATTCAAGGCTCGACCGCAGAGATACTAAACTAATGACAAAATGAAAAGATTGGCGAAAGCTATTAAAGAAAAGCTAACAGGCACACAGAACACAGGCAGCATACGACACGACTACACCTTAGCTCTCGCTACCTCTCCTGAACAGATTGACCAGCGTGGAAAGGAATCTGACCGGCGGCCTTACTTGCCGGCCGGACCTCGTAACAGTGCAAGCTGGTCTCTGTGCCTGGTCTGTCTGATCGTGTTCGTGTTCTATTTGTGGTTGTGGTTCTGGTGGCAGATTTGGTATTGCTGTTGCCTGAGGATCTGGATTTGGCTCTGCTGTGACTTCAACTTCAGCACCGATGTCTGGCACCTGTTCATTATTGACAATGTTTACTGCTTGTTGTGCTTGTTCAGGTTGCACCTCGGGTGGTGACTCTGGTTTAGTGACTGGTTGAGCATTTGGCTGTTCCACTGGCAGTGTTTTGATTGGCTGTTGAACTGGCTGTGTGATTGGCTGTTGAACTGGCTGTGTGATTGGCTGTTGAACTGGCTGTGTGATTGGCTGTTCGACTGGCTGTGTGATTGATGACGATTGGCTTCTCGGAAAAGAGCGGCTCTTCTGACCCGCAGGTGGGACAGTGACCAAGTCTGGTTCGGAAATCCAGTCAGAACTAAAGCTCAGCTGTCTGGAGCTGGAATCCAGATCTCCTTGTCCTAGCTTAGATGAGCTTGGCATCCTTGCTACAGTGTCTAATCTAAATCTATCAACCACATCCTGATAGTTTGGCTGGCGGATGCACCTCTTCATCCGGTCTACGTTATAGATGTTGTGACTAGGATTCGGTACTCTGAACGGATTCTCTCGCGAAAACTCTGGAATCAACCTATAGTTTCTCTCAGAGACCTTCTGAATAACCTTGTACGGACCAAACCAAACAGCTGGGTCGAGGCCCTTGTGGTCGGGGTTTAGAACCCACACTAGCTCTCCAACCTCGTAGCTTGACTTATAAACCGATCTGTCATAGTAACGCTTCTGCCTAGCCTGTGCCTTCTTCCTAACAGCCCGTGCGGTGGCAGAGGTTTCGACAAGAGTTCGGTGGAGTCGGTGCGCGTAACTGTCCGGGTCATAGCAATCTTGCCTTGGTGGGTTGTACATCAGGTCTAGGGGCATTTGAAATTCACGGCCCAGAAAAAGCTTAGCAGGTGTCATGCCTGTCGATTCGGATTCTAGAGAGCGGATGCTCATTCCTACACACCTAGCGGCAAAGGGCCAAGTCACATGCCTCTCAGCACAGACTGCTCGAATTTGACTCTTAATAGTCTGGATGTTGCGTTCCACCTTCCCGTTGGCCTGGGGGCGGCGAGCAGTGATTCTAACGGTATCGATCTCTAGCAAGCGGGTCAGCTCTGCAACAATGTTATTTATGAATGCTGTGCCATTGTCCGAGACCATTTGCTCCATAGCACCGTAGCGAACAATCCACTCTGTCAGGATTGCTGCCGCGGTTGTCTCGGCAGTTACGTCTTTCACAGGGACAATTTCCACAAATCCGGTGAATCTGTCAATCATTACAAGCAGATACCGGTAGCCTTCCTGTTCAGGGAACGGTCCGCAATGGTCTACATGCACGACCTGGTTCGGGTACCCGGCTAGAGTTGGCTGCATCGGAGCTTTGTTCTTTCGCTTGCATTTCTTAGTCCTAGCGCAAATCTCACAGCTGGCTACGACTCCCTTGACTATAGTTTCTAGGTTCGAGATTTGAAAGTTCTTTTTTACCACTCCTAAAGTCTTTTTTATCCCCGAGTGATTAACGGCTCTGTGGTAGTTGGTCACTAGTTCATCTACATTCGCAGACTCAGGGATGACCGTAAGCTTGGCAGCGGGCTTCCTTTTCTTGGCTGGCTTGTTCCGAAGCAGCAGATCGTCCTCAACAGACAGTTCGTCAAACATAGCCCATAAGGCTCTGAGCTCACGACTGCAACCTTGGAGCTCCTGCTTAGACAACCTCTCTACCTTTCCAGCTACAGCATCTCTCAGGAAAACAAGATCAATGTTCGAATCCTGAGCACTACGGGCCCATTCTCTTTCTCTCTGTTCAGCCCCCGCCTCATCTTCGTTATCACTGCCTGGGTCTAGAACTTCGTCTGCGATCGTGGACCTATCCGAGACCTGGACTTGCACAGCATGTGCTGCGGCTGATGGCGGTGTTTCCGGTTTAGGTTTGGTGTCTACCTGAGTACCTGCAGACGAGGTTGGGATGACTGGGCGCTTGCTAGCTTGATTAGGCTCAGGGATCTCAGGGACCCGTTCGAGGTCAGTCTGAACTGCTAAGTCTGCAACCGGCTCATTTTGAAGCTGAATCGCTGAGTCGAATATCAGCTCGGTGGTCTGACAGCCAGTTGTGACTAGAGTCTGAGTACTGACACACATACGGCTGATTTTGACCTCACTAACATCCGATGGCGCTGGTTTTTTTTCCTTCTGGAACTTGGATATAAATTCTGGGATCAGGCTACAGGTTGGGCAGTCGAAATGGTCTGCTCTGAACTTCGGGTTGCGACTCAAAACATCCGCATTAACGTGGGATTCCCCAGCTCTGTGGGAGATTTTAAAATCGTACTCCGCTATTCTCTCCAGTGGAGTCTGGTCTACCTTGAAGGTGTAAGGCTCTAGTGTGACCAACCATTGGGCGAGCATTCCGGTTGCGTGTTTTTTCGAGTGTAACCACTTCAGAGCAATCGCATCTGTTCGCACTAGGAACTCCCGGTCAAGTAAGTAAGTCCTGAACTGCTCTAACATGAGAACCAGACCTAGGAGCTCCCTCATGGTGGCGCAATAGTTTCGCTGCGCGCTGGTGAATTTTTTAGAAGCGTAGGCAATCACTTGTTCTACGTCGTTCCCATCTAGTTGGGAAAGGACTGCTCCCACACCGTCAAGGGAGCTGTCGCAGTCTAGAACAAAGGTGCCCGCTGTGGGACTCAGGTCTGGGTATCTCAGCACTGGTGGATTACATAGGTTGGACTTTAGTTCTTGGAAAGCGGCCTCGTGCACTTGGCGCCAAACAAATTTCTCAGAGCTCTTGGCTAGGGCATACAGAGGCGTGGCTATGATGGAGAATCTAGGGACAAACTTCCTGTAATAATTGGCAAATCCCAGGAAGGAGAGAAGCTGCTTCTTATCCCTAGGTGTACACCACTGTTGAACGGCCTCAGTTTTGGTCGGATCGGCCTCTATCCCTTTTGAGGAAACTATGAAGCCTAGAAACTTCAGTTTGTCCTTGAAGAGCTCACACTTCGAGGGTCTGATTTTTAGATTCGCTTTTCTAAGCTGCCAGAAAACTAGCGCCAGATGGGAAATCATCTCGTCGTTGTTTTTGGCCTTGATGATGACATCGTCTAGGTAAATTAGGCTAACCCTGAGCAAAAGAGGGCGAAACACGCGGTGCATCAGCCTGGCGAAACTTGCAGGCGCGGTCTTGATCCCATAGGGGACTACGGTCCAACGAAAGGTGCCCTGGGGACATGAGAACGCGGTGAGGTCTCGGTCAGCTTCCCGGATCCCTACCTGCCAGTAGGCGCTCGTCAGATCTAAACTACTAAAGACGGCGGATCCCGCTAAGCTATCGAAAGATTCGTCTATTAAGGGCAGCGGGAAAGAGCACGGCTTTATGTGCTTGTTGAGCGCACGGTAATCTACGCAAAGGCGCCATGTACCGTCCTTCTTTTTCACAAGCACAATGGGTGAGGCCCACTCGGAGTCGCACTCTTCAACAACTCCCTGGTTTAGGAGCTGGGCGATGTACTTATCCAGAAATTCCTTTTGCGCTGGGGTTGTTCGCCTCGATGGCTGAGAAATCGGGCGACACTTCGGGTCCTTTAACTCGATTGACAGTTCATGCAGAGGGGTTCTACCGATGTCTGCTTCCGATTTCGAGATCTGGCTAAGAAAATAGTTCAGCATTTTTACTGTCGTATCCAGCTGCTCCTGGGTCAGGTTACGCTCCTGCAGGTGAAATTGGTCTAAGAGCCACTTGGCTGTCCCTGGATCTGGGTAGGGCAGCTTGCACAGCTTATCATTTAGCGCGCTCTCGTTGTCAATGCTGAAATCACTCTCACTAAGTCTGGTACTCACTACGCTCTCATCAGCTCCTAGCTTCTTGAAAGACGCTACCTCCTCGCCCTTGGAAATCCTCACCTCATCTTCGCCGCTGTTTAGGACTCTGACTAACACGTGACTAGTGGGGCTGACCTGGTCCAATGAATTGGCGACTATGATAGACGGGTCGGGGTCGAATAATCTGGCACTAACAACGCCATAGGAACTGCTCTCAGCGTCTATAGCCCTAGCTGGGATCAGCGTTTCTGAGCGGGGTGGCAGGACTGTATCGCAAGCGGCCACAACGCGATTCACGCTACAGATCGCATTGGTGCCGCGAAAAATTGGGACGTACTCTCCAGCGCAGGTCACACGGTCACAGGCCATGTCCATGACGATTTGGAAATTACCACAGAAGTCCAACCCTAGCAGGATCTCGGATAACTGGCCTTCAATCACTAAGAATATGTGCTGCTGTTTTAATTTGTCTAAACTCACTTCGCACTGGAGCTTGCCTAGTATTTGCGAACTAGCCCCATTGAAACCAGTAGCTGTGCGCTGGGTGCGAGCAGGGGTGAAGACATTATTGATTGGATCAGCTTCTAGGAGCTTGTCTCGCATCTTCGGGCAAATCAGGGAGGCATTGGCACCGGGATCTAGAAGGGCAACAGTCTTGGTCTCGCCAATCTCAACCTGAACATAGAATCCTGCCTTGTAACTGGGTAGGTCTGAAGACACTTCAGCACACTTAGGGTCCGTCGACGTAGCTGTCACACTAATAGCTTTGTCTCTAGACTTGCCAGCGTCGGCGACACGGCTGAATGTCACGCTGGTACCCACTAGCTGGTGGCTTAAGGCCAGGTCCAACAGGGGCTGGACCAACTGAGACAGGTGCGCAAAAACAGAGTCGCCTATCTGAGAGGACTGAATGAACCCGTAAGAGTCTTTCCAATGAGTCACTACTCCCTTCTCTCTGGGTGGCCTCGAACTCGCATTTGGCTTAAAACTTTTTGGCTCCCTAAAGGGTTGCGGGGTCCTGAACTTCGAGGGTGGCGCACCAGTACCTGGCTCTCTAGGATAGGGGCATTCGGCAATGAGGTGGCCAGTCTCACTACACCTGAAGCATTTAGGTAGGGCGCCGCTCATTCGGGCATGACTAGAGTAGTCCTGGGGGGACTTCTGAGATTGAAAGTTGTGCCTATGGCCACCACTGTTGCTATTAGTAGGTTTCTGCGTGCTTTGTTGTGGCCCTGACTGTTTCTTCTCCAGTTCTGCTATTCTCGCCTTCAGGGCTCGGATCTCGTCTGCTTCAACACTTCTAACCTTGGGTTGCTCAGTCAGTTTGAGCAGCTGCCTAGTTTGATCTGTGTCTCGAGCCCTAGCTAGGAGTCTCTCCAGTGAAGCCCTGGGTGCTTCATGCAGCATATTGATAAGTTTTTCGGCAATAGTTTTGTCAGCCAAGCCATAGCAAAATCGCGTCCTTACTAGGGGCTCGTACTCAGAGCGGCTCATGTCCGCGGCATTTGCTAGGCCTATGAGGCGGTCAAAATACTCCTGGATACTCTCCGATGACAGCTGTTGGGCTGAGGTCAGTTCTATATAGTATTTATCTACGTGGGTTGGCTCGCCATACCGGCTTCTTAGACTCTTTACTGCTTCATCAAAGCTTTTCTCGTGCAGACGATAGTTGTAAAAGAACTCTTGGCACTCGGGTGACAGGGATGAAAGCAACACTGCTGTCCGATGCTCAGGCATGATCTCATTGGCTTCAAGAAACAGGCGGAATTGCGTCCACCAGATATCAAATTTGGTTTTGGGTGTGTAGGCCACTGGGGGTCTGAGCCGAGGGCTCGATTTCGGTATTCTAGAACTGGTGCTGGTGTTGTCACGGATTTGGGCTAGGGTTCTGGCGAGGTCACCTAAGGAGGTCTCGCGCTCCGGCTGCTCACCTCCCTCCATCTCCACCTCAGCACCTCCTGCTGTCCCAGGCCCATGGCCGATGTTCTCCTCTGGTCCCTGGCCTGACAATGCTGCCCCTGACTGGTTGACTTGGTCGGTATCTGAATTTACGCCTGACATGACTAGAACTCAGACACACAACTAGAAAAAGAGGAGCGAAGAACGAGCTAGGCCTACACAAGAAAGAATGTGGCAGTTTACAAATGATTGAGCAACAAGTCTAGTACTAATAGTGGTCCTAAGTCTAAAGTTACTGCCACAATAGATCCTAATATAATAATAATAATAAATAATTGAACTCAGCCTTAGCTGCAACCACCAGTTCCGAATCTCGGCCGCCGTTGTCTTCGGCACACTGCTCAGTTCGCCACGGCAATCGGCAAGGTCCAGCTCAACCAGGCTTGCTGCACACCGCTCGGCTCGGATCGGTTCGGTTCAGCTTGGCTTGGCTTGTTCGCAGATGGCAGGTGCCCTTCAGTCGCAGGCCCGTTCAACCCGCGAGGCGATGCTCTGATGCTAACCGATTGTTGTTGGCCGCTGTTGCAACTGCAGACTGGCACCGGCTGCCGTAGTAGCTGTTGTCGTGAACAGCTGGCGTAGGGCCACTGCTGCCGGCGTTTGGCTAATTGATTGCTATTGCTGATGTTGTAAGTGACGACCCGGCGGAAATGCTTTGCAGTGCTAGCCTGGCTCGCCTAGTCCACAAAAATCAAGCGGGGCGCAGGCCGAGAGAACCCTTAGGCAATCGATTGCAATGGCTAGGCGCAGTTCAACAGACGAGAGGGGTGGCGCTCGGCGGGCTAAAGCTTTGGGGTTGTTGCGCTTGCAATTAAGAGTTGATACTCCTAACCAGGTGTGTTTAGTGGTCACGTGATTGGACACAGGCGCAGAGCACAGAGGTTGGCTGGTTGTCTGACCCTCCTTTAGGCTTAGCGTCTGACTCACTCTGCGAAGACACACTGCCGATACGCTTAAGCTGATAAAGTTGGTTGTTGTTTACTTTCTCGATCGTCTGTGTAGTAGGTAGGCTGTGCTGTGAACTGATAGTGCTGAATCACTGTTGGACTTTAGTAGACTTGAGATCTAATTAATGATGAGTAGGCCTAGGCCTATGAGCTAGCTTTTTGACGAATGACGATGGTCGATGACCGGGTTCGAATTGTCATTGACGGTGGGTCCTCCAAATTTATATGACGAAGTTCGGTTTATTTTAATAGCAAGGTAAATTATCGATCGTTACAAAACCTTCGTAGCGGAAAGCACTCTCATGCAGTAAATTGGGCCTTCGAATTAAGAAATCGTCTTTACGGCGAATGCTGGCTATATCTTAGATGGGTTACAGAGCTACTCAATGGATTCACTTGAAATACAGCTACGGCTACAGTTCAGATTAGCCACTGACAAAATAACAACCAGCACTCAGTCGTAGAACAAGCCCGGGGGCAGGGTTGGGAGCCTTCACTGGAAAGGCCTAGTTAGCACATTTGAATACGAACTACGACTATGTAGTACACTAAAACAAAACCATTATAAATATATATGGAAAACCGAAGAAATATCCCTAACAAATATAGCTAACGAAAATAATGCACTTAATTAGAAATAGCATATTAAAATTACATTAAATTAGAGAGACAACGTCACAAGTTTCTGTAAAAGCGAAATTTTTTATTTAATTAGCATCCTTTGAGTAAATAATTATTAGGTTGTGTAATTGTTGTTGACAAGGAAGGGCCATCTGCAATTCTTGTGATTTTTAATCAGCTTTGGTGTTATATGTTAAAATATATAGATCATACTTTTCAATTTACACAGTCCGAGCTAATTTAACACATGCAGATCCATGCTTTTTCTATGTTATCATATTTCGCTACATGTGGGGGCCTATGATATAATGCATGGAAAAGGAAAGCATTTTACACAAAATGCATTTGTGTGCAAGTTATACCTAAATCCTATTTGTATTTTAGGGGTACAGGGCCTATTGATCGCATAAATTGCATTAGGCCTAATAATTTCATCAATGGGTCTTGTTGCAACAAAGAAACTGTGAGTTAGTGAGTAAAATGAATTACAATGTTCCCCACTGGGGGGACCCAGACCCCTGGCAGCAGAGGCTCATGGCCGATCTCCTCAACCAGTAAACCTAGGCCCTACTTTATTCAGTCTTAAACTGTACAACCATACAATTCTTACTTAGCTAGCATTTATGATTCCCTATAAGAACATAAATTACATACCTAACATGTGCTGGAAACTATAACATTTTGGCAAAAAAGTGCCATGAGCCATACCAAGCTAACAACTCCTTTGTAGGGCCAATTAGACCTTCAGCCTGTTCAGTGGTGCCACTTTAAGTGAGTGGTTTAATCTTATTTTAAGGAGTGAACTATCATGAATTATGTAATTTGAAAGCATTTTTCATGCTCTATAAATAACTGCATTTATGGTCATTTAATTGGCAAGCAACCACATACAATCTTTGTCTAAAGTACATGTACTGAAAAAATGTTGTTAAAAAGTATGCTTTTGCGATAAAAATTTCTACTGAAACATCAATATCTTTCTTTCCTCTTAATGCTTCATTGCACATCATGCCTCAGCTTGTAGATAATTTCTTCAACTTTCAAATTAGTTGTTCTGTGAAACACGATAGCTTGTTTCTGTCTTGCACGAGACCAAGGAAGAAGTCAAAATTCTTGTTCGGTTTTGAAGATCCACTGTTCGGTTGATGATACATTACCCTACTAAGCCTAACTAGTTTAGGCTTAGTAATAATCTTTATTAGCTTAATCTATATTTGTTCTTTCCAAAAAACAGCAAAATAGGGTCTTATTTAATTTTTATAGGCTTGGGATCAAGCAAACTCTTAGCCAGAAAATGTGTAAAATCTTATAAAAATAATAATAAAAAGGTGTAAGTTTATTTTAAATCATAGATTTTTAGACACTGAGATTAGTAAAAGTTTCTAGAGACTAGAGATAAATATTTGTGACACTTAGTGATAGTTACAGTTACTTAGTTTCCCTTAAAAATATGTAATAACATTGTGCTTTTTATCACATTGGTTCAGCTAGTCTAGTTTTCTTCTTGGTTTTTGTTTAGTTTTCAGGTAGTTATCAAGTATTAGTAAACCAAAAGTATTTTATGGTAGTTTTGGCAACAATATTGTTTGGAGCTCTAACTGTAACTTTGTAGTTTAGAATTCTTAATCTCAATAAATTTAATATTTTTAACCTTAACTTTTTATTCAGAGTTACCTTTAAAGTTGTGTTAACTGATCCTTAACAATTTGTAAAACTATCTCAATCCAATTCTTCAGAGTCGAAATGGCATCTGGAGATTCTGGCTCACCTGAAGATGTTGAACTCTTGTACTTTAGGCGATGCACTGAGCGACTCCAATCGCCTGCTACCATGCCTGCCAAGGTATAATCTTTGGATTGACAGATACCTTTCCCTCTGATCCTTGAGTTGTTAGTAAGCCTAATGTTATGTTATGTCATGTTAAACTAATAACCATATCCAATCCTTAAATTTGAAATTTAATCAACAGTCCTCCAATATGGTTACATTTAAGTTGAACAAGCAATCCTCCCTGACACTCAAATAGAATTTACCACCATTCTTGATTATAGGGATAGTCAAGTACCTAGTCCTAGTGTTGCACGAACAGTTTTTTACTTCCTTGAATGAAATGATTTTTTTAGAAGCTGGACCTGCTAAAGCGCCTGCGTCAAGTTAAGGTGAACATGCAGGTGCTGGCCTCTAGTGGTATCGGCAAAGCTGTCAATGCTTGTCGCGACGGGTCACGCAGCGAGCTAGATAGCGTAGCCACCGAGCTGGTCAACAATTGGAAACGTACTGTAGATTCCGCTCTGACTCAGCGCCCAGACCTGCTAGCTAGACCCCTTCCTGTGGCTGAGGTGGCAGCATCTCAACCGTCTCTGTCCTCCTCTGGTTCTTACAAGGGCTCAAGTTCTAAACACTCAATAGATTCAAAGAAGTCCAACGAATCGCCAAAGGCTTCAAATTCCAAGACAAACCCAGGCGAACATCCGAAATATAATCCAACTGATTTGAAAACTGCATCGATGCCTGTTTCTAAGAAGCACGAAGAGTCCTCATCGAAGACTGTTATTAGAGCTCAAACAGAAGCTCAAAGCACAGAGGCTAAGCCTCGCGTCTCTTTTCGACTGCCGTCTTCTCCAGATTCTTCAGACAAGGCAAAGAAAAAACATAAGAATCGATCAAAGGCCAATCTGGAAGAATTTGACAATTCAACTGGCCTAACATTTGAAGACTGCCTCGATATGGCTGCTTCTCAGCGGATAATCAAAAGGAAGAAGAAGAACAAAAACAAGCATTTGGTAAAGCAGAAGCAGAGCGAGCCGGAAAAATTGCCGGAATTGCCGTCCGTGTTAAATCTAGGCGCTAGCGAAGATCCAGCTCTAGCTGCTGCCTCTGGATCTTCCAGGCGTACTATTGAAGATAGCGACTTGGCTATGCCACTGAAGCTGCACACTCGCACGGCAGTGTATTCTGGTCGCACGCGTCAGATCTATGATAGTGTGCCAACATTGAAACAGGCCTGCCTTGACTATCTTGCACTGCATCTAGACTGGCTAGGCGCAATGGGTCCCGGCGTCCCATATCACGTAGTCAAACCCGTGTTAGTAAAGTGCAGCGTTGAACAACTAGAACGCCTGGAATCATTCAATGAGCATCTTATTGGCGACGACGATGAATTGTGGCAGTTTCATTTTATGCGCGACTTCGCCGACAATGCTAAGGGCTTAGATTCCAACGATGACAAATTCTCGCCCTGGCGTAGGCGCTATTTGAAAGCGCGCCGGAAACAGCAGGCCAAGCTGAAAAGCATCACAGAGCGCTTAGCTACCAGTCAGGCCAAGGCTCGCATTGATCAGCGTAAAACAATGCTCACACTGATCGATAAGCCGCCGCAGCGTAAGCGCCAAAATCCGGAATATTCGGCTGCTGTCGACTCCTTGAAATTCGTCACGCAGGCCAAGAAGGCCCGAATCTCGGCCAATCCGGAGAAGGCACAACTTGTTGAACAATTGTCCAGCCACATACTACCGACAGCCAGCGCTCCGCTATCTGTTCATAGTAGGCCATCATCTTCTGCAGCATCATCAGCTCCAAACTCTTCGGGTCGTTCAAAAGCTCCACTGATGACCAAGACGCTAAAACAGGTGCAACGTTTGAAAGCCAACGGCTATTATCGAAAGTAGAATCCTACACTTTTAATAATTTTATGGACCGACATAGCATCTGTTTGATTCATTGCATTACCGCTAACTTCATCATCTTCGGTGTCTTTTTGTTTGTTATTGTTGCACTGCTATTTTCTTTTCCATATTGCTGAATGCAACAGTTTTTATGAAACATACAAGATTCGTCATTTCAAAAATTCTAATTCTAATTCAAAAAGCACAGAATTATTTTATTGCATCACCTACAGCTCTACTTGGTAAGTAAAAATCTACCATCGTATTAAGTGTAGAACTGCCAAGCCATTTGGGCTTGAAGTTATATACCAAGGAGTTATATTAAAAATAATTAGATTAAAGCTGCAGGCGATGGCACATCATTTAGTGACCCTAGACCCGCAGCCAGCGAGGAGGCAATTCTGCCCATTTCGCTGACTCCTGAGCACACTCACACACAGGTGTGTACATCTGCCCTGAATTTCTTATCGTCAGGCAGTGTACATTTAACAATGTCTTGGAGGTTGGCAGCCAAGTGCGTAAACTGCAAGACACGCCGCAAGCCTTCTCTCGACGGTTGCGCCCCAATTAAATGTGGCCTCGCCGTGGAATCGAACTTAGGGACCTTGGTACAAGAGGCAAACGCCCGCTCTGCCACCGACCCCCTTACCAAGGGGTTCCCCCTGAAATTATTTTGGCAGTGCCTGAATGCTAACATCGTTGGGTGGTGACTGATTAGTTGACAGCCAAGATGATGGTGTACTGTGGTTGATCTGCGCCTAGTATTTAGGCTTGTTCAGTGAGATGGAGAAATTCGCGTCAGGGTGTCCATAGTGGCCTATTTCCACCTGTTGTAGCTTTACTGTTAAATAGTTTCTTTCACACCAGATAAGATGTAGTAATATTACTGTAGCCTCATCAACAAAATGGCAACTCAAACAATCATTTTAAATATCCAGTCATATGAAGCATATTTTTTGTTTTTTTCATCATCTGTAGTTTTTGCTTTCATTTGCCACTCGCAATTCATTTATTTGTAAATCTACCAATTATATTTTGAGCTCGTCAAACATGTGATCATCTATTTAAAGCCGCTTTTTAAAGTAAGTACTGCTGACAACAAAATGCTATTTTAAGTGTCTAAATCATTCAAGTAAAACTTTTGTTTGCAAATAAATCAATGAACTATACACCACATTACTGCTTTCATAAACACACATGCATAGCACAAATTGTCTGTTTAGATTAATATATCTAATTTTCTATTATTTTGTTCGGTAAGTCAGACAGAATCCCATCCCTATCATCTATCTCGTGTCTATTGTCTTTCTAAGTTTTTTAATTAGGCAAACAAATTTTATGTTCAACAATATAGCTAAACATAGTTTGTGAATAGGATTAAAACTGTGCTGACTCACTGAATCACCGCACTATCAGTTATTATTACGTTTGTGTGTTGCAAACTATTGCCATTGTAAAGGATTGAAGCATTGTATGTATGAATCAAATAAACATATTTAACACAATTTGTCATATCCGTTGCCTTCGACAAAATATTTCATGGTTTTCTGGTGTTCCACAAAACTATTTTGGCATGTAGAAATATAAGTGTTTAATTTTTATTTTCTTTTTAAATTTTGGCTTGTAACAGGTAGATTGTAAGGAATATTAACTATGTGACAGGTAGATTGAGAGGAATGTTTAACCATGTGACAGGTAGATTGAGAGGAATGTTAACCATGTAACAGTTAGATTCAGGGGAATGTTAACCATGTGACAGGTAGATTGAGGGGAATGTTAACCATGTGACAGGTAGATTAAGAGGAATGTTAACTATGTGACAGGTAGATTGAGAGGAATGTTTAACCATGGGACAGGTAGATTGAGAGAAATGTTAACCATGTGACAGCTAGATTGAGGGGAATGTTTAACTATGTGACTGGTAGATTGAGAGGAATTTTAACCATGTGACAGGTAGATTCAGGGGAATGTTACCCATGTGACAGTTAGATTGAGAGGAATGTTTAACCATGTGACAGGTAGATTCAGGGGAATGTTACCCATGTGACAGGTAGATTGAGGGGAATGTTTAACGGTGTGACAGGTAGATTGAGAGGAATGTTAACCATGTGACAGGTAGATTGAGAGGAATGTTTAACCATGTGACAGGTAGATTGAGAGGAATGTTTAACCATGTGACAGGTAGATTGAGGGGAATGTTAACCATGTGACAGGTAGATTGAGGGGAATGTTAACCATGTGACAGGTAGATTGAGGGGAATGTTAACTATGTGACAGGTAGATTGAGGGGAATGTTAAAGCTATGTGTAAGGTAGATTGAGGGGAATGTTAACCATGTGACAGGTAGATTGAGGGGAATGTTAACTATGTGACAGGTAGATTGAGGGGAATGTTAAAACTATGTGTAAGGTAGATAACTAAAAATTTACTATCCTAAATAAAGTATGTTAAATATTCTGTTTTCAGGATACCGAGGACCTCTACGACGAGTTCGGCAACTACATCGGGCCGGACTTGGCTTCCGATGACGACGAAGACAACGAGGACAACGACCAGGACGTCGGTCATCGGGGCGGCGGTCGCGGTGACGACGCAGACGATGATTTCGACGAAGAGGAAGGCGACGATGATGATGCCGCTGCGGAAGCCACCGGTGCCGGCAGCCTGGCTTTGGGCAAAGGTGACGATGATTCCGAGATGCGTGTTGTACTGCACGAGGACAAAAAGTACTATCCATCGGCTGCTGAGGTAATTATATTACTCAAGAAATTCTTGTTGAAAAAGTCGCTCTTAACATCAATAATATTATACTTAACTGTAGGACTACCAAGGCGGGGGATTTGCCCCAACATCCTAAAAATGTTTTTGACAGCGCCCGAACGCTAATAGCGTTTGGTGGTGACTGATTGGTTGACAGACTAGGCGATGGTGTCCTGTGGTTGAGCTGCTTAAACAGTGAAATTGAAGAAATTCGCGTCAGGGTGTCGATAGTGGCCTATTTCCTCCTGTTGCTCCGTTCGGGTGCAGCGCAAAAAATTGTCAGGTTGGGGAAAATCTCCCCTTCGTGGTTCTTCACTTCTGTTAAACAATAGAAATATAGATTTTTTCCAAATAAAATAAGATGCGAATTTGTTTCACCTGTCGCTCAGGTGTACGGCCCCGATGTTGAGACTTTGGTCCAGGAGGAAGACGCTCAGCCGCTGACGGAGCCAATCGTGGCTCCGATACGCACCAAGCGGGTGTACTTTCGCGAACGCTCAGACACGCCTAGGACCACATTCAGCTGGGAGTTCCTCACTGACCTGATGGACAGTCCTAATCTGGTGCGTTGCCTAGCGGTTGCCGGGCACCTGCATCACGGCAAGACCTGCCTGCTGGACTGCCTGATCGAGCTGACTCATCCTGATGTTCGCGCAACCGCCTCCGACGTGGCCGACGGTCGCGCCGAGTTGTCCTTCACGCACAGCCTGCGGGTCGAATGCGAGCGCGGCCTGTCAGTGAAGTGCTGTCCGCTCAGTCTCCTACTGCCAGATTCTCGGGGCAAGTCGCACCTGTTGAATCTCATGGACACTCCGGGTCATCCGTGCTTCGCCGACGAGCAGGCGGCCGCGTTCCGCCTGTGCGACGCCGTCCTGCTAGTGATCTGCGCCGCCGAGGGTCCCATGATGGGCACGGAGCGAGCCATCCAGCAGGCTATGCAACACGGCCTGCCGTTGATTCTGTGCATCAATAAAATAGACAGGCTCATTATCGAACTCAAACTGCCGCCTGTTGATGCTTATTTTCGATTGCGTCACCTCATTGACGAGGTCAACGCTCTGGTCCATACTCACGCGCCAACACCCGAGCTCGCCAAGCCGCTGACCCCTCTGGACGGCTCTGTCATCTTCGCCTCGTCTGCTTTCCGTTTCTGCTTCAGTTTATCCTCGTTCGCCAGATTGTATAAGGAGAAATTCGCGCCTAGAATGGACGCTGCCCAGTTTGCCAGCAGGCTGTGGGGCGATGTGTACTTCGACGCCAAGACTAGGCGGTTTAGTCGAGAACCCGGTGCCGGCGGCAAGCAGCAGGCTCAGCAGAGGACTTTTGTACAGTTCTGCCTGGAGCCTGTCTATAAGGTCAGTCCTTGTTGATTTCTTAATCCTTGGCTTTAATTAAAATCCCATACCTCTAATCAAAATCCCATACCTCTGATTAAAATCCCATACCTCTAATTAAAATCCCATATCTCTAATTAAAATCCTGTATCTCTAATCAAAATCCCATACCTCTGATTAAAATCCCATACCTCTAATTAAAATCCTATATCTCTAATCAAAATCCCATATCTCTAATTAAAATCCCATACCTCTAATCAAAATCCCATACCTCTGATTAAAATCCTATATCTCTAATCAAAATCCCATACCTCTGATTAAAATCCTATATCTCTAATCAAAATCCCATACCTCTAATCAAAATCCTATACCTCTGATTAAAATCCTATATCTCTAATCAAAATCCCATACCTCTGATTAAAATCCTATATCTCTAGTCAAAATCCCATACCTCTAATCAAAATCCCATACCTCTAATCAAAATCCTATACCTCTGATTAAAATCCTATATCTCTAATCAAAATCCCATACCTCTGATTAAAATCCTATATCTCTAGTCAAAATCCCATACCTCTAATCAAAATCCCATACCTCTGATTAAAATCCCATACCTCTAATCAAAATCCCATACTTCTAATTTAAATCCCACACTTGAGATTACTCGTAGAATCCCCTCGCCTTTAATCCTCAACCCAGGATTACCTTTAGAAACCTATTTTTGTATCCCCACGAAGATTTCCTCTCAAAATAAGCACCTCTCTCGCGACTTTGTCAGATCTTCAGCACCCTCGTTGGCGACGTCGAGACTAACATCGAGGCGGTGTGCCATGAGCTGGACGTGCCAATCTCGCGCTCGGAGCTCAAGCTCAATGTTCGACCACTGCTGCGCCTAGTAATGCGCCGATTCTTTGCGAACTGGGACGGCCTGGTTGACTCAGCCGTCCGACATTGTCCCAGCCCGGTTGACTCCGCGGCTGACCGGGTCCGCCGTTGGTACTCGGGCGCCGAAAACAGCGAATCGGACGGCGGCGTCTGCGCCGATATGGCCAGCTGTGACCCATCCGGCGTGCTGGTCATTCATGCGACTAAACTGTTTCCGACACCTGATGCCAGCGGCTTCCACGTGTTCGGCCGAGTCATTTCCGGCACTCTGCACGCTGGACAACAGGTTGGCTTAGTTTGTTTCATAGCCGAAACCAACCCATCCTTCAGTGTGTTTCATGCCCTGAACCAACCATCCTTCAGTGTGTTTCATGCCCTGAACCAACCCATCCTTCAGTGTGTTTTATGCCCTGAACCAACCCATCCTTCAGTGTGTTTTATGCCCTGAACCAACCCATCCTTCAGTGTGTTTTATGCCCTGAACCAACCCATCCTTCAGTGTGTTTCATGCCCTGAACCAACCATCCTTCAGTGTGTTCCATTTCCTGAACCCATCCATCTTACAGTGTGTTCCATGCCCTGAACCAACCCATCCTTCAGTGTGTTTTATGCAGTGAACCAACCCATCCTTCAGTGTGTTTTATGCCCTGAACCAACCATCCTTCAGTGTGTTCCATGCCCTGAACCATTAAGTATTCTTTAGCGCGTTAATAAATATCTATCCGATATGTATTGAAAAACATTACGCCAACATTCGCAGGTGCGCGTCCTAGGCGAGCAGTACACTCTGGCTGACGAAGAGGATTCGCGCACTGCCCGTGTTGGCCGCCTCTGGCTGCTCAACGCGCAGTACAGAGTGGAGCTCAGCAGAGTCCCCGCCGGTAACTGGGTGCTCATCGAAGGGGTTGACGAGCCAATCGCCAAGACTGCCACCATCACCAGCGCCGACTCGGCCTCGCGTCGAGTCCTGACCTTTCGGCCGCTGCAGTACAGCACCGCCTCCGTGGTGAAGGTGGCCGTTGAGCCCAGCCTGCCATCCGAACTGCCCAAGATGTTGGACGGCCTTCGCAAGCTCAGCAAATCCTACCCCCTGCTGGCCTGCCGCATCGAGGAGTCAGGCGAGCACGTCATCATGGGCACCGGCGAGCTCTACCTGGACTGCGCCCTGCTGGACCTTCGCCAGCTATACGCTGACATCGACGTCAAGGTGGCCGATCCCAGCGTTGCATTCGCCGAGACCGTCGTCGAGACCAGCTCGGTGAAGTGCTTCGCCGAGACGCCAAATCGGCGCAATAAACTGACGCTGATTGCCGAGCCGCTGGAGAAAGGCATCGCCGAGGACATTGAAGCTGGGAGCGTCAGCTTGGCCTGGCCGCGTAAGCGAGTGGCCGAATTCTTTCAGCACAAATACGACTGGGACCTGCTGGCTGCCAGGTATGGTTAACATTAGCTAGATCCGATCTCTTCACAATGGACTTTGTCTGCCCTTCTCTGCAATTTAAATCTGGCTTTTTCCTGTAACTTTAACTCGCCAATCTTTGCAACTTTTATCTACTCTTCTCTACCCACCCTCTAATCCACCCTACTATCAGGATATAACCCCCTCTTCTCTCAGGACATAATCCCCTCTACTCTCAGGACATAATCCACCCTACTATCAGGATATAATCCCCTCTAGTCTCAGGACATAATCCCCTCTACTCTCAAGACATAATCCTCTCTACTCGCAGGACATAATCCACCCACGCCCTCTCCGCCGCCACCCGCAGATCAATCTGGGCCTTCGGTCCGGACTCTAGCGGTCCCAACGTCCTTGTTGACGACACCCTGCCCTCCGAGGTGGACAAAGACCTCCTGGCCACCGCTCGCGACTCCATTGTGCAAGGCTTCCAGTGGGCCACCAGGGAGGGTCCACTATGCGAGGAGCCAGTTCGCAATGTCAAGATGAAGATGCTAGACGCATTGATCGCAGCCGAGCCAGTCCACCGCGGCGGCAGTCAGCTGATTCCAACGGCCCGCCGGGCGGCATACAGCGCCTTCCTCATGGCTACTCCTCGCCTCATGGAGCCCTACTTGTACGTTGAAGCCCTCACGCCTGCCGACTGTGTCCCGGCCGTCTATAACGTTCTGGCTCGTCGGCGCGGTCACGTGACCCAGGACGCCCCCGTGCCGGGTATTCCGCTCTACACTGTCAAAGCCTTCCTACCAGCCATCGATTCGTTCGGCTTCGAGACCGATTTGAGAACCCATACACAGGGCCAGGCTTTCTGCCTGAGCGTGTTTCATCATTGGCAAATTGTGCCAGGCGATCCATTGGACAAGAGCATCGTCATCCGGCCGTTGGAGCCTCAGCCGGCTATACACCTGGCTCGCGAGTTCATGATCAAAACTCGACGCCGCAAAGGCCTATCGGAGGATGTGGCTATCAATAAATTCTTCGACGATCCAATGCTTCTTGAGCTGGCCAAACAGGACGTTGGGCTGTCTGCTTTGGCTTGAATTATTACTAATGTTCTGTACTTTTTATTCTTTTGTTTTTAACTAATTTGCATTGTCTTTGTTCCTCTCTAATTAACTGGCTTGTGTGGAGCTTATCTTATCTTCTTCGTTGTGTTAATTATTTGCTGCGAAAGATTGTCGTAATTATCAGCTAGCTATGGGTAGCTAAAAATGTGTTATTATCAGCTAGCTATGGGTAGCTAAAAATGTGTTATTATCAGCTAGCTATGGGTAGCTAAAAATGTGTTATTATCAGCTAGCTATGGGTAGCTAAAGGTGTGTTAATTATCAGCTAGCTATGGGTAGCTAAAGGTGTGTTAATTATCAGCTAGCTATGGGTAGCTAAAGGTGTGATAATTATCGCGTAGCTAAAGGTCTAAAGGTGTGTTAATTATCAGCTAGCTATGGGTAGCAAAAGAAGGTGATTAAATATTAGCTATAGGTGTCATCATTATTAGCTATGGGTAGCTTAAGTTGTGATTAATGTTTAAGTCTAGGACAGATCATTTCCGGTGTTATTTAAATAACAGAAAATCGGTTTAAAGCCATAAAAATATTCATTTGTTTATCTCCGTGTCCTGCGCATTGTTGTTCCAACACAATTTAGTCCATATTGTGTAAATTAAGTTTTTTCTTTTCGATGCAGCTCTAGTGTAGAACCAATTGCTTTTTTTAATTAGTGTGCCCACCTGAGACACGCGCTGTTGCAAAATACAGGCGGTTATACAATTGCAATAAAAACGAATTGCGATTATTAGTTCCGTCGTTGTTTAAGTGTGGGTCTTTAGTGCCACTTATCAGGTGATAATTGAATTAAAAATATTACATCTTAAGTTGAGGCTGTCTTTGAGTGTCACATTTTTTGTTGCGTTTCACTGCTGTGTATCTATCTGCTTCTCAGTCTCTGTCTGTCTATCTGTCTGTCTGTCTGTCTGTCTGTCTGTCTGTCTGTCTGTCTGTCTGTCTTTCTGTCTGTCTGTTTGTCTGTCTGATCTGTCAGTCTGATCTGTCGGTTTGATCTGTCAGTTTGATATGTCAGTTTGATCTGTCTGTCTGATCTGTCAGTCTGATCTGTCTGATCTGTCTGATCTGTCAGTCTGATCTGTCTGATCTGTCAGTCCGATCTGTCAGTCTGATCTGTCTGTCTGATCTGTCAGTCTGATCTGTCAGTCTGATCTGTCAGACTGATCTGTCTGATCTGTCTGATCTGTCAGTCCGATCTGTCAGTCTGTCTGATCTGTCAGTCTGATCTTTCAGTCTGATCTGTCTGATCTGTCAGTCCGATCTGTCAGTCTGATCTGTCTGTCTGATCTGTCAGTCTGATCTGTCAGTCTGATCTGTCTGATCTGTCTGATCTGTCAGTCCGATCTGTCAGTCTGTCTGATCTGTCAGTCTGATCTGTCAGTCTGATCTGTCAGTCTGATCTGTCAGTCTGATCTGTCAGTCTGATCTGTCAGTCTGATCTGTCAGTCTGATCTGTCTGATCTGTCTGATCTGTCAGTCCGATCTGTCAGTCTGTCTGATCTGTCAGTCTGATCTTTCAGTCTGATCTGTCTGATCTGTCAGTCCGATCTGTCAGTCTGATCTGTCAGTCTGATCTGTCAGTCTGATCTGTCTGATCTGTCTGATCTGTCAGTCTGATCTGTCAGTCTGATCTGTCTGATCTGTCTGATCTGTCAGTCCGATCTGTCAGTCTGTCTGATCTGTCAGTCTGATCTGTCAGTCTGATCTGTCAGTCCGATCTGTCAGTCCGATCTGTCAGTCTGATCTGTCTGTCTGATCTGTCAGTCTGATCTGTCTGATCTGTCAGTCCGATCTGTCAGTCTGATCTGTCAGTTTCAGTTTTTCTGTACGTACTTGTAGGTCCTAGTTTTGGCTTGTTATTTAAAACCAAAAGGGCTACACAACTGTCAGTCATGGCACACTTGCCCATCATTCGAGGCTTTCAATTGACCGCCATTCGTAACTTTGTAATCTCTCTTTTTGTATTGTTCAAAGTACTTCAGAAGTGGACTGCCGGGCAGGTAGGCATCTTAGAAATTTGGCTTTGTGAGATCAGCCGCCAGTTAGAGGGGCTGGACAATTGGCTGTCACTTCTTTGAGTTGTCATTTTCTAGCCGCCGCGAAATTCAGACAGATGGAAAGTTACCGCACGTCGCCTCAGAGAGTTAAAATATTTTCTTCTCTCATTTGAGTGTCATTCTTGCACTGGAAACGCTTCTGCATGGACATATTCTCTTACCTCTGCTTATTCTTGCTAGAGTTTTCTTATATATAAGCACGGCACAATATACAATGGGCGCAGAAGGCTCGAGTCTAGTTCTTGTCGAGTCCTAGGGCTGTGCTCTGTCAGTGCACCTTGCTTAAGAAGCATCGGTCTCTTTTCGTCGATCTGCAAGGCACACGCGTTCAAGATGACATGCTCATGTTTCAATGCGGCACTTGGCTTAATCTTCTTGTGTTTGCTTGCAGCCGGCCTTCAACCAGCTCAATGCATGGACTTTGTCAAACAGCAGATTAATAGACAGGTCAGCAAGTGTGTGTGCGTTTTCAATATGGCTGAGGAAATGACTGAATGTACTTTTATGAAAAGTACAAAAAGTAATTTTTTATAGCTACTCGTAATCTTAGCTTTTTAGCAACCGACTTGCTTCGAGTCAATGAACCTACCTGTTTCGAGACAATAAACCTACCTGTTACGAGACAATAAACCTACCTGTTTCGAGACAATAAACCTACCTGTTTCGAGACAATAAACCTACCTGTTTCGAGACAATAAACCTACCTGTTTCGAGACAATAAACCTACCTGTTTCGAGACAATAAACCTACCTGTTTCGAGACAATGAACCTACCTGTTTCAAGCCAACGAACCTACCTGTTTCGAAACAGTAAACCTACCTGTTTCGAGACAGTAAACCTACCTGTTTCGAGACAGTAAACCTACCTGTTTCGAGACAATATACCTACCTGTTTCGAGACAATAAACCTACCTGTTTCGAGACAATAAACCTACCTGTTTCGAGACAACAAACCTACCTGTTTCGAGACAATAAACCTACCTGTTTCGAGACAGTAAACCTACCTGTTTCGAGACAAACCTACCTGTTTCAAGACAATAAACCTATCTGTTTCGAGACAATAAACCTACCTGTTTCGAGACAATAAACTTACCTGTTTCAAGACAATAAACCTACCTGTTTCGAGACAGTAAACCTACCTGTTTCGAGACAATAAACCTACCTGTTTCGAGACAATAAACCTACCTGTTTCGAGACAATAAACCTACCTGTTTCGAGACAATAAACCTACCTGTTTCGAGACAATAAACCTACCTGTTTCGAGACAATAAACCTACCTGTTTCGAGACAATAAACCTACCTGTTTCGAGACAATAAACCTACCTGTTTCGAGACAATAAACCTACCTGTTTCGAGACAATGAACCTACCTGTTTCAAGCCAATGAACCTACCTGTTTCGAAACAGTAAACCTACCTGTTTCGAGACAGTAAACCTACCTGTTTCGAGACAGTAAACCTACCTGTTTCGAGACAATATACCTACCTGTTTCGAGACAATAAACCTACCTGTTTCGAGACAATAAACCTACCTGTTTCGAGACAATAAACCTACCTGTTTCGAGACAATAAACCTACCTGTTTCGAGACAATGAACCTACCTGTTTCAAGCCAATGAACCTACCTGTTTCGAAACAGTAAACCTACCTGTTTCGAGACAGTAAACCTACCTGTTTCGAGACAGTAAACCTACCTGTTTCGAGACAATATACCTACCTGTTTCGAGACAATAAACCTACCTGTTTCGAGACAATAAACCTACCTGTTTCGAGACAACAAACCTACCTGTTTCGAGACAATAAACCTACCTGTTTCGAGACAGTAAACCTACCTGTTTCGAGACAAACCTACCTGTTTCAAGACAATAAACCTATCTGTTTCGAGACAATAAACCTACCTGTTTCGAGACAATAAACTTACCTGTTTCAAGACAATAAACCTACCTGTTTCGAGACAGTAAACCTACCTGTTTCGAGACAATAAACCTACCTGTTTCGAGACAATAAACCTACCTGTTTCGAGACAATAAACCTACCTGTTTCGAGACAATAAACCTACCTGTTTCGAGACAATAAACCTACCTGTTTCGAGACAATGAACCTACCTGTTTCAAGCCAATGAACCTACCTGTTTCGAAACAGTAAACCTACCTGTTTCGAGACAGTAAACCTACCTGTTTCGAGACAGTAAACCTACCTGTTTCGAGACAATAAACCTACCTGTTTCGAGACAATAAACCTACCTGTTTCGAGACAATAAACCTACCTGTTTCGAGACAATAAACCTACCTGTTTCGAGACAGTAAACCTACCTGTTTCGAGACAATAAACCTACCTGTTTCGAGACAATAAACCTACCTGTTTCGAGACAATAAAACTACCTGTTTCGAGACAATAAACCTACCTGCTTCGAGTCAGCAAACCTACTTGTTTTGTTTCGAGACATTAAATCCTACCTGTTCAACATTAAATCCTACCTGTTCAACATTAAATCCTACCTGTTCAACATTAAATCCTACCTTTTCAACATTAAATCCTACCTGTTAGACATTAAATCCTACCTGTTAGACATTAAATCCTACCTGTTCAACATTAAATCCTACCTGTTCAACATTAAATCCTACCTGTTCAACATTAAATCCTACCTTTTCAACATTAAATCCTACCTGTTAGACATTAAATCCTACCTGTTAGACATTAAATCCTACCTGTTCAACATTAAATCCTACCTGTTAGACATTAAGTCCTACCTGTTAGACACTCAATCCTACCTATTCGACAGTGAATCCAATGCCTTCACAAAATTGAAAACTGCAGGTTCTCACTGTACACCGGTCACACCTCAGCCGGGACAATGGCTCGACGCCCATCGCCAACCTCACTCTGTACTTCTTCCCGGAGACATCGTACAACATTCGCGAAGAGCAGATTGTAAATATTTCGTTTGCCTACTCGCTGAGCAGTCCCGTAGATCTGAGCGCCACCTTCAAATTGGATGAAGATCGCGTAGCCCTGCTTCTCAACGCCAACTTTACATTAGAAGCCAACTCTACAGTTGACGAAGTTCTCGAGCTGGCAGCCGGCAGCAACACCTCGACGCCCTGGAACTCCTCACGATTCGCTGGCCAGCTGCCACACACGGTGCAGATTCTGGGCTCATTCCTCGGCCGCGCCAATCTTCGCCTGCTGGTCCGGGATCCGGACGACGAGCGTCGCGAGATCGACTCCGAGCTGCTCTACAAAGTGTCGGTCATACGCAAGCGACGCCTAATTGACGACATTGTGCAATTCTCCATCTGGGTGTTCGTCATTCTGGCCAACGTCGGCATGGGCTGCGAGTTGGATATGCGAGTTATAAAAAGCGTTATGAAGAAACCGGTGGCACCGGTGCTTGGCTTCATATCCCAGTATGTCTTCATGCCGCTGGTGAGGGAAGCATTTTATCTGCGTTTACCGACCATTTTGGCGCCCGTTTTTATACCAAGGGGGAATTCCCCCTGACAATTTTTTGCTGCACCCGAACGGAGCAACGCAAGCACACGAAACGCAAAAACACGTGTCAATTGTTTTGTTCAGCATGTTCAGAACAAGAATCAAGTTGCCAGCTCTTCAGACCGTCGAGATATTCAACGATTCTGGCCAAAGGTCTGATTCTTCCCGTAAGAGCTAGTCATACACCCCCTATACACCAATTAGCACTGCGCCTCAGTGCAGTCTTGCCAGGCCTTCAAATTTTTTCGACATGTCACCCGAATGTGCCTGCATCATCTCTGTCTTCGGTGGTCACGCACCTTTATCTAGACGGAGCTGCTGGACCTTCAACAAGTGGCACCAGCCAAATATGGACACCCTGATGCAAATTTCTTCCATATCGCTGTTCAACACTCTATTAATATGAGACGGAGCTGAACCACAGGACCCTCGCCTAGTCTGTCAACCAATCAGTCACCACCCCGACGTCGTCAGCACCGGCAGCGGAGTGCTTCCAGCTGGCTATGGAGTTCTTGAAGAGAAATTTTCTACTTTCTCAACTATTGCTTGTTGAAGGCCCAGCAGTTTAGAAACCCCCCTTGGTAGTTCTACTGTTAATGATGTTGGGCGACCGAAACTGCTCAACCCGCAGGTCTCATTCTGTGTCCTGCTCATCATCGACCTTCCGGCCAGCACAGCTCTTGGCTACTTCGGCATGGGCTGCGCTCCCGGCGGCGGAGCCAGCAACTTCTACTGCCTACTGCTGGGCGGTGACATCTCTCTGAGCATTACTATGACACTCATCAGTACTCTGGCTGCGCTGGGTGAGTTCACTGGGTTCACTGAGTTCACTGATGCATCAGGTGGAGACGGGTACGAGATAGAGAGTAGACTCTGATTGAGTAGGAGCTGTTTTGAGTAGGTTCGAGTCTATAATTGAGTAGGTTTGAATCTATACTCGAGTAGGTTTGAATCTATACTTGAGTAGGTTTGAATCTATACTTGAGTAGGTTTGAATCTAGATTGAGTAGGTTTGAGTCTATACTTGAGTAGATTTGAGTCTATACTTGAGTAGGTTTGAGTCTATATTTGAGTAGGTTTGAATCTATACTTGAGTAGGTTTGAGTCTAGATTGAGTAGGTTTGAATCAATGCTTGAGTAGGTTTGAATCTATACTTGAGTAGGTTTGAATCTATACTTGAGTAGGTTTGAATCTATACTTGAGTAGGTTTGAATCTATACTTGAGTAGGTTTGAATCTAGATTGAGTAGGTTTGAGTCTATACTTGAGTAGATTTGAGTCTATACTTGAGTAGATTTGAGTCTATATTTGAGTAGGTTTGAATCTATACTTGAGTAGGTTTGAGTCTAGATTGAGTAGGTTTGAATCAATGCTTGAGTAGGTTTGAATCTATACTTGAGTAGGTTTGAATCTGTACTTGAGTAGGTTTGAATCTATACTTGAGTAGGTTTGAATCTATACTTGAGTAGGTTTGAATCTAGATTGAGTAGGTTTGAGTCTATACTTGAGTAGATTTGAGTCTATACTTGAGTAGGTTTGAGTCTATATTTGAGTAGGTTTGAATCTATACTTGAGTAGGTTTGAGTCTAGATTGAGTAGGTTTGAATCAATGCTTGAGTAGGTTTGAATCTATACTTGAGTAGGTTTGAATCTATACTTGAGTAGGTTTGAATCTATACTTGAGTAGGTTTGAATCTATACTTGAGTAGGTTTGAATCTAGATTGAGTAGGTTTGAGTCTATACTTGAGTAGATTTGAGTCTATACTTGAGTAGATTTGAGTCTATATTTGAGTAGGTTTGAATCTATACTTGAGTAGGTTTGAGTCTAGATTGAGTAGGTTTGAATCAATGCTTGAGTAGGTTTGAATCTATACTTGAGTAGGTTTGAATCTGTACTTGAGTAGGTTTGAATCTATACTTGAGTAGGTTTGAATCTATACTTGAGTAGGTTTGAATCTAGATTGAGTAGGTTTGAGTCTATACTTGAGTAGATTTGAGTCTATACTTGAGTAGGTTTGAGTCTATATTTGAGTAGGTTTGAATCTATACTTGAGTAGGTTTGAGTCTAGATTGAGTAGGTTTGAATCAATGCTTGAGTAGGTTTGAATCTATACTTGAGTAGGTTTGAATCTATACTTGAGTAGGTTTGAATCTATACTTGAGTAGGTTTGAATCTATACTTAAGTAGGTTTGAATCTATACTTGGGTAGGTTTGAATCTAGATTGAGTAGGTTTGAGTCTATATAGAGTAGTTTTGAGTCTAGATAAAGTAGGTTTGAGTCTAGATTGACAAGGTTTGTGTCTAGATTGACAAGGTTTGAGTCTATTTGGAGCAGGTTTGAGTCCAGCTTGAGTAGTCCGCTCCATCTCTACCTCATCTCCCACCCGCAGGTGTCACACCACTGTACATGCTGACCCTGGGACAATACATTCTGAAGTCGCGCAACGTTGACATCCAGATTCCTTACGCGAACATTGTGATCAGCCTATTGTTAATCCTAGTACCCACAGCCATCGGCTACCTGATCAAGGTCAAACTGCCAAGGGTTGCTCAAATCTATCGCCGCGTGCTGAAACCGGCCGTGCTCGTGTTCGTGGTGTTCATGTTCACCGTAGGAGTGTACGCGAACCTGTTCATCTGGAAGCTGTTCAACCCGGCCATCATCGCTGCCGGCTGCGCCTTGCCCTACGCCGGCTTCCTGCTTGGCGGCATTCTGGCCGCGATCTTTCGCCAACCCTGGCCCTACGTCAAGACCATCTCGCTGGAGACTGGCATCCAGAACCCCGGCGTGCCGATCCTCATCCTGCAGACGTCGCTGCCTCAACCGGATGCCGATCTGAGCCTCGTCGGGCCGTTTGCTGCGGCGACCTTCACACCGATGCCGCTGTTCGTCTGGGTCGCCGGCCGCTTCATTTATTATCGATTTTTTCTGCACCGCAGCATGTTCGCCAGGCCGGAGGTCAACGCCGAGATTGACATGGACGGAGCCGCTGCTGACGCCGCCGCCGAGTCGGGGCCATTCATCGATAACAACTCGCCGGCTGCGAATAACGAAAACAAAAACAAGGCCAAGAAGCGAAAGCATCGGGAACACAATGATGAAGTCGGTGAACTGAGTAACTTCGCCAGGCCAGTGTGATGCAGGACATTCAAACATTTGCCGAGATTGTCATGACAACATTTAGCCTCCGACCGTCATTTAGAATTTCCATTTCAGTTTAAGTCCAAATCCCAATCTGAGAATCTTAGAAATCCCAATCTGAGAATCTAAGAAATCCTTATCTGAGATTCTTAGAAATCCCAATTTGAGAATCGTAGAAATCCCAATCTGAGAATCGTGGAAATCCCAATCTGAGAATCTTAGAAATCCCAATCTGCGATTCTTAGAAATCCCAATCTTAGAATCTTAGAAATCCCAATCTGAAAATCTTAGAAATCCCAATCTGAGAATCTTAGAAATCACAATCTGAGAATCTTAGAAATCCCAATCTACGATTCTTAGAAATCCCAATCTTAGAATCTTAGAAATCGCAATCTGAGAATCTAAGAAATCATTGTCTGAGATTCTTAGAAATCCCTATTTGAGAATCTTAGAAATCCTAATCTGAGAATCTAAAAATCCTTATCTGAGACTCTTAGAAATACCAATTTGAGAATCTTAGAAATCCCAATCTGCGATTCTTGGAAATCCCAATCTTAGAATCTTAGAAATCCCAATCTGAGAATCTTAGAAATCCCAATCTGCGATTCTTAGAAATCCCAATCTTAGAATCTTAGAAATCGCAATCTGAGAATCTAAGAAATCATTGTCTGAGATTCTTAGAAATCCCAATCTGAGAATCTTAGAAATCCCAATCTGAGAATCTAAGAAATCCTTATCTGAGATTCTTAGAAATCCCAATTTGAGAATCTTAGAAATCCCAATCTGAGAATCTTAGAAATCCCAATCTGCGATTCTTAGAAATCCCAATCTTAGAATCTTAGAAATCCCAATCTGAGAATCGTAGAAATCTCAATCTGAGAATCTTAGAAATTCCTATATGAGAATCTTAGAAATCCCAATCTGAGAATCTTAGAAATCCCAATCTGAGAATCTTAGAAATTCCTATATGAGAATCTTAGAAATCCCAATCTGAGAATCTTAGAAATCCCAATCTGAGAATCTTAGAAATCCCAATCTGAGAATCTTAGAAATTCCTATATGAGAATCTTAGAAATCCCAATCTAAGAATCTTAGAAATCCCAATCTGAGAATCTTAGAAATCCCAATCTGAGAATCTTAGAAATTCCTATATGAGAATCTTAGAAATCCCAATCTGAGAATCTTAGAAATCCCAATCTGAGAATCTTAGAAATCCCAATCTGAGAATCTTAGAAATTCCTATATGAGAATCTTAGAAATCCCAATCTGAGAATCTTAGAAATCCCAATCTGAGAATCTTAGAAATCCCAATCTGAGAATCTTAGAAATTCCTATATGAGAATCTTAGAAATCCCAATCTGAGAATCTTAGAAATCCCAATCTGAGAATCTTAGAAATCTCAATCTGAGAATCTTAGAAATTCCTATATGAGAATCTTAGAAATCCCAATCTGAGAATCTTAGAAATCCCAATCTGAGAATCTTAGAAATCCCAATCTGAGAATCTTAGAAATCCCAATCTGAGAATCTTAGAAATCCCAACCTGTGAATTGTAGAAATCTCAATCTGAGAATCTTAGAAATTCCTATATGAGAATCATTTGAATCCCACAATAAGAAGCATCGACTTTTAGGATCTGATCTTGTTTGTATAATTTTTTAGAATTTTATCTGTACAATCCAGGTTTATAAATTTTTAATGCTTTATCTATCCAGACAATGACTTAAAAGTTTTTGCATTATTAAAACTACTTGTAGTAGCGTGTATGAGTGCAAAAAATAAATTAGCTGTATTGTTGCATGTGCCCCACACTCATAGTTTTATCTTAATGTTCATAATTTCGTCTCTATAAGTCTTCAAATATAATAACTAGCTTGTGCTCTGAGTTCTAGCTCTTGGATACAACAAATATGATGTGCCATTGTGTCAACTTTAAAAAAGACACTGAATTCATTTTTTATCTATCTTCTATTGCAAATTCGCTTATGTATTTTGAATTATAAATTTTAACAGGAAATTCCCACAATACAACTACATTGTATACGCTAGAATGTGACTAGATCTATAGACTAAATGTGACTAGATCTATAGACTAAATGTGACTAGATCTATAGACTAAATGTGACTAGATCTATAGACTAAATGTGACTAGATCTATAGACTTAATGTGACTAGATCTATAGACTAAATGTGACTAGATCTATAGGCTAAATGTGACTAGATCTATAGACTACATGTGACTAGATCTATAGGCTAAATGTGACTAGATCTATAGACTACATGTGACTAGATCTAAAAACAAAATGTGGCTATATGTATAGACTACATGTGACTAGATCTTTAAATTACATGTGACTAGATCTATAAAGTACATGTGACTAGATATATAAAGTACATGTGACTAGATCTTTAAATTACATGTGACTAGATCTATAAAGTACATGTGACTAGATATATAAAGTACATGTGACTAGATCTTTAAATTACATGTGACTAGATCTATAAAGTACATGTGACTAGATCTATAAAGTACATGTGACTAGATCTATTAACTACCTGTGACTAGATGTACACACATTCTGGATCAAGATATCGTGGCTGTTCATGTGTTATACATCAGATACGAACTCTTAGATTCATCTATATGGTCGCGTGAATCATGACAGATCGATCCCATCACACATTGGCCTAGCTATACAACAGCGAATCTACTAAAATGACTAGCAGTTAGTCGTACATGGATTCCACTAGTCAAAGCTACCTACATTTACCTGGTAATTTGTGCGTGCAAGCGGGGGTAAGAAACTACGAGCGTAAATGGAACTGCTGAAATCAGTGCGCTGCAGTTCGAAATTCCGCCAGTAGAGGTAGAGAATGAATGGGATCTGCACGACTGGCTCGCCATATCCAGAACCTCCTCTCGGCATGCCGCCTTCAAAATCGCTTGCTTTTCCACTTTCAGTCCAGCTTTGCACTGTCCGTCTGTCTGTCTACCTCTCTCTCCCGGCCCAATCCTGTCCCATTGTGCTGAAGCCGAAACTTGTATGTGGATTAGCCTATCTATTTCTCTTCCTTCAGGTTTCAAAACACTTTAACCAGCTTGGCCATCACTAACACAAACAATCAGGACACACAAGACTGAAGACACAACCAGTTAGTCAACGCAGCGAGCCTTATGGCTGCTCTGCACTTTGCCACCCTGCCAAGAGGCCGACGCAACAAGCGTTCGACGCCATTCAGCGAAGCCAACTCGACAGTATCGTCGGTGGCATCGCCAGATACTGCTGTCATAGATGCGGACAATGACTGTAGCACAGCCGGTCATTGTGTGGTATCGGAACTGTTCCACTTCCTGCTTGATGCTGGTGTAGACCGACATTTCGCCGAGCTGAACCGTCGCCTGTGTGGCACACCGTCGCCCTCGGAGCTGGCCAACCTCCCAGGCCGCCAACTAAGCGGCATTCTCGACGGCTGCTTCAGCTCCGACGATGCTCGTCGACTGCATCAGCGACTGGCGACATTGCGGCGTCGGAGAGCCGCCTCGCTGATGGGGCGGATGCTGCGCCGCCTGCTGCCTATCAGCCAGTCGCGAGTAGCGTCTTCCTCAACGACGCTGATCAGTGCGTCCACTTTGCCATCATCACGCAGTCGCCAAACTGAGGACAACTCGCCGACATTGATACCGATGCACTGCCTCCGCATGGCCAGTCAGCTGTCCAGCACGCTGCGCCAGGCTTCCTGGCTAGCCGCTGGCGGGCAGGCGACGGCGGTCCCTGTTCCAGTAGCTGTCCGGTCACTTAGGACTGCGGACAAAGACAACGCTGAGCTAGATAGGTTGGCTAGTCTGCGACATCGCAGTGTTCTCCGCCTGCTGGGACTGGCCTGTACAGATGGGAACGGACGCAATGGAGTACAGATGCTCGTCATGGAGCTGGCGCCGTTCGGGTTAGTTTTTTCTGGATTTTTGCCTGGTCGGACACGCGAGTTAAAGGTCGGGGTTCGATTTGTGCCCATTAGCTAGACACTTTGCGTTACTTCAACTGTTCCAGTTCTTAAACGGGTACCAGCATCAGCTGGGTTTATTGAAGGTGGGTGTGGCGTCCCCCCCAGTCCATGTACTGAACAGCTGTGATAGGCCCCATAAGAGCAGGTGTAACAAATTGTTGTTATACATTAATTTTCATACTCCAAACTAGCGAACTAACCTGATAAACCCTCATGGACTCCTGCCAGGTCCCTGCTCGACTGTCTGCGCGAGCCTCGACTTCGCCGTCACCTGCATCCCGGCGCCCTGTGTCACCTGGCCCAACAGGTGGCTGAGGCGATGTCCTACCTGGAGAACCGCGACCAACCGCACGGCCGCCTATCAGCGCGTAGTGTGCTCGTGTTTGCACATGACAGAGTTAAAATTGCTCACTCTGCACTGCTCAGTAGAACTGTACCAGGCAGCGACGACAAAGAGCTGTCACGTGCCTGGTAGGGTGATCTTTCATTGTGAGCTAGCTCAAACATTGTTGAGTCATGGCGGCTTGAATCGTTTTCTACTCGCACCAAGGTCCCTAAGCTCGATTCCGCGGCGAGGCCACATTCATTTTAGGCGCTGCCGCAGAGAGAAGGCTTGGCGGCTTGTCATGGAATTTATGCCTATGATAAGAATGATATTATATATATATATAATGCATTTGCAGGAGGGCTGCAGGCAATGGCACATCATTCGGTGACACTAGACCCGCAGCCACCGAGGAGGCAATTATGCCCATCTCGCTGACTTATGAGCACACGCGCACACAGATACTGTACGCAGGCATACGCTCACACAGGTACACAGGTGTGTACATCTGCGCTGACTTTCTCATGGTCTGGCAGTGTACACTTTCACTGTGCCTTGGAGGTTGGCCCTCAAGGGCGTCAATTGCCCGACATGCCCCCCAAGCTCCAAATGAATGTGGCCTCGCCGTGGAATCGAGCTCAGGGACCTTGGTGCGAGAGCCAAACGCATTGGACCGCTCTGCCACTCACCCCACCTTGCGCCCATGATGGCGAAACCCCAAATGCACAGTGAACGTTCACAGTGCTTGATGATAAGAAAGCCTGGTCCTTCGCACGGTATCTCAGGAGTCAGTGAAATGGACTAAATTACCTCCACGCTGGTTGCGGATTAAAATCGGGGCGCTCCGCACTCATTATTATTTAAAATGATTAACAAAAATAACAAAATGCCAGGTCAGCTCCCGAACAGCAGCCGGACCGTCCGACAATCGCGGCCGATGTTTGGTCCTTCGGCGTCACCCTATGGGAGATGTTCGCCTACGGTGAGAAGCCACCGTTTTCACGGATCGATGTCACAGCCGGAGACCCGCCAGCTTGTCCACTGACATGTCCTATCAGGCACTACCACGAGGTGATTATTAGGCGATGCTGGCAGGTTCAGCCTCACCAGCGCGCGAGCTTTGCGCAGCTCGCTCTTCACCTGCCAAAGATAATACCGGATCGTCGGCTGACTGTGCGCGACCAAACGCAAAAAACTCCGCTGGATTTCGGCCTAAAACGCGGCGATATTGTGATTGTGCTTGACGATAAACGCCTGCCTGATGGCGGCACTTGGCTCGGCTGCCGACTGCCGTCAGCCGATAAAATTGATGACGTCATCAGCGTAGGCAGATTCGATCCAAGCGTCACGACATCATTGACTGGGCCAATTGTAGAAGCGTCGACCACGTGTTCGACAACGCCTGTAACGAGGCGAGCCACTCTCGGCACCTCCTATGCCAGGGAGTTCGGGGAGCGAATCAGTCGTTTCAAAAGTGAGTGTCTTCAGTCAGTAGACAGAACAGTATTCGACAGCGTGTCTGATGCATATTCACACGTCGAATTAACTTTCTACAGAAGCTGCCCAGACACGACTATTGCATCACGCACCAACTTCACCGCCGGAATCTGATTATCAACCAGTTGGTCAACCAGCAGCAATCAGCAACGATGCCTCCGCTGAAATCCTTCGCCGACAGACGCGCCGACGTCGCGTCACATCGGACATGATCTCAGAGCCGCGCAGGACCGAATTCCGACACGCCGGTCATGTCGGCGCTGATGGCACTGTGTTCGGCGACGTGGCCTGCCTTGCCGAGCTCGATCTCACGCCAACCTGCGAGCCGCCTCCGGCAAATCAGACGGAATCCGCTGACGACGATCTGTCCGACGCCGGTTCCGCTGTCGCCTATCGTAATCGAGCCCCGCAGTCGCGTCAAGTTGACAGCCTCCGAGAGCAGTCAGGTTATTGCCGTCTGGGCTCCAGCCTCAGCCTTGGCGTGGATTCAATCGCGGCCGCCTCCTCGACCAGCGCGTACGGCGACTGTCTGGACGTTGGCGACGACATCCTCGATGACGACTGGAAGCCGGAGCTGGCTGACTGTGTCAACGGCAGCGAACCGGGTGACAGCGAAATGTCACTGATTGATGAGATTATGCGCGCCTGGGGCAACGCGGCAGCCGCAGTCGAGGGCAAAGACGCCGATGGCGATGATACCGGTGAGTTGAAAATGAGCTCTGTTTTTCCCCTGGGGAAAGACCAAGGAAATATTTCAAATACACACCGCACTTTCCGGTAGCTCCCAAAATGAATGATCGATTTTCGTCTTAAATATGGATCTAAATTTTCCACCCTTTAGAAAAATTATGCCAAATATAAGATATTTGAAATAATTTGTTATTACGAGTATTAGTCATGACCTGTGTCTAACAAACAGCAGAAAAGCCGACAAAGGACAATGATGATAGCAACAATAGCATCAAGGACTGCAGCAGCAGCAGCAGCAACTGCTGCGATAGTGAGCCGAAATGCACCCGGGAGATTTGCAACGCTTGCTCTTCGCCAGCGAACACCAGCGTGAGCTCGCTGAACAACGGCGCTGGCAATGACTCAGAAAAACAGCATCAGCAGCATCAGCAGCAGCAGCAGCAGCAGCAGCAGCAGCAGCGGCACAACTGCACCTCTGCGCTGTTCCGCTCGTCGCTAATCAGCGTCTCGCCCGGCTGCACCAGCAGTGTCAGCAGCCTGGACAGTCTGGTGCCTCGCACGGTTGAAGCTGCCGCTCACCTGTGCAACGGCAGCCGGTGTCAATCGCCACAGCAGCTGCTGCTGCTGCTGCCGGCCTTCACAATGCCGCAGACTGCGATGGCAGTAGCCAACGATGGAGTGGTAGATATTCTTAAAATTTTTTGACTGCGGTTCTCTACTTAAAGTAGTAGTCTAAAGAATTTTTTATAAACAATGAATTTTCACACTTCTTCAGATCCTTAACGAGGATGATGAGGACATTGTGGATATGTGACCTATCACCAGAACATCTGACCCGAGGCAGCAACGATCTTGTTTATCTGAGTGACAAATCTGCAAAGAGTGACAGATTCGGAAACTGTGACAGATCTAGAAAGAGTGACAAAGATCTAGAAAGAGGGACAGAGATCTAGAAAGAGTGACAAAGATCTAGAAAGGGTGACAGAGATCTAGAAAGAGTGACAAAGATCTAGAAAGAGTGACAGAGATCTAGAAAGAGTGACAGAGATCTAGAAAGAGTGACAGAGATCTAGAAAGAGTGACAGGGATCTAGAAAGAGTGACAGACCTAACATGAGTGACAGACCTAACATGAGTGACAGACCAAACAAGAGTGACAGACCAAACCAGAGTGACAGACCAAACCAGAGTGACAGACCAAACAAGAGTGACAGACCAAACAAGAGTGACAGACCTAACATGAGTTACAGATCGATGAAGGGCGGCATTGGATATAATTATGAAGTTAGATTGAGAGCAGTGTACGTTTTTTAGATTTTTTTTTAATTGCGAAAAAATTATTTTAATTAAGCATCGATCCTACCTGTTCCGTCATCTTAATTGTAATTGTTAACCCAAAGAAACATTTTAAGTGATTGCCTTGTACGCGTATTCATTTTTCTCAGCAGCCGATATTGTCCAATCTTGGGCTGAAAGAATGCCTTTTGTTTTTTGCCCGCATTGCGTTGTTAACTAGGGAGGAAACAGGAGGAAGACAATTAGTTATACTAGAGATTTCTTGTTGCCATGCTATTCGCTATTCACGATATTTAGTCAACCTTGTCTTTTTTAAGGTTCCGGTTGATTTGGTTTTGCTGATAGATGTCCGGCTTCTTTCGCGTATATTGCCCACAATGTCCTCTAGCAGTATTTACAGAATAAAAAAGGCTAATTACGTGCAACTGTGTGGACTAGCACATTGATACACCTTAGACATTACAGGAATAATTTTATGCTCGAGGCAGGGCTAGATATCATTCGAAAAGGAAAAATCTTTCAAGAGCCGCAGCTTTAATTTTAAAGCAACGGAAGACCAATTATAGACTAACGGAATTCCTAAATCTAGAGTAACGTTGATATACTTATTAAGTAACGGAAGACTAATTATAGAGTAACGGAATTCCTGAATCTAGAGTAACGTTGATATAATTCTCAAGTAGCGGAATACCGATTAAAGAGTAACGGAATTCTAAATCTAGAGTAACGTTAATATATATTTCTTAAGTAACGGAAGACAAATTATAGAGTAACGAATTCCTAAATCTAGAGTAACGTGAATATAATTCTCAAGTAACGGAAAACGAATTATAGAGTAAAGAATTTCTAAATCTAGGGTAACGTTAATATAATTCTCAAGTAAAGGAAAATTAATTATAGAATAACGAATTTCTAAATCTAGGGTAACGTTAATATAATTCTCAAGTAACGGAAAACGAATTATAGAGTGACGAATTTCGAAATCGGGAGCAACGAATGTCTAATTCGAGAGTAACGAATGTCTAATTCGAGAGTAACGAAAGTCTAATTCCAGAGTAACGGAATTAAAAGCACAAGTTTTTCGGAGGTTAAATTATAATTTAACGGATTTAAAGTTCTGGAGCAACGGAAGTTAAATTCTAGAAATATTAATGTCTAATTTTTTAGTAACGAAAATTAAATCCAAAGGAAAGTCAGGTTTCTTAGTGATTTAAGTTTGCGAGTAACGAATTTCAAGTTCTATAGTTACAAAGATCAAATTTCTGAGCCAGGTAGTCAAATTAAACAAAGCGAGTATGCAATTATGGATATTAGTTGCACATGCTTAAAAATACATTATTCATTTATGCATTTATATATTTGTGTGTCCGATAGATTACACTGACTGCATCTTTGTTAACAAGTGCTTTTGTACTTGGTTAATCTACAAATTATGGATTTGCAGAGCGCATGTTAAAATGTTTACATATGGAACGGCTTAACCCGATAAAAAATGTCGCCCTCATTTTAAAAAAAAGATACTTGAATCTTGATTGCTAAAGCAAGACAATTGAAATAAAAAAATTATTGCGCAAAATTTGACAATGTTAAGCCCAATAATGTGGTTAATGGTAACAAAGAGAGTGAATAAGACAGATGGTAAAAAAACTAATGTACTTTAAGAAAACTAAATTTGAAACTAAAAAAGTTGTCGAAAAACCAATGTGAACTAGACAAGCGGGTATGAAATCATTATTTGGGTTAATCCAAAAAGAAAGTGTAATGTGTACATTGTACACAGCATAGGATAACTATTTAAGGTCAGTTTAAGGTCAGTTTAGTTAGCATCTGGCGCATTTCACACCACCGGCTTTTGATGCAACCGGCGGCCCTTAAAAAATCTGCCTTCAAAAACTAAAAAAAATGACTCGTTGTAGCTTTGGAAGGCCGTTCAGCTAGCGCGTGAGCTCAGTGTAATTGATGACGGTTTGATTTGCTCGGTTGAGAAGTGTGTTTTTTGCTGTTGATCAGTGTGCTCAAGCCATGCTTTGCTGAGGCTGCAGCGGCGGATGCGGCAGCAGCTGAGTGATCCCTCAAAGTCGAGGACTGCTGCATCTGCTGATCTCGCTGCTCGTCTTGGCGAATTGTGTCGTCATCCGGCCGCTGTTGATGCTGCTGCTGCTGTTGCTGCAGTAGCGCATGATGCTGCGGATGGCGCAGTTCTTTGCTGATGAATCGTTCCATTCTGGCGTAGCTCTCCGGTCTGCGCAGAGTGTCCATGTGTTCACCCTCCACCAGCCAGAGCGGCTCTCGCCTGCAATGCTCTGGTATCCTCTCGTACAGCTCCTTGGCGTCCTGCAGTTTGATCAATTTGTCATTGTCGCCGTGAATTAGCAGACAAGGTGAAGCTATGCCATCAATCTTCTTGATGTTTAAATAGGGCTTGATCCTGCCGCACATGATGTGATCCGATTCGGTCATTGTAGCCATGCCGGATCTCACAGCCGAGTCCAGGATGATGCCGGCAACTCTCTCTTGGCAGGCCAGGTGAATACTGGGACAGCTGCCAATCGAGCTGCCCATCAGGATGACATTCTTGGCGGACAGACGGAATCTGTCTAGCATGTCGCTGTACACGGATTCAATATTGCGGTAGAGGTTCCGCTCCGATGGCTTGCCAGTGCTCCAGCCGTAGCCGCTATAGTCGTAGGCCAGAACGTTGACACGCAAATTTCTAGACAGCATAAACAGATACGGACACATGTAGCCATTGTCTGAGCTGTTTGAGTGTGAGTACAGTATTGTATAGCCACGGCTAGGCACTTTGGTGTAGCGAATGTACATGCAAATCAGTTCGTGCGAGTAATCGGTAACCAGTTTGTATGAGTACACGTGGCTGTCAATGATAAAGTCCAAGCCTACGAAGCATGTCAGTCGGATGCGGATCTCGTCATCGTACTTTGTGACACCTTTGGCAGACTCCTCAGCCATGTGAGACAGCCATTGGTTGCGCCGCCGTTTGTCAGGCTGCAATTCGGTCTCGATTGTGTACCCCAACTCGGTTGGCGGAAATAAAGAGGCCTTCGCTACAATACTTGGAGGCCAGGGCGGACAGATCATTGGGCAGATGAAACAGCAGCATACTTTCAGCTTCTCAAAGCAGGGCATTTCGTTGGCTGGCTTGTTGCTAATGTGGTTACTGTGATAATGGGGATTTACGATTGACTAAAACTGCGAAAATTGAATCAAACCTAATTTTCACAGGGTTTTTAATAGCTAGCCCAGATCTTCTCTTTGCTTTAGGCTAGAATAACTTTAAGCGAGAATAACACCTGTATTAAGAGAAGCGACTAGCGAGATTGTGCCATAGACATAAAAACTAATTCTATCTTGTACTTGTTTTATTAATTCGTGTTGTAGGTTTGACTAATTTAGATTTGAATTTGTTTGAATAAAAATGGTATTTTCTTGGTTAGAAATTACATGTGAGATTTTAATATATTGTTTAATATACTGATTTGTGATAGACAGACACTGATATGTGTTAGACAGACACTGATATGTGTTAGACAGACACTGATATGTGTTAGACAGACACTGATATGTGTTAGACAGACACTGACGTGTGTTAGACAGACACAGATATGTGTTAGACAGACTCTGATATGTGTTAGACAGACACTGACATGTGTTAGACAGACACTGACATGTGTTAGACAGACACAGATATGTGTTAGACAGACACTGACATGTGTTAGACAGACACTGACATGTGTTAGACAGACACGGATATGTGTTAGACAGACACTGACATGTGTTAGACAGACACTGACGTGTGTTAGACAGACACAGATATGTGTTAGACAGACACTGACATGTGTTAGACAGACACTGATATGTGTTAGACAGACACAGATATGTGTTAGACAGACACTGATATGTGTTAGACAGACACTGACATGTGTTAGACAGACACTTACATGTGTTAGACAGACACTGACATGTGTTAGACAGACACTGACATGTGTTAGACAGACACGGATATGTGTTAGACAGACACTGACATGTGTTAGACAGACACTGACGTGTGTTAGACAGACACTGACATGTGTTAGACAGACACTGACGTGTGTTAGACAGAAACAGATATGTGTTAGACAGACACTGACATGTGTTAGACAGACACTGATATGTGTTAGACAGAGACTGATATGTGTTAGACAGACACTGATATGTGTTAGACAGACACTGACATGTGTTAGACAGACACTGATATGTGTTAGACAGACACTGACATGTGTTAGACAGACACTGACATGTGTTAGACAGACACTGACATGTGTTAGACAGACAGTGATATGTGTTAGACAGACACGGATATGTGTTAGACAGACACTGACATGTGTTAGACAGACACTGACATGTGTTAGACAGACACTGACATGTGTTAGACAGACAGTGATATGTGTTAGACAGACACAGATATGTGTTAGACAGACACTGATATGTGTTAGACAGACAGTGATATGTGTTAGACAGACACTGATATTGTTAGACAGACAGTGATATGTGTTAGACAGACAGTGATATGTGTTAGACAGACACTGATATTGTTAGACAGACAGTGATATGTGTTAGACAGACACGGATATGTGTTAGACAGAGACGGATATGTGTTAGACAGACAGTGATATTTGTTAGACAGACAGTGATATGTGTTAGACAGACACTGATATTGTTAGACAGACAGTGATATGTGTTAGACAGACACGGATATGTGTTAGACAGACACTGACATGTGTTAGACAGTTGCATGTTACAGAAAGTCCATATTTTTGATTTCCATATTAAAGACTAGCAAGAATTGGGCAGGTGGCAGCACGCGACACTCGTATCCTTACTAAGACCTCTATCTCATCCGACTTCCTAAAATGCAAGCCTTTCCCTGTCCTGCCATTATTTCTGCACCCTGTAAAGCAGCGGTCATTGTAATTGCTTCCGCCGACTGAAGAAGCTAGGATAGCATCTGCTAACTCCGTCCCTGAACTTATTTTCTTCCTTAAAAACCTCTTAAAAACTCTCCGCAACCTTTTATGGTAATCCCCATTTTTAATTATTTCTTGGTAAAAAATGTGAGCTAAAGTTAGTGTTTTCATTTGCATTATTAGTACATTTTACTTCATTTAAATTCCATCTAGAGAGTCATGAGTTCGAATCTTCGAATATTGAAGGCTGCGTACAGCCCCTGAGACGAGGAATTGAGCATCATGCTCAAGAAGGCGTAAAGAAGTGCGGAGACGAGGGCGGAGACGAGTGTGGAAAGAAGGGCAGAGACAAAGGCGGAAAGAAGGGCGGAGTGGGGAGGAAAAATAGGCGGAGTGGGGAGGAAAGAAGGGCGGAGTGGGGAGGAAAGAAGGGCGGAGTGGGGAGGAAAGAAGGGCGGAGTGGGGAGGAAAGAAGGGCGGAGTGGGGAGGAAAGAAGGGCGGAGTGGGGAGGAAAGAAGGGTGGAGTGGGGAGGAAAGAAGGGCGGAGTGGGGAGGAAAGAAGGGCGGAGTGGGGAGGAAAGAAGGGTGGAGTGGGGAGGAAAGAAGGGCGGAGTGGGGAGGAAAGAAGGGCGGAGTGGGGAGGAAAGAAGGGCGGAGTGGGGAGGAAAGAAGGATGGAGTGGGGAGGAAAGAAGGGCGGAGTGGGGAGGGTGAAGAGAAGGTCGGAGTGGGGGCGGAGTGGGGGCGGAGTGGGGGCGGAGTGGGGGCGGAGTGGGGGCGGAGTGAGTGGCGGAGTGGGGGCGGAGTGGGGGCGGAGTGAGGGGCGGAGTGGGGCGTAAATAATGGAGGAGAGAAGGGCGTTCAGGATTGAAGTCTACTTTAAGCTCAAATTATATTAAGTCCTGAGCATGACTAGGATGACTGTTGCTGAATTTTTTAAGAATTTAGTACAATTTGGAGTAGCGGATGGGCAGGTCATATTAAAACGACAAAAAATGGACCTCAAACATCAAGAAAGGACTCAAATGAATGAAGCCGTATTAAAAGTATTGTAAAAATGTTTTCCAGCCACACTGAGTTACCGTAGTTCAGAGATTCAAAAACGTGCATTTTTTACAAAGGCCTGCTAAGCTTACTAGGCTACCCAAGGCCTAGAGTAGCCTAGTCTTGTACTCAAATAGCCCTCGGCGTTAGAAATACTGAACCAGCTTGTGCTCAAAGAAGAAGTCCCTGTGAATGAATAATTAATGCAAATCTGCTACCAGTTCTCCAACCTTAGCGATGCAAGGCTACAGATATGCTGCATAGCGACTCGCCTTTATTGCTGCACGCTCGTTCCAATGCTTACAATAATATTTGACATATTTGGCATCAATCAATCATTTTCCAATCCCCGAATCAGTTCCTAGCTTTTCGAATCATTGGCTTTACTGGATTGTGGGGCAACCCCCATAGACACTGGTGGATTGTAGGGCAACCTCCATAGACACTGGTGGATTGTAGGGCAACCCCATAGACACTGCATCGGGGATTGTAGGGCAACCTCCATAGACACTGGTGGATTGTAGGGCAACCTCCATAGACACTGGTGGATTGTAGGGCAACCTCCATAGACACTGCATCGGGGATTGTAGAGCAACCTCCATAGACACTGGTGGATTGTAGGGCAACCTCCATAGACACTGCATCGGGGATTGTAGGGCAACCTCCATAGACACTGGTGGATTGTAGGGCAACCTCCATAGACACTGGGGGATTGTAGGGCAACCTCCATAGACACTGGTGGATTGTAGGGCAACCTCCATAGACACTGGGGGATTGTAGGGCAACCTCCATAGAAACTGGGGGATTGTAGGGCAACCCCCATAGACACTGGTGGATTGTAGGGCAACCTCCATAGACACTGGTGGATTGTAGGGCAACCCCATAGACACTGCATCGGGGATTGTAGGGCAACCTCCATAGACACTGGTGGATTGTAGGGCAACCTCCATAGACACTGGTGGATTGTAGGGCAACCTCCATAGACACTGCATCGGGGATTGTAGAGCAACCTCCATAGACACTGGTGGATTGTAGGGCAACCTCCATAGACACTGGTGGATTGTAGGGCAACCTCCATAGAAACTGGTGGATTGTAGGGCAACCTACATAGACACTGCATCGGGGATTGTAGGGCAACCTCCATAGACACTGGTGGATTGTAGGGCAACCTCCATAGACACTGCATCGGGGATTGTAGAGCAACCTCCATAGACACTGGTGGATTGTAGGGCAACCTCCATAGACACTGCATCGGGGATTGTAGGGCAACCTCCATAGACACTGGTGGATTGTAGGGCAACCTCCATAGACACTGGGGGATTGTAGGGCAACCTCCATAGACACTGGTGGATTGTAGGGCAACCTCCATAGACACTGGGGGATTGTAGGGCAACCTCCATAGAAACTGGGGGATTGTAGGGCAACCCCCATAGACACTGGTGGATTGTAGGGCAACCTCCATAGACACTGGTGGATTGTAGGGCAACCTCCATAGACACTGGTGGATTGTAGGGCAACCTCCATAGACACTGGGGGATTGTAGGGCAACCTCCATAGAAACTGGGGGATTGTAGGGCAACCCCCATAGACACTGGTGGATTGTAGGGCAACCTCCATAGACACTGGTGGATTGTAGGGCAACCTCCATAGACACTGCATCGGGGATTGTAGAGCAACCTCCATAGACACTGGTGGATTGTAGGGCAACCTCCATAGACACTGGTGGATTGTAGGGCAACCTCCATAGAAACTGGTGGATTGTAGGGCAACCTACATAGACACTGCATCGGGGATTGTAGGGCAACCTCCATAGACACTGGTGGATTGTAGGGCAACCTCCATAGACACTGGTGGATTGTAGGGCAACCTCCATAGACACTGCATCGGGGATTGTAGAGCAACCTCCATAGACACTGGTGGATTGTAGGGCAACCTCCATAGACACTGCATCGGGGATTGTAGGGCAACCTCCATAGACACTGGTGGATTGTAGGGCAACCTCCATAGACACTGGGGGATTGTAGGGCAACCTCCATAGACACTGGTGGATTGTAGGGCAACCTCCATAGACACTGGGGGATTGTAGGGCAACCTCCATAGAAACTGGGGGATTGTAGGGCAACCCCCATAGACACTGGTGGATTGTAGGGCAACCTCCATAGACACTGGTGGATTGTAGGGCAACCCCATAGACACTGCATCGGGGATTGTAGGGCAACCTCCATAGACACTGGTGGATTGTAGGGCAACCTCCATAGACACTGGTGGGTTGTAGGGCAACCTCCATAGACACTGCATCGGGGATTGTAGAGCAACCTCCATAGACACTGGTGGATTGTAGGGCAACCTCCATAGACACTGGTGGATTGTAGGGCAACCTCCATACGAGAAACTGGTGGATTGTAGGGCAACCTACATAGACACTGCATCGGGGATTGTAGGGCAACCTCCATAGACACTGGTGGATTGTAGGGCAACCTACATAGACACTGCATCGGGGATTGTAGGGCAACCTCCATAGACACTGGTGGATTGTAGGGCAACCTCCATAGACACTGGTGGATTGTAGGGCAACCTCCATAGAGAAACTCGTAGAAACTGGTGGATTGTAGGGCAACCTACATAGACACTGCATCGGGGATTGTAGGGCAACCTCCATAGACACTGGTGGATTGTAGGGCAACCTCCATAGACACTGGTGGATTGTAGGGCAACCTACATAGACACTGCATCGGGGATTGTAGGGCAACCTCCATAGACACTGGTGGATTGTAGGGCAACCTACATAGACACTGCATCGGGGATTGTAGGGCAACCTCCATAGACACTGGTGGATTGTAGGGCAACCTCCATAGACACTGGTGGATTGTAGGGCAACCTCCATAGACACTGGTGGATTGTAGGGCAACCTCCATAGACACTGGTGGATTGTAGGGCAACCTCCATAGACACTGCATCGGGGATTGTAGAGCAACCTCCATAGACACTGGTGGATTGTAGGGCAACCTACATAGACACTGCATCGGGGATTGTAGGGCAACCTCCATAGACACTGGTGGATTGTAGGGCAACCTCCATAGACACTGCATCGGGGATTGTAGAGCAACCTCCATAGACACTGGTGGATTGTAGGGCAACCTCCATAGACACTGCATCGGGGATTGTAGGGCAACCTCCATAGACACTGGTGGATTGTAGGGCAACCTCCATAGACACTGGGGGATTGTAGGGCAACCTCCATAGACACTGGTGGATTGTAGGGCAACCTCCATAGACACTGGGGGATTGTAGGGCAACCTCCATAGAAACTGGGGGATTGTAGGGCAACCCCCATAGACACTGGTGGATTGTAGGGCAACCTCCATAGACACTGGTGGATTGTAGGGCAACCCCATAGACACTGCATCGGGGATTGTAGGGCAACCTCCATAGACACTGGTGGATGGTAGGGCAACCTCCATAGACACTGGTGGATTGTAGGGCAACCTCCATAGACACTGCATCGGGGATTGTAGAGCAACCTCCATAGACACTGGTGGATTGTAGGGCAACCTCCATAGACACTGGTGGATTGTAGGGCAAACTCCATAGAAACTGGTGGATTGTAGGGCAACCTACATAGACACTGCATCGGGGATTGTAGGGCAACCTCCATAGACACTGGTGGATTGTAGGGCAACCTCCATAGACACTGGTGGATTGTAGGGCAACCTACATAGACACTGCATCGGGGATTGTAGGGCAACCTCCATAGACACTGGTGGATTGTAGGGCAACCTACATAGACACTGCATCGGGGATTGTAGGGCAACCTCCATAGACACTGGTGGATTGTAGGGCAACCTCCATAGACACTGGTGGATTGTAGGGCAACCTACATAGACACTGCATCGGGGATTGTAGAGCAACCTCCATAGACACTGGTGGATTGTAGGGCAACCTACATAGACACTGCATCGGGGATTGTAGGGCAACCTCCATAGACACTGGTGGATTGTAGGGCAACCTCCATAGACACTGGGGGATTGTAGGGCAACCTCCATAGACACTGGTGGATTGTAGGGCAACCTCCATAGACACTGGGGGATTGTAGGGCAACCTCCATAGAAACTGGGGGATTGTAGGGCAACCTCCATAGACACTGCATCGGGGATTGTAGGGCAACCCCATAGACACTGGGGGATTGTAGGGCAACCTCCATAGACACTGGTGGATTGTAGGGCAACCTCCATAGACACTGGTGGATTGTAGGGCAACCTCCATAGACACTGCATCGGGGATTGTAGAGCAACCTCCATAGACACTGGTGGATTGTAGGGCAACCTCCATAGACACTGGGGGATTGTAGGGCAACCTCCATAGACACTGGTGGATTGTAGGGCAACCTCCATAGACACTGGGGGATTGTAGGGCAACCTCCATAGACACTTGTGGATTGTAGGGCAACCTCCATAGACACTGGTGGATTGTAGGGCAACCTCCATAGACACTGGTGGATTGTAGGGCAACCTCCATTGGTTCATTAGGTCTGAGGAATGTCAGTGAATAACCATCGAGGAATTCACGGATGAATACTTTTTTTTAGTTTTTTTATCGGCTCCTGTTGTGGACGGAATCGACGGAATCAACAGCTTGCATTGTGAGCCAGTAGTCTTATTCTAGTCTTTTGAGCTTTACTTCACTCTCTTACCTGCATGGCTGTTGATATAGCTTAAACATTAATTTTTACCGTCAAAATTCTTCGTCTAAGTCACGCTTATCGTTTCCTTAACATCAATCAGCATTCAATTCTTTTTTCGCAACTTTTTTTACTAAGACGTGCTTCTCTTTCTTTATCTGGCCCTTCCACTGACTCCCTTGCTCTCTCCCTTCTACTGACTCCCTACCTCTCTCCCTTCCTCTCTCCCTTCCACTGACTCCCTACCTCTCTCCCTTCCTCTCTCCCTTCCACTGACTCCCTACCTCTCTCCCTTCCTCTCTCCCTTCCACTGACTCCCTACCTCTTTTCATACCACTGACTCCCTACCTCTCTCCCTTCCTCTCTCCCTTCCACTGACTCCCTACCTCTCTCCCTTCCTCTCTCCCTTCCACTGACTCCCTACCTCTCTCCCTTCCTCTCTCCCTTCCACTGACTCCCTACCTCTCTCCCTTCCTCTCTCCCTTCCACTGACTCCCTACCTCTCTCCCTTCCTCTCTCCCTTCCACTGACTCCCTACCTCTTTTCATACCACTGACTCCCTACCTCTCTCCCTTCCTCCCTCCCTTCATCTCAACTTTCCTCTCTCTCTCCCTTCATCTCTACTTTCCTCACTCCCTTCATTTCTATTTTCTTCTCTACTTTCCTCACTCCCTTCCTCTCTACCTTCCTCTTCCCAATTTCCACATAGCTTTCCCCTTTCTCCCCCGAGCTCAAGTCAGTAATTTTGCCATCTCTATTCAGCCAGATTCCCTGTCTCGCCACTGGACTCACTCTAATCCCCATATCCCAATTATGAATCCCCAATCCATCGACTCTGTCGTGAGTCGCTTCCTGCTCATGTGAGCAACAGTCTTGTAGCAGGCGAAATACTTCTCGGCATTTCAGTCACGTATAGCTGAAAAAATCAACTCATGTAGCCTAAAATCTAAAATAGGTCATTTACAAGAAGAAGTTCGGGAAAAGCAGAAAAGTTATCAATAAAATATTGTATTTCCCAGAAAGTTGCAGAAATGATAACTCTTTAGATTTTACTTGTCAGTCTGCGTATTTACATGAACTTTTCGACTGCGGCTTTCAGAAAAATCTAGTTTTTTTAATGAAAAGCGCGTCCTTCAAATAAAAACAAAAACAGTTTTTTAAAACGAACTAAATACAATAGTATTCAAACAATAGAGGCTTGTCTATTCTACTTTTTTTAATCAAATTCCAGTCACATCTACAGTGATGCTTCTTCATGAAATCCATAATTAAATTTTATTTTGCCCAAAACTAAACCAAAAAAATGTATCCAAACAGACTTGCTTTTGAGGCTCTCAACTTGCAATTATTTTTTATTTCAGTGCTGCTTCTAAAATTACTATTGCGGACAGCAAACGGGACTGATATCTCGTAACTGCACGAACTCGAATCCACGGCGAAGGGATTGAAGACGGGTTGAGAGGAATTGAGAGAGGAAGGGAGAGACGAAGGGAGAGAGGATGGGAGAAAGTTAGGTGAGAGGAAGGGAGAGAGGAAGGTAGAGATAAAGGGAGAGACGAAGGGAGAGAGGATGGGAGAAATTAAGGGTGAGAGGAAGGGATAGAGGAAGGGATAGAGGAAGGGAGAGAGGAAGGGAGAGAGGAAGATAGCAAGGAAGGAAGAGAGGAAGGGAGAGAGGAAGGGAGAGAGGAAGAGATAGAGGAAGCGAGAGAGGAAGGAAGAGAGGAAGGGAGACAGGATCGGAGAAATTAGGGGTGAGAGGAAGGGAGAGAGGAAGATAGCAAGGAAGGAAGAGAGGAAGGGAGAGAGGAAGGGAGACAGGAAGGGAGAGAGGAAGGGAGGAAGGGAGAGAGGAAGGGAGAGAGGAAGGTAGAAAGGAAGGGAGAGAGGGGGGAGGAAGCTATTGTAAAAGAAAAGTGATTGGGGAATCCATTGGTAAAAGCGAGGCACTGGTGGATCGAAGGGCAACCAAGAGGAGGAAGTCAGAGGAAGTATGGCGTAGCGGGAAATTTGTTTTCTCAAATGAATTGCGAGTCGAGATAAATTCAAAAAGAGGAAAATAAATATTCTGAGTCAATAGATTTTTGTTGTTTTATAACCCTACGAAATGGCGCATAAACACACAAAAGCGTCATTTCCCCCTTTCTTTGATTCCCAATCGCAACGTTTTTTTGCTTCTAATTTTTTAACAGACTCAAGCGGGGGAGAAACTGTATCTTCACTGTGATTGGCTGAAGCTCGGATTCCCTAATCCCTTCGTCAGTACTTCAGCTTGATGCTGGGGCTTCACTAGTGATTTCAGATTTTGTCGACATCCGTTGAACACGGTGATAACATTTCAATATGAATAATCGCACCGTTGTCATTGACAACGAGAAGGCTTGGCTGCTGGCCCAGTTGTGCATTAACGTGGCGTCAACCTTCTCAAATAGCTGCGCCACACACCTGTTCCTGAGACTGTACCGGGCCTCCCGCTCCGCCTCTCTGCTCGGCCTCCTTCTGCTGTCCGCCTCCGAGTTCGCGTTCGACGCTTCTCACCTGGCGTTTACCTCCGTCAACTTGGCGACCGGCGCCTGCCAGGGCGGCCCAGTAACAACCAATGCCTCCACGGCCGCTTGGCTGTTGAACTCAACGGTGGTCTCGGAGTCGTTGGAGGACAATGCTGCAGTGATCGACAGCCGACTGCTGCTCTGCGTGGCCTTCTTCGCGCCGTCCAACGCCGGGCTTTTCTTGCGCAACTGGTGGATCACCAGCTTCACCCTGGCCCGCTGCGCTGTGATTCTCTGCCCTTTCACAGCCCGGACAGTGTTCACCCGCACCGTCTACCTGCGCTGCTATGCAGCCTGCGTCTCATTGGGCATCGCCTTCACCGCCCTGAGGATCTGGGCGGCTGTCGTTGGCAGCGCCGCCGCTCTCAAGGTCGCCGTGGTGGTGCAGGCTCCAGTGCCGAGCGTTTTAGTGTTCGCGGCTTCTGTTGTCATGGCAACGGATCTAGCCAGGCTGCGCTGCTGCAAACGCGGAGCCGGCGGTTTCGGGAACGGCGGCTCAGACTGGACCGGTTGGCAGGGGTCCGAGCACCTCAACCAGCAACAGCAGCAGCAGCAGCTTCTGCAGCTGCAGCCGGGTCAAAAAAATCCGCGCTTACCTCGTCGTTGGCATAGCAACTCCATGGCAACCAGTGGCGGGGCGTCTCCGGGCCGATGCCAGCAGCAGCTGCGGTCCACGGTTGGCGGAGGCGAAAGCGGCCGCAGCGCAGGTTCGAATCGTGTTGTCAGGGCAACCATCACCATAGTAACCGTGGCGGCCCTGTTCGTTGTCATGGAGACGCCTTGCAGCGTGTTCGTTCTCATGGGCGAGAACTCGGCATTCACCGAGCACCTCAGCAACATGCTGATTGGCACGGATTCGCTGTTGAACTTCGCCATCTTCCTGCTGACCAGTTGCACTTTTCGCAAACAATTTCTGTCGCTTTTTAAAAGACAATAAATTCAACTGTGAAGGCAATCTTCATGTAGTTCGCTAACTGTATGGGTGTTTGCTGTTGTTTGCAATAGATTGTCTAACAATCTGTTTTCATAATTGACTTTGTACTAATTAATATATTTTATTATAATTCAAGCAAAATCATTGTTAGGTTTCCTTGAAATCAAAAGTCTTAAAGTTTGAATAATTTTATTTAACTCGTTGCGATCCGCGTAAAGTAAAACTGACCAACAATTTCAGTAATCAGACGTTGTGACAGCTTGTTCATCTGACGTTTCGACAGTTTCATCATCTGACATTTCGACAGTTTCATCATCTGACATTTCGACATTTTCATCATCTGACATTTCGACAGTTTCATCATCTGACAATTAGACAGTTTCATCATCTGACATCTCAACAGTTTCAGCATCTGAAATTTCGACAGTTTCATCATCTGACATTTCGACAGTTTCATCATCTGACATTTCGACAGTTTCATCATCTGACATTTCGACATTTTCATCATCTGACAATTAGACAGTTTCATCATCTGACATTTCGACAGTTTCATCATCTGACATTTCGACAGTTTCATCATCTGACATTTCGACAGTTTCATCATCTGACATTTCGACAGTTTCATCATCTGACATTTCGACAGTTTCATCATCTGACATTTCGACAGTTTCATCATCTGACATTTCGACATTTTCATCATCTGACATTTCGACAGTTTCAGCATCTGACATTTCGACAGTTTCAGCATCTGACATTTCGACAGTTTCAGCATCTGACATTTCGACAGTTTCATCATCTGACATTTCGACAGTTTCATCATCTGACAATTAGACAGTTTTAGCATCTGACATTTCGACAGTTTATTCATGTGTAATTTCGACTATAATTTTAAGGAAAAATTATCATATAGTCTGAAGATTTCGCATTTCTTGTGTTTTTTTCTGATTTATTCTGCAATCGGCTTTACTTTGTGTGGGTGGATCAGGAACTGATGGATTTAAAGTTTCATTTGATAGTTGTTTCTTAGATTTCGATTTTGTTATAAATATTACGTGCAGTCGTTTCTTCGCAGTAAAGTTTTCTAGGAAATGAATTTCTACGCCAGCAGGCTGGGTACACCCGGATTTGCTGAGCTGATAACAGTAAACAAAGCTGCAACTCAAACCGAGTCTTAATCCGTGTAGCTATCATCTGTCTCTGGAAATATATAATCCAATTGCGTGAAAGAATGCTACAAATGCATCAAAATCTCGGTTTCATGCCCCCGGCAAATAAGCAAGCAGAAGAGTGCACCGTCATCCTGCACTTGGTTCGCACTCACGAATTCAGCTGTTCGTGCAGCCAATCAGCAGTAAATAAAATGACACCTGGGCCTTTAGCAACTAAAATTGAACTCCAGCTAGCTCTTTGACAAATTTCTCCCCCCGTAGGCAAAAATGAGATTTCAATTTCAATCAAGTCACAATGCCTGCAGTCGGAAATATGTACGAGTATATATACTAGTTTCTAAGCAATTAGTAAATAGTCAAGTCTGTAGGGAGGCAGTTTAAAATGAATTATAACAAAAATTGATTTATACAACGAAGCACATTTTTTCTGCTTGACTGCACTATAGAAATAGGTTATAAGCACACTATTTTATTAGGAGAAAACACGAGTGAAGTAATATGATTCAATAGCGCTTGTAATGATAACATTTCTTATAATATTAAAAATGAGATTTTCATACGCCTAGGTATTCTCTCCGCGTCTGTGCCCTTAAACGAAGATGTGGCCTCACCGCAGAATCGAGCTCGGGGACCTCGATGCGATGAGAAACCGTATGATCACATTTTTGTCTAAAGTGCTTTAATAACAATGACAGCAACAATAATTGCAGGATTTTGAGATACTAGAGGCAATTCTGCCCATTTCGCTGACTCCTGAGTACACACTTACGCACGTAGACAGATACTGTACGCAGGCACACACTCACACAGGGTGTGTACACCTGCCCTGACTTTCTCATCGACGGGCAGTGTAGCTTCACTGAGCCTTGGAGGTTGGGCCTCAATTGCACGACAAGCCTCTAAGCCTTCTCTCCGCGGCTGCGCCTCAAATGAATGTGGCCTCGCCGCGGAATCGAGCTCAGGGACCTTGGTGCGAGAGACAAACGCGTTAGACCGCACTCAACCACCGACGCCCGATACAAAACGGCTAAAACTAAAATTTCAATCCTGAAAAAGGCATGTATCTAATACTGTAGATCATTTTATCAACATTCTCTTATACATGATACAAGTAATTCATTTCCGCAAGTACTATTGATACTGATAATAATTTTCACATTTTTACTAACTTTTACTGCCTACCTTTTTCTAAGTTCATCTCATCCCCATTCAATCCCTGCTTCAATTATTTTAGCTGAACCTGCACTCAACTGCTGATGCACTACTCACAGTATTAAAAAGCGTGTTTTTTACATTTAGATCTTTTAAGTGCGATCCGGCTGTGTCGTCTTTTAAGGTTACATAATAATAAAAATAATAATATTATTATTATTAGCAGGACGGCTACTAGAAAATAATTTGGCGACACCAGACCCGCGCGCTGAATCCTGAGCACACAGGCACACAGATAGTGTACACAGGCACACAGATAGTGTACGCAGGCACACAGATAGTGTACACAGGCACACAGATAGTGTACGCAGGCACACGCTCAAACAGGTGTTTACAACTGCCCTAAATTTTTTATTGTCAATAATAATGATGTGGAGTGTGCTGCGGGAATCGAGTGGGAATGTGAGCCAGCCGAATTTTTCCAATTTTTAGCAAGTCAATAATCGCGACCCACATAGCAGCTGGCCGCAGAACACCATCATTAATCTTAGGGCCAGACTTGGGGCGGAGGTGAATTAAGTAGCCGCCGATTCCCTTTGTCTCGGATCTGTCTAGTCCCCTGTAGGAGTGACTGATCGCGGAAATAGCAATACTGTATGGACTAGTTTAGGTTATAATTCCCCTCCAAACCGCGATCAGATTGTCGGGATCACTCATGCGTTTAGAGTGAGCTTTAATTCTTCATGTCCCTCTTCTTTACTGTAACCCGAGCCGAAGCTCGATTATGACCTTTCCCCCTTTAGATACATGTAACGACACTATAGGCAGGTCGGCGCCTGCGCTTCCCATATCCCGGCGGGATCACAATCATTGGCCGACTGCCGGCAGACGCTCCTAGTGGGGCATCTGGCGATTCTCGCCGCCGCTTCAGTGGGCAATTGGGGTGGCATTATGCCGACCCGATTCCTCGCTGACAGGCCGGCGAGCATGTGGGTTATTTTGATGAATGCGAGGTTGGCGGAGCTGCAGGACTATTTAAGAGAGCGCGCTGCGCTGCCCCTAGGACAACCTTCCCCCGAACCTACCTTTTCCGCCCTTACAACCTTTTTCCCTTGTCCGGTCCCGGAACTCGGTCCGTGGACCCTCCCCCTTCTAGGCTAGCACCTAGTCCCTGAGCCTAAGGCTCCAGAGCATAGCAGCAGGCAACTACCTGCTAGTGCCCTTAAGCGCAAGCCACCTCCTTAGGTGCGCTCCAAATTGAGCCTTGAGCTCCCTGCAGTCTGGCCCCTTGCCAACTGTACTCAGCAATCCCTCACCTTTTCTCCCGTTCATTTGCATTCCCCCGCGAGATCGACGACCTGCAGCCTGTCAACCAGCGTAGTCAGATAAGTAACCCGCGCAGCGGACTGTTATTGCTATCCCTAAGGGATTTACTATTTAGCTAGTGGGTAAAAGGGCAAGGGCAGGGATTTGATTTAGCCTAATAAAACTATTAATTCACAACTTATCTAATTTATTGGGCAATTTAATAACAACTTAAATCCTTTTTACTATGCATTTCACTTTCTCTTATTTTATCGTTAGACAGCCCTCGATCATGAGTGGCTAACTTATTAGGGGGATGGGCTCTGGTGATGCCTAGCTGAAAGCTGCGGCAGGAGGATAACTGTGAGCGCGCATGAGAGTAATAAGGAGCTAGGGATTTGCGAGTAATATGCGGAGCGTAGCATGTGTTTCTCTGCTAGGGGTGGGGGAATTCCTTGGCGGGTTTTTCCTCTCTTTCTGGCAGATCAAGGAGTGCGTGTCAACCTCCCTTGTCAATTAATGTTTCCCTTCTGTTCCCCGCCTCTCGCTGCCGCCGCCATGGGAGCGAGGGGTGTGATCTAATAATCACCGCTTGCATAATCACTCAGCCAGTGTTCTGCTCAATCTCTCCTGCCTCTGATTTCCTCATCTCACACAGATTCGGATTTGCTAGTTATTCAATGTGTAGGCTGCAATCTAATGTAAGGAATGTGTCTAATGTCTCATGAGTAGGATTCTGGCTATGGATTTCTCATTCGGGTTCGGAGTACCACCTTTCTAGACCACTGTAGCGCAGTTTCAGGAATCCCCTTGTGAGGCGTGACTCGATCCATTCTGGGGTTCTCACCCTAGTCTAAAACGGAAGTTACAGAATGCTCTATTTTTCGGCTTGTCTAAGATCTGTGTGACAAACTGGGAGCCGCGAGCTCCGGGGACCCAAGTTCCCAAATGTCTGCGGTGGCAACGTAGGCGCATTGGGTGGTGGCGCTACCTTCGATCATTATCCGCTTTGCCGATAGCCTTTCCGCATTTCTAAGACAAGAGCCTAGGCCGAGTCGACCACTGCTACCAAAGTTAGGAGTCAGTTACGAACATGCTACTGATGACAGTAGGCTATCTAGCCCTGTCCTATTCGCTTGCGGGTAGTCCGACATCTATTTAGACTTTTAGCCGGTTTCGAGCACTGCTTGGGGTGGGCACGGCAGTCATGCCTGTGGCCTATGGGTTGGGTGGGACTGGCCAGCCTGAGGCCAATAGGACCACTCACTTGCATCCTTTGTACCGCCTCATCTCTCCCTTCATCTCTCCCTTCATCCCTCCCTTCGTCATCCCTCTCTGCGACAACTCGCGGCAGCAGCGATCGACCTCCGACTCTATCGTCGTCTTCCACACTCCTATCTTTCATGAGGGCGGTCATCGGCTTGCAAAAGACCCGCACTATTTCAATGGTGGCAGCGGTGGGATTTAGAAAGGGCGCGAAACGAACCTGAATTTTTTTTCAATTGTTAGTTTAGCGCCGCAGATTTCTGGGGTAGTTAGCCGTAAGGGCTTCTTCTAGATTTCATTTTCCGTATGCCGAAATCTTATCTCAGTTCTAGTGACTGTCAATTAATTTCCGAACAGTTACGATTTGTTTTCAATTTAATTTAGGCGTTTGTTAGAGTTTCCAAAATTCTGATTAGCGACTTTCTACTATGAGTAGGCTGTGTGAGCGGACTTCATGCTAGAGTGTCTTCGGGTTAGTGGCTGCTGCAGGAGTCAGGGACTGTCTGTGGGGTTTTCCCGCGTGACTGATCTGGGAGGGGCCATTCTTAACGAGGGACCGGGCAACGCCGTTCGGCCTTCTAACCGAGCGAGGGGAGCCCCCGGCAATGCAGCCGGGAATCGATGACTCGCTGAGCACCGGGGATTGGTTCTCTTGGGCAGCTTGCGGGCCTGCTTACGTGTACCTGATTCTGAATGTGTCACATAGCTTTGACCAAGTCTGACTTTGGTGGGGAACAGTTAGGGAGGTGGGACTTCTGAGGGAGGTCTAGCGACCCCCGTGCCCGCCTCTCGAAACTGCCTACTTCAAGTATGGGCTAGAATTCGGTCGGCGCGTCTTTCTAAGAAACTCTCTGAGGGATGGTCTAAACGGAGAAACCGGGCTCTAAGCCACGGACCCCTAACCGAGCGAGGTCTCAGATGTATAATTCCTGGGATCCCCAGCCTCGTAAATCGCGGAGGCGAAGCCCCCGGCCATCCCAACCGGGAAGGGCCCTCTGAGCGAATCGGGGATTAGCCTTCTTTGAATGACTTTTTGAGTCGCGTACTTTCCAAGGTAGGGAGATAGGCTGCTGCAGGCGCAAGCTTGCAGTAGTACTGGCCCCGCCGTACCTATAGTGTAACAGTCTGCTATAGGGTTGCTGAATGAGTGCTAAGTTAAAACCTAGACTTCTATGTCCCAAACTTAAGTGCGCGCAAGCAGTTGTCGGTAGCCAAGGCTGGAAGCAAAGCTAGCCAGGGCCCTGGGCCCTTTTCTCTCTCATTGATCTTTGATCTCATTTTTGCTGAAGGATTGTTTGCTAGGAGTAGGGAATTTGCCCGCGTCATTAATTAGGGCTGGATTTGACAACTCAGGCCCATTCTCTTTCCCTCTCGCACGACCCCCGGTCGTGATCCGTGCCTCCCCTTTCTCTCCTTCCCCATTGTTGCATTAGCGACAAACACCCCTTTTCAATTCGCAAAACCCTCATTTTCTCTTTTGGCCGAAAATGTCCGACCAGGAGGATGAGGTCGTCGAGGCCATCGGCGCCCCCCGCCCACCTAGAGGCCGCGCTGCTGCCGCAGCGCGCGCCGATCCCCCAGCGGCAGCAGCAGCTGCAGCCGCCAATCAAGGGGACCCCATCGAGCGCCTAGCCTCCCTGATGGAGCGTCTAGAGCCGCGTCGAGCAAGAACTCACAGGGTGAAAGTTGCCCTGGAACCATTCGAATCGGCAGCAGACTCTTTTCCCCGCTGGCTGCGCCGGTTTAACCTGAAGGTTGAGGCTGAGGGCTTGGAAACAGAAGGGGAGAAAATCCTCACCCTGCTGGCCCACCTAGGCGGTGAACCCCTAACCCAAGCGATGACCCTGCCGCGCCGCGTGACCTATCTCCGGTTCGTGCAGGACCTGACCGAGGCCCTCAGCGGCGCCTGCACCCCCTATGCCCGGCTCCTCAGCGGGCGCAACCTGAGGCAGGACCGAGGCGAATCATATGCCTCATTCGCCGACCGCCTGAGGTCCGCTGCTGCGCAGGTAAATACCAACGGCCACGACCCAGGCTAGGGAAAGGTAGCTCCCGCTGCGGGTGCCCCGAAGCACTCACCCGGCCGTGCTAGGCGACCGAGCCCCACTGGAGACCTCGTTGGGGAAGCGATCCCCCATTCTGTTACCCTTTTTGCTCCTTTTCTCCTATTGTGCACGCCTTCCTTTTTCATCAAAGCCGCCTTGGCACAAAAATCTCATAAAAATTCTTATAATTTAGCCAGAAACCCAAAAACATACCTAGTGGGGTGAAATTCCCCTAGTACTTTTTCGCATGAGATGCCTATCTAATTGTAGCAATCTAGGGCATGCACCTTTTCTTAAAGAGCATTTTACTTTAATCGCACCACATCATGCATGGCACCTCTGCCTTATCTTGTTCATATTGGTGGGTCTGTGGGAGTTCAATTTAGGACAACTTCTAAATTAGGAGGGACACCAACCCGCTAAAGTGAGCGGGGTGGTATGCCTTGGGAAATTCTATGCTTTCTTTAAGGGTGGGAAGGCGGTTCAAATCAAAAAAAGGCCATCTCGGCGCCAAAACCTCTTAAAAACTTATATAAACTAATCAAAATCCAAAAACATATTTAGTGGGGTGAAATTCCCCTTCGTAAGAATTTTCGCATGAAACTTTTTCGTAATAACTGCCGCAAACTAGGGTTCGCACCTACTTTTCGCAAAACTTGCTTATCTTACATGTTCTCTATGCTTGGTTTCGGGAGTTTAGCTATACCGGTTTCTATTTAGGGGGTATACCAACCCGCTAAAGTGAGCGGGGTGGTATGTTTCGGGAGTTTTTCTTAATGTTTGTTTAAAGAGTGGGCGGTTGTAAATCAAGAAGCCGGTAGGGTCAGGTATTCAAGTTCTAGGGGAGACAATCTGGCTGTTTCAATGAGCGACAGATTTCAAAATGATAATTTTTCTTTTGTTAGGGTTAGAAAAGACAAAAAGAAACATTATCTGGGAGCCAGAAGCTAGCAGCTGGGAGCCCAAATCTAGGTACCTGGAAGGGTAGAATAGTAATAAATCGTAGGAATTAAGGTTCCAGACGTTTTAAAAACTCATTGACAGTCTATCAGTTAGTTTTTTTTGTTACTAGGCAGTCGTAAAATTTGAGCAGTAATGTTTCATCTAGGAAGGAAGTCGGACACAGATAGCAAATTTTCGTTTTACGTTTCAAATGGTGGCGTTTATGTTGTAATGTATTATGTGGCATTATAAGAGATGGCAGAAATGCATGCAGTTAGGTCAGTCAGTAAGCCCGGCACGGCGAGTCAGTAGGCATAGTAGGACAGTGTCACAGCAAGTAGATCAGGGTCAGCAGCGCAAGAGCAGTGAAGGCCACTCCGACAGCCAGGGCCACGCCCAGCGGGCCTCTAATGAGGCTAGAAACGATGGCCGCCAGGTCGGCCTCCCGGCCTTCGGGCACGTCTATGTCTGCGAAAACAAGGTGGAGGAGTAGTTTAGTAAGGCGCAGTGGCGTTCTGCAGGCAGAAGTTTCAAATGGTGACATCCAGAGTGGAGGGGGGGAAGTGTAGTTTTATCAATGCCAACTTACTCATCACAAACGAGACAGAGATGGGACCGCCTGAGCTGGCCCGGCGCCGAGGCTCCGGCTCGAAAGCACCGAGCGGGTAGCTGCTGAAAGCGAAGAGTGGTGTAGTCCGATTAGGAGTGGAAGAATAGTGGTGGCAATCGCAGACTAAGTAACTTTCAATTTAATCAATCATTAACTCAGGAAGGGTTCCTTTTTCGCAGTCCCGGGTCGGGGTCAATCCCAACTTCTCGGGATAAAACGGCGTGCCGGGGGCAGTAATTACATTCGTTTCTATTATTATGCAATTAACCTTGTAATAACCCATTAATAACCGGCCTTGGGGGGCCGAGTGGAAGCAAAAACAACTCACCTTTCTTCTCCAGGCAGAGGCTGATCCTCTAAGCGTGGCATCATCGGGCGGGCAGTAGTTCTCATGTTAGCAGCAGAAGATATCGGAGGAAATTTCGAGGTTTTCTTTTTATTTCTCTGGGAAAGATAGCAGCTTGAGTTTAATGGGGCGTTAAGTGATTGTTTTTATAGCACTTAGTTAAGGGTCATGGTGGCGGTCTAATCGCCAGCCAATGGGAGCAAAGTGGGAATTCCGGGCAGAACCAGTTCAGGGGGCCCGTGGTAATAGTTTAGTTGTTGGGGCTCTGACCTTTTCGGTGAGGAGACACCTCGGTCGGCAACAGCACCACAAGCGGCCGAGCAGCGGTTTCCCCAGCTGCGACCAGCTGCAGCGCCGATTGGACCGCGCGCAACGGCTAGGCAACCGGCCCGGCGAGCATTCTAGGGCACGGCCAGCCGGAAACACCTGGAGCGCGCGGCGAATCAGAGGCTACCAACGCCCGGCAACAGGATCGGTGAGGACGCAAAACGGGCCAGCCAATCTGGAACCACCTGGTGAGAGCACGGCCGGACCCCTCGGACTCAAGGAAAGACGGCCAGAGCCTCCCAGGATTGCGCAACCGAGACCAAGCCGGGCAGGAGAAGATGGGCACAGCTGCGACCACCTGGAGAAGAAGGCGGGCCGGGACAAGGCACACCCCGCGGTCACCAAGGGCAACTTTACCGCGAACGGAATGCGCACCCACCCCCCATAGGACGCTATACCGTAATCACTAGGGGCGCCGACCATTTTATACTCACGCACCAATCTATTTATAGTAACCGTACGTACGTACGCATTAGGATTTCTTCTCTAGCGGAATTCTTCTTAGGGTTCTGTACAGTATGTTGTAGGAAATTTTTATTATTTTTCCCCTCGATTCTCGAGACACCCCGCTACTACTGTCAGTAGGCACGTAAGTGTCTTACGTGAAAGTGAGCGAAGGTGGAGTGATGTGGAGTGTGCTGCGGGAATCGAGTGGGAATGTGAGCCAGCCGAATTTTTCCAATTTTTAGCAAGTCAATAATCGCGACCCACATAGCAGCTGGCCGCAGAACACCATCATTAATCTTAGGGCCAGACTTGGGGCGGAGGTGAATTAAGTAGCCGCCGATTCCCTTTGTCTCGGATCTGTCTAGTCCCCTGTAGGAGTGACTGATCGCGGAAATAGCAATACTGTATGGACTAGTTTAGGTTATAATTCCCCTCCAAACCGCGATCAGATTGTCGGGATCACTCATGCGTTTAGAGTGAGCTTTAATTCTTCATGTCCCTCTTCTTTACTGTAACCCGAGCCGAAGCTCGATTATGACCTTTCCCCCTTTAGATACATGTAACGACACTATAGGCAGGTCGGCGCCTGCGCTTCCCATATCCCGGCGGGATCACAATCATTGGCCGACTGCCGGCAGACGCTCCTAGTGGGGCATCTGGCGATTCTCGCCGCCGCTTCAGTGGGCAATTGGGGTGGCATTATGCCGACCCGATTCCTCGCTGACAGGCCGGCGAGCATGTGGGTTATTTTGATGAATGCGAGGTTGGCGGAGCTGCAGGACTATTTAAGAGAGCGCGCTGCGCTGCCCCTAGGACAACCTTCCCCCGAACCTACCTTTTCCGCCCTTACAACCTTTTTCCCTTGTCCGGTCCCGGAACTCGGTCCGTGGACCCTCCCCCTTCTAGGCTAGCACCTAGTCCCTGAGCCTAAGGCTCCAGAGCATAGCAGCAGGCAACTACCTGCTAGTGCCCTTAAGCGCAAGCCACCTCCTTAGGTGCGCTCCAAATTGAGCCTTGAGCTCCCTGCAGTCTGGCCCCTTGCCAACTGTACTCAGCAATCCCTCACCTTTTCTCCCGTTCATTTGCATTCCCCCGCGAGATCGACGACCTGCAGCCTGTCAACCAGCGTAGTCAGATAAGTAACCCGCGCAGCGGACTGTTATTGCTATCCCTAAGGGATTTACTATTTAGCTAGTGGGTAAAAGGGCAAGGGCAGGGATTTGATTTAGCCTAATAAAACTATTAATTCACAACTTATCTAATTTATTGGGCAATTTAATAACAACTTAAATCCTTTTTACTATGCATTTCACTTTCTCTTATTTTATCGTTAGACAGCCCTCGATCATGAGTGGCTAACTTATTAGGGGGATGGGCTCTGGTGATGCCTAGCTGAAAGCTGCGGCAGGAGGATAACTGTGAGCGCGCATGAGAGTAATAAGGAGCTAGGGATTTGCGAGTAATATGCGGAGCGTAGCATGTGTTTCTCTGCTAGGGGTGGGGGAATTCCTTGGCGGGTTTTTCCTCTCTTTCTGGCAGATCAAGGAGTGCGTGTCAACCTCCCTTGTCAATTAATGTTTCCCTTCTGTTCCCCGCCTCTCGCTGCCGCCGCCATGGGAGCGAGGGGGTGTGATCTAATAATCACCGCTTGCATAATCACTCAGCCAGTGTTCTGCTCAATCTCTCCTGCCTCTGATTTCCTCATCTCACACAGATTCGGATTTGCTAGTTATTCAATGTGTAGGCTGCAATCTAATGTAAGGAATGTGTCTAATGTCTCATGAGTAGGATTCTGGCTATGGATTTCTCATTCGGGTTCGGAGTACCACCTTTCTAGACCACTGTAGCGCAGTTTCAGGAATCCCCTTGTGAGGCGTGACTCGATCCATTCTGGGGTTCTCACCCTAGTCTAAAACGGAAGTTACAGAATGCTCTATTTTTCGGCTTGTCTAAGATCTGTGTGACAAACTGGGAGCCGCGAGCTCCGGGGACCCAAGTTCCCAAATGTCTGCGGTGGCAACGTAGGCGCATTGGGTGGTGGCGCTACCTTCGATCATTATCCGCTTTGCCGATAGCCTTTCCGCATTTCTAAGACAAGAGCCTAGGCCGAGTCGACCACTGCTACCAAAGTTAGGAGTCAGTTACGAACATGCTACTGATGACAGTAGGCTATCTAGCCCTGTCCTATTCGCTTGCGGGTAGTCCGACATCTATTTAGACTTTTAGCCGGTTTCGAGCACTGCTTGGGGTGGGCACGGCAGTCATGCCTGTGGCCTATGGGTTGGGTGGGACTGGCCAGCCTGAGGCCAATAGGACCACTCACTTGCATCCTTTGTACCGCCTCATCTCTCCCTTCATCTCTCCCTTCATCCCTCCCTTCGTCATCCCTCTCTGCGACAACTCGCGGCAGCAGCGATCGACCTCCGACTCTATCGTCGTCTTCCACACTCCTATCTTTCATGAGGGCGGTCATCGGCTTGCAAAAGACCCGCACTATTTCAATAATAATAATAATTGATTACACCTGCCCTAATCGGGTCAGATGTGCAGCCGACAGCACAGCCGCAGCTATTGCGCGGCACATCTGAAGGCTGCGTACGGCTGTTCAGTCCATGGACTGGGGGGACGCCACGCCCACCTTCAATTATCCCAGCTGATGCTGGTACCCATTTAAAAGCTGGGTGAACTGAAGCAATGCAGAGTTAAGTGTCTTGCTAAAGGACACAAATTGTTCCAGTGGAGACGGGAATCGAACCTCCGACCTTCAAGTCGTGAGTCCGACGCCCTAACCACTAGGCTACAACCTCTCTTGACAATATTGTCAAGCAATGTACACTTTCACTGTGCCTTGGAGGTTGGCCCTCGTGGGCTTGAACTGCACGACAAGCCGCAAAGCCTTCTCTCCGCGGCTGCGCCCCAAATGAATGTGGTCTCGCCGCGGAGTCGAACTAAGGGACCTTGGTGCGAGAGGCCGCTCTGCCACTCACCCCTTTTGTCTGACACAAAGTGCACATTGTCTGCTTTAGGTAATTCTTCTGTCTGCTTCTCGATCACGGCCTGCCATCAGTGCATTGGACGTACAATGTTGCGTACAAATTATGCTCAAATTGTCCCATAGCTCAACAATGTGGTTGGATTTGTACGAGTACACTCAATCAACGTCTACATCTAAAGAAAAAGTACACTAAGAGACGAAAAATATATCAAATTAAACGTTTTGTCGTTAGATGTGGAGAGAGTATTTAGAAATTTTCTTCCACGGACAGTGTCCGACGCATTTATAATGTGACGGTGTTACGTGAAAATTCTGAAGAGATTTATAGCATTATATGAAGACAAATTATATTGTTTTACTTCCTGGAATATAATTATTTAAAAGTGAAATACGCTCGTAAATACAAAAAAAAATTTATCAAGTTAATTATCAATTAGTTAACTCTTTTTTAAATATAGCGCATTGTGCGACAGATTCATGAAATACAAAGTAAAATATTTTTCTACTGGTTTTTCGACGAATCCGGAAGAATGTCAATAGGCTGTAAATGACGTGCGCAAGTTTCTAAAGTTTAAAAACTCTACACTACAGTCCTAGACAGCTTCTCTTGTATCGCCTACACCTTTATTGGAAGGTAAGCGACGAATAATTTTCACACCAAAATCAGTTACTATAAATTGAAGGTCATATTTCAGACTTCGTTCATTTAAACCCAGGGAAGTCACACGAGATAAAAAGCCCACGTCGCTATGTGACGATTCATTACATTCTATACGTCTGAGTGGTTCAGTAGCTAGGCCTTAAGGATATATTGTCAAGCATTTAAAAAACCATATAGCCATTTTATTTCAAATTCACAGGATACGTCTGTCCACATACACACGTTTGACATAAAGGTTTAGTGAGCGAAAATGTCTAGCAGACGGAACATTCGTGACAATTTAGAGCGAACAGAAACATGGCGCCAAGGAACTTATAGGCCTAGTTCTAGCAGAAGAGCTTCTGCAGACCAAAATGCGCGAATTTCTGAACCAAATTCTCGAGCTATCCAACAACAAGTCGAGAACCAAGAGCAGAACAATGCAGCAGCACACCATGATTCGAAAACTTGGCTTACTATTCTCCATTTGATAGCCATCGCAGACAAGGAAATGAACAAGCGACGAATGCTAATTGCTGCTGCCCTTAGACAGGAAGATTCGATAGGCTTAATTGATAGCAGAACCATGATTCAAAATGCAACAAGCAAGGTGCTGAGGTACTACAACAACAGCACTCCTGGTGGCAGTGCTCAGTCTGTGCCGCAGACTCTGGACTTCCGCAATCAGCGATGGGACACGACTGGAATGCCGGCCTCCATTCCTCAGCACCTGTGGGACATGAGACGTGAGGACAACAGGTGGCAGTCCTTCCACCTGCCTGATGCGTCATTCACTGCGTCTCACCTGGTGTCAGTGACGGATCTGGCTGCTGACGGATTCTTCTACCTGCAGGAGTCGGACAGAGTGAAGTGCGCCTTCTGCAAGGGTGTGCTCAAGGACTGGGAGGCGGGTGAGCAGGTGCGAGAGGCTCACAGACGCCACTTCTCGACCTGTCCGTTCGTGCTGTTCGTCGATGTGGGCAACGTGCCCCGAGAGCACAGAGAGCCAGAAGGAGAGGCGAGGTCGGCAGTGCAGGTGGAGGCAGTACAGTGCACTGAGCACACCGCACATGCCGAGGCAGTGATGGTGAGCGGAGACTGGAGCATGAGGCTGATCTCTGAGCTGCCTCCCATGGAGCCCACTGAGATGTCGGAGTGGGCGATGGCGACAGACGGAGTGAGATCGAGGTGGACAAGAGCTCAGTACGGATCACCGAGTGCTGCTGCTCATGACGAGCTCATCTCACTCGACCTGACGAGGCGTCCTCGGCTGGCAGTGTCAAGCGAGGTGGCTCGATCCGCGTGCTCCGAGAGAGCGCTCACGAACCTGTCTGCTCTGCAGCACAGTCTGGAGACGGACCCATCGAGTGTGACTGCCAAACATGAGCAGTTCCAGAGCTACCAAGAGAGATCAAAGTCTCTGCGATCGGCGCTCGTTCCGCAGCCGGTGTACTTGCTGGCGAAGGCGGGCTTCTTCTACTCGAGTGAGGAGAGAGCGACCTGCTGCTTCAGCTGTGGACTCCGCATGAGTGAGTGGAGCTGCGACGATGATGTGTGGGTGCAGCACGCACGGTGGTCACCTCGCTGTGCTTACGTGTTGTTGGAGCGAGGCAGCGACTTTGTGCAGGCGGTGCACCGACTGTCGCCTCCCGTGTCGAAGGTCGGAGTTACTCATCGTGCCGCTGCATCGGTTCAGAGAGACTCACCTGATCCGTCAGCTGCAGCTTCGGCGGTGAGTGTCGGCGGCTCTTCCGCAGTCCGCAGCAGTCGCATAGACGAGTTGCTCGCAATCACGCGTGGAGTTGAGTTCAGAGTCGACGCCAGAAACATCAAGGCGAGGGCTGATCTGCCGGTTGTGAGACTGCTCACTCAGCTCGGATTCTCTGCTCTGCAAGTCCGCCTGTTCACAGAGCTGCATCTCAGACAGCGAGGCGACGACTTTGCCACATCGGAGCTGTTCCTCGACTTCATGCTCACCGAGAGCCGCCGCATGCGTCAGCAGTCGCAGGATCCCGAGACATTCTTCGAGAGCAGACTGGCCGAGATCAAGGAGCCTCTGAATCAGCAGCCGAGACCCCGCGATACATACGACTGGAAGACGTGCAGGGTGTGCATGGACAAGGAGGTGAACATCTTACTCCTGGACTGTGGTCACGTGGTCTGCTGCTCGGTGTGCGCCAAGTCCCTCAAGACCTGCCCGATTTGCAGAGCCTTTATCAGGGCTGTGGTTTTCATAATGCATTAAATTTGTTGATGTCTGAAAAGAAGTAATGAATGCACCACCGTTGTTTGTCGACTGCTTTTTGGTCACTGTCGTTGCTTTTAAGATTAGTTTTTTAACGCTGCTTTTGAGGGCGTTATATTGTATTATATCTTATGCATTAGTTTTATGCTACTTTTTACGTCTTATTTAATGTTAAACTACTTTTCAGCGCTTTGAACTCGCAGTGAATTGTTTACGCTCGTAGGTGTTCAAACATGTGGAATTTTTTATACTTAGTTGTTTGCAGGTTATAACCAGATTTCATGTATTATTTATTCAATAATTTTCCCAAAGTAGTTCAAAGACTTTAGAAATATAATAATACATCTGGCACAATTTTTCATTGGATAAAACTGGTTCTAAATATATAAAGTTAATTGAATGCTAGATCTTTTTTGTTAGAAACAGAACTGGAATCGAAAATATGGTTTCAATTGAAGGATTAGACAGGACCCCACCTGTTAGTCAAAACCTAATCTGTTAGACACAACCCAGTCTGTTAGACACAACCCAGTCTGTTAGACACAACCCAATCTGTTAGACACAACCCAGTCTGTTAGACACAACCCAGTCTGTTAGACACAACCCAGTATGTTAGACACAACCCAATCCGTTAGACACAACCTAATCTGTTAGACACAACCCAATCTGTTAGACACAACCCAGTCTGTTAGACACAACCCAATCTGTTAGACACAACCCAGTCTGTTAGACACAACCCAATCTGTTAGACAGAACCCAGTCTGTTAGACACAACCCAATCTGTTATACACAACCCAATCTGTTAGACACAACCCAATCTGTTAGACACAACCCAATCTGTTAGACACAACCCAGTCTGTTAGACACAACCCAGTCTGTTAGACACAACCCAATCTGTTAGACACAACCCAGTCTGTTAGACACAACCCAGTCTGTTAGACACAACCCAATCTTTTAGACACAACCCAGTCTGTTAGACACAACCCAATCTGTTAGACACGACCCAATCTTTTACACACAACCCAGTCTGTTAGACACAACCCAGTCTGATAGACACATTCCAGTCTGTTAGACACAACCCAATCTTTTAGACACAACCCAATCTGCTATACACAACCCAGTCTGTTAGACACAACCCAATCTGTTAGACACAACCCAGTCTGTTAGACACAACCCAATCTGTTAGACACAACCCAATCTGTTAGACACAACCCAATCTGTTAGACACAACCCAATCTGTTAGACACATTCCAGTCTGTTAGACACAACCCAATCTGTTAGACACAACCCAGTCTGTTAGACAGAACCCAGTCTGTTAGACACAACCCAATCTGTTAGACACAACCCAGTCTGTTAGACAGAACCCAGTCTGTTAGACACAACCCAATCTGTTAGACACAACCCAATCTGTTAGACACAACCCAATCTGTTAGACACAACCCAGTCTGTTAGACACAACCCAATCTGTTAGACACAACCCAATCTGTTAGACACAACCCAGTCTGTTAGACAGAACCTAATCTTTTATACGCAACTAAAACTCTCAGACACACTCTGAGACAGAAACTAGAGTGTGTCTGAGAGTTTCTGTTAGACAGAAACTAATATTTTAAACAGAATCAAAACTGTTCGACACAACCAAATCTGCTAGATACAACCCGTTCTACTCTATTTTAAACTCTCTTGTAAATCGTCTATATGTGCCATGAGACTTGGCAAATATATTTGCTTTAGTTTGTTTTGATTAACAATGCTTTTCCTGGCACAAATACAGGTGGGTTGTGCCATACAACCCGGGCATGTTGCTCTATTTCGTATGCCACATGAACTTTGAAGTTTGTGCCACCGTCAAGTCGGTCAAGTACGTGATCAAGTACTTGCTAAAAGGCGGCGACATGGCGTCGTTCAAGTTCGAGGCAAACAAGAAGCCGAGCCGGCCAGGAGAGCAGGCTGCGGATGGCAAACGACAGGAAGGTTCAGCTAGCAAGACTCCGACTCAAAGCCAAGAAGGAGGGGCGAAATGAGATCAAGGAGTATCTGCTGGCGCGCTACATAGGCCCAATGGAAGCCGTGAATACCATCTTGGGCTTTGAAGTAAATCATAGATGTTTGCAAAGCAGTGCTAGGAGCAATAAATGGAAAAATAATGATTAGGTTTTTAAACAAAAACATAACAGTTGCACAACAGATTTCCGGCCGTGATCCGATTGTGCGTGCACAAGTCTAACGTGCAGCTCGCGTATTTCAACGAGCAAAATGCGAGCGCAAAGGCCAGGGCGCCCAGAGATTCGACGCTGACGGCCTTCTTCAAGCTGTGCCGCACTGATGAATTCGCTAGAGGCCTGGTGTACACCGAGTACATCACGAACATTGCCCGAATGTACACGGTGAGTCCGAGAGCAGGGGGTCTGTTCTACATGCGAATGCTCCTCCTGCAGGTTAGAGGGCCAACCAGCTTCGAGGCGCTGCACACTGTGGACGGAGTGCTGTGGACGGGACACAATATTTTTTGTCTGACCAGTAGTGCTCCCCGAAGGAGGGCAAAACTTGCTAGTTCTATTCTAAACTCTCTTGTATATCGTCTATATGTGCCATGTGACTTGGCGAATATATTTGCTTTGGTTTGAATGGGTGCTTGCGCCTGTGCAAACCGGCTTTAGTGATCAGCCAACCCCCATGCCTTTGTTTGCACGTGTGTGGGGTGGGTAGCCGCCCCCAACCCCACCTGCTAGCCTTTTAACGTGAGCTTCTCACATCGTGTAAACTCATTCGCTCGCTGCTCTCCGCTTAGAGAATTTTTTTCCCATTCCTGCTTTTAAATTAAAATATGTCATTAATTTCTGCTTGACTTTATAAAATATGTAAGCCGCCGAAAACGAGATTGTAGCGTAGACCAAATTCTCGGCACTTAAGGCGTCAACTCACTCGCTTATATTTTAACGATTAATGTACATCATTGTACGCAAACGTACATATCGCGTGCAAAAATGTTGCCAACAATCTTACAATGCTCTCCTTCTGCGAAAAAAGTGTTCCACTCACTTTTACAATATTCGAGCTTCTTATTTAATAAAAAAGTACGAGTAATTTAGTAAAAAAATATTTCAATTATTGTTGCAACAGTAACTCAATGGAATAAAAAAGAAAGATAAAATGAAAAAAATTAATTTAAACTTACCTGACAGCAGTGTTTGCAAAAAAATCAAACATTATTTTCAATGGGTATAATAATAATAATAATAATAATTGATTACACCTGCCCCAATTGGGTCAGATGTGCAGCCGACAGCACAGCCGCAGCTAATGCGCGGCGCATCTGAAGGCTGCGTACAGCTGTTCAGTCCACGGACTGGGGGGACACCACACCCACCTTCAATTATCCCAGCTGATGCTGGTACCCATTTAACAGCTGGGTGAACTGAAGCAATGCAGAGTTAAGTGTCTTGCTAAAGAACACAAATTGTTTCAGTGGAGCCGGGAATCGAACCCCCGACCTTCAAGTCGTGAGTCCGACGCCCTAACCACTAGGCTACAATCTCTGCTAGGCTACAACCACTAGGCTACAACCTTCAATGGGTATAAACTTCACCGAAAAACTCTGGAGGAGCACGGGTCCTTTCACTGCGACGCAATTCGACAACGATAGGAGCGCTGGCTGGGGCGGCGGCTGGGGCGCCGACTGGGGCGCCGACTGGACTGGCCGCCTTGCAGGACTTCAGGCGATTGAAGTGCACGACCCGCTTCTTCCGCGCGTTGGTCTCAAGCTGAATGCGGTAGATGACCTCCGAAATTTTCTTTTTAATTCGCCATGGCTCGGTCCACCAGCGGTGAAATTTGCGGCACTCACCTTGCTTGAGTGCTGGATTGTGTAGCCAGACCAGATCGCCCTCGCTGAAACTTCGCCGAGGCACCGCTTGTCGTACTCCACCTTCTGGTGCAGCTGCGCTGTCTCCAGGCTTTGCCTCGCCCTCTCGTGCGACGTCTGCATGCGGGTCCGCAGTTTGGCCACCCACTCGCACGGGCGGCGGTCGTCAGGTGCCAGACCTCCGTAGGCCAAGTCCAGTGGCAGCCGCAGTTCCCGGCCGAGATGCATCGCCGAGGGTGTCTGACTAGTTGACTTGTGCACTGAAGTGCGGTACCCCATGAGTGCAATCTGCAGATGAAGGTCCCAGTCTCGCTGGTTCTCGTTCACCCAGGCTCGCAGCAGCTGCACCAGCGTCCGGTTCATCCGTTCACAGCCGCCGTCTCCTTCAGGGTGATAGCCTGTCGTCCGCGTTTTGTCGATCTGCATTGCTGCAACATCTGCATCGTCTCTTTAAACAACTGCGACTCCCAGTTCCGGCCCTGGTTCGTGTGCACTGACTCCGGAACTCTGAAGCGAGCCACCCACTCGTTGAAAAATGTGCGGGCTGTAGTCTCAGCGTCTTGGGATGGCAGTGGGAAGGCCTCGGTCCATTTGCTGAAGGTGTCGATGACGACCAGGATAACTGAATTTTCTCGCTCAGTTCTCGGCAAGCCCACCATGAAGTCCATTTCCAGTCGCTGACCAACGCTGCCGACCGCCATGCTCTGCAGAGGCGCCCGCCTGTGCTGACCGGAGTCCTTCAGTCTCGCGCATTCGCTGCACGTGGCGCACCAGTTAGTCACGTCTGGTGTCATTCCAGGCCAGCAGAGTCGCGCCCTGATTTTTTTGATGGTCTTCTGCGGACCGCAGTGGCTGCCGCTCGTTCCAGCATGAGCTTCGGCGAAGACATCGTGCTGCAGACTTTCCGGCACCAGCAGCTGCTGACAAAGGGCGCTGCCATCATCTGACTCCCACCGGCGGCACAGCAGACCGCCTACGAGCGTCAGCCGCTGGAACTCGGACAGAAGCTGCCGCTGCCGATTGCTCCGATTGCTCCACCGGGCCAGCTGACCATCAGGATCTCAGAAACGCAGCAAATGAATCAGGGATGCGTGGTCATTGCGCAGGGTGAATTTCTTTCCCAGCAAATAGCTGCGATAGTGGCCGACGAAGTGCACAATTGCCAGCAACTCTCGTCTCGTTGTGCAGTAATTTCGTTCTGCCTTGGACAGGATTCGACTGCCGTACGCCACCACCTGCGTCCTGTCACCACGGCGCTCCTGCAGAACTCCTGAGATAGCCACGCCGGAGGCATCGGTGTCCAGCGCAAACTTGGCGTCTTCTGCGAATGTCGGCATGATGAGGACCGGGCTGGATGTCAGGCACTGCTTCAGTTGATTGAATGCCGCTGAGCACTCCGGAGACCAGTTGAAAGCCACATCCTTCTGCGTTAGTTTGTACAATGGCGCAGCAATCTCGCTGTAGTTTTTGACGAACTGCCGATAGTAGCCGCACAGCCCCAGAAACTGCCGCACTTCTGAACGGTCCTCAGGCGTTGGTTACTCCTGTACTGCCTTTACCTTGTCCGGATCAGTTGTCACACAGTCCTTGGAGATTCGAAAGCCAAGAAAAGATATTTCTTGATAGCACAAGTGGCACTTCGTCGGCTTTAACTTCAGATTTGCGGTTCTAAATTTCTGCAGCACAAGCTGAAGTCTACGAAGATGCTCCTCGAATCCTTTCGAAAATATGACTACGTCATCGAGAAATGATAGACACACTTCCCATCGAAGAACCTTCAGCACGAGTTCCATCAGTCTCGAGAATGTGGCAGGCCCGTTGCAGACTCCTTGAGGCAGCCTCTTGTACTGGAACAATTAATCCCTGTGGCTCAGGAAATGCAGTTTTTTCACGACTCTCCGAGTCCTACATCACCTGAGAGTAGCCGCTGGTGAAATCTAGTGTCGAAAACATCGTGGATCCCGCCAAGGCGTCGATCAGATCGCTGGTGTGAGGCAGTGGATGACTGTCCTTCACCGTCACAGAGTTAAGCAGTCTGAAATCGCTCACAAAACGCAAACAACCGTCCTTCTTCTTCACCAGGATGACTGGGCTCGACCATGGAGAACTCGACGGCTCTACGATGTCATCACGCACCATCTGATCGACCATCTCCGACACCACTCGCTGGTTCGGAGGCGATAACCGCCGAGGAAGTACTCGGGTGGGCTGCGCCGACCCCGTGTCGATTTTGTGGTCCAGCAGTGTAGTGCAGCCCAGGTCGTTCGACTCTTTGAGAAAACATCCCGGTACTGATGCAGCATGTCCTTGACACTCCGGGCTTGATTGGCTGTCAGATTTTTCTCATCGATATGCACTTGCGCTACAACATCGGGTCCATGCTCGATTTCTTGGTCGTTCACTGACTCAACTTGCATTAGCGACCGCGTCTCCATCGGCTGGAAACTCCCCAGTTTGGTTCCGGGGTAAAAAGTATGAGGCTTAGTGTCCATGTTGACATAGTGCACAGCAATGAGTCCGCTAAAGAAGTGTTTTACTGTATAGTTAAAAATAACCTCAGTTCAATTTCTGTATCGTGTGCACAAATTTTGTACAGACATTTTTAATCAATGCGTAAGCAAGCTAAGTACAATGCCTATTATATATACGGTGGTGACAATGTGGCTTTCCACGGTGCTGCCTTGGATTTTTCGTGGACTAACTGACGAGGTAAGCTATATAAATGAATATTTTAGGTTATCTGTTTTTGCCGTCTCTCCACAAATGCAGTCAATAATTATTTATTCATTTGTCCTGCTAAATTAGTTATCTATTAGTCTGATAAGTATAAGTTATCACCCACTTTTTTATTTATTTTGGCCGGGAACGGCTGAGGACTCGTTTATTGGCCGAGGCGAAGCCGAGGCCAAGAAACCATGTCCGAAGACGTTTTCGGCCATAGATAAGTCAAACAAGTGGGTGATAATGTATTTATTCCACAGTTGAAGCCAGATAATTGGTAGATTTATGCTAGGCTTCCTAGTGCGTAAATAGTCTATGGCACTCGTGCCAAGACTATTTACGCACTCGGAAGCCTAGCATAAGTGCATTGATTTATGACCAAGTGTGTGTGGGCAAGACCAGCTCCTTCGGCCCATAGACAATACCCGTCTGGGATTTACTGCATAGTAGCTCAGAAGAGGGATGGCACGGAGATCAAGTAGCCGCACATTTACCGCACAGTTGCGGAATTTACTGCACACTTCAATCTATTTCTTTGGTGGCCTTTGGGCCATAAACTATACACGAGCTTGAGACTTTTACGCACACTTGGTTATATGTCAATGTCACCGGACCAGATAATTGCTTATCTGTCCCGGCCAGATTAATTTCAACGGCCAAATAAATAAATTTATCTGGTCTATGGGCCAATCCAACTGGGGAATAAATAGCGAAACGATTTTTAGTTGTTTGGCCCAGCAAGATAAAGTGCAGACAAGTCTCTTATTGATTCCCCAGTTGGTCTGGGCCATAGACAAGATAAATGTGTTTATCTGGCCGGGTAGAGAAGCGAGTTAGAAGACGGTTTCGGCCACAGATTATATATCCTCTAAATGTGCTGTCACTCTAGCAAAATTCTTCTGCTCACGAAAACCATGAGGTTTGGCCATAGACACGTTAGCTGCTTATCACTTCCCGCCTAAATCTATTCACAACGGTTCAAACTGACTCAACAGTTTTAAAGTATATAAACCCGATAGCTTAGGTAAACAACTCGCAGAAAAATAGTCTATGACCAAAAGGGTTTTTAGTGGCAGCTTGCGAGCGGAAATTCCCCCAAGCTAAATCGGGGTGAGTGCTATGCTTTCAAACGAGCACATGAGGAACACTTTTGTCCTATCTATGGCCCAGACCAACTGGAGAACAAATATTTGGCCCAATAAGCTTTTATTGCACTCTTCTGTCCTACTTATAAACTCTTATTTCCTCTCTCGCTCTTTTTCTCACTGACTCCTAGTCTATGGTAAAAACCGAGTGCCTTTCCGCCCTAGACAGTCGGAAAAAGAGGGAATTATATAGAATTTTTTGTGCTTAATCGGCTTTAGTCCACCCATTTACCCTTTTCTCAGACGAATATTATTTAACAAAATGGCTTAACAAATGCGTCATCCGATTTGTTTAATTGTCAAGACTCGAGTTATAATAATGATTGTCTTTAGCTTCATAAAGATAGTTTAGCTAAGAGTTAATCCATGGATTGCAATCTTGTGAATAGCAACAATATAGTGTTAAAACGGAAAAGAACTTTCCACGGAAAATCCGAGGATAAACCGGTTCTAAACATAACTGTTACCAATTGTTTCCAATTTAGAACGTACAGTATTCTCGTTATTTTTAATTGTACATGTGAGCCCGTACAGACGCTATACAGAAACGCACTCGTGCAAAAAGATAGGAATCGCTGTGTCGTTGTGAGTTTTTGTAAAAAATAAAACAGTACGTTTGAGATCCAGTATAGCCAGAATAGATGTAGTCTAGAATATACGAATTTAAGGGTGCAGCTCAGTGCACTTTCTATATCGATATAAACAAGCATCTGAATTAAAAAGCATCGGGGGTACTCGTACTACTGTGAAGGCAGATGTGCGGTAACAAAATATTTTTAGACCGCCTCCTCAAATTAGGCTGAAGGCTGCGTTTAGACTGGAGGGACGCCACACCCACCCTTGATGCTGATGGTACCCATTTAACAACTGGATTACGAGTAATTGAAAATGCACAGTTTAGTGTCATGCCAAAGCACGCGAGTTGCTTGAGTGGAGACGAGAATCGAGCCCCCGACCTTTAAGTCGTGAGCCCGACGCTCTAACCACTAGTCTACAATCCCTATAATATAATATAGTTGTAGTATTGATCAAGACGGTGTAATACACATTATTTCAGTATATTTCTGGATTCTCATTTTTAGTACGATTATATTTCACGGACTACGTAAGATGAACACGTTACTCTAGTCGTTCTTGTTTACCTTGTTTAGCATATTGGATTTTACTGCATCCAATTCGGTTTGTTGCAAAGGGCCCAGCAGAATTCATGTCACCATAGACTAATAACTGAAATCGCCGGGCAGCTTGGTTTCTTTAGCGATCAGTTTAGTTGATTTCAGATTGGTAAACACGGACATGAAACTCAAACGAATTATACTCGTACATGGAACACAAACGCGGTAGTTGAATCGTCCTTTCTCGATCTGCACATGTAAAGCGTTAAAAGTCTAAACCTGACCGCCATCCAGATTCAGACATCGCTTCTTGTCCCTGACTGTGCCATTACGGACTAAAGGGGATTTTTAAGCCCCACGAAGACAAAAAACCCTCACCCACACCGGTTTGTGGTAGCCAAAAAAATTCAGAACTCCTCGATCAGAACTCCAAACCAATCAGATTTCGCCACGTGACACAGAATGACAAAGTAAGATATACAAGCTAACTAACTTGTAACTAACTTGAAGCCTTTTCATATTGCCGATTCCAGAACCAAAATCAGTTGCAATGGATGCGAAGCAGGCTAATAATCTTCACGGCATATTGTTTTCAGAGAAATATGATACAAACAGCAATAATAAATACGGAAGAGAATCATTTCCTAAAGATTTCGGACAATTTCCCAAACTGAAGGAGAACTTTCATATTCTTATCCAACAACAAAACAGCAAAAGCGTGATATGCTTTGCGGCTGAAATAACCAGCACAAACTTTACTAAAAATGACTCTCCAGAATCGATAAACAAACTTGTTGAGGAAAGAATGGCACTAGTAACTACAACATTTATTTGCCTAATGTCAATAGCAACAGCACAACTATCAAAGGAAAGAATGTCGCGAATAACAAATCAAAACAAAAGCGCTCTCCAACAAAATCATGAAAAGCTGGAAGTAACAGCAAAAGGCAAGGTGCTGAGGTACTACAACAACGGCACACCTGGCGGCAGAGCTCAGTCCGTGCCTCAGACTCTGGACTTCCGCAATCAGCGATGGGACACGACTGGAATGCCGGCCTCCATTCCTCAGCACCTGTGGGACATGAGACGTGAGGACAACAGGTGGCAGTCCTTCCACCTGCCTGATGCGTCATTCACTGCGTCTCACCTGGTGTCAGTGACGGATCTGGCTGCTGACGGATTCTTCTACCTGCAGGAGTCGGACAGAGTGAAGTGCGCCTTCTGCAAGGGTGTGCTCAAGGACTGGGAGGCGGGTGAGCAGGTGCGAGAGGCTCACAGACGCCACTTCTCGACCTGTCCGTTCGTGCTGTTCGTCGATGTGGGCAACGTGCCCCGAGAGCACAGAGAGCCAGAAGGAGAGGCGAGGTCGGCAGTGCAGGTGGAGGCAGTACAGTGCACTGAGCACACCGCACATGCCGAGGCAGTGATGGTGAGCGGAGACTGGAGCATGAGGCTGATCTCTGAGCTGCCTCCCATGGAGCCCACTGAGATTTCGGAGTGGGCGATGGCGACAGACGGAGTGAGATCGAGGTGGACTCGAGCTCAGTACGGATCACCGAGTGCTGCTGCTCATGACGAGCTCATCTCACTCGACCTGACGAGGCGTCCTCGGCTGGCAGTGTCAAGCGAGGTGGCTCGATCCGCGTGCTCCGAGAGAGCGCTCACGAACCTGTCCGCTCTGCAGCACAGTCTGGAGACGGACCCATCGAGTGTGACTGCCAAACATGAGCAGTTCGAGAGCTACCAAGAGAGATCAAAGTCTCTGCGATCGGCGCTCGTTCCGCAGCCGGTGTACTTGCTGGCGAAGGCGGGCTTCTTCTCGAGTGAAGAGAGAGCGACCTGCTGCTTCAGCTGTGGACTCCGCATGAGTGAGTGGAGCTGCGACGATGATGTGTGGGTGCAGCACGCACGGTGGTCACCTCGCTGTGCTCACGTGTTGTTGGAGCGAGGCAGCGACTTTGTGCAGGCGGTGCACCGACTGTCGCCTCCCGTGTCGCCTCCCGTATCGAAGGTCGGAGTTGTTGCTCATCGTGCTGCTGCATCGGTGCAGAGAGACTCACCCGATCCGTCAGCTGCAGCTTCGGCGGTGAGTGTCGGCGGCTCCTCCGCAGTCCGCAGCAGTCGCACAGACGAGGCGCTCGCAATCACGCGTGGAGTTGAGTTCAGAGTCGAGGCCAGAGACATCAAGGCGAGGGCTGATCTGCCGGTTGTGAGACTGCTCACTCAGCTCGGATTCTCTGCTCTGCAAGTCCGTCTGTTCACAGAGCTGCATCTCAGACAGCGAGGCGACGACTTTGCCACATCGGAGCTGTTCCTCGACTTCATGCTCACCGAGAGCCGCCGCATGCGCCAGCAGTCGCAGGATCCCGAGACATTCTTCGAGAGCAGACTGGCCGAGATCAAGGAGCCTCTGAATCAGCAGCCGAGACCCCGCGATATAAACGACTGGAAGACGTGCAAGGTGTGCATGGACAAGGAGGTGAATATCACGCTTCTGGACTGTGGTCACGTGGTCTGCTGCTCAGTGTGCGCCAAGTCCCTCAAGACCTGCCCGATTTGCAGAGCCTTCATAAAGGGCACTCTGCTTGTTTCAATTTAGCTTTCAGACAAACAGAAAGTCTCATTATCGTTTTTAACACCCTGCACGTTTTACCTAATAGCTTTCGCTAAAATACTTTTATCTCACGTTAGAGTTGGATTAAGTCGCTAGCTTTTTCGTTTTTATTTGGCTCGTCTTGCTTGGTGCAGTTTTTGGATTTTTTCGTCGAAATTCTAGTAGTATAGTGCGACAGTATGATTTCAAACAACTTCTCTCTGCAAAATTGTAGGACTCGATATACATTATTGTGAAAGCGAAAGATTTTCAGTTCGTAAATTCTGATTGCTACAATCGTTGCTGATCTCTATCCGGAACCATGACTGACAGAAATCGCTTACTTTGAAACGCGTTTCATTGGTTGCCAATCTGGAATGGTCTATTATAACCCTGGCCCGTGATACCTAAAATTTCGCCTCAAGTACGCTTCATAAACAAACAGACGTTCTGACTATTTACAGAGACCAGAGACAAACATTTGAGACCAGCTAGTCCGGTCTTGGTGAACTCCGAGACATTTCATCACTCAGCCGCAACTAGTAATGGTCGACGGTGGTAAACTAGCAAGCTGACCTTGCTCCGGTACTGATTTCGGTAGTGGTACTGATTTGTACCATTACGAGTACAAAACATATCCTTCAAGAGTGCTCCAGAGAAATCGGAAATTTCCTAACTTCTACGTGACGCCTATTGATCATGGTTCTCGAGGCAAATTTGATTCTGAATCGAAATGAAGACATGCAATTTACTGCATTATTCGAGTCTAATGAAATTAAGAATTCGAGGAATTCAACCTGCGTTGAAAAGGACATCATTCTTTGTTGTTCTTATCCGAAGACAATTCGCCAATGTACGAGCTATATTATGATCGAGCGAGACGTTTGCCAAATAGTTTTTTCATGAGAACGTGCAAAGTTCTCTCGGATTAATTGACGCTCACCTCATCGCGGTTCAGAGGTGAACAGATGCGTTCAATGTCAGTTCTGGCCCGGTTTTTGAGGTCGCCTGCTATACAAGCGAAAAGTGCATCGATGCTGCTGAATCCTCAGCAAAGATTTGAAGGAAATCTCAGGGAAAAGTTTAAATGAAGATGTTTTGCCGTAAAAAACCTACTGGCGCTAAATATGCGATAAGAATAAAATCACAATTCGGTCATGCTAAATCACCTTTGCTATATACGTCATTTGTTCAATGATTCAATGATGAGCCAATGCGACGGGTAAGTATATTACTTTTTTTTCTACAGTTATGTACAACAGTCTAAGGCTTTTGAGGATCCTGGGAACATTATTCTAAAAACATGCCGGATAGCGTCCCGTTATTTTAAGTTTTTGGTGATATATCCAGCAGCATATTTTAGTTGGCCTACAAGCAAACAAAAGCTACCTGCAGCCCTTAGTTAACACGGTTGACCCTTGGTGACATAAAAAGCAATGCCTGCTAAACACCACTCATTTAGCAGTCTTTGAGCTTAACTCATAAATATAAACAGCTAACGTACTTTTACAAGCAACTTATTTATCATGTTGTTAATGTATCACATCTTTTGTTAGTTGATGTATGGTCGCCTCCTGCTACTCTTTGTAGATACTAGCTGTTGCTCTGCTGCAGTCGCGTCCGACCGTACATTGTTACATCGTTCAGGTGATTTTAGGACTCTGGCCGTTTCTTCAACATTCTTCGAGCTGTAATACTTTTGAGACATTTTGAGTCAGCTACTTTGAGAATATCTTAATTGACTCTATCCTGCACAGTGAATAAATAACCAAATCTACTACTCGCCTTTAGAATTCTGAGCAATAGGAAGACCACGCTGTTTCCCCTGGCGTCTTGGTGGTCTTTCTATTGTTAACAAGCTAGGCTAGCTGCTGCTCTACCGTACAAGTTGATATTTCGATTTTATTCCCAACAATACTTAGAGATATTTAGAGTCCATTGTTTTACCGAACATCCAGATTTTTATTAATGCTATAACATAATGAAACCAGACACACACTCTAAAAATCAAACTTAAATTGGTCATTTAAATTGATTGTTATGTAATCGGCCTATTGAGTTCTCAAAAAAGTAGACAATACTAGAGGGAATAAAACTTACACTGCCAAAAATTCCATAACTTGAATAAAAATAACCTACAGTCCGTTTGAGCACAGCGAGATTTAGTAAACCATAAACCTTTTGCTCTGGTTTTATTAGTTTTACTTACTCAGAAAAAAGCTCGTCCAGATTAATCAGTTTTTGCTTTTTTATAATCCTATTCTATATGTTTAATAGCATCCAGTTTTTCTAATCCAAAAGATTTTGTTTTTCTGTTAAAAATCAACTTTGATAAAGACTAACGTACTAACGTAATGATAAATCTAAATTGTTATACCAACGAAAGAGCCAATGAACCTTTACACGTTTCCTTAATTAGTAGTCTAGAGGCCGTGGACTATAGGCAGTGGACTGGAGGCAGTGAACTGGAGGCAGTGGACTGGAGGCAGTGGACTATAGGCAGTGGACTGGAGGCAGTGGACTGGAGGCAGTGGACTGTAGGCAGTGGAATGGAGGCAGTGGACTATAGGCAGTGGACTATAGGCAGTGGACTGGAGGCAGTGGACTGGAGGCAGTGGACTATAGGCAGTGGACTATAGGCAGTGGACTGGAGGCAGTGGACTGGAGGCAGTGGACTGGAGGCAGTGTACTGGAGGCAGTGGACTGGAGGCAGTGGACTATAGGCAGTGGACTGGAGGCAGTGTACTGGAGGCAGTGGACTGGAGGCAGTGGACTATAGGCAGTGGACTGTATGCAGTGGACAATAGGCAGTGGACTGGAGGCAGTGGACTGTAGGCAGCAGACTATAGGCAGTGGACTGGAGGCAGTGGACTGGAGGCAGTGGACTGAAGGCAGTGGACTATAGGCAGTGGACTGTAGGCAGTGTACTGGAGGCAGTGGACTGTAGGCAGTGGACTGGAGGCAGTGGACTGTAGGCAGTGGACAATAGGCAGTGGACTGGAGGCAGTGGACTATAGGCAGTGGACTGGAGGCAGTGGACTGGAGGCAGTGGACTATAGGCAGTGGACTATAGGCAGTGGACTGTAGGCAGTGGACTGTAGGCAGTGGACTGGAGGCAGTGTACTGGAGGCAGTGGACTGGAGGCAGTGGACTGTAGGCAGTGTACTGGAGGCAGTGGACTGTAGGCAGTGGACTGGAGGCAGTGGACTGTAGGCAGTGGACTGTAGGCAGTGGACTATAGGCAGTGGACTATAGGCAGTGGACTGTAGGCAGTGGACTGTAGGCAGTGGACTGGAGGCAGTGTACTGGAGGCAGTGGACTGGAGGCAGTGGACTATATATAGGCAGTGGACTGTAGGCAGTGGACAATAGGCAGTGGACTGGAGGCAGTGGACTATAGGCAGTGGACTGGAGGCAGTGGACTGAAGGCAGTGGACTGTAGGCAGTGGACTGTAGGCAGTGGACTATAGGCAGTGGACTGGAGGCAGTGGACTATAGGCAGTGGACTGGAGGCAGTGGACTGTAGGCAGTGGACTATAGGCAGTGGACTATAGGCAGTGGACTGTAGGCAGTGGACTATAGGCAGTGGACTGGAGGCAGTGGACTATAGGCAGTGGACTGGAGGCAGTGGACTGGAGGCAGTGGACTGGAGGCAGTGGACTGTAGGCAGTGGACTGGAGGCAGTGGACTATAGGCAGTGGACTATAGGCAGTGGACTGGAGGCAGTGGACTGGAGGCAGTGGACTGGAGGCAGTGGACTATAGGCAGTGGACTGGAGGCAGTGGACTGGAGGCAGTGGACTGTAGGCAGTGGACTGGAGGCAGTGTACTGGAGGCAGTGGACTGGAGGCAGTGGACTATAGGCAGTGGACTGTAGGCAGTGGACAATAGGCAGTGGACTGGAGGCAGTGGACTGTAGGCAGCGGACTATAGGCAGTGGACTGGAGGCAGCGGACTGTAGGCAGTGGACTGGAGGCAGTGGACTGGAGGCAGTGGACTGGAGGCAGTGGACTGGAGGCAGTGGACTGGAGGCAGTGGACTGAAGGCAGTGGACTGGAGGCAGTGGACTGAAGGCAGTGGACTGGAAGTTGTGTACTTATATCTCTCAGTCGTTTTAGTCGTTTTGTTTTGTTATTCAAAAATTCAATCAAATCTCTGTACTTTGTACACAATCCATAATCGGTAATTCAATTTGCAATGAAAATAACGGATGTAATACGGGACAGAAAAACCAAGTCTTACAGTGAGTACCGGCAAATATAAATGGGGTTCAATATAAATAAGCGGCGGCATTGTTGAGAATACAAATAGAGAAACGCTTGAAGCTTTCAAACGATGAGCGTTCGGCATTCGACATTTAGATTGAAATCTATGCTTTCATAGCACCACCAGCAAAGCTGATACCAGACAGCAGGGTGCAGATAAATATGAGACAGAATGTAATGACCTGGGGGTTCGCCTAAAACGCCAAGTTGTTATGCAATTACCTAAAATCTTTACACTTGGAAATATTTTTTCGTTAGATTCATCGCGCTAGCTACTGCTGAAGATTATTGTTAGCAAAGCTGCCAAACAAGCTCGACACGGAGCGCATTAAGCCGTCCCAAATCAATTCCGCGCCGCAAAGTTGCACCTGGCTTAATGAAGCCTCAGTCCCACTGTCTTGCAGTCTCTGCCCAGCTGCTTGGGAAGTCGAGTAATCTGATGCAGTAGTCATGGAGTGACACCTTCTATGGCCTCTGGCCGCGGTGGACGATGAAGTTGTGTGAGAGGCGAAATTCTCTACTCTTTGTCGGCTATCGTTCTGATCTTCTGTTGACAACTGAGACATTGTTCCGCTGTCTTCGCTGTTGGAAGTGGCGCCAAATAAGTTAGCCGATGTAAGTCCTGAAATGGATACAAGAACATAAGAGAGATTGATCTTTAGTACTTTGTTTCAAATCCATCCCTAATACCTATCCATCCATCAATCCAACCATCCATCCAACCGTCCATCCATCCATCCATCAATCCAACCATCCATCTATCCACCCATCCATCCACCCATCCATCCATGCATCCATCTATCCATCAATCCAACCATCCATCCAACCGTCCATCCAACCATCCATCCATCCATCCATCAATCCAACCATCCATCCATCCATCCATAAATCCAACCATCCATCTATCCATCCATCCGTCCAGACATTCAGGCATACATTGATTAGGCACGATCGTTCGGACATCGATCATTCAGAAACTAATCAGTCATATCAGTCTGAAATTAATCGGTTGAGACATTTTTTGGTCAGACATTTATTGGTCAGAAATTTATTGGTCAGTCATTTATCAGTCAGACATTTATTGGTCAGACATTTGTTGGTTAGATATTTATTGATCATGCAGATATTTATTGATCAGATATTTATGGGTCAGATATTTACGGGTCAGATATTTATTGATCAGATATTTATGGGTCAGATATTTATTTATTGACCAATTATATAAAAAACCTCTCACCTGGCATACTTCTATGGGCACTTTCAATAGCTGAACTCGAACCTGTCGGAAGTGACTCGTGCTCATGTGAGAGACCGCTGAATTCAGAGGCTAGATCCGGCTCCGATGTTGTGTTTGGCATTGCTTCTTTTAAATTACGTGTTTGCATGTAGAATAAATTTTACGATAGAATTATATGGCTTTCAACAAACTTTGTCGTGCGGACTCAGTTATAGTCCGGCTTATTAATGAGCCGAAATGCGGCATTTCCACGGCATTTCCGGCTTGGAAAACACCCAGAGAAACGCTTTGCGTTGTGTGTGCGCGCGGACTATTTTCAGATAATACTGTCCTAAAAGCTATTTCTAGCAACAAATACATTTGCATTTGCCATTTTTTATAAATAGGCTGCTTCATGACAATGTGATTCAGCCGCATGCTCATGTAGTGTAGGGCAGTTGACCCTACGGCATTTTGACCCTACGGCAGTGGACTGGAGGCAGTGGACTATAGGCAGTGGACTGGAGGCAGTGGACAATAGGCAGTGGACTGTAGGCAGTGGACAATAGGCAGTGGACTGGAGGCAGCGGACTATAGGCAGTGGACTGGAGGCAGCGGACTGTAGGCAGTGGACTGTAGGCAGTGGACTGGAGGCAGTGAACTGGAGGCAGTGGACTATAGGCAGTGGACTGGAGGCAGTGGACTGAAGGCAGTGGACTATAGGCAGTGGACTGGAGGCAGTGGACTGGAGGCAGTGGACTGAAGGCAGTGGACTATAGGCAGTGGACTGTAGGCAGTGTACTGGAGGCAGTGGACTGTAGGCAGTGGACAATAGGCAGTGGACTGCAGGTAGTGGACTGTAGGCAGTGGACTATTGGCAGTGGACTGGAGGCAGTGGACTGGAGGCAGTGGACTATAGGCAGTGGACTGGAGGCAGTGGACTGTAGGCAGTGGACTGGAGGCAGTGGACTGGAGGCAGTGGACTATAGGCAGTGGACTGGAGGCAGTGGACTGTAGGCAGTGGACTATAGGCAGTGGACTGGAGGCAGTGGACTATAGGCAGTGGACTGGAGGCAGTGGACTGTAGGCAGTGGACTATAGGCAGTGGACTATAGGCAGTGGACTGTAGGCAGTGGACTGTAGGCAGTGGACTGGAGGCAGTGTACTGGAGGCAGTGGACTGGAGGCAGTGGACTGTAGGCAGTGTACTGGAGGCAGTGGACTGTAGGCAGTGGACTGGAGGCAGTGGACTGTAGGCAGTGGACTGTAGGCAGTGGACTATAGGCAGTGGACTGGAGGCAGCGGACTATAGGCAGTGGACTGGAGGCAGTGGACTGGAGGCAGTGGACTGGAGGCAGTGGACAAAAGGCAGTGGACTGTAGGCAGTGGACAATAGGCAGTGGACTGGAGGCAGCGGACTATAGGCAGTGGACTGGAGGCAGCGGACTGTAGGCAGTGGACTGTAGGCAGTGGACTGGAGGCAGTGGACTGGAGGCAGTGGACTATAGGCAGTGGACTGGAGGCAGTGGACTGAAGGCAGTGGACTATAGGCAGTGGACTGGAGGCAGTGGACTGGAGGCAGTGGACAATAGGCAGTGGACTGTAGGCAGTGGACTGTAGGCAGTGTACTGGAGGCAGTGGACTGTAGGCAGTGGACAATAGGCAGTGGACTGTAGGCAGTGGACAATAGGCAGTGGACTGGAGGCAGTGGACTATAGGCAGTGGACTGGAGGCAGTGGACTGAAGGCAGTGGACTGTAGGCAGTGGACTATAGGCAGTGGACTGGAGGCAGTGGACTGGAGGCAGTGGACTGGAGGCAGTGGACTGGAGGCAGTGGACTGTAGGCAGTGGACTGGAGGCAGTGGACTGTAGGCAGTGGACTGGAGGCAGTGGACTGTAGGCAGTGTACTGGAGGCAGTGGACTGTAGGCAGTGGACTGGAGGCAGTGGACTGTAGGCAGTGGACTGTAGGCAGTGGACTATAGGCAGTGGACTGGAGGCAGCGGACTATAGGCAGTGGACTGGAGGCAGTGGACTGGAGGCAGTGGACTGGAGGCAGTGGACAAAAGGCAGTGGACTGTAGGCAGTGGACAATAGGCAGTGGACTGGAGGCAGCGGACTATAGGCAGTGGACTGGAGGCAGCGGACTGTAGGCAGTGGACTGTAGGCAGTGGACTGGAGGCAGTGGACTGGAGGCAGTGGACTATAGGCAGTGGACTGGAGGCAGTGGACTGAAGGCAGTGGACTATAGGCAGTGGACTGGAGGCAGTGGACTGGAGGCAGTGGACAATAGGCAGTGGACTATAGGCAGTGGACTGTAGGCAGTGTACTGGAGGCAGTGGACTGGAGGCAGTGGACTGGAGGCAGTGGACTATAGGCAGTGGACTGGAGGCAGTGGACTGGAGGCAGTGGACAATAGGCAGTGGACTATAGGCAGTGGACTGTAGGCAGTGTACTGGAGGCAGTGGACTGTAGGCAGTGGACAATAGGCAGTGGACTGTAGGCAGTGGACAATAGGCAGTGGACTGGAGGCAGTGGACTATAGGCAGTGGACTGGAGGCAGTGGACTGAAGGCAGTGGACTGTAGGCAGTGGACTATAGGCAGTGGACTGGAGGCAGTGGACTGGAGGCAGTGGACTGGAGGCAGTGGACTGGAGGCAGTGGACTGGAGGCAGTGGACTGTAGGCAGTGGACTGTAGGCAGTGGACTATAGGCAGTGGACTGGAGGCAGTGGACTGGAGGCAGTGGACTGTAGGCAGTGGACAATAGGCAATGGACTGTAGGCAGTGGACTATAGGCAGTGGACTGGAAGTTGTGTACTTATATCTCTCAGTCGTTTTAGTCGTTTTGTTTTGTTATTAAAAAATTCAATCAAATCTCTGTACTTTGTACACAATCCATAATCGGTAATTCAATTTGCAATGAAAATAACGGATGTAATACGGGACAGAAAAACCAAGTCTTACAGTGAGTACCGGCAAATATAAATGGGGTTCAATATAAATAAGCGGCGGCATTGTTGAGAATACAAATTGAGAAACGCTTGAAGCTTCCAAACGATGAGCGTTCGGCATTCGACATTTAGATTGAAATCTATGCTTTCATAGCACCACCAGCAAAGCTGATACCACACAGCAGGGTGATAAATATGAGACAGAATGTAATGACCTGGGGGTTCGCCTAAAACGTCAAGTTGTTATGCAATTACCTAAAATCTTTACACTTGGAAATATTTTTTCGTTAGATTCATCGCGCTAGCTACTGCTGAAGATTATTGTTAGCAAAGCTGCCAAACAAGCTCGACACGGAGCGCATTAAGCCTTCCCAAATCAATTCCGCGCCGCAAAGTTGCACCTGGCTTGATGAAGCCTCAGTCCCACTGTCCTGCAGTCTCTGCCCAGCTGCTTGGGAAGTCGAGTAATCTGATGCAGTAGTCATGGAGTGACACCTTCTATGGCCTCTGGCCGCGGTGGACGATGAAATTGTGTGAGAGGCGAAATTCTCTACTCTTTGTCGGCTATCGTTCTGATCTTCTGTTGACAACTGAGACATTGTTCCGCTGTCTTCGCTGTTGGAAGTGGCGCCAAATAAGTTAGCCGATGTAAGTCCTGAAATGGACACAAGAACATAAGAGAGATTGATCTTTAGTACTTTGTTTCAAATCCATCCCTAATACCTATCCATCCATCAATCCAACCATCCATCCAACCGTCCATCCATCCATCCATCAATCCAACCATCCATCTATCCACCCATCCATCCACCCATCCATCCATGCATCCATCTATCCATCAATCCAACCATCCATCCAACCGTCCATCCAACCATCCATCCATCCATCCATCAATCCAACCATCCATCCATCCATCCATAAATCCAACCATCCATCTATCCATCCATCCGTCCAGACATTCAGGCATACATTGATTAGGCACGATCGTTCGGACATCGATCATTCAGAAACTAATCAGTCATATCAGTCTGAAATTAATCGGTTGAGACATTTATTGGTCAGACATTTATTGGTCAGAAATTTATTGGTCAGTCATTTATCAGTCAGACATTTATTGGTCAGACATTTGTTGGTTAGATATTTATTGATCATGCAGATATTTATTGATCAGATATTTATGGGTCAGATATTTACGGGTCAGATATTTATTGATCAGATATTTATGGGTCAGATATTTATTTATTGACCAATTATATAAAAAACCTCTCACCTGGCATACTTCTATGGGCACTTTCAATAGCTGAACTCGAACCTGTCGGAAGTGACTCGTGCTCATGTGAGAGACCGCTGAATTCAGAGGCTAGATCCGGCTCCGATGTTGTGTTTGGCATTGCTTCTTTTAAATTACGTGTTTGCATGTAGAATAAATTTTACGATAGAATTATATGGCTTTCAACAAACTTTGTCGTGCGGACTCAGTTATAGTCCGGCTTATTAATGAGCCGAAATGCGGCATTTCCACGGCATTTCCGGCTTGGAAAACACCCAGAGAAACGCTTTGCGTTGTGTGTGCGCGCGGACTATTTTCAGATAATACTGTCCTAAAAGCTATTTCTAGCAACAAATACATTTGCATTTGCCATTTTTTATAAATAGGCTGCTTCATGACAATGTGATTCAGCCGCATGCTCATGTAGTGTAGGGCAGTTGACCCTACGGCATTTTGACCCTACGGCAGTGGACTGGAGGCAGTGGACTATAGGCAGTGGACTGGGGGCAGTGTACTGGAGGCAGTGGACTGGAGGCAGTGGACAATAGGCAGTGGACTGTAGGCAGTGGACAATAGGCAGTGGACTGGAGGCAGCGGACTATAGGCAGTGGACTGGAGGCAGCGGACTGTAGGCAGTGGACTGTAGGCAGTGGACTGGAGGCAGTGAACTGGAGGCAGTGGACTATAGGCAGTGGACTGGAGGCAGTGGACTGAAGGCAGTGGACTATAGGCAGTGGACTGGAGGCAGTGGACTGGAGGCAGTGGACTGAAGGCAGTGGACTATAGGCAGTGGACTGTAGGCAGTGTACTGGAGGCAGTGGACTGTAGGCAGTGGACAATAGGCAGTGGACTGCAGGTAGTGGACTGTAGGCAGTGGACTATTGGCAGTGGACTGGAGGCAGTGGACTATAGGCAGTGGACTGGAGGCAGTGGACTGTAGGCAGTGGACTGGAGGCAGTTGACTGGAGGCAGTGGACTATAGGCAGTGGACTGGAGGCAGTGGACTGTAGGCAGTGGACTATAGGCAGTGGACTGGAGGCAGTGGACTATAGGCAGTGGACTGGAGGCAGTGGACTGTAGGCAGTGGACTATAGGCAGTGGACTATAGGCAGTGGACTGTAGGCAGTGGACTGTAGGCAGTGGACTGGAGGCAGTGTACTGGAGGCAGTGGACTGGAGGCAGTGGACTGTAGGCAGTGTACTGGAGGCAGTGGACTGTAGGCAGTGGACTGGAGGCAGTGGACTGTAGGCAGTGGACTGTAGGCAGTGGACTATAGGCAGTGGACTGGAGGCAGCGGACTATAGGCAGTGGACTGGAGGCAGTGGACTGGAGGCAGTGGACTGGAGGCAGTGGACAAAAGGCAGTGGACTGTAGGCAGTGGACAATAGGCAGTGGACTGGAGGCAGCGGACTATAGGCAGTGGACTGGAGGCAGCGGACTGTAGGCAGTGGACTGTAGGCAGTGGACTGGAGGCAGTGGACTGGAGGCAGTGGACTATAGGCAGTGGACTGGAGGCAGTGGACTGAAGGAAGTGGACTATAGGCAGTGGACTGGAGGCAGTGGACTGGAGGCAGTGGACAATAGGCAGTGGACTATAGGCAGTGGACTGTAGGCAGTGTACTGGAGGCAGTGGACTGTAGGCAGTGGACAATAGGCAGTGGACTGTAGGCAGTGGACAATAGGCAGTGGACTGGAGGCAGTGGACTATAGGCAGTGGACTGGAGGCAGTGGACTGAAGGCAGTGGACTGTAGGCAGTGGACTATAGGCAGTGGACTGGAGGCAGTGGACTGGAGGCAGTGGACTGGAGGCAGTGGACTTTAGGCAGTGGACTGTAGGCAGTGGACTGGAGGCAGTGGACTGTAGGCAGTGGACTGGAGGCAGTGGACTGTAGGCAGTGTACTGGAGGCAGTGGACTGTAGGCAGTGGACTGGAGGCAGTGGACTGTAGGCAGTGGACTGTAGGCAGTGGACTATAGGCAGTGGACTGGAGGCAGCGGACTATAGGCAGTGGACTGGAGGCAGTGGACTGGAGGCAGTGGACTGGAGGCAGTGGACAAAAGGCAGTGGACTGTAGGCAGTGGACAATAGGCAGTGGACTGGAGGCAGCGGACTATAGGCAGTGGACTGGAGGCAGCGGACTGTAGGCAGTGGACTGTAGGCAGTGGACTGGAGGCAGTGGACTGGAGGCAGTGGACTATAGGCAGTGGACTGGAGGCAGTGGACTGAAGGCAGTGGACTATAGGCAGTGGACTGGAGGCAGTGGACTGGAGGCAGTGGACAATAGGCAGTGGACTATAGGCAGTGGACTGTAGGCAGTGTACTGGAGGCAGTGGACTGTAGGCAGTGGACAATAGGCAGTGGACTGTAGGCAGTGGACAATAGGCAGTGGACTGGAGGCAGTGGACTGAAGGCAGTGGACTGTAGGCAGTGGACTATAGGCAGTGGACTGGAGGCAGTGGACTGGAGGCAGTGGACTGGAGGCAGTGGACTGGAGGCAGTGGACTGGAGGCAGTGGACTGTAGGCAGTGGACTGTAGGCAGTGGACTATAGGCAGTGGACTGGAGGCAGTGGACTGGAGGCAGTGGACTGTAGGCAGTGGACAATAGGCAATGGACTGTAGGCAGTGGACTATAGGCAGTGGACTGGAAGTTGTGTACTTATATCTCTCAGTCGTTTTAGTCGTTTTGTTTTGTTATTAAAAAATTCAATCAAATCTCTGTACTTTGTACACAATCCATAATCGGTAATTCAATTTGCAATGAAAATAACGGATGTAATACGGGACAGAAAAACCAAGTCTTACAGTGAGTACCGGCAAATATAAATGGGGTTCAATATAAATAAGCGGCGGCATTGTTGAGAATACAAATTGAGAAACGCTTGAAGCTTCCAAACGATGAGCGTTCGGCATTCGACATTTAGATTGAAATCTATGCTTTCATAGCACCACCAGCAAAGCTGATACCACACAGCAGGGTGATAAATATGAGACAGAATGTAATGACCTGGGGGTTCGCCTAAAACGTCAAGTTGTTATGCAATTACCTAAAATCTTTACACTTGGAAATATTTTTTCGTTAGATTCATCGCGCTAGCTACTGCTGAAGATTATTGTTAGCAAAGCTGCCAAACAAGCTCGACACGGAGCGCATTAAGCCTTCCCAAATCAATTCCGCGCCGCAAAGTTGCACCTGGCTTGATGAAGCCTCAGTCCCACTGTCCTGCAGTCTCTGCCCAGCTGCTTGGGAAGTCGAGTAATCTGATGCAGTAGTCATGGAGTGACACCTTCTATGGCCTCTGGCCGCGGTGGACGATGAAATTGTGTGAGAGGCGAAATTCTCTACTCTTTGTCGGCTATCGTTCTGATCTTCTGTTGACAACTGAGACATTGTTCCGCTGTCTTCGCTGTTGGAAGTGGCGCCAAATAAGTTAGCCGATGTAAGTCCTGAAATGGACACAAGAACATAAGAGAGATTGATCTTTAGTACTTTGTTTCAAATCCATCCCTAATACCTATCCATCCATCAATCCAACCATCCATCCAACCGTCCATCCATCCATCCATCAATCCAACCATCCATCTATCCACCCATCCATCCACCCATCCATCCATGCATCCATCTATCCATCAATCCAACCATCCATCCAACCGTCCATCCAACCATCCATCCATCCATCCATCAATCCAACCATCCATCCATCCATCCATAAATCCAACCATCCATCTATCCATCCATCCGTCCAGACATTCAGGCATACATTGATTAGGCACGATCGTTCGGACATCGATCATTCAGAAACTAATCAGTCATATCAGTCTGAAATTAATCGGTTGAGACATTTATTGGTCAGACATTTATTGGTCAGAAATTTATTGGTCAGTCATTTATCAGTCAGACATTTATTGGTCAGACATTTGTTGGTTAGATATTTATTGATCATGCAGATATTTATTGATCAGATATTTATGGGTCAGATATTTACGGGTCAGATATTTATTGATCAGATATTTATGGGTCAGATATTTATTTATTGACCAATTATATAAAAAACCTCTCACCTGGCATACTTCTATGGGCACTTTCAATAGCTGAACTCGAACCTGTCGGAAGTGACTCGTGCTCATGTGAGAGACCGCTGAATTCAGAGGCTAGATCCGGCTCCGATGTTGTGTTTGGCATTGCTTCTTTTAAATTACGTGTTTGCATGTAGAATAAATTTTACGATAGAATTATATGGCTTTCAACAAACTTTGTCGTGCGGACTCAGTTATAGTCCGGCTTATTAATGAGCCGAAATGCGGCATTTCCACGGCATTTCCGGCTTGGAAAACACCCAGAGAAACGCTTTGCGTTGTGTGTGCGCGCGGACTATTTTCAGATAATACTGTCCTAAAAGCTATTTCTAGCAACAAATACATTTGCATTTGCCATTTTTTATAAATAGGCTGCTTCATGACAATGTGATTCAGCCGCATGCTCATGTAGTGTAGGGCAGTTGACCCTACGGCATTTTGACCCTACGGCAGTGGACTGGAGGCAGTGGACTATAGGCAGTGGACTGGAGGCAGTGGACAATAGGCAGTGGACTGTAGGCAGTGGACAATAGGCAGTGGACTGGAGGCAGTGTACTGGAGGCAGTGGACTGGAGGCAGTGGACAATAGGCAGTGGACTGTAGGCAGTGGACAATAGGCAGTGGACTGGAGGCAGCGGACTATAGGCAGTGGACTGGAGGCAGCGGACTGTAGGCAGTGGACTGTAGGCAGTGGACTGGAGGCAGTGAACTGGAGGCAGTGGACTATAGGCAGTGGACTGGAGGCAGTGGACTGAAGGCAGTGGACTATAGGCAGTGGACTGGAGGCAGTGGACTGGAGGCAGTGGACTGAAGGCAGTGGACTATAGGCAGTGGACTGTAGGCAGTGTACTGGAGGCAGTGGACTGTAGGCAGTGGACAATAGGCAGTGGACTGCAGGTAGTGGACTGTAGGCAGTGGACTATTGGCAGTGGACTGGAGGCAGTGGACTATAGGCAGTGGACTGAAGGCAGTGGACTGGAGGCAGTGGACTATAGGCAGTGGACTGGAGGCAGTGGACTGTAGGCAGTGGACTATAGGCAGTGGACTGGAGGCAGTGGACTATAGGCAGTGGACTGGAGGCAGTGGACTGTAGGCAGTGGACTATAGGCAGTGGACTATAGGCAGTGGACTGTAGGCAGTGGACTGTAGGCAGTGGACTGGAGGCAGTGTACTGGAGGCAGTGGACTGGAGGCAGTGGACTGTAGGCAGTGGACTGGAGGCAGTGGACTGTAGGCAGTGGACTGTAGGCAGTGGACTATAGGCAGTGGACTGGAGGCAGCGGACTATAGGCAGTGGACTGGAGGCAGTGGACTGGAGGCAGTGGACTGGAGGCAGTGGACAATAGGCAGTGGACTGTAGGCAGTGGACAATAGGCAGTGGACTGGAGGCAGCGGACTATAGGCAGTGGACTGGAGGCAGCGGACTGTAGGCAGTGGACTGTAGGCAGTGGACTGGAGGCAGTGGACTGGAGGCAGTGGACTATAGGCAGTGGACTGGAGGCAGTGGACTGAAGGCAGTGGACTATAGGCAGTGGACTGGAGGCAGTGGACTGGAGGCAGTGGACAATAGGCAGTGGACTATAGGCAGTGGACTGTAGGCAGTGTACTGGAGGCAGTGGACTGTAGGCAGTGGACAATAGGCAGTGGACTGTAGGCAGTGGACAATAGGCAGTGGACTGGAGGCAGTGGACTATAGGCAGTGGACTGGAGGCAGTGGACTGTAGGCAGTGGACAATAGGCAATGGACTGTAGGCAGTGGACTATAGGCAGTGGACTGGAAGTTGTGTACTTATATCTCTCAGTCGTTTTAGTCGTTTTGTTTTGTTATTAAAAAATTCAATCAAATCTCTGTACTTTGTACACAATCCATAATCGGTAATTCAATTTGCAATGAAAATAACGGATGTAATACGGGACAGAAAAACCAAGTCTTACAGTGAGTACCGGCAAATATAAATGGGGTTCAATATAAATAAGCGGCGGCATTGTTGAGAATACAAATTGAGAAACGCTTGAAGCTTCCAAACGATGAGCGTTCGGCATTCGACATTTAGATTGAAATCTATGCTTTCATAGCACCACCAGCAAAGCTGATACCACACAGCAGGGTGATAAATATGAGACAGAATGTAATGACCTGGGGGTTCGCCTAAAACGTCAAGTTGTTATGCAATTACCTAAAATCTTTACACTTGGAAATATTTTTTCGTTAGATTCATCGCGCTAGCTACTGCTGAAGATTATTGTTAGCAAAGCTGCCAAACAAGCTCGACACGGAGCGCATTAAGCCTTCCCAAATCAATTCCGCGCCGCAAAGTTGCACCTGGCTTGATGAAGCCTCAGTCCCACTGTCCTGCAGTCTCTGCCCAGCTGCTTGGGAAGTCGAGTAATCTGATGCAGTAGTCATGGAGTGACACCTTCTATGGCCTCTGGCCGCGGTGGACGATGAAATTGTGTGAGAGGCGAAATTCTCTACTCTTTGTCGGCTATCGTTCTGATCTTCTGTTGACAACTGAGACATTGTTCCGCTGTCTTCGCTGTTGGAAGTGGCGCCAAATAAGTTAGCCGATGTAAGTCCTGAAATGGACACAAGAACATAAGAGAGATTGATCTTTAGTACTTTGTTTCAAATCCATCCCTAATACCTATCCATCCATCAATCCAACCATCCATCCAACCGTCCATCCATCCATCCATCCATCAATCCACCCATGCATCTATCCACCCATCCATCCATCCATCCACCCATCCATCCATGCATCCATCTATCCATCAATCCACCCATGCATCTATCCACCCATCCATCCATCCATCCATCCATCCACCCATCCATCCATCCATCCATCCATCCATCCATCCATCCACCCACCTATCCATCCACCCATCCATCCACCCATCCATCCATCCATCCATCCATCCATCCATCCATCCATCCATCCATCCATCCATCCATCCATCCACCCATCCATCCATCCATCCATCCATCCATCCATCCATCCACCCACCTATCCATCCACCCATCCATCCACCCATCCATCCATCCATCCATCCATCCATCCATCCATCCACCCACCTATCCATCCACCCATCCATCCATCCATACATCCATTTATTCATGCATCCATCCATCAATCCAACCATCCATCTCCATCTATCCATGCATCCGTCCAGACATTCTGGCATACATTGATTAGGCACGATCGTTCGGACAACGATCATTCAGAAACTAATCAGTCATATCAGTCTGAAATTAATCGGTTGAGACATTTATTGGTCAGACATTTATTGGTCAGAAATTTATCAGTCAGACATTTGTTGATCAGATATTTATTGATCAGACATTAATATGTCAGATATTTATCGGTCAGGCATTTATCGGCCAGAAATTTATTGGTCAGTCATTTATCAGTCCAGACTAACCAGACATTTGTTGGTCAGACATTTATTGATAAGATATTTATTGGTCAGACATTTGTTGATCAGATATTTATTGATCCGATATTTATGGGTCAGATATTTATGGGTCAGATATTTATGGGTCAGATATTTATGGGTCAGATATTTATGGGTCAGATATTTATGGGTCAGATATTTATGGGTCAGATATTTATGGGTCAGATATTTATGGGTCAGGTATTTATGGGTCAGATATTAATGGGTCAGATATTTATGGGTCAGATATTTATCGGTCAGATATTTATTTATTGACCAATTATATAAAAACCTCGCACCTGGCATACTTCTATGGGCACTTTCAATAGCTGAACTCGAACCAATTTCAAAGCTGATCGCCGTTGACGAATTCGAGTTTCCAGTCGACAAAGCGGAATTTTGAAGCTCAAGTCCGGTGCCTGTCGGAAGTGACTCGTGCTCACTGCTCATGTGAGAGACCGCTGAATTCAGAGGCTAGATCCGGCTCCGATGTTGTGTTTGGCATTGTTTCTTTTAAATTACGTGTTTGCATGTAGAATAAATTTTACGATAGAATTATATTGCTTTCAACAAACTTTGTCCTGCCTAGTCCGGCTAAATAATGAGCCGAAATGCGGCATTTCCACGGCTTTTCCGTCAAGTCTACCTTGAAACTTCTATGCGTTGTGTACAAATTTACAGTGCGGATAAAAAAGTAAATCTGGCAGCTTGCTGAATTACACTGCATGTCTTCTCCTTCTCGCTTTCATCGCGTGTGCGTTTTCTTGTGCTTTAGCTAGCATAGAACACCTGTAATAAGATGACAGATGTACATAGGGGAGGGTTTAAAACACCCAGAGAAACGCTTTGCGTTCTGTGTGCGCGCGGACTATTTTCAGATACTGTCCTAAAAGCTATTTTTAGCAACAAATACGCTCGTACGAGAACAGCATTCTGGTTTTGCCATTTTTTATAAATAAGGCTGCTTCGTGACAAATGTGATTCTACAAACTTTCATCGTCAATCGAGCCTTCTGAAATAACATAAGGAACAAGTAAGTACACTTGCACAGCAGAGCTGTCAAATTCTACGACTATGAATGAATATGGATTATTATTTATAATTTTTTGAGAATTCGCACTGTTTACTATCTTAAGTCTGAAAATTCATTACTTTTTATTTACGGTCTATTTCATGTCAACTGGCTCGTCAATGACTCGAGATTCTAGAGTCAGTCGCGTTTAATAATTAATTGTCTATGTCCAAATATATGTAATGTAATGTCCACAAGGACGCAATGACCGGAGTCTGTTCCAACACGCAATAATAAAAGCGTCGTTTTGTCTATGGCCGTAATCACAAGTGAATTGCGTTTTGCCCCCCCCGTTTTATGCCAGAGGGATTTCTCCCCCGGCCCACCTGAAAATCTTTTTAGCAGCGCCTGAATGCTAACAGCGTTGGGTGATGGCTGATGGTTGACAGACTAGGCGGTAACGTGTCATGTTGAGCTGCGCCTCGTATTTAGACTTGTTCAGTAAATTTGAGAAATTCGCGTCAGGGTGTCCATAGTGGCCACATTCCGTGCAAAAAGGTAGGTGACCACCGAAGACGGAGATGATGCAGGCACACTCGGGTGACATGCTGACAAATTTTGTAGGCTTGGCATGGCCGCACTGAGGCGCAGTGCTAATTCGTGCATGGGGGTGATTGAAATACACTAGCGCTTATGGGAAAAATCCTACCTACGGCCAGAACCATTGAATATATTGACGGTTTGAAGAGCTGGCGAGTGTGGCGACTTGACTCGTGTTTCAGAAGATGAGCAACAAATAGTTGTCCCGTGTTCTACAGTTTCTTGGGCTTGCATTTTTCCGTTCAGGCACAGCAAAATTTGTCATGTGGGCCCTAGGTAGTTAGTTATTCTGTTAACTTATGCCACTCAATCCTTTTTTTCAGAGATCTAGCTGGTTACTTTAGCATCAGCAGGAAAACATTGACTTCCGCTGAAAACTTATTGAAATCGGATTAATCGAAACTCAGTCGATGATCCCAGGTCGACCGTCGATAGCACGCGAATCGTATCAAAATAAGTCAATGAGAATCAACCGCGACATCGGCATCATAATAAGTAAGACATTTCGGAAGCTTATGAAAATGGCTATTCTCTATTACGAGTATTTTAGTGTTCTTTCGAAATTAATATTTATGGAACGACATACTGCTGAAAGTGAAAGCGTAAAACATCTGGATTTGCTCGAATTCAACTGAAAAAGCTTTTACCCGCTAGTTTACTTGTTTAATTTAGATTTTCACAAAGAAACTTTTCAAAGTCGTCAAACATCCATGCACCCACCACACCCACCACAATAGAAAATGAACGAAATGGTTTCACTTAGACGTTATTGTATTAGTGCATAACCATAGCCTAAAGGCCGTATTCGAAAAAGTGTAAAAAAAAATTCCTAATCAATTATGATGATCCTCAATTGTTGATTTCAGTAAAGCTTTGGGATTACAATTGATTCCTGAAAATTACAAGCAGCAAATACGTTTTTTGTTATTTGGTTCCAAGTTGCACTGATAATTCCCCGGTTGGTCCACGGCTTAGCCACGGGATTGCCTTGGGATAGCTTAGTGTACAAGTAAATGGTATCCAGTACACATTTAGAAGCAGTGCTTTAGAATTAAGTAATTCTAAAAATAGAATCCACGTACAGAGAGTAAAACAGCTAAAAAATGGGGAATTCCACACATCGGTGTATCGGTGTATCGGCCGATACCCCCAAAATTTGATGTCTCAAATTTTTTCGCATTCATTTTTTTCGAAAGAAATGAATTAAGTGTTTTTTTATTCTGGATACGCTGGATAGAACCAAAACCGACGTCCCCAAAAAAAATCCTGGCTACGCCCCTGGTAGCCTATACTAAAGGGAATATTTGATATCGTGAACGGATGGATAAACGCGTTTCCAACAAGCTTGGTGTCAAACAATAGAAACACATTTATTGAATTTAAAGCTAGAAAATCAAGCCAGAATCAGCTAGCTTTCATTTTTAAGAAATTAACAAACAGTACTAGAGGGTAAGGTCGGGGATTTACACAAAATATTGGGTCAGCATCTACCTCGTATCTCTATCTATTTGCAGGGGGGCCCGGGGCACTTGTCGCACAAGCGACGGAGCGGCACGCCCCCAGACCGGCGAACTAGGCGCTTAGCGCCCATCGCGCCGCCTCCCCTGAGCAGGCACCACACACAGCAGCACAGACCAGCCGAGGAGGGCAGGAGGCACCCAGAATATGCAGCAGTGTCCCCCACCCCAGCCCCACACGCACATAGCAGACCAAGCCGGGGCGGAAGGCTGATAAGAAATCAGTCCTCACGAGGGGCCGGGTGATGAGTGTACACTTATCCAATCGCGCTGACGGAAATCCAGAAAGCGCGCGGCGGTGTACACCCGCCCCCAGCCACCCCCCGCAAGGCCTCACGCCCCAGCGCCAACGCCAACGCACACAACTCACACAACGCAGAACAGGCACACAGAAGGTAGGAGCGAAGCTATTATTTCAAGCTTTGATTGCATGAAATATGGTGCACCTTCGCCGGTCGCTACTGTCCAAACCACACGAAATTAATCGTGACTTGAAGGGAGAATCGAACTAGCGTCCATTGGAGTGCGAGGCAGCGACGCTAGCCGCTGACCCACTCGCCCCCCCTTGGTTCAGCATCACTCTGATTTGTTCTGTATTCAAAACATTTACACTAAAATTAATGTCCTCTTCATAACACTTTCAGAAACGTCACTTGTCGAATACGATTCTATCAGGAAAAACTGCTTCGTCTCCAACCGAAGAAACCTCCAAGTCTCCATATATTTACGGTCGAAACTTCAACCGAAGACATCTACAAGACAATGTCAGACCTACGAGTAGCAAATGTTCAACATGTGCGTAACTGGCAGTTTGATTCCGGGTTTCGCAGAGCAGCCCGCGAGGACATCATAAGCTACATGAATTATTCAGACCAACCCAGAACTGATATTGACATGAGAGATTTTGAATTTACAAGCAATGCCCTAATGCCCACCGATGAGTTCCTCAGGGCTCAGCCGGAACACAACAATGCAGCAGCACACCATGATTCAAAAACTTGGCTTACTATTCTCCAATTGACAGCCATCGCAGACAAGGAAATGAACAAGAGACGAATGCTAATTGCTGCTGCCCTTAGACAGGAAGATTCGATAGGCTTAATTGATAGCAGAACCATGATTCAAAATGCAAGAAGCAAGGTGCTGAGGTACTACAACAACAGCACTCCTGGTGGCAGAGCTCAGTCCGTGCCGCAGACTCTGGACTTCCGCAATCAGCGATGGGACACGACTGGAATGCCGGCCTCTATTCCTCAGCACCTGTGGGACATGAGACGTGAGGACAACAGGTGGCAGTCCTTCCACCTGCCTGATGCGTCATTCACTGCGTCTCACCTGGTGTCAGTGACGGATCTGGCTGCTGACGGATTCTTCTACCTGCAGGAGTCGGACAGAGTGAAGTGCGCCTTCTGCAAGGGTGTGCTCAAGGACTGGGAGGCGGGTGAGCAGGTGCGAGAGGCTCACAGACGCCACTTCTCGACCTGTCCGTTCGTGCTGTTCGTCGATGTGGGCAACGTGCCCCGAGAGCACAGAGAGCCAGAAGGAGAGGCGAGGTCGGCAGTGCAGGTGGAGGCAGTACTGTGCACTGAGCACACCGCACATGCCGAGGCAGTGATGGTGAGCGGAGACTGGAGCATGAGGCTGATCTCTGAGCTGCCTCCCATGGAGCTCACTGAGATGTCGGAGTGGGCGATGGCGACAGACGGAGTGAGATCGAGGTGGACTAGAGCTCAGTACGGATCACCGAGTGCTGCTGCTCATGACGAGCTCATCTCACTCGACCTGACGAGGCGTCCTCGGCTGGCAGTGTCAAGCGAGGTGGCTCGATCCGCGTGCTCCGAGAGAGCGCTCACGAACCTGTCCGCTCTGCAGCACAGTCTTGAGACGGACCCATCGAGTGTGACTGCCAAACATGAGCAGTTCGAGAGCTACCAAGAGAGATCAAAGTCTCTGCGATCGGCACTCGTTCCGCAGCCGGTGTACTTGCTGGCGAAGGCGGGCTTCTTCTACTCGAGTGAGGAGAGAGCGACCTGCTGCTTCAGCTGTGGACTCCGCATGAGTGAGTGGAGCTGCGACGATGATGTGTGGGTGCAGCACGCACGGTGGTCACCTCGCTGTGCTCACGTGTTGTTGGAGCGAGGCAGCGACTTTGTGCAGGCGGTGCACCGACTGTCGCCTCCCGTGTCGAAGGTCGGAGTTACTCATCGTGCCGCTGCATCGGTGCAGAGAGACTCACCTGATCCGTCAGGTGCAGCTTCGGCGGTGAGTGTCGGCGGCTCCTCCGCAGTCCGCAGCAGTCGCACAGACGAGGCGCTCGCAATCACGCGTGGAGTTGAGTTCAGAGTCGAGGCCAGAGACATCAAGGCGAGGGCTGATCTGCCGGTTGTGAGACTGCTCACTCAGCTCGGATTCTCTGCTCTGCAAGTCCGCCTGTTCACAGAGCTGCATCTCAGACAGCGAGGCGACGACTTTGCCACATCGGAGCTGTTCCTCGACTTCATGCTCACCGAGAGCCGCCGCATGCGCCAGCAGTCGCAGGATCCCGAGACATTCTTCGAGAGCAGACTGGCCGAGATCAAGGAGCCTCTGAATCAGCAGCCGAGACCCCGCGATACAAACGACTGGAAGACGTGCAAGGTGTGCATGGACAAGGAGGTGAACATCTTACTCCTGGACTGTGGTCACGTGGCCTGCTGCTCGGTGTGCGCCAAGTCCCTCAAGACCTGCCCCATCTGCAGAGCCTTTATCAGGGGTGTGGTTTTCATAAATACTTGATGCAGTAAAGTCTGTCTGATTTCTGCGTTGAAGTAGGCAATACCTTCGTTTGTCGCCTACCTGACGACTGGCGTTGACGTTGAGGTGTTTGAAATAACTCTAGACTGGTGATATTTAGTGCACGAGAGCAACGAAAACAGTCAGAGCTCCACGCTCTGAACAAATCAGCGAAGGGAAAGAACAAAGGAAAGAACAGCCGATATATATTTTTTAGGCGACGGCACGTTTGATGCAAGGATTAGAGGTGATAAAATAGCGCGTACAATGAATTGATAGTCAGCCATGTTAAACAGACGGCTGCCAGCGCTGTGTACTCAGCGTACACGCGCTGGCTGCAAGTCACTACATAACAGTATTATATCCTAATGTCTACTTAGTCTTGGTCTGCTCATTATATTCATTAGAAATAGCACATGTTTCTGAATTTGCCGGCCTTGAATTAGAAAAATTTTTGAGGTGTACATTAAGCATTATGTAGTTGTGAATAAGTAAAAGCTAGGTAGTGCATATTTTATGCACCAACACGCGTTGTGATGTAATCATAATCATAAGCTTAGTGTATTGTGACGAAAACCTAACATTGCTAGTACCAGCGCTTACAAGTAAAATACGAGCTCTTGTTGCGATCAATTGACTTTGCAATACGGCAAAAACGATGTCCCCCTAAATTTTGTCATTTATTTCAAAGAAGCCAAAAATAGGCAGAAGTTGTGCCAACCGATAGAACCTGTCGGGGCAGCGCTTAAAGCAGAGACAGCAGGAGCCTCTCGGGAAGAGTATAGGGCGCGTAGTAAAAACGGTACAAGAATCTAGTCAGAAGCGAGGACGCAAGTGATCAGCCCAATGCCAGCCGCACCGATTTTTCTAAATCCGGACATTTGAAGGCTTCAATAGTGACATGATTGGCAATATGAAGATGATTTAGCGTGTGGTACAATTATATCTAGTCGAAATCTATTAGGAAAGACGGATTTTGCATGTAGTACAAGTGATTTTAAAAAGTCATGCGGCTGGGTTGCGGCTAGCAAAACGTGTGTGTGTTCCATCTAAATATTTTCTGTCGAAATAGTGTCAATTTTATTTTCTGCTTATACCCTATTACTTCAAGTAGTAATATATGCAAAGTTGTACTGTCCTTTTTAAGTGAAAGGCGAGCGTCACGGTTTCACTTGTATTGTGTACCTCAATAACTTTATCATAGTACGAGCTAAACTCCTCCTCCGGAGGAGGTTGAGAGGAGAGAACTCCCATCGCCTGATCTCCCATCGCGTCATCTCCTATCGCCTGATCTCCCATCGCCTGATCTCCCATCGCCTCATCTCCCATCGCCTCATCTCCCATCGCCTCATCTCCCATCGCCTCATCTCCCATCGCCTCATCTCCCATCGCCTCATCTCCCATCGCCTCATCTCCCATCGCCTCATCTCCCATCGCCTCATCTCCCATCGCCTCATCTCCCATCGCCTTATCTCCCATCGCCTGATCTCCCATTGCCTGATCTCCCATCGCCTCATCTCCCGTCGCCTGATCTCCCATCGCCTCATCTCCCATCACCTGATCACCCATCACCTCATCTCCCATCGCCTAATCTCCCATCGCATCATCTCCCATCGTCTCATCTCCCATCGCCTCATCTCCTATCGCCTGATCTCCCATCGCCTAATCTCCCATCGCCTCATCTCCCATCGCCTCATCTCCCATCGCCTCATCTCCCATCGCCTGATCTCCCATCGCCTCATCTCCCGTCGCCACATCTCCTATCGCCTGATCTCCCATCGCCTCATTTCTCATTGCCTCATCTCCCGTCGCCACATCTCCCATCGCCTGATCTCCCATCGCCTGATCTCCCATCGCCTCATCTCCCATCGCCTGATCTCCCATCGCCTGATCTCCCATCGCCTGATCTCCCATTGCCTGATCTCAAATCGCCTCAGTTCTTTTCAAATGTTAAAAAGCAAAAGCACAATTCACAGTTGAAATTTCATTGCCTTTAGCGCATAGGGCAGCCAGTTTAGCAAGCACATTCTTCTCCGCCTACAGTGAGAGGCCTGCCAAGTTTAATAATAGAATTTTAACCCCACCAACTCCGCCCCAGCCCATTGTAGGCACTTCAATATTGAACAAATCAGACCCCTCAATAGAAATAACTCGCGGCACCCTCTATCTGCCAATACACAGGGACAGTTAGAATGTGCGTACGGCCACCTCTCCGCCCCATTTTCAAACCGACTGCCAACCCTCCACTGGAGAGAAAATACACTAAACAGATAGGCCGAAATGATAGCGCAACCACTTTTACCGACTCCAGTTTTCTCAGCTCAAAAGAAAAAAGTGTCCAGAGAAGGTTACGAAATCATTTTTCTGCTTTTTTGAGGATCTTAGAATTTGAAATTTCAGAATTAAAATAGCCTATAGCCTGACCAGGAAAATTTCCCATTTTCCCATATAAGTTTCAAAGTTGACTTGTCAGTATTCTAGGAGGAGATAACCAACAGACAGACAGACAGACAGACAAACAACACGTGAATTTTAGTATATTTACGAGCTAAACTCCTCCTCCGGAGGAGGTTGAGGGGAGAGAACTCCCATCGCCTGATCTCCAATCGCCTGATCTTCCCCCGCCTGATCTCCCACCGTCTCATCTCCAATCGCCTCATCTCCCATCGCCTGATCTCCTATCGCCTGATCTCCAATTGCCTCATCTCCCTTCGCCACATCTCCCATCGCCTGATCTCCCATCGCCTCATCTCCTATCGCCTGATCTCCCATCGCCTGATCTCCCATCGCCTCATCTCCCATCGCCTCATCTCCCATCACCTCATCTCCCATCGCCTCATCTCCCATTGCCTCATCTCCCATCGCCTCATCTCCCATCCCCTCATCTCCCATCGCCTCATCTTCCATCGCCTCATCTCCCATCGCCTGATCTCCCATCCCCTCATCTCCCATCGCCTCATCTCCCATCGCCTCATCTCCCATCGCCTCATCTCCCATCCCCTCATCTCCCATCGCCTCATCTTCCATTGCCTCATCTTCCATCGCCTCATCTCCCATCGCCTGATCACCCATCCCCTCATCTCCCGTCGCCTCATCTCCCATCACCTCATCTCCCATCGCCTCATCTCCCATCGCCTCATCTCCCATCGCCTCATCTCCCATCCCCTCATCTCCCATCGCCTCATCTCCCATCGCCTCATCTCCCATCGCCTGATCTCCCATCCCCTCATCTCCCATCGCCTCATCTCCCATCGCCTCATCTCCCATCGCCTCATCTCCCATCCCCTCATCTCCCATCGCCTCATCTTCCATTGCCTCATCTCCCATCGCCTGATCTCCCATCCCCTCATCTCCCGTCGCCTCATCTCCCATCCCCTCATCTCCCGTCGCCTCATCTCCCATCGCCTCATCTCCCATCGCCTCATCTCCCTTCACCTGATCACCCATCACCTCATCTCCCGTCGTCACATCTCCCATCGCCTAAACTCCCATTGCCTCATTTTCCGTCGCCACATCTACAATCGCCTCATCTCCTATCGCCTCATCTCCCATCGCCTCATCTCCCATCGCCTCATCTCCCGTCGCCACATCTCCCATCGCCTCATCTCCTATCGCCTCATCTCCTATCGCCTCATCTCCCATCGCCTCATCTCCCATCGCCTCATCTCCCATCGCCTAAACTCCCATCCCCTCATCTCCCGTCGCCACATCTACCATCGCCTCATCTCCTATCGCCTCATCTCCCATCGCCTCATCTCCCGTCGCCACATCTACCATCGCCTCATCTCCTATCGCCTCATCTCCCATCGCCTCATCTCCCGTCGCCTGATCTCCCATCGCCTCATCTCCCATCGCCTCATCTCCTATCGCCTGATCTCCCATCGCCTAATCTCCCATCGCCTCATCTCCCGTCGCCACATCTCCCATCGCCTCATCTCCTATCGCCTCATCTCCTATCGCCTCATCTCCCATCGCCTCATCTCCCATCGCCTGATCTCCCATTGCCTGATCTCCCATCGCCTCATCACCCCGTGCGATCTTGCGTGAATGTACAGTCATTTTATATTCAATTCAGAGAGTTCAGACCTCAGTGTCCAAACTGACTAACCAAAAAATCCTCACCCAATGATGTCTGAAAGTAGCAATGTGCGTAAACCGCCTTTTGTCCGACTAAACTGTTGAAAACAATTCAAAATTGACCAATTTTTCTTTAGCTACCATGCCCAGAATCTTCAGAATTAAAATAGACGACAACTTTCGGATAAGATTGAGGGGCTAGAAATCATATCGCGCGAACTCCATCAACTTTAAATTAAACCCCACCCGTTAAAACAGGTGAAGTCCGAGCCATTAATATTGACAACAGCGAGTTCTCCGGGCCCCGCTCAGTCAGAGGTGCGAATTTCAATAAATAAAATTCAACAGCCCGCCTTCGAGAATAGGAATGTGTGAAACTGTATTGTGGCGAATTCTCTCTCCTTAGCAATCTCGCCGAGACACTGTACACACAGCTGAAAGCATTGCAAAAGTATAAAAACTTTATTTGCCCTTGGCATCCCCAATTTTCGGAATTCAGCAATGAAATTTATATCTCTGGATTTAGAACTTCAAGTTCTCTCCAGCAGTACAAATTTTATCCACAAATCTTAAAAAAGCAAAATAATAATTCTCAGTTGAAATTTCTGCAAAAGGCAGCCAGTTTAGTAAGCACATTCTTCTCCGCCTACACTGAGAGGCCCGCTAATTTTATAAATTGAATTTTAACCCAGCCAACTCTGCCCTGCCCATTGTACGCACTTCAATATTGAACAAATCAGACCCCTCAATAGAACTGACTAACGGCACCCTCTCTCCGCCAATACACAGAGGCAGTTAGAATGTGCGTACGGCCACCTCTCCGCCCCATTTTTTTTCAAACCGACTGCCAACCCTCCACTGGAGAGAAAATACACTAAACAGATAGGCACAAAATGTTGACGCAACTCATTTAACCGAGGCCAATTTCATCACAGCGGGAAGGACATTTGCCTACTATATACTACTTAATAGCCTTTCTGCTTTTTTGAGGATCATAGAATTTGAAATTTCAGAATTAAAATAGCCTATAGCCTGACCAGGAAAATTTCCCATTTTCCCATATAAGTTTCAAAGTTGACTTGTCAGTATTCTAGGAGGAGATAACCAACAGACAGACAGACAGACAGACAGACAAACAACACGTGAATTTTAGTATATTTAGAGATACGAGCTAAACTCCTCCTCCGGAGGAGGTTGAGGGGAGAGAACTCCCATCGCCTGATCTCCAATTGCCTGATCTTCCCCCGCCTGATCTCCCACCGTCTCATCTCCCATCGCCTCATCTCCCATCGCCTCATCTCCTATCGCCTGATGTCCCATCGCCAGATCTCCCATTGCCTCATCTCCCGTCGCCACATCTCCCATCGCCTGATCTCCCATCGCCTCATCTCCTATCGCCTGATCTCCCATCGCCAGATCTCCCATTGCCTGATCTCCCATCGCCTGATCTCCCATCGCCTCATCTCCCTTCACCTGATCACCCATCACCTCATCTCCCGTCGCCACATCTCCCATCGCCTGATCTCCCATCGCCTGATCTCCCATCGCCTGATCTCCCATCTCCTCATCTCCCATCGCCTCATCTCCCATCGCCAAATCTCCCATCGGCTGATCTCCCATCGCCTGATCTCCCATCGCCTGATCTCCCATCGCCTAATCTCCCATCGCCTCATCTCCCATCGCCTCATCTCCCATCGCGGCTCCGATCGCCTGATCTCAAATCGAGTCAGTTCTTTTCAAATGTTAAAAAGCAAAAGCACAATTCACAGTTGAAATTTCATTGCCTTTAGCGCAAAGGGCAGCCAGTTTTTTAGTAATAAGTACATTCTTCTCCGCCTACACTGAGAGGCCCGCAAATTTAAAAATTCCGGAGGAGGTTGAGGGGAGAGAACTCCCATCGCCTGATCTCCAATCGCCTGATCTTCCCCCGCCTGATCTCCCACCGTCTCATCTCCAATCGCCTCATCTCCCATCGCCTGATCTCCTATCGCCTAATCTCCCATCGCCTGATCTCCCGTCGCCTCATCTCCCATCGCCTGATCTCCCATCGCCTCATCTCCCGTCGCCTGATCTCCCATTGCCTCATCTCCCGTCGCCACATCTCCCATCGCCTGATCTCCCATCGCCTCATCTCCCATCGCCTCATCTCCCATTGCCTCATCTCCCATCGCCTCATCTCCCATCGCCTCATCTCCCATCGCCTGATCTCCCATCGCCTCATCTCCCATCGCCTGATCTCCCATCGCCTCATCTCCCATCGCCTGATCTCCCATCGCCTCATCTCCCGTCGCCTGATCTCCCATCGCCTCATCTCCCATCGCCTCATCTCCTATCGCCTGATCTCCCATCGCCTAATCTCCCATCGCCTCATCTCCCATCGCCTGATCTCCCATCGCCTAATCTCCCATCGCCTCATCTCCCATCGCCTGATCTCCCATCGCCTAATCTCCCATCGCCTGATCTCCCATTGCCTCATCTCCCATCGCCTCATCTCCCGTCGCCTGATCTCCCATCCCCTCATCTCCCATCGCCTGATCTCCCATCGCCTCATCTCCCATCGCCCGATCTCCCATCGCCTGATCTCCCATCGCCTCATCTCCCATCGCTTCATCTCCCATCGCCTCAACTCCTATCGCCTGATCTCCCATCGCCTAATCTCCCATCGCATCATCTCCCATCGTCTCATCTCCCATCGCCTGATCTCCCATCGCCTCATTTCTCATTGCCTCATCTCCCATCGCTTCATCTCCCATCGCCTCATCTCCCATCGCCTGATCTCCCATTGCCTGATCTCCCATTGCCTGATCTCAAATCGACTCAGTTCTTTTCAAATGTTAAAAAGCAAAAGCAAAATTCACAGTTGAAATTTCATTGCCTTTAGCGAAAACTCCCATCGCCTCATTTCTCATTGCCTCATCTCCCATCGCTTCATCTCCCATCGCCTCATCTCCCATCGCCTGATCTCCCATTGCCTGATCTCCCATTGCCTGATCTCAAATCGACTCAGTTCTTTTCAAATGTTAAAAAGCAAAAGCAAAATTCACAGTTGAAATTTCATTGCCTTTAGCGCAAACTCCCATCGCCTCATTTCTCATTGCCTCATCTCCCATCGCTTCATCTCCCAGCGCCTCATCTCCCATCGCCTGATCTCCCATCGCCTGATCTCCCATTGCCTGATCTCCCATCGCCTCATCTCCCATCGCGGCTCCGATCGCCTGATCTCAAATCGACTCGGTCGGTTCTTTTCAAATGATAAGAGCAAAAGCAAAATTCACAGTTGAAATTTCATTGCCTTTAGCGCAAAGGGCAGCCAGTTTTTTAGTAAGTAAATTCTTCTCCGCCTACACTGAGAGGCCCGCAAATTAAAAAATTATATTTTAACCCAGCCAACTCTGCCCTGCCCATTGTACGCACTTCAATAGTGAACAAATCAGACCCCTCAATAGAAATAACTCGCGGCACCCTCTCTCCGCCAATACACAGGGACAGTTAGAATGTGCGTACGGCCAACTCTCCGCCCCATTTTCAAACCGACTGCCAACCCTCCACTGGAGAGAAAATACACTAAACAGATAGGCCGAAATGATAGCGCAACCACTTTTACCGACTCCAGTTTTCTCAGCTCAAAAGAAAAAAGTGTCCAGAGAAGGTTACGAAATCATTTTTCTGCTTTTTTGAGGATCTTAGAATTTGAAATTTCAGAATTAAAATAGCCTATAGCCTGACCAGGAAAATTTCCCATTTTCCCATATAAGTTTCAAAGTTGACTTGTCAGTATTCTAGGAGGAGATAACCAACAGACAGACAGACAGACAAACAACACGTGAATTTTAGTATATTTACGAGCGGAATTCCTCCTTCGGAGGAAGTTGAGGGGATAGAACTCCCATTGCCTGATCTCCAATTGCCTGATCTCCCACCGTCTCATCTCCGATCGCCTGATCTTCCATCGCCTCATTTCTCATTGCCTCATCTCCCGTCGCCACATCTCCCATCGCCTGATCTCCCATCGCCTGATCTCCCATCGCCTCATCTCCTATCGCCTGATCTCCCATCGCCTGATCTCCCATCGCCTCATCTCCCATCGGCTCATCTCCCGTCGCCTGATCTCCCATCGCCTGATCTCCCATCGCCTGATCTCCTATCGCCTGATCTCCCATCGCCTCATCTCCTATCGCCTGATCTCCCATCGCCTGATCTCCCAATGCCTAATCTCCGATCGCCTGATCTCCCATCGCCTGATCTCCCATCGCCTGATCTCCCATCGCCTCATCTCCCATCGCCTCATCTCCCATCGCCTCATCTCCTATCGCCTGATTTCCCATCGCCAGATCTCCCATTGCCTGATCTCCCCTCACCTAATCTCCCATCGCCTGATCTCCCATCGCCTCATCTCCCATCGCCTAATCTCACATCGCCACATCTCCAATCGCCTCATCTCCCATCTCCTGATCTCCCATCGCCTCATCTCCCATCGCGTGATTTCCTATCGCCTAATCTTCCATCGCCTGATCTCCCATCGCCTGATTTCCCAACGCCTCATCTCCCATCGCGGCTCTGATCGCCTGATCTCAAATCGACTCAGTTCTTTTCAAATGTTAAAAAGCAAAAGCAAAATTCACAGTTAAAATTTCATTGCCTTTAGCGCAAAGGGCAGCCAGTTTTTTAGTAAGTAAATTCTTCTCCGCCTACACTGAGAGGCCCGCAAATTAAAAAATTATATTTTAACCCAGCCAACTCTGCCCTGCCCATTGTACGCACTTCAATATTGAACAAATCAGACCCCTCAATAGAAATAACTCGCGGCACCCTCTCCGCCAATACACAGGGACAGTTAGAATGTGCGTACGGCCACCTCTCCGCCCCATTTTCAAACCGACTGCCAACCCTCCACTGGAGAGAAAATACACTGAACAGATAGGCCGAAATGATAGCGCAACCACTTTTACCGACTCCAGTTTTCTCAGCTCAAAAGAAAAAAGTGTCCAGAGAAGGTTACGAAATCATTTTTCTGCTTTTTTGAGGATCTTAGAATTTGAAATTTCAGAATTAAAATAGCCTATAGCCTGACCAGGAAAATTTCCCATTTTCCCATATAAGTTTCAAAGTTGACTTGTCAGTATTCTAGGAGGAGATAACCAACAGACAGACAGACAGACAGACAAACAACACGTGAATTTTAGTATATTTACGACGAGCTAAACTCCTCCTCCGGAGGAGGTTGAGGGGAGAGAACTCCCATCGCCTGATCTCCAATCGCCTGATCTTCCCCCGCCTGATCTCCCACCGCCTCATCTCCCATCGCCTGATCTCCTATCGCCTGATCTCCCATCGCCAGATCTCCCATTGCCTGATCTCCCATCGCCTAATCTCCCATCGCCTGATCTTCCCCCGCCTGATCTCCCACCGTCTCATCTCCCATCGCCTCATCTCCCATCGCCTGATCTCCCATCGCCTGATCTCCCATCGCCTGATCTTCCCCCGCCTGATCTCCCACCGTCTCATCTCCCATCGCCTCATCTCCCATCGCCTGATCTCCTATCGCCTGATCTCCCATCGCCAGATCTCCCATTGCCTGATCTCCCATCGCCTAATCTCCCATCGCCTGATCTTCCCCCGCCTGATCTCCCACCGTCTCATCTCCCATCGCCTCATCTCCCATCGCCTGATCTCCTATCGCCTGATCTCCCATCGCCTCATCTCCTATTGCCTCATCTCCCATCGCCTCATCTCCCTTCACCTCATCTCCCATCGCCTCATCTCCCATCGCCTAATCTCCCATCGCCTGATCTTCCCCCGCCTGATCTCCCACCGTCTCATCTCTTATCGCCTCATCTCCCATCGCCTGATCTCCTATCGCCTGATCTCCCATCGCCAGATCTCCCATTGCCTGATCTCCCATCGCCTAATCTCCCATCCCCTCATCTCCCGTCGCCACATCTCCCATCGCCTGATCTCCCATCCGCTCATCTCCCGTCGCCTGATCTCCCATCGCCACATCTCCCATCGCCTCATCTAACCAAAAACTCCTCACCCAATGATGTCTGAAAGTAGCAATGTGCGTAAACCGCCTTTTGTCCGACTAAACTGTTGAAAACAATTCAAAATTGACCAATTTTTCTTTAGCTACCATGCCCAGAATCTTCAGAATTAAAATAGACGACAACTTTCGGATAAGATTGAGGGGCTAGAAATCATATCGCGCGAACTCCATCAACTTTAAATTAAACCCCACCCGTTAAAACAGGTGAAGTCCGAGCCATTAATTTTGACGACAGCCAGTTCTCCGGGCCCCGCTCAGTCAGAGGTGCGAATTTCAATAAATAAAATTCAACAGCCCGCCTTCGAGAATAGGAATGTGTGAAACTGTATTGTGGCGAATTCTCTCTCCTTAGCAATCTCGCCGAGACACTGTACACTCAGCTGAAAGCATTGCAAAAGTATAAAAACTTTATTTGCCCTTGGCATCCCCAATTTTCGGAATTCAGCAATGAAATTTATATCTCTGGATTTAGAACTTCAAGTTCTCTCCAGCAGTACAAATTTTATCCACAAATCTTAAAAAAGCAAAATAATAATTCTCAGTTGAAATTTCTGCAAAAGGCAGCCAGTTTAGTAAGCACATTCTTCTCCGCCTACACTGAGAGGCCCGCAAATTTTATCAATTGAATTTTAACCCAGCCAACTCTGCCCTGCCCATTGTACGCACTTCAATATTGAACAAATCAGACCCCTCAATAGAACTGACTAACGGCACCCTCTCTCCGCCAATACACAGAGGCAGTTAGAATGTGCGTACGGCCACCTCTCCGCCGTATTTTTTTTCAAACCGACTGCCAACCCTCCACTGGAGAGAAAATACACTAAACAGATAGGCACAAAATGTTGACGCAACTCATTTAACCGAGGCCAATTTCATCACAGCGGGAAGGACATTTGCCTACTATATACTACTTAATAGCCTTTCTGCTTTTTTGAGGATCATAGAATTTGAAATTTCAGAATTAAAATAGCCTATAGCCTGACCAGGAAAATTTCCCATTTTCCCATATAAGTTTCAAAGTTGACTTGTCAGTATTCTAGGAGGAGATAACCAACAGACAGACAGACAGACAGACAGACAGACAGACAGACAGACAAACAACACGTGAATTTTAGTATATTTACGAGCTAAACTCCTCCTCCGGAGGAGGTTGAGAGGAGAGAACTCCCATCGCCTGATCTCCCATCGCGTCATCTCCTATCGCCTGATCTCCCATCGCCTAATCTCCCATCGCCTAATCTCCCATCGCCTCATCTCCCATCGCCTCATCTCCCATCGCCTCATCTCCCATCGCCTCATCTCCCATCGCCTCATCTCCCATCGCCTCATCTCCCGTCGCCTGATCTCCCATCCCCTCATCTCCCATCGCCTGATCTCCCATCGCCTGATCTCCCATCGCCTGATCTCCCATCGCCTCATCTCCCATCGCTTCAACTCCCATCGCCTCATCTCCCATCACCTGATCACCCATCACCTCATCTCCCATCGCCTAATCTCCCATCGCATCATCTCCCATCGTCTCATCTCCCATCGCCTCATCTCCTATCGCCTGATCTCCCATCGCCTAATCTCCCATCGCCTCATCTCCCATCGCCTGATCTCCCATCGCCTGATCTTCCCCCGCCTGATCTCCCACTGTCTCATCTCCCATCACCTCATCTCCCATCGCCTCATCTCCTATCGCCTGATCTCCCATCCCCTCATCTCCCATCGCCTGATCTCCCATCGCCTCATCTCCCATCGCCCGATCTCCCATCGCCTGATCTCCCATCGCCTGATCTCCCCTCGCCTGATCTTCCCCCGCCTGATCTCCCACCGTCTCATCTCCCATCGCCTCATCTCCCATCGCCTCATCTCCTATCGCCTGATGTCCCATCGCCTCATCTCCTATTGCCTCATCTCCCATCGCCTCATCTCCCATCGCCTTATCTCCCATCGCCTCATCTCCCTTCACCTGATCACCCATCACCTCATCTCCCGTCGCCACATCTCCCATCGCCTGATCTCCCATCGCCTGATCTCCCATCGCCTGATCTCCCATCCCCTCATCTCCCATCGCCTGATCTCCCATCCCCTCATCTCCCGTCGCCACATCTCCCATCGCCTGATCTCCCATCCCCTCATCTCCCGTCGCCTGATCTCCCATCGCCTCATCTCCCATCGCCTCATCTTTCATCGCCTCATCTCCCATCGCCTCATCTCCCATCGCCTCATCTCCCATCGCCTCATCTCTCATCGCCTAAACTCCCATTGCCTCATCTCCCGTCGCCACATCTCCCATCGCCTCATCTAACCAAAAACTCCTCACCCAATGATGTCTGGAAGTAGCAATGTGCGTAAACCGCCTTTTGTCCGACTAAACTGTTGAAAACAATTCAAAATTGACCAATTTTTCTTTAGCTACCATGCCCAGAATCTTCAGAATTAAAATAGACGACAACTTTCGGATAAGATTGAGGGGCTAGAAATCATATCGCGCGAACTCCATCAACTTTAAATTAAACCCCACCCGTTAAAACAGATGAAGTCCGAGCCATTAATATTGACGACAGCCAGTTCTCCGGGCCCCGCTCAGTCAGAGGTGCGAATTTCAATAAATAAAATTCAACAGCCCGCCTTCGAGAATAGGAATGTGTGAAACTGTATTGTGGCGAATTCTCTCTCCTTAGCAATCTAGCGGAGACACTGTACACTCAGCTGAAAGCATTGCAAAAGTATAAAAACTTTATTTGCCCTTGGCATCCCCAATTTTCGGAATTCAGCAATGAAATTTATATCTCTGGATTTAGAACTTCAAGTTCTCTCCAGCAGTACAAATTTTATCCACAAATCTTAAAAAAGCAAAATAATAATTCTCAGTTGAAATTTCTGCAAAAGGCAGCCAGTTTAGTAAGCACATTCTTCTCCGGCTACACTGAGAGGCCCGCTAATTTTATAAATTGAATTTTAACCCAGCCAACTCTGCCCTGCCCATTGTACGCACTTCAATATTGAACAAATCAGACCCCTCAATAGAAATAACTCGCGGCACCCTCTCTCCGCCAATACACAGGGACAGTTAGAATGTGCGTACGGCCAACTCTCCGCCCCATTTTCAAACCGACTGCCAACCCTCCACTGGAGAGAAAATACACTAAACAGATAGGCACAAAATGTTGACGCAACTCATTTAACCGAGGCCAATTTCATCACAGCGGGAAGGACATTTGCCTACTATATACTACTTAATAGCCTTTCTGCTTTTTTGAGGATCATAGAATTTGAAATTTCAGAATTAAAATAGCCTATAGCCTTCCTCGGAAAATTTCCCATTTTCCCATATAAGTTTCAACGCTGAGTTGCCAGTATTCTAGGAGGAGATGTCGAACTGACACACAGACACACACACACACAGACAAACAACACGTGAAAATTAGTATATTTCGAGCTAAACTCCTCCTCCGGAGGAGGTTGAGGGGAGAGAACTCCCATCGCCTGATCTCCAATCGCCTCATCTCCCTTCACCTGATCACCCATCACCTCATCTCCCATCGCCTCATCTCCCATCGCCTGATCTCCCATTGCCTGATCTCCCATCGCCTAATCTCCCTTCGCCTGATCTTCCCCCGCCTGATCTCCCACCGTCTCATCTCCCATCGCCTCATCTCCCATCGCCTGATCTCCTATTGCCTGATCTCCCATCGCCAGATCTCCTATCGCCTCATCTCCCATCGCCTGATCTCCTATCGCCTGATCTCCCATCGCCAGATCTCCCATTGCCTGATCTCCCATCGCCTAATCTCCCATTGCCTCATCTCCCGTCGCCACATCTCCCATCGCCTGATCTCCCGTCGCCTGATCTCCCATCGCCTTATCTTTCATCGCCTCATCTCCCATCGCCTCATCTCCCTTCACCTGATCACCCATCACCTCATCTCCCATCGCCACATCTCCCATCGCCTGATCTCCCATCGCCTGATCTCCCATCGCCTGATCTCCCATCGCCTGATCTCCCATCCCCTCATCTCCCGTCGCCTGATCTCCCATCGCCTTATCTTTCATCGCCTCATCTACCATCGCCTGATCTCTCATCGCCTGATCTCCCATCGCCTCATCTCCCATCGCCTCATCTCCTATCGCCTGATGTCCCATCGCCTCATCTCCTATTGCCTCATCTCCCATCGCCTCATCTCCCATCGCCTCATCTCCTATCGCCTGATCTCCCATCGCCTCATCTCCTATTGCCTCATCTCCCGTCGCCTCATCTCCCATCGCCTGATTTCCCATCGCCTCATCTCCCATCGCCTCATCTCCCATTGCCTCATCTCCCGTCGCCACATATCCCATCGCCTGATCTCCCATCGCCTCAACTCCTATCGCCTGATCTCCCATCGCCTCATCTCCTATCGCCTAATCTCCCATCGCCTGATCTCCCATCGCCTCATCTCCCATCGCCTTATCTCCCATTGCCTCATCTCCCATCGCCTGATCTCCCATCGCCTCATCTCCCATCGCCTGTTCTCCCATCGCCTCATCTCCCATCGCCTGATCTCCCATCGCCTCATCTCCCATCGCCTCATCTCCTATCTCCTGTTCTCCCATCGCCTAATCTCCCATCGCCTCATCTCCCATCACCTGATCTCCCATCGCCTAATCTCCCATCGCCTGATCTCCCATTGCCTGATCTCCCATCGCCTCATCACCCCGTGCGATCTTGCGTGAATGTACAGACATTTTTATTCAATTCAGAGAGTTCAGACCTCAGTGTCCAAACTGACTAACCAAAAACTCCTCACCCAATGATGTCTGAAAGTAGCAATGTGCGTAAACCGCCTTTTGTCCAACTTAACTGTTGAAAACAATTCAAAATTGACCAATTTTTCTTTAGCTACCATGCCCAGAATCTTCAGAATTAAAATAGACGACAACTTTCGGATAAGATTGAGGGGCTAGAAATCATATCGCGCGAACTCCATCAACTTTAAATTAAACCCCACCCGTTAAAACAGGTGAAGTCCGAGCCATTAATATTGACGACAGCCAGTTCTCCGGGCCCCGCTCAGTCAGAGGTGCGAATTTCAATAAATAAAATTCAACAGCCCGCCTTCGAGAATAGGAATGTGTGAAACTGTATTGTGGCGAATTCTCTCTCCTTAGCAATCTCGCCGAGACACTGTACACTCAGCTGAAAGCATTGCAAAAGTATAAAAACTTTATTTGCCCTTGGCATCCCCAATTTTCGGAATTCAGCAATGAAATTTATATCTCTGGATTTAGAACTTCAAGTTCTCTCCAGCAGTACAAATTTTATCCACAAATCTTAAAAAAAGCAAAATAATAATTCTCAGTTGAAATTTCTGCAAAGGGCAGCCAGTTTAGTAAGCACATTCTTCTCCACCTACACTGAGAGGCCCGCTAATTTTATAAATTTAATTTTAACTCAGCCAACTCTGCCCTGCCCATTGTACGCACTTCAATATTGAACAAATCAGACCCCTCAATAGAAATAACTCGCGGCACCCTCTCTCCGCCAATACACAGAGGCAGTTAGAATGTGCGTACGGCCTCCTCTCCGCCCCATTTTCAAACCGACTGCCAACCCTCCACTGGAGAGAAAATACACTGAACAGATAGGCACAAAATGTTGACGCAACTCATTTAACCGAGGCCAATTTCATCACAGCGGGAAGGACATTTGCCTACTATATACTACTTAATAGCCTTTCTGCTTTTTTGAGGATCATAGAATTTGAAATTTCAGAATTAAAATAGCCTATAGCCTTCCTCGGAAAATTTCCCATTTTCCCATATAAGTTTCAACGCTGAGTTGCCAGTATTCTAGGAGGAGATGTCGAACTGACACACACACACACAGACAGACAAACAACACGTGAAAATTAGTATATTTACGAGCTAAACTCCTCCTCCGGAGGAGGTTGAGGGGAGAGAACTCCCATCGCCTGATCTCCAATCGCCTGATCTTCCCCCGCCTGATCTCCCATCGCCTCATCTCCCATCGCCTGATCTCCCATCGCCTGATCTCCCATCGCCTAATCTCTCATCGCCTCATCTCCCATCGCCTAATCTCCCATTGCCTCATCTCCCGTCGCCACATCTCCCATCGCCTGATCTCCCATCGCCTCATCTCCTATCGCCTGATCACCCATCGCCTCATCTCCCATCGCCTCATCTCCCATCGCCTCATCTCCTATCGCCTGATCTCCCATCGCCTCATCATCCGTCGCCTGATCTCCCATCGCCTCATCTCCCATCGCCTCATCTCCTATCTCCTGTTCTCCCATCGCCTAATCTCCCATCGCCTCATCTCCCATCGCCTGATCTCCCATCGCCTCATCTCCCATCGCCTCATCTCCTATCGCCTGATCTCCCATCGCCTAATCTCCCATCGCCTCATCTCCCATCGTCTGATCTCCCATCGCCTAATCTCCCATCGCCTGATCTCCCATTGCCTGATCTCTCATCGCCTCATCACCCAGTGCGATCTTGCGTGAATGTACAGTCATTTTATATTTAATTCAGAGAGTTCAGACCTCAGTGTCTAAACTGACTAACCAAAAACTCCTCACCTAATGATGTCTGAAAGTAGCAATGTGCGTAAACCGCCTTTTGTCCGACTAAACTGTTGAAAACAATTCAAAATTGACCAATTTTTCTTTAGCTACCATGCCCAGAATCTTCAGAATTAAAATAGACGACAACTTTCGGATAAGATTGAGGGGCTAGAAATCATATCGCGCGAACTCCATCAACTTTAAATTAAACCCCACCCGTTAAAACAGGTGAAGTCCGAGCCATTAATATTGACGACAGCCAGTTCTCCGGGCCCCGCTCAGTCAGAGGTGCGAATTTCAATAAATAAAATTCAACAGCCCGCCTTCGAGAATAGGAATGTGTGAAACTGTATTGTGGCGAATTCTCTCTCCTTAGCAATCTCGCCGAGACACTGTACACTCAGCTGAAAGCATTGCAAAAGTATAAAAACTTTATTTGCCCTTGGCATCCCCAATTTTCAGAATTCAGCAATGAAATTTATATCTCTGGATTTAGAACTTCAAGTTCTCTCCAGCAGTACAAATTTTATCCACAAATCTAAAAAAAGCAAAATAATAATTCTCAGTTGAAATTTCTGCAAAGGGCAGCCAGTTTAGTAAGCACATTCTTCTCCGCCTACACTGAGAGGCCCGCTAATTTTATAAATTGAATTTTAACTCAGCCAACTCTGCCCTGCCCATTGTACGCACTTCAATATTGAACAAATCAGACCCCTCAATAGAACTGACTAACGGCACCCTCTCTCCGCCAATACACAGAGGCAGTTAGACTGTGCGTACGGCCACCTCTCCGCCCCATTTTTTTTCAAACCGACTGCCAACCCTCCACTGGAGAGAAAATACACTAAACAGATAGGCACAAAATGTTGACGCAACTCATTTAACCGAGGCCAATTTCATCACAGCGGGAAGGACATTTGCCTACTATATACTACTTAATAGCCTTTCTGCTTTTTTGAGGATCATAGAATTTGAAATTTCAGAATTAAAATAGCCTATAGCCTTCCTCGGAAAATTTCCCATTTTCCCATATAAGTTTCAACGCTGAGTTGCCAGTATTCTAGGAGGAGATGTCGAACTGACACACACACACACACACAGACAGACAAACAACACGTGAAAATTAGTATATTTACGAGCTAAACTCCTCCTCCGGAGGAGGTTGAGGGGAGAGAACTCCCATCGCCTGATCTCCCATCGCGTCATCTCCTATCGCCTGATCTCCCATCGCCTGATCTCCTATCGCCTGATCTCCCATCGCCTGATCTCCCATCGCGTCATCTCCTATCGCCTGATCTCCCATCGCCTAATCTCCCATCGCCTCATCTCCCATCGCCTCATCTCCCATCGCCTCATCTCCCATCGCCTGATCTCCCATCGCCTCATCTCCCGTCGCCACATCTCCTATCGCCTGACCTCCCATCGCCTGATCTCCCATCGCCTCATCTCCCATCGCCTGATCTCCCATCGCCTGATCTCCCATCGCGTCATCTCCTATCGCCTGATCTCCCATCGCCTAATCTCCCATCGCCTCATCTCCCATCGCCTCATCTCCCATCGCCTAATCTCCCATCGCATCATCTCCCATCGTCTCATCTCCCATCGCCTCATCTCCTATCGCCTGATCTCCCATCGCCTCATCTCCCATCGCCTCATCTCCCATCGCCTCATCTCCCATCGCCTGATCTCCCATCGCCTGATCTCCCATCGCGTCATCTCCTATCGCCTGATCTCCCATCGCCTGATCTCCTATCGCCTGATCTCCCGTCGCCACATCTCCTATCGCCTGACCTCCCATCGCCTGATCTCCCATCGCCTCATCTCCCATCGCCTGATCTCCCATCGCCTGATCTCCCATCGCGTCATCTCCTATCGCCTGATCTCCCATCGCCTAATCTCCCATCGCCTCATCTCCCATCGCCTCATCTCCCATCGCCTCATCTCCCATCGCCTAATCTCCCATCGCATCATCTCCCATCGTCTCATCTCCCATCGCCTCATCTCCTATCGCCTGATCTCCCATCGCCTCATCTCCCATCGCCTCATCTCCCATCGCCTCATCTCCCATCGCCTGATCTCCCATCGCCTCATCTCCCGTCGCCACATCTCCTATCGCCTCATCTCCCATCGCCTCATTTCTCATTGCCTCATCTCCCGTCGCCACATCTCCCATCGCCTGATCTCCCATCGCCTGATCTCCCATCGCCTCATCTCCCATCGCCTGATCTCCCATCGCCTGATCTCCCATCGCCTGATCTCCCATCGGCTCATCTCCCATCGCCTGATCTCCCATCGCCTGATCTCCCATCGCCTGATCTCCCATCGGCTCATCTCCCGTCGCCTGATCTCCCATCGCCTGATCTCCCATCGCCTGATCTCCCGTCGCCACATCTCCTATCGCCTGATCTCCCATCGCCTCATTTCTCATTGCCTCATCTCCCGTCGCCACATCTCCCATCGCCTGATCTCCCATCGCCTGATCTCCCATCGCCTCATCTCCCATCGCCTGATCTCCCATCGGCTCATCTCCCGTCGCCTGATCTCCCATCGCCTCATCTCCCATCGCCTCATCTCCCATCGCCTGATCTCCCATCGGCTCATCTCCCGTCGCCTGATCTCCCATCGCCTCATCTCCGATCGCCTGATCTCCCATCGCCTGATCTTCCATTGCCTGATCTCCCATTGCCTGATCTCAAATCGCCTCAGTTCTTTTCAAATGTTAAAAAGCAAAATAATAATTCACAGTTGAAATTTCATTGCTTTTAGCGCAAAGGGCAGCCAGTTTTTTAGTAAGTACATTCTTCTCCGCCTACACTGAGAGGCCCGCTAGTTTTATCAATTGAATTTTAACCCAGCCAACTCTGCCCTGCCCATTGTACGCACTTCAATATTGAACAAATCAGACCCCTCAATAGAAATAACTCGCGGCACCCTCTCTCCGCCAATACACAGGGACAGTTAGAATGTGCGTACGGCCAACTCTCCGCCCCATTTTCAAACCGACTGCCAACCCTCCACTGGAGAGAAAATACACTAAACAGATAGGCACAAAATGTTGACGCAACTCATTTAACCGAGGCCAATTTCATCACAGCGGGAAGGACATTTGCCTACTATATACTACTTAATAGCCTTTCTGCTTTTTTGAGGATCATAGAATTTGAAATTTCAAAATTAAAATAGCCTATAGCCTTCCTCGGAAAATTTCCCATTTTCCCATATAAGTTTCAACGCTGAGTTGCCAGTATTCTAGGAGGAGATGTCGAACTGACACACACACACACACACAGACACACACACAGACAAACAACACGTGAAAATTAGTATATTTAGAGACGAGCTAAACTCCTCCTCCGGAGGAGGTTGAGGGGAGAGAACTCCCATCGCCTGATCTCCCATCGCGTCATCTCCTATCGCCTGATCTCCCATCGCCTAATCTCCCATCGCCTCATCTCCCATCGCCTCATCTCCCATCGCCTCATCTCCCATCGCCTGATCTCCCATCGCCTCATCTCCCATCGCTTCATCTCCCATCGCCTCATCTCCCATCGCCTCATCTCCCATCACCTGATCACCCATCACCTCATCTCCCATCGCCTAATCTCCCATCGCATCATCTCCCATCGTCTCATCTCCCATCGCCTCATCTCCTATCGCCTGATCTCCCATCGCCTAATCTCCCATCGCCTCATCTCCCATCGCCTAATCTCCCATCGCCTCATTTCCCATCGCCTAATCTCCCATCGCCTAATCTCCAATCGCCTGATCTCCCATTGCCTGATCTCCCATCGCCTCATCTCCCATCGCTTCATCTCCCATCGCCTCATCTCCCATCGCCTCATCTCCCATCACCTGATCACCCATCACCTCATCTCCCATCGCCTAATCTCCCATCGCATCATCTCCCATCGTCTCATCTCCCATCGCCTCATCTCCTATCGCCTGATCTCCCATCGCCTAATCTCCCATCGCCTAATCTCCCATCGCCTCATCTCCCATCGCCTGATCTCCCGTCGCCTCATCTCCCGTCGCTACATCTCCTATCGCCTGATCTCCCATCGCCTCATTTCTCATTGCCTGATCTCCCATCGGCTCATCTCCCGTCGCCTGATCTCCCATTGCCTCATCTCTGATCGCTTCATCTCCCATCGCCTGATCTCCCATTGCCTGATCTCCCATTGCCTGATCTCAAATCGCCTCAGTTCTTTTCAAATGTTAAAAAGCAAAATAATAATTCACAGTTGAAATTTCATTGCCTTTAGCGCAAGGGGCAGCCAGTTTAGTAAGCACATTCTTCTCCGCCTACACTGAGAGGCCCGCAAATTTTATCAATTGAATTTTAACCCAGCCAACTCTGCCCTGCCCATTGTACGCACTTCAATATTGAACAAATCAGACCCCTCAATAGAAATAACTCGCGGCACCCTCTCTCCGCCAATACACAGGGACAGTTAGAATGTGCGTACGGCCAACTCTCCGCCCCATTTTCAAACCGACTGCCAACCCTCCACTGGAGAGAAAATACACTAAACAGATAGGCACAAAATGTTGACGCAACTCATTTAACCGAGGCCAATTTCATCACAGCGGGAAGGACATTTGCCTACTATATACTACTTAATAGCCTTTCTGCTTTTTTGAGGATCATAGAATTTGAAATTTCAGAATTAAAATAGCCTATAGCCTTCCTCGGAAAATTTCCCATTTTCCCATATAAGTTTCAACGCTGAGTTGCCAGTATTCTAGGAGGAGATGTCGAACTGACAGACACACACACACACAGACAAACAACACGTGAAAATTAGTATATTTAGATGTCGAACTGACAGACACACACACACACAGACAAACAACACGTGAAAATTAGTATATTTAGAGAAGAAGAGAGAGAGACGAGCTAAACTCCTCCTCCGGAGGAGGTTGAGGGGAGAGAACTCCCATCGCCTGATCTCCAATCGCCTGATCTTCCCCCGCCTGATCTCCCATCGCCTCATCTCCCATCGCCTCATCTCCCATCGCCTCATCTCCCATCGCCTCATCTCCCATCGCCTCATCTCCCGTCGCCTGATCTCCCATCGCCTAATCTCCCATTGCCTCATCTCCCGTCGCCACATCTCCCATCGCCATCGCCTGATTTCCCATCGCCTCATCTCCCATCGCCTCATCTCCCATCGCCTGATCTTCCCCCGCCTGATCTCCCACCGTCTCATCTCCCATCGCCTCATCTCCCATCGCCTCATCTCCTATCGCCTGATCTCTCATCGCCAGATCTCCCATTGCCTGATCTCCCATCGCCTAATCTCCCATTTCCTCATCTCCCGTCGCCACATCTCCCATCGCCTCATCTCCCATCGCCTAATCTCCCATCGCCTGATCTCCCATCGCCTCATCTCCCATTGCCTCATCTCCCATCGCCTCATCTCCCATCGCCTGATCTCCCATCGCCTGATCTCCCATCGCCTCATCTCCCGTCGCCTGATCTCCCATCGCCTCATCTCCCATCGCCTCATCTCCTATCGCCTGATCTCCCATCGCCTAATCTCCCATCGCCTCATCTCCCATCGCCTAATCTCCCATCGCCTGATCTCCCATCGCCTCATCTCCCATCGCCTGATCTCCCATCGCCTGATCTCCCATCGCCTCATCTCCCGTCGCCTGATCTCCCATCGCCTTATCTCCTATCGCCTGATCTCCCATCGCCTGATCTCCCATCGCCTCATCTCCCATTGCCTCATCTCCCATCGCCTCATCTCCCATCGCCTAATCTCCCATCGCCTGATCTCCCATCGCCTCATCTCCCATCGCCTGATCTCCCATCGCCTGATCTCCCATCGCCTCATCTCCCGTCGCCTGATCTCCCATCGCCTTATCTCCTATCGCCTGATCTCCCATCGCCTGATCTCCCATCGCCTCATCTCCCATTGCCTCATCTCCCATCGCCTTATCTCCCATCGCCTGATCTCCCATCGCCTGATCTCCCATCGCCTCATCTCCCGTCGCCTGATCTCCTATCGCCTAAATTCCCATCGCCTCATCTCCCATCCCCTGATCTCTGATCGCCTCAGTTCTTTCTAGCAGTACAAAATTTTATCCACTAATCTTAAAAAGAAGAATTCTCAGCTGAAATTTCACTGCCTTTTAGCGCAAAGAACAGCGCAAAGAACAGGCCCGCAAATTTTATCAATTGAATTTTAACCCAGCCAACTCTGCCCTGCCCATTGTACGCACTTCAATATTGAACAAATCAGACCCCTCAATAGAACTGACTAACGGCACCCTCTCTCCGCCAATACACAGAGGCAGTTAGAATGTGCGTACGGCCACCTCTCCGCCCCATTTTTTTTCAAACCGACTGCCAACCCTCCACTGGAGAGAAAATACACTAAACAGATAGGCACAAAATGTTGACGCAACTCATTTAACCGAGGCCAATTTCATCACAGCGGGAAGGACATTTGCCTACTATATACTACTTAATAGCCTTTCTGCTTTTTTGAGGATCATAGAATTTGAAATTTCAGAATTAAAATAGCCTATAGCCTTCCTCGGAAAATTTCCCATTTTCCCATATAAGTTTCAACGCTGAGTTGCCAGTATTCTAGGAGGAGATGTCGAACTGACACACACACAGACACACAGACAAACAACACGTGAAAATTAGTATATTTAGAGACCGTTATTTTCGAAACTTAGTAGTTTCATTATTTCGTCTTGTTTGTTGTACTTTGTACTTGTTTTACTGCAAATTCGTAGAAATAGCCAAGATCCAAATTTTAGGAACGCTAAGTCTAATAATCAAGGACCACAAGGAGAAGACCTGTCTGCTTTGTCTGCTTCCAATAAAAGTTGTCAACAATTTAATGTGAAAAAACGTGAGAAGTCCCTATCTCGCTAGTGCGTTTTTTGTGAAAATCTGCATTAATAATTTTTTTAAGAAACGAAGTGTCCGATCCTGGCTAATAACACGTCGACTTTAATTGTTTTTCAGCTCCACCCACCTTCTCGCCAAATTTGCTCAAATAGAACCAACTACTATGCAACAGAACTTTTGGGTAAGGGGTAAAACACTACCCGAAAAATAGGGTAAAAGGCTACCCAATGATTTTAGGCGTCTACCCGCTTCAAATCGTCCAGAAAATGCGCCTAACCTATGCAGCTTCTAGTTTGGAATTTTCTTAGGTAAAAAACTGAAAGATTATGATGAAATTCACGTTTATTTCTGTTGGTAGTGTTTTACTCCAAAAAGCTACCCAAAACTACCCGACCCCTACCCCCGTCATTGAGAATCGAAAATCAATGGCTAAGCTTACTTTTACATCTTCTGCCATAATGTGTAATATCAAGTGGTTTTAACTTGCATAAGCAAAGTTAGGGTAATGGGTAATTTGTTTTACTGTATTTTACTTTCGCATTTTTTAAACGTATAAATCTTAATCTTATTTAGAAACGCTAAACGAATAATATTGCCAAGATTCATATACAATGTTATAAGAAATAATGCAGCTTTTTCAGTTCGAAAGCTACGATACTGCAGGTGTAGTGAAATTGCGATAATCTTTTCTTATCGTGTCAGTGATTTCTAATCTGAGTGTTGGCCAACAACACACTAAGGTGATATATTATCAAAGTGCATCTAACTTAATAGACTTTATAATTCCGTTAACTAAAAAATCTTATATAAACAGCAATAAAAACTTATGTCCATTTATCTATAGTAATATCAACAGCTATACATATATAAATATAGAACTACAAAAGTAATTATGCCTTATGCACATTGTTTTTATGTTATAAATAAAAAATATCAATATACCTTGAGGACATTGAGGTTTCAAATAAATTTATTCAAAGCAATTGAACATATTTTATATAAATTTAAACAGTATTTGATTGCTGATTTGATTTGTTTTTCTGTTTTTATATGCATAAGACAACAATTATTTGCTTAAATATTATTAATATATTATTTCTCTTAATATAATATATTTTTAGTTGGTGTACAGTTGGCGTCAGTTGGTTTCTCCTGTAGTCCCTATTTGGTTGAGTTGGTGCACAGTTGGCATCAGTTGGTTTCTCCTACTGTAGTCCCTATTTAGTTGAATTGGTGCACAGTTGGCATCAGTTGGTTTCTCCTACTTTAGTCCCTATTTATTTGAATTGGTGCACAGTTGGCATCAGTTGGTTTCTCCTACTGTAGTCTCTATTTAGTTGAGATGGTGTACAGTTGGCATCAGTTGGTTTCTCCTACTGTAGTTCCTTTTTAGTTGAGTTGGTGTACAGTTGGCATCAGTTGGTTTCTCCTACTGTAGTCCCTATTTAGTTGAATTGGTGCACAGTTGGCATCAGTTGGTTTCTCCTACTGTAGTCTCTATTTAATTAAGTTGGTGTACAGTTGGCGTCAGTTGGTTTCTCCTACTGTAGTCTCTATTTAGTTGAGTTGGTGCACAGTTGGCATCAGTTGGTTTCTCCTACTGTAGTCTCTATTTAGTTGAGATGGTGTACAGTTGGCATCAGTTGGTTTCTCCTACTGTAGTCCCTATTTATTTGAATTGGTGCACAGTTGGCATCAGTTGGTTTCTCCTACTTTAGTCCCTATTTATTTGAATTGGTGCACAGTTGGCATCAGTTGGTTTCTCCTACTGTAGTCCCTATTTAGTTGAATTGGTGCACAGTTGGCATCAGTTGGTTTCTCCTACTGTAGTCCCTATTTAGTTGAATTGGTGCACAGTTGGCATCAGTTGGTTTCTCCTACTGTAGTCTCTATTTAGTTGAGATGGTGTACAGTTGGCATCAGTTGGTTTCTCCTACTGTAGTCCCTATTTATTTGAATTGGTGCACAGTTGGCATCAGTTGGTTTCTCCTACTTTAGTCCCTATTTATTTGAATTGGTGCACAGTTGGCATCAGTTGGTTTCTCCTACTGTAGTCCCTATTTAGTTGAATTGGTGCACAGTTGGCATCAGTTGGTTTCTCCTACTGTAGTCTCTATTTAGTTGAGATGGTGTACAGTTGGCATCAGTTGGTTTCTCCTACTGTAGTTCCTTTTTAGTTGAGTTGGTGTACAGTTGGCATCAGTTGGTTTCTCCTACTGTAGTCCCTATTTAGTTGAATTGGTGCACAGTTGGCATCAGTTGGTTTCTCCTACTGTAGTCTCTATTTAGTTGAGATGGTGCACAGTTGGCATCAGTTGGTTTCTCCCACTTTAGTCTCTATTTAATTAAGTTGGTGTACAGTTGGCGTCAGTTGGTTTCTCCTACTGTAGTCTCTATTTAGTTGAGTTGGTGCACAGTTGGCATCAGTTGGTTTCATGATTTCAAATGAATTCTACTCGATTTTATTAACCTGGAAAGTGACCTAGAAAAGTTGACGAAATACATGCGAAAATATATCAAGTACCTAGCTGTTTGATATCTGCTGCATCCATACAAGCGAAGTGACAGCAAGCGATGGCAATGGCGTGCTGAACAATCTTTTCTACCCTCAGGCTGTTCAGGTTGTATTGCGAAAGTGGATGCCACTGTTTCCTCTTTGGAGTGTGGCCGTGTTTGGAGGAAATCGTAGCGCACACGTGACCAACGCCGCTGTTGAATCATGGTTCAGCTGGTGCAAAAGCGAAGCACTGCCTTCTCCAAGTTCTCGGCTCAGGTTACCAAGATTTGTCCGTGCGCAACTAACAACCGTAAAACTGCAACTGAAGCGGTTGCAGCACGAGCAACATCCGATTCGCCCCCCGAAGCGTGCTAGAGGACGCAAAGGTGGCTTTGATGCTCCGTTAAACCCACCTGGAGATCCTGGAAAAGGTCAGGAGCCTTAAAGAGACGAAGAACCAGCTTTATTCAATCGGCATTATCAATTCCGCCAGCCGTTGCACCCACGACCTGTACTCTAGCTGCGGCGCCTGCTGCAAGTGGGTCTCGCTCGGGCAGCCAGCCCGTCATTGTCCAGGTTCGGCCTGCTATTGCACCCACGACCTGTTCTTTAGCTGCGCCCGCTGCAAGTGGGTCTCGCTCGGGCAGCCAGCCCGTCATTGTCCAGGTTCGGCCTGCTATTGCACCCACGACCTGTTCTTTAGCTGCGCCCGCTGCAAGTGGGTCTCGCTCGGGCAGCCAGCCCGTCATTGTTACGTTACATTGTTACATTGTTACATTGTGACGTTATGCCACAGACATCTAAAACTTGTAACCTTCGGCTTCCCGCCCCATTGAACGTCGTGGTCATCCAAAAAACGCAGACAAAACGGTTATTGGCCTACCGAAGGGAAGGAAGCGTCGTATCACAGTTCGTAACGCTTATGTCAGGCGGTTCGGTAAGGTTTGCACCTTGATAATTGATTGACATTGTTGCTTTTCGGTCGCTTATAAAATCAATTACCTAATTACGTATTTCACCTTTTTATTCACACAGATGACTAATACTTAAACATTTTTGTTTATATCCTTCTTGGTCAGGCTCAGGGATTACCTAATAAGTAGTAATGGGAAACGACAAAAATTTAAGGCGATCCATTAATAACATGAATTATTAGTAACATTATTAATCTCCTCTCAATTTTATCGCATTTATAAATAGGCGTCGTGTTGGAATTTATCAATTAAATAGTCTTGCTAATCAATGGAGACACATTTAGCACGTTTCCTGATGTTGTACTCTAAAATCTCGAATCATACAGTGCATGATTACTCGTAGTATGCGTATTATCGGTTTATCGCTAATTATTTCTGCATCAACCACCATGCTTTCTTACAGGATCTACGACTGATTTCGGCGAAAGATCGGTACAGCAACATAAGTGTAATGGGACTTCGTCACCATCCGGTTCACGTCCTACGATTCCCAACGTAGTAGTTATACGAAATGTACCTCCGCATTGAGTTACTTTTTTGTTGAGTTAATTTGGCTCGAGTTAAAATTTCGTTGCTGCTCTCTCGCTTATTACTGTTACATCTTTACATTACTGCTATTGCAGCTTTTCGGCACTGCCGCTGTACTGTAATGATTCCACTCAGTTAAAGAAATTTTGCGTTCTATAAAAAATATGAAAATATTTAAAAAGATCGTAACGCTCGGCGGATATCTTGTCAGGTGGCATTCGTCTGCCTCAACTGAGCGCAAAAAATCTGAATCTGAAAGCAAAAATATGATATTTGCAATGGACAAGTTTGACATGTCAGTGATAGACGCTGATTCTTTAATAGAAGGCAAAATTATTTAACTGACTGAAAAAGTTTCCATTGAACTTTTGAGTTTAATATAGTTTAATACAGCTCGACCGCAGTCTCTTTTTGAAGTAGCAGTTGCTATTAAGAAAAGCGCCAAAGAAACGCAAATAAACTGTACTTTACTTTACTTTACTCTAAAATTACTTTTTTGTACATTACACTTTGTCTGCACAACATGGTGTGACTTGGTATTGACGAAACTAATTTATGGCAGGCAGCTCAGCGACTGCTGGCGATGACAGTTTCATTTATTAATTAGATGGCAGCGTGACATGGCGTTATCAGTTCAGCGTTTTGCTTTGATGCAATCATTTATTGTACTTACGAGTTACGAAGCAGAATAAGTAAATTATTTGGTTGCCTGTTGCAACATATTTAGATTGTGATTTATTCGACAAAAATACTTAAGTAGCTGTAGCCGAATAATAACAATGTCAGCGAAATTAAAAGTCGCTGACACTAACGGAGTTATACGAGCTAGCTCAAAGCATGAAGGCCAAGCACGAAACCGCAAATTAGCGTCGTCGTAGTTGTCGTTTGGACACATGAGGACCGGCTTTTTCCGTTCCTAAAAGTTTAGGCCGTTTCTTGCTTTCATGCACTCTCTTTCGTGGCACCGGCGGACAATTTTCTGAGTGGCTTGATCCTCCCGTGTCCAAATTCTGGTCATCGGCTGGCTTGTCAGCGCTCTGCTGGTCATCGGCTGGCTTGTCAGCGCCCTGCTGGCCATCCGCTGGCTTGTCAGCGCCCTGCTGTTCATTGGCTGGCTTGTCAGTGCCCTGCTGGCCATCCGCTGGCTTGTCAGCGCCCTGCTGTTCATTGGCTGGCTTGTCAGCGCCCTGCTGGCCATCCGCTGTTTTGTCTGAGTCCTCTAGTTCCTCATTCAAATCAATGAGTTCATCGTGACGTTCATGTCCCGGTTGGTGATTACTTGCCTGGTCAGATCTTGGCAGTACTAATTGATTACGACGACGACGAATTCGCAGACGCAGCGTTGTAGATAGAGCGTTTGAAAGGGCAGACAAAGTTCTTAATGTGCCTGGGTCGCCTTCCATGATTAGCCACCGAAAAGTGGCCAAAAGATGCTGCTTCCATTTTAGCTGTCCGCGGTTAAAAGGGCGAGGCGGGGCTTCAAAACGTTGTAGCCATTCGAAGCCATTCTGGCGATGATCATTATCTACAGTGGCGTTCCCACTGATTCCGTGCAAAAACACAGAAGTTGACGAGCTACTCAAATTCTGAATAACAGCAACCTTTTCACGTCCGCATCGACGATAACCAGCGTCTGAATATACACGGACATTACGACGAGTTAGGTTCCGAATGCAGCTACAAAGGCGCCGAGAGGCCTCTAAAATATCAATACCATCCGACTTAAACACAACAATACATGGTGATTCTGGACAAGGAACATTTTGCCCAGAAGGAGGCAATGCTGCCTCTGGTTTGGATGCCAATAGACGCAACTGAAATGTAAAGGGAATGAAAACTGATTGTACCAAAAAATTAGAATTATACTGACTGAAGTCAAAATAACAAACTGGTACAGTAGGAGAAACCAACTGACGCCAACTGTACACCAACTCAACTAAAAAGGGACTACAGTAGAAGAAACCAACTGACGCCAACTGTACACCAACTCAACCAAATAGGGACTACAGGAGAAACCAACTGACGCCAACTGTACACCAACTTAATTAAATAGAGACTACAGTAGGAGAAACCAACTGATGCCAACTGTGCACCAATTCAACTAAATAGGGACTAAAGTAGGAGAAACCAACTGATGCCAACTGTGCACCAATTCAAATAAATAGGGACTACAGTAGGAGAAACCAACTGATGCCAACTGTACACCATCTCAACTAAATAGAGACTACAGTAGGAGAAACCAACTGATGCCAACTGTGCACCAACTCAACTAAATAGAGACTACAGTAGGAGAAACCAACTGACGCCAACTGTACACCAACTTAATTAAATAGAGACTAAAGTGGGAGAAACCAACTGATGCCAACTGTGCACCATCTCAACTAAATAGAGACTACAGTAGGAGAAACCAACTGACGCCAACTGTACACCAACTTAATTAAATAGAGACTACAGTAGGAGAAACCAACTGATGCCAACTGTGCACCAATTCAACTAAATAGGGACTACAGTAGGAGAAACCAACTGATGCCAACTGTACACCAACTCAACTAAAAAGGAACTACAGTAGGAGAAACCAACTGATGCCAACTGTACACCATCTCAACTAAATAGAGACTACAGTAGGAGAAACCAACTGATGCCAACTGTGCACCAATTCAAATAAATAGGGACTACAGTAGGAGAAACCAACTGATGCCAACTGTACACCATCTCAACTAAATAGAGACTACAGTAGGAGAAACCAACTGATGCCAACTGTGCACCAATTCAAATAAATAGGGACTAAAGTAGGAGAAACCAACTGATGCCAACTGTGCACCAATTCAAATAAATAGGGACTACAGTAGGAGAAACCAACTGATGCCAACTGTACACCATCTCAACTAAATAGAGACTACAGTAGGAGAAACCAACTGATGCCAACTGTGCACCATCTCAACTAAATAGAGACTACAGTAGGAGAAACCAACTGATGCCAACTGTGCACCAACTCAACTAAATAGAGACTACAGTAGGAGAAACCAACTGACGCCAACTGTACACCAACTTAATTAAATAGAGACTAAAGTGGGAGAAACCAACTGATGCCAACTGTGCACCATCTCAACTAAATAGAGACTACAGTAGGAGAAACCAACTGATGCCAACTGTGCACCAACTCAACCAAATAGGGACTACAGGAGAAACCAACTGACGCCAACTGTACACCAACTAAAAATATATTATATTAAGAGAAATAATATATTAATAATATTTAAGCAAATAATTGTTGTCTTATGCATATAAAAACAGAAAAACAAATCAAATCAGCAATCAAATACTGTTTAAATTTATATAAAATATGTTCAATTGCTTTGAATAAATTTATTTGAAACCTCAATGTCCTCAAGGTATATTGATATTTTTTATTTATAACATAAAAACAATGTGCATAAGGCATAATTACTTTTGTAGTTCTATATTTATATATGTATAGCTGTTGATATTACTATAGATAAATGGACATAAGTTTTTATTGCTGTTTATATAAGATTATTTAGTTAACGGAATTATAAAGTCTATTAAGTTAGATGCACTTTGATAATATATCACCTTAGTGTGTTGTTGGCCAAAACTCAGATTAGAAATCACTGACACGATAAGAAAAGATTATCGCAATTTCACTACACCTGCAGTATCGTAGCTTTCGAACTGAAAAAGCTGCATTATTTCTTATAACATTGTATATGAATCTTGGCAATATTATTCGTTTAGCGTTTCTAAATAAGATTAAGATTTATACGTTTAAAAAATGCGAAAGTAAAATACAGTAAAACAAATTACCCATTACCCTAACTTTGCTTATGCAAGTTAAAACCACTTGATATTACACATTATGGCAGAAGATGTAAAAGTAAGCTTAGCCATTGATTTTCGATTCTCAATGACGGGGGTAGGGGTCGGGTAGTTTTGGGTAGCTTTTTGGAGTAAAACACTACCAACAGAAATAAACGTGAATTTCATCATAATCTTTCAGTTTTTTACCTAAGAAAATTCCAAACTAGAAGCTGCATAGGTTAGGCGCATTTTCTGGACGATTTGAAGCGGGTAGACGCCTAAAATCATTGGGTAGCCTTTTACCCTATTTTTCGGGTAGTGTTTTACCCCTTACCGAACTTTTGTTGCGCCGACTGAAACCCTCAAAAACTTAAAATTCCGCCAACCTCACGATCACGAGTCACGTCTACACACCTTTCACCCAATCTGACATTCCAAACTAGCTGTATAACACTTGTTATCATGCAGTTGGCCTAATTTTAGCAATTAGGCCTAGTAGGCCTATGTAGACTACACTCGACTCGACTGGCAACTAAAATTTTCTCATTCTATCTAGGCTATTAAAAAGTGTCTTGTTCTGTCCTTTTTTGCTTATAATTTGACAAGTTGTCTATATTGGCTATTATTGGCTATAGGCCTGCCCTAGCCTAGGCTATAAAATATATAAAACAAACTTTTTTGTTAGTTGGTTTTAATTAATTGTGCACCACAGTACATCATAAAGCTGCTAAGTTCTAGCCTATTATAGCCCAGTTAGGCTATATAAATTATAGCCTAAACTATAGGCCAGCCTATAGCTAGTTAGGAGTGTCAATGACAATAGCAAGTATAAACTGGACTAGAATAGGTTTTCACTAGGTCTGGGCTGATTGCCCTTTTAAGTAGCTATTATTGTTACTAAAGTATATCTGTGTGTGTTCTAGCCTTGGCAGTGTGAATTAGCCTTTAATATAAAAGTATAAGTAGTCAATAAAATGAATACATAGTACCAGTCTACCAGATAACAAAATTTATGTTTCAGATCAGTTTCAGATGCCACACCCAAGCTTGAGTCCTGCAACAATTTTAGCAGCTTTCTTATATATAACTCAGCTTAAAAAACTGCTTGGTGATAAAAAATAGTTTCTTTCCTGAGATATTCCTATCAAAAAAGGTTTCATAATCCTCTTAATGTAGTCCTCGTTAGGCCCTAAATAAGTCTTAAATTCAAATTGACTCCATAAGCTCACATATTCATTTATCTTACAAAACTTTAGCCATTTTTTATAGACTAAGCTTTAAAATGACCCCTTGTAAAAACTAAAAGCTGATAGTAGCCTAGTTTTTCAAGTATTTGATTCCAAAGTGTGGTTTGCTACCCTAGGTCTCTACAAGTTAAGTTGATTTTTTGACTGGAAACCTTGCAAGTTCTTAAGCCCCAGTGTGTGCTCTTGTAAGGGCTGCATTCTTATTGGCTGCTGGGCCACTGCCCTCAGACTTCAGGTCAGGCAAGTAAATCTGGTGTAGGTCTGCTGGCCAAGACTTTACTTTTCTCTCCTGGACTAGACTATCTAAATCTAAAAATAAATCAATGTACTTTAATGACTTTTTACATAATCGAGATAAAAGACCTAGTAGCTAGTAGGTAAAAGTGCTCTTAATAAGAAGTGGATTAAATTTGTGTCCTCTATATAGATTATGAGTCAAGAGGAGTATAGGGTTTGGTTCAAGGAGTATAGGCTAAGAGCCTAGAAAGGTCTAGGTGTGTTGCTCAATTGCTTAGGTAAGTGAAAAATTGCATGTGGTGTCTCACTTTAATTACTCAAGAAGTTGGCAAGCATAAAACTGATTAAGGGTAGGCCTAGTAAGTGTGGGTTTTAAATTTGGAGCTATTAAGCTCTTAAAATGAATACCTGAACTAAATACTACAGATGCTGCGACATAATTTAGAATGATCAATTGTCATGTAAGACTTCTCTTGCCATAGACATTAAAAAATTATCTGAAACTTGAGACTCAGAGACACATTAGGTGGACAATGTTCCACACTAAAATAAGTTGGCACTTCTAAAGAGTGACAATGGAGCTATCTTAAGGAGCTAAGAAGCAAGCTCTTATCAAAAAGCCTGCCTACTCTACTAATAGGCTATCACAGGAAGAGTCCTGTACATGGAGATTGCTAAGATTCTCTAGTCCAAGAGTTGTCTGTAGCTGCTAGATCTAAAGTCTAAGTTATGCCCTTATCCTAGAGAACTTCTGAATACAACTATACTAGAAGGAAGGACAATAGCTAACTAGTCGAGGAGTGAAAGCTAGATGCCAATCCTAGTAACTAGTGACTCACTACATGCGCTATGTCAGACTCCTAAAATTACACTCCCTAAAAATAGAGTGATTTCATAATTGTAAAAAATCTAGAGTTCCATGCAAGAGATAAGGCGTGTCTGGGAGCTAGAAGTAGGACGCTCTCAAGGATATAGTAGTCAAGAATATTCTATAACACAGGGCACTCGAAGCGATTGTGTTGTAAAAAATAAAAAACATTGAGTAAATAAAGTTATTTTTTTATTTATATTTTTAATATCTTAGGTCGTACTGTTGCATAAATGTTCTATAGGTTATACTTTTATAAAATTTCAGCAAAATCCTGCAACATGTCTACAAAAGTCTCGATAGCCGCTTTACATCTACTATTAGTACAAAAAGAAAATAAGCCCGAAAGACAAAGTCTAGACTACAGCAGTAACAACCAGGAAGAAAAGCGAATTCTAAGTGATATCGTTAACGATCTTCTAAGCAACTTGCTTATCATAACAGACAAGGGAATTTCAAGGCAAAGAATGATACTGGTAGCTCAACTAAGACAATCCTATCCAATAGGTGAAGAAATTCGTTCTCAAAATGGTCAAAGCAAGGTGCTGAGGTACTACAACAACAGCACTCCTGGCGGCAGAGCTCAGTCCGTGCCGCAGACTCTGGACTTCCGCAATCAGCGATGGGACACGACTGGAATGCCGGCCTCCATTCCTCAGCACCTGTGGGACATGAGACGTGAGGACAACAGGTGGCAGTCCTTCCACCTGCCTGATGCGTCATTCACTGCGTCTCACCTGGTGTCAGTGACGGATCTGGCTGCTGACGGATTCTTCTACCTGCAGGAGTCGGACAGAGTGAAGTGCGCCTTCTGCAAGGGTGTGCTCAAGGACTGGGAGGCGGGTGAGCAGGTGCGAGAGGCTCACAGACGCCACTTCTCGACCTGTCCGTTCGTGCTGTTCGTCGATGTGGGCAACGTGCCCCGAGAGCACAGAGAGCCAGAAGGAGAGGCGAGGTCGGCAGTGCAGGTGGAGGCAGTACTGTGCACTGAGCACACCGCACATGCCGAGGCAGTGATGGTGAGCGGAGACTGGAGCATGAGGCTGATCTCTGAGCTGCCTCCCATGGAGCCCACTGAGATGTCGGAGTGGGCGATGGCGACAGACGGAGTGAGATCGAGGTGGACTCGAGCTCAGTACGGATCACCGAGTGCTGCTGCTCATGACGAGCTCATCTCACTCGACCTGACGAGGCGTCCTCGGCTGGCAGTGTCAAGCGAGGTGGCTCGATCCGCGTGCTCCGAGAGAGCGCTCACGAACCTGTCCGCTCTGCAGCACAGTCTGGAGACGGACCCATCGAGTGTGACTGCCAAACATGAGCAGTTCGAGAGCTACCAAGAGAGATCAAAGTCTCTGCGATCGGCGCTCGTTCCGCAGCCGGTGTTCTTGCTGGCGAAGGCGGGCTTCTTCTACTCGAGTGAGGAGAGAGCGACCTGCTGCTTCAGCTGTGGACTCCGCATGAGTGAGTGGAGCTGCGACGATGATGTGTGGGTGCAGCACGCACGGTGGTCACCTCGCTGTCCTCACGTGTTGTTGGAGCGAGGCAGCGACTTTGTGCAGGCGGTGCACCGACTGTCGCCTCCCGTGTCGCCTCCCGTATCGAAGGTCGGAGTTACTCATCGTGCCGCTGCATCGGTGCAGAGAGACTCACCTGATCCGTCAGCTGCAGCTTCGGCGGTGAGTGTCGGCGGCTCCTCCGCAGTCCGCAGCAGTCGCACAGACGAGGCGCTCGCAATCACGCGTGGAGTTGAGTTCAGAGTCGAGGCCAGAGACATCAAGGCGAGGGCTGATCTGCCGGTTGTGAGACTGCTCACTCAGCTCGGATTCTCTGCTCTGCAAGTCCGCCTGTTCACAGAGCTGCATCTCAGACAGCGAGGCGACGACTTTGCCACATCGGAGCTGTTCCTCGACTTCATGCTCACCGAGAGCCGCCGCATGCGCCAGCAGTCGCAGGATCCCGAGACATTCTTCGAGAGCAGACTGGTCGAGATCAAGGAGCCTCTGAATCAGCAGCCGAGACCCCGCGATACAAACGACTGGAAGACGTGCAAGGTGTGCATGGACAAGGAGGTGAACATCTTGCTCCTGGACTGTGGTCACGTGGCCTGCTGCTCGGTGTGCGCCAAGTCCCTCAAGACCTGCCCTATTTGCAGAGCTTTCATTCGCGGCTCGCTGATTTTGAGAGATTAGCTTCAATGGGCTCTTGGGCTTGGTCTAAAAGGTTCCAATATTATTTGAAGTTATTTGCTTTTCATTGAAAATTCTAAAATTTAGTTCAATGCAATCATATTTTTTCTTTTATGATCATGTGCTTCTCGCTGGTTTACTTAGGTTTTACTTTTTAGCAGTTTAATTTTCTGTTCTTTGCATTTTGCTACAAAGTGAAATTCAGAAATATATTTTTCTGCTATCAGCGTTTTAGCTACTCTCGTCCTGCAGTAGGCATTGGTAATAACTTCTGTGTAAAGGTTCAAACAGTCATGTTATAGGAGTTACATACTTCTGCCATTACTTATTGATTTAATGTCACTAACGCTTTGAATGCTTTTTTGCCTAGCAATGCACTTTCCGAGTTGAGTAGTCGGTTTATATGTTTTTTACAATTTTCCTGAATTTTACTAAACATTTGAATATATCGTAAAATTCAATCCTTGTACGAGTACTTAAAAATAGTATTAGACGGCTATTGAAATATGTTTTATGCATGTATTGTATTCCTGTGAACATTTATGATGAGTTTTATTGTATGACGAGTTGTAAATCATTGTGTTGGTGATATAGCAAAATATATGTACAGTAGTCCCTGTAGCTCCTCTAATTCTAAGGACACTTCAAGCATGCAGTCAAGGTCTGTCGCTAAAATCTATTCTCTTTCCGAGCTATAAAATATGCGCTTTGAGCACAGAATACGAGTTAATATAATTTACTAAAGCTTGGCATATGTGCATCATGCCTTTGTTGATTTTACCAACTACGAGAGTATCTCTTATACGAGGGTTGTGTCATAAATTCGCTGACAACTGCAGATATCAAAGAAACAAAACAAAGAACAGCTAATTGTCAACATTGCACTTCTCAACATAGTCACCCCCAAGCTGCACACATTTGTGCCATCTCTCTGGCAGCTTTCTGATGCCCTGGGCGAAGAATTCGGTGGGGGTCCCTCGTACCCACTGGCTGATGGCAGAGTGCAGAAATGCACTCTGAGTGCAGAAAGGCTTCCATAGAGATGGCCACGAAGAGGCTCTTTCATTTTAGGGAACAACCAGTAGTCACTGGGGGCCAGGTCAGGAGAATAGGCAGCGTGAGGTAGCAACTCGAAGCCTAGTCTCCTGATGACATCCATAGTTGCATTGCAGGTATGCGGCCTGGCGTTGTCCTGCTACAGCACAATGCCCCTGGTGATCCTTCCCCGGCGCTCACTCTTGATCTTCTCACGCAGCCGTTCCAATATTTCACAGTACTACTGGGCATTGATGGTTCTGTCTTCAGGTAGCCACTCGATCAGCAAGATGCCTTCTCTGTCCCAGAACACGGTGGACATGTGCTTACCTGCTGACTGCACCGCCTTGGCCTTGACCGGTGGGGGTTCGTGAGTAGCCTTCCAGACGCTGCTCTGCCGTTTCGTTTCTGGTTTGTAGAAGTGAAACCGCGTTTTATCACCAGTCACCAGGCGGCCAAGAAAGTCGGGCTCGTTTTGATAGGCGCTGAGTAGGTGGCGGCACATCTGGACCCCTCTCTTGCAGTTGGACAGGAGTCAGCAGTTTAGGGACCCATCGTGCAACAACTCGTGTCATATGCAGTTGGTCGGAGATGATGCAATGAATGCTCTTCATTGGTATCTCCAACAAGTCCTCTAACTGCCTCAGGGTTGCTCCACGATCATCGTCCAGGGCATGCTGCACACGCTGGATGTTGTCACTGGAAGTGGATGACCGCGGTGCACCTGGGCGGGGAGCATCATCAACTGTTTCCCAGCCGTCCTCAAAGCGCTGCACCCACTTTGACACAGTTTGTTTCGAAGGTGCATCCTCGCTAAAGATTTGCAGCAGCTCACGGTAAATATCAGCCTGCTTCTTCTGCTTCTTCCACAAAGACCAAATGACAGTGCGCTGCGCTTGGTAGCTTCACTTTTCTCCATACTGGATAAAAGGGTGGTTTGAATCCCACTCGATTTCTGCCTTGTCTCAAAAGCCAGAGGGAAGATTTTCCATAGACTATAAGATCGGTAGTGCCTTATTCTGTATAAAAAAATTCTGCCCTGAAGTACAAAAGAACCAGACGCTATGTAAGTTTGTCAGCGAATTTATGACACAACCCTCGTACTTATACTCGCAAATAGTTTTTTCAAAAAGAACCAAAAATGTTTAACAAAATCTAGTTAAAAGTTAAAATTAATTATATAAACGTTAGAAATATAATATTAAGTTGTAAAGTCTTCATATTGTAGTAGTAAACACCACACTCCCAGGCACGAAGGCAGACAGCAGTTGCGACACAACAGAGAGCGAACGTGGGGAGGGCACCGTCTATGGCCCACATACAATATATTTGCACATAAAACGTTTCGAAGAACTGCACGCAAAAAGGAGGCAAGGATAAAGAAAAATCTTACACCACGCAGCACGAAGAGACAAGGCTGGGCAGTACGCAGGCGCCGGCTGAAATACAACCCAGCTCAAGGCGGAGGGGTGGGTGTTTACACCCAATCAGCGAGCGCCTATTGGACACAAGAAATCGTAAAATGTGTGTTTTTTTATCTAATAACTGAGTCATTAGAAAGGCCAAACGTTAGATACCATGTCAGCATGTATACCATATACCGCTGGTAGACCAGAAACCAAGATAAAACAATGTAAAAAGTCAGATAGTTAAACGGAAGCAGCTACTCTACTTTATTGCTGCTTAAAAACGCATCGTATAGATTTCGGATCTGAATTGAAAGATCGGGTACTTTAAACAGAAATACTAAGGTTTCACAATACTGCAGTAGAAAACTATTCGACAAATTCATATTCTTTGCTTTATTCGCAAGCAAGAAGTAAAACAAACGTTCTACTGGTTAGAAGCAGACGTCCGAATTAAAGAATATTCAGTTAAGCTTTTTAAAAATACAAGCTTGCATTTCAAATTTTAGTCCAAAAATCAAATGCGATCTAGCGAGAGGTACGCAAAAGAAAACTGTTATAATCATGTAAATACCAGGTGCAAAGTGGTCCGTCTGTCTCACAGCCCGCTTCGATTCAAGCACAACGAACCCCTGATAAAGGCTCTGCAGATGGGGCAGGTCTTGAGGGACTTGGCGCACACCGAGCAGCAGACCACGTGACCACAGTCCAGGAGCAAGATGTTCACCTCCTTGTCCATGCACACCTTGCATGTCTTCCAGTCGTTTGTATCGCGGGGTCTCGGCTGCTGATTCAGAGGCTCCTTGATCTCGGCCAGTCTGCTCTCGAAGAATGTCTCGGGATCCTGCGACTGCTGGCGCATGCGGCGGCTCTCGGTGAGCATGAAGTCGAGGAACAGCTCCGATGTGGCAAAGTCGTCGCCTCGCTGTCTGAGATGCAGCTCTGTGAACAGGCGGACTTGCAGAGCAGAGAATCCGAGCTGAGTGAGCAGTCTCACAACCGGCAGATCAGCCCTCGCCTTGATGTCTCTGGCCTCGACTCTGAACTCAACTCCACGCGTGATTGCGAGCGCCTCGTCTGTGCGACTGCTGCGGACTGCGGAGGAGCCGCCGACACTCACCGCCGAAGCTGCAGCTGACGGATCAGGTGAGTCTCTCTGCACCGATGCAGCGGCACGACGAGCAACTCCGACCTTCGACACGGGAGGCGACACGGGAGGCGACAGTCGGTGCACCGCCTGCACAAAGTCGCTGCCTCGCTCCAACAACACGTGAGCACAGCGAGGTGACCACCGTGCGTGCTGCACCCACACATCATCGTCGCAGCTCCACTCACTCATGCGGAGTCCACAGCTGAAGCAGCAGGTCGCTCTCTCCTCACTCGAGTAGAAGAAGCCCGCCTTCGCCAGCAAGTACACCGGCTGCGGAACGAGTGCCGATCGCAGAGACTTTGATCTCTCTTGGTAGCTCTCGAACTGCTCATGTTTGGCAGTCACACTCGATGGGTCCGTCTCCAGACTGTGCTGCAGAGCGGACAGGTTCGTGAGCGCTCTCTCGGAGCACGCGGATCGAGCCACCTCGCTTGACACTGCCAGCCGAGGACGCCTCGTCAGGTCGAGTGAGATGAGCTCGTCATGAGCAGCAGCACTCGGTGATCCGTACTGAGCTCGAGTCCACCTCGATCTCACTCCATCTGTCGCCATCGCCCACTCCGACATCTCAGTGGGCTCCATGGGAGGCAGATCAGAGATCAGCCTCATGCTCCAGTCTCCGCTCACCATCACTGCCTCGGCATGTGCGGTGTACTCAGTGCACTGCACTGCCTCCACGTGCACTGCCGACCTTGCCTCTCCTTCTGGCTCTCTGTGCTCTCGGGGCACGTTGCCCACATCGACGAACAGCACGAACGGACAGGTCGAGAAGTGGCGTCTGTGAGCCTCTCGCACCTGCTCACCCGCCTCCCAGTCCTTGAGCACACCCTTGCAGAAGGCGCACTTCACTCTGTCCGACTCCTGCAGGTAGAAGAATCCGTCAGCAGCCAGATCCGTCACTGACACCAGGTGAGACGCAGTGAATGACGCATCAGGCAGGTGGAAGGACTGCCACCTGTTGTCCTCACGTCTCATGTCCCACAGGTGCTGAGGAATGGAGGCCGGCATTCCAGTCGTGTCCCATCGCTGATTGCGGAAGTCCAGAGTCTGCGGCACGGACTGAGCTCTGCCACCAGGAGTGCTGTTGTTGTAGTACCTCAGCACCTTGCTTCTTGCTATACTTGAAGACAGTCCTGGAATTTCTGGACCGTGGATGTCGATTCTTGTTGCCTCATTTCGAGAGTGGTTGTTAATTTGGGTTGAAAAATAAGCCAGTTTCAAAAGGGCCTTTTTTAGATCCGTTTTGTATCCTTCTGCGACTGCCCTTTCGACCATTGTGGTAGTTATTCGCTGTGGATATTTAGACACTTCGACACTTGTTATTTCGGCGTACACTTGCTGGACGGCCTGTGGCGCATTTTCCTCGGTAGGTGCCGCTCTGTTGGAGTCATGTCGACGAAGCCATCGCGCTGTGTAGTCATGCCATGAACTGGCTGCCATTCTTGGTGTTGTTAGCGACTGCTGAGTTGTTGCTTAAAAAAATAAAAAAATAACTTTTTTTACATTTTTATTTTCATCAAAGATATGGTGAAATCTAAGCGTCAGGTCTGTTATAATAGCATGTGACTGCTTTTAATGACGGACTCACGAGGTGATGAAGCTTGTTGAATTAGAGCTTGCGTCGTCGGGTCTGCTACTATATTTTATAATTCTTCTGTGCTGCAAGTGTTTCAGCTGGATGTTCGTGAACAAATTGTCGTTCTTCTGTGGAAACTAATGTGTAATTATTTAGACTCTTCTGCCAATCATTATATATAGTTTTGGTTAATTATTACATGCTTTATTTAGATAAATAATCAGATCCACTTTAAGATCTAGATTTTTCTGGTATAAATTTGTAAGTTTATTTATATAACTTCTTCTAAAAATAGAAATGACGAACAGTGTTTCCATTTCTGAATGCAATTCTGCGTACAATTTACGAATGCAGTGGGTTCTCTATATTTCTTCGGTGTGTACTCAGCGAGACCGTAAAAGCCCGTTTACCGTTTACTGCAGCAACACCTTCAGGCGCATGCATTGAGGCACGGATTTCAATAAAACTGTACAAAAACACTCGTTATTCGACGCACTCTCTGCTATTGCCAACAAGTTAAGGCAACCAATCTTGACTTTAAATGGTTTGCCACGAGTTTAATCCGTGTATGATATTGCAGGCTAATATATGGTAGGCGTTTAGATGTGATTGTACTTCTAGTTCACTTTAGGTTTTATTTCAGTTCTACTTAAGTATCCTCATCGAATACCTCATACTTTTCACACATTCATCTTTTACATCTGTTTTTTAATTTTTAGATGACTACAGTCGAGAGTGTACCCTGAGACGATCGGGAAATCGGCTGGAGATAGTCGAGACTGTACCCGGAGACGATCGCGAAGACGGCCGGAGTTAGTCGAGCCTGTACACTGAGACGACTGGGAAGACGGCTGGAGAGAGTCAAGACTGTACCCGGAGACGATCGGGAAGACGCTATATGGAGCGCAATGAAACACAGATGGTGGATCGATCGGACGTGTGTGATTCTTCACCTTGAGCATCCGTGCGTTGTCAGGCCAGTGCTTTTTACAAACACCCATGTACTTTGTTGCTTTCTGTGTACGATTAACACAACGGTCAATTACAAAAAACAAAAAGTTGACTTATAAAAACATTCCGTTTACACATTCTATTTATATAGTTAACATTTTGATGCTCACCGATGAGTACGTCGGTAAAGCCGTCATCCAAATGCTCGCTTCTCGTTCGTCCCGCGGGAAACTATAGACAGTACATCTCTCTCCACTGTCATAGTTGCTCTTGCAGCCTTTTACACAGCATTTTCTTGGCATGATGCGAAAACCAAAGTCAGATAAATCATCTGTCTTCTGCAGACCTAAAAAACGGATAACGAACTAAGATAGAAAAGCAAACAAGGACAACTAAAAGTAAAAGGCTTAACTACATGCTTTCCTTTTGAGCTACGTGCATATATTAATACGAGTAAAGCATATGCCATAGACTAATTTTAGCATCATTTAGCCAGCCTTCTGAAAAATTTGCACAAAACGCGATTGCAACGTCCTGTGTTGTTTAATAGTCCTTGGACTGTACCCGCGGAGACGATCGGGAAGACGGCGGAGAGAGAGTCGAGACAGTACCCGGAGACGATCGGGAAGATGGCGGACAGAGTCGAGACTGTACCCGGAGACGATCGGGAAGACGGCGGACAGAGTCGAGACAGTACCCTGAGACGATCGGGAAGCGCGGATCGATGAAGAGGGAATGGGAAAAGGACTTTAGGGAAGATAGTACATGGCTGGGGAAAAACTTCCTAACTCAACCAATACATCGAAATCTCCCCCGGCTCTCATATACCCTCCAGAATCGGGGTGGCTTGTGTGCCAACCTGCTAGCTCAACGGAAAGCAATGCACTAGTAATGGGGTTGGCATCACCACTCATCAATCATCCTCAGCGAATTTTTTTCAAACTGCCCTACTCCGGGAGGGAGAGGATTTACGAAACCTAATAAAAGGATCGTGCTCGGGTCACGAGTGCAATGACGTACTCGTTGGCGTTCAAGAATCCTTACAGTCCCGATTTCGTACTCGTTTTCTGCCGTTATCGCAATTTCTGTGTCTGCTTTCGTGCCTGTGTGGGTGTGGTGTTTATAGGCACAACAATTTTTTCGTGAAACAATGGACGAGTGGGACTGGCTAGCCTGAGGCCAGAAGAACCACTCCCCTTCTTTCACTGACTTCTCCCCTTTCTCTCCCTTCTCCCTTGAGTATATGCTACCCCCTTGATCCACCTCATCCTCTTCCGCCCGTGATCCTTCCTCCGCCATCCTTACCCCTGTCTCGCCTTGAGCCCAGCTGTACTCAGTAAAGCTAGTCTCGGTGATTTTACCGTCGGGTGAGATTAGATAGCAGTTCCAGTTGATTAGAACTCTAATTATTTCTACGCCCATACATTTAGTGGCATTTTCCAAGAGCCGCCATGCGAGGAATTCGCGCTATGTTCAATTAGCTCTACTGTTAGTAAGCTATCCACTGCATTTCTTATGTTGTCATTCATTTGTCCCCAGTCAATATTATTTTAAGTAGTGGAAAACACGCATTATTTTTAGTCATGCGTGATACACATACAATAGGCAACTTATATGTACATTGACCTCGTGACTAGGCTATCGTTCTCTTTGCTTGCCTAGCCAGCCTTGCTATGGGGAATGGCTGTCGTAATATCTAAAAATAGAATAATTTTGTAAATAAACCTAATCATGGAATTTTCTGGAACACAATATCTGTATATTTATAGATCTATATTTCTATATAGATATCACAGCATATGTGCATCAGCAGCTAGCGACAGCACATCAATCTGAAGCAAAATTAATATTTTGATATTTTGAAAACAAGGCAGCGTTTGAATTTTGGTTCAAATTTTGTTTGAACAGCTCAGGTAAGCTGCATAATTCTGCTACTTTACCTAAATTTAAATAGCCCGGCTGCACAGAAACGGATGATTAATAATTTTTGCTGGAGGTCTGGAGGCACAGGCACATCATGTGGTGACACTAGATCCGCAGCCAGCGAGGATGCAATTCTGCCCATTTCGCTGATCTCTGAGCACACACGCACACAGATACTGTACGCAGGCACGCACTAACACAGGTGTGTACATCGGCCCTGACTTTCTCATCGTTAGGGAGTGTACACTTTCGCTGCGCCTTGGAAGTTGGCCCTTAAGGGCGTAAATTTCACGACAATCCCCCAAGCCTTCTCTCCGCGTCTGCGCCTTAAATGAATGTGGCATTACCGCGGAATCGAGCTCCGCGGCCGACATTACTGGTGCGAGAGGCAAACATCCCCATACCCCACACACCTGGAAACTAGAAATTCATGCAGAAACACCATAAAAGGCGTTTTCTTGGAAGCGAATAACATCACGAATCGAAGTCTTCTTTTTTATTTCTCTGACCATTTGAAGTATATGGTATATCAGAACTTATTTCACTGTTATTTGTTGATACTCGAACTAGTTTTGAAAAATCGATGCCAAAGACGGTGCCAATCTCGGCCCTAGTAAACAGCATCCTACCCTGCGTATATCATGTTTGGTCCAAAGTAAGCCACTAGTTCACACCAGAGCTTTCAAGCATAAATTCACACCGATGATGACAAAGAAAGATAAGCGGGTCAAAACGATGGCCTTGGAGAAAAGCGGCATTTGAGCTGGCTATACGCTCGTACGTTGTAATTTAAAGATATTGGCGATAACGATTAACGATTCACTGCATGAATAAACGATCCGCACGAGTGTATCCGGCTTCTGTGAACTTAAACTGCCCCTAAACCGCTGAGTCTGACAGCTTATTAACAGGTATAATTTTTAGAACATGCCTTTCAACAAGCATCAAGCCTTTCAGCTGCTTGCCGCCAATACGCCAGCCGGGAGCGCCGTCCAAGGCCATCGAATGGCTCCAAACTTCTTTGTTCATCAGCGGTAAGCTTTAAAACTTGTGCTTAATCTAAATATTGATGGCAGATAATAAAGTTATCTCCTTAAGAAGCCCCTCTGAAAGGAGAAATTGATAATAAGCTTATTGTGCATCGAAATCGCTTGGTTGGTTTAGTAGGCCCATAGGCGACTATTGGGCATGATGTCGGGGCAGACAACAGAGCCGTAGCTATTGCCCAATGCCTCTAAAGGCTGCGCACGGCTGTTCAGTCCATGGACTAGGGGTGGGTACCACTCCAACCCTCAATTACCCCAGCTAATGCTGCAAGTAACCATTTAACAGTGGCAATGCAGAGCTGAGAATCTTGCTAAAGGACAAAAATTATTCCGTTTGAGATAGGAATCGAACCAACGATCTTCAAGTCGTGAGTCCGACGCTCTAGGCTAAAATTTCTTAGATAAAGGAATGTTCATAACCCTGGCTCTTGTGAAAATAATAAGCAGGCCGTTCAAGCAACACAAGTCACTCCAGTCCAAGTTCAATCGAGTTTAACATGTTTTTGTGCAGCTCAAAACAAAATTCAGATTATAAACAACGTATTAGACTCACGAACCAATCCCAAAATTTCAGCTATATTGAAAGGACTTCTTTAGTACTGTCCTTTAGTACTACTGTCATAAAGCGACAAAAATGGGTAAGCCGCCAAGAGATACGACTACTAAAATCGGCGAACTCCTCGCTTTACTTAAACGAAGCGATCGCGGCACAGAAATTCAGCCAACTGGCGGCACAGAAGCCAGTTACAGAACTAATAATGAAGCAGTCAAATGTTCTGCTATAGTTGGAGAACTGGAACACTCGGACTGGCCAGAGGAAATGACTCAAACCATGCTGCGATCCTCAGACGCAGATGTGTCAAAGCAGCGAATGCGAATTGTATCTAGTCTAAGGCAGGACATTGGTAATCGCGTGGATTCCATACAGACAGCACGGAGCAAGGTGCTGAGGTACTACAACAACAGCACTCCTGGCGGCAGAGCTCAGTCCGTGCCGCAGACTCTGGACTTCCGCAATCAGCGATGGGACACGACTGGAATGCCGGCCTCCATTCCTCAGCACCTGTGGGACATGAGACGTGAGGACAACAGGTGGCAGTCCTTCCACCTGCCTGATGCGTCATTCACTGCGTCTCACCTGGTGTCAGTGACGGATCTGGCTGCTGACGGATTCTTCTACCTGCAGGAGTCGGACAGAGTGAAGTGCGCCTTCTGCAAGGGTGTGCTCAAGGACTGGGAGGCGGGTGAGCAGGTGCGAGAGGCTCACAGACGCCACTTCTCGACCTGTCCGTTCGTGCTGTTCGTCGATGTGGGCAACGTGCCCCGAGAGCACAGAGAGCCAGAAGGAGAGGCGAGGTCGGCAGTGCAGGTGGAGGCAGTACTGTGCACTGAGCACACCGCACATGCCGAGGCAGTGATGGTGAGCGGAGACTGGAGCATGAGGCTGATCTCTGAGCTGCCTCCCATGGAGCCCACTGAGATGTCGGAGTGGGCGATGGCGACAGACGGAGTGAGATCGAGGTGGACTCGAGCTCAGTACGGATCACCGAGTGCTGCTGCTCATGACGAGCTCATCTCACTCGACCTGACGAGGCGTCCTCGGCTGGCAGTGTCAAGCGAGGTGGCTCGATCCGCGTGCTCCGAGAGAGCGCTCACGAACCTGTCCGCTCTGCAGCACAGTCTGGAGACGGACCCATCGAGTGTGACTGCCAAACATGAGCAGTTCGAGAGCTACCAAGAGAGATCAAAGTCTCTGCGATCGGCGCTCGTTCCGCAGCCGGTGTACTTGCTGGCGAAGGCGGGCTTCTTCTACTCGAGTGAGGAGAGAGCGACCTGCTGCTTCAGCTGTGGACTCCGCATGAGTGAGTGGAGCTGCGACGATGATGTGTGGGTGCAGCACGCACGGTGGTCACCTCGCTGTGCTCACGTGTTGTTGGAGCGAGGCAGCGACTTTGTGCAGGCGGTGCACCGACTGTCGCCTCCCGTATCGAAGGTCGGAGTTGCTCATCGTGCCGCTGCATCGGTGCAGAGAGACTCACCTGATCCGTCAGCTGCAGCTTCGGCGGTGAGTGTCGGCGGCTCCTCCGCAGTCCGCAGCCGTCGCACAGACGAGGCGCTCGCAATCACGCGTGGAGTTGAGTTCAGAGTCGAGGCCAGAGACATCAAGGCGAGGGCTGATCTGCCGGTTGTGAGACTGCTCACTCAGCTCGGATTCTCTGCTCTGCAAGTCCGCCTGTTCACAGAGCTGCATCTCAGACAGCGAGGCGACGACTTTGCCACATCGGAGCTGTTCCTCGACTTCATGCTCACCGAGAGCCACCGCATGCGCCAGCAGTCGCAGGATCCCGAGACATTCTTCGAGAGCAGACTAGCCGAGATCAAGGAGCCTCTGAATCAGCAGCCGAGACCCCGCGATACAAACGACTGGAAGACGTGCAAGGTGTGCATGGACAAGGAGGTGAACATCTTACTCCTGGACTGTGGTCACGTGGTCTGCTGCTCGGTGTGCGCCAAGTCCCTCAAGACCTGCCCTATTTGTAGGGCTTTCATTCGCGGCTCGCTGATTTTGAGAGATTAGCTTCAATGGGCTCTTGGACTTGGTCTGAAATGTTCCAATATTCTTTAAGTTAATTTAATTTGCTTTTCATCAAAAATCGTAAATTTTTTATTTTTCTTGCATTATCTTATCCGCATCGCCGAATTTTCGTAATTCGTTTTTTGTCTTGCGTGCATCTCGCTGTCTTGCCTTACTTTTCAATGTTATTGGTTTTTGTACCACTCTAAGGCTTCAGTGATCTTGTGATCTGCATGTTATGCATGATATTAGTTTTTACTTTTCATATTTAAGCATTATATTTTTACACTTTTTCGATAGTGAGACGCCTCTAATTTTTTTATTTTTTTTGTGCAGTATACTCTTTTATACCTACAATTTTTCATTGCAGAAAAAGTTGGAAGCCTGAAAACTCACTTTCATTTATACAATGTTCAATTCGTTCATTTTCGGTCATTTGTGGTGAAAATTTATTTCTATACAACATTAAAATTGAAATATACTCGTAGTAACTACCACTGACGCGTGGTACAGTCAGAGGAGCTAACTGTGTGGCTCCAGACAGAATCAAAATAATTTCATGCCGAAGGATAATGTCCTCAAAAGTTCATAGATTTTGAGAGTTTTTTCTTTGAAAAAATAAGTCTTTATTATATGAAATGAAAACTTTTTAACTTTCTGATTCACTCTTTTCAGTATATTTTAAGTTTCTATTTGTCAGCGCTTTATCATTTGTTTTATTCGACATTCAAGTACAGTTTCAGTTAAAGATCCTTGCACGTATTTTGACATTTCAGTTGCGCCTGCCAATGAATCGCTTTCCAATAGGGGCAGGAAAATTGTACTGCACAATCAGCACCTTCATCATGGCGTACATGCAGACTCGATTGCACCGCTCGGCACTGCTGTCACATTCGCACTCGCTGGGCAGCTGACCCTTCAGTCGGCGGGTCACCATCTTCACCTGGTTCATGTTCTCCATGATTTTGGCGTAGCTCAGCTGGCCGTTCGGTGGGCAGCGGACTCCGTCGATGACGCACGGGCGCAGGTAGGCATCCAGCTGGGCCTCAGTGGGCCGTTGGTTGCCTCCTTGGGCCGACTGCAATTTTCGTCGGCAGAAGTTTGGATTGACATGTTGTGCACCTATGGACTGCATTCTGAGGATTGACTTTCTTTCAGCCCGCCCTCTGCTGTTGTCTATGGTCAATATTCCATAGACATAGATTTAGAATTCCATAGACGACAGCAGAGGGCGGGCTGTCGTTATTTTCAACCTCGTTTCAACATGCATAGGCTAACTACAATCTTCAATGGCTGAGGAGTACGTGCGTCATTGAAGAATATCTTGGTCTGAGTGGCCCTTCATGTCGCAATTCGGGCCATAGACAGAGATAATCCTGCACCCTTAGAAATGACCATTAACTAAGCTGCTCCAGTTTTATTTTATACGGTTGATAATCCTGCATGATTGTCTAATCCTAATTGAGTGAGGTTTGGCCATAGACAGACACAATCCTGAACGCCTTGGCCATTAGTAATAATAATAATTGATTACACCTGTCCCAATCGGGCTAGATGTGCAGCCGACAGCACAGTCGCAGCTATTGCGCGGCGCATCTGAAGGCTGCGTACGGCTGTTCAGTCCATGGATTTGACGGACGCCACACCCACCTTCAATTATCCCAGCTAATGCTGGTACCCATTTAGCAGCTGGGTGAACTGAAGCAATGCAGATCGTAAAGTGTCTTGCTAAAGAACACAAATTGTTTCAGTGGAGTCTGGAATCGAACCCCCGACCTTCAAGTCGTGAGTCCGACGCCCTAACCACTAGGCTACAACCTCTACAACCTTGGCCATTAGACAATAGTTCTTACCACAGCCGAAGCCACAGCTAGAAGTGTAAGGCAGACGACGAGCTTCATGTTTTTCGAACCAACTGCTTTTCTTAGGATTGACTTTTAATTGAATACTCACGATTCCTTCAATTCGGTCTACTCCTGAAAATTGAAAATGGCAATACAGTTGGCTCGTATTTGTAATCTTTCAGCCAGACAGGACTAGCTGAACTACGAAAGTATAATTATAATAGTTTCCCATAAGTTAATTCGAAGTCGCTGTTATAGCACTGGCATTAATAGTGCGATAATGATTGCTGGCGAAATGATGCATTGCAATTTTTCAAGTTTGATTATCATCTTCCGGCCTGTATATGCCAAACTCCTCGATAGCTAATTGTGCTCAACTTTGATAATGCTGAATTATTGAAATCTATCTAAAATAAACGGAGGAGTCAATCGGTGCACAAAAAAGTTTAAGCACTCTTTTCAAACATTCCGGGTCTGGCGATCACTGTAGTACTGCAGTTTTTCAAATTTAGCGACTAGAAATTATCAAGTATCTTTAAAATGCCACTTTGATAAGCGAACAGGTGCGAATCGTATACTAGTTTCACTAGTTTGCGGCAAGGTAGTGCTTTAACAGTACAACTACCCAGGATGGATTTTGGCTGCTGCCACCTATTGAAGGTCCAGCAGCTCCGTCAAGGTGCACTTCCATCCATCTACTAGTATTTGCAGTCTGTCGATTATCGATATACATATCTAGAGAGATTAGTGTATTAAAAACATCTTACTTTGTACAACAGCGACCAATAACTACATTTTAGATTTGGTCTTGTTCTTGGTGTGTTGTATTGTTTGTTCAAATAACTTGAAAACGTAAACATGTTTAAAAATAAACGGCTTATCAACCTAACCTTCTTAGTATTTTTTGCTTCAGTGGCCAATAAGTAATTACGAAATATTAAGTACCTATTGATACAAAAGTTTTCAATTCAAACAACTCGACGTACCGCTCACTTTAAAAATAATAATGTTAATAATATTTTCAGGAGGGCTGAGGGTATTGCCACGGCAGCCAGCGAGGAGGCAATTCTGACCATTTCGCTGAATCCTGAGCACACACACACCTGAGAGCACCTGACTCCTGACTCCTGAGCCTCTTGCTAAAGGACACTGATACGACGTATTTGTTTCAGTGGAGTTGGGACTCGAACCCCCGACCTTCAAGTCATGTGTCCGACGGTCTAACCACTGGTCTACAACACCTGCTGCCCTACCATACGTGGTGCTATTCCTTGGGATAAAGTTTAGTTTATAATTAGTAATCAATGTAGTCTTATAATACCTGGGACCCTAACCCAAATCTACGCATACGCTCGTGTTACTTGTAGTAGGATGATTGAGACAATCGATGTTTACCTAGATTTTTTATTATTCTTCCGGTGAAAAGTACCCATGAATAATCTCTAACCGTGAACAAAGGCGCACAATGTCCCGATTTCGTCTGGGAAACCACAAACTGGCCTTCGAGACATTGAGAACTGCAAAAGCAGAAATCGCATATAGAATAGAGTCGAAGTTCATATTATTTTTAGGTACGATTGGCCTGTTTGTGTTCTAATTAGAGATGAACTCAGAAAAGAAGTAGCAGGCACTGTTCGAATTTTGAAAGCTTAGCAGTCGAGGACAAAATGCTATATTTAATGTCACAGCCAGTGACAGCTGTTAAATAACTTTCTACCGTCCATTTTCAAAATAATTTTTTTGTCCAATTTAAACTTATGTTTTATGCTTAAATTACTTCGTTTTTTATTTTGCTTGATTTTTCTCCCTAATTTAGTTATGCTTTCGTTATTTTTATCGCCCAATATGTTTCCAATTAATAATGTAGTCATTACTCGTTATTAACACGAAATAAGCAGAAAATCAGCACCCAATGGTGCACCCATTGTAATAATAATAATATATAGTTGCACATTTTGGCAGTGCAATGCTCAATACATTTATTGCTCTCTAAGGACTATTAGCCCATGCTTGATTAAACTTAGAATGACATTGCAATGTACTTTTAGTTCCTGTGGACACAATACACGCTCTGGATCGCGCACTTCGATTGCTAATCCTGACAATCCTGCAATGGTACCGACTCGTCCAGGCTCAGCCCTTCTTGCCGAACAACCGCTTAGCCGGCGGCCCAGTCATGCGCAGGTCGACAATCAGCACCTTCATCAGGGCGTACATGCAGCGCCGGTTGCATCGCTCGCTGCTCTCGTCGCACTGGCACTCGTTCGGCAGCCGGCCGGTGAACATTTGAACGGCCATCTTCGTCTGGCCCAGGTTCTCCCTGATCTTCGCGTAGCTCATCGAGCCATCGGGCGGGCAGTTGACTCCATCGACGATGCACGGACGAAGGAAGGCTTCCAGCTGTGCCTCAGTGATCTGCTGGTTGCCCGCCGGCTGGGCAGCCTGGAGAGCGGGAACGGTGACAATGAGGATGTCAGGAGGGTTGGTGGCAGAGCGATTAACGCGTTTGCCTCCCTTGTCAAGGTCCCTGAGTTCGATTCCATGGCGAGGCCACATTTATTTGGAAGGTCTAGGGGCTTTTCGTGCAATTTACGTCCTTGAGGGCCAACCTCCAAGGCACAGTGAGAGTGTAAACTGCCTGCCGATGAGAAAGTCAGGGCAGATGTGTGTGAGTGCATGCCTGCGTACGGTATCCGTGTGCGTGTGTGCTCAGGAGTCGGCGGGATGGGCGGAATTGCCTTCTCGCAGGCTGCGGGTCTAGTGTCACCAAATGATGTGCCATTGCCCGCAGCCCTCCTCCAATTATTATTATGAGGATGTCGTGATTCTGATATAGTGAATTCGAATTCACAAAAATTACTCAGGTTGTGAAGTTCAGTTTTTGTTTCTGAAACTGTGAGGACTCAGTATAATGAGCAGCAAAATTTTGAAAAATGATGCAAGGCAGAGCACAAAGGACTCACCGCAACCGCGATCAAAGCAATGAAGCAGGCAACAAACTTCATTTCTGCCGATTTCTCCGTGTATAGCACTGATGAGCAGCAATGCACCTAGAGTGTCAAGGAGTAGATGAAGCTGGTGTATCTTTTTGCTGCATATTTATAGGCATTTTTATCTGCGCCCCTCGGCCAGCTGACTTCCTGTAAACAATAATCACCAGCAATTATTCCATAGTTCTGCCGGAACTCTCACCGGATGCGATCGATTGAATTGAAGCACGTGAACTCCTAGCAGTTTCATGAAGCCAACCCGACGGCTGCAGAGACTTAAATTATAAAAAACTTTTTGAAAAAAAGGACGGAACTTTTTCCGCCTAGTTTGCCTACCACTGCATGAGTGAATTCTAAAAGAATTCAGTAGTTTTCCCATGCAGTAGATCCCAAAAAATAACAGATATTTGATGATTTCGTAATCACGTCGCACAACTAATTGCTTTGGGTCATGCCTACGAGTATTAGCTCAACTTAGGAGGGCCGAAAAGGGGGGATGGAGTAATTATATTCCCTATCTTCGTCAAAATTATTTCCTACCATCGAGGAGGCAGACTGTATTTTTTATGCATTCAATCCTGCAAAAATGAGTACAGTTTTAAAACAAAGATTTAGATTTTCCTGGAATAACACTACTAATTTATTTAAGTGTCATCTTGTCATTCCTGGAATCACACTAATTACTTTGGGTGTCACATTCACCTTGTCATTCCTGGAATCACACTAATTACTTTGGGTTTCCCATTCACCTTGTCATTCCTGGAATCACACTAATTACTTTGGGTTTCACATTCACCTTGTCATTCCTGGAATCACAATAATTACTTTGGGTGTCACATTCACCTTGTCATTCCTGGAATCACAATAATTACTTTGTATTTCACATTCACCTTGTCATTCCTGGAATCACACTAATTACTTTGGGTGTCACATTCACCTTGTCATTCCTGGAATCACAATAATTACTTTGGGTTTCACATTCACCTTGTCATTCCTGGAATCACAATAATTACTTTGGGTGTCACATTCACCTTGTCATTCCTGGAATCACACTAATTACTTTGGGTGTCACATTCACCTTGTCATTCCTGGAATCACACTAATTATTTGGGTATCACATTCACCTTGTCATTCCTGGAATCACACTAACTACTTTGGGTGTCACATTCACCTTGTCATTCCTGGAATCACACTAATTACTTTGGGTTTCACATTCACCTTGTCATTCCTGGAATCACACTAATTACTTTGGGTTTCCCATTCACCTTTTCATTCCTGGAATCACACTAATTACTTTGGGTGTCACATTCACCTTGTCATTCCTGGAATCACACTAATTACTTTGGGTTTCCCATTCACCTTGTCATTCCTGGAATCACACTAATGACTTTGGGTTTCACATTCACCTTGTCATTGCTGGAATCACACTAATGACTTTGGGTTTCACATTCACCTTGTCATTCCTGGAATCACACTAATGACTTTGGGTTTCACATTCACCTTGTCATTCCTGGAATCACACTAATTACTTTGGGTTTCACATTCACCTTGTCATTGCTGGAATCACACTAATGACTTTGTGTTTCACATTCACCTTGTCATTCCTGGAATCACAATAATTACTTTGTATTTCACATTCACCTTGTCATTCTTGGAATCACACTAATTACTTTGGGTTTCACATTCACATGTCAAGACATACAGACAGACAATCTTTGCTCTGCGAATATAATTTTTTTTGAGTTTACGCTTTTGACAGCGGATTTTAAAGACTGTAGAGGTAGCTATTGACAAATTGACAGTAAGCAGTGCGCTCAAGTTAGTTTTGGTTAACTAAAATTATCTTATCTAGAATTTCTGTATTTGAAGCAACTGTCAAGGATTCTATCACAAACACAAGGACGCATATTTACTGCATGAGTCCAGACAATTTCACAGAGAGTGCACGCAAATTAAAATTGTTCGATGATTCGACAATGAATCGTTGTGTTCAGATCGCTGTGATAATTTTTCTGCTATTGCGGTTCTCAGACCATCGCGTTTCCGCTTTGTGAGTTTCTCTGTGGACTTGAAAGTGTTAAAATGTGGAATAAAGGCGGTACAGATTATAAATTCTAACTAGGAGTAGGTCGAGGGTTGGAATCTTATGAAGCCATTTGTCCTTTAACAGTATAGAAAGATCACGTGGCATTTCAAATACCCAGTTTTTTTCTTCTCTTGTATTTTCACAAGTTTTTATTTATCGTAAAGGGGCGGAAAATTAAAATCCATATGGTGGCGACCTCCCAAGCCTATGGACGGAACACCTGTACGAAGCAACCAGTTGTAGATCTGACCCAGACATTTTCCATCAATTTCTATCTGCAAGTTTTTTCGGATATTGTCAGATTCGATTCCGAGCACAATGTGACCATTTTGCCTGGCGTTGTTGTTGACGACCTGGAATTCGACTACGACGGAGACGAAACTGATGCGCCACGAGATGCGAGCACGGGACGCCACAGCAATGCCACCCTCATGAACCAATTGCAAGGACAGAACCTGTGCTTGGTCAAGCCAACCAGAAGATGGTGGTGGTGGCGGCTTGGCTACTACTACAGAATGTAAGCGTCAAAATATTTCAGAACAAACGTTTTTTTTCAGCAAATTTTCATTAGTTTTTGGGACTATTGGAATATAACGATTTTCAGCAACATCCTAAACATGATCTTTAATTTAGGCAATATTGTTATTGTTATTGAAGTGCGCACGCCCATTGGGTGCTGATTTTTTTTTTCGATGTTGGTAACAAGGCTGAACAATTTGATAAAAACGGCGATAGAAAAACAGTAGCATGCATAATATTAATTTTAGTTGAATAAACTATTTGAAATTTGTAAACAAAGGCATTAAAACAAAAAAATGAAATATTGAAATTTAAAGAGAAAAATAAAACTGTGACTGAAATCACTTTGCTCCCGAATGGAGAATAGCTATTGTGTTTTGCGAGTTGCTATCAAATTATGACTATCGAAAACAAAAACTCAAACTACAAATGTATAATCTAGCATTCTAACTATAATGGGCAGTGGCTTTTTATGTAGCTTTAAGCTTTCTAGCTTAGTATGCTTTCTATGAAGTCCACAAAACTTTCTGTTAGATGAAATACAATATAGATTGGTAACTGACGCAACTACTTAAACTTTCATTTCAGCCGCGACTTTCACTATCCGCATATTAGAAGACTGGTATTTGGCTGGCGCCACAGGTACTATTATGACTGCTGTCCCGGTTGGGCCAGGAATAGCGAGCAAGATGCCGGCTGCCTTGTTCGTGAGTGCCGCTGCTTGATTTACGTTTAATAACTGTTGAGAGCGAAACACCATTCAACAGTGGAGTTACCAAGGGGGGAATTCCCCTGACAGTTATTTTTGCTACACCCGAACGGAGCAACGCAAGCACACGATACGCAAAAACACGAGCTTAAATTTTTTTTCTGCAACTTCTGTAGCAAGAATCAAGTCGCCAGCCCTTCAGATCGTCGAGATGTTAAACTGTTCTGACCGAAGGTCTGATTTTTACCCTTCATTCACCCTTCATACATTTCATCCATCCCTATTACATAAATTTGCACGGCCTTAAAATTTTGAAGGCCTGGGAGGGCCACACTGAGGCGCGATGCAAATTCGTGTGTAGGGTTGTATGAAATACACTAGCGCTTAAGGTTAAAATCTGACCTTCGTCCAGAACCGTTGAATATCTCGACGATCTAAAGGGCTTGAGTTTGAGTTTCTTGAGTTTCGTGCGTAGGGGACTACTAGATACTCTTATTTAGTAGTTAGCAGTATAGTAGTTAGTAGTAGTTAGTTAGAGTATTTAGTTGTCCCTGTTCGTGCGCTTGCGTTGCTCCGTTCGGGTTCCGAAAAATAAGTGACCCCCAACTGACATTAAACTTCTGAATTGCAGCCGTCTGCTTTGGCCGCAAGGGCGTCTGCTCCAACGGCGGCACCTGTACTAGCCCTGATTATTGCAGCAACTGCTATCCGACGCACTACAGCCCGAGATGCGATTGTAAGCGTGTTAAAAAATTATTCAACAAATAATTTTTACAGGTTACAGCCTACACTCCTGAATATGATTTGAGCTGCCTTCCACACATCTGAGCTAGCTGCCTGGCCCCTAGACCGCCAGTTCGATTGGCTTAGCTCCGAAGACCGCTGATTGGCTGGCTGGCAGCCCGCCATTTCTTTCTTCCCCCTCGTCTCTCAGCTATGCGGACTATTTCCGGCCCTAAGTTCCATGGTCATGGTTTAGCGCACCCCTTCTAACCCCTCGCTGATTCGCTGGAGCCTGATTCTGCTGATTCTGCCCCACCAGCCAATCGAATAACAACTCGAAACATCATATTTCAGTGTGCCCCCAAATTCAAAACTGTGCCCTGACTCATTGCCATCACATTCCGAGTGCACAAGAAACAAAGATCTGCCAGACGTGCATGTACAACCATGCACCCAGGGGCGAGGCGTTCAAGCTATCAGCTGACAGGAAGCACTGCATAGGTAAACAGTTGTACATTGTGGATATATCTACGGAAGCTCAAGCCTTAATTTTCGAAAATCATTCTAGAAACTTGCTCGTGGCGTTTGGAGCACAATTTGTGCTTTCCTGGAAAGTGCGACGGCTACGCCTCAGAATGCCGCTGCGACCCGGACTTCGGGCCAACACCCGGAGCGCGCAACTGTCTAAGGAGTAAGCACCTCGGAATGCATGTGATGCCAAATAGATTTATTAGAAAATATTTGTAAGCTACTTAATGACCGTTTGAGGTTGAGCGGTTATAACGCGTTTGCCACTCGCACCAAAGTCCCTGAGCTTGATTCCGCGGCGAGGTCCCATTCATTTGGGGTGCAGCCGCGGAGAGAAGGCTTGGGGGCTTGTCGTGCAATTTACGCCCTTGAGGGCCAACCTTCCAGGCACAGTGAAGTATACACTACCTGACGATGAGAAAGTCAGGGCAGATGTACACAACTGGAAGAGTGTGTGCCTGCGTTCAGTATCTGTGTGCGTGTGTGCTCAGGAGTCAGCGAAATGTGCGGAATGGCCACCTCGCTGGCTGCGGGTCTAGTGTCACCAAATAATGTGCCATTGCGCGCAGTCCTCCTGCAATCTATGTGGGGAAATAATATACTATAACGACCGTGTAGTGACAGAGACAATCGGCAAAGCAGTATACTGCGTATTCCTCTGATCCTTGGAAATTGACACTGATGTGAAATCTCAAAATCACGCAACCAACACCACAAATTGTACCGAAATTCATCAATTCGCCGGTTTAATTATAATGTTTCCTGACTTATTCGTCCAAAAGTCCTGACGTTAAGCTGTGTGCATTTAGTAAGCGTATTTTGTTGATTCTAAATTGCAGTTACATCGCCTCCGAAAGTGCTGACTGCCACCATGACAATGCGGCTTCCCGCTGATGGAAATTGTGCGTATCTTTTCGCGCAGATTTACATTATATAAAAGAGTTGCTGACATATTTTCGGTTTATATGGAGCTTTTATTGCTTTTTTAGCGTCAAAGAACGAAGCCATTGTCGACTTCCATAGGATGCAGAACTCGGTTGACTACATAAATGCCAAGCCAGGTTCAACAAATATTATATTTAACGATTTTAGGCAACAATCAGCACAATATTACACGTAATAAATAAACAACAAAATTTTAGGTCTGAACAAAAAGCTGGAGCTGGAGTGGACTGTCACTGGAAAATTTAATCCGGAAATCACAAGTCCAGGCGCAAGACAGCATTTCATACCGCCTGATGGTTATAGAATTGGCTTGATACGAGAGTACTTCACCTTCACACTTTCGGGGCACGGTAATTACAACAATGGCGTGCCATACATTTTAATTTCCGACGGGCAGGCAAAAGGAAACAATGAAGCTGATTGTGATTGATTGTCTTTCAGCTACGTACCCTGCCCAATCCCTTGGCCCATTTGACGCCAATGGCTTGTCTCAGGACTCGCCGAAGCTCGCCGAACAGGCTTTCGTTGGCCAGCTGAGGCAGCTGCCACCAACTGGCTGGGAGCTGCGTTCGGGACACTCGCTCCGCTACGCCTACACTGCTCACAATGGAGGTCACGTGACTGTGGCCAATCTGGACTCTCACGGGGCCAGATCGAAGCGCTACCTGACTGGCCAGGCCTTCACGCAGGTGGGCATATTCGTGTTCGACTTCGGCGCTCCTTATCACTGCACACTGGCTGGACCAGCCGAAGGTGGCCGGGTGTGCAGGCATGCGTTCGACCAGGATATGCTTCGTTTGAGTGTTTCATTCACGCGCCAGGTACGAATTAGTGACTGGGCGGTTAATTGCATCTTTCATACCAGATTTTTTGTTTGTATACATACGAGCGTACATTAGACGAAACTCGACTTAGCAGGCTTTGCCTCACGAGTCATCGAGACATTTTTCTGTATCTCCGAAAATATTCAACCAATTGCCATGAAAATCAATTGAACACGGACTAAAAGTTTCTACTATTTTCGTTGGCACGGCTTCCAGAATCACGAAACATCGACATCGTCGAGATATTCAACGATTCTCGTCGGGGTGTCTGGTGGCGAAAACAACCAATATCGGCATAACTTTTCTCATCACAAAATTTTGTTATGCAACCATGTCGGCTATAATTTTTGACTATTTTGGGTTGATTACATAGTTCACTTTTTCATTTCTTCTTTGTCGCCAGGGTCTCCGACAAGAATCGCTGAATATCTCGACGATGCTGACTCGGACGGCTTTGAAAATTAATTGATTAACAAGGGCGGAAAATTTAACTAAGATGGTGGAATGTCGCGAAATTCCTTCGTGATTTTGTTCGGTTGGGGAGCTATCGTGAAGTTGATTGTACGACTCGTAAAAATGCCCCGTGGTCTTTCCCCAGGGGGAAAATAGCTCGGTCTTCCTTACCGCTAATTATATAAATCAATGCTCAGAACAATGTGACGGCAACTTTCGCTGGTTGGCGAGACGATCACTCCGGCGTTCGCAGCTACGAAGTTGAGGTAATGCCGATGTATCGGGTCGGCGATCGCCTGAACGAGAACCACCACGGCGCTGCTCCCGCACGTCAGACTGTCGAACTCACGGGCGTTTCCGAGGATCAGCGTCGAAATGGCGGGAACCGGCAGTACAGTGTCACTGTGAGAATTGTTATCAGTAAGGGTTTATTGGAATATCATCATATGGCTATTCAGCACTTTTATCTTCTCTTGCCAGTTTGACCTGCCACCAGATACGCCTGCAGTCTATTCTGTAATAATAACAGTGCGAGACGCTGTGAAAAACGAAATTAAAAACATTCAGCGTGCCAGGCGCTTCTTCATCTACGACAACGCTTCGACCGTTAGCATTCGTGACGCCCGATATCCACTGAGAGTTGACAACAGCATATTCAACGACAATCACTGGTGGCTGCAGAATCGTTTTGACAATGTCATCTTTCGCTGGACAGACAACTTTATCAACGAACTGCATTCGAGAAACGGCTTCCTTTTTCCAATCATACAGTTGCCGGAGCTGTATAATAGAGGCTACGACCAGACAACTGGACCACGTAGTGTTCACGCGATTGACAATGTCCACAGTATTGTTCACTTTTCGGTTCAGTACGGTGTCGATTCCAATGGCGGACGAAGTCTACTAAGCCCCGATACAGAGAGGTGGCTACCGATCGCTGACATTCACGCGCAGGTGCAGAACTTTCGAATCGACTGGCGCGACGGTGAGTCGGCGAAACTGTGGGTGCGCGCCCAAGATGTGATGGGCAGCAGCCAGGTGAACAGTTTTGTTGTGCACTTCGACTCCACACCGGCCGAGCTGGGCCGCTTAAGCTTGGTCAACCGAGGAGTCGATGGACTTGTGGTGCATCACAGTCGTGATTTGCACAGTCTCAGGTCTGTCTCACTGTTTCTCTAGCTCTTTTTTCAAGCACTTCTGCTATGAGTCAATCGGGAGGCTCAATCATTACAGAGCGCAGTGGACATCGTCAGACACGCACAGTGGTTTGTACACAATAAAATGGGAGATCTTTGACAACTACACCGATCCCGTAGTTCTGCTTCACTCCCAGTACGTGGGAAGACAAAACTTTGATAGCCGAGAGGTAAAAACCTTTCAATCAAAACTATTTGTTCAAGTGAAAATATTATATAGCATTTTATGACAGACAGCAATGCCGAAATCCATTTTTAGAGCTGCACAAATGCATCGATTCGACCGGAAATGTGCTATTGCACTGCTGTCACTGGCTGCTTTAACGCATTCTTTTCCGCCTCGCCCAACACGAGCGCCAATTCGGAGCACAATCATGACTTGTTTGTCAAGCTCACTGTCACCAATAGCGCCCTGCTGACTATCAGCAGCATCGTGAAGATCAGCATCGACTTGTCCGCACCGCATCCGGGTCACGCGTTTGATGGCCCGCCCGAATCCGACGAGGAAGTCGACTTCCAAAATGACCGTCTACTCCGAGCGCATTGGAGCGGATTCTTTGACCCCGAGAGTGGCATCCGGATGTTCAGGTACGGCTTCAGTACCACCTGCCAGGCAGAGGCACAGCTCAGGCTGGAGACAAAAGACCTCGAAGCCAGCTGGGAGGCCCCTGGGACTGGGCGCTACTATTTCACCGTGGTCGCCTACAACAACGCAATGGAACCCTCGGCTGCAGTCTGTTCAGACGGTGTTCTTGTCACAGACAAGAAGCCTAGCATTGGGCAGCTCGGCATTGCTAGTCTCCGGGTGCGACCGGGTCTTCTATTGGACGCAAAAACTAACGAACTTTGGTACCTGACCGGGAATGGACGACGTCGCGCACTACGCAACGACAATGCCACCTGCAGGTTTGATTTTTAGAGCTGGGGTATGGAGCCCTGAATCTAGAAACTGGATTTCCTATCTGCCCAGTGTATTTTAAGGACAGCCAGTCAGCCCATACTGGTTCGGAAAATGGGGGTTTGGCGGGGAGTTGTGTCTCCAGTTTCTAGATTCAGAGCTCCATGGGCTGGGATACTTTGAACTTTATTGGCATACTAGAATACTTTGATATTATGGGCATCGAACTTCTGAGGCCTGTGTGACCGATGAATTCAAAGTGCAAGCAAGGGTCGCCAACTTTGTGATGAACATCAACAGAGCCCGGGCAACACTGACGCCAGACAGCAACCTGCTGGCCTTCGATCTGAGCAAGTTCAACCTGTCTGTAATTCAGACCTACGAAGACGCAGATTGCGAAGATATTGGACCAGCCGGGACTGCGTTCTACTTGGTGTCAGACAACTCAGTGAGTTGTGGAGGGATCGGCATAGCTGGCATTAGAGTTTTGGCTGTGGAAACCACGTTTTCAGACTATTTCTGACGCTTCGACTTTCTACAGAACTGTATAATGGAGTGCAATTTTAAGATAAGAATCCAGAGCGTCCAGGGGCTGTCACAGTTTGAGCCGTTAAGTTTTTTCAGCGCAAGGATCTGCTAATTATGCTGAGAACAGATTCAAAGTCCCTGTTGCGATTTCAGTGACACGATTAGACAATTTTTTGCACTAAAAACTCCTGTCATGCATTGCATTGGTTGTGCATTGAGCCACGAAAGTTAGAGCAGTCAGATTAAATATGCTGAAGTGGTGTGTTATCAATAGTATCGTTATTTGCTTCTTGACAGTTTTTTAGCTACGTTATAATTTTCGCTTAAGGGGTGTGGGTACTGGCACATCACTTGGTGACAGTAGACCCGCAGCCAGCGAGGAGGCAATTCTGGCCATTCCGCAGACTCGTACGGAATGCTTTCGTACGCTCGTACGCCCTTACGCTCGTACTTATAGGCAAATATATACTGTACACAGACACATACTCACGCAGGCTTCTCTGAATTGCTCATTGCTAATCTTCAGGTAGTGTACTACACTCACTGCTCCTTGAAGAAGGTAGCCCAAAAAGTCGTACACTGCACGACAAACATTTCTACTGATTTTTTCTACAATGAGTAGCTACATACGTATGTTACGCTAAGTATGAGTTTAAGTTTTCGATCTTTAGACTAATTAGCACCCAATTACCTTTAACATGCAGCTTGACCTGACCTGGGAAGCTGCAGACTCAGTGTCTGGGATTCGACACAGCTCCATCGTACTCACCGACGGCCCGAGTAGTGAGGCGGCAACACTAGCGGGCCCGTTTATCACTAAGCGCTCGAGTGAGTCACTAAGAAACCTACCATTGGAGGATGGGCGAAGGCTGTTTGTGACAGTCACGGCTGTGAATCGGGCAGGACTGACCGACAGTTTAGTGAGGCTCATATATTGCTCAGATTTGCTCAGATAATGACTAAAATACATCACCATGCGCAGTGGACATTGTGAAACCGGTACCAAATCCTTTAATTTCAGACTCTCGGTCCAGTCACCGTGGACACCAGCCCGCCGAGATTTTCGGGCCGCCTACGGGCTCGCACAGACGGTCAGCTTCTGCTGATCGCATGGAGCGAGGGTGACTTTCGAGATCCAGAATCCGACAGCTTGGCGTTCGAGATTGGAGTTGGTGCGAGTTTTTGTTGCAAAATTAAATATTATATTATCTTTAATATAACACTCGTATTTTAGAAGATACAGAAAAAACTAATTTAACTAAATTGTGGTATTTGAAAAATGGTCCTTCTACTGTAAGCCCTACTGATAGACGTTTTTAACAACGGAGCTTGTTGCCCAATGGTCAAAGCTTCGAACGCTTGACTAAGAGGTTAGGAGCTCAAATCTCATAGAACTCAAGTAGAACTCATTTGTGTCCTTGAAACCGACAACTGTCCCACTGCTTTAGTTCGCAGCTGAGATAGAAATCGGGATCAGTGTGGCGGCCTCCTAAATCCAAAAGTGCATAGGTTGCGAATCGACCTAAAGGGCTTAACACAAAACTTCCACTCTCTGTTTAAACTTGGTAGCCACAAATAGTAATTAAACTATTCGCTTTAGACACTATGCGATACGATATACTTAGCTTTCAATTGCACTCCAGGAAGTCGCGACAATTCAGCTGACATTGTGGCATACAGACCAGCTGCAGCATCGACACCTGAATGCAACCATACCGATGCCTCAGCCATCACCTGCGCTGCACTGCCGCTGCGAGGTCTGGACTGGTATCTGATTGGAGGGCACACCTATTATGTCTCAGTTCGCGGCACTAATGGAGCCCGCCTGAGTACCACAGTCTTTGCTGAGCCGATAACGCACACAAACCGATTGCCAACTGGAGGCATTGTGGCTGATGAAGACCCAGTCGTTGATCCGGAGAGCATGTTTGGAGTGAGACAGTCACATTTCCACGCTAGATTATTTCGATGAGATGTTTAAGCTTATTGTTACTGAATGATTGCGATTCATACTTCGCCTCTTATATGTGCAGGTTCCACACGACATTCGCTACCAACTGAGGGACGACTCGCTGAGGTCTCGGTGGTTTGGCTTTCAATACGCCGACAGCTTTCAAGTGTTCGTACTTAATGAACAGGGCGGTATCATTGCAGCAAGTGCATCACTGCCACGAGAGCAGAGACGATATCAATTCTATGGACTCAAATTGGATGTGCTTAAGGTGCGCGACATTCATCACCTCCCTTTCATTCATTTCAAAACGGGGGTTCGATTCGCGAGTCTACAAAACACTTTGTGTCCTTTAGCAAGACACTTAAACCTGTATTGATTCACTTTACCCAGCTGTTAAATGGGCACCAGCATCAGCTTGGGTAATTTAGGTTGGGTGGTGCGTTCCACCAGTCCATGGACTGAATAGTCGTACACAACCTTCAGATCCGCCGCGCAATAGCTGCGGCTGTGCTGTCGGCTAGAAATTTAGCCCAATTTTAACAAGTGTAATCACTTGGTAATTATTTTTATTATTAATTCATTCATGCAAGGCAAACAATTCTATATGGCGAGTACATTACTCGCACTATCGTGTGCAGAAGACACTGCCGTGTCTTATGATTCCCAAAAAATCCTGCAGACCTACTTCACCAGAGTCACCGCCACAAGCTCGTTGGGCAGCGTGTCGGCTGTCTCCAGTGGTGTCACTGTTGAATCCCACAGTGCCAGGCTGAACTTGCTACCGCTTAATTTGCTGCCACCATTTGCCAACGGGACAAAACCAGGTCAAGGACGGGACTTTCAAAGCTCGATATCCACGCTGAGTGTGAGGTGGAGGAAGCCAGAGTCTCCACTTGATGTGCTGTTTCACACAGCTTATTGGTCTCTACAGATGAAATTAACAGACAGTATGAAGTTGACGTTGTACGACTGGTACAATATACATTTTTCTATTTGAGTTTTGACTCGCTTATTGACTCAAAAAAGTTGCAGACTGGAGAACCATCGAAAGCTTCAAACGTGTGGCCTTCACAAATGAAAGCATCATTCTCACTAATTTGCATTTGATTGATGGCAGCACCTATAGATCACTAGTGAAGCTGTGCAGCGACAGAGTGTGCTCACAAGCGGAGGCTACACCTGAATTTGTTGTGCTGCACACGGCACCGAGACCGAGCAACTGGCGCGTTAATCTCGCTTCCGACAATCAGACGGTGCGTAATTAAGATCTAGTTAGTCCTACTAATTCATTCTGTCCTGAAATACATAATAAACTACTTATACAGGTGAACCTCACCATTGAGGACTTCAAACAATGGCCGAAGCCAGTAAGCGACGCTATCAGTCATTACCAGTGGTCATTGCAGCACAACGGCGCAAACATTTTAAACTGGACTGATTTAGATTTCGAACCAGGTGGCACTGGATTTAAGGTAACTCGATGCGGATGCACAAGAGCGATTTCTGATTAATCGATTTTTCAACACTTAATTAACATTTTGTGCAGACAATCTCTATAAAACTGTCATGGCCGCTGCGTTCCACAAAATGTCTACACTTTGCTGTGAAGTGCCTCAATAGGGCCGGCCTAGCTGTGGTTGACAGGCGCCAACTTAGAGACTGTAGCGCCTACGATCCCAAGCTAATCAACGATCCCATATTGATGGATGCTTTGGGGCCTGTGTCACTGGGCAAGCACGAATCGTGGACCTTACAGGATGTAGACTACGTCAATGCTAGTGCACAGCTTGCCGCGGTGTGGCCTGAACTGCGATATACGGTGAGTCGACTGAGGCGTATGCATAAGCGATGAATTTTTGAATTGCAGCGAGTTCTAAAAAATTGTTTTAGCAGAAAGAGCCTGTCAATACGGCACTGAATGAACCGAAAATGGCTGGCCGAAGCCTCTAGGCCAATAATCAAATATTTTAGCCAAGATATAAGCTCGTAAGGAGGGGGCAGAAGGATAACACGAGTAGGGACGGGCCAGAGGGTAAGAACTGAAAAGGAGAGTGTGAGGAAAGAGAGACGAGCAGCTAGCCAATCAGAGATGAGGGAGAGCAAAGAGAAGTGAGGGCTAACTAAGAAGTTCAACTGATAGAGAGAAGGAGAAGAAAGTACAACAAGAGCGTAAACAAACACAGAGAGAAGGGGGAAGTAATTAGAGTTTAGAGTTGAAGGCTAGTCATCATCTCCCAACCCTGTCTCTGCCAGCGATACGAGTGGGCCCTCTTGGCCAGCGCCGGAGGAACCGGAGGCTCAGGCTACTATGATAGAGTCCTTCTGGAGCCGCCTCAAAGTCCGGGCAGCCACGCTGACGCAGTCGCTGGCGGATTTACAAACGACGAATTCGTGAACGTGCCACAGGACCTGCGCTTGCAGCTGGGCCGCCGATATCACCTGTGCATTCACGTCAATGAGACCCTGCTGCAATTCGAGAAGTTCACACAGCTACTGCCCGAGTTCTCTGAGTGCACCGACGGAGTGACGGTGCTGGGAGAAGCTGCTGGGCAAGGTCGAATCGCCCTCAACGGTCGTTATGAGGATCAGATGGTGGTGCGGGACACATTGAAAACCCTGAATACCATAGTCATTAAAAAGCTTTTAGACTAGCGGTTAGATCCTTGGGCTTCTGAGCGAGAGGTCTGGAGTTCGAATCTCAGCCAAAGGAAATAAATTTGTCTCCTTAAGCAGAAAGCTTCTCTACCACAGGCAGCGCGTACAGCACATCTTGCCCAATAGTGCAAGGCATAATTATAATAGTAATAATAATAATTGACTATACGTGGGCCCAACTGAGATGTGCAGCCGACAGCACAGCCGCAGCTGGTCTAGATATGAAGGCTGCGTACGGCTGTTCAGTCCATGGACTTGACGGACGCCACACCCACCCTCAATTACCCTAGCTGATGCTGGTACCAAGTCAACAGCTGGGTGAACTGAAGCAATGCATGGTTAAGTGTCTTGCTAAAGGATATAAATTGTTCCAGTGAAGTCGGAAATCGAACCACTGACCTTCAAATTGTGAGTCCGACGCTCTCACAAATAGGCTAGAAGCCCTTACAAATGTATAAATTTCTAGGCATAGTAGGTAAAAAATGACAATAGTCTAGAAATACCAACTGAAACTTACATTTCAATCGTAAGCTATACAAATTATCACAACTCCACTTCATTTCATAGACTTCACTGTCAGATATTCTAATCGAATGGTCCGGCTTCGCGACAAACGGACAGTCCTGGGGGGATCTGCCCCACGTGACCGAGATCAGCGATTACGCCTACTGCCTCGGCTCCTTTGCATCCGGTTGCGACGTCATCAGCTGGAGCAGCGTCGGCGACGTTCAAAATGTCCAACTGACTGGACTCGCTGGCAAACTGCAAGAAGGACACATGTACTTCGTGTCTGTGAAAGGTAAGTCCTTTTTACCGATCTTTTGGATTTTACGAATAAATGGCTTTTGGAACAGAAATGTTTCGCTTCGAATATCACTTCAAGCACATCGAATTGACCTCTGAATATTGAAGCTATAATTAGCTCGTAATTTATTTTTTTTAACAGTACAAGTACTACGAGATTTTTCTCACTGGAGAAAGAACAGGATCGTATTTCAAAAACCCACTGAAAACTCCAATATAGCCCAAAAACCGAATGACCGATTTTCGCGAAAGTCCATCATATGGATAAAAATTTTCCACTTTTTATGATGGGCTAACTTTCAAAGCCGTCCAGGTCAGCATCATCGAGATTTTCAACAGTTTTTGTTAAAGTCCCTGGTGACGAGGACAGCTAATGTTGCTCTGTATAAACCTCTGTATGACGAACCCATATTCCATTTGATTCCATTTGAATATTGATTCCATTTCATCAAACTAAATGTAAGTTTGACGTTAAATCGCGTTCTATAACAGTTCCACAAGCATCCGCATAGCTCGTACATTATTGGAGAAAGGACTTCTAAAGTTGACCCGATTCCACCTGCAGGAACCGATTTCATTGGTCGAGTAGTTTTCTCTCAGCCGCGCTCATTCCGGGTTGTCCTGCACCCACCCAGAGTTAATCCCAGCGCCCTGATCACATTCGGAGGTCGGCATCGATCTATCTCCGCTCACAACATTGGCCAAGAGGTGTGCTGGAATGGCAGATTCATTGATGACGTTGCCGGGGTTCGACGCTATTGGGTAGCGCTGGGCTCCTCGCCCGATCGTCCGGACGCTGTGCCTTTTGTCGAGTCACCGGACGCGTGCCACTTCTGGAGCTCCGAGGAACTATTATCGCTGCGCGACGGACATCACTACTGGGTGCTGCTGCGAGCGGAAAACTTTGCCGGCCTCATCTCTGATGATCATTCGGCGCCGATTCTGGTGGATCGAAGCCCCCCGCTTGGCGGCGAGGTGCTGGACTTGGACCCGGCTAGAGCTGTGGAACTCGGCGCATGGGACTGCAACTATCGATTCAGTGTCGATGGAGGCCTGGCCGCCAGCTGGAGCGACTTTCACGATCCTCATAGTCCCGTGACTGACTTCTGGGTCGCTGTAGGCTCCTGCCGACAATGCCAGGATTTGATGCCATTTCTGCAAGTTGGGGCGCGTCAAAGTGAGTCCATGCATGCAGACCAGACTGTACTGTGTTAGTCCGAAATAGAATTAAACTCAAGTATTGACATTCTCGTAGATAAAAAGTACGCACCTTTGTATAATTTATTAGATTTTTTGAGAATATATATTGGCGTCGTTACCCAACGGGTTAGAGCGTCGGACTCAGGACTTGAAAGTCGGGGGTTCGTTTCCCGACTTAAATAAAACAATGTGTCCTTTAGCAAGACACTTTACGATCTGCATCGCTTCAGTTCACCCAGTTGTTCAATGGCTACCAGCATCAGCTGGTGTAATTGGGGGTGGGTGCGGCACCCCCTTAGTCCATGGACTGAACAGCAGCCTTTAGATTCGCGGCGAAGTAGCTGCGGCTGTGCTATCGGTTGCACATCTAGCCCAGTTGGGGCCGGTGCAATCGGTTATAAGAAAACATTATAAGAAATAATTTTTTGAACATTCTTACAGAAAAAAAGATGGAACTTTTTTAAAGCTATTAAGTCTGCGTACGGCTGTTCACTCCATAGACTGGGGGCCACAACACCCACCTAAACTTCGACCCCGAGCTGATGCCGGTACTAATTGTTCAAAAAGCATCTGGAATTAAGTGTATTATTAAAGGACACGATTTTTCGCTTTGGCTGAGATTCGAACCAAGTACTACTTAAGTAGTAAACTAATAAAAGGTCTATTACTCTGATATTGCTCTGATATTACTCTGACGAAGATCTAACAACTGAGCTAAAATCTAGCTTGAAGCTCAGATTTCATAAATTCGTTTCTGCCTTAATTTATCACGTTTAGCCCGACTTATAACAAAATTATTGCATTTTCTCCAAAAACAGACTTCAGCATCGACCACTTGGACCTCCAGACGGGTCAACGATACTTCCTTACTGTCCGCGGCTGCAATGCTGCAGATCTTTGCTCCGAAGTGTCCTCCGACGGTGTCATTATAGATGTGACACCACCGTTGGCTGGCACAGTTTTAGTTGGTTCCTCTGATGATCACAAAGAGTTTCTGCCTCCGAGGTACAGCAAGCTATGTTGAATGTTTAATTTGTCCGTTTAAATGTTCTGTAAGACTAGTATTAACTACAACTTTGGGCTTCGTGTAAGTCACCAACTGAATATCACTGCACTTTACAGTGAGGTGTTCGAATTTTCCCTGTACGGGTTCAGTGACCCTGAATCGGGTATAGCGTTTTACCGGTGGGGCATTGCAAGCTTAAACGCCTCGTCGCCCGACAAAATTAATTGGACTGCCATGGCCGAGACTGACTTTCTCAGCTGCCGACTGCAGCTACCGGAGCAGACATGGCTGAAAGTGTTGGTTGAGACAGTTAATAATGCAGGTAAACGCCGTTATAATCTGGTTATTAAAACATGACAGTAGGCAAGGCGATAATGAAAGTTAAAGCCATTCTAAAAAAATTTAGGACTTTCAACACTAAGCGAATCGAGTGCATTCTTAATTGATGATTCGCCACCAGAGATTGACGCCGCCTTGGAAGTCAGCAACGTGTTTGGCCAGCTGGAGCCAGACTGGCTCATTCTAGACGACGTAGTGACGGTGATGTGGAACGTCTCCGACAGTGAGAGCAGCATAAAGAATCACTGGATCTCCATGTCCTATCATGCCACTGGAAGAATTACTTTTGAGCCAGTAAAGGTTAGCCAGGTTCTTCCAGTATTTTTAGGTTTTCCATTAACAATGGTAAAAACGCCCACCGCATTTAGATTCCCGGTCTGCTAACCAACTTCACATTTCACGATTTGGACCTGAAAGACGGTGGCAACTACACAGTGCACCTGGTTTCGTGCAACAGAGCAGGCATCTGCATTCGCCAGTCTGTGGCTGTGGCGGTGGACACTTCCCCACCTGTGACTGGCCACTTGGCTGTTGCCACCGACTCCGCTGTGAAACTGGGCTGGCACATAGAGGACGGGTTATCCTGGAAGCAAAACGAGGTCAACCTTAGCTGGCTCGGCTTTCAAGATCCTCATTCGGACATTGATAGATACAGTCTTTATATAGGCACGTCATGGTTTGGATCAGAGCTGCTCTCAGTGAGTAATCTAATAAAGTGGGAATTAGTTATTTAAAATACAATAAATGCACGGGCAAATTATACACAAGAATCCAGTACTACCACGCTTTGTTTTATGATCCTAGGAAGTAGAAGTTAAGCACTCGACTGAAATCGGTCAGCTGCAGCAAGTCCCTGATGTCTATGCGGAAATTGTGGAAGAACCAAGCGTAAATACTGTAAATCTTAAAGCTTCGGATGCACAGGAAGGTCCTCTGCAAACGGCGACATTCGAGCTGAAACAGAGCCTCTTAGCTGGCATGTCATTCTTCGTTCACTTAGTGGCAATTAACAAGGTAAAAACACCCTGCTTGCATCAACACGTAAAAGAGGAAGAGCAAAATGTTTTACTCAGCTCGGAGCTTATAAAACTAACTTTAGGCGGGTTTGTACAGCCAACCTGTCCACGCGACCCTGACAGTACTCGACACTGGGAGTCTGTGGCTGCAGCGCCGCTGCCCTGGAGCTTCAACCTGTATTGGGCACTGCACCTGCGCGCCTCAGCATCAGGTCTGTCGGCCCGACAGCTCGAGTGCCTGTCGACCTGTCAAGCCGGCGGATAGCGTAGACCACGACGTTGAAGTGCTGGACATTGTAAGCTTTGAAAAAAACAACGCGACCCTGCCGAGATTCGGTGTAAAGACGACCCCGACGCGGTCGATGCTTGCGGCAGCGTGGCGTATACGGAAAACAACCGGTCGACCACCGATTCGCTACGAGGTGAGTGTCGGTCTAGCGGAGTTCGACGAGCCGCGGGGCTTACTGGACTCGGCGCACGAACGCGTCTGGCTCGACGTCGGGCTGCGAACGCAAGCAGCAGTGAACATCACGGCTAGCAGGCGCCTGAATGAACACGTGGCCTATAGGGTGTTTTTGCGCGCCTGGTTTGACGTGAGCACCTATGTTATCTTTCACTCGCATGGAGTAACGGTAAATTCAAAGCCGCCCTCAGTTTACACACGGCTCGGCGCTGGTGTGAAGGATCTCCTTACTCTCAATAGCAGGAGGGACACTGATTTCGTGAATAGAGCCGACATAGCTGTCATCGGTTGGAGGAACAAGTTTTTCACTTCAAAAGAGGCACCCGCTCTTTCTTACCGCGTATCTCTTGGCAGCGAGCCAGGCATGAACGACGTGGCTGACACAGTTGTGTCTTCCAATAAGACTGCTCACCGCTTTGAAGAATTAAACCTGCGGCCTGGACGTCGCTACTTTTCCACGGTGACAGCTGTTGATGAGAACGGATTGACTACATCAGTTTCGTCTGACGGATTTGTAGTTGACTTGGAATCCCCACAGGCTGGCGTTGCCTACAACCAGATGAGTAAGTTATAGCAAATAAATCACCAAAATGCTGAAAATTCTTTCTTTCACAAAAATAGCTCGCATGTTAGTAAGCCTCAGAAGGATAGGATTTTTTTTCTACCATACTTGGCACAATTTAACTTCTAGGTTTGACGAATGCACGATATTCAAAGGACTTTAAGAAACTATCAAGCAGCTGGCAAGGCTTCTTCGATCGAGAATCCTACATTCGCTCATACGAGACCTGCGTTTCTTCGAGTCGCGAGAGAGGAGCTTGCGATGTTTTAGAATGGAGAAACGTTGACTTCCAACAGAGTGCCATTGTGGAGGGCTCCTGGCGACACGGTCAGGAGTACTTCCATCGAGTGAGAGCTTTCGATGCAGCCAATCGGACCTCAGAGACGATCATCAGTCCGGGAATCATCCTGGACGCAACTCCTCCGGTGGCTATAGAGCGTCTGGGACTAAAGCGGGTTGCTCTTAGGAATCCGAATTTCGAAGAGCAGGCTCTGAAGCTTCGCAACTCGTCAGCATCAGGCATCACTCATGCCAACCTGGTAGATCTCTTGAAAGTGAATGTCAGCATTCCACACTGGACGCTAGAGGAGGGCCAGGCCATTGCTGTTCAAGTAGGACCTGGTCTGGCTGCGGAGGGCGAGTCGGCTCTGATGCTCTTCGGCCGCGTGGCTCAGTCTGTGCGCACTGGGCAAAATCGGCGATATCGCTTGCAGTTGTTCGCTGCCGCACTGCCGGTGCTGGATCCGCTCTCCGCAATGGCTGGCGGCCTGATCTCTGCGCCGGGTCTGCGGCGCGCTTTTCGCCTGTTTGACGACGATTCAAAAAAGAGCCAAGGCAGCCTGGTGCACTGGCAAAGGCAGGTGTTTTACTTCACGGCTAGTTCAACTGAGTCAAAAATAAGCGTTGAATCGCTGTCTTATCACACAGGGCTAGGTAAAAGTATTTTCAATACCTTTGCATGCGGTTTTAAATTTGTAGTTATAAAAATAGTCCCGTGTAAAAACATTGCAGCCATCGATAGTGTATCCATACACCTGATCGATACGGAATCATCAGCAAAAAACTTCACGGACAATCCAATTCACGTGGACACCGTTGCTGCTCGTGATAGCGGTTTTGTCCACGCCAGCTGGGACCTGCTGGACCTCGAGAGCGGCATCGGCTCCGTCCACTGGGCCATCGGAACCGTGCGCGGTGGCACCCAGCTGCTGCCGTTCACCTACCTAGGCCCGGCAGCTGAAGCGCAGGCTGAGGTGGGGCTCACTCACGGCAGCAACGTTCACGTGTCGGTGCTAGCAGTCAACGGTGCTGGCCTGACCCGTATGTTCCATTCGCAGCCTCGCTTGGTGGACCTCACTCCGCCAGTTATTGACTTCGTACTGGACGATGGACTCATGGGACTACGGGTAAAATCTGATTGACAAGGAGCGCATGTGTCGCGATGATAGATAGATGCACAGATACGCGCCCTACTTAGCAATGGAAAAACCACGGGCTATTTCAATACCACATTTTTCTTTTTCTGTATCGCTAAAAATATTCTGCCAATCGCCAAAGCAACCAGAATAAGGGCTTCAAATTTTCCGCTCTTTTCAGTCTCACAACTTCCATAATCTGCTCATAGTTTTTATGCTCACAAAATTTAATATTTTAACTACGAGTTATACGATATATTATACATATTTAATTTAATTATTGATTCCATATGGATTCGCCATAGAGGACTATACAGGCTAATGTTAGTCTTCGGCAAGAATCTGTGAATAACTCGACGATGCTGACGTCGGATGACTTTGAAACTTAGTTCATTCGGTTTGGGAGTTATCGAGAAGGGGGCAGCGTTATTTGAAATACTCCCGTGGTCTTCCCCGAGGGGCGCCAGTCCCACCCAAGCTAGTGTCGTGTTCAAACCTTTGCTTGACCTCTCGGCCGTATATAATGTCATATTTTGGATGCTTTGCAGGAGAGCGCAGCAGAACTGACGGTGAAATTCGCAGCCAGCGATCCAGAGTCGGGTCTCACCGGCGGCTGCTACTGGTGCTGCGGCTCCGCGCCGGGTGCCTGTAACTTAGCTGCTTACGAACGCATTCCTGACGGCCAGTTCACCGCGACAAGGACGATGGCCAAGCCAGAGAATCTCATTGGTCAGCGGGTTATCAGCACAGTTAGATGCGGCAATGCGGCAGGTCTATGGGCAGTTAGGTCAGCTTTTTAAAAGTACTTTTTGGTGAAATTTGGTGAAACTGTAGGAATTGCGTCGTTGAAAGTGTAGATGGTCGGTATACACCGAAAGCTGAGTTTATGGAGAAACATTTCGGCCTACATTGCTGATTGGTGAATAGGGGTGTACTACTTCGTGGTTAGAGCGTTTGCCTCTCGCACTAAGATCCCTGAGCTAGATCTCGCGGCGAGGCCACATTAAATTCGGGCGCAGCCGCGGATAGAAGATACCTGCGTACGTTATCTGTGTGCGTGTGTGCTCAGGATTCTGCCTCCTTGCAATTGACGCCTATGGTAACTACGCTGGCTGCAGGTCTAGTTATTATAATATTATGGCAGTAAACACGCAACCAGCCTGCTCCAGTGCAGCCGCGATTGCACCAAAATCCCTCAACCTCAGTCTCGGGTTGGTACCAAGCCAGCGGGCTCGCTAAGCCGGGGGGTTGTGAAGTCTCGTCCACTTTTCGCACATCCCAAGGCCCCTCAATCTCAATCTCTCGCGTTTTCTGTGCATATATAAATACACGCGCAATGATTGCCTAACTTACTTACTCTTAAAGACATCAGAAGAACTTGTGTCCCCTCCCTTGACTATTATTATTAACCCGCCATTGACATGCACAGCTTTCACTTTACCCTTAACACGGTGTTACTAACACAGGGTGTCACTTGGAGTGCTAATCTACAACGGTACCCCCGACGCCAGAGAAGCAAAGCTCAGTGTCTATAGCCCTGTTGTTTCGCCGTTTCAACCAATCGGCAACTTCGTAGGGAGCTCTTCTGAGTTTCTGTTTAGTTGGCGCGGCTTCAAAGACCAAATCGAGCTAGCCGGCTACGAGATTCGCCTGCTGGACGTCGAGCAACACCGAGTAGCTCGCGACTGGCTGAGCGCTGTTGGGTCGACAGTCCAGGCCGTACACCTCAGCCGCTTGTCACTGGGCTCTGGCAAACGCTATCGTGTCGAGGTGCGCGCAGTGAATTTGCTGGGTAAGCGGAGCGAGACAGCTTCACAGGAGTTCCGCGTCGATGCAGAACCTCCTGCGCTTACGGGTGAGTTGAGTTTGCTTTAGCATGTCTTTACGATTTCAGCTTCGTAGTGAGTGATTTTTGGTGAACGATTGAGCGATTTCCAATGAGTGATTCATTGAGTGTATTTCATATAGAGCTATTTAACGCTTGGCTCTGTCACAGCAAAGTCCTTCGTTCCATAGTATGTTGTTTTTTAGTTAGCAAATTAAAGTCCCCAGCCTTGACCAACCCAAAATACTGTCAACACTGCAGGAAAGCGATGGCAGGTGAGCTTCAACCCGGACAGGCGTCAGCTTAAAATTGACTGGCTTGGCGTCTTCGAATCCAGCAGCGCGCTCACCTTCGAGGTGAACGTCGAGACGGCGCCATCCAAAGGCGATGTTTACAAGTGGTACGCGACCAATCAGCACAGTCTGGTGCTGAAGGCCATCGATCCAAGTCAGCAAAGACTTTTCATGCGAATCACGGCGGTTAATGAGGCTGGCCTAGCCAATTTCATCTACCAAGAAATAATTGTCTAGAAGAATTACCTTAAACGTCCTGAATCATGGTTTAATTAAACAAAAGCGCTAAATAACTTGAGATCTTGTCTGCTCCATTAGATTTTGTTGTGTAATGGTAGCTGTAAATTTTCTGAGTAGACATTTTTAAGTAGAAGTAGAAACAATATATTTTTGGTATAACGAAAAACTGTTTTCACCGTAGTAAGATTTTACATTTTCTGGAATAAAAATTTAGAAAAAAACCCTGAAAATTAAGGGTTTTCAGTTTCCAAAAATATTTTTCGAAAAAAATTCTTTGTAGCTCGTACTTTCTAAATCTAGCTTTCAAGCTTGATGACATTCTAAAAAAGGTGGCTATTATAGAGGAACCCGTATCCAAGTACAATTAGACGTGATACAAAGTCTTAAAGTGGTCTGTTCAGCGCAAGTCAAAGGAGATCACACAAGTTCTTCTGACGCCTTGTCGTGAGTGAGCAGCTAAACAATCAATAAAAAACAACTACGCTCTGGCCAGACGGAAGTTCACTTCGATTCTTCCTTGGTCGCCTTCGCCTTGGCTGCGGCATCCGCCTTGAGCAGCTGCTCCTCGGAGAAAAACATTCCGTGGAAGCCAGTCGGAACAGAAACGCCTTCGAAGTCGACCTTGGCTACCTCAGCCATGGTCCTGGCGTCCAGGATCACCAGAAAAAGCGTTCTGCGGTCCTCAATGCCGATTACAGAGGCGAGCAGAAGGCCGTGGTCTTCGCTCAAGCGCTCCGGATGCTCGACAAACAAAGCTTCAGAAGGCTCGCAGCCGGGCGCCTGCCAGTGCAAAACCTGCTCAGTCTGCCAGTCCAGCTTGATGATGCTGGAGTTTCGCTGTGCGCTTCCGGTGGCGTCAGGAGACAGAATACAGTTGCCAACACCGTAGCCGTAACGGTATGGCAGGCCATTGTACCGGTAGTTGATCTGAGGAAACTCGATTGCCAGTCGACCTGCGGGCTCCTTGAACCCAACTTTCTCGGTGCTGCCAAGTTGCATGTGGTATCGGCGCAGCGTCAGGTCCGTTTTTGGCAGCTCGCTCAGCTGCTGCATCTCCTTCAGCGACAGTCGCTTCATGATGTCGCCTGACTTGTAGGCGCTGAGGTCCATTACGATCTCCGTGACGCCAGCTCCACTTTCAGTTTCCACCTCGTAAGCGTTCATGTGATGAAAAGTGAAGAAGTCGTCGGCAGTGAATGTCTGCACTAGCTGACCATCTGAGCGAGACACGACGTGTAGCAGCGAGCCCTCGCCGCCATACCATGTCAGGCAGCCGTCGTAGGAGAGGCCCAGAGTGCTAGCGGCAATTAGTCTAGGGACGCTCAAGACCAGCGGTGACTCAACCAGGATGAGATAATTCTTAGTCAGAGCGAAGCTGTGAAAATAAGCAGGGCTCCAGCGCCACCTCGCGGGTATTTTAGCGACGACCTCGGCGTGATCTACACCTCCTGGTGGGATGCGCGCCACAATGTACTTTGGACCGCCTTGGTCGCGGTAATGCGTGCCAATGTTTAGCAAGCTGCCATCAGCCTCAATGTGCGGGTGAGCGGTGATAGTGTTGATCGGAATGATCCGATTCAAATCGATCTTCTCCAGACGGTCCAAGGTCCTAGGATCGATTCGGTTGAGCAGGTTGGTCTCAGTGGCCGCAAAAACCTGATCCCCAATGGGGAAGACGTTTACCAGAGTGTTGTCTGTCACCATCGAGTTGAGCTTCGCCTCCTCCTCGCTACTCCAGAAATATGAAGCGAAGCGTCCCAACCACGATTTGCACGGATCGGGAAAAGTTCTAGTTCCGAATTCGCTGACAACAATGCGCTTGTAGGCCATATTTGTAGTGAAACTGTCCGATCTGAGAAACTGGCTTGTGAACTCGACCTGGCCATTCGCAATGCTGAACTTCCGCAGCAGCGCCAGCCCATCGAAGTAATGTCGATACTGGGTGTCCCCCACCTCAAACAGACCGGGTCCGTTGCGAATGAGGCAGCCATTCAGCCAGGTAGGCACGGAACCACCGTCTCGGACGACTCCTTTAACTGGCGTCGTGTTTTCCTTGGTTGCCGACACAAACAAAGCTGCGCCAAGCTTACTGGCGGCGTGAGTTTTTGAAGTCTGATCTGCCTCAGAGTGTTCGACAGACATTTTAGAATTGAGAAATTATTGTGTGAATTGAGGCTTTATGCAGTGCTGAATTTGAGTTGTTTCAAACTGCTGCGGTTGATTAATGCCCTCCTCACAACTGGACTGGATGTTTTATACCGACCCCAGCAAGTCCCCAACAGTCTGTCATTTCCGCACACCCCTCTATTCTTTCTCTCCTCTCTCCACACTCCCCGCTTTTCACTGTACATCTATCTGTACATGAATGTACATTTCCTGCCCCAGTCCTCTCTTATCATTGCGACGCTGACAGGACTGCGCATGTGGCTCTAGCTAGAATAGAATTGCTATCTGATACAAAGCACAAGGCCATTTGCATTTCATTTAAAGTGCAACAAGAACCGACCTGCAATATTTTCTTCATTAAAAGTTCGCTAAGAGCATTACTATTTGCGCCGCAAACAAACTTGCAGGTTATAAAAGAGACCAAAAGATTCGCTCGTTAAATTCTAGTCAAAACAACTTCGGACTTTAGACGTTTACCCAGGGACAACTAAAACAACCTTAAATAGTTGTTTTATTGGTCCCTGCGCGTATACCCTTTAAACAGTCCGATTTTCAGTGACTTGTAGCGTTTTGCTGGAGCCTCAAGCAAATAATAATAATATTTTGGTCAGATTTTTAGCTACAAGACTGTAAACATATTTTACGACTTTCCCGACGTCACCGACGTCCAGCGGGAATTGGGAACTTTTAACATTACGGTGACGAAATCCAACGAAGCGAAAAAATGCACAATGAAGTACGAATAGACTGATACGCTCGTATATATGCAGATGGCAAATATTTTTAATAGTGGCTTTTCTTTTAGTATTTAAGAGAGTTTGATTGACACTTGCATAACCCGACGTCGGCCGACGGTCGCAGATTTTCCGACGTCCAGCGGCGTCAAGGGAATGGGAACTTTTAGATTGCACCGAGGTTCAGTCAAAGTTCGCGTTTAATTTAAGCAGATTCCGCATCTTTTAAGGTTTTTACTAGGTTTCGTAACGTCATTATATGCGTTTTTCGTTTCGTCGGATTTTGAAGTAGAAAGGAATGTGAAGTAAAAAGGGGTAACTTCAAAACACAGAGACTTCAAAACACAGAAGTAGGAATTGTGTAGGTCTGACTACATTTATTTCTGACTACTGATATACTTTTTAATAGAAAAAATACCGTTAAAATTTAACGAAGTTTTCATTAGTTGGTCTTAATTATAAATTTTACTCAGAATAAGAAAATGTTCGTGTTTTTATGGTGTTTAACTGTCATTAAAACAATAGTAATTTATAACTCGCAGGTAATTTATAGCAGCGACGAAAGTAAAAAGCCTTATTTAAAACATATTAGCTGTTCCTATCAAAAAAGTGTTTTATAGGGAGAAAAACTTTTTAACGGCTTTTTGCCTTTTTTATGAAATATGATACTTTATAAGAAACAACGGTTTTGTTCGTATTTTTACATATCTCCGTGACACAAGAAGCCACTTGTCAACTGTATACCTTGCTAATTACATGCATCTTTATGTACGGAACTATTTAAATATTAAAAATATTTTAATTTCTTCTACTAAAGAAATGTGGTTAAAATGTTTTTACAGCGGTTTAAGATGACTGATAATGCAAGCTTAGTATTGTAAAATTATTAAAATGAACAAGAAAATATTTGATAGAAATATAGCTTTTAGTGTCTGATTCTAACTATTATGGAATTTATAGCAAAATTAATAAAAATATTCGATTTTTATGCATCCAGTCTAATTAAAATCTTTGAAATATTGTGATTGTGCATTTTTGCTGTATAGATATGGGTAATAGTATGTTATGGTATTTCTAATGTACAATAATAGATAGATTTTTTAGCTTTTGGTTGTCTACAGTTAAGAGTAAATCAAATAAACAAAAAATTATAAACATAATTCTAATAAAATAAACATTAGCTTCTTTTTGAAGATACCTAAATCTGTCAATTGTTTCTAGTCTGTAAATAGCAAATAAAACTAGTATACAAAAATGCAATAAAATTCCAGCAATATATGGATGATATTCTAGCAGGTGAATCAGACAATGAAGAATTGTCCACTAATAGTCTACCAGCATTGCAAAATTTGGACTCTGCTCCTCTTGAGTCAGCAAATGTATTTACAGAAGTAAGTTGTACTTATGAAATTGTTGATTTTTTTAAATACAACCAGAATTCCATTTTTATTCCTTCCTAATTTCCTATTTGCTTTCGTCGCAAAATAGGACTCTACTGATTCGACACCTGCCAGCGACTGTCGCCTGCAGAAGCCAGCCAGTCTCTGTCACGATGAGGCGCTGAAAGTGAGTGTGCTACGGCCACAGAAAGTTGGCGAAGGCATGTCGGCTTACATCATCTACACTGTGTCGCACACAACCAAACTGCCACAATTTAATAGCAGCGGCGGCGGTGGCAGCGTCACCCACAGATTCTCAGATTTTCTTAGTCTATGGGAGCGACTCCGAGATCGATATGCTAAGTAAACCCATCTCTAATAATTATATTATAATATAGTAAATATATTATAAACAGTATGGGCACATATTGTACCTATCGAAGTTGTCGGTTCGATGGGCCGATTGTGCATTAATGATGTTCGAGAATATACTATATTCAATATAGCTATAGGAGGATTAGACACTGACCAATCAGAAGGAGACTGGAGGATTGAGATCAAAGGCTTCTTGAGAGAAGTCAGACAGAGAATGATCGACAGAAGTCAGATTTTTAATCGGAACTTCGGAGAGCATTCTATTTGTGTAAAAGAAGTATAAATTAAACAAGTTATGCATGTTTTTACTCTTATGGTACATGCTTTTAGAGAAGGCATTGTTCTTCCGCCGCGGCCTGAGAAGTCGATTATCGGCGCGGCGAAAGTAAAAATCGGTGGCGGCGGCGGCAGCGGCGGTAGCAGCGTTGCCAATGACGACGAGTTCCTCGAGCGCAGGCGTGGTGAACTAGAAAGATTTATAATTTATTGCTGCGAGCATCCGCGCCTTCGGTTGGACGCCGACTTGCGCGATTTTATCCAGCGTCCAGGCGCTCCATCGGGTAGCTCGGGAGCCGGTCAGTCTGGCAGCGGCCTAGGAGGTGCCCTTCGCGCTCTCTCAGCCGCTGTGGCTAGCGGAAGCGGCAGTTTAACCGGCAAGATTGATCAAGAAGACGACCCGGTAAGTGCTTTGGTTGCAGCTTTGCAAAACAAGCGCAATCGTAGTGCCGAAGAGCGGGATGGTATTGGTAGTTGTATTGGTAGGAGAAAGTAGTGGTATTGGTAGAAGAGAGCTGTGGTATTGGTAGAAGAGCAGTGGTATTGGTAGAAGAGCAGTGGTATTGGTAGAAGAGCAGTGGTATTGGTAGAAGAGCAGTGGTATTGGTAGAAGAGCAGTGGTATTGGTAGAAGAGCAGTGGTATTGGTAGGAGAGCAGTGGTATTGGTAGAAGAGCAGTGGTATTGGTAGAAGAGCAGTGGTATTGGTAGGAGAGCAGTGGTATTGGTAGAAGAGCAGTGGTATTGGTAGAAGAGCAGTGGTATTGGTAGAGGAGCGAAGTGGTGTTGGTTAAGTTTTGTCCATTGCCGCCCGCAGTGGTTCGAAGAATTGCACTGTCGACTGCAGCAGCAGGAGTCGAGCCTGCGACCTTGGTATTTGGCTGCCAGTCGTTTAGCAACTAATCGACGCGAGTACTCAAAGCAGGCGCATCACCTGGCCGGTTCGCTGGCTCATCTTGGCGCAACGGAGACGCCTTCGGGCACGTCAGAGCTGCCCGTGGCGACGGATGACGATACCGACGGTTGCCAGTCTGTGCGACTAATGCGAGCATTCAGTCGACTGGCTGACACTAAGGTTAGCGATGAATCTAACTAAATCTATCTAAAGCGACGTTTTCAATATTTTGGGACGTTTTTACTCGCCATGATAATATTCTAACTTTTAGGACATTATTCTAATCTTCACGACATTCTACTTTCCTTCAGGATATTATTCTTCTCTTCAGGACATTTTTATCATAAAGAACATTTTTTCAAGACTGTTTTTTGATACCCCGCATCCACCATGCTCCAGGATCGCATCGCTAGCCTTCAGGCAGCTCAGGCTGAGTGCGAGCTGGCTGAACTCTGCGAACAGCTTCGCCACCACCTGGCCTTGCTGGACTCGCTGCGCTCTGCTTGTCTGGAGCGACGCCGCCTCCGCCGCTGCCAGGCCGATGCCGAGTCGGCTCTGGCGCGTCGGCGAGAGGATCGGGCCAAGCTGGAACGGGCCGGGCGCGTTGTTGCCGCCTGCGAGGCGCAGATTAAAGAGGCCGAAGCTGCTGTGAGCTGCTGCTGTTGCTTGATGCTTCACTCACCGTGATTTATAAAAAAACTGTTTTGGCTTCTCTGTACTTCAGTACATTCTTCCACCCTTCTATCAAGAATCAGCTGAAGAATCAGTTCGGATTCACTGAAGAATCAGCTGTGATTCACTGAAGAATCAGCTGTGATTCACTAAAGAATCAGCTGTGATTCACTGAAGAATCAGCTGTGATTCACTGAAGAATCAGCTGTGATTCACTGAAGAATCAGCTGGGATTTACTGAAGAATCAGTTGGGATTCACTGAAGAATCAGCTGGGATTCACTGAAGAATCAGTTGTGATTCACTGAAGAATCATCTGTGATTCACTGAAGAATCAGCTGTGATTCACTGAAGAATCAGCTGTGATTCACTGAAGAATCAGCTGTGATTCACTGAAGAATCAGATGTGATTCACTGAAGAATCAGCTGGGATTCACTGAAGAATCAGCTGTGATTCACTGAAGAATCAGCTGTGATTCACTGAAGAATCAGCTGTGATTCACTGAAGAATCTGATGTGATTCACTGAAGAATCAGTTAGGATTCACTGAAGAATCAGTTAGGATTCACTGAAGAATCAGTTGGTATTCACTGAAGAATCAGTTGGGATTCACTGAAGAATCAGCTGGGATTCACTGAAGAATCAGTTGGGATTCACTGAAGAATCAGTTGGGATTCACTGAAGAATCAGTTGGGATTCACTGAAGAATCAGCTGTGATTCACTGAAGAATCAGTTGGGATTCTCTGAAGAATCAGTTGGGATTCACTGAAGAATCAGATGTGATTCACTGAAGAATCAGCTGTGATTCACTGAAGAAACAGCTGGGATTTACTGAAGAATCAGTTGGGATTCACTAAAGAATCAGTTGGGATTCACTGAAGAATCAGCTGGGATTCACTGAAGAATCAGCTGGGATTCACTGAAGAATCAGATGTGATTCACTGAAGAATCATCTGTGATTCACTGAAGAATCAGCTGTGATTCACTGAAGAATCAGCTGGGATTCACTGAAGAATCATCTGTGATTCACTGAAGAATCATCTGTGATTCACTGAAGAATCATCTGTGATTCACTGAAGAATCAGCTGGGATTCACTGAAGAATCAGCTGTGATTCACTGAAGAATCTGATGTGATTCACTGAAGAATCAGTTGGGATTCACTGAAGAATCAGTTGGGATTCACTGAAGAATCAGCTGGGATTCACTGAAGAATCAGCTGTGATTCACTGAAGAATCAGTTGGGATTCACTGAAGAATCAGTTGTGAGTCACAGAAGATTCAGCTGTGATTTACTGAAGAATCAGCTGTGATTCACTGAAGAATCAGCTGTGATTCACTGAAGAATCAGCTGTGATTCACTGAAGAATCAGTTGTGATTCACTGAAGAATCTGATGTGATTCACTGAAGAATCAGCTGTGATTCACTGAAGAATCAGTTGGGATTCACTGAAGAATCAGCTGTGATTCACTGAAGAATCAGCTGGGATTCACTGAAGAATCTGATGTGATTCACTGAAGAATCAGCTGTGATTCACTGAAGAATCAGTTGTGATTCACTGAAGAATCAGCTGTGATTTACTGAAGAATCAGCTGTGATTCACTAAAGAATCTGATGTGATTCACTGAAGAATCAGCTGTGATTCACTGAAGAATCAGCTGTGATTCACTAAAGAATCTGATGTGATTCACTGAAGAATCATCTGTGATTCACTGAAGAATCATCTGTGATTCACTGAAGAATCAGTTGGGATTCACTGAAGAATCATCTGCGATTCACTGAAGAATCAGCTGTGATTCACTGAAGAATCAGCTGTGATTCACTGAAGAATCAGCTGTGATTCACTAAAGAATCTGATGTGATTCACTGAAGAATCAGCTGTGATTCACTGAAGAATCAGCTGTGATTCACTGAAGAATCAGCTGTGATTCACTGAAGAATCAGCTGTGATTCACTGAAGAATCAGCTGTGATTCACTGAAGAATCAGCTGTGATTCACTGAAGAATCAGCTGTGATTCACTAAAGAATCTGATGTGATTCACTGAAGAATCAGCTGTGATTCACTGAAGAATCTGATGTGATTCACTGAAGAATCAGCTGTGATTCACTGAAGAATCATCTGCGATTCACTGAAGAATCAGCTGTGATTCACTGAAGAATCAGCTGTGATTCACTGAAGAATCAGCTGTGATTCACTAAAGAATCTGATGTGATTCACTGAAGAATCAGCTGGGATTCACTGAAGAATCAGATGTGATTCACTGAAGAATCAGCTGTGATTCACTGAAGAATCAGCTGTGATTCACTGAAGAATCAGCTGTGATTCACTGAAGAATCAGCTGTGATTCACTGAAGAATCTGATGTGATTCACTGAAGAATCAGCTGTGATTCACTAAAGAATCTGATGTGATTCACTGAAGAATCAGCTGTGATTCACTGAAGAATCAGCTGTGATTCACTAAAGAATCTGATGTGATTCACTGAAGAATCAGCTGTGATTCACTGAAGAATCAGCTGTGATTCACTGAAGAATCAGATGTGATTCACTGAAGAATCAGCTGTGATTCACTGAAGAATCAGCTGTGATTCACTGAAGAATCAGCTGTGATTCACTGAAGAATCAGCTGTGATTCACTGAAGAATCTGTTGTGATTCACTGAAGAATCAGCTGTGATTCACTGAAGAATCAGCTGTGATTCACTGAAGAATCAGCTGTGATTCACTGAAGAATCAGCTGTGATTCACTGAAGAATCAGCTGTGATTCACTAAAGAATCTGATGTGATTCACTGAAGAATCAGCTGGGATTCACTGAAGAATCAGATGTGATTCACTGAAGAATCAGCTGTGATTCAATGAAGAATCAGCTGTGATTCACTGAAGAATCAGCTGTGATTCACTGAAGAATCAGCTGTGATTCACTGAAGAATCAGTTGGGATTCACTGAAGAATCAGTTGGGATTCACTGAAGAATCAGTTGGGATTCACTGAAGAATCAGCTGTGATTCACTAAAGAATCTTCCATTTCCAATTCGTGCAATTGACGCCCATAAGAGTCGAACCCCAAAGCACAGTGATGCATGACCTGACCTCAGTGCGCGTGCCATCAATTTTAGGTGGATCGCAGTCGCTCAGAATTTGAGTCGGCCTCGGCTAGTATCAAGCGCGAATCGGATCGCATTGATCTATTGCGTGGCTTCGAGCTTCGCTCAGCTGTGCTGTGCACCCTGGAGCATCAGCTGCTACAGCAGCAACAGGTGCTGGACGCTTGGCTAAATTTTCTACCTGAAGCTAGAAAGATTCAATCGACAGAGAATGTTGCGCCTACGGATGAGTGATTCTCTGTTCCAAGTGATAAATTTTATTTTAACATCAGAGTCTAGATTTTATTACCGATTTTTTGTACATCACAATTTTAGTTTTGCTATCTATACGACCTACAATGCTTTGGGTGCAAAATTCAATGGAGTCATTTGGATTTTATCGTCAGTAGAAAAGTAGAAAATGTTTTCAGTAAGAATTTAAAATAAGCATGTATTGATTACAAGCTTTTTTTCCTGTGATAATCAACTATATTGAATCATCGAGCTACCTAAATTGTGCAATCGATTTTCCAAAACAATTTTTTAATTTTATGCAATTTTTTTGTGGCTTGTGCCTTGCTCAGCTGATTATTCACCGTGTGGTTTGATTAGAATTATTGATTTTTTTGCAGTTGTGCTTTTGGATTATTTTTTGTCTTCCCAATCCGTCTTTAAATTTGCCATCAATTTCTTAGATTTACAAAAAGTAATTGAAAAATATAACTTTTTTCGTTTGAATATAATAAACCTAATTTTCGGTTAAATACTACATATTTTAAAAAGTTCTTTTGAGAACTACTCTAGTTTTTTGTGTCGTTCGAAAGCGACGTTTTGAGTTATTTTTGTCGTGATCGAGAACCATATACTACAGCATCTATACATGCAAGTAAGTTTCAATAAAATTAAATGCTGCATGTATCGGCAAAATTTCTGGAAGCAAAAAGTATATTTTCCGCGCTAGGTTTCATTTAATTTTTTAAACAAGGCCTGGTAATAAAATATTCAATAAAGTTTTATTTTCTATATGAACGTAGCGGCAAAGTATATAAACAACAGATACGAAATTAGATCCGTTCTAAGCAGATATAGCACATGCATTTGCAGACGAAATCACATCTACCGAGCTAGTACGCTCCCACCATGAGCTAGTACGAGTCCGCGCGGCGAGGCTACGTCATATTTTTGGGGCGCAGCTGTGGAGTGAACGCTTGATGCTAGCTTGTGGCGCAATTTGCACCCTCCTCCAAGGAGGACGTAAATTGCCCTCCAACTCCAAGTGAGCCAACCTCCAAGGCACAGCGAAAATGTGCACTACCTGACAATATGAGAAAGTCAGGGCAGATGTCTACATCAGATGGGAGCGTATGCCAATTTGTACGATATATCGCGTGCTTGTGTGCTCCGGAGTCTGCGAAATCGGAAGAATTATCGGCAGGGTTTAGTAAATGATTGCCCGCATGATGTGTGTTAATTATGCTATTGCCCCGCAGCACTCGTGCAATTTATATTTTTTGCACTTTCAATACGAACTCTTGTTTTATGAAAAGTGGCTTTATGTGAATAAACAAATATTTTTAAAGAAGTAAATACCTTTTGTCAGCAAATATGCTTACTGGGTTCAAAGCGCCAATAACAAACGATAATCTAAACAGGGCAATTGCGCTAAATAAGTTTTTATAGAAAAATCGCATTCGTACAGATTTAAAAATGAAAGACAGGGTCATATTTCACGAGCTAAGAGTTTACCATATTGTAACTATAAGCAACAGTAAGTTAGCGGGTAGCGGTAAAAGTTAGCGGTAAATTGCTAATATTATATTTTTATTACATATTTTTTTTAGTTTCATGCCATAAAGGTGAAAACTAAATAAAGTTGAAACTCATTATTGTGTTATGCCATATCATAGCGATGGCCACAGCAAAGTAAAGTAACTAGGCCTAGCTATATATTATTGATAAGATTTTTAGTCATTGATTAGGCCTACGTATTTAAACGAGTTAAGCCTAGGCCCTAACTCTCTTATTTCCAAAAAGCTAAGAAGCTATTATACTTCCGAAATGTCTAATTATTCAAAAGTAGGCTTGAATGGTACTTTTGCCACAACTGGGAATTCCAGTATTATCTGTGACAATGGCTTTAAAAACTCTACTCATTGTGGGATAAAAGTTAGCAAGCCTTATTTTTCTGAAGCTACAGCTCAAATATTACATTTTGTTAGTAACAATAAACAAACTTTATTAAATAGTGCAATTGCATTTTGTGTGCTTACTGCAATTGTTATGGTCTTTTTCATTGTCAAAGCCATAAGGTAAGCTAAATATAAATTTTAATTATGACTCTGTATTATGTTCATTTTCGAAAAATGGCCTAGGCCTATTCTAAGTTAGTGCTTTAGAAATTAAGCAAAATACAAATAACATATTTTATTACACCTAATAGCTAGCGCCTACTTGCTAGAGTAGCTGCTACTAGGGTATAGGACAAAGACTGCCACAGCTGGGGTGGGGCGTCAGGGGGAATATTCAATGGCTTGGTTGCTTAGATAGCTTGGTTGCTTAGATAGCTTGGTTGGATAGACATGAGGTTAGTGGTGGCTGTGGGTTTACTAGTAGTCCAGTAGGCCTAATTCCATTTTAAATCTGAAGCATAAACAAAAAGTTGTTTCTTAGGTTTTTAGGCTCTCACTTTTTGTGGGCAACAAAATTTTCTTTATATCTTTTTAGAAAATATTAGAAGATAATTTTAACATTTCAGAACAGCCTTGTTTCTGGTTGCTACATTTTTTTGATACTAAAAGTAGGGTCTCCAGTGAGAAATTAAAAATAAAAAGTTCCATATTTTTGGTTTTCTTGTGTCACAGATCTTGCTTGTCTGTTAAGTTAAAAGACACCTCACTCATCAAAATTGGTCAAGTAATAAAAAAGTTCTAACAATTTTTTGATCAACATTTTAGTTGTTTTCATAATGTATTTTTCCCATAAGGGGCTGTGATCCAGATGACCAGATAGATTTGACTTTTTAATTTTTTAATGGAATTTTTAATTCCAAAAGCATATAGTTTATTTTTTTCATTATCTACACTATGAAATATATATGTCTTCTATTAACACTCATTATTAAAGTATTAAATTTCGATTTTACATTGAATAAGATTAGGCCTACTATGCTGACAAGATGTGTTTATTTGTTTACAATATAAAACTCTTTTGGCTTTAAAGAAGTGACAAAGCCATACCTATTCCATAGCTTAACAAATAGACGTCACATAGACATCAATTTACTATTTACAGTCAATTGCAAAAGCCATCTGAAATGTGTAAAGGGGGTACATTAGAGAAGCATGTTTCAGCGAGATTCCGCTAAAGGAAAATAAAAAGTTTTGAGTACTTCATATTCTACATAAAATTCTATGTAAAATTTTAATAGGATACACTTAATTTTAATGGAAAACACTATAAACAATGGTCAAAAACAAAAGATGAAACTTTTAAACAGAAAATCAACTGAAAGATCACAACCTCAATCTAGAAGAGAGAAAATAACTAACACGTTGGAAGATATTCCAAGATCAATTTTTTAATTCAGCACAGCAGTATTACTGAGTTCAGGCTTGTATGCCGCACTGGAAATTTGGCTTTCAAACTAAAATGGCTACTCCTTTTATGCAGTAGGATTGGCCGATTTGTTTCAAACAGTATATTTTCTTGGGACATTTATTATGGCAAAAATATTTAACATACTATTTAGCGAAAAAGTTTTGTTTTTTAAATCACCTACCACACTTGTAAACGACCAATGAATTTAGTTGTTTTTTAGTACAAATATTTTTCTAAGTAGCAAAGTGTTACTCTTTGTTAGTATTAACTTAAATAGATCAAAATAATCAATTGTACACGATCAAAGTATCCATTTTACAGTAAAATAAAAGAGAAGAAATGTAACTAGAAAAATTCAAATTCTAGAATAAGTCAGACAGTAATATTAGTAAGCTGCCGCAAATTAGTAAGCTGCCGCAAAAGTTAAAGAAATAGCGAACTGAAGGAGTAACTTTTCATTTTGTGAATAAATACAATGCATCATCATTCGGTACTACTTAGATCTGCCCAGTCTAGATTAACCCAGTAAATAAGTGGGCAGTTTAAAGTACATCTCACCTCCTCTATCACAGGCTTAGGCGAGTCGCCAAGCGGTCTAAACGCTACGGTCTGGTTGATGCAGACAAACTGGAGATGCAACGACTTGGCGCAGACGATGACGACGAAGATGACGAAGACATCACAGTGTTCGACGTCAACAGGCAGGGCGGCCGTCTGATCACATCGGCGTCTTCGGGACGCTAGATTGGTTTTTTTAAGACTGAAATTCCAGATTCTCATTTCAATCTCCCAAGTGTTTTTTTCGAAGATATGAAGAAATGATAGTTGGAAGTCTGATTAAAAATAATATTTTCTACTTAATAACTAACGGTGTGCACCAATTCAACGAATGATCAAATATTTTTATTTTTTTCATTGTAATATTACTGATTTTACGCTTGATGTCGTCCTGTTAAATTAAACCTGGTGATGGGTCTGTTTACACATTTATTATCCTGATTTGTAATGCCCAGATAATAATAATAATAATTGCAGGAGGGCTGCGTGCAGTGGCACATCATTTAGTGACACTAGACCCGCAGCCAGCGAGGAGGCAATTCTGCCCATTTCGCTGACTCCTGAGCACACACGCACACAGATACTGTACGCAGGCACACGCTCACAGGTGTGTACATCTGCCCCGACTTTCTCATCGGCAGGCAGTGTACACTCTCACTGTGCCTTGGAGGTTGGCCCTCAAGGGCGTAAATTGCTTGACAAGCCCCCAAGCCTTCTCTCCGCGGCCGCGCCCCAAATGAATGTGGCGCTCGCCGTCGAATCGAACTTAGGGACCTTGGTGCGAGAGGCAAAGCAGAACGATAACCGCTCTGCAACCGACCCCTCGTAATGCCCAGATATATGGAGTTAAAAAAATGATCCAGTTGAATCAGATCAACAGTCAGTTGAACAAAATGCATGGCAAATGCTGTTCTGTGTACAGCTGTTCAGTCCATGGACTGTGAGAGTGACACAACACGCACCCAAATTTCTACAGTAGCTAGGCATAAAAATGTATATATGCGAAGGCCGCATTATAGAATGTAACCATTTCTTAATTAAGTCACAAAATTTTGCCATCATTTGCATTAATCCAGTCTTCCTATAACATTTTTGTGTTTTATTGGCCATTAATTACCATACTTTTCTTCCTTTTTGTTATGACCCACCTTTTTGTCATGTTGTAATGGTGATTTTTGTTCTAATTTAACTTGTTCTCTATATAAAACAGGATGTATTTTACACCTTTAATTGAACTGTTATTCCATTATATTCCATATATATGGTTATACTGTTGTATTGTGATTATTAGCTTCGGTAATATATATCATTTTGTGATTGCTCATAAACTATAAACTGGCTTTCCATCCGAATTTTTCTTCTTGTTAAATCTGTATTTGTATTTTATAGTGACTTTCTGTTTGATTTAATTAACTGGCTACCTTTACAACCTACAAGAGTGCTGTTAGATGGGTTAAATAGAAATTAGATGGTCTTTAGGCAGCACAAGATTTTATTTCCATGACTTCAGCATATTACTAATCTAGCTACTATGAGTAGGCAGTTCATTTTGGAATATAAGAAAATTGATGGATAAAAAATATTTCAGGCAGTCGCGATATCCGATTCAACAGACGAAGCGTCAACAGCGATTGGCCTAGAAGATCTTGGCCCGCTGATGCACTCGCAGCAGCAGCAGCACCAACAGCTAGCAACTTCGCCATTGTCAAAGCAACAGTTTGGCAGTAGTATCAACAGCAGCTGTAGTGAGGATGACCACGATCGCGTTGAAGCCTCTGTAGTGTTTAATCCGCCACTGTACATTCAACGCTATGCAGCAGTGTGTAATCTATTGTCGGACAGTCTCAAGAATATCGGCGGCAGCAGCGACGCTGGCGTCAAAGTGGTAGATTTCGGCGCAGCCGAGTGCAAGATGTTTCGCCGCTGGATTAAACCACTGGACTGCGTCACACAATACGTTGCCGTTGATTTAGCCGCTTCGCACGCAGCCCTAGCCGAATCTGCCAGGCACAATTTGAAACCGGAATTGTCCGATTATTTAGCCAAACGGCGCCTGCCGCTGCATGCTAGGCTAATGTGCGGCAGTGTGTGCGAGCCTGATCCACGCCTAGTTGGGGCGCACGCCGCTCTGCTCATTGAACTCATCGAGCATCTGTATCCAAGAGATTTGGATCGACTGCCTGAACAGGTCTGAGCCTTGTTGCTGTGTTTGAATGCTATTTTAATACTTCCAAACTTTTCTACTGCTAGTAGAGCAAGGCGCAAGTGAACTCTTTTTATATTATTATTTCTCCATAATCCCACTATGTTTCCGGGAAAACTAGCCTTTAATAAAAATTTCCAAGAAACAAAGCGTCCTGTCCTTCTTCTACTAGTAGACCTTGAATCAAACAGGCAGAGAAAGGTTATATAAAAATCCGATTCCTTATTTTTTGAACGATTAATGCGCTTCTTCTAAGTATGGAATCTGTTATACATTGTTTGCATTTCAAGTCCATTAAATAATTTCATCGTTTATATAGCATAAATGCCGTTTAATTCATCGTAGCGAATAGTGGTGGTCATAGTCTGGCCATAGACTTAAGTTCCTGATTTAATCTATTAACAGTAGATATAACACATTATTTTTTCCTGGTAAAGGCCATAGAGTATTTCAAATACCCACTGCCTACACCAGACACTTTGACGATAATCGTTGAATGTCTCGACGATGCCGATGTTTTGTGATTCTGATAGTTGTTTCATCGGATAGAGTGGAAAATTTGAGGCCGTGTTCTGCATTTTCATGGCGTTCTGTTCAATATTTTAGGAGATTTCCTTTCACTTCAGGTGTTTGGCTTCCTTCGTCCTCGCCTGGTGATTGTGACCACGCCGAATGCCGACTTCAATGTCTGCTTCGGTCCTAGCTTTGCCGGCTACAGGCATTGGGATCACAAATTTGAATGGAGTAGGGAAGAATTTCGAGTATGGGCAGAGTCGCTAGCTAGCCGGTACGGCTATTCGGTAGAATTCGTTGGCATTGGCGAGCCGCCTTCTGGCATGGAGTCTGTTGGACATTGCACTCAAGCTGCTGTATTCCGATTGTTAGATTCCGAATTGCCAGTCTCTAATGCTTGTCCGCAGTCGATACCAGAGCGGTACAGTGTGGTCTATGAGATTCATTATCCCTATCAGCCGCACGCTATTGTGCCGCCCAGGCAACAGCGCCTAACAGAGGAGGCTGTCTACTGCGCCCGCAGTCTGTTAGCCTACGAGCGGCGTCGTCGAAGAGCTTCAGCAGCAGCCGCTGGCGAAGAGAATGCCGTAGCAGCTGATCGTGATGCCGATTGTCGAGTGTCTCTGCTGGCCCTGGTGCGGCATCCTTGCATTGCCCCGTTGGAGGCTAGCGCCGAGGAGCTGGCCCGACTGCTAGCCGAAGCCGGATTTCGTGTCAACACCGAGGACGACTGTCAGTGGGTGCGAGAAAGCACTGAAATTAACTGTCGCAATTTAGGAGAAGCAAACAAATAACAATTATTAGTCGTTAAGGCCCAGGAATTGTCGCCGTGTTGTGACAATTTTCTAGTTTCATTAATTTGTTTACTTTTATAATAATTTATGTTGTTGCTGTTGTTTTTTGTGCGTGATGTAAATATGATGCCCTATTTTTGTTCGTTACTTATTCAACTTCAGAAATAGTTCAAACATAGTCTGTTAACCGTGCAAATTTTCTCGATAAGCCTGCCATGTACAGACAGAATGCGCTGCTTTGAAGAAAATACTCAGATTTCATATTTTTTGTTTCAAGTATTTTATGCTGCTAATTTATTAGCAAGTTTTTTGATGAATTATTAACACTGTAAATATACGCTTCGTTTTGCCTTGGCTTATTTTGGCTACATTTTTTAGTTTACATATCCTCACTTTAAAGTGCGCCCACTTAATAAGTCAGAAAAGCAAGTTTTGGCACTCGTTGGGTCAGTGATCGAGTCAGTGGAGTTGCTGGGTCAATGATCGAGTCAGTGGAGTTGCTTGGTCATGCTGGGTCAGTGATGGAGTCAGTGGAGTTGCTGTGTCAGTGATCGGGTCAGTCGAGTTGCTGGGTCAGTGATCGGGTCAGTGGAGCTGCTGGGTCAGTGGAGTTGCTGGGTCAATGATCGAGTCAGTGGAGTTGCTGGGTCAGTGGTCGGGTCAGTGGAGTTGCTGGGTCAGTGATTGGGTCAGTGGAGTTGCTGGGTCAGTGATGGAGTCAGTGGAGTTGCTGGGTCAGTGATCGGGTCAGTGGAGTTGCTGGGTCAGTGATCGGGTCAGTGGAGTTGCTGGGTCAGTGATCGGGTCAGTGGAGTTGCTGAGTCAGTGATCGGGTCAGTGAGTTTGGTGGGTCAGTGATTGGGTCAGTGGAGTTGCTGGGTCAGTGATGGAGTCAGTGGAGTTGCTGGGTCAGTGATCGGGTCAGTGGAGTTGCTGGGTCAGTGATCGGGTCAGTGGAGTTGCTGGGTCAGTGATCGGGTCAGTGAGTTTGGTGGTTCAGTGATCGGGTCAGTGAGTTTGGTGGGTCATTGATCGGGTCAGTGAGTTTGGTGGGTCAGTGATCGGGTCAGTGAGTTTGGTGGTGCAGTGATCGGGTCAGTGAGTTTGGTGGGTCAGTGAGTTTGGTTGGTCAGTGTTCGGGTCAGTGAGTTTGGTGTGTCAGTGATTGGGTCAGTGAGTTTGGTGGTTCAGTGATCGGGTCAGTGAGTTTGGTGGGTCAGTGAGTTTGGTTGGTCAGTGTTCGGGTCAGTGAGTTTGGTGTGTCAGTGATTGGGTCAGTGAGTTTGGTGGGTCAGTGATCGGGTCAGTGATTGCAGAGTCTAAATGACCGATTGCATTAATCTCTAAGTTCTTTCTCTAAATATTATATTTGCATTGCCTAAAAAACGACTATCAAATACGTAGCAAGAAGTAATTGTATTTTTTCTCAATTTTTAGTTGTTGTATTAATGAGTAGGTTGTGAAGGATGGCTCATTTTTCTTTGTTTTGCGCTTTTTGACGCATTTTGTCCTCCATAAAAATCTTATTAATCATTATTTATTAATCATTACTCATTTGCTGGCAATAATTTTAGTAGGTGTATTTGTGCTTTGACTCAGAAATATATATATAATCAACATATCGCATGTTTTCGTTTTAAAATGTTCAACAATAATCCAATACGTATTATATAATATGATTACATTTGGGTTTAGTGATATGCGTGCATATACAATACCAGTTAATTATTGTTTAACAAATCTAGCATTTGCATACTTCTTATTTGTCTAGGCGCCAGTTATGTATCTATTCAGCATGTCCGAAATCTCACCAACCTTGCAATTTATCGATTTTCAGCTTTGAATTATTACTATTATATTATGCCTTTTAAGTTGTCGTTCGAGTGCAAATCGTTTCGTTGTAAGATCTGGTTAAATAAACGTTTTTTCTAAAACTGTTATTACTACTCTTTTCCTAAAGCGATTTAATAATAATATAAACGGGACCTGTTAATGGTTACTTAAGTTTAACTCCCCTATATTTTATTGTGCGAAAAGCTGTGTTTGACTGCTTTCTGTTCTTAATATCTGAACATTTTTTGGATTAAATCTTTTAGATGGACAATCTCCCAGGTTCTCATTGTATCAACAGCTTTCAATCTCCCAGATTCTCATTGTATCCACAGCTGTCAATCTCCCCGATCCTCATTGTATCCACAGCTGTCAATCTCCCAGATTCTCATTGTATCCACAGCTGTCAATCTCCCCGATCCTCATTGTATCCACAGCTTTCAATCTCCCAGATTCTCATTGTATCCACAGCTGTCAATCTCCCGGATTCTCATTGTATCAACAGCTGTCAATCTCCCGGATTCTCATTGTATCCACAGCTGTCAATCTCCCGGATTCTCATTGTATCCACAGCTGTCAATCTCCCGGATTCTCATTGTATCCACAGCTGTCAATCTCCCAGATTCTCATTGTATCAACAGCTGTCAAACTCCCAGATTCTCATTGTATCCACAGCTGTCAATCTCCCGGATTCTCATTGTATCCACAGCTGTCAATCTCCCAGATCCTCATTGTATCCACAGCTGTCAATCTCCCAGATCCTCATTGTATCCACAGCTGTCAATCTCCCACGGCTGTCAATGTCACAGGTGTTCAGAGCTCAATCATATCTGACGTAAATTGCAGGTTAGAGTTTATTACTCTCCTAAAGCAACAGCAGCATTCAACTGAGCACTCGGTGTACTCTCGCATGGATTCAGAGAAGATTTCCACTTTCATGTCGGTGACATCAGCCGACTCGGAGCGAGCTCGGGTCTATTTGGAGGCCACACAGGGCGATCTAGACGCGGCTGTAGCAATGTTCTTCGCTGCCGGAGAGGAAGGCGGCGAAACTGCTCAACAGCCGCAGCAGCAGCAGCAGCCACCGGCCTCTATTGCTAATCCCGAGCAGCCAACGCGACCGCAGCCGCAGGCTCAGAAACAGCCACCTAGTCGATTTGTCACCATGGACGCTTTGCGGTCTCGCCATGGCGGCCGAGGTCACGCTGGCGGCGAGAGCGGCGGCAGCGATCACGGAGAGAACGACAGCGATGATGACGAGGGCGCCCAGGCGTTCTACGTTGGTGGCTCTGAACATGGCGGAGGACAGCAGGTTTGTGTGCTTTTAGCCGATTGACCTTATTGTTGACCCACCAGATTCTAATGACTTGATTGTTGACCCACCAGATTCTACTGACCTGATTGTTGACCCACCAGATTCTACTGACCTGATTGTTGACCCACCAGATTCTACTGACCTGATTGTTGACCCACCAGATTCTACTGACCTGATTGTTGACCCACCAGATTCTACTGACCTGATTGTTGACCCACCAGATTCTACTGACTTGATTTTTGACCCACTAGATTCTATTGACCTTATGATTGACCCACCAGATTCTACTGACCCGATTGTTGACCCGCGAGATATATCAAGCCTAATAAACCATTGAAACTGCCTTCATGATAATGACATTATCATTTTTCCATTATTTTTAGCCAGTTAGCAAAATCCTGGTGTTAATTTCCCTAACTCACTCGCTCACCTTTGACCAGGTGTTGGGTCCGCCGGGTTCTCGTCGCGCCGCCGACGCTGGTCGCATTGCAACCAGCCTGTTCGCCTCCGCTCGACGTCACGGCGCCACCGAAGTCGACTCGTCCGAGGACGCGACTAGCCACGGCGGCTTCGCTGCGTTTGCTGGCCAGGGTCTTCGCCTCGACTCGGACCAGCCGTCAGCAGCGTCCGCCGCGGCAGCTTCCAAAGCTTCCGTACCAGCCGATGCCGCAGCCGCAGCCGCGCCAGTCTGTCGCGTGTTGAAGCTCTGGTCTAACGGCGTCTCAATCGACGACGGTCCGTTGCGCGGCTTCGATGATCCGGCCACGCGGGAGCTGCTGCGCGCAGTCGCCCAGGGTGTGGTGCCTCCTGAGCTGCGCAGCGACGCCCGCGGCGCTAGAGTCGATCTGCAGCTGGAGGATCATCGCGACAGCGAGTTCTGCGCCGGCGGCTCCTTTGGTGGCGCGAATTTTCGTGCCTTCACCGGCTCCGGCATGGTTCTGGGCAGTCCTGCCCCGGCCGCCAATACTGGCTGTGCTCAGCAGCCCCAGCAGCAGCAGCAGCAGGCCTTAACAGTCGGCGGTGGAGCTGCCGCTGTCCCTGTTGATCACAGTCAGCCGACCACCAATCTGAATGTGCGCCTGCCCACAGGCGGCAGACCTCTGTCTGTCACCTTGAACCCTGGCCGGCACACTGTGGCTGATCTGCGCCACTACCTGTGCGCTGAGCGACCCGATCTAGCTGGCAGGAACTTTGTCTTCCTAACCACCTTCCCAACCGCAGAGATTGACAACGAGAACCAGACCCTGGAGGCTGCTGGCCTCATCAACGCTGCCGTTGTGGTGCGGATTAAATAGGCTTTGATAGTGTTGTTAAGTATACTACTCACAGTAGGCTCAGTGTAACTAAACATTGTTTAGTTTAGCTTTGTTTAGCATGGACTTGAAAACTACTCCCTGAAGCGCCTTTCTGGCACTGATTGCTTTTCTAAAATTTCTTTTGTTTTTTTATTATTATTACTTTCATTTTCAACATCCAATTTAATTACCAAAATGCTAATTTTATTCAGAGTTCATTCTCGCAGCGAATATATTCAGATTCATGGCATTTTGTTGTGCTACATTTCGTAGGTCTTTTCAATACGGTTATTGGTCAGATTATAAGGTAATATAAAGATAAAGTAATATTATTGTATAACATCTACTATAAGTAGCAAATGCGCATCGTTTTTATTAATAAACTGACTTGAAAATCTGCATAAATAAGCTTACCTCTTCTTAAATGTTAACCAAACTAATACAAAGTTTCGCCTTACCTTTTTCTTTATTTATTTGTTCATTTGTTAATAATTATATTCTTAATTTTATTTTATTCTATTCTGGGTCAACAATCAGGTCATTAGAATCTGGTAGGTCAATCATCAGGTCAGTAGAATCTGGTAGGTCAATCATCAGGTCAGTAGAATCTGGTAGGTCAATCATCAGGTCAGTAGAATTTGGTGGGTCAACAATCAGGTCAGTAGAATTTGGTGGGTCAACAATCAGGTCAGTAGAATCTGGTAGGTCAATCATCAGGTAAGTAGAATTTGGTGGGTCAACAGTCGGGCCAGTAGAATCTGGTGAGTCAGCAATCAGGTCAGTAGAATCTGGTGGGTCAACAATCAGATCAGTAGAATCTGGTGGGTCAACAATCAGGTCAGTAGAATCTGGTGGGTCAACAATCAGGTCAGTAGAATCTGGTGGGTCAACAATCAGGTCAGTAGAATCTGGTGGGTCAACAATCAGGTCAGTAGAATCTGGTGGGTCAACAATCAGATCAGTAGTATCTCGTCGGTCAACAATCAAGTTAGTAGAATCTGGTGGGTCAACAATTAGGTCAGTAGAATCTGGTGGGTCAACAATCAGCCAATAGAATTAGGTGGGTCAAGAATCAGGTCAGTAGTATCTGGTGGGTCACAATCAGGTCAGTAGAATCTTGTGGTTCAGCAATCAGGTCAGTAGTATCTGTTGGGTCAACAATCAAGTCAATAGATTTAGGTGGGTCAACAATCAGGTCGAAAGAGGAGTGAAATTTTAGACCAATATTTCAGTTTTACTGTTTTTAGAACAATGTTCTGAGTAAAGCAAGGGCTAAATTTGTGTATTTATAGCTTCTTAGAGTAGCTATACGGTAATGTTGCAAAGTGTGGAAAATTGTTTACACAAGTTTGCTTTACATAATTCGCTTTCTCTAGAAGAGCTAGTCATGCTAACAAAAAGTCTGGATTAAAAAAGGATCAAAGAGCTTTAAAGAGAAGCAAAGAGCATCGAAAATGGCGCGGTTGATTCAAATTCACATTACATCACATTACATTCACATCACAGTACATTCACATCACAGTAAATTTCGAGCCCATGTTGCGAACACAATGTAAGGATGTGCTTCAGCCTGTTGACGAGTTATCCGCAGTTGATGGTTGAGATAACTAACCTGGTAGTCTGGTGCAGTGTGATCTCATCAGGGTAGCCAAGCATTCCAATCAGCTTCTCGATGCAACTCACCTGTAGGAAGCCGTCGTCCGTCCTTAGCCGTCGCATGACGAATAAAGCTGGCAGTTTATACCTTAGTCCTATCAACAAAGGGGTCTGCTATGAAAGCTATTGGATAAGCGGAGCACTGTCACGCAGCGTTTACATAACTTAATAAAGAAACGATCACCATAAACCGGTACGATCAGATTAAAAAAGTTTTAAAAATCTAAAAAAATTGAGAACCCGTACTCGTAGTTGAGAAAGACGTGAATAAAACAGCCATATAATTTACGAGTATAACGGAGCAGTTACACAAAGAATCTCAAATTAAAGAAATTATCATGTACGATTTAATAAATTTTAAAGAAGGCCTCATAAATCAAATCTCTCGAGACTAAAATGAAACTGTTAAGAACAAGAAGTACGATGCAGAAAGTGCAGTGTTTATGAAACATCAAAATCACAGCAGCCCTCCGGTTCTTAAACGTTCAGAAACAAAACTCCGCGAATGAAAGCCCTGCAAATAGGGCAGGTCTTGAGGGACTTGGCGCACACCGAGCAGCAGACCACGTGACCACAGTCCAGGAGTAAGATGTTCACCTCCTTGTCCATGCACACCTTGCACGTCTTCCAGTCGTTCGCATCGCGGGGTCTCGGCTGCTGATTCAAAGGCTCCTTGATCTCGGCCAGTCTGCTCTCGAAGAATGTCTCGGGATCCTGCGACTGCTGGCGCATGCGGCGGCTCTCGGTGAGCATGAAGTCGAGGAACAGCTCCGATGTGGCAAAGTCGTCGCCTCGCTGTCTGAGATGCAGCTCTGTGAACAGGCGGACTTGCAGAGCAGAGAATCCGAGCTGAGTGAGCAGTCTCACAACCGGCAGATCAGCCCTCGCCTTGATGTCTCTGGCCTCGACTCTGAACTCAACTCCACGTGTGATTGCGAGCGCCTCGTCTGTGCGACTGCTGCGGACTGCGGAGGAGCCGCCGACACTCACCGCCGAAGCTGCAGCTGACGGATCAGGTGAGTCTCTCTGCACCGATGCAGCGGCACGATGAGCAGCTCCGACCTTCGACACGGGAGGCGACACGGGAGGCGACAGTCGGTGCACCGCCTGCACAAAGTCGCTGCCTCGCTCCAACAACACGTGAGCACAGCGAGGTGACCACCGTGCGTGCTGCACCCACACATCATCGTCGCAGCTCCACTCACTCATGCGGAGTCCACAGCTGAAGCAGCAGGTCGCTCTCTCCTCACTCGAGAAGAAGCCCGCCTTCGCCAGCAAGTACACCGGCTGCGGAACGAGTGCCGATCGCAGAGACTTTGATCTCTCTTGGTAGCTCTGGAACTGCTCATGTTTGGCAGTCACGCTCGATGGGTCCGTCTCCAGACTGTGCTGCAGAGCGGACAGGTTCGTGAGCGCTCTCTCGGAGCACGCGGATCGAGCCACCTCGCTTGATACTGCCAGCCGAGGACGCCTCGTCAGGTCGAGTGAGATGAGCTCGTCATGAGCAGCAGCACTCGGTGATCCGTACTGAGCTCTAGTCCACCTCGATCTCACTCCATCTGTCGCCATCGCCCACTCCGACATCTCAGTGGGCTCCATGGGAGGCAGCTCAGAGATCAGCCTCATGCTCCAGTCTCCGCTCACCATCACTGCCTCGGCATGTGCGGTGTGCTCAGTGCACTGCACTGCCTTTACCTGCACTGCCGACCTCGCCTCTCCTTCTGGCTCTCTGTGCTCTCGGGGCACGTTGCCCACATCGACGAACAGCACGAACGGACAGGTCGAGAAGTGGCGTCTGTGAGCCTCTCGCACCTGCTCACCCGCCTCCCAGTCCTTGAGCACACCCTTGCAGAAGGCGCACTTCACTCTGTCCGACTCCTGCAGGTAGAAGAATCCGTCAGCAGCCAGATCCGTCACTGACACCAGGTGAGACGCAGTGAATGATGCATCAGGCAGGTGGAAGGACTGCCACCTGTTGTCCTCACGTCTCATGTCCCACAGGTGCTGAGGAATGGAGGCCGGCATTCCAGTCGTGTCCCATCGCTGATTGCGGAAGTCCAGAGTCTGCGGCACGGACTGAGCTCTGCCACCAGGAGTGCTGTTGTTGTAGTACCTCAGCACCTTGCTTCTTGCTATCTGAGTAGCGGAAATCTGAACAAAGGAATCCGTCTGACGTAGCTGCTTAGCGATGCTCATTCTCTCTATGTGCTGCGCCCTATCCGATATGGCTTGCAAGCTGGATGCCATTTCTGTGATCCAGGACGGCTTGTACAGCGTCAGAACTTCGATTTGGTCCTCGGCCCACTTCTTTTCGAGACCCGTGACTTCTTCCAGTTTCTCTTTTAGGTGAATTTTCCGAGCTTTTTCATTACTTTCTTCTTCTTTATTCGCTAACCAGTTTCCACCTTGTTGCCAAGTCTTTAGTGAGTGAAGCTTTATCGTCCGCTGGCCCAGGATTCCATGCGATGGCCAAGCGAAGCGGCCAGATTTTGAGTCTGGGAATAGATGTAGAGCCATTCGCTACTATGTCCAGCCAACTGTGCCCGTGTCTAGGTGTGCTGTGATGAGTCGGATTTCCCAAACACTTATTAATAACGACGTTTCCCAATTTGTGATTCGTGGCGTAGCGGCGATGTGTTTTGCTGTCTGAGGATTGTGTCCTCCTTGCTTCCGGACTCCTTAGAATCTGAATTAGGATGCCGTTTTTTATGTTCAGTATAAGCAATGATAGCCAATGATGGCATATAAAGTCTTGGTTACACTCACCAGAATGAACTTTAATATGTTGATCGCTAAGATACCAAATCTAATATTTCGTCTTATAGTTGTCCTATAATGTTTGAAGAGAAAATTAGCTTGATGAGAACATGTTAGATGACGACTTTTTGAACCAGATTAACAAATTTTATTTAAGAGCAATCTTTTACTAACTATCTAACTTACTAGCTAGTAAATATTTAGTCAAAGAACTCTCGATGAGCACGACATTTGACTTCTGACATCTGACTGCCGTCAGTAGAATACAGTAATGCTGTCAGTAGAATACAGTAATACTGTCAGTAGAATACAGTAATGCTGTCAGTAGAATACAGTAATGCTGTCAGTATAATACACAGTCATGCTGTCAGTAGAATACAGTAATGCTGTCAGTAGAATACAGTAATGCTGTCAGTAGAATACAGTAATGCTGTCAGTAGAATCCAGTAATGCTATCAGTAGAATACAGTAATGCTGTCAGTAGAATACACAGTCATGCTGTCAGTAGAATACACAGTCATGCTGTCAGTAGAATACAGTAATGCTGTCAGTAGAATACAGTAATGCTGTCAGTAGAATACAGTAATGATGTAAGTAGAATACACAGTAATGCTATCAGTAGAATACAGTAATGCTGTAAGTAGAATACAGTAATGCTGTCAGTAGAATACAATCATGCTGTCAGTAGAATACAGTAATGCTGTCAGTAGAATACAGTCATGCTGTCAGTAGAATACAGTAATGCTGTCAGTAGAATACAGTATTGCTGTCAGTAGAATACAGTAATGCTGTCAGTAGAATACAGTAATGCTGTCAGTAGAATACAGTAATGCTGTCAGTAGAATACACAGTCATGCTGTCAGTAGAATACAGTAATGCTGTCAGTAGAATACAGTAATGCTGTCAGTAGAATACACAGTCATACTGTCAGTAGAATACACAGTCATACTGTCAGTAGAATACAGTAATGCTGTCAGTAGAATACACAGTCATGCTGTCAGTAGAATACAGTAATGCTGTCAGTAGAATACAGTAATGCTGTCAGTAGAATACAGTAATGCTGTCAGTAGAATACACAGTCATACTGTCAGTAGAATACAGTAATGCTGTCAGTAGAATACAGTAATGCTGTCAGTAGAATACAGTAATGCTATCAGTAGAATACAGTAATGCTGGGGATTTCATGTGGTCTTTGAGTTTCGATTATTTAGATCATTGTCAGATCTAAATTTGGCCTTTCTGTATTTGGCCTTTCTGTATTTTATATTTTGCTAAAAGCTACTTAGCAACAAATTTTTCATTATCGGAGTTGATTTTTTACAGTGAGTGCATTTTCAGCTTTTAATATATAAAATTATCGAGCAAATAATTGTACGATAGATGCTTGATTTCAATCAGCGTAGGTAGATTTGAGAGCCGATCGATTTTGGAGCCCATAGATTTTGGTTGTAGGGAGATTTTGCAGCCTATAGATTTTGGCGCAGGTAGATTTTGGTGTAGTTAGATTTTGGCGCAGGTAGATTTTGGTGGAGGTAGACTTTGGCGCAGGTAGATTTCTCCAGGTTGATTTTAAAGCCGATAGATTTTGACGCAGGTAGATTTTGGGGTAGGTAGATTTTGACGCAGGTAGATTTTGGTGTAGGTAGATTTTGGCACAGATTTTGGCACAGGTAGATTTTGGCGCAGGTTGATTTTGGCGCAGGTAGATTTTGACGCAGGTGGATTTTGGCGCAGGTAGATTTTTACGCAGGTATATTTTGGCGCAGGTAGATTTTGGTGGAGGTAGATTTTGGTGGAGGTAGATTTTGTCGCAGGTTGATTTTGGTGGAGGTAGATTTTGGCGCAGGTTGATTTTGGTGGAGGTAGATTTTGGCGCAGGTTGATTTTGGTGGAGGTAGATTTTGACGCAGGTAGATTTTGGCGCAGGTAGATTTTGGTGGAGGTAGATTTTGGCGCAGGTAGATTTTGGCGCAGGTAGATTTTGGTGGAGGTAGATTTTGGCGCAGGTAGATTTCTCCAGGTAGATTTTGGAGCCGATAGATTTAACTTCTAGTCTAGTCTTTTTAATTCTTTTTGAAATGGATCCTTTAAAGAGTGTTTCTTGGCGCTTGTCCCCAGTGCTTGATTCATCAGCTCAAATTTGCAGAAGTGCAGCCAACGGCACAGCCGCAGCTGTTGTCGCATCTGGAGACTGTTCAGTCCATGGACTGGGAACTGTGGAGGGGGTCTAGTGATTAATTTATTAATTGGCTTAGTTCGCTACATACACTACGAAATATTATAGTGCAACAAGTGTGTAACTAACACTGCTTTGACGAGCTATATGCACTCGAGAATACTAAATGCCGAAATGATATTGAAAAGTAAGTGGCCTATACTGATTTGCCTTTTCAATGTATAATCTGTTATTAATAACCACCTTGATGAAATATAATTAGTTCACTGCATAATTTCCATCATACCTGTTATTATCCTGCAGAATTTTTTTAGTTTTCATATCCATTTTATATATTTTATAGATAAGCATTGATAAAATAAGCGCTGACGTATATTTTATACATTTTATAGATAAGCGTTGGTAAAATAAGCGCTGACGTATATTTTATACGTTTCTGCATCTGATTGGACTAAGCAGAAGGACGGATTTCGTATTTTAAATTCTCTCCCTGCATTTAACACTTCTATGACGCATTTCTACTTGAAGTAGTCTCTCGTGTATGCACAGTTTTATTATGCTACGGTAAATCCATGGACTAGCCATGGAATTTGGTTCCATGTTCACGCACTTCGAGTTTGTAAATGCCTGAAATAGTCTTCTATTTTTTAGAATGACACACAATCAAGCTGTTTGTACCTACTACCAGGTGCTACTTTAATTTTTTGCCATTTTTCTGCCTAATTTACATCTATAAATCGCTGCTAGATACAATATATAATACGAGTAAGTCGTACTGGAAATTACAAAGATTTTTATGTGAAAGTTTCAATATTCAACAATGCTTTTGTTCTTCATTTTTAGTCCAATAGAAACGCTAAAAAAATAGTTATAATCGAAAACATATAATTGCCTCTTACCTGACTGGTTTCACAATAAGCGGCTCCTTCGGAAAAGTTGGCAGAAGAAATACACTTATCGAAAAGTTAGACATTTTCAATGTCTTTCAAAGTCATTCTAGAAAAGTGCCGGATCCTATCAGAAAAAAAACTAAATTTACGAAAAAGCGCAATATATAAGATATATATTTTTTCGCAACCAAACTTATATATATATTTGCGAATATATATTATGTACTATGTTGTTTAAAGTACAAATGAATATTGTACACTTGGAATTGTGCAGGGACAGTTTTTTGCAAGATATTTATATGTTGATTTCAAACCCCCTGTCGCTTCGCGTCCTGCGCTCTCATTGGTTGAACGAAGCGCGTTAAATTCACTCTATTGGGCAATTGTGTGCAATATATATGCCAAAAATTCTGGTAAAGTTGCTCGCTTGGTAAGTACGAGATAAGATAAAGATGAAAGCCAAAACCAACATTAAATTAGTTGTACGACGCGTTTCGCACTCCTAGGTGCATCTTCAGGTTTATTTTTTGAAACGAAATGAAACAGGATAGTACTGGGTGTACATTCATTCTGCCTCCGGACTTCACATTGCCGTACGGACCAACTCATGTGTTCTCAAATATCGATTTGTTTAATAATTTTTCTACTTTTCTTGTCAACTTGTAAAATAAATAATTACACATATTTATTCGCAAAACCTGTTTTTTTTCGTTTCAAAAAATAAACCTGAAGATGCACATAGGAGTGCGAAACGCGTCGTACAACTAATTTAATGTTTGTTTTCGCTTTCATCTTTATATGCCAAAAGCGAAAGTAAGAAAGCTAAGTACGAAAATTTTTCATAGAAATTAGATTTAATATGAGCGATATGATGGCTGGGGAAAGAGGTGACAGCCAAGAAACGAGATACGGAAGGCATAAGACTTGTGATATCCGACCAGGGAGAGATGGGACAGGGAGAGATGAGACAGGTTAGAGATGTGACAATGGATAGATGGGATAGGGGAGAGAAGAGACAGGGAGAGATGAGACAGGGGAGAGAAGAGACAGGGAGAGATGAGACATGGAGAGATGAGACATGGAGAGATGAGACAGTGGAGAGAAGAGACAGGGGCGAGATGAGACATGGAGAGATGAGACAGGGGAGAGAAGAGACAGGGGCGAGATGAGACATGGAGAGATGAGACATGGAGAGATGAGACAGTGGAGAGAAGAGACAGTGGAGAGAAGAGACAGGGGCGAGATGAGACAGGGGAGAGAAGACAGGGGCGAGATGAGACATGGAGAGATGAGACATGGAGAGATGGGACAGGGGAGAGAAGAGACAGGGAGAGATGAGACGGTGGAGAGAAGAGGCACAGGAGAGATTTGTCGAGAGAAATCTGCGCTTTTTTGAGATGAGATAAGACACGTAAGTGATGATATTTGGGAGAGACGAGACATGTGAGGGATGAGACTCGGGAGAGACGAGACATGTGAGGGATGAGACTTGGGAGAGACGAGACATGTGAGGGATGATCGGCTCGGGAGAGACGAGACATGTGAGGGATGAGACTCGGGAGAGGAGACATGTGAGCGATGAGACTCGGGAGAGGAGACATGTGAGCGATGAGACTCGGGAGAGACGAGACACGTGAGGGATGAGACTCGGGAGAGACGAGACACGTGAGGGATGAGACTCGGGAGAGACGAGACATGTGAGGGATGATCGGCTCGGGAGAGACGAGACATGTGAGGGATGAGACTCGGGAGAGACGAGACATGTGAGGGATGAGACTCGGGAGAGACGAGACATGTGAGGGATGAGACTTGGGAGAGACGAGACATGTGAGGGATGATCGGCTCGGGAGAGACGAGACATGTGAGGGATGAGACTCGGGAGAGGAGACATGTGAGCGATGAGACTCGGGAGAGGAGACATGTGAGCGATGAGACTCGGGAGAGACGAGACACGTGAGGGATGAGACTCGGGAGAGACGAGACACGTGAGGGATGAGACTCGGGAGAGACGAGACATGTGAGGGATGATCGGCTCGGGAGAGACGAGACATGTGAGGGATGAGACTCGGGAGAGACGAGACATGTGAGGGATGAGACTCGGGAGAGACGAGACATGTGAGGGATGAGACTCGGGAGAGGAGACATGTGAGGGATGAGACTCGGGAGAGACGAGACACGTGAGGGATGAGACTCGGGAGAGACGAGACATGTGAGGGATGATCGGCTCGGGAGAGACGAGACATGTGAGGGATGAGACTCGGGAGAGACGAGACATGTGAGGGATGAGACTCGGGAGAGACGAGACATGTGAGGGATGAGACTCGGGAGAGACGAGACATGTGAGGGATGAGACTCGGGAGAGACGAGACATGTGAGGGATGAGACTCGGGAGAGACGAGACATGTGAGGGATGAGACTCGGGAGAGACGAGACATGTGAGGGATGAGACTCGGGAGAGATGGAAAAAACAGATGCGACAATACAGAGATGAGGCTGGGGCGATGATATAAGTGAGATGAGGAACGAGAGAGATCTTTTTAGTGTAGAGCTGGCGTTGTTTAGGGGCGTCCCGATTTGGAAGCATTTCGAGGGTCGCATGTGACCCGTTCTCTGAAGTTTGCTGATCGCTGCAGCTGTGAATCGAATAATTAAGTTTATAAATCTGCAGGAAAGAATCGTTTGATCGTTCGCCGAATAGTATGAATAGGAATCCTGTATTGAACATTTTAAATTACCGACACGTTTTGCATTTCTATAGGTGCATCGTCAGAAATATTAATAGGATTAAGAAGTAGGAAAAGGCAGTGAATAAATAATATTCTAATAATTTTCAATAATTTAAATAATAATTTTTAATATTTTGTTTGTACAGTTAAGACTAGAAGCAAGTGTGACCCTGAGCTCGATTCCGCGGCGAGGCCACATTTATTCGGGGCGCAGCGTCGGAGAGAAGGCTTATGGGCTTGTCGTGCAATTTACGCCCATGAGGTCCAACCTCCAAGGCACAGTGACAGTGTACACTGCCTGACGATGAGAAACTCAATAGTCTATACTCAGATGTACAGACTAAAGGCTATTTAGGGGCAATTTTTCACAGTCATAGCTAAAAATACTGTCTCGAGTTAAAGGTAACGTTAACTCACATTTACACATTCGGTTTTCAGGCAGTAGTGCAGCTTAAGCCGACTCGAAACCTTAGACTCTATAGAGTTAAGCCTCTGCATGATACTGGATTATGTATCGTACGCTTTGACTAAAAAAAGACAAATTTCAAGGTTCACGCCATTTTTACTGACACCTGATAGCAACTCAGGTGGCAATATATCTCATCAATATCTCAATTTTCCTTACTCGCTTTAAAAAATCCATTATATAGAGCATGCAGAATAGAGTGTTCATTGCCGAAAATAGCAAAAAGAGAAATAATGCTGCTTCCGACTTGCAGGTCAGATATTTATTTTAGAAGGCTATAGTTCATGAAAATTAGCTCTGAAAATGCCATTCCCTTATACACTTTCACCTTTTGAAGGGGGGATTCACAAGCTCGAAATTTCACAACGTCGCAATTGTTTCAGCACAAGAAATCCGAGGTAAATTCACTACTCGTCTAATATTATGGCAGTCCAGAGTGCGGCAGTTAAAATTGAAGACAAACCCAAAAGCTATCAATATTCGATTGTTTTATTTGTGTATCTATTTCCAGCATGGGACAAAAGCTCTGAGTATGTAGTACTTCATTTTGGTAATGCATGTGAACTGATTAGAAATTATTACTGTTTAATACGAGCTCGTAAGGTATACTCGTTGGTGTATTGTGAAATTTCGACCTTGTGATAGCACCCCCTTTTGAATTTACAGTACAACCAAGGGGGGCACGCGAAAGGAGAAGCGCAAGCACACGAAACTCAAGAACACGGGCTTACTTTTTGTTGCGCATCTTCAGAATCAAGAATCAAGTCGCGGGCAGCTCTTCAGATCTTCGAGATATTCAATGTTTCTGGCCGAGGGTCAGATTTTTCCTTAAGCGCTTGAGTATTTCATACACCCCAATACACAAATTAGCACTGCGCCTCAGTGCGGCCTTGCTAGGCCTTCAAAATTTATTAGCATGTCACCCGAATGTGCCTGCATCATCTCCCTCTTCGGTTGTCACCTACGTACCTTTATCGAGACGGATTTTCTGGACCTTCAAGGGCTACAACAGTTGGAAATAGCCATAGGCCACTATGGACACCCTGACGTGAATTTGTACAATTTCACAGATCAAGCCGAAATACTAGGCGCAGCTCAACCACAGGACACCATCGCCTAGTCTGTCAACCAATCAGTCACCACCCAGCGCTGTTAGCATTCGCGGGAGCTGCCAAAAAATGATATAAAATTGGGCTACTAAATTGGCTTTAGTTAACTGCAGCGATTGTCATGCAGGTGGATCAACACCGGCGGTTTTCGGGAGTCTCGCGCTGTTGTTCCTTGTACGGTTGTACCTCCACTTGGACTTACGATCCAGGGGGGTGCTTTACGAACTGCGTCTTAAGACTGACTCCTAAGTTCCAACTTAGGCTCGAACTGAAGACTGACTCCTAAGTTCCAACTTAGGCTCGAACTTAATACTGACTCCTAAGTTCCAACTTAGGCTCGAACTTAAGACTGACTCCTAAGTTCCAACTTAGGCTCGAACTTAAGACTGAGCCATAAATGTGTTTTACAAACACTTAGGAGTCACTTCTAACCTCGATCTTAGCTAAGGTCGAGCTTTGGTTGTGGACGAGAAAGTTTAAGATAGGGTTGACCATAGACTAATTCCGAGTGGCGTCAAACTTTAGCCGTTTTATATATGCCTTATTTTAGCCAGAGACACGGTCACAGCTTATAGTACTTCTTGTTGAGTTTATTTTGCATTGCATAGACATAGACAGTCTCTCTTGATAAAACGCACCAGTCGCAAGTTCGATCTTATCTTCCCTTAGGTCAGACCTAAGTTGGATCCCAGCTAAGATCGACTTTTATCTTCATAGAACACGTCGATCCTAAACTCAATCCTAAGTTTGATCTTAAGATTGAACTCAAGTTCGTAAAACACCCCACAGAATACTGTGTAACACTGTTATCTAAAGCATTCTTATACAAAAATGCACACGCGGTCGAATGCAAGACCTTCAAAGTCGATAATAGTACGAGTACAATGAGTCATACGAGATTAAAAATGACGCAGCATTTGCTAATTGATATGATTTATCAAGATTATTTCTGCCAAATCTGTTTTAACAAGGACTTTTATTTGTAACATCTTGATAAGTATTATATATAGAAAATCCTTTGAATATAGAAGATCTTTGCCAAAAATAAACTTTTTTCTCTAATCTGTCTATAACTAGCTATTCAAAATAGAAATTAGCTATTTAGTTCTGTTCAGACATTTTCCAGAACATCGAAGTTAGAAAAAATTCTAGAATAAATTCACATCCTAAAAATGCGTATGACGAAGTTTCGGTCCCAATGTATAGGCGTAGCGGTTCGATCTATTTGAATAGCAGTAAGGTAAATTATCATTCGGCAGTAAATTGGGTCTTCAAATAACGAGATCGCTTAACGGTGAATGCTGGCTATATGACTTAGAGATATGTTAGATGAATCAAGATTCACTTGAAAGCAGTTACGGCTACAGTTGAAATTAGCCACACTTAAATAATAGCCAGCACTCAGTCGTAGAACCAGAACCAGGCACGGGGGGGAAGAGAGTCTTCCTGGAAAGGCCTAATTAGAACATTTGAATACGACTATATAGTATACTAAAACAAATTCATTATAAATATTAATTTAAAACCAAAGAAATATCTCTAACAATTATATCTAACGAAAATAATGTACATAATTCTAACTAGCATATTAAAATTACATTAAATTAGAGAGACAACGTCACATGCGTTTCCACTACTTTAAGCAGTTGTGTTTTTTTTAATTTTGTCGAAAAAAGGAATACATTATAAAATGGCTCAGCCCATTGTGAATGTGATTCAAAAAGTACAATCTAATTATATTGCTTACATTGTTTCTTTTTTAAACAATAACTATTGATATTTGAAACTAGATAATTTACCTTAACTACGACGATCGTACGAAAAAAATTAATTGTAATTGATAACAATCTGCACGATTGGGCCATTTGTGCAGTCGACAGCGAAGCTGTAGCTGAGGGCTGCATCCAGCTGTTCAGTCCATGAACTCGGGGATGCCACACTCACCCTCAAATACTTCAGCTGATGCTGGTGATGCTAAGTGAACTGAAGCAATGCAGAGTTGAAGTGTCTTGCTAACGGGCATAAATTATTTCAGTAGAGCCAAGAATCGAACCCCCGACCTTCAAGTCATGAGTCCGACGCTCTATCCACTAGGCTACATTATTTGTTTCTTAATTTTTTACTGGGGTCTCAATAGGCTGAATGCTTGCATGACTGAAGCTAGGGCAGACACTAATTATCCTTAGGCGCATGTGTTTTAGTGCATTGGTTTTCTTAATTTTCTTTTTTGCTCAGCTTGTTTAATAATATAATAATAATTGCAGGAGGGCTGCGGGCAATGGCACATCATTTGGTAACACTAGACCCGCAGCCAGCGAGGAGGCAATTCTGCCCATTTCGCTGACACCTGAGCACACACGCACACAGATACTGTACGCAGGCATACGCTCACACAGGTGTGTACATCTGCCCCGACTTTCTCATCGGCAGGCAGTGTACATTTCACTTTGCCTTGGAGGTTGGCCCTCAAGGTTGTAAATTGCACGACAAGCCCTCATGCCTTCTCTCCGCGGCTGCGCCCCAAATAAATGTGGCCTCGCCGTGGTGCGAGAGGCAAAGGCGATAACCGCTCTGCCACCGACCCCCGTCAGCTTGATTTATAGAAAATTAGCATATTTTCGGCTTCAAATCGCTGTACTGTGCCACAGGCATTCTTTGATAGGTCTTGGTGTCTCGCTTGACTATTAGGCAAAACAATTTACATCTACAGTATGCTGGTTATAAACCAAATTAAATGAGATGCCGAATATGCATATATAACGACTAGCTCTTCTTACTTAGGATATGAACAATAGTACAGAAATAAGAGCTTGAGATGGAAAATAAGAGACAACAATTGATGCATCCATGCTGGCTTGAAAAACTCACTATAGCTCACTAAAAAGCACACAACACTGTCGGGTCTCTGCTACTGCCATATCTATATGGGAAGGCCATTTGATGGGTTGGATGCCATTGTGCTTGTGTGGTGTTTGCAGAAGTTGCAGCTTGTTCCGAGGTATAGCAACCTGCGGTTTGCGCACTGAATTAAGCATCTGAAGCTCTCTTCTAGCTCTTGCTTGCTTGAGTATGCTCAAACGCTAGAGACTAGCTCAGGCGCAGAAAAGTAAAGAAGACAATTTGAAGAGAGCAAGGAGTAGATCGAAAACTGGGTTCGAGTAAAGACGTCGTCATGGCTAGAGAGCTCACACAGCTCACCCCGAAGCACCGAGTTGCTGAGTCCGTAAACACTCTCGCCGTCTCAGTTTTCTCAAACTATTAGACTCCCGTTAAAAGCTCGCTTCGCATAGACTCACATTTTTCATCGCTCCATACAGCCATCTGGTTAGGTCTTCCAGCACTGAATCGTCATGTCAAGCAGCAGCCGTCTAAAGCGCAGCTCATCTCTGGGCCGTCTAGCCGGCCCCGACGAGGCCGCCGACGACTATCGCTACAAGATGGCCGTCGAGAAGCTGCGCTGCGATCTCGTGGGCTTTCCCTACTGCTGCAACCGGCACTACGGCACCTACAGGCGTCCACCGTACTACACCGACCTTGACTACCCCTACTACTATCGGTATGAGAATGTCCGTTGTCAAATCCCACTCGGCTATTCCCTGTTCCTTTCAGCTAATTAGCAATCGTGCAAATTCAACAGGTGGTACGACCGCGCCGGCTACTGGCCCGACTGGCCCTACTATCGTCGGCCATGGTTGTACTACGACGACAGTTATTACCGGGACTACATGCGCGGCTACGAGGAGGGCCTGAAAAAGTACGACAGCAAGCTGGGCCGCTCCGCCTCGTCGGCGGATCTGACGGCTGCGGCGAAGGAGCCGCCGCGGGCCGCTTCCGCCGCGGCTGCCACCGCAACCGATGATAACAGAGTCACGACTGCCGCGACCAATGACGGCGCCCTATCTAGCAGGACCCCGCCACCGCTGCCGCCGCCGCCGCCGACATCCTACTACTATGATCGGTACTACTATCCGCCCTACTGGAATAGCTACTATTATTACAGGCCTCCGTACTACTGGCGCCGCTATCTGGATAGCCGGGCCTACTAAACCAAGCACTTTGTGTGCTGGTCGGATCATATTTAATGACAAAATGAAACTGTTTGCTTTGCTATGATTATGAGGCTGGTGTATTTACATAGCTTACAGGGGTCTGATTTCTAGGAAATACTGTACTCTGTCGTGAGTATTAAGTTTGTGTTGCAAACAAACGACTGCCGTGCAGTAGAAAAAGCTCAACAACTTTTAGAGTATTTTTTACCGAAATTTCATTCGTTTTTTTTAATTTTCACTTTCACGTGTCTCGGATTCATCAACTGAGAGGGAAAATTTGGATTTAAAATTAACTTGATATTTTACAGAGCATGTAATGCATATTTATAGTAATAAATATAGCACGAATAATTTTAGCGGCATGGAAGTCTTCTTCATTACCATGTTTACTATACATTTTTTAGCTGTCTCTCGCAAACACCTGCTTCCCTCGTGCACAAAATGTTTTTCATATCTTTATAGTCCTAAATAGCTCGTACGTACTTCCTCCATTTTACTCCACGTTATTGAAACAGCTTCTCTTTTTACTAAATCATTGAACATGTAGAAATATTTTATTAATTTTAAAATAGCGCTATGTTTTAGAAGTAGTAACAAATTATTTTTTAAATAAAGAAGGATTCCTTTCGAGTGAATTATTAAAAGGAAAAATAGTTTCGTAAATTTTTTTTACAGAAAAACGTTTGTTTATTAATAGACGTTTATATCAAGGACCACTTTTATAGGAGTGAATTAAAGCATCCAAGAAAGCATCTCAGCACCTCTTCCTGCCTAACCAGAATCCATCATTTGTCTGTTTCCGACTGCTTGGTAAGCAGTGCTTACCATAGATATTTTCTGGCATAGCATGTCACTCCCATTCCTGCCGGCTAGGCTTACTAATCAAGCATGGCTTAAACTGATGCACTAGACGGGAAGGAAATGAGCAGCACTACTGCCTTTAGCCAGTAAAGCAGTCTCACTTGCTGCCTGCTTGGTATGCGCTGCTTACCATAGAAATCTGTGCGCAGCAAGTCCCCTTTACAGTAGGACAAGCTTTCTTACAATAATATTCTGACCATCTTGTTTGTTAGTCTTTTCTCACTAAATTTCTCAGTACGAGCGTACTCACTGAAAACCTGCAGTACATGGCTTCTCTCTCTGGGATCGAATACATGGCCTCAGACAGTGAAGTGAGCCTCGACTCCTACTTAACAATAGACGAGGAGCCTGGTGAGGAGGTTGGCATCGAGGACGCACTGAATGGCAATCCTCCAATCATGGAAGAGCCTGAAGGCGAGGAAGGACAGGAGTTCGCAGATGGCGAAGCGGCTGAAGTTGAGAATGTTTGGCGGCTTGTCGAGCCTGGCTCCGATGAAGGGACAGAAAGTTTTGAATTTACCGGAACTGCTGGCCTAAATCCTAACGTTTTAATTCCTGACAATGTTGAGCTGGATAAGTCTTTATTTTTACAAATGTTCCTTTCTGATGAGCTTTTCCAACGTCTCGCTGAATGGACGAACGCCAAGGTGGCCACCATGCTGATGGAGCTGGATCCTGAGACGGACGTCCTTCCACCTATCTTGACTAGCTGGCGGGACTGCACCGCAAGCGAGATGAAAAAGCTAGTCGGCATGCACCTGTACATGGGCCTGAACAAAAAGTCCGAGCTACATGACTACTGGAGCACAGATGAATTTCACTGCATGCCATACTTTCAGAAGCCCGAGGCGTTAGCTCGCGATAGATTCAAGCAGCTGCTGACATTTCTGCGCTTCTACGACAGCAGGGAAGAAGCAAGCGCAGATCCACTACTCAAGATTCGTCCATTTATGAATATGCTGCAAGCTTATTGCAAGAACAACTACAGGCCTGAGTGTGAAGTGAGCATTGACGAGTCCTTGATACTGTTTAAGGGGCGACTTCGTTTTAAACAGTACATTCCAACAAAGCGGGCCAAGTCCGGAATGAAGATGTACTGTCTGTGTGAGTCCAAGTCTGCTTATCTCTTCAATTTCATAGTGCACTCAACTCCAGAAGAAAATCGGAAGTTCGGCTCCACACAGGACTGTGTAAATCTTTCTCTCAGCGAGCGAATCGTAGCTGAGCTGGCCAATGACATTCTGGACCAAGGGTACAGAATATTTACCGACACCTGGTTTACATCATACAGGTTATCCCAGTTCCTTATTGACCATTCAACGTTCCTGACGGGCACCGTGAGGCCAGACCGAGGAGTTCCGGCTCAGCTTCGGCAGGCTGTGGTGGTTCCGAATAATGTAGCTTTCGTGAGGAAGGGACGAGTTCTAATTGTGAAGGCTGTCGAGAGGAAGCAGAGTGGAGTCAAGACCGTGTATTTGCTGGACACGAAGGACGTTGCGTCAAAGGCCGAGAAAGTCAAGATCAATCGAGCTGGACAACATGTGGCAGTGCAGAAGAGCCGCAGTGTCTTAACTTACAATCGCTGCATGGGTGGTGTGGACAAGCTAGACGGCACCCTGCAGCCTTATGACGCCGGCAGAAAAACAACAAAATTGTTCCACAAGCTGGGCTTGCACATGTGCCTTCAAATGGTGCGCAACGCTTGGGTTCTGTACTCCAAGTGTGGTGGCCAGAATACCTTCATCAAATATCTCGAAGCCAGCATCCGCGAGTTAGTAGAGCGAACTGGAAATGGCAGGAAGCGACCGGCTTCCATGCTGCGCTCAGTTGCAGTCGTTGAGCAGCATTTTCCGGAGAAAATCCCAGGTCGTCCTGCCCAGCCCAGACCTACGAAAAGGTGCAGAATTTGCTACAGTTCTGCCAGGTCCCGGCGCACAATTTATTTCTGCAGCCGATGTCCAGGATGCCCGGGACTTTGTTTGTTCGATTGCTTCCAACGTTGGCATTCGCAGCGTTGAAGTATCGACAGAATGGACCAGCTTAACACTCAAACTGACTTAAGTTTTCAGTTTTGCCTCTTGTCTTTAGCTTAAATTTGTTAATGACTATTATTTATTTATTCTAGTTTTGCTAGTTATAGTTTCTGCATAGTGTACCAGTCGTACCCTCTGTATGCGCTGGTAAGTTAGATTGGACAGATGTATCGGCTGTTTCGATGCTCTTCTTTGTTCTTTAGTTATTTTTACAATACTACGAGAAAGTTAAGATATTGGAATTCAAATTTATCAGAGCCTTCTTGAATAAAATAGAATGTTTGAACTAAAAGCTATAAAGGAGATGTACAAACAACACATAATTAAGAATGTACAAATTAAAATTTATGCTTGTCAGAAAAAAATCTAGAATATTCACGGTAAGCTGTGCTTACCACTGCAGGCAGGAACCGATAATATCAATTTAACCATAGAATTCTATCTACTCAAGCCGGCAGGAAGTAAAATTAGGCCTTGGTAAGCACTGCTTACCATCAGTCTTCTCGTAGAACTCTCATCAATCTTAGAACCAAGCTAATGATTGGAGCAATTAACACTTAACCGTAAAGAAAAGGGCAAAGGCTGTTTCGACCTGGTGACTCTCGACCTTGTGTTGTGCCCTCCATCTTTGTTGCATTTCTAAGAATCCCCTATGCAAAAGTCCTCTCTCTTGCTGACCCTTGCTACTCCCTGGGAAATTAACTCGCATGGAGTCCATATTTCCGGCCATGGACCTTGGGGATGCATGAGCATAATTAAGTAGTTTTTTTAGAACTCTTCTAGAGCGGAAGCTAGATCCATTTCGTCAGGGTCAGTCGGTTGTGCGGTCCGGAAGGTGTCTGGTGGCAGCCATGCCTATAGCAGGTTCTATCTTTCACAATACTGCAAGGTCTTTTCCCCTTGGTCCCTGCAGGACTTGGCCACACAGTCACACCTAAAGCTACCAAAGTACATCAGAGCTGTGCATGGATCCATGCCGACGTTACTCCGGAGAGATGATCGATGGCCCGGTTCTCCCCGGCCATTTCTATGCCTTAGGCACCTTTTTGAGTTAGAGACTGCAGAGGCATCACTACATTTAACTTTCGGCTGCGAGGAGCCTTGTTGTTCAGCTAGGGAGGCGCGCTTTATGAGCGAGTATAAATATACGATCATGATCTTTATTATGTGCTCGGACCTAGATTGCACTCCATTGTGTCGGCATTACGTCCCGCGCCCATGGAACCAAGCTGAACCAGCTTTGGGAGCACGAAAGAGAGAGAACACTGGTTTTTTGGATCGGTGCACCGACAACACAGCTGCAGGTTATGCTGCCCGTCAAAGTTGTCAAACAGTGAATCATGGGTGATATTTTTGTTCTGGTAGGAAATTTTAATCTTTCAATACAACTTTAGCTTTTAATGTTAGCCTTTAGCTTTTAATGCTAAGTGTATAATGCAAGTCACTGCGCATGCTTTTTGCAAATCAAAAGAAAGGCTATTGCAAGCATATTATTGCGTGAGCTACAAACCTACATTTAAGCTCACCCTAACTATTAAAGTTTTACACATAAATCTCAGAGATACATTATAAATTAAAAATGGAAGTGTAACTAATTTTTATCGCTTTTAGCATAAACGAGTTTTTGTGAAAGCGGCTGTTTTACTACTCTTAAATATCTCAGAATTTGGGCTATTCCAACAGTTTTAATCTTACTATTTTCTTAGAACAAAGCTATTAGCGCGTTGAAGTTCTTTAAGTGGTGGTTCGAGTCGCGGAGTGTTAATGTTGATACAAATGTATCTTATTCAGTTAAGCATTTTTATTTCTTGAAAGATTTGATTTTAAAATGTATTGCCTTGATAGTTTATATGCCAGTATAGTTATATGAGTCAGTACCTAGTCGCTAAGTGTGTTGGTTTTTTAACTAGGCCTAAATAAAGCAATAGTGCATTTATATTAATTAGTTTATTTTCGACCATTACAAACTTTTTGTTGTGTATTTTCATTGGCTTTAACTTCGACCTTTTAGATCACTATTTAAATAGTTTGCATAGGCGGCATAGCGTCCATATGCATATTTGTTCTGCTCGTTTTTATACTTATGAAAGCTACACAATAAGCAAGAGTTTCAGTTTTTTAGTTACTAGATAGGCCCTAATAATGTGTCATATAGGCCCCTATCCGATTCCAGGTCTTTTTGTCAAAAGGCTTTCTGTCAAAAGTATTTTATTTTTATATATTATAAACAACAGTAAGATATAGGAAGTATAAAGTAAGAAAATTTTTTGGCAATATAATTAACATATGACAATATGCATCATGAAGTATTACAAAGTATAACCACAAAGAGCTTCAGCGCTCAAGCACCACAAAGGATGGCCAATCACATTGGGCTCTTTGGCTTTTGGGTACCACAGTAATTAAAAGAGTTAGTGATAAGATAGTTATAGACTAAGTATTGTGCTTCATGATAAATGAACCAAAAATGAAGATCAATTATACATGTATGAATTAGCCTACTTTCTAAAATTCATAGAAGCACCACAATTTGCAAGATATGTTACAGAACAGCATTTGATCTGCTTCCAATAAAAGTTATCAACATTTTTATGTGAAAAGTGTGAGAAGTTACTATCTTGCTAGAGCATTTTTCTGTGAAAATCAGCCTTCAATAAATTAAGTAAGAAATGAAGTGAAGTGCCCCTCCTTCTTTTAATGGTCCTAGATTTTGTTATAGCATAAATAACATAGTGAAAGTTTATTATAAGTAATTAAATTAAGAAAATTAACATATCAGCATGGAATGTTTTGTGGCTCCTTAATACATTATGACATTAGTATTAAAACAATAAATTACAAAAACACTTTTGACAAAGACTTTTGCTGAAGACTGTCACCATATATCCTGTTTAGTGCATGAATTGATCAATGACCAATATGGGAAGTCAAAAATAAGATTTTGTTTGTCCTCTGCCATTTCTTGTTTGGCTAGCTAAAAAAAGAAAATAAAATTGGGGCCTTATAAAATATTAAGGTTTAGCTTATTTAAGCTGCTAGCTATCATTATCCATGTAGGTATAGATACGAAACTTTAACTTCTATCCCTAATTTCCTAGCTAGCTACTCAACTGTCATACTTTCTTTGTGGTTTGTGAAGATATAAAATTATTTCTTATGTTGATTGTGCACCAAGTGCACTATGGACCCCCTGTGTGGCACTGAATTTTATATGGGCAGAGGCAGTCTTTGTGAATACAGACAAGATATAATTAAATAGCATCTTTCTAAACTTTAACAAGCAGTTAGAATGTAGATGTTAGATCTAAGTAAGACTAATACATTTTTGTAGCAGTAGGTACTTTAAATTTACTTATAAAGTAGTTAATCTTTTTCTAACTCTTTTTCTAAAATAGAAGTTTTTTTCTAGTTGTTCTATATTTTTTATGCAATTTTAACCCATAAGTAACCTTCCCTGTTAAATATATGTTCCATTATTTATTTAACTATTTTAACTAGTAAAACTCCAGATAATTGAGATTGTAATATGTTCACTTAAATTTTTTTCAAGCTGAAATGGAAAACAAGCTACTGGAAAATCGGACCCAGGAGGACCTAATTGGCCTAATGTCTATGGCTAAAATTTCTGTATCAGAAGTGCAACCTGTAATTCAGAGTGTGCACTTTGCGCCACAGCTTCTTGATGATCAAGTGATGCTGCTAGAACTAGATGATGCTATTTTGACTAGGCTGATGAAGGGTGAAGATCGACTGGAAGTGAAAGGCTTGCCTGATCAGGAGGCTGTGTTGTGTACTGCAGACTGCACATTTGAGGTGCGAGAAGTTGAAACCTCTAATAGCTTGATGCTGTCCACTGATGCCATCATGCCTCCTGATACTGCTGCTGTGGAATCTGAGCTTAATGACATTCAGGTGAGTGCAATCATCCTGTGGATGGTATTTCTTATTAATGCAGTGTTATAACTTTACACTACCATTACTTTATTCTGCCTGTCCACTAACCCTACCTGTCCCCTCACTCTACCTGTCCACTCACCCTACCTGTCCTCTCACCCTACCTGTCCACTCACCCTACCTGTCCTCTCACCCTACCTGTCCACTCACCCTACCTGTCCTCTCACCCTACCTGTCCTCTCACCCTACCTGTCCTCTCACCCTACCTGTCCTCTCACCCTACCTGTCCTCTCACCCTACCTGTCCACTCACCCTACCTGTCCACTCACCCTACCTGTCCTCTCACCCTACCTGTCCTCTCACCCTACCTGTCCTCTCACCCTACCTATCCACTCACCCTAACTGCCCTCTCACCCTACCTGTCCTCTCACCCAAGGTGCGCCGGTGCAGCATAGCGGCTGTGAAGCACAGCTACGCCGAGTTGCGTCGGGTGAAGCCGGGCCCGGCCGCTCTGCGCTGCCACCTGCCAGCTGCCGCCTGCTACCGCGGCCTGGTTGAAGAGCAGGAAGAGGCCGACAACCCGACTGCCGCTGCTGCTCGAGCTGCGTCGCCTACTATGGAGCAGTTGAGAAGCATTGCTCAGGTTGGTAGCTTCTGCTACCATTTGGTTCATATTGGCTACTCTCCCACAGACAGTCTGACCCCTCTGCTCACCTCACACTGACAGTCTGACACCTCTGCTCACCTCACACTGACAGTCTGACACCTCTGCTCACATCACACTGACAGTCTGACACCTCTGCTCACCTCACACTGACAGTCTGACCCCTCTGCTCACCTCACACTGACAGTCTGACACCTCTGCTCACCTCACACTGACAGTCTGACACCTCTGCTCACCTCACACTGACAGTCTGACACCTCTGCTCACATTACACTGACAGTCTGACACCTCTGCTCACCTCACACTGACAGTCTGACCCCTCTGCTCACCTCACACTGACAGTCTGACACCTCTGCTCACCTCACACTGACAGTCTGACACCTCTGCTCACCTCACACTGACAGTCTGACACCTCTGCTCACCTCACACTGACAGTCTGACACCTCTGCTCACCTCACACTGACAGTCTGACACCTCTGCTCACCTCACACTGACAGTCTGACACCTCTTCTCACCTCACACTGACAGTCTGACACCTCTGCTCACCTCACTGACAGTCTGACACCTGCTTACGTTCAGAAAATCAACAGACACTTTTCACCGTTTTCTGTTTTGAAGATGAGCGACTCGGAGTTGTCCCGCCTGTTGGATTCCGTTGGTGCCATCGAGTTGGACGGTCGAATTCGCCTGCTTCACGACGATCTGCAACAACAGGCCCTGTCGGCCCTGCTGTCTGCGGCTGTTGAACACGACTGGCCGTTGAATGCCCTGCCCTGCAGGCCGGCCTGTGACGCCTTGGCTGATCTGTACGATCCCAGGGTGACGCAACGGGTGCTGCAGTTGCATGCTAAAATGGCTAGCGACGGCGGATGCTCCGTTGTAGAGCTTGACACCCGACTGGTAGGTTGATCAGCTTTTGGGAGGTTTATTGAGCTGGTTATAAACTGATACTGTCATGGAGGTAAGCAGGGGTGTCAGACTGTCAGTGAGATTAGCAGAGGTGTCAGACTGTCAGTGGGAGATTAGCAGAGGTGTCAGACTGTCAGTGGGAGATTAGCAGAGGTTTCAGACTGTCAGTGAGGTGAGCACAGGTGTCAGACTGTCAGTGGGAGATTAGCAGAGGTGTCAGACTGTCAGTGAGGTGAGCAGAGGTGTCAGACTGTCAGTGTTAGATGAGCAGAGGTGTCAATAAGTAGTGTGCATCCCTGTGTTGTGTCAAAGCACAGCTCTCCCATGCTGCGATTGCATAGATCAGTCGCACCTTTGGTCACTTTCTACTGCGCTTGGCCTCAGCCTACAAACTGTCGGTGTTCCTGCCTCTGTGGCAGGAGGCCGTCTCGGACGCGGCCACAGTCAGCTTGGACCATCTGTCTGGCCTCTCTCTGGTCACGACTGCTGCTGCTGATGCTGGCGAATCAGGCAGTGCTGACTCCAGCGCCACTATTAGATATTTCCCAGCTGATCAGCTACCCGATGGCCATGCGCCCAGATTTGCCGAGCTCTTCAAGGTGAGGGGCAAACCCCTTCATGGTGCTATATTTAAATTATTACTACTTGAAGTAGTTCTGAAGCAGCTATCCAGTCGCTTGTATTGTTCAACATCGCAGGCCCGCGCCAAATGGACCATAGAGGAGCTGCAGCCATACCTGGAGCCGGTGTGCTACGACAAGATCACACCCGGCTCCCTGCTGGCCAGGTACGCTCGAGTCTCCAATGCCAACGGACGAAAGTACTATTCGGCTAGGTGAAATTGAGCAGGCAAATTTGAGTTTGTAAACAGTGGAATGACAGCGGGGATATTTCAAATACACACTGACTGCTTCACATCAGCTCCGAAACCGGATGATCGATTTTCCTGAAAGTGCACCTAATGGATCAAAGTTTTCCGCTCTTTGTACAATGAACCAACTTTCAAAGCCGTCCGACATCAGCACCGTCGAGTTATTCAGCAATAATTGTCGAACACTCCAGTGACAGGAGAACCCACATTGCGCTGTATTTAAACCGATATAGCGTATCCGTAATAATAACTAATTATAAATAATAATAAACTGCCTGAGGGCTGCGGGCAATGGCACATCATTTGGTGACACTAGACCCGCAGCCAGCGAGGAGGCAATTCGATTGACTCCTGAGCACACAGGCACACAGGTACTGTACACAGGCACACGCTCACACAGGTGTGTACATCTGCCGACTTTCTCATCGTCAGGCTGTGTACAATCTCACTGTGCCTTTGAGGTTGGCCCTCAAGGTTGTAAATTGCACGACAAGCCCCCAAGTCAAGTGTAAAAATTAACAATATAATTATTAATAATTGCCGATATTTTTACATGAAGAAATTTTGTTAGTAGAATAATTATGCCCAGATTGGTGGTTTTTGCCACCAGACGCCGCGACGATAATCGTTAAATATCTCGACAATGTCAATGCTTTGTGAATCCGAGGAAGTCTCATCGGATAGAGCAGAAAAATGTAGCTAGTTTTCTAAAACACGGGATTTTTATTTGAAATATCCCCATGTACTTTTGACTGTTCATGGTCTAACACTCGATTTGAAAAAAACTTTCTTTAGTTTTTGCTTGTGGTTTAATGATTTATTTCCGCATTTTGCTGTGCTAATCTTGTATGAATTTCTATGTTAAAAAATTTAAATAGAAGGTGCTGCATTTTTCATGTTTAACCAATTTTTTTCTGCAAATGTAATTGAGTGCATTTATGCTTTTGGTAACTGAAATGTATTCAGCAACTTGCTGTTATCTTGTGTTCGCAAATTAACATTGTTCTTAAAAATAAACATTCAAATAGACGTTTAATTTTTATAGGCTAGCAGTTGAGTTGCATTTATCAGTTTTTGTTATATAAATGATACTTTTGAAGATTTCATTAGACTAAGGAAGTGTGAATGAACTGCTAGCTCAGCGCATTGTAATTTCAGCTAGACACTAGACAGAGCAATACGCGATGCAGCGCCAACAGTCGCCGATTCCTCCGGCACCGCCAACATTGAAGCGTACCTACGCAGTGATTGCTTGCGCCACTGCGGGGTGTTTGATGGCAGCCGTGGTTTCGGCCGCCATCGCTTCCGGTGCTGTGCCACCGGTTCGTCTTCAGTTATCGCTCTGTTCGTCAGACGAGAATGATGCGAAAGAGCGTTCCAGTACACTTCAGCAGGCGCTCCAGGGTATTCGACGAGACATTGCCTCTGTGCAAGCGTCAGCTTCTGCTGAAATCGCGGCATCTGGCAGTGCGACTGTCAACCAGCTGGACTCTGTTAAATTTTCTTTGACAGATCTTCGTCAGAAACTTGACCGACTGTCAGTTGAACTAGCTGAACTTGCGGCCACAGTCCGTCGTAGTCAATTGTTAGCAGCGTCGAGTTCCGCACCTCCAGTGAGACCTCAGGACCAACCTGAAAGCATTGCGGTGTCACCAAAACCTAAGCCTATTGCTAAACCGAAACCTGGCAAAACTGAGGCTGCTAAGACACAACCAAATGCTGAGCCGGCAAAGAAAACAAACCCGCTCGCTGCTGGCGCTGATGCTTCTGCGTCGAAGGCGCCACCGCCGCCGCAGCGAATCCAGCCAAATGCGCCAGGCGACGCCAACAACAGGCCACCAATTCGTGTCATGTCCGAGGCTGATGTGCGCCAAGCGGAGCGCGATCAGCAGCCGATGCTTCGCCCAGCCGGTGGCAAAGACTCCACAGAGCAGATCCTGTTTGGCATCAAACCGAAGAAGATCTTTCAAGATGGTCGGCGCATTCCGCCCGTCAAGCTGGAGCGAATGATACCTGCGCCTGGTAGCTCTGTGCAGGTAAGGTGTCCAATAGTCTTGTCATTATTTGCCACCTGAGGCGCAACAGAGTTTAGAAGAGAGTAAATTAGTCGGATCTGTGACTTATTATCTTTGGCATGTAGTGGATTGCAGCGCTTAACGCCGCACAACAATCCGACGTCGGCTCACTATCCCGATGTCACCGACGTCCTGCAATGTCGATGGCAAACGGGTACTTTAGGGGGTGAGTGGCAAAGCGGTTAACGCGTTTGCCTGTCGCACCAAGGTCCTTAAGCTCGATTCAGCGTCGAGGCCACATTCATGCTCCAAGGCGCAGTGAAATGTACACTGCTTGACGATGAAAAAGTCACGCTTACCTGTCTGAGCGAGTGCCTGCGTACAGTATCTGTGTGCGTGTGTAATCAGCAGTCAGTGAAATGGTCAGAATTGCCTCGTCGCTGGCTGCAGGTCTAGTGTCACCAAATGACGTGCCATTGCCCGCAGCCCTCCTGCAATTATTATCATTAGCATGGGTACTTTACTATGCATTAATATACGCTGAGGCAATCCGACCAAACAAAAAAATTACGAAAACATACGAAACCTTAGAACAAAAAAATCTTTCAAATGTTCAGCAGTCAGTGAACTGTCCTGTAGCATGTAATAGTTTTGTAATTAGCAATCTCTGACTATTTTTCCTTCCAGGTGTACATGTTCGACGAGCTACTATCGGACGTCGAGTCAGATAATCTGGCTGCCGTTCATTTCAAACGATTGGAGGCCGTGTCTGGCAGGCGACCAATCGTGTGCTTCGATGCCGAGTCGACTATGCTGCGTCTGCTAGCCGATGAGACTGGCGTTCCGCGCGCACGTGTGAGTCCAAGTATAATGCATATTGCATCTCTTTCTGCCTGGGTTATTGTCATCTGTTTGTCATTGTCATTGATAAGTTGATATTACACAATGACCATGCTTTGTAGCTCTCACTTATGGCTATGCATGCACCTTTAAGATAATGGTACAGCATAGTGAAAGCCTGACGGTTAAAACGTCGGACTCATAACTTGAAGGTCGGGGGTTCGATTCCCGACTTGATTTGAACAAGTTGTGCCCTTTAGCAAGATACTTAACAATGCTTTGCTTCAGTTCACCCAACTTTTAAATAGGTACAGCGTTAGATATACTAATTGTGGGCGGGTGTGGTGTCTCCACCAGTCCATGGACTGAACAGGAAACTGTTTCATATTTTTATAACTAACTCAGTCGGTGCTGCCAAGGCTGCAACCCGGTTGTTAAATAAAGTCAACTAAATTCAGTTATTTGTTTAATCATGGTTTACCAGCATATGTCATCGGCTGACTTCACTCCGGGCACTCGCTGTCTGAATGCCAGTCTATCAGCGAAGGCCGGCAGTTGGCTGCGATTCAACTGGACTCGCTCCACGGTGTTCTATCCAAGCGAGAGTCGCTTCACGGCCGGTCCATTGGCTGATCGATTTCTCAAATCGATGGGCCTTCCAGCCAGTCATGCCGGCAGGCTGGATGTCACTAGCCATCCTCTAGGTCAGGGATTCTCCGAGCGACTCGACTGTGACGCCAACGATGGTGACAGCGGTGGGATCTTTGCCATTGTGCGAGTGTTTCTAGACACTGTGACTCGCGGCGGAGAATTTCATCTACCACGACTTGGCATCTGGCTTAGGCCGAGGAAGTCCAGGGCACTGCTGGTGACACAGCTGGCTCCGGACACTGGGGTTTGTGAACCAACGGCGGCTTATAACTCTAGTTGGGTGAGTGGACTGATGTTACCACTGTAAGAATTCTATCTTAGTCTTCTATCCTAATTTTCTGTGCCGTACACAGACTCTACCCTAAATGCTGCGTCTCCTACAATGCCACTGCGAGTGCTTTGTGCACAGTTGATTCCCGTAATGCCACTTTATGACCGTGTACACAGTATTTCACAATAACATTGTAAAATACTCTAGGGGTTGAAGCCTAGTGATTAGAGCATCATTTTAAAGTAATCAGAATTACTTTAAGGATAGTTAAGGATAGGTGTGGCGTCCCTTCAGTCCATGGACTGAACAGCCGTCGGCGACCTTCAGATGCGTCTGTGCTGTCAGCTGCACACAATTACATTGCCAGGTGGAATCCGGTCGCGCTGTCACACTAACCCAGCGCTTTCACTATGCCACCTTTCCTGGCATAGGTCAGCGACCCAAAGAGCCATTGTTGCCAGCTCGTTCGCCTGACACGCCAGTCGTGATGTGCGACGCCAGCGCTCCGCCATGCCGTTGGAGCGACGAATGGACAAGCGAGCATCTGACTGGAAGATAACAATGCCGAGTTGCATTTTTATACTGTGTGCTCTTATGATCAAATTATGATAACCGTGTTTTGTGACATTTTTTATCTTTATACTGCTTCAAATTTTCAAATTAGTTTTTGTTGATTTTTAGATTTTTGATTTTTTAGCATTTTGTGATTTTATGGTGCAATACAGATTAACTATCACTCAAGCAATTTTATTATGCTTAGTAGTTTACCTAATAGGACTTACCTAATAGGACTTTTATCCCCAACTGCTTCCAAAAAATCATGAATTTTCAACAAATTCTCAGTTTTCTAATGAATTTTTTCAATTTCCTAATATAATGTCATGCCAACATCAATTCTGGTGTGAGATTTCGGCTCTTGTCGGCAGTTATTTCATCGCAGAGAGTTTTACCGCATTATTTTTCTAATTATGAATTACCAATTTAATTGTAGTATAAGCTCCAAAAAAGCAAATAGAATATTGAAACTGTACAGCAATAGAATTAACGGTCTGGCTGTTAGATAACAGTTAACAGCGTTTTCAAGACAATCATGCATATTAATTTAAAAGAATAAATTTATTAAGGGCCTATGGAAAGTTTCTATTAGCCTGCTCTCTGTGTATTATACGTAAGCTACGCTCAATGATCAAGGACGACTAGAATAAATACTTCAATATATTAGTAATGCACAGTGGTCCAGTATAACTAGAATAAATTACTATAACTACAGTGGAGTGTAAATCCACTCCACCAAGAAAATAAAAAAAAACCGAATTCGGGGTGTTTTGTTATGTTAGTATTCAGAACACCAAAGCAAAGATCCACCAACCATACGAGATATATGGAGAAGAGCTCTTGGCAATCCTAAGGAACGCTGGTTTCGCATATTTTCGGCTTTATGACATTGCTGTCAATATTTAACGAAACCGCAAATTAAACATCAACATCAAGTTCAGTAATAGTGATAATCCAATTCTGCGGTTTATTTTTTAACTTAAAATTGATTTGCGAAGCTACGGTAAAAGTTAACGCTTCAAACTTCAAGTTAACGCGCTTTGCCGTTTCAAAAGTTTCACGTTTCTTATTAAAAAAAAACTCGCGTGCTTCAACAGTGCAATAGATTTTGATAGACAATCGTGCAAGTATAGGAAGGGACAGTAGAGGGGAGAGGAGAGACCAGCACATGGGTAGGAAGGGACATAGTGGAGGGTATAAAGATGAATACTCGTAGGCAGATCATATCTTCAAGTATCATAGAAATAAGAAAACTCTTTTGAATTTCGATGGCTCCATTATTGGCAGTTTGTCACGAAAATTTGTGAAATAAAGTATAACTGTATTTCTTTTTACTAAATAGGCCACGCCGTAGCTTTTTGTTATAAAATATAATATGTTACAATTCAGGCATAGTCCAAAATGCAAAATTTAAGATATGTTGATATTATTTATACTATAATATCCTAGCGCCTATGTACCCAATGCCTAACATTTTTCTGGGCCTAGCTTGTGATTTGATTCTAAGAACGACAAAGAATGTCAGAATTGTAGTTATTTTTTAACTATGCTTGTTTCTGACTTGTGAGTTCAAATGTTTATGAAACAATTAGTATTACTAGGGCCTATATACTATTTTTTTCTTCTATATACTAAAAATGAAAACTATCTATATATATATATATGTATGCACGATCGATTTTTAAACGGCTCAACCGATTTTTACTATTTCTTCACTAAAAGACGCCAAATATGGGGACAATTATACACATATTTTTATTAAGCTTAACTTTATTGCTTAAGGGATTAAATATTTGAAAAACATGATTTTTTTAAAGGTCAAACCATCTTGGCCTATTGAGAATTTCACTGACAGCCACTGAATTAGAATTGCATCGTCAAATTGCGCAACAACCCCTAGCTGATTGAATTTGAAGCCTGCACTCTGGAGACAAATTGGAAATAAATGTACACAACCAACCGCGAGACTGAGTGTACTCTATTTTCTTACTTCATTGTACAAAGCCAGAACTTTGAGAATTCATTTTATAAGGCTGATTTCTGCACCCTCTAACCAACAGTCGGAATAGCCGATGTGTAGGCACTAGGAATAAGTTAGGCTAGGCTAGGGTTCGATTCTGCACTGCGTCAAATCTTTTAGACTAATTTTCAGCCAGTAGTGATTGAAGATTATTTTAATTTATTTTTTTCATTTCGTAAATAAAATATCATAAATCATAGAACACCGGCTAAACCAGAGTCTGAATCATAGCTAGACCAGAGTTTGAATCATGGCAAAACCAGCGTCTGAATCATGGCTAAACCAGAGTTTGAATCATGGCTAAACCAGAGTTTGAATCATGGCTAAACCAGAGTTTGAATCATGGCTAAACCAGAGTTTGAATCATGGCTAAACCAGAGTCTAAATCATGGCTAAACCAGAGTCTGAATCATGGCTAAACTGGGGGATCATTGTCAACTGGGGTATCATTGTCATCTGGGGGATCATTGTCATCTGGGGGAGCATTGTCAACTGGGGGATCATTGTCAACTGGGGTATCATTGTCAACTGGGGGATCATTGTCAACTGGGGGATCATTGTCAACTGGGGGATCATTGTCAACTGGGGGAGCATTGTCAACTGGGGGATCATCATCAACTGGGGGATCATTGTCAACTGGGGGATCATTGTCATCTGGGGGAGCATTGTCAACTGGGGGATGATCATCAACTGGGGGATCATTGTCAACTAGGGGATCATGGCCAACTGGGGGATCATTGTCAACTGGGGTATCATTGTCAACTGGGGGATCATTGTCAACTGGGGGAGCATTGTCAACTGGGGGATCATCATCAACTGGGGGATCATTGTCAACTGGGGGATCATTGTCATCTGGGGGAGCATTGTCAACTGGGGGATGATCATCAACTGGGGGATCATTGTCAACTAGGGGATCATGTCCAACTGGGGGATCATTGTCAACTGGGGGATCATTGTCAACTGGGGGATCATTGTCATCTGGGGGATCATTGTCATCTGGGGGAGCATTGTCAACTGGGGGATCATTGTCAACTGGTGGATCATTGTCAACTGGGGGATCATTGTCAACTAGGGGATCATGGCCAACTGGGGGATCATTGTCAACTGGGGGATCATTGTCAACTGGGGGATCATTGTCATCTGGGGGATCATTGTCATCTGGGGGAGCATTGTCAACTGGGGGATCATTGTCAACTGGTGGATCATTGTCAACTGGGTGATCATCATGAACTGAGGGATCATTGTCAACTGGGTGATCATTGTCAACTGGGGGTTCATTGTAGCTTTAAAAAGCTGTAAATTCAGCGGCTAAAAAGTATTTACTAGACGAATGAAAAGTATTTCTGCTCCCCAAAGGGGGGCAAAACTTTTGCTAGTATATATACTATGCTTTTAAAAAGTGATTATACTTCAATTACAAAAAATTTGACTCTCTATGAGTCCCATGAGTCTGTCTGTGATGGATAATATTGGTTCATTTATATAAGATATATTGTTCTGTTTATTAGGCCTAGGGCCTGGCCTAGTCAGATTTGTCTTGGTAGATAAATATAGTTAGCTAAATAATCAATAGTCAATAAGCCTACATATTGCTGTAGGCTATAGTATTATTTAGACAATGCTAATGCCAAATAACAAAAATATTCCATCTTAAGCATGCTGCTTAGTTAGTATATATTATTCTTACACGTGTTGCTACTTTGCACAGTTTTTTCTTTTGGCTATAACATGCCAGCTGTACTAAGACAAATCATAAACTTTTGTATATACAATGTTCACTAGACATACCTAAATGAAAAACATACAAGAAAATTAAGTAAATCTGTCTATCATATTGAGTATACACCTTGTCCTAGAATATGCTATCTTTTTATTTATAATGCAATTTTTATTTTCTAATATAACTTATCTGACTAATAGTTTGGTTACTTATGTGTAGGTGTTATTGTGTAATCACATGTCATTATATAAATTTGTTTGTTTCTTAGGCCATGTTCAAACATTTTAGTTTGCCTTCTTAAATATTTTCTGAACCATATTTACCTACTATATTGTCTTTCTTTTCATGAATTTCTTTGTTTGTCACAGTTTTCAACAGTTATCTAGATAGATCATTGTTTAATTCACCATCTTTAAATATTTCCAGCTAATTAAAAACAATGCGCAAGCCAGCATCTAGCATTGAGAAAAAGATGGTCGCCAAGATACTGGAGAATGTGCCAGACAATCAGTTCACTCCAGTACCATACTATGTGAGTTACATGTTTTGATTTTATTTAACCCTTTTAAAATGCCTATTTTATGCAGTTAATTTGTGAAATCCTCACACAGTATGAACTGCTAGACAGCATTCGTGGCAGAGTCAGCGGCATAGTCTGCACAGAGAGCCAGACCTGCATCGACTTTGTACTCTGCAGTGTAATTCGTGATGCTCTTGCAGAACTGCAGGCTGCTAGTGAACAGCGAGCTCCAATTGCCACTCCACCTGTTGTCTATCTGCACCAGTCTGGTTAGTTACTGATTGCATATCTAGGCTGTTCTATACTGCTTTTCAGTTTGGTTGCTAGGGCTGTTCATGGGGAACTTCAGTTTGGTTGCTAGGGCTGTTCATGGGGAACTTCAGTTTGGTTGCTAGGGCTGTTCATGAGGAACTTCAGTTTGGTTGCTAGGGTTGTTCATGGGGAACTTCAGTTTGGTTGCTAGGGCTGTTCATGGGGAACTTCAGTTTGGTTGCTAGGGCTGTTCATGAGGAACTTCAGTTTGGTTGCTAGGGCTGTTCATGAGGAACTTCAGTTTGGTTGCTAGGGCTGTTCATGGGGAACTTCAGTTTGGTTGCTAGGGCTGTTCATGGGGAACTTCAGTTTAGTTGCTAGGGCTGTTCATGGGGAACTTCAGTTTGGTTGCTAGGGTTGTTCATGGGGAACTTCAGTTTGGTTGCTAGGGCTGTTCATGGGGAACTTCAGTTTGGTTGCTAGGGCTGTTCATGGGGAACTTCAGTTTGGTTGCTAGGGCTGTTCATGGGGAACTTCAGTTTAGTTGCTAGGGCTGTTCATGGGGAACTTCAGTTTAGTTGCTAGGGCTGTTCATGGGGAACTTCAGTTTGGTTGCTAGGGCTGTTCATGGGGAACTTCAGTTTGGTTGCTAGGGCTGTTCATGGGGAACTTCAGTTTAGTTGCTAGGGCTGTTCATGGGGAACTTCAGTTTGGTTGCTAAGGACTGTTCATGGGGAACTTCAGTTTAGTTGCTAGGGCTGTTCATGGGGAACTTCAGTTTGGTTGCTAGGGCTGTTCATGGGGAACTTCAGTTTGGTTGCTAGGGCTGTTCATGGGGAACTTCAGTTTAGTTGCTAGGGCTGTTCATGGGGAACTTCAGTTTGGTTGCTAAGGACTGTTCATGGGGAACTTCAGTTTAGTTGCTAGGGCTGTTCATGAGGAACTTCAGTTTGGTTGCTAGGGCTGTTCATGGGGAACTTCAGTTTGGTTGCTAGGGCTGTTCATGGGGAACTTCAGTTTAGTTGCTAGGGCTGTTCATGGGGAACTTCAGTTTGGTTGCTAGGGCTGTTCATTGGGAACTTCAGTTTAGTTGCTAGGGCTGTTCATGGGGAACTTAGGGATTTATGAAGTATTATTATTTATGAAGTGTCTTCATAAATAAAAGTACATCGGAACATTTATCATTTGCTCACCAGAGAGCCACTGCCAGACGATAGCGGCCACACTGAACCGTCATCTACCCTGGCTGGCAGCAGTTGAGCATACTCAACAATGCAGCAACAGCAGCAGCTCAACGCGTGCTTCAATTCTGGTAACAACACCTGCTCTATTGCACGCCAGCCTAGGCGATTCGCAGCCTAACAAGTCAACTTTCAATGGCTCATTGTTGGGAAGTCGACTTGTTGTACTGGAAAATGCGGAATTGTACGCTGATAGCGAAGGTCCAGATGGTCGTTTGATACGCGGCCTACTGGACAGACTGCAGCCCGTTCAGTTTGTTGGTAGCTCTGCTGAACTGTTGCAGGGACTCACCGGCGCTCAGGTGAGCTTACCGCTCGAAACTGGCTTCTCATGTAAAGCATCTTAGTTAGATCCTAGGTCTTTAGCTAATTAAGGCATCCTAGAATCCCAATTCCTAAAATTTAAGCATCCTAGAACCCCAAATCCTCTCAGTTTAAGCATCCTAGAATCCCAAATCCTCTTAGCTTAAGCATTCTAGAATCCCAAATCCTCTCAGTTTAAGCATCCTAGAATCCCAAATCCTCTCAGTTTAAGCATCCTAGAATCCCAAATCCTCTCAGTTTAAGCATCCTAGAATCCCAAATCCTCTCAGTTTAAGCATCCTAGAATCCCAAATCCTCTCAGTTTAAGCATCCTAGAATCCCAAATCCTCTCAGTTTAAGCATCCTAGAATCCCAAATCCTCTCAGTTTAAGCATCCTAGAATCCCAAATCCTCTCAGTTTAAGCATCCTAGAATCTCAAATCCTCATTTTGAGAATCCTTGAATCCTTAATCCTCATTATACCGTCCCTATGTTTCTAATTTGAGCATCCTAGAATTTAAAATCCTTAACTTGTGCATCCTATAATCCCAGAATACTCAGTTTAAGCATCCTAGAATCCCAAATCCTAATTTTGAGAATCCTTGAATCCTAAATCCTCATTTCACAGTCATCCAATCCATTGACCACTGCAGGGTCCCTGCCTGTCGGATCTCATAGCAGGCCTGAAGGCCACTTTCAACTGTTCCGTCACATTCGCCTCGGACGTGCTGTCGGCTTTGATTCACGGCGGCCAACCAGACGAAGAGCTGCTGGACTGTCCAGCGCCCGATGACGCATTCGGATTGTACAGTGGCCTGAGGGAGCTCATTCAATCCCACCTAGACTGGCTGCTGGATCTCAGTGAGGAGTTCACAGTCTCACCGCCAAAGTGTCCCGAGGCCAAGCAGTTCTGCATCAAGGCCCTACGCCAGTGCCTGAATGGCCTGGATAACCTGGGACCTTGGGGCTGCAATGTCATTGCCAGGGTCTGCCTCAAGCACTTGGTGAGTTGGCTATGCTTTGTTAGACACCAGAGCCTACTTATCAGACTGGGACTCGAATCTCTCAGATCCTCATCAAACTGGAATTCGAATCTCACAGATTCTCATCAGTCTAGAACTCGAATCTCACAGATCCTCATCGTAATGGGACTCGATTCTCCCAGATCCTCATCAAACTGGGATTCGAATCTCACAGATCCTCATCAGACTGGGATTCGAATCTCCCAGATCCTCATCAGACTGGGATTCGAATCTCACAAATCCTCATCAGACTGGGACTCGAATCTCCCAGATCCTCATCAAACTGGGATTCGAATCTCACAGATCCTCATCAGACTGGGACTCGAATCTCCCAGATCCTCATCAGTTTGGGACTCGAACCATCCTTATCCTCATTTGTGACTGTCAGGTGAGTTTGGAGCAGGAGCTCTTGGCCGATTGTGACCAGTTGGCCCGGTGTCTGGTTCGCTCCACCGTCACCCAGCTAGCCGTGCTGCAGAAGCGATTCCACGCTGTGCAAGAAGAATTCATTGACGTAGAAGACTTTCGTCGCGTGGTGCCACCGAATGTGCATCGGCTGCTGGACCTGCTGGGCAGATTTCGTCCGCGCACCGAATTCAGCATAGAATTCATCAGCGACTCCTTTGGAGGCGACGGCGATGGTTGCTATGGAAACAGCGCCGTTCGCATTAAACCGGCCGGCAATAGCGAATTAGTCGATCTGAGCGACGCCGCGTCCACTGACTCCGACGATGACGACGATTTGAACGGCGATAGCATCGGTCGTAGCATCGGCGGTGGTGTCGAAATCACCGAGCTGAACAATGCCAACTGTCTGCCCTACAAGGTGGTGCCAAAGTGCCCATCGGAGGAGCCAACAGAGCGGCTAAGCGCGCTGGTGTTTGTTAAAGATTGTTTTACAGCCTACGGCCTCTGTAAACTGTTAGACGAAGTGTGCATTTGGGATCCGGATTTCTTCTTTATTAAGCCTGCGTACATGTTCTCGCTTGTGACCCGGCCTAAGCAGCAGAGGATTACGGATTATCTCAAGAAGTTTAGACAGGTTTGTTAGATGCAAAATTGGACTTTTGATTTAGATGACTTAGATGCATTACAGACTAATTTACAGACTTGAACAGATGCATTACAGACTGAATAACAGACTTCAACAGATGCATTACAGACTGAATAACAGACTTCAACAGATGCATTACAGACTGAATAACAGACTTCAACAGATGCATTACAGACTGAATAACAGACTTCAACAGATGCATTACAGATTGAGTTACAGACTTCAGCAGATGGAAAACAGAATCGACAGACACAAAAAAGACAGAAAAACAGACACAATTACAGATTCAACAGACACAAAAACAGGCAGAGTTACAGATTCAACAGACACAAAAACAGGCAGAGTTACAGATTCAACAGACACAAAAACAGGCAGAGTTACAGATTCAACAGACGCAAAAACAGGCAGAGTTACAGATTCAACAGACACAAAAACAGGCAGAGTTACAGATTCAACAGACACAAAAACAGGCAGAGTTACAGATTCAACAGACACAAAAACAGGCAGAGTTACAGATTCAACAGACACAAAAACAGGCAGAGTTACAGATTCAACAGACACAAAAACAGGCAGAGTTACAGATTCAACAGACACAAAAACAGGCAGAGTTACAGATTCAACAGACACAAAAACAGGCAGAGTTACAGATTCAACAGACACAGAAAACAGGCAGAGTTACAGATTCAACAGACACAAAAACAGGCAGAGTTACAGATTCAACAGACGCAAAAACAGGCAGAATTATACTGCTCCGTGATCATAATGACAGGCAAATGCAGACCGCTGATTTTCGAGTCCTTTCTCATTTCCTGTCACCGCAGGGCGAAGCCAACCTCCTAGTAGTGACGGAAGCTATGGAAAGTCGCGGCGACCTGCCAAAATGCAATCTGGTTGTTCGGTTCAATCCGCCGCGCACTTTTAATTCCTATTTTCATTCCAAGAATCGGGCTAGGTCGTTTAATTCCACATACGCCACCATTGTGACACCGTTAGACTCGACATTCATTGCTAGTCACGGCGCATTTAAAGCTACCGAGGAGCTGTTGCTACGCAGCGGCGGTGCCGTGGTGACTGACACGAGCCAATTTGAGTCTGCTCAATTTGATAATGCGGAAATCTTTGCCCCGTTCGGTCCTTCGGGTCCATCAGTGACAGCCGATGCCGCTATTCCCATTGTGAATCGCTACTGCGCCCGACTGCCATCGGATGTGTTCGCCAGCCTGGTGCCGCTTTGGCGAATAGAGACTCGACCTGGCCAGGCTGCGGCCTACAGGTGAGTGGGTTTGTGAGTTTTGGAATGTATTTAGATCAGTAGATTTAGTGATAAATGGGGATCAGTGAGGCAGAACTTGGATAAATAGGGATCAGTGAGACAGATCTGGGATAAATGGGGATCAGTGAGACAGATCTGAGATAAATGGGGATCAGTGAGACAGATCTGAGAAAAATGGGGATCAGTGAGACAGATCTGGGATAAATGGGGATCAGTAGGACAGATCTAGGATAAATGGGGATCAGTGAGACAGATCTGGGATAAAATTGGGATCAGTGAGACAGATCTGAGATAAATGGGGATCAGTGAGACAGATCTGGGATAAATAGGGATCAGTGAGACAGATCTAGGATAAATAGGGATTAGTGAGACAGATCTGTGATAAATGGGGATCAGTGAGACAGATCTGGGATAAATGGGGATCAATGAGACAGATCTGAGATAAATGGGGATCAGTGAGACAGATCTGAGATAAATGGGGATCAGTAGGACAGATCTTGGATAAATGGGGATCAGTGAGACAGATCTGGGATAAATGAGGATCAGTGAGACAGATCTTGGATAAATGAGGATCAGTGAGATAGATCTGGGATAAATGGGGATCAGCAAAATAGATCTGGGATAAATGGGGATCAGTGGGATAGACTTGAGGTAAAATGAGTTTTCAGAGCCAGTTACATTGCTGGGAATCTACTTCCAAACTGCAGGTGCGAGCTCCGGCTGCCCATGAACTCGCCGGTTCGGCAGTCCTCTGTCGGCTCCTGGCGTTCAACAGTTCAGGCCGCCAAGGCCAACGCCGCGTTGGCCTGCGTCCGGGCGCTGCACTCGGCTGGCCAGCTGGACTCGAGCCTGAAGCCATTCAGCAAGGAGGAGCTGGTAAATCACGCTCAACAGAGCCTGTCAGCTTCGCCTCTAGTTGGGGACGCCGCAGCCGCGTCGCTGATGTTGCCAGGGCCCGGTGGCATGGCTGCAGTAGCTATCGGCGGCTCCAAGCGTCGTCAGGTTTATCCGAAACAACTGGCTGCCCAGCTGACCTCCGGGGTTCCGGCTGCAAACGAAGCCTGCCGACTGTACAGGATCCGGCTGAGACCCGAGCATGTCTGGGCAATGCCATCAGCTGAGGTGGCCGCAGCCGACGATGCGGCCAAGTCTGCGCCGAATGATCGATCGTTTGGTCTGATCCTGCGCGATCCTCTGCCCGCCGGCCTGCCGCTGTTCTGCCTTTATCCCAGACAGGGAGAAGTGAGTGATGCCAGGGTACTGCGGGTGCTGTTGTACTTTTAGGTTAAGCACTTTGTAATCAGCAATTGTGTTGATTTTCACAAAATGAGATTCTGATGAGATAAACACAAACCGGAGGAGATAAACACAAACCGGAGGAGATAAACACAAACCGGAGGAGATAAACACAAACCGGAGGAGATAAACACAAACCTGAGGAGATAAACACAAACCGGAGAAGATAAACACAAACCGGAGGAGATAAACACAAACCTGAGGAGATAAACAGTGGCAGTAAGGGGAAACGTGTGTATTCATTAGCAATTTATTTATAAGCAATCCGACATAAACACAAACTGGATGAAGTAAACACAATCCAGTTGAAAATAAACACAAGCTGGATGAAATAAACACAATCTAGTTAAAAATAAACACAAGCTGGATGAAAATAAACACAATCCAGTTGAAAATAAACACAATCCAGTTGAAAATAAACGCAAACCAGGTGAAATAAACAAATTCCAGTTGAAAATAAACACAAACCGGGTGAAATAAACAAATTCCAGTTGAAAATAAACACAATCCAGTTGAAAATAAACACAATCCAGTTGAAAATAAACACAAACCGGGTGAAATAAGCACAATCCAGATAAAAATAAACACAGGCTGGATAAGATAACAAGAAACCAGATGAGATGAACAATTGCTGGGTGAGCTTAACTCAAATTTCAAAAGTGCTTAAATTTCCAATTCCAGACGGATGTAGACTTTCCACTGGTGTCTGATTCCCTGGTTCTCACCTCAGACCAACGCGACCTGCTGCTGCAGTTTCACCGGATCCTATTTCAACGCGTGCTTCGATTAGAAAAAGAGGTCAGCATGCTGGCCAACTTTGATTTGTCGCCATTCACACCGTTGGTGAGCCTCCTTATTCGCTGTCCAGTTGCCGAGTGCGCCGGTGAGAACACTGAGGAGTGCTCAAACTGGCAGCTAGATTGGGATCTGATTAAACGCGTTGTGACCTCCTCGGTGTCCGACGCGGCCTCTGACGCGCCTCCGCCATGCGAGATTCGACCAGAGAAGCCGTTTAAATTTCGGGTTGAAGATTTCAACGATTGCGTCATTGTGCCGTCGTATAGAAATTTTGATCAGCCGCAGTTTTACTTTGTCAGCCAGGTAAATTTTACTTGAATTGACTTAACTCATAAATAGGGTGAGATTTGATTCATAAATAGGATGAGAGTTGAGTCAGGAATGGGATGAGATTTGAGTCAGGAATGGGGTGAGATTTGAGTCAGGAATGGGGTGAGATTTGAGTCAGGAATGGGGTGAGATTTGAGTGAGGAATAGGGTGAGATTTGAGTCAGGAATGGGGTGAGATTTGAGACAGGAATGGGGTGAGATTTGAGTCAGGAATGGGGTGAGATTTGAGTCAGGAATGGGGTGAGATTTGAGACAGGAATGGAATGAGATTTGAGTCAGGAATGGGATGAGATTTGAGACAGGAATAGGGTGAGATTTGAGTCAGGAATGGAATGAGATTTGAGTCAGGAATGGGGTGAGATTTGAGACAGGACTGGAATGAGATTTGAGTCAGGAATGGGATGAGATTTGAGACAGGAATGGGGTGAGATTTGAGTCAGGAATGGGTTGAGATTTGAGACAGGAATGGGGTGAGATTTGAGTCATAAATAGGATGAGAGTTGAGACAGGAATGGGGTGAGATTTGAGTCAAGAATAGGGTGAGATTTGAGTGAGGAATAGGGTGAGATTTGAGTCAGGAATGGGTGAGATTTGAGTGAGGAATAAGGTGAGATTTGAGTCAGGAATGGGTGAGATTTGAGTGAGGATTAGGGTGAGATTTGAGTCAGGAATGGGGTGAGATTTGAGTCAGCAATGGGGTGAGATTTGAGACAGGAATGGAATGAGATTTGAGACAGGAATGGAATGAGATTTGAGTCAGGAATGGGGTGAGATTTGAGACAGGACTGGAATGAGATTTGAGACAGGAATGGAATGAGATTTGAGACAGGAATGGAATGAGATTTGAGACAGGAATGGGGTGAGATTTGAGACAGGAATGGAATGAGATTTGAGACAGGAATGGAGTCAGATTTGTGTCAATAATGGGGTCAAACTTTAGTCAAGAATAAGGTAGAGATTAGGGGGTTCGGTGGCAGAGCGGTCAACGCGTTTGCCTCTCGCATCAAGGTCCATGAGCTCGATTCGACGTCAAGGCCACATTTATTTGTGGTGCTGCCGCGGAGAGAAGGCTTTGGGGCTTGTCGTGCAATTTTCGCCCTTAAGGGGCCAACCTCCAATGAGAAAGTCAGGGCAGATGTTGATCAATTGATGTGCCATCGCCCGCGGCCCTCCTGCAATTATTATTATTATGGCTGAGGTTAGAGACGCAGATTTAAGTATGAAATTCGAGACCGTAATAGAGTGAGATTAGTCAATGGTGATGTGATAAGACTAAAGACAAAAACATGGTCACAGACAGGATCTGTGATTTAGTTGCTTTCTCACTGACATGAGCAAGCCCAAAAACTGACAGGTTCGCTGGGATCTAACACCGGCCTCGCCATTCCCAACCAGCGCCTACGAAAGCTTCGAAGAATACTACCTGAAGAAGTACAATATTCGCTTGACAACGCGCGAACAACCTTTGCTAGATGTTGAGCAGAGCAGCTCGCGTTATAATGTGCTCACGCCCAGGTATGTTTGATGTCGTTATAGATGAGAAAATTTATTTTGTTTCGAAGTGTTCCATAGCGCCAAGAATTAACAGTATAGCTGCCAAGGGGGTCTGACATTTTTTGTGCTACACAAGTGTGTGCTCAGGGGCACAGTCCGTTTCCCTCGGCCTGAAATTCGAACCCCCGACCTCTCGATCATAACTTTGAATCTAAGGGATAAGGTGAGATTTGAGTCAGGATTTGAGCGAGATTAGGGACAGGTGCTGATTAGATTAAATACAAGATTAAGGTTAGTTTAATAAAACCTTACCTAGATTATCCTGCCAACATCCTAGATTTCTAGACACCGACGGTAGGCCTATGGGTACTCGAGCAAAGCAGCAGCAGCAGTCTGAGCCAGCCAGCAATGTCCGCTGCCTAAAAGACGAACAGCAGAAGCAGTTATTCATACCGGAGCTTTGCTATCGCCATGTTGTCCCAGCGTCCGTGTGGCGTCAAGCCTGCTGCCTGCCATCCGCCCTGTACCGTCTCAATCATCTGCTGCTAGCTGAATCGCTTCGTCAGCAGATAGCCGCATCGACCGGCGTCGGCGTCAATGCCGAATCATCGGCTTCTTCAGCTGCCGAGAAGCTAGCCTACTGCCCGCTACTCCCAGCCGGTTCTGGCGGCGCTGACGGTAAGCTAATCGCAGACACAACTACTATTAGTAGCGAGCGCGACACTGCCAATGCGAACAATGGCGAAAGAGTCGACGGAGACGCAGATTTCGGGGTGTTCCAATCGGACGGAACAGGCGGAGATGATGACGATCCTCTATTGGGCGAGGCTGGGCCGGGCGAGGCCTACGAAGACGACGACGCCGAGTCGACGGACAGTTTCGAAGAGATGGTGACATTCTTTCCGAGGGTGTCCCTGGCTGACACTTGGCTGCCAAACGCTGCCGATGTACTGCAGTGCCTGACGGCATCGAATGCCGGTGATCTGATGAACCTGGAGCGCTTGGAGACTGTGAGTGACGAATATTTGCACCAATTATTTTTCTTCGTAGATTGTTTTATAGCTTTATACTTATAGCTTTTATAGCAAGAAATGCGGTGAGAATCGAAGCCATAACCGTGGCAAAAAAGCGCTAGAATCGAAGCAAGAAACGCAGCTGGAATCGTAGCAAGAAACACAGCTAGAATCGTAGCAAGAAACATAGCTGGAATCGTAGCAAGAAACACAGCTAGAATCGTAGCAAGAAACATAGCTGGAATCGTAGCAAGTAACACAGCTAGAATCGTAGCAAGAAACGCAGCTAGAATCGTAGCAAGAAACACAGCTAGAATCGTAGCAAGAAACACAGCTGGAATCGTAGCAAGAAACACAGCTAGAATCGGAGCAAGAATCGGAGCTAGAATCGGAGCAAGAATCGCAGCTAGAATCGAAGCAAAAATCGCAGCTAGAATCGAAGCGAAAATCGCAGCTAGAATCGAAGCGAAAATCGCAGCTAGAATCGAAGCAAGAATCGCAGCTAGAATCGAAGCAAGAATCACAGCTAGAATCGAAGCAAGAATCGCAGCTACGAGTAGAATCGAAGCACGGAGCCGAACCCAATTGCTGAAACCCGCAGGTTGGCGATTCGCTGCTAAAATTCGCAGTCACAATCAGCCTGTACTGCGCCAATCCTGGCCTGCACGAGGGCGGCCTGACTCAGCTGAGAAGCCGGCAGGTGAGCAATTCTAATCTCTACCTGTGCGCCTTAGCCAAGGGACTCGGCAAGCTGATTGTAGCCTGCAAATTTGAGCCGAGAGACAACTGGCTGCCGCCCGGACTAGTTATTAAACAGCAGCAGAAGAGTTCTGTGGACTCAGTCGCACCGGCCTCGACTCCTCCGTCTCCTGGCTCCCCTGCTGCTGCTGCTGCTTCTGCTGCTAGTGCCAAGCCAGCATCGAAGAAGCGAAGCGGCGGTGGAAAGAAACGAAACAAAGGAAAATCTGGCGGAGGTAAGGTCTTTAATTTATTCTTTTTTATTTGACAGTTTAAATAGTTTCTTCAGCGACCTACCGAACTCTCATTCATAAAGCCATTCAAAAAACCATTTTCTACAAAAATGTATTTCTCGAGTGAAACACACTTTTGATCTCTCCTTATCAAAAAATCCCATTTCAGATCTCCCATCATAAAATAATCCCATTTCAGATCTCCCATCATAAAAAAATCCCATTTCAGATCTCCCATCATAAAATAATCCCATTTCAGATCTCCCATCATAAAATAATCCCATTCCAGATCTACCCACATCAAAAATCCCATTTCAGATCTCCCATCATAAAATAATCCCATTTCAGATCTCCCATCATAAAATAATCCCATTCCAGATCTCCCATCATAAAATAATCCCATTTCAGATCTCCCATCATAAAATAATCCCATTCCAGATCTACCCACATCAAAAATCCCATTTCAGATCTCCCCTCATCAAATAATCCCATTTCAGATCTCCCATCATAAAAAAATCCCATTTCAGATCTACCCACATCAAAAATCCCATTTCAGATCTCCCATCATAAAATAATCCCATTTCAGATCTCCCATCATAAAAAAATCCCATTTCAGATCTCCCCTCATAAAAAATCCCATTTCAGATCTCCCATTATTAGAAATCCCAAAATCCACTAAAATCCCCTACCAGATCTCCCCGCACAAAATATTTTTTTGACTCGCTAGTTTAAACAAATCCCCCACGATGAAGTTACTAAGGACGTACCAGTGCTTCACATTAACCTGTCAATTGGCAGGTCAGCAACAGGGCAGCAACAGCAACAGGCAGCAAGCCAAGTCGAGCTTGTCTTCATCGGCGAAAGTCAGCATCGGGGTCGGTGGCGGAGGCGCCTGCAGCAGCTGTTTGCAGCTCGAACAGAGCCTGACAGACAAGTGCCTGGCAGACAGTGTTGAAGCCATCATCGGCTGCTACCTGGTCAGGTGCAATGAGCAGGCCGCTCTGAGAATCTGCCGCTGGTTCGGCGTCGCGGTCGGCAATTTCGGCGGCGTCGTCGACACCGGCGACGATGTGACTTGGCCGGTTCCGCCAGATCCGGTGTTGTCCAGCGCTTCAGCCCTGATGTCGGCGTGCGATATCGAAGCTGAATTAAATCGACGTTTAACGGGCTACGAGGAATTCGAGGCGATGATTGGTTATCGATTTAAAAATCGGGCTTACCTGCTGCAGGCCTTCACGCATCCGTCTGATTATTCAAACGAGCTGACTGACTGTTATCAGAGACTCGAGTTCCTGGGCGACGCTGTGCTGGACTATGTCGTTACCAGGTAATAATTTGCTGGGATTTTGAATCCCATGCTAGTAGCTTTTTAGATTAGAAACCCCATTTTGGTAGTTTTGTAGTTAATAAATCCTACTATTGTAGTTTTATTGATTGGAAATCCCATTCAGGTAGTTTTATTTATTGGAAATCCCATTCAGGTAGTTTTATTTATTGGAAATCCCATTCAGGTAGTTTTATTGATTGGAAATCCCATTCTGGTAGTTTTGTAGATTAGAAATCCCATTCAGGTAGTTTTATTGATTGGAAATCCCATTCAGGTAGTTTTATAGATTGGAAATCCCATTCAGGTAGTTTTATAGATTGTAAATCCCATTCCAAAAAATCTATGGATTTGAAATCCCATTCTGATAAATCTATGGATTTAAAATCCCATTCTGATAAATCTATGGATTTGAAATCCCATTCTGATGAATCTATGGATTTAAAATCCCATTCTGATAAATCTATGGATTTAAAATCCCATTCTGATGAATCTATGGATTTGAAATCCCATTCTGATAAATCTATGGATTTGAAATCCCATTCTGATAAATCTATGGATTTGAAATCCCATTCTGATGAATCTTTGGATTTGAAATCCCATTCTGATGAATCTATGGATTTGAAATCCCATTCTGATAAATCTATGGATTTGAAATCCCATTCTGATGAATCTATGGATTTGAAATCCCATTCTGATAGATTGACTTACTTGACTTATCCGCAAGGCGGTCCGATGGACACAGCGGGGAGGCGGGAGTCGCCCATTCCGCTAATCCCTGAAAGACCCGCAGTCGGCCGATGGCGCGGGGCCAGTCAGGGAGGTCCGTGTTCGGTCCTTCCTGCAGCTTGTTCCTCGCTGGGGAAGAAAGAGGCTCGTCTGGTAGCCCTTAGGAACCGGACGAGCCGCGGGATGTTCTCGGATCTGCAAACATCGTTCTGATAGATTAGTGGAATTAAAATCTAATCGTCTTCGACTCCGAAGTAACAAAATCCCATTATCTACTGGCAGGTACCTCTTCCATGACTCCCGTCGTCACTCGCCCGCTGTCCTGACCGACCTTCGCTCGGCTCTAGTCAACAATGACATCTTCGGTGCCCTGGCTGTCAAATGGGGCTTCCACAAATATTTCCGCTGCGTCAGTCCGGCTCTGCACGCCCTGATCGACCAGTTTGTGCAGTTCCAGAAGGACGACAAAGAGGACAATTTGGACTTCGTTACCTCTCAGGTGGGACTTCAGGCTGGCTTTTTCTATTGCCTCCACAACCACTGACCCACTCCTAACCCACCATGACCTGCCATGACTCACTCATGACCCGCCCTGACTCAATCTTGGCCACTCCTGACCCAGTCTTGAACCACTGCTGACCTACTCTTGACCCACTCTTGACCCAATCTTGGCCACTCCTGACCCAGTCTTGACCCACTCTTGACCCACTGCTGACCCACTCTTGACCCACTCCTGACCCAATCTTGACCCAATCTTGACCACTCCTGACCAGTCTTGACCCACTCTTGACCCAATCTTGACCTAATCTTGACCACTCCTGACCAGTCTTGACCCACTCTTGACCTACTGCTGACCCACTCTTGACCCACTCCAGACCCAATCTTGACCACTCCTGACCCAGTCTTAACCCACTCTTGACCCACTCTTGACCCACTCCTGACCCAATCTTGATCCAATCCAGACCCAATCTTGACCCACTCTTGACCCAACTCTGACCCAATTTTGACCCAACTCTGACCCAATTTCGACCCAACTCTGACCCATTAATGATTCCTAAGCCACTGGTAGCATAGTGACCCACTCTTTCACTACACCCTGGCACCAACCGTCAGTCACATATTATATGCCTACTTCTCCCTCGCCCACTTCACCTGCCCAATCAGGAAGCGGACTTCGACGATCGTCCCGAAGACGTAGAGATACCGAAATGTCTCGGCGACATCTTTGAATCTGTGGCCGGCGCTGTATTCCTAGATTCCGGCATGTCTCTGGACACAGTCTGGCGAGTGTTCTACCCGCTATTGAAGGAGCGGATCGGTAAGTTGGGCAAAGCTTATCCTATATCCTACTATCCGCTCAGATTCCTAATCTTGTGGACTTGTGGACATGCTTCACTTCACTGCTCCGATCCAATTCAACTTTCAGAGTGCTACACGGCCGAGATTCCTAAGTCTCTGGTTCGAGAACTACTTGAAACAGAACCCGACTGCACCAAATTTGAGTGAGCTTCATTTTCAGCTAATTAATTTCTTAGCTTCCCCAATAGCAATGCCAAATCCCAACCTATGTATTCCGAATCCTAGATTCCGATCCCAAACCCATTCTCAATCTTAATCCCATTAGTCAAAAATCTTAAATATTAACCCTAGTAGTCGAAATTCCTATTGGCCGTTAATTCCTAATCCCTAATCCCAATCGCAAAAATCCATAATCTCAATCCCGATAATCTAAAGTCCCAATCCTAATAATCAAAAATCACAATCCCAATAATCCAAAAAATCAATCCCAATAATCCAAAATCACAATCCCAATAATCCAAAATCACAATCCCAATAATCCAAAAAATCAATCCCAATAATCCAAAATCACAATCCCAATAATCCAAAATCACAATCCCAATAATCCAAAAAATCAATCCCAATAATCCAAAATCACAATCCCAATAATCCAAAATCACAATCCCAATAATCCAAAAAATCAATCCCAATAATAAAAAATCACAATCCTAATAATCAAAAATCACAATCCCAATAATCAAAAATCAATCCTAATAATCCAAAATCACAATCCCGATAATCCAAAATACCAATCCCATTTATCTCAAAACCTCTCCCAAAGAAATCCCAATCATAATCCCGATGCCCCCAATCGCCGCCAGGAGGCCGACCCGCACAGCCAGCGGCACAATACGCGTCGTGGTGCACATCATCGGCAAGGGCCGTTTCGCCGGCGTCGGCCGCAACTACCGCATCGCCAGAAATAGCGCGGCCAAGGTGGCACTCAGGTACATCAAAGCCCGCGAGAGAGAGAAAGCTGCTGCTGCTGCTGCTGCTGCTGCTGCTCCACCGCAGCACGCTAAAGCATGAGTTTGAAGCTCTGGAAATTAAATTGACCTGTATTTTTGTTGACTATTTTACACGCTAGTTACTACTGTGTGCATTTTACTGTCCCGTCTCTCGTCTCGTATTTTCGTATATTATTCCGGTGTACAAAAAGTTAACTTTTTAAACGCTTAATTAGGACAATTTTAAAAAATTTATTTTTGTGTAATCCTTACAAATTCTTGCTTAGTTTCTTGATTAGTTTCTCGACAGCATGATTTCGCCACATTTTTTGAAATATTTAATACTACTTTCGGAAGCAACAAATATACACTGACAGATAATTGCTCCTCTTGTTGCGATTCAAAACGAAAACTCTGTGTACGGTTTTCTAAAATAAAAGTTGTAGTTTGTCCTCCGCATAGCCTCCGTTCACGAAATTAGCCTGGCTCTGATTGGTCCGCCCTTTTGCCTACCCAGGCGTCATTCTCTAACCCCTTCGACCGTTCCTATTGGACGCTCATGCGCAGCATCACGTGATCAATAACTCTGAGCCAATAGGGGACACGCCGTGTGCTGTTGTAGCCAATAAACAGCCGCAATGCCCAAGGTTGTCCTTAAAAATGCTACCAACCCAACATAATCCCAGACCTTCCAAGACTTTTAAGGGTACGGTTGTTCTTAACTAGTTTTTAGGCTTGACTTGAAGACAAACATTCCACTGTAGAAACTATAAAACTTGTGGGCCTTTTTAGTTGACTATTATAATTGACGAAACAATTCATTTCTTTGTGGTCAAAAAAGCATCTGCAGATATCATTGAATGAGTAGCTAGAGGGAGACTGCTAGGGCGTCTTTCAAACTTGCAGCTTTGACCCCTCCCCACGGCCAAGCAAAACTATTGTCCATTGTGGGGTATGTTCTGGCCAAGCCATCTGACACTCCAGCCACTGTGGCCATTTGTAAAAAGAAAGAATTCCGAATCATTGCCATTGTTCATTGAGCACGCGCCTTTCTGTCATGCACTGCCTAGCGGAATCATATTATAAAATCTGCAGCCTTAAAAATGAAAGATTAAATGTAGGACTAGTTGAATCAGGCTTTAGAGATTCACATTTTTGGCCTTACAAACTGTGTATTGAGTACAGTAGGACGCTATGCAGTGTCTCTGTTGTCGACGAGGTCGTTCGGGCCAGAAAGGCAAGCTGCATCTGCAGGACCAGCCGTCAGCTGCCGCCGACAGCGGTCAGGACGTCGGGCGCGCCGCCGACTCAGACGGCAAGTATCGACGCAAAAAAATAGATGACGATGCGGTGCCATCGACTACCCCGGCTGTTCCTGCGGCTGCTAATTCTCCGGCGGCTCGACAGACGCGGCCTGAGCCCATCGTCAAGGCGTCCGTTGCGATGTCGGCGGCTGCAGAACCGCAGCTTCGAGACAGCACTGACCATGCTGTCGGTGTCAGGCAGAGTACAAGCCAGTCCTCCGTGAAAACTTCCGATGCTATCAATACAAGCGTCACTAATGGTGTTGCCAGCGTTGAGCAGGTTGAGCAGGAGGATCAGGACGCAAAGATTCGTCAGGTGTCAGTCATTACGCTGCGCAGCGAGCCGAATAAGAAGCAGGCAGATCAAAAAAAGACTGCGCCAGCGCCACCACCGCCAGGTCAGCAGCAGCAGCAGCAACAGCAGCAGCAGCAACAGCAGCAGCAGCAGCAGCAGCAACAGCAGCAGCAGCGGCGGCAAGAAAAGAAACAGGAGGAGCCGGTCACGCCTCAATCCAGCTGGGTGAAGGTCCGCGAGCCGCACCAACACCAGCACGGCTCCACCGTGTTTCAGAGCGACGAAAACGAGGTCACCATAGTCGACAGCGACTATTCGGACTACGAGTCCGAGGACGAGGATAAACTTGCCGAACTAGGAATTCGCGAAGCCGATGCTAACGGTGGATTCGGCAAGCGAACCACGGCCACACTGAGCGTCATCAAGCCGAGGCTGCATCGCCAGGCGAACGAAGATGACGACAACCGTAAGAAGGCCGAGCGTTTGTCCACCTTCCTGCTAGCCAGAGAGGCCGACGGTGAGTCCTTCGGCTGGGAGAGCTTGGATAATGAGGCCTTCGAGCTGGCCCCGGAGGAGCTTGTCACGGATGAGGAGGTCATTGTGGTGGCTTCGAAGTCGGCAGATGCTAAATTCATGTCGCCGCAATTCGCTGGTCTTAGCGTTGAAGATGATCCCGCGGCCAGGGAAAGCTTGCTGGCGCTGGACCAGGCCTTGGCTGTCTTTGAGCTGGCAGGCAGCGATGCCGAACTAAACCAGCCAGCTGGCGACCCGCGTCTAGACTCTGCCGTTATCGACGATGAAGAACTGGTCATTGTTCCAGCAGCTGCCAGGAGCAGCAAACTGATTTAGTTGGTGTACTAAAGTGTTAGCTACAAGTAATATTGGGTTTTCACGGGTTATCTACTGCTGTTGTGTTGTGTATGGTTGTACTTCGGCTAAAGAGAGTAAAGCGATTCAACGAAATCAGGAGATAGTACCCATTGTCAGGGGTAATTTCTCATCGTTATTGCAATTTATATTTGAAATCCTAAGTTTTAGAATTATTAATTTCCTAACTATGAAAACTAGGGATTTTATATCAAATAGCAAGCTACGTTGTCCACTGTAGATATAAAAGTAGTATAATAGACTAGCAAAGCAAGCCCCCTTCATTCACTTTGTAGAATGAAATCATTTATCTGTCTGGGCATTGTTGCAAGAATCAGTTGAAGTAATTACTGCATGACAGAAATAAAAAAATTGCTATTCATATTTACTAATTGTTTAACGTTTTGCCAATTAAATTCAGAAAGAAAGAAGTACATATATTAACAAAAACTAAAAACGTGTGCTATCTAGTTGATCTTCCACCAATACTAAATCTCTAATCTCATCGTAATTTCGAACTCTGTTTGGCACTAGTCGGGTGGCCGTGTTATCTCAAGTTGAAATATATCCAGAAAGCTTAAAATAATCTTCATTCAACCAAAATTACAAAAAAATTACGTAATCACCTGATTGCTTGTACTTTATTTTGCTATAATGCATACAACTCATAAACACTTGTACTGTTGGACTTTGAGAATGGAAATTATAAAGTAACTGTTCATATTATAAACTCGACTATCGTTACGTTACGTTACTCATACGTTCCATAATAAACCAATCGTTAAAAAATTAATGCTTGTATTATATTGTCCTAAGGGTTTGCTTTCAGACCAGAAATAATCCGTAGTTTTGTTGTATTTTTACTATTTATTTAAGATCTAAAAAATACGGTATTCCTGGACTAAGTTTTAAGTTTTATTCTTCAATTCAAAAGATGTAAATCGATCGATAAAGTGATTATGATCGGCTGCTGATTATAATAAACATGTCATGTTTCGTTTCGGAATGATAAACGCGAGTATTGCTATTACAAAATAGTTGACTACTGAAAATGTAAAACTTTATGTTGAATTTTTTATCAATGACTTCTTAGCAAAATTCAGCATGTAAACTCTTTTCTAAAAATAGCAGCAACTTGACCTTCATTGACCAATAGAATTTAAGCACAAGCTCTTTCTAAAAATAGAATCAACTTAAAATTTTCTTGACAGTCACCTTTTAGCTCCAATTAATTTCTGCACTCTGTTATTCAGTTTTTAACGTCTAAAACTGTCGAAACTTTCTAAAACGGGAGTCAAATTAGCTTCCTGATCATGTACTGCAGAATGCCACCGTGACGATAATATTCTAGCTCGACCTCGGTATCGAAGCGACACTTGACATCGAACGCCAGGCCGATGTCGGTGGTGACGCGCAGTTGGCAGCCGGGCTTCAACGAGTCGCCAGCCAGTCCGGCGACGCTAATCAACTCTCGCCCGGTAAATCCCAGCGACTCGGCCGACTGATCAGGCAGGAACTGCAGCGGTATTATGCCCATCCCGGCAAGGTTGGAGCGGTGGATTCTCTCGTAGCTCTGGGCCAGGACTGCTCGCACACCGAGCATCCAGGGACCCTTGGCTGCCCAGTCTCTGGAGGAGCCTGCGGTTGCAGAGGAAGCATTTTCTGGTACCCGTCTGTTTCTTCTACCTGTCTGTAAGTTTCTTCTACCTGGCTGTAAGTTTCTTCTACCTGTCTGTAAGTTTCTTCTACCTCTCTGTAAGTTTCTTCTAACTGGCTGTAAGTTTCTTCTACCTGGCTGTAAGTTCCTTCTACCTGTCTGTAAGTTTCTTCTACCTGTCTGTAAGTTTCTTCTACCTCTCTGTAAGTTTCTTCTAACTGGCTGTATGATTCTTCTACCTGTCTGTCTGTTTCTTCTACCTGTCTGTAAGTTCCTTCTACCTGGCTGTATGATTCTTCTACCTGTCTGTAAGTTTCTTCTACCTGGCTGTAAGTTTCTTCTACCTGGCTGTATGATTCTTCTACCTGTCTGTCTGTTTCTTTTACCTGGCTGTATGATTCTTCTACCTGGCTGTCTGTTTCTTCTACCTGTCTGTATGTTTCTTTTAACGGCCTGTAAGTTTCTTCTACCTGGCTCTATGATTCTTCTACCTGTCTGTCTGTTTCTTCTATCTGTCTGTCTGTTTCTTCTACCTGGCTGTATGATTCTTCTACCTGTCGGTCTGTTTCTTCTACCTGTCTGTATGTTTCTTTTAACGGCCTGTAAGTTTCTTCTACCTGGCTGTATGATTCTTCTACCTGTCTGTCTGTTTCTTCTACCTGTCTGTATGTTTCTTTTAACGGCCTGTAAGTTTCTTCTACCTGGCTGTATGATTCTTCTACCTGTCTGTCTGTTTCTTCTATCTGTCTGTCTGTTTCTTCTACCTGCTCACCTGATCCATACTCCTTGCCAGCCAGAATAACCACTGGAGTTCCCTCGGCCCTGTAGCGCTCGGCGGCATCGAAGATACTCATCTCCTCGCCGTCCGGCTGGTGCAGGGTTCGCGGGCCCGGATTGGCTACGAGCTTGTTGACCAATCGAATATTGGCGAAAGTGCCCCGAGCCATGATTTGATCGTTGCCGCGTCGGGAGCCATAGGAATTGAACTGGGCGGGTTGGATGCCCCGACTAGTGAGGTACTGGGCAGCTGGGCTGCTCCTAGCAATGTTGCCCGCTGGACTGATGTGGTCAGTCGTCACTGAGTCGCCTAGATGAATGAGGAGGTAAATCGCTAATGTATTGTTAATTGTTCTTTGAGATACTCTTTAAATGGATCACCCAGATCCTCAGATATGCTCCGAAAACCTTAAGTATTATCCAAAAACCTCAGTTATTACCTTATACCTTAGGTATTACCTAAATCTTCAGGTATCATCCCTAATCCTCAGGTATCACCCCTAATCCTCAGGTATCATCCCTAATTCTCAGGTATCACCCCTAATCCTCAGGTATCATCCCTAATCCTCAGGTATCACCCCTAATCCTCAGGTATCATCCCTAATCCTCAGGTATCACCCCTAATCCTCAGGTATCATCCCTAATCCTCAGGTATCACCCCTAATCCTCAGGTATCACCCCTAATCCTCAGGTATCACCCCTAATCCTCAGGTATCATCCCTAATCCTCAGGTATCATCCCTAATCCTCAGGTATCACCCCTAATCCTCAGGTATCATCCCTAATCCTCAGGTATCACCCCTAATCCTCAGGTATCATCCCTAATCCTCAGGTATCACCCCTGATCCTCAGGTATCATCCCTAATCCTCAGGTATCACCCCTAATCCTCAGGTATCACCCCTAATCCTCAGGTATCATCCCTAATCCTCAGGTATCACCCCTAATCCTCAGGTATCATCCCTAATCCTCAGGTATCACCCCTAATCCTCAGGTATCATCCCTAATCCTTAGGTATCATCCCTAATCCTCAGGTATCATCCCTAATCCTCAGGTATCATCCCTAATCCTCAGGTATCACCCCTAATCCTCAGGTATCATCCCTAATTCTCAGGTATCACCCCTAATCCTCAGGTATCATCCCTAATCCTCAGGTATCATCCCTAATCCTCAGGTATCATCCCTAATCCTCAGGTATCATCCCTAATCCTCAGGTATCATCCCTAATCCTCAGGTATCATCCCTAATCCTCAGGTATCATCCCTAATCCTCAGGTATCATCCCTAATCCTCATGTATCACCCCTAATTCTCAGGTATCATTCCAGATCCTCAGGTATTATACAAAATCCTCAGGTATTATCCAAAATCCTCAGGTATTATACAAAATCCTCAATTACTCTCCCAAATCTTCAGGTACTTTCCCAGTTCCTCAGATATTTTCTCAGATCCTCAGGTACTTTCCCTGATCCTCAGGTACTCTCCCAAATCCTCAGATATTCTACCAAATCCTCAGGTACTTTCCCATATCCTCCGGTACTCTCCCAAATCCTCAGGTACTTTCTCAGATCCTCCGGTACTCTCCCAAATCCTCAGGTACTTTCTCAGATCCTCCGGTACTCTCCCAAATCCTCAGGTACTTTCTCAGATCCTCCGGTACTCTCCCAAATCCTCAGGTACTTTCTCAGATCCCCAGGTATTATTTTAAATTCTCACGTACTCTTTGAGAACCTTCAATAATCTAAAAAATCGTCAGGTACTTTGGCAGATCCTCAGGCAGCTATCCTACCAAGTTCAAAGGCGCTCTCTCACCTAGATTCAGCAGCACCCTGGCATCCTTGATGTCCTGCACAGTCGGCAGCTCCCTAGTCATGCCGGCAAAGAATGGCGGGCTGCGAATGTACGTCGACGCATCGTCCCACGGATACAGGGCGCATTCCGGTGTCTCCAGTGCGTTCCACCGCGGCGTGCCGTCCGCAATCTTGTCGTAGACCTCCTTGAACATCGACGGCAGTAAGAAGCGACGCTCCAGATCGTCGACTTCTGCCCGGCTGGGCCAGATGTCGCGCAGGTAGACGTCAGAACCGTGGGCGTTCTTGCCCAGAGGCTGGGTGAACGGATAAACAGAGAAGTTTTTACTACACATTTTTGGAGCTCGTACACCTGCGTACCTGGTACAAGTGACCGATCATTGAGTACAGGTATCCTATCTGGTCCATCAATCATTGAGTACAGGTATCCTATCTGGTTCATCAATCATTGAGTACAGGTACCCTATCTGGTCCATCAATCATTGAGTACAGGTATCCTATCTGGTCCATCAATCATTGAGTACAGGTATCCTATCTGGTCCATCAATCATTGAGTACAGGTATCCTATCTGGTTCATCAATCATTGAGTACAGGTATCCTATCTGGTCCATCAATCATTGAGTACAGGTATCCTATCTGGTCCATCAATCATTGAGTACAGGTATCCTATCTGGTCCATCAATCATTGAGTACAGGTATCCTATCTGGTCCATCAATCATTGAGTACAGGTATCCTATCTGGTTCATCAATCATTGAGTACAGGTATCCTATCTGGTCCATCAATCATTGAGTACAGGTATCCTATCTGGTCCATCAATCATTGAGTACAGGTATCCTATCTGGTCCATCAATCATTGAGTACAGGTATCCTATCTGGTCCATCAATCATTGAGTACAGGTATCCTATCTCACCTGAGTTTCAAAGTCGATGCGCACTGTACCAGCCAGTGCGTAGGCAATCACTAGCGGCGGGCTAGCCAGGTAGTTAGCTCTAGTCAGCGGGTGAATTCGACCTTCAAAGTTGCGATTTCCAGACAGAACTCCGGCCACAACCAGGTCAGCGGACTCGATGGCCTCGCCGACGCAGGCGTCCAGCTGGCCGCTGTTGCCGATGCAAGTCATGCAGCCGAAGCCAACGATGGAAAAGCCGAGCCGTTCCAGATAGGGCGTCAGGCCGCTTCGCTCCAGGTAGAATGTCACCACACCGGAGCCTGGCGATAGGCTGGTCTTGCAGAATGGCTTCACCGACAAGCCAGCTTCGACTGCCTTCTTGGCTAGCAGCCCGGCGCCCAGCATCACGGACGGATTGCTGGTGTTGGTGCAGGAAGTGATGGCGGCAATCACAACGTCGCCGTGGGTCAGCGAATAGTCGCCGCCATCGTAGCGGAAGTTGGCGCTCTGAGCGATGCGCTCGGATGGCAGGCCGTAGCCGCTGAAGCCCACCTTGGCGGTGAGGGCGGTCTCAAAGGCGGCCTTCATGTCAGCCACGGCCACCTTGTCGTGCGGACGCTTCGGCCCGGCTAGGCAGGGCACGACCTGGCCAAGGTCAAGCTCCACGACCTGGCTGAATTCCGGATCCTGACGAATGGAAAATAGATTCTATCTGTGGTCCAATGAGCGACCATTTATGATTCATGTTCTATTTTTAGCTGCAAGTCTAATTGTCCTAGGATTCTCGCTATTTCGTTTGTGCTACGTATAGGTGACGTCACTGAAGCAATGACGTCAGTTCCTATTAATAGAAACCAAGGACCACTTTCGGTTTTTGCGAAAAAAGGGAGATAGGAAATGTTCACTTTTTCTGATTTAAATGCTGACAGCTTTTGATTGGAAGCAGATACAAAGCTGCACCAAAAGCTGTCAGCATTTGAATCTGAAAAAAAGAAAATTCCTATCTCCGTAGAGTATTTTTTTTCGCGAAAACTAGCCTTAGATTTTTGCTAAGAAACGTAGTTTCCAGCACTTCTACTCCTTGTGGTCCTTGATAGAAACTCACGCGACCGTGTCTCCACTCCACTCTTCCCCTAGATTCTGTGCTATTAATAAGGGCTCCCGTGGGGTCAAAGACCTGCCAGTTTAAGTTTGAGTCTGTGACACTGGTTGTACGTCTGGCCCAACCAGTGTCTCAACCAAGCTCACCTGTTCAGCGTTGCCATAGTCACGGAACAGGTGATTAGCCCGCAAGTAGGCCTCAACAAGAGCCAGGGTCTGCTCGCTGCGTCCAGTCTGTCTCAGGTAAGCCAACGATGCTCCATCCACCGGGAAGAAGCCGCAGGTGGCTCCGTACTCCGGGCACATGTTGGCGATGGTGGCCCGGTCCGCAATATTCAAACTGCCTGTGCCGGGACCGAAGAATTCAACAAATTTGCCGACCACATTCAAGCGACGAAGGTGACTGGTGATGGTCAGCACTAGGTCAGTTGAGGTGGCGAGTGGCGACAGGGTGCCAGTGAGTCTGCAATGCAGGTGAAAATTGCAAGCTGTCTAATAGGTTTTTGTGTGTTATTAGGGGTCGCCTTGAATGTCTATGGCCATGATTTGCTGTATCTGTCTATGGAGGTCTGAATCTAGAATCTAGAATCTATATTTTCCATCAAGCAAACTCAGAAAGACTCACTTGTAACCGACCACCTCGGGCAGCAGCAGCGCCATCGCCTGTCCCAGCATGCAGGCCTCCGCTTCGATACCGCCGACGCCCCAACCGAGGACGCCAAGTCCGTTGATCATGGTTGTGTGCGAATCTGTGCCAACCAATGAGTCTGGAAACAGTACCGACTGGTCACTGAAGACTAGGCGAGCCAGGTACTCCAGGTTGATCTGGTGCACAATGCCACAGCCAGGTGGCACAATGAGCAGGTTGCGAAACGCTTTTGAACCCCATTTCAGGAAGCGGAAGCGTTCCTGGTTGCGTTCAAACTCCAGCGCCTGATTGCGCTCAAGCGCTTCGGCGGTTCGATTGAAGTCCACCTGATTGGCAAGTGAATGAATTGGATTTATTACTGATTAATGTGTACCATGAAACATGGCTTTTTGTGGCCTTCAAGACAGGACTGGAACTAGTTAGACAGGACTGGAACTAGTTAGACAGGACTGGAACTAGTTAGACAGGACTGGAACTAGTTAGACAGGACTGGAACTAGTTAGACAGGACTGGAACTAGTTAGACAGGACTGGAACTAGTTAGACAGGACTGGAACTAGTTAGACAGGACTGGAACTAGTTAGACAGGACTGGAACTAGTTAGACAGGACTGGAACTAGTTAGACAGGACTGGAACTAGTTAGACAGGACTGGAACTAGTTAGACAGGACTGGAACTAGTTAGACAGGACTGGAACTAGTTAGACAGGACTGGAACTAGTTAGACAGGACTGGAACTAGTTAGACAGGACTGGAACTAGTTAGATAGGACTGGAACTAGTTAGACAGGACTGGAACTAGTTAGATAGGACTGGAACTAGTTAGACAGGACTGGAACTAGTTAGACAGGACTGGAACTAGTTAGACAGGACTGGAACTAGTTAGACAGGACTGGAACTAGTTAGACAGGACTGGAACTAGTTAGACAGGACTGGAACTAGTCAGACAGGACTGGAACTAGTTAGACAGGACTGGAACTAGTTAGACAGGACTGGAACTAGTTAGACAGGACTGGAACTAGTTAGATAGGACTGGAACTTGTTAGACAGGACTGGAACTAGTTAGACAGGACTGGAACTAGTTAGACAGGACTGGAACTTGTTAGACAGGACTGGAACTAGTTAGACAGGACTGGAACTAGTTAGATAGGACTGGAACTTGTTAGACAGGACTGGAACTAGTTAGACAGGACTGGAACTAGTTAGACAGGACTGGAACTAGTTAGACAGGACTGGAACTAGTTAGACAGGACTGGAACTAGTTAGACAGGACTGGAACTAGTTAGACAGGACTGGAACTAGTTAGACAGGACTGGAACTAGTTAGATAGGACTGGAACTTGTTAGACAGGACTGGAACTAGTTAGACAGGACTGGAACTAGTTAGACAGGACTGGAACTAGTTAGACAGGACTGGAACTAGTTAGACAGGACTGGAACTTGTTAGACAGGACTGGAACTAGTTAGACAGGACTGGAACTAGTTAGACAGGACTGGAACTAGTTAGACAGGACTGGAACTAGTTAGACAGGACTGGAACTAGTTAGACAGGACTGGAACTAGTTAGACAGGACTGGAACTAGTTAGACAGGACTGGAACTAGTTAGATAGGACTGGAACTTGTTAGACAGGACTGGAACTAGTTAGACAGGACTGGAACTAGTTAGACAGGACTGGAACTAGTTAGACAGGACTGGAACTAGTTAGACAGGACTGGAACTAGTTAGACAGGACTGGAACTAGTTAGACAGGACTGGAACTAGTTAGACAGGACTGGAACTAGTTAGACAGGACTGGAACTAGTTAGACAGGACTGGAACTAGTTAGACAGGACTGGAACTAGTTAGACAGGACTGGAACTAGTTAGATAGGACTGGAACTTGTTAGACAGGACTGGAACTAGTTAGACAGGACTGGAACTAGTTAGACAGGACTGGAACTAGTTAGACAGGACTGGAACTAGTTAGACAGGACTGGAACTAGTTAGATAGGACTGGAACTTGTTAGACAGGACTGGAACTAGTTAGACAGGACTGGAACTAGTTAGACAGGACTGGAACTAGTTAGACAGGACTGGAACTAGTTAGACAGGACTGGAACTAGTTAGACAGGACTGGAACTAGTTAGACAGGACTGGAACTAGTTAGACAGGACTGGAACTAGTTAGACAGGACTGGAACTAGTTAGATAGGACTGGAACTTGTTAGACAGGACTGGAACTAGTTAGACAGGACTGGAACTAGTTAGACAGGACTGGAACTAGTTAGACAGGACTGGAACTAGTTAGACAGGACTGGAACTTGTTAGACAGGACTGGAACTAGTTAGACAGGACTGGAACTAGTTAGACAGGACTGGAACTAGTTAGACAGGACTGGAACTAGTTAGACAGGACTGGAACTAGTTAGACAGGACTGGAACTAGTTAGACAGGACTGGAACTAGTTAGACAGGTATTAGAACTTGCTAAACTGCCTAGACTAGCCTGAAAGCAGTTAGATAGCTCACTTGGATGGAGTGATCAATGACCAGGTCAGCAGGGCATTGCGGATTGATTCTTTGCGGATCTCCGCCCAGAGATTTCACAGCGTCGCGCATGGCCGCAAAGTCCACCACGGCTGGCACTCCGGTGAAGTCTTGTAGCAGAACCCGAGCTGGCTTGAACGGCACCTCGACTGCGCTGGCCGCCGCGGCCGACCATGAGGCCACTTTTTCAACGTCGGCTTCCGTTACCTGGATGGCGAGAACGGCAAAAGGCGATGGTACAGTGCTTACAAGTTAGGCATTACTCAATCTGTTTAAGAAGGTTTAAAATGTTAGACAGGAATCTAGGCTGTTAGACACGACTCTAGCTAGGCTGTTAGACACGACTCTAGCTAGGCTGTTAGACACGACTCTAGCTAGGCTGTTAGACACGACTCTAGCTAGGCTGTTAGACACGACTCTAGCTGGGCTGTTAGACACGACTCTAGCTAGGCTGTTAGACACGACTCTAGCTAGGCTGTTAGACACGACTCTAGCTAGGCTGTTAGACACGACTCTAGCTAGGCTGTTAGACACGACTCTAGCTAGGCTGTTAGACACGACTCTAGCTAGGCTGTTAGACACGACTCTAGCTAGGCTGTTAGACACGACTCTAGCTAGGCTGTTAGACACGACTCTAGCTAGGCTGTTAGACACGACTCTAGCTAGGCTGTTAGACACGACTCTAGCTAGGCTGTTAGACACGACTCTAGCTAGGCTGTTAGACACGACTCTAGCTAGGCTGTTAGACACGACTCTAGCTAGGCTGTTAGACACGACTCTAGCTAGGCTGTTAGACACGACTCTAGCTAGGCTGTTAGACACGACTCTAGCTAGGCTGTTAGACACGACTCTAGCTAGGCTGTTAGACACGACTCTAGCTAGGCTGTTAGACACGGCTCTAGCTAGGCTGTTAGACACGACTCTAGCTAGGCTGTTAGACACGACTCTAGCTAGGCTGTTAGACACGACTCTAGCTAGGCTGTTAGACACGACTCTAGCTAGGCTGTTAGACACGACTCTAGCTAGGCTGTTAGACACGACTCTAGCTAGGCTGTTAGACACGACTCTAGCTAGGCTGTTAGACACGGCTCTAGCTAGGCTGTTAGACACGACTCTAGCTAGGCTGTTAGACACGACTCTAGCTAGGCTGTTAGACACGACTCTAGCTAGGCTGTTAGACACGACTCTAGCTAGGCTGTTAGACACGACTCTAGCTAGGCTGTTAGACACGACTCTAGCTGGGCTGTTAGACACGACTCTAGCTAGGCTGTTAGACACGACTCTAGCTAGGCTGTTAGACACGACTCTAGCTAGGCTGTTAGACACGACTCTAGCTAGGCTGTTAGACACGACTCTAGCTGGGCTGTTAGACACGACTCTAGCTAGGCTGTTAGACACGACTCTAGCTAGGCTGTTAGACACGACTCTAGCTAGGCTGTTAGACAGGAATCTAGGCTGTTAGACACGACTCTAGCTAGGCTGTTAGACACGACTCTAGCTAGGCTGTTAGACACGACTCTAGCTAGGCTGTTAGACACGACTCTAGCTAGGCTGTTAGACACGACTCTAGCTGGGCTGTTAGACACGACTCTAGCTAGGCTGTTAGACACGACTCTAGCTAGGCTGTTAGACACGACTCTAGCTAGGCTGTTAGACACGACTCTAGCTGGGCTGTTAGACACGACTCTAGCTAGGCTGTTAGACACGACTCTAGCTAGGCTGTTAGACACGACTCTAGCTAGGCTGTTAGACACGACTCTAGCTGGGCTGTTAGACACGACTCTAGCTAGGCTGTTAGACACGACTCTAGCTAGGCTGTTAGACACGACTCTAGCTGGGCTGTTAGACACGACTCTAGCTGGGCTGTTAGACACGACTCTAGCTAGGCTGTTAGACACGACTCTAGCTGGGCTGTTAGACACGACTCTAGCTAGGCTGTTAGACACGACTCTAGCTAGGCTGTTAGACACGACTCTAGCTAGGCTGTTAGACACGACTCTAGCTAGGCTGTTAGACACGACTCTAGCTGGGCTGTTAGACACGACTCTAGCTAGGCTGTTAGACACGACTCTACTCATAATTAGATTAGCACAGTACTTACCTGAAAACCATCGCAGTTTCTAGCGGCACTCTCTAGCAGAACTCGAATTGAAAACGGCAGCTTATTGAGGCGATCTTTACCAATCTGGCCAATATCATGATAGGTGTACGTCTGGCCTTCATGCTCCAGAGTGGCCTTGTACATGATGACTTCCTCTATTTGGGTTTCTTCTGACAAACACAAAAAAAATACAATACAATTTTAGAATGAATTTGTTGAGCTTGCGGTAGAGAGAAATCTAATAGAGAAAGAGATTAAAAGAATTGAGCCTTATCTCTTCAATAGCATGTTTTTGGTTCAATAGTCCATGAGTTTTCGGGGAATTTCCATTCTCCATTGAATAATTAAGGCTTTTGGACTTGGCCAGGCAAAACTCTATGTACATTGCGACTGTACGGACAACCTCCTCCTCTCTATGTACATAGCTACGATCTTTTAGATTGGTTGGGAATAGGAATGGAATTTCGTATCTTTGACTGTACAGCTGGCAATGAAGTGTCTGTCCATACTGTCTTTAAAATGAATCTTATCTTTAGACCCGTGTGGTCAGTAGAAGTGTATATGGAAATGCCTCCTTACATGCTCGAGCCTATGTCAGTGTACCAATGAAACTTATGCTAGACAGACGTTAATATGCCTTTTTATATGTGAAGCAGCCCTAACCAGTGCTAGAGAGGAGTCTAACCTGCTAGAGAGGAGTCTAACCTGTTAGACAGGAGTCTAGCCCGTTAGATAGGAGTCTAACCTGTTAGAGAGGAGTCTAACCTGTTAGATAGGAGTCTAACCTGTTAGAGAGGAGTCTAACCCGTTAGAGAGGAGTCTAACCCGTTAGATAGGAGTCTAACCTGTTAGAGGAGTCTAACCTGTTAGACAGGAGTCTAACCTGTTAGAGAGGAGTCTAACCTGTTAGATAGGAGTCTAAACTGTTAGATAGGAGTCTAACCTGTTAGAGAGGAGTCTAACCTGTTAGAGAGGAGTCTAACCTGTTAGACAGGAGTCTAGCCCGTTAGATAGAAGTCTAACCTGTTAGATAGGAGTCTAACCTGTTAGAGAGGAGTCTAACCCGTTAGATAGGAGTCTAACCTGTTAGAGGAGTCTAACCTGTTAGACAGGAGTCTAACCTGTTAGACAGGAGTCTAACCCGTTAGAGAGGAGTCTAACCCGTTAGATAGGAGTCTAACCTTTTAGATAGGAGTCTAACCTTTTAGAGAGGAGTCTAACCCGTTAGATAGGAGTCTAACCTGTTAGAGAGGAGTCTCACCCGTTAGAGAGGAGTCTAACCTGTTAGAGGAGTCTAACCTGTTAGAGAGGAGTCTAACCTGTTAGAGAGGAGTCTAACCTGTTAGATAGGAGTCTAACCTGTTAGACAGGAGTCTAACCTGTTAGACAGGAGTCTAGCCCGTTAGATAGGAGTCTAACCTGTTAGATAGGAGTCTAACCTGTTAGAGAGGAGTCTAACCTGTTAGAGAGGAGTCTAACCCGTTAGATAGGAGTCTAACCTGTTAGAGGAGTCTAACCTGTTAGACAGGAGTCTAACCTGTTAGAGAGGAGTCTAACCCGTTAGAGAGGAGTCTAACCTGTTAGATAGGAGTCTAACCTTTTAGAGAGGAGTCTAACCCGTTAGATAGGAGTCTAACCTGTTAGAGAGGAGTCTAACCTGTTAGATAGGAGTCTAACCTGTTAGAGAGGAGTCTAACCCGTTAGATAGGAGTCTAACCTGTTAGAGAGGAGTCTAACCTGTTAGATAGGAGTCTAACCTGTTAGAGAGTTTTCTAACCTGTTGGAGAGTTTTCTAACCTGTTAGAGAGTTTTCTAACATGTTAGAGAGTTTTCTAACCTGTTAGAGAGTTTTCTAACATGTTAGAGAGTTTTCTAACCCGTTGAAGAGTTTTCTAACCTGTTAGAAAGTTTTCTAACCTGTTAGAGAGGACTCTTACCTGTTAGACACAAGTATAACCTCTTAGAGAGGAGTCTAACCTGTTAGTCAGGAGTCTAACCTGTAAGGCAGAATTCTGACCTGTTATCCTGCAGTTGTCTAACCTGTTGAACAGCTCAATGATTATTCGTGACTCCCAACTGGAACCGCTTCACGTGCATTTTGCTGACCTGTTTAAACTTTGTTATTTGACATCAAAATCGTTAGAAGTTTATTTTTGTTTTCCACATGAAAGTACGCTTGAATTGAAAAGAAATGCCGGTTTTCATGGAATAATTTTTTTCATTTCTTATAATTTCCGATGGATATAGTTCACGTGAATGATGAAAAAATAGCACAAAACTTTTTAAATCTTCCAGCGCAGTGAAGATATTCTGTGACCGATGTACCCTGGACTTTGTACAGTGCAAAGTTATAAAGTTTTCCAAGGGGCATGCTGACTTGAATTGTTTATACCAGGGGTCGGCAAACTTATTAGCTAGCGGGCCAAATAGAGAACCTAAAAGACGACAGCGGGCCGCATTGACTGTAAAAATATGAGACAATGTAGAGATGAGACACGGGAGAGATGAGACACGGGAGAGATAAGACGCGGGAGAGTTGAGACAGGGGAGAGATGAGACACGGGAGAGATGAGACACAGGAGAGATGAGACACAGGTGAGATGAGACACGGGAGAGATGAGACACGGGGAGAGATGAGACATGGGGAGCGATGAGACAGGGGAGAGATGAGACACGGGAGAGATAAGACACGGGAGAGATAAGACACAGGAGAGATAAGACGCGGGAGAGTTGAGACAGGGGAGAGCTGAGACACGGGAGAGATGAGACACGGGAGAGATAAGACACGGGAGAGATGAGACACGGGAGAGATGAGACACGGGAGAGATGAGACACGGGAGAGAAATGACACAGGGGACAGGGGAGCGATGAGACAGGGGAGAGATATTACAGCGGAGAGACGAGACAGGATACTGTAGTTGTCGGAATGGGCAACGGGCCGGATTTGGGAGCTTCGAGGGCCGCATCTGTCCCGCGGGCCGGAGTTTGCCGACCCCTGGTTTACACAAAGGAACTGAAAGATCTTATTGATAACAATTCAGCATTTTTGCGCTTGGAATATGCAGTGTTCAGTGAATTCTTTTGAGTACTTAATATTGCGGCATAGTATTTGATGGAATGAAGCATTTTCAACTCCAAGGAAATATTTCCCATCGAGATTAGATACGCAGCCAATATTTATTGTCCATCGCAAACACAATTCCTGACCTTTATCGGGGTTAATTAATTCAGAAAAATGTGCTCCGAAATGCTCAGAGCCGGTAGAGATAAGCCTGGTGTGTATATCTACTCAAAACTACACTGAGTCTATAGCTGAGCATCTGGTTGGAGTCAATGGAGTCCATACTGCTCAACGTTCTACACAGAGATGATGTACTCCAGCTCAAGAAGCTGATGCTTGAGTCCGGCAGGGTCTGGCACTCTAGCGAAGTTCTTCTGCTCCGATTGTCCAGGCCTGTTGAAGATCTGCAGACTGAAAACAGTTCGATTAGGCTGTTATCGCTACTCGAGCAACAATGCACCGTTGTTGAGGTAGCTTTCTGCGAAACAATTTCTGGATTCGGGCCCAATCAGCAGGTGGACTAGGCACATGGTCAGCCGGTTACCGGCTTCCCATTGCAACTAAGATTATTGGCGTGTTCATTTTCAAGTGCGTCTTCCTAATCTTTGGTACCGTGAGCATCTATAGGACTCTGTACTTTGGGTCCAGCTTCTCGGAGGCTCTTGGCAGAAACGCAACGCAAGACTGCGCCATGCTGCAGATATTTCGCGTCTTCTCTACTCCCCTCTGCGTTGCTTCCGTAGTGAGAAGCTTGTCATTCATGGCCATTGTCATCATCAGCACCGACGCATTCTTGGTGTTCATTGCAGTTTCTACGTACCTGATATTAGCTAGATGTGGCAAGTCCACCTGGAGACTGTTTCTGAGCTACACCTTGGTCGAGTCAAAGTTCACCCATGCAGTCAATCATCATGCTTCTCAACATCGCAACTTTGCACTATTGCTTTGCTAATTTGTCCAAGTCCATGGACCAGTTGCCAGGCAGATTCGAAGAATAATTCTGGAGGAGCAGCGTGGTCAGCAGAGAGATCTACTTCGTCGACCATCCTGGTGATCATCAGCTGCTGGGTGACACTATTCACCCCAATTTTCAATTGGACGCTAGTGGCCGACCACATTTGCCTCGTATGGAAGACTGGGATTGTGTTCAGCGCGTTCATGATGGTTATCTTCACCGTCATTGTGCTGTGCTCTTGGATCATCGCCGCGATAATTCCGTGCGAACCAAGCCTCAACCATGACGCTCAGACTCACCTGGTCAGCATTTGGACTGCGGTGTACAAGAGCCTGGTCTTCAGCACAATGTCGCAGAGCTCCTACGAACGCTTGGGAACATTGGGCTACATCGCCCTGGCTAACAGGCTCAGCGCATTCTTTGTCTTGGAGTCTTTGTCTTAGAGTCTTTGTCTTGTCCATAGCCTGCGCTCTGCGGCTGGTCTGCAGACGACCCAAACAGCAAATTCGGTGGATTTTGACTTTTGTCAAGAGTTAAAAATTCGCGACAACTTTTTGTTCAGAAGCTGTTGAGTATATTTACAATTGCAAAATCGATCATGGTATTTTTACACAGATTCTTATTGTTGCATGCAATTACGGCAAGGAAACTGAGAAATCCTTATGCAAAAAAATGGCTCTCTCACCCACATGGCTATTCACAGAGCTCTCAAGATGGTCTCAAGTTTTGAAATATATACACAATGAGAATTCCCAGAGCTTTTGGCATGCTTTCATTTTAGTCGTTGGATAATCTTTATGAGCAAAGAATATTATGATTGTCTAGCATGACTTGTAGAATGAGTTCAATGTCAGGGCACAGCTTTGCGTGCCCATCGCAAGCCAAAGGGTTGCCGAAGTTGCGTACAGCGCGATGGGCAGGCTGCAGATCATTGAAGGGCCAAGCATCAAGGAGCATCCAATAGCCATGGAGAAGCATCGCGTCAGTTCAAACTTGACAAGAGTTGCAATCTCGCGGCCTTCCAGTAGGCGACCAATGCTAGTTAGGGACCAGACGATGGCAGCGCAGCCAACAGCCAGCAGTTCCGGTTGCGACCTGTGCGCCGTCAGATAGCCGTAGCCTGCCAGCGCTGCCAGGAAGTGCAGCGTAGCGTAGGCCTTGATCCATCCTGGGACGGCCGGGTCGAGCGGCCTGACAGGGTGCTGGATCTCCGGGTACACTCCCGGGCCGAGGCGGGCCGAAGTTCCCGGCTGCCAGCTGGGCCCGAAGATCAGCAGCTTGAGCCGATCGGTCCAAGTAAGTTCAGGTCGCTGTAGTTGGTGAGTCAGGTGAGTCAGGTGATCGAACTGCAGCGCTAGCGGGTCAAATTGCGACAAAGGTGTGACGAGTCCAAAAACCGGCGGTTCGTCGTTGCGCTCCTCGCGAAAAGTGCCGAACAGACGGTCGAACAGGATCAGCACGCCGCCATAGTTCCGATCGATGCAATAGGCGTTGCGTCCGTGATGCACCCGGTGATGAGAAGGCGTGTTGAATACGAACTCGATGAGGCGCGGAAGTCGCGGAATAGTCTTGGTGTGAATCCAGAACTGGTAGATCAGGTTCAGCTGCAGATGAGTGGCGAACAGCTGCGGTGGCAGGACGAGTGCCAGCGGTGTGTACAAGATCCAGACAAAGTAGCGCTGCAGTAGCGGCTGTCGCAGAGCGGTGGTCAGGTTGAACCGCTCCGAGCTGTGGTGGACTTGATGCGACGCCCAGATCAGGTTGACCTCGTGCGTGGCCCTGTGCACCCAGTAGAAGCAGAAGTCCACCCCGATCAGCGTGGCGAACCAGGCCAGGGTGGAGTCGGCAGGTAGGTCGACTAGGCGCAAGTTCTTCCAAATCCACAGGTAGATTGAGACTTCCATGCTGCGCACGAATAGTAGGGGCAGCTGCGAGAATACACCATGACTCAGAGACATCAGACTGTCGTTTAGTGGCATCGATTTTCTGCGTCCTTTCCGCGCCAGAATGGCGTACTCCAGCCCAATGAGGAGCAGGAAGTAGGGCACGCACTCGTCTATCAGTTTAGGCACGGACTCTAGCTCTGTGAACATAGTCTCAGCAGGTGTCACCAGGTAGAACAAACGACGAACACCGTTGAGCGAGTTGATTAGACTTGGTTGGGTCAACCAAGTGCCTCGGCTACTGTTGCTAGCCATTTAGAAGCAAGTGCATGCAGCGAACCAAATACAGAGACGATTAAAAAATATCTTTCATGTCTGGAAAATTTTACTGGCTGGGCGCCTTAATATAAGCTATCCGGGCAAGGAGTGCACAGCAATCACTCATAAACAAACTGACAGCACACCCCCAAGCCGGGTGAGGGTAAGTCTCACACACCCTAATCACGCAGATATTGCATGCCACACTGTATGGAGGGCCAATGCCCCGCAGACCAAAGCATTGGCGGCATTCGACTGGTGAAGGGGGCATAATGTAGGCTTAAATGTAACTACCACAAGAAGCGGTGTCGTCTTATGATATGCATAATTTTCTGAGCAGATGCAATATGGCATTCCTGTTTATGCATACGAGTGTAGAAATAATAATATATAGCTGCCTCACTGTTCTCACTGTGGCTTAATAATTACAGATAAATCTAGCTTTATTGAAAATATGATAAGACCACTTTACAAGATAACATTCGCTTATAATGTGTGTCGCCAGCTTTTGTAGTTGGAGTTTATCGAGTGGCAATGTGCACCAAAGTTACTGAGCTCTTGTCCCCGGTTGGGGGGTGTAACAGAGCGGTCAACGCAAAAACCCGCAACCAGGGTCCCTGAGCTCGATTCCGAGGCAAGGCCACACTCATTTGGTGCGCAGCCGGCTTGGGAGAGAAGACTTGGGGGCTTGTCGTGCAATTTAGGCCGTTGAGGGCCAAAGTTCAAGGCACAGTGAAAGTGTACACAGCCTGACGATGAGACGCTGTGTGAGCGAGTGCCTGCGTACATTATCTGTGTACATGTGTGCTCAGGAGTCAGCGGAATGGGCAGGATTGCCTCCTCGCTGGCTGCGGGTCTAGTGTCACCAAATTATGTGCCATTGCCCGCAGTCCTCCTGCAACTATTATTATATTATTTTATACACGTGGTCAACTGGGTCGCCTGAAGCATGGAGTTTATAGCGTCGGACTCACGGTTTGAAGGTCGGAGGTTCGATTCTTGACACGACTGGAACAGTTGGTGTCCATTAGCAAGCCACTTAACTTCCGCGTTGCTTCAGTTCACCCAGCTCGATTCAAGCTTATTCTTCACATTTTTAATTTCATCGGAGTTCGTCGGCGTAACGTACGTAAAAGTTTTCATTAGCTATCTATACGTCTTTAGAGGTCGGTGAAGTCATTAAAGCCAGTCGACTTCGGATTGTAGTTCGGGTAAATGTGTACCCGCTATAAGACTTAGAAATCTGAAGGGAATTCAAGAGAGCTCTAGGAGGAAACTAGACTAAAAGTAGCAACAGCAGAGAGGGCGATCAACTGAAAGAAGAAAGATTAGACTAAGATTCGCCCCGAGATCACTTAATCATTTCAGCGCAAACCCGGTCCGGCATGACAGCGGCGGCGCCGACGTGGAGCCGCCTCCGATCCGCAGCTGTGCTGACGTGAAGCTGCCTGGAACCGGACCCGCAGCGGTGCTGACGTGGAGCCGCCTGAAACCACCTACAGCGGTGCCGACGTGGAGCTGCCGGAATCAACCCGGCCTGTCCCGACCCGCAGCTGCCTGCACCAACCCAGCCCAGCCTGAAACTGGAGCCGCCCGGACCCGATCGGGAACGAGATCTGGAGGAGGCCGGGACCGCACAAGAAGACTGGATCGATGAATGGGAAGGGGATAATGAACAGTAGGAAAGAGGCTTCGGTAGAATCGGGAACGAGTCCTAACTCAACTAAGGCGTTTTCAGGACTTTTAACTGCACCCTCCATAGAAAAGGGGTTGGTGTGCCGACCAACCAACTAGTCTAATGATAATGCCTGTACTAGACCAGAGGCTGCGACCTCAACCAGCATAAATATTCTTGCGAATGTTGCTACGGTATTGCCTTCCCCTCGGATCGAGGGGTTTCAAATACATTATATAAGGCGGAGCGGAGCGCGGAAAAAAGCGCCCGCGAGCGCGAGAGAGACGTATCTTTGAGATCTATTAAGCTAACTAATTAGGAAACTAACTGTGTTTGAGTTCCTTCTTGATTTGATCCCGAGGTACGAACACGGAAGAGATCGCATCATACAGCCGCGATACTGAGAACGATAGTCGTTAGGAGTTATAGCCTTCAAGACACCTAGACTGCAACCAACCGCTAGACTACATATAGGAAATACCAGAACAGAGACCCAAAACTTGAAGCCCTATACCCGCATTAGTTGGGGCAATTGAGTGTGACGTGTGTAACGTCCCCAGTCCATGGACTGAACAGCCTTCAGATACGCCGCGCAATAGCTGCCCGTTGTGCTGTGTGCCGTTGGGTCAGGTGTAATCAAATATTTCTCCACTCAATTTCATTCGAGAATTTAGCTTTCCGAATAAAAAATTCTAGACACATAAGAAAATTAAAAATAATTAAAATTACTAATAGAGGTAAAAGTTAGAGATCTAATGGGTTTTTAACTAACATGATATTATTGAACAATAGCGAATATTTCTTTTGGGACTTAAAAGCTATATTTTATGCCTTATTTACTGAAGAAAAAGTCTTTGAACTCACTAATAATGTATTATAGTATTACAAACTTTCACTATCCGCACATGATAATCGCTCTAATGTGCTGAAAATATCCAAGCAAAACGTACATATGTACTTTAGTCAACTTTGGTATGTACAGTGAGAATTCGTAGCAGCATTCATAACGTCACATAAACGTATTCAATAGTATTATATTTTCTTTAGTAGATCCAACTAATATACCATTATTTGTTATACATTATAAATAGACTTGATATGACAGTAAGCAAGAAGCAATAGAGGTGACGAGATTGCTTGGGTGTACCTGATATGTAGATACACGGCTTGATATTTTGTGAAATTTTAATTAAGGTCTCGCATTGGATAACTGTATAATGCGCGCAAGACCACACACTATTGTTCATCATCGCCTAAAGTAAAGGCAGAAGGGTCTGTGAGTTGTTAGCACAGCAGAGGTCTTACCCCATCGTACATCTGTGGTCAAGGGCGGTATATTATATAAAGGCAGAGAAAATTGTAGCCATAATGGAAAAGAACAGCTTTCACCTGTAGCTACTTGCTTGCTTCTAATAGGGAGTTACAATACCTAAAAAATTCCAACATTTCTTTGTTTTGCAAATCAGACTGTAATCAAAGGTGCACCTCGCCAGCTACCTTGCAGCCCTGCGTCTAAGAACCTTTGCCAAGTTTTGGTGAAGTCTCCGCTGTTTCAAATCTTTTGACGAAGCTAATTAAGACACTCAAGAAGTAAAAAAAGATAGTTCCTTGTTGCTGAAATTCTCAGACGCAGCTCAATGCTCAATCGGCGGGATAGAATCCCTACCGAGGCTGATCCTCTGTTGCAGGAGCGCACCGCAGTTATCTACTCAACTTCCTGCTCCACGGCGCCTGGCAGTGATGTCGATGCAGCCGACGCTATCCCTACCGATCCGGACGCTGATGACTCTCTGCAGCGTCTTGACGATGATGTTGTCCAACCATCGCGTAAGTGGATCATCGAACCTATTGGTCTGATGTTCGCCGCAGCGATGCTTAGCCAGTTGTCGGTTATGACTCAATACCTGTACTACCGAGTTGGCCAGCAGTACAATGAGACTGTCAACTCAACTCGCGCCTTTGTGTGCGACCGGCACTCTCTGGCGAACTCCAGTGAGCACCAACTGACCAGCCGCATCCAGAACGACGCTAGCCAGTGGACTCTTTACCGCAATGTCACAGCCGGCATTGTGGCTTTGCTGGTACTGCCGCTCTACTCCTCGGCGTCGGACTATCTCGGACGTCGACTCGCGCTCTTGTTGCCATGCGCCGGTTTGGCAGTGGACTCCATTGGCCTGCTTCTGGTGCTGCTGTTCAACCTGCCGCTCTATTTCCTAGTGATCTCCGGCGCTCTCGGCGCTCTCGGCGGTGGCTTCGGTGCCCTCTTCGCGGCGATGTTCGCTTACCTGGCCGACACCACTAGCAGAAAGGAGAGGCCTATGCGCGTTGCCATTGTGGAGGGCACCTTCGGTTTGGCTGGCGTTATCATGGAGCTGTTGATTGGCTGGTGGATGCGTCTATCAGGCTATGTGGCTCCAATGGTGTTCAGCACAGTGCTAACCTTTGGTAACCTGGTGTACGTTGTGCTTCTTGTACCAGAGGTCCGACCGCCCGGATTGCAGCGGAAGCTGCCGGAAATGTCAGGTAGCAATGCTTTCTGCTATTCTCTGGCCTCTCCGTACATCAACATCGCCGGCTTGTTTCACGTCAGCGCGCGCCTGTCAGTAACCCTCGGCCTCCTGCTGGCTGCTGTCTGCATCTACAGCTGCAGCTTCATTGGCGTAACAAATGTTAGCGGCCTGTACATGATGAACTATCCATTCTGCCTGGACTCCGTGTTTATCGGCTACATGAACGCTCTGAAGATCGTCTGCCTTCAGCTCGGCGTCCTGATTGGCCTGCTGGTTTTTCGACACTGCTTCGGCGTGAAGCCCCTCGGCCTGAGCATCATCGGCTTGGCGTCGGCTATCGTCGGCTTCCTCGCCACCGGAGTCGCTCCGAACACGCCGACTTTGCTAGTCGCCTCAGTCCTGGGCCTGTTCTCAATGCTGCCGATGCCAATGCTGAGAGCGTTCGCCTCGCAAGTTTCTCCACCGAATCGTCAGGGCGCCTTGTTCAGCTGCGTTGCCTTTCTGGAAGTGTCCGGCGGTCTGATTGGATTGACGTCATTCACGCTGCTGTACAGCGCCACCCAGTCCTGGCTACCTGGCTTTGTCTACCTGTCTGTAGCCAGCTGCAGTCTATTAGCTCTGCTACTCACAATAGCCTGCCGTGTCGTCAACTATGGCTGCAGCTTTCGCCGAAGGTCGGGTTAAGCCGCGCTTCAGTGACGCCACGGATGGTGAAGATGAAAGGCCGAAACTATTATTGTAAACAATATTCTTGAATATTGTAGGTAACAGTTTGATTTGCGACTATATAGCTCGTAGCTTGAACAGTAGAAAAACAACTGGGGTAAATTTGAAACAACCCACACAGTTTTCTGTGTATCCCCTAAAATTATCGAACCAATTAAAATTCATAGGTTTGGCGCAGAAGAGCTTTGTACAAAGCAATGCATAGTTATCCTTGTCACCAGGGTCTTCCGACAAGAATCGCTGAATATCTCGACGGTGCTGACTCGAACGGCATTAAAAGTATTGTAAAGAGCGGAAAAATTTGATACATATGGCGTACTTTCATGAATATCGGTCATTCGGTTAGGGAGCTATTGTAAAGTCGGGAGTGGGTATTTCAAACACCACAGCGTAGTCTTTCCCCATGGGGCGAAAAAACGTGGCTTGTGTCGGTTGTGTCTCTCACGTGGCTTGTGTCGGTTGAGTCTCTCACGTGGCTTGTGTCGGTTGAGTCTCTCACGTGGCTTGTGTCGGTTGAGTCTCTCACGTGGCTTGTGTCGGTTGAGTCTCTCACGTGGCTTGTGTCGGCCGGTTGAGTCTCTCACGTGGCTTGTGTCTGTTGTGTCTCTCCCATGGTCCCATGGCTAGCGGCTGTTGTGTCTCACACGAATTTGTGCCTCATGCGTGTCTTTTAAGCCTAGATTTGGGTTCAAGCTTCTATAACTGTGTTTCATCTTTTGGTGGCTCAACTAACAAATTTAAGCGGATAATTGTTGCGCTATACCCGTTTAGAGCTATATTTTTTGTAAAAATTTGGATTTTTCGATTTTTTCTCTTCCTTTTTCTGTAAGTATGTTTTTTTCAACGGCAAATGCGAAACTGTTCTAATAATAAAAAAGCTTTATCGTTTCGATGTTCTTTCATTGCAATTTTTATCCAGCAGACAAGAAACAAACTTAATCTAAGGACATCAATGCGTCTGCACTGTATATTTAAACTCAATTATTCAGGATATGATTATTATTCAGGCTTCCTAATTACAATATGTCGACCACTTGTACTGCTAATTGCCTAAAGGTCATAAGCAATTTGCGTTTCAAGGAATCATGAATTAAGTTCAATCCATGGATACAAGGACTACTTAAGTAGACAATAAGTAAACTATAAACGATACTTCAGTCGTCCTTGTCTGGATATTGCAGACAAGGACGACTGAAGCACTTGCAAGTGCAGGTGCATGCAGTTGCAGCTGCACGGGCAGAATTGTCGCGCACGAGGAATCGATCAAAAAAGTAATTTCCTTCAGACTCAGAGATTTCAATTCATACTCCCAATCGCTGTATTTCTCATTAGACCCGTTAAAATGTTTCCCATCACTGTTCATATCAGTTCTAATACGAGCTATTTAGGTTCGGCTTCAAATAACGATCAAACTAAAGATAAAAACTGGCGTAAATTTAAATCCTGAATTTTCATCTCGCGTGCTCGCGCGACATGTTTTTTTATCGTTCAATTGTAAGACATTAGCAAGCGGCAATGTAATTTGTATCAATGGAAATGTATTTTATGTCATATGATTTATAGTTTTGGTCAGAACTAGGCAGGCTAGAATATACTAAAATTCTTGACAGGCTAGGCTCTAAAATAGAATAAGGAGTTAGCTACTCTGTACTCAGGCATTGCCATTCATTAGCTTAATAGCTTGATTCTGGACCAGACAAAAAGCTAGATTCTAGAATCTAGAATATAAAAGGGCCTGTGGCTATAATGGGAAATGGCTTATTTAATGCTAGTTTATTGTTTTATATAGCCAACTTTTTGAACAAGCATAAATACTCATTACACTTTGCTATTTGGGCTTGGGCATAAGAATGCTATAACATAGAGCTTGTTCAATTCATTAATTATTTACTTCAGAACAGTGGCGTAGCGAGGGGGTATCAGTGTATCGGCAGATACCCCCAAAATTTGATGTCTCAAATTTTTTTGCATTCTGTTTCTTTGAAAAAAAGGAATTAATTGTTTTTTATTCTGGATAGGCCTATGCTGGATAGAACCAAAACCAATATCCCAAAAAATCCTGGCTACGCCCCTGCTTCAGAAAGCTAATTATATACAACATTTTTTAGTAACCTAAGCTAACCTAGACATCCTCTGAGAAACCTCAATTCTGCTGTTTTATCAAAATTTTTGGCTCTATGGTAAAAGCAAATATATGCATCCTTACCACAGAAAAGGCACTGATAAATATATATTAAAAGTTATAGTCAAAGTCAAAGGCTTCTTTTTGGCTTGGAAGATTGTTGGAATTGAGATTTTATAATATAGGTCTATGCAATTAAAAAAACTTTATGAGGAGAGCAGAGAGAACATACTCAAAAACCAAAGGAACACAATATCATATAAACTGATAAAGTTATTGCCACTGCCATACCAGCAAATGCTTTGTGGTTGTAGTAAGGGTGCTGTTATCACTCTTTTGGAAGTCATTTGTACACATGTTCTTTGTTTAAATTTAAATGTGAAACAATATTTTATTTAAAGTAAAATGTTTTATTTATTCTGACAAAGTCATTCACTTTAAAAAAACCTTTTTGTATGTATAAATGATTACAATTTCTGTGAGACAAATCAGCTTGCCAGTGTGGCATACAAGCCTGAACTCAGTTAGGCCTATACTGTTGTGTTGAAATAGTAAATTGATCTTGGGAAGGTTTTACAATATATTTGTTCTCTTCTCTGTTCAAGATTGAGGTTGTGACCCTCCAGTCCAGGAGAGCCCTGAAGACTGAGAGTGAGATATCAATGAGTATTAGAAAGAGACCACTTGAGTTGCTACCATTAGAGTGTTAAGCCCATAGAGATAAGAATCATAGAGTATTAAATGTTAGAATGGCCCACCCATTGAAAATGCATGGGGAAATACATTCAGAACTAATCAAGGAAAAAAGAATAAGATTGGCCTGAGTGATATACTACCAATAGAGAGAAAGATAAAGTGATAAGCCATGTTACATAGGCCTACTCATCTAACAAACTTTTTTAAATACATAGGCAATTCTATATTTAATGACTGCCTTTGTCTTATTTTACACATTGTGTTGTTAGTCGGTATTGTTATGGTGTTGCTTTATTGCCCTTTACCTATTCATCAAATCACTTTACTCATTAACAAGAAATATTTTGTTGTTAACCTTGTTGCATTTAATGCAGTATACATATCTTAATACTGAAATACAAGCAAATATGAACTTACTCTACAACTGAACTTAGCTATATTTAGCTGGGTAAAAATACTCAATAGCTGCAATCTATATTTTATAGGTGTGGTATCCATACATGCGCAACCTCCCAAATCTTAGCCAGCCGTGCAACTTAGTTTTTGCTCTCATTTGCAACTTAGTTCGTTTCATTGCTCTATTTACAACTTGGTTTGCTCTCATTTGCTCTCTTTTTCTCTCCCCTTTTTCCTTTTCTTCACGCCTTCCTTTTTTGTCCCTTGGTCCCCCCTTTGATTTTTTTGTGCTTGGTCAATTGGTTTTTGCAACTTACCTTGCTTGGCCCTCGTTTCACCCGGCCGGTTCGGCCAGGTTGGCCGGGTGTTGCGCATGTATGGTGGTATCTTTACTAGTTCACAGGCTAAATAGAGCCTTTATAAATTGTCATGTAATTGCAAGTGCCTAAAAGTTTATATATTTAGCATTTAATGTTTTAAATTGATTAAAACTAACCAAGTGTGCTTTTGTTTCTTAAATATAGTGGCTATTGAAAAGAAGTGGTTTAAATATATTTGCTGTTTACTGGTGTATTTTAAATGTATTTGTTTATATGTAGCAGAATTTAAAAGAATTTCTGTAACATACACATTTGTACATCAAATTTTGCAGCTATCCTTTACTTGCATAAATTGATCCGAAGCCTTCAAACCAGGAAAAAATCTCACAAAGCCTTATTGACTGCTAACATAACAAAAATTATTAAAACCAAATGTCTACTGCACTGTTGCGTTTAGCATCTCATGCTTCGCTTGCTAGACACCTCTTTAGCCGTCTGTCGCCAAACTGTTACTCGCTGGTTTCCACTCAAAACCAATCTAGGAGTTTGCATTCTCTTCGCCATCAATCTTTAATAGTACATTCAACAGGTCTTAGCAGCAGGCGACTATTTTCAACATCGTCTGCAACTCCTGAACCAGATTCAGACTATCATAGCATCATTAAAAATGCCGAGAGAAGTCGGGGCACAGCGGAAAGGCACTCGTTTCAAGCGGAAACTCGTCAGTTATTGGACATTGTAGCAAAGTCTTTGTACAGCGATAGGCATGTGTTTATTCGCGAGTTAGTGTCCAACGCTAGCGACGCGTTGGAAAAATTGCGTCACCTCAGGCTAACAGCCGCAGCTGATAGTAAACAGCAGCAGGAAACGGCGCCACTGGAGATTCACCTGCAGACTGATGAAGAGAAACATACCTTGACCATTCAGGACACTGGTATTGGCATGACTCGCGATGAGGCGGTTAATAATCTAGGCACCATCGCCCGGTCTGGTAGTCAAGAATTTGTTAAGAATGCATCGACTGGACAAGGATCAGCGGCTTCCTCGTCTGTGATTGGCCAATTCGGCGTCGGCTTCTACGCCTCGTTTATGGTGGCAGATCGTATTGATGTGTACAGCCAGAGCAGCTGGCAGACTGATGCTAAGCCGGTCAAGTGGAGCTCCGATGGTTTGGGTAGCTACGAGGTTAGTACCCGAGGTTAAATTCATGAGCTCAAATCACCGTTAAAAATCTTGAGCACTTGTTTTTGAAATTTCAGCCCTTGATGGCTGAGCCCTGACGATGGGCCTTCAACAGATTTGCTACATTGCATCCTTCATTTGTCATCTTTCTGCTCATAAGATTTATGAATTCACAGCCGTCACTTAATGACATTTTTTAACAAATGTCACGTGACCAATCAAATTTTCGGATTCTCAACCCTTGAAATTGAGTTGTAAAACGTAGCGTAACTGGGTCGGCTATTAAATTTTAAATCAACGCTTCTACTCGTAGGTATTGAAGTCACTTTTCACTCCCGATAATAATAATAATTTTTGTAGGAGGGCTGTGGGCAATGGCTCATCATTTCTTGATAGATAAGCCGCAGTCTGCGAGGAGGAAATTCTGCCCATTTCGCTGACTCCTGAGCACACACGCACACAGCTACCGTACGCAAGCACACACTCACACTTTATCGTTAGGCAGTGTCTTGGAGCTTGGGTCTCAAGGGTGTAAATTGCACGACAAGCAACCAAGACTTCTCTACGTGGCTCACCGCGGAATCGAGCTCAGGGACCTTGGTGCGAAAGGCAAACGCGTTAAAATCGCTCTGCCACTCGCCCTTCAAATCCCGTCATAAAAACGCTCAAATTGTCCCCAAACGCCACTCATCCAGGTATCAGAAGCTGAAAATGTCTCACCTGGCACTAAGATAGTTTTACACCTGAAGCCCGACGCTGTTGAATTCGCCAAAGACGAGACACTGCGCTCGATTGTGCAACGCTATAGCGGCTTTGTGGCATCGCCAATCTACGTCAATGGTCGCCGAGTTAATCCTGCTGAGCCGTTGTGGCTCAAGGAAGCCAGCAAGGTGACGCCTGAGGAGCATCAGGAATTTTATCGGCTGGTGTCTGGAGCTTACGATGCGCCTAGGTGCGTGCTTTGTTGCTAGTTAAGCTAGAGTTGTCTACTTGTTATTTTCTACTTGCTTTAGATTTTCATATGAAGTTTTCAGTATAGCTTTCCTTATCTCTTAATTCTTTAAGAGTACTCTTACGAGTTCACGAGAGTACTCTTTTGAGTACGTAGAGAGTACTCTTTTGAGTAGATTAAGAGTACTCTTGAGTACATTGAGAGTGACTCTTTTGAGTACATTGAGAGCGACTCTTTTGAGTACATTGAGAGGGACTCTTTTGAGTACGTTGAGAGTACTCTTTTGAGTACGTTGAGAGTACTCTTTTGAGTAGATTGAGAGTACTCTTTTGAGCGCGTTTAAAGTAATATATTAAGTACGTTTAGAGAACTTTTTTAGTTCCTCGGTTCGATCCCTTAAATAGGTCATAAATTATGTCACCTGATTCCCAACCGCAGCCAATATACCCCTAACAATTGCCATTTAAGTACATGTACTCGAGTACATATTAATTGCTTTCAATCAATCGACCAAATCCCCCGTACTGCAGATACGTATTCTCCTACAAGACCGATGCTCCTTTGAACATGCGCGCCCTTCTATACGTGCCGGAGTCTAAGCCGGCCCTCTGGGAGATGAGTAGGGACTCAGAGTCTGGCGTGGCACTGTACTCAAAGCGAGTGCTTGTCCTGCCTCGAGCTCAGCCTCTGCTGCCGCGCTGGCTTCGTTTCCTAAAAGGCGTGGTGGACTCCGAGGATGTGCCGCTTAATCTCAGCCGCGAACTGCTTCAGGATAGTCGGCTAATTAGGCGGATTAACCTGGCTCTGACTGGGCGAGTCATTCGCTACCTGGCTGAGCAGGCCAAGAAGGATGCAGACAAGTGAGCACTCGATGGATTATTAATTTTTATAACCCACTTAGTTCAAGTGCGTTTTAGTACAGTTTGAGTACTAATGTTGAGAACAGTTTGAGTACTATGTTGAGAACAGTTTGAGTACTATGTTGAGAATAGTTTGAGTACTATGTTGAGAATAGTTTGAGTACTATGTTGAGAACAGTTTGAGTACTATGTTGAGAATAGTTTGAGTACTATGTTGAGAACAGTTTGAGTACTATGTTGAGAACATTGTGACTACTATGTTGAGAACAGTGTGACTGCTATGCTAAGAACAGTTTGATTACTATGTTGCAAAAATTTTAGTCCTCTGTTAAGAACAGTTTGATTACTTTGAGAACAGTTTAATTACTATGTTGAGAACAGTTTAGACCTACGTTGAGAACACTTTAAGTACTATGTTGAGAGCAGTTTGAGTCATGTATTGAGAACAGTTTGAGTACTTAAGAGCAGTTCGAGTACAATATTAATAACAGTCTTGAGTACAATGTTAAGAACAGTCTTGAGTACGATGTTGAGACCAGAGTTAGTACCATCTTGAGAACACTTTAAGTACTAATTCTTTGCCTAATTCCGATCCCGCAATCTCAGATACGCCGGTTTTCATCGCGACTTTGGCCTATTCCTAAAGGAGGGCATTGTCACCACCCAGGACCAGGCTGAGCGCGAGAAGATTGCCGACCTATTGCGCTTTGAAACCTCGGCAATGGAGCCGGGCAAGGCCACGTCATTGTCCGAGTATGTCGCCCGGCAGGACGCCGGCTCTAGAAAGATTCTGTTTCTAAGCGCGCCAAGTCGACAGCTGGCTGAAACATCGCCCTATCTCGAAGCTGTCCGCCATCAGAATCTGGAGGTGCTGTTCCTCTATGAGCCCTACGACGAGCTAGTACTGATGCAGCTCGGTCAGTTTGCTGGCAAACAGTTGCAATCCGTTGAAAATGAAGCCTCCAGGAATGTCGGCGACGATGCCGGTTCGAAGACTGACGAAGCAAAGTCAACAGAATCTGCTGCCGATGGCGAAAATCGTCTGAGCGAATTGGAGGCCAACGATTTGGCCGCGTTTATGACCACAGCTCTGGCTGGTAGGATAAAACTGGTTAAGCCTACTAATAGACTGACCACTCATCCCTGCGTTGCCTGCATTAAAGATCTGGGCGCTGTCAGGCACCTGCTCAGGACTACTATGCACGACAGGTGAGGCTTAGGCGAAGGGCTATTGCGGCATAAATTAAAGGTATTTCTGCATATATTGAGTGTAAAAATAGATCTGAAGGGGTATTGCGGCACATCAAACAATCTGAAGGTGTATTGCGGCACATCAAACAATCTGAAGGTGTATTGCGGCACATCAAACAATCTGAAGGGTATTGCGGCACATCAAACAATCTGAAGGGTATTGCGGCACATCAAAGAATCTGAAGGGTATTGCGGCACATCAAACAATCTGAAGGGTATTACGGCACATCAAACAATCTGAAGGGTATTGCGGCACATCAAAGAATCTGAAGGGTATTGCGGCACATCAAAGAATCTGAAGGGTATTGCGGCACATCAAAGAATCTGAAGGGGTATTGCGGCACATCAAAGAATCTGAAGGGTATTGCGGCACATCAAACAATCTGAAGGGTATTGCGGCACATCAAACAATCTGAAGGGTATTGCGGCACATCAAAGAATCTGAAGGGGTATTACGGCACATCAAACAATCTGAAGGGTATTGCGGCACATCAAACAATCTGAAGGGTATTGCGGCACATCAAAGAATCTGAAGGGGTATTACGGCACATCAAACAATCTGAAGGGTATTGCGGCACATCAAACAATCTGAAGGGCATTGCGGCACATCAAAGGATTCGAAGGGGTATTGCGGCACATCACAGAATCTGAAGGGGTATTGCGGCACATCAAAGAATCTGAAGGGGTATTGCGGCACATCAAACAATCTGAAGGTGTATTGCGGCACATCAAAGGATTCGAAGGTGTATTGCGGCACATCAAAGGATTCGAAGGTGTATTGCGGCACATCAAAGAATCTGAAGGGGTATTGCGGCACATCAAAGAATCTGAAGGTGTATTGCGGCACATCAAAGAATCTGAAGGGTATTGCGGCACATCAAACAATCTGAAGGTGTATTGCGGCACATCAAACAATCTGAAGGTGTATTGCGGCACATCAAACAATCTGAAGGGTATTGCGGCACATCAAACAATCTGAAGGGTATTGCGGCACATCAAAGAATCTGAAGGGTATTGCGGCACATCAAACAATCTGAAGGGTATTACGGCACATCAAACAATCTGAAGGGTATTGCGGCACATCAAAGAATCTGAAGGGTATTGCGGCACATCAAAGAATCTGAAGGGTATTGCGGCACATCAAAGAATCTGAAGGGGTATTGCGGCACATCAAACAATCTGAAGGGTATTGCGGCACATCAAACAATCTGAAGGGTATTGCGGCACATCAAACAATCTGAAGGGTATTGCGGCACATCAAAGAATCTGAAGGGGTATTACGGCACATCAAACAATCTGAAGGGTATTGCGGCACATCAAACAATCTGAAGGGTATTGCGGCACATCAAAGAATCTGAAGGGGTATTGCGGCACATCAAAGAATCTGAAGGTGTATTGCGGCACATCAAAGAATCTGAAGGGTATTGCGGCACATCAAACAATCTGAAGGTGTATTGCGGCACATCAAACAATCTGAAGGTGTATTGCGGCACATCAAACAATCTGAAGGGTATTGCGGCACATCAAACAATCTGAAGGGTATTGCGGCACATCAAAGAATCTGAAGGGTATTGCGGCACATCAAACAATCTGAAGGGTATTGCGGCACATCAAAGAATCTGAAGGAGTATTGCGGCACATCAAAGAATCTGAAGGGGTATTGCGGCACATCAAACAATCTGAAGGGTATTGCGGCACATCAAACAATCTGAAGGGTATTGCGGCACATCAAAGAATCTGAAGGGGTATTGCGGCACATCAAACAATCTGAAGGGTATTGCGGCACATCAAACAATCTGAAGGGTATTGCGGCACATCAAAGAATCTGAAGGGGTATTACGGCACATCAAACAATCTGAAGGGTATTGCGGCACATCAAAGAATCTGAAGGAGTATTGCGGCACATCAAAGAATCTGAAGGGGTATTGCGGCACATCAAACAATCTGAAGGGTATTGCGGCACATCAAACAATCTGAAGGGTATTGCGGCACATCAAAGAATCTGAAGGGGTATTACGGCACATCAAACAATCTGAAGGGTATTGCGGCACATCAAAGAATCTGAAGGGTATTGCGGCACATCAAAGAATCTGAAGGGGTATTGCGGCACATCAAACAATCTGAAGGGTATTACGGCACATCAAACAATCTGAAGGGTATTGCGGCACATCAAAGAATCTGAAGGAGTATTGCGGCACATCAAACAATCTGAAGGGTATTGCGGCACATCAAAGAATCTGAAGGGGTATTGCGGCACATCAAACAATCTGAAGGGTATTGCGGCACATCAAAGAATCTGAAGGAGTATTGCGGCACATCAAAGAATCTGAAGGGGTATTGCGGCACATCAAACAATCTGAAGGGTATTGCGGCACATCAAACAATCTGAAGGGTATTGCGGCACATCAAACAATCTGAAGGGTATTGCGGCACATCAAAGAATCTGAAGGGGTATTACGGCACATCAAACAATCTGAAGGGTATTGCGGCACATCAAAGAATCTGAAGGAGTATTGCGGCACATCAAAGAATCTGAAGGGGTATTGCGGCACATCAAACAATCTGAAGGGTATTGCGGCACATCAAACAATCTGAAGGGTATTGCGGCACATCAAAGAATCTGAAGGAGTATTGCGGCACATCAAACAATCTGAAGGGTATTGCGGCACATCAAAGAATCTGAAGGGGTATTGCGGCACATCAAACAATCTGAAGGGTATTGCGGCACATCAAAGAATCTGAAGGAGTATTGCGGCACATCAAAGAATCTGAAGGGGTATTGCGGCACATCAAACAATCTGAAGGGTATTGCGGCACATCAAACAATCTGAAGGGTATTGCGGCACATCAAACAATCTGAAGGGTATTGCGGCACATCAAAGAATCTGAAGGGGTATTACGGCACATCAAAGAATCTGAAGGGTATTGCGGCACATCAAAGAATCTGAAGGAGTATTGCGGCACATCAAAGAATCTGAAGGGGTATTGCGGCACATCAAACAATCTGAAGGGTATTGCGGCACATCAAACAATCTGAAGGGTATTGCGGCACATCAAAGAATCTGAAGGGGTATTGCGGCACATCAAACAATCTGAAGGGTATTGCGGCACATCAAACAATCTGAAGGGTATTGCGGCACATCAAAGAATCTGAAGGGGTATTACGGCACATCAAACAATCTGAAGGGTATTGCGGCACATCAAAGAATCTGAAGGAGTATTGCGGCACATCAAAGAATCTGAAGGGGTATTGCGGCACATCAAACAATCTGAAGGGTATTGCGGCACATCAAACAATCTGAAGGGTATTGCGGCACATCAAAGAATCTGAAGGGGTATTACGGCACATCAAACAATCTGAAGGGTATTGCGGCACATCAAAGAATCTGAAGGGTATTGCGGCACATCAAAGAATCTGAAGGGGTATTGCGGCACATCAAACAATCTGAAGGGTATTACGGCACATCAAACAATCTGAAGGGCATTGCGGCACATCAAAGGATTCGAAGGGGTATTGCGGCACATCACAGAATCTGAAGGGGTATTGCGGCACATCAAACAATCTGAAGGGGTATTGCGGCACATCAAAGGATTCGAAGGTGTATTGCGGCACATCAAAGGATTCGAAGGTGTATTGCGGCACATCAAAGAATCTGAAGGGGTATTGCGGCACATCAAAGAATCTGAAGGTGTATTGCGGCACATCAAAGAATCTGAAGGTGTATTGCGGCACATCAAAGAATCTGAAGGGTATTGCGGCACATCAAAGAATCTGAAGGGGTATTGCGGCACATCAAAGAATCTGAAGGGGTATTACGGCACATCAAAGAATCTGAAGGGTATTGCGGCACATCAAACAATCTGAAGGGTATTGCGGCACATCAAAGAATCTGAAGGGGTATTGCGGCACATCAAACAATCTGAAGGGTATTGCGGCACATCAAAGAATCTGAAGGGGTATTACGGCACATCAAACAATCTGAAGGGTATTGCGGCACATCAAAGAATCTGAAGGGTATTGCGGCACATCAAAGAATCTGAAGGGGTATTGCGGCACATCAAACAATCTGAAGGGGTATTGCGGCACATCAAAGAATCTGAAGGGGTATTACGGCACATCAAACAATCTGAAGGGTATTGCGGCACATCAAAGAATCTGAAGGGGTATTGCGGCACATCAAACAATCTGAAGGGTATTGCGGCACATCAAACAATCTGAAGGGTATTACGGCACATCAAACAATCTGAAGGGCATTGCGGCACATCAAAGGATTCGAAGGGGTATTGCGGCACATCACAGAATCTGAAGGGTATTGCGGCACATCAAAGAATCTGAAGGGTATTGCGGCACATCAAAGAATCTGAAGGGGTATTGCGGCACATCAAACAATCTGAAGGGTATTACGGCACATCAAACAATCTGAAGGGTATTGCGGCACATCAAACAATCTGAAGGGTATTGCGGCACATCAAAGAATCTGAAGGGGTATTACGGCACATCAAACAATCTGAAGGGTATTGCGGCACATCAAACAATCTGAAGGGTATTGCGGCACATCAAAGAATCTGAAGGGGTATTACGGCACATCAAACAATCTGAAGGGTATTGCGGCACATCAAAGAATCTGAAGGGTATTGCGGCACATCAAAGAATCTGAAGGGGTATTGCGGCACATCAAACAATCTGAAGGGTATTACGGCACATCAAACAATCTGAAGGGCATTGCGGCACATCAAAGGATTCGAAGGGGTATTGCGGCACATCACAGAATCTGAAGGGGTATTGCGGCACATCAAAGAATCTGAAGGGGTATTGCGGCACATCAAACAATCTGAAGGTGTATTGCGGCACATCAAAGGATTCGAAGGTGTATTGCGGCACATCAAAGGATTCGAAGGTGTATTGCGGCACATCAAAGAATCTGAAGGGGTATTGCGGCACATCAAAGAATCTGAAGGTGTATTGCGGCACATCAAAGAATCTGAAGGGTATTGCGGCACATCAAAGAATCTGAAGGGGTATTGCGGCACATCAAACAATCTGAAGGGGTATTACGGCACATCAAAGAATCTGAAGGAGTATTGCGGCACATCAAAGAATCTGAAGGGTATTGCGGCACATCAAACAATCTGAAGGGTATTGCGGCACATCAAAGAATCTAAAGGGGTATTGCGGCACATCAAACAATCTGAAGGGTATTGCGGCACATCAAAGAATCTGAAGGGTATTGCGGCACATCAAACAATCTGAAGGGTATTACGGCACATCAAACAATCTGAAGGGTATTGCGGCACATCAAAGAATCTGAAGGGTATTGCGGCACATCAAAGAATCTGAAGGGGTATTGCGGCACATCAAACAATCTGAAGGGTATTACGGCACATCAAACAATCTGAAGGGTATTGCGGCACATCAAAGAATCTGAAGGAGTATTGCGGCACATCAAACAATCTGAAGGGTATTGCGGCACATCAAAGAATCTGAAGGGGTATTGCGGCACATCAAACAATCTGAAGGGTATTGCGGCACATCAAAGAATCTGAAGGAGTATTGCGGCACATCAAAGAATCTGAAGGGGTATTGCGGCACATCAAACAATCTGAAGGGTATTGCGGCACATCAAACAATCTGAAGGGTATTGCGGCACATCAAACAATCTGAAGGGTATTGCGGCACATCAAAGAATCTGAAGGGGTATTGCGGCACATCAAACAATCTGAAGGGTATTGCGGCACATCAAACAATCTGAAGGGTATTGCGGCACATCAAAGAATCTGAAGGGGTATTGCGGCACATCAAACAATCTGAAGGGTATTGCGGCACATCAAAGAATCTGAAGGAGTATTGCGGCACATCAAAGAATCTGAAGGGGTATTGCGGCACATCAAACAATCTGAAGGGTATTGCGGCACATCAAACAATCTGAAGGGTATTGCGGCACATCAAAGAATCTGAAGGGGTATTACGGCACATCAAACAATCTGAAGGGTATTGCGGCACATCAAAGAATCTGAAGGGTATTGCGGCACATCAAAGAATCTGAAGGGGTATTGCGGCACATCAAACAATCTGAAGGGTATTACGGCACATCAAACAATCTGAAGGGCATTGCGGCACATCAAAGGATTCGAAGGGGTATTGCGGCACATCACAGAATCTGAAGGGGTATTGCGGCACATCAAACAATCTGAAGGGGTATTGCGGCACATCAAAGGATTCGAAGGTGTATTGCGGCACATCAAAGGATTCGAAGGTGTATTGCGGCACATCAAAGAATCTGAAGGGGTATTGCGGCACATCAAAGAATCTGAAGGTGTATTGCGGCACATCAAAGAATCTGAAGGTGTATTGCGGCACATCAAACAATCTGAAGGGGTATTGCGGCACATCAAAGGATTCGAAGGTGTATTGCGGCACATCAAAGGATTCGAAGGTGTATTGCGGCACATCAAAGAATCTGAAGGGGTATTGCGGCACATCAAAGAATCTGAAGGTGTATTGCGGCACATCAAAGAATCTGAAGGTGTATTGCGGCACATCAAAGAATCTGAAGGGTATTGCGGCACATCAAAGAATCTGAAGGGGTATTACGGCACATCAAAGAATCTGAAGGGTATTGCGGCACATCAAACAATCTGAAGGGTATTGCGGCACATCAAAGAATCTGAAGGGGTATTGCGGCACATCAAACAATCTGAAGGGTATTGCGGCACATCAAAGAATCTGAAGGGGTATTACGGCACATCAAACAATCTGAAGGGTATTGCGGCACATCAAAGAATCTGAAGGGGTATTACGGCACATCAAACAATCTGAAGGGTATTGCGGCACATCAAAGAATCTGAAGGGTATTGCGGCACATCAAAGAATCTGAAGGGGTATTGCGGCACATCAAACAATCTGAAGGGGTATTGCGGCACATCAAAGAATCTGAAGGGGTATTACGGCACATCAAAGAATCTGAAGGGTATTGCGGCACATCAAACAATCTGAAGGGTATTGCGGCACATCAAAGAATCTGAAGGGGTATTGCGGCACATCAAAGAATCTGAAGGGGTATTACGGCACATCAAACAATCTGAAGGGTATTGCGGCACATCAAAGAATCTGAAGGGGTATTGCGGCACATCAAACAATCTGAAGGGTATTGCGGCACATCAAACAATCTGAAGGGTATTACGGCACATCAAACAATCTGAAGGGCATTGCGGCACATCAAAGGATTCGAAGGGGTATTGCGGCACATCACAGAATCTGAAGGGTATTGCGGCACATCAAAGAATCTGAAGGGTATTGCGGCACATCAAAGAATCTGAAGGGGTATTGCGGCACATCAAACAATCTGAAGGGGTATTGCGGCACATCAAAGAATCTGAAGGGGTATTACGGCACATCAAACAATCTGAAGGGTATTGCGGCACATCAAAGAATCTGAAGGGGTATTGCGGCACATCAAACAATCTGAAGGGTATTGCGGCACATCAAACAATCTGAAGGGTATTACGGCACATCAAACAATCTGAAGGGCATTGCGGCACATCAAAGGATTCGAAGGGGTATTGCGGCACATCACAGAATCTGAAGGGTATTGCGGCACATCAAAGAATCTGAAGGGTATTGCGGCACATCAAAGAATCTGAAGGGGTATTGCGGCACATCAAACAATCTGAAGGGTATTACGGCACATCAAACAATCTGAAGGGTATTGCGGCACATCAAACAATCTGAAGGGTATTGCGGCACATCAAAGAATCTGAAGGGGTATTACGGCACATCAAACAATCTGAAGGGTATTGCGGCACATCAAACAATCTGAAGGGTATTGCGGCACATCAAAGAATCTGAAGGGGTATTACGGCACATCAAACAATCTGAAGGGTATTGCGGCACATCAAAGAATCTGAAGGGTATTGCGGCACATCAAAGAATCTGAAGGGGTATTGCGGCACATCAAACAATCTGAAGGGTATTACGGCACATCAAACAATCTGAAGGGCATTGCGGCACATCAAAGGATTCGAAGGGGTATTGCGGCACATCACAGAATCTGAAGGGGTATTGCGGCACATCAAAGGATTCGAAGGTGTATTGCGGCACATCAAAGAATCTGAAGGGGTATTGCGGCACATCAAAGAATCTGAAGGTGTATTGCGGCACATCAAAGAATCTGAAGGGTATTGCGGCACATCAAAGAATCTGAAGGGGTATTGCGGCACATCAAACAATCTGAAGGGGTATTACGGCACATCAAAGAATCTGAAGGAGTATTGCGGCACATCAAAGAATCTGAAGGGTATTGCGGCACATCAAACAATCTGAAGGGTATTGCGGCACATCAAAGAATCTAAAGGGGTATTGCGGCACATCAAACAATCTGAAGGGTATTGCGGCACATCAAAGAATCTGAAGGGTATTGCGGCACATCAAACAATCTGAAGGGTATTACGGCACATCAAACAATCTGAAGGGTATTGCGGCACATCAAAGAATCTGAAGGGTATTGCGGCACATCAAAGAATCTGAAGGGGTATTGCGGCACATCAAACAATCTGAAGGGTATTACGGCACATCAAACAATCTGAAGGGTATTGCGGCACATCAAAGAATCTGAAGGAGTATTGCGGCACATCAAACAATCTGAAGGGTATTGCGGCACATCAAAGAATCTGAAGGGGTATTGCGGCACATCAAACAATCTGAAGGGTATTGCGGCACATCAAAGAATCTGAAGGAGTATTGCGGCACATCAAAGAATCTGAAGGGGTATTGCGGCACATCAAACAATCTGAAGGGTATTGCGGCACATCAAACAATCTGAAGGGTATTGCGGCACATCAAACAATCTGAAGGGTATTGCGGCACATCAAAGAATCTGAAGGGGTATTACGGCACATCAAACAATCTGAAGGGTATTGCGGCACATCAAAGAATCTGAAGGAGTATTGCGGCACATCAAAGAATCTGAAGGGGTATTGCGGCACATCAAACAATCTGAAGGGTATTGCGGCACATCAAACAATCTGAAGGGTATTGCGGCACATCAAAGAATCTGAAGGGGTATTGCGGCACATCAAACAATCTGAAGGGTATTGCGGCACATCAAACAATCTGAAGGGTATTGCGGCACATCAAAGAATCTGAAGGGGTATTACGGCACATCAAACAATCTGAAGGGTATTGCGGCACATCAAAGAATCTGAAGGAGTATTGCGGCACATCAAAGAATCTGAAGGGGTATTGCGGCACATCAAACAATCTGAAGGGTATTGCGGCACATCAAACAATCTGAAGGGTATTGCGGCACATCAAAGAATCTGAAGGGGTATTACGGCACATCAAACAATCTGAAGGGTATTGCGGCACATCAAAGAATCTGAAGGGTATTGCGGCACATCAAAGAATCTGAAGGGGTATTGCGGCACATCAAACAATCTGAAGGGTATTACGGCACATCAAACAATCTGAAGGGCATTGCGGCACATCAAAGGATTCGAAGGGGTATTGCGGCACATCACAGAATCTGAAGGGGTATTGCGGCACATCAAACAATCTGAAGGGGTATTGCGGCACATCAAAGGATTCGAAGGTGTATTGCGGCACATCAAAGGATTCGAAGGTGTATTGCGGCACATCAAAGAATCTGAAGGGGTATTGCGGCACATCAAAGAATCTGAAGGTGTATTGCGGCACATCAAAGAATCTGAAGGTGTATTGCGGCACATCAAAGAATCTGAAGGGTATTGCGGCACATCAAAGAATCTGAAGGGGTATTGCGGCACATCAAAGAATCTGAAGGGGTATTACGGCACATCAAAGAATCTGAAGGGTATTGCGGCACATCAAACAATCTGAAGGGTATTGCGGCACATCAAAGAATCTGAAGGGGTATTGCGGCACATCAAACAATCTGAAGGGTATTGCGGCACATCAAAGAATCTGAAGGGGTATTACGGCACATCAAACAATCTGAAGGGTATTGCGGCACATCAAAGAATCTGAAGGGTATTGCGGCACATCAAAGAATCTGAAGGGGTATTGCGGCACATCAAACAATCTGAAGGGGTATTGCGGCACATCAAAGAATCTGAAGGGGTATTACGGCACATCAAACAATCTGAAGGGTATTGCGGCACATCAAAGAATCTGAAGGGGTATTGCGGCACATCAAACAATCTGAAGGGTATTGCGGCACATCAAACAATCTGAAGGGTATTACGGCACATCAAACAATCTGAAGGGCATTGCGGCACATCAAAGGATTCGAAGGGGTATTGCGGCACATCACAGAATCTGAAGGGTATTGCGGCACATCAAAGAATCTGAAGGGTATTGCGGCACATCAAAGAATCTGAAGGGGTATTGCGGCACATCAAACAATCTGAAGGGTATTACGGCACATCAAACAATCTGAAGGGTATTGCGGCACATCAAACAATCTGAAGGGTATTGCGGCACATCAAAGAATCTGAAGGGGTATTACGGCACATCAAACAATCTGAAGGGTATTGCGGCACATCAAACAATCTGAAGGGTATTGCGGCACATCAAAGAATCTGAAGGGGTATTACGGCACATCAAACAATCTGAAGGGTATTGCGGCACATCAAAGAATCTGAAGGGTATTGCGGCACATCAAAGAATCTGAAGGGGTATTGCGGCACATCAAACAATCTGAAGGGTATTACGGCACATCAAACAATCTGAAGGGCATTGCGGCACATCAAAGGATTCGAAGGGGTATTGCGGCACATCACAGAATCTGAAGGGGTATTGCGGCACATCAAAGAATCTGAAGGGGTATTGCGGCACATCAAACAATCTGAAGGTGTATTGCGGCACATCAAAGGATTCGAAGGTGTATTGCGGCACATCAAAGGATTCGAAGGTGTATTGCGGCACATCAAAGAATCTGAAGGTGTATTGCGGCACATCAAAGAATCTGAAGGGTATTGCGGCACATCAAAGAATCTGAAGGGGTATTGCGGCACATCAAACAATCTGAAGGGGTATTACGGCACATCAAAGAATCTGAAGGAGTATTGCGGCACATCAAAGAATCTGAAGGGTATTGCGGCACATCAAACAATCTGAAGGGTATTGCGGCACATCAAAGAATCTGAAGGGGTATTGCGGCACATCAAACAATCTGAAGGGTATTGCGGCACATCGAAGAATCTGAAGGGTATTGCGGCACATCAAACAATCTGAAGGGTATTACGGCACATCAAACAATCTGAAGGGTATTGCGGCACATCAAAGAATCTGAAGGGTATTGCGGCACATCAAAGAATCTGAAGGGGTATTGCGGCACATCAAACAATCTGAAGGGTATTGCGGCACATCAAACAATCTGAAGGGTATTGCGGCACATCAAAGAATCTGAAGGAGTATTGCGGCACATCAAACAATCTGAAGGGTATTGCGGCACATCAAAGAATCTGAAGGGGTATTGCGGCACATCAAACAATCTGAAGGGTATTGCGGCACATCAAACAATCTGAAGGGTATTGCGGCACATCAAACAATCTGAAGGGTATTGCGGCACATCAAAGAATCTGAAGGGGTATTACGGCACATCAAACAATCTGAAGGGTATTGCGGCACATCAAAGAATCTGAAGGAGTATTGCGGCACATCAAAGAATCTGAAGGGGTATTGCGGCACATCAAACAATCTGAAGGGTATTGCGGCACATCAAACAATCTGAAGGGTATTGCGGCACATCAAAGAATCTGAAGGGGTATTGCGGCACATCAAACAATCTGAAGGGTATTGCGGCACATCAAACAATCTGAAGGGTATTGCGGCACATCAAAGAATCTGAAGGGGTATTACGGCACATCAAACAATCTGAAGGGTATTGCGGCACATCAAAGAATCTGAAGGAGTATTGCGGCACATCAAAGAATCTGAAGGGGTATTGCGGCACATCAAACAATCTGAAGGGTATTGCGGCACATCAAACAATCTGAAGGGTATTGCGGCACATCAAAGAATCTGAAGGGGTATTACGGCACATCAAACAATCTGAAGGGTATTGCGGCACATCAAAGAATCTGAAGGGTATTGCGGCACATCAAAGAATCTGAAGGGGTATTGCGGCACATCAAACAATCTGAAGGGTATTACGGCACATCAAACAATCTGAAGGGCATTGCGGCACATCAAAGGATTCGAAGGGGTATTGCGGCACATCACAGAATCTGAAGGGGTATTGCGGCACATCAAACAATCTGAAGGGCATTGCGGCACATCAAAGGATTCGAAGGGGTATTGCGGCACATCACAGAATCTGAAGGGGTATTGCGGCACATCAAAGAATCTGAAGGGGTATTGCGGCACATCAAACAATCTGAAGGTGTATTGCGGCACATCAAAGGATTCGAAGGTGTATTGCGGCACATCAAAGGATTCGAAGGTGTATTGCGGCACATCAAAGAATCTGAAGGGGTATTGCGGCACATCAAAGAATCTGAAGGTGTATTGCGGCACATCAAAGAATCTGAAGGTGTATTGCGGCACATCAAAGAATCTGAAGGGTATTGCGGCACATCAAACAATCTGAAGGGGTATTGCGGCACATCAAACAATCTGAAGGGGTATTACGGCACATCAAAGAATCTGAAGGGTATTGCGGCACATCAAACAATCTGAAGGGTATTGCGGCACATCAAAGAATCTGAAGGGGTATTGCGGCACAACAAACAATCTGAAGGGTATTGCGGCACATCAAAGAATCTGAAGGGGTATTACGGCACATCAAACAATCTGAAGGGTATTGCGGCACATCAAAGAATCTGAAGGGGTATTGCGGCACATCAAAGAATCTGAAGGGGTATTGCGGCACATCAAACAATCTGAAGGGGTATTGCGGCACATCAAAGAATCTGAAGGGGTATTACGGCACATCAAACAATCTGAAGGGTATTGCGGCACATCAAAGAATCTGAAGGGGTATTGCGGCACATCAAACAATCTGAAGGGTATTGCGGCACATCAAAGAATCTGAAGGGGTATTACGGCACATCAAAGAATCTGAAGGTGTATTGCGGCACATCAAACAATCTGAAGGGTATTGCGGCACATCAAAGAATCTGAAGGGGTATTACGGCACATCAAAGAATCTGAAGGAGTATTGCGGCACATCAAAGAATCTGAAGGGGTATTGCGGCACATCAAACAATCTGAAGGGTATTGCGGCACATCAAAGAATCTGAAGGGTATTGCGGCACATCAAACAATCTGAAGGGTATTACGGCACATCAAACAATCTGAAGGGTATTGCGGCACATCAAAGAATCTGAAGGGTATTGCGGCACATCAAAGAATCTGAAGGGGTATTGCGGCACATCAAACAATCTGAAGGGTATTACGGCACATCAAACAATCTGAAGGGTATTGCGGCACATCAAAGAATCTGAAGGAGTATTGCGGCACATCAAACAATCTGAAGGGTATTGCGGCACATCAAAGAATCTGAAGGGGTATTGCGGCACATCAAACAATCTGAAGGGTATTGCGGCACATCAAAGAATCTGAAGGAGTATTGCGGCACATCAAAGAATCTGAAGGGGTATTACGGCACATCAAACAATCTGAAGGGTATTGCGGCACATCAAACAATCTGAAGGGTATTGCGGCACATCAAACAATCTGAAGGGTATTGCGGCACATCAAAGAATCTGAAGGGGTATTACGGCACATCAAACAATCTGAAGGGTATTGCGGCACATCAAAGAATCTGAAGGAGTATTGCGGCACATCAAAGAATCTGAAGGGGTATTGCGGCACATCAAACAATCTGAAGGGTATTGCGGCACATCAAACAATCTGAAGGGTATTGCGGCACATCAAAGAATCTGAAGGGGTATTGCGGCACATCAAACAATCTGAAGGGTATTGCGGCACATCAAACAATCTGAAGGGTATTGCGGCACATCAAAGAATCTGAAGGGGTATTACGGCACATCAAACAATCTGAAGGGTATTGCGGCACATCAAAGAATCTGAAGGAGTATTGCGGCACATCAAAGAATCTGAAGGTGTATTGCGGCACATCAAAGGATTCGAAGGTGTATTGCGGCACATCAAAGGATTCGAAGGTGTATTGCGGCACATCAAAGAATCTGAAGGGTATTGCGGCACATCAAAGAATCTGAAGGGGTATTGCGGCACATCAAAGAATCTGAAGTGGTATTACGGCACATCAAAGAATCTGAAGGGTATTGCGGCACATCAAACAATCTGAAGGGTATTGCGGCACATCAAAGAATCTGAAGGGGTATTGCGGCACATCAAACAATCTGAAGGGTATTGCGGCACATCAAACAATCTGAAGGGGTATTACGGCACATCAAACAATCTGAAGGGTATTGCGGCACATCAAAGAATCTGAAGGGGTATTGCGGCACATCAAACAATCTGAAGGGGTATTGCGGCACATCAAACAATCTGAAGGGGTATTACGGCACATCAAACAATCTGAAGGGTATTGCGGCACATCAAAGAATCTGAAGGGGTATTGCGGCACATCAAACAATCTGAAGGGTATTGCGGCACATCAAAGAATCTGAAGGGGTATTACGGCACATCAAAGAATCTGAAGGTGTATTGCGGCACATCAAACAATCTGAAGGGTATTGCGGCACATCAAAGAATCTGAAGGGGTATTGCGGCACATCAAAGAATCTGAAGGGGTATTACGGCACATCAAAGAATCTGAAGGAGTATTGCGGCACATCAAAGAATCTGAAGGGGTATTGCGGCACATCAAACAATCTGAAGGGTATTGCGGCACATCAAAGAATCTGAAGGGTATTGCGGCTCATAAAAGTAAATGAAGGGGTATTGCGGCACAAAACATGTCTCAATTTTTTACGAAATATAAATGAACTTAAACGCCATTTAACCGGTTTTTCTTGTTTCTAACGAAGTTAAATGTAAACATCCTTTTTTCTACTGTAAGCAGTATCAAGCAATAGACATTTTAATTCAACTGAACAATTTTAGACCGGCGGAAGAGCGCCTACGCCTAATGGATCCTGTGCTGGAGATCAACACCAAGCATCCCATAATCCGCAAGCTGTCTACTATGCGATCAGCCGATCCCGAACTTGCTAGGCTATTCGCAATGCAGCTCTGCGATAATGCCCTGATTATTGCTGGCGTGCTGGAGGATCCGAGAGCGATGATCGATAGGATAAATAAGCTGCTAACTGAGGTTGCTGAGAAGATGCCTTAGACTCTAGTTGTTGAAGCTGTCTTGAGAACTCTCTTTACTTATTATTAGGATTGATTTTTACCGAAAATTGCCTGAAACTATAAATCTTCTGAATCTGACCAATGTATGTTTGTCGCATTCTTCATACAAATATAGACGACACAGAATCTTCCCAATCCCGAATCTTCCCAGTCCAGAATCGTCCCAATCCAGAATCTTCCCAGTCCAGAATCTTCCCAGTCCAGAATCTTCCCAGTCCAGAATCTTCCCAATCCAAAATCTTCCCAATCCAGAATCTTCCCAGTCCAGAATCTTCCCAATCCAGAATCTTCCCAGTCAAGAATCTTCCCAATCCAAAATCTTCCCAGTCCAGAATCTTCCCAGTCCAGAATCTTCCCAATCCAGAATCTTCCCAATCCAAAATCTTCCCAGTCCAGGATCTTCCCAATCCAGAATCTTCCCAATCCAAGATCTTCCCAATCCAAAATCTTCCCAATCCAGAATCTTCCCAATCCAGAATCTTCCCAATCCAAAATCTTCCCAGTCCAGGATCTTCCCAATCCAGAATCTTCCCAATCCAAGATCTTCCCAATCCAAAATCTTCCCAATCCAGAATCTTCACAGTCCAGAATCTTCCCAATCCAGAATCTTCCCAGTCCAGGATCTTCCCAATCCAGAATATTCCCTATTCAAGATCTTCCCTATCCAGGATCTTCCCAGTCCAGTATCTTCTCAATCCAGAATCTTCCAAATCCAGAATCTTCCCAGTCCAGGATCTTCCCAATCCAGAATATTCCCTATTCAAGATCTTCCCTATCCAGGATCTTCCCAGTCCAGTATCTTCTCAATCCAGAATCTTCCAAATCCAGAATCTTCCAAATCCAGAATCTTCCAAATCCAGAATCTTCCAAATCCAGAATCTTCCCAGTCCAGGATCTTCCCAATCCAGAATATTCCCTATTCAAGATCTTCCCTATCCAGGATCTTCCCAGTCCAGTATCTTCTCAATCCAGAATCTTCCAAATCCAGAATCTTCCCAGTCCAGGATCTTCCCAATCCAGAATATTCCCTATTCAAGATCTTCCCTATCCAGGATCTTCCCAGTCCAGTATCTTCTCAATCCAGAATCTTCCAAATCCAGAATCTTCCAAATCCAGAATCTTCCCATTTTTAAATATTCTCAATTCCGAATAGACATAATCCCGATAGTCTCCAGTCCCTGTTTAGATTTTTTTCATCTCATCTATGAATATAAAAATGAAATAAAAACTATTTGACTCTTATGATTCGTGTTATTTAATATGAAATCCTTTATAAGTTGTTGGTTCAGGTTTTTTCAGGAATTGTTCAATCATAATGCTTTTTTAAATTAGTTGTTAACATCTTTTGAGATTTCCAAACTTTAACAGAGGCGCAATTTGTTTCATCCAGCTGCTTGACTTTGCAACAAACCACTTTTGGCATTTTCAGCAACCAAGTTTTGTCTTACTAAGCTGATTTAGCTCTGAATGCGACTGAGAAATATATTTGCTATGGAATCGGAAATTTCTCATTTTGTTGTTTTTACTTTATTTACTATTATGCTGGTTGTCTCACCTGTGCTTTTCCACTGCTGTCCTACTGTGTCACAAGTGCTGTCCTACTGTCTCACCTGTGCTGTCCTTCTGTCTCACCTGTGCTGTCTTTCTGTCTCACCTGTGCTGTCCTACTGTCTCACCTGTGCTGTCTTTCTGTCTCACCTGTGCTGTCCTACTGTCTCACCTGTGCTGTCCTACTGTTTCACCTGTGCTGTCCTACTGTCTCACCTGTGCTGTCCTACTGTTTCACCTGTGCTGTCCTACTGTCTCACCTGTGCTGTCCTACTGTTTCACCTGTGCTGTCCTACTGTCTCACCTGTGCTGTCTTTCTGTCTCACCTGTGCTGTCCTACTGTTTCACCTGTGCTGTCCTACTGTCTCACCTGTGCTGTCTTTCTGTCTCACCTGTGCTGTCTTTCTGTCTCACCTGTGCTGTCCTACTGTCTCACCTGTGCTGTCTTTCTGTCTCACCTGTGCTGTCCTACTGTCTCACCTGTGCTGTCCTACTGTTTCACCTGTGCTCTCCTACTGTCTCACCTGTGCTGTGCTACTGTTTCACCTGTGCTGTCCTACTGTCTCACCTGTGCTGTCTTTCTGTCTCACCTGTGCTGTCCTACTGTTTCACCTGTGCTGTCCTACTGTCTCACCTGTGCTGTCCTACTGTCTCACCTGTGCTGTCCTACTGTTTCACCTGTGCTGTCCTACTGTCTCACCTGTGCTGTCTTTCTGTCTCACCTGTGCTGTCTTTCTGTCTCACCTGTGCTGTCCTACTGTCTCACCTGTGCTGTCTTTCTGTCTCACCTGTGCTGTCCTACTGTCTCACCTGTGCTGTCCTACTGTTTCACCTGTGCTGTCCTACTGTCTCACCTGTGCTGTCTTTCTGTCTCACCTGTGCTGTCCTACTGTTTCACCTGTGCTGTCCTACTGTCTCACCTGTGCTGTCTTTCTGTCTCACCTGTGCTCTCCTACTGTCTCACCTGTGCTGTGCTACTGTTTCACCTGTGCTGTCCTACTGTCTCACCTGTGCTGTCTTTCTGTCTCACCTGTGCTGTCTTTCTGTCTCACCTGTGCTGTCCTACTGTCTCACCTGTGCTGTCTTTCTGTCTCACCTGTGCTGTCCTACTGTCTCACCTGTGCTGTCCTACTGTTTCACCTGTGCTGTCCTACTGTCTCACCTGTGCTGTGCTACTGTTTCACCTGTGCTGTCCTACTGTCTCACCTGTGCTGTCTTTCTGTCTCACCTGTGCTGTCTTTCTGTCTCACCTGTGCTGTCCTACTGTCTCACCTGTGCTGTCTTTCTGTCTCACCTGTGCTGTCCTACTGTCTCACCTGTGCTGTCCTACTGTTTCACCTGTGCTGTCCTACTGTCTCACCTGTGCTGTCTTTCTGTCTCACCTGTGCTGTCCTACTGTTTCACCTGTGCTGTCCTACTGTCTCACCTGTGCTGTCTTTCTGTCTCACCTGTGCTGTCCTACTGTTTCACCTGTGCTGTCCTACTGTTTCACCTGTGCTGTCCTACTGTCTCACCTGTGCTGTCCTACTGTTTCACCTGTGCTGTCCTACTGTCTCACCTGTGCTGTCTTTCTGTCTCACCTGTGCTGTCTTTCTGTCTCACCTGTGCTGTCCTACTGTCTCACCTGTGCTGTCTTTCTGTCTCACCTGTGCTGTCCTACTGTCTCACCTGTGCTGTCCTACTGTTTCACCTGTGCTGTCCTACTGTCTCACCTGTGCTGTCTTTCTGTCTCACCTGTGCTGTCCTACTGTTTCACCTGTGCTGTCCTACTGTCTCACCTGTGCTGTCTTTCTGTCTCACCTGTGCTGTCCTACTGTTTCACCTGTGCTGTCCTACTGTTTCACCTGTGCTGTCCTACTGTCTCACCTGTGCTGTCCTACTGTTTCACCTGTGCTGTCCTACTGTCTCACCTGTGCTGTCTTTCTGTCTCACCTGTGCTGTCTTTCTGTCTCACCTGTGCTGTCTTTCTGTCTCACCTGTGCTGTCCTACTGTCTCACCTGTGCTGTCTTTCTGTCTCACCTGTGCTGTCCTACTGTCTCACCTGTGCTGTCCTACTGTCTCACCTGTGCTGTCCTACTGTCTCACCTGTGCTTTTCATTCTGTATCACCTGTGCTGTCCTACTGTCTCACCTGTACAGTCCTACTGTATCACTGTTACCTCATACAGGGATGCACCAGTGAAATAATGGTGTCTCACTGCCTCACTATTTCACCTATTTCACTGCTAATTGTTTCACCTGGTGTCTTACCTAACCTTTCAGTTGCCATGACAACCAAACGCGGCCTATTCATAGTGCTAGAGGGCATGGACAGGGCTGGAAAGTCCACCCAATGCCGCAAGTTGGTGGACTACCTGAACAATCTGGGGCACAGCACTCAACTAATGCGCTTTCCGGAGCGCGATTCTGCCATCGGAAATCTGATTGGCCAGTATTTGGAAAACAAAATCGATCTAGACGATCACGCAGTACACCTGCTGTTCTCAGCCAATCGTTGGGAGTTTCGGTCGAAAATTTTGAGCACATTAGCTAGCGGCGTTAACATACTGTGCGATCGCTACTCTTATAGTGGCATCGCGTTCACATCGGCTAAGGCGGCTGGACCTGACTTTGACTGGTGCTGCATGCCGGAGGTGGGTCTACCCGCGCCTGATCTGAAGGTGAGCCACTGCTGCTTATTGGGCAATGGATTAGCGTATAATTGGATATTGGATTGGCGTATCATTCGGTATTGGAATAGGGTATCATTGGGTATTGGAATAGGGTATCATTGGGTATTGGAATAGGGTATCATTGGGTATTGGAATAGGGTATCATTGGATATTGGAATAGGGTATCATTGGGTATTGGAATAGGGTATCATTGGGTATTGGAATAGGGTATCATTGGGTATTGGACATTGGATTAGGGTATCATTGGATATTGGATTAGGGTATCATTAGGTATTGGATTCCGAGGGGGCGAGTGGGTCAGCGGCTAGCGTCGCTGCCTCGCACTCCAATAGACGCTAGTTCGATTCTCCCTTCAAGTCACGATTAATTTCGGGACTTGTTGAGGGGTTTGGACAGTAGCGACCGGCGGAGGTGCACCATATTTTGTGCAATCAAAGCTTGAAATAATAGCTTCGCTCCTACCTTCTGTGTGCCTGTTCTGTGAGTTGTGTGCGTTGGCGCTGGGGCGTGAGGCCTTGGGGGGTGGCTGAGGAGCGGGTGTACACCGCCGCGCGCTTTCTGGATTTCCGTCAGCGCGATTGGATAAGTGTACACTCATCACCCGGCCCCCCCTGAGGACTGATTTCTTATCAGCCTTCCGCCCCGGCTTGGTCTGCTCTGTGCGTGTGGGGCTGGGGTGGGGGCACTGCTGCCTATTCTGGGTGCCTCCTGCCCTCCCCGGCTGGTCTGTGCTGCTGTGTGTGGTGCCTGCTCAGGGGAGGCGGCGCGATGGGCGCTAAGCGTATAGTTCGCCGGTCTGGGGGCGTGCCGCTCCGTCGCTTGTGGTACAAGTGCCCCAGGCCCCCCTGCAAATAGATAGAGATAGAGGTATTGGATGACACAAATTGATAAGAGAGAATAGGATAGTGAAATACAAGATGGGAATACGGTATCTTACAAGACGGACCTTATGGGATATTACAGGACATTGGAAATAGGGATGTTATATAACAGTATGGGGATCGGGAATGTTGATCTCTATCAGAATCCCATTCCCGTCCCCTGTGCCAGATCTTCCTATCGTTAAGCCCGGAGGCTCAGGCCAGCCGTGGTGGCTTCGGCGCCGAGCGCTACGAAGTGGCCGAATTTCAACGCCGAGTTGCCGACGCCTACGCCAAGCTGATGCGCCTGCAGGATGGAGACGGCGGCAACCGCTGGCTGACTGTCAACGCTGATGCTTCGATTGATGAGGTCCACGGCTGTCTGGCCAAGGCTGTGCTGGCAGCCATTGAAGATCCTGGCAGGTGTGCACAGTCGCAGCCGGGTTGTTTTGTGTTCCCGGCTGCTGGCAGGAGGGATGTTTGATCTGGTCCTAATTGCTGTCCAAATAATTCCAATGACAGAATGTAACCAAATAAACTCATGTTTGTAGATATATTTGCCAATAATTATTATATGTTGTCTAAAATTCGCATTTTGTTTATTTTATCAAATTTCAGCTTTACGTTTACAGTTATTCATTTAGTTAATAAATAATATATATCGAAATGTGTAAAGTAACTGGCTTTCATCTATTTCTCATCTGAATCCTTAACGTTTGCTTGTTATAATTAAAATCCTTCATTGATTGATTTGTTTATAACCGATATGTGAACTAGAATTCACACCCAATTCCGTGGGATCACATGTACTGGCGGTGGCAATGGCGACTGACTGGCTGACTGATTGGCTGACAGACTTGGCGATGGTGTCTTGTTGTCGAGCTGCTCCTAGTATTTTAGCTTAATCAGTGAAATTTGAGAAAGTCGCGTCAGGGTGTCCATTGTGGCCTAGTTCCACCTGTTGTTGCCCTTGTAGGTCCAGCAAGTCCTTCTTGCTGGACCACCGAAGACGGAGATGATGCAGGCACATTCGGGTGGCATGCTGATTAATTTTAAAGGCCTGGCAAGGCCGCACTGAGGCGCAGTGCTAAATCGTGAATAGGGGTGTATGATAGGATAAGGGGCTCTTATGGGAAAAATCAGACCTTCCGCCAGAACCGTTGAATATCTCGACGGTCTAAAGAGAGCTGGTGACTTGATTCTTGTTTCAGAAGATGCGCAACAAAGAGTTGGCCCAGAAGCAGCACAGCTAATTCTGGTACCCAGTCGAGAATCGAACCCCCGACGTTTAAGTCGTGAGTCCACTAGGCTACAGCCCCTTAAAGACTGTACTTGGTGTCTTCTGCCTCGCTGTCTATAGCTTTCCGCCTTCATGGTTTTATCTCCAAGAGCTGTGCACAATGAAGCAATCTTCCACACAAGCTTGTCACGTGTCTCTCCATGGTAAAGAAGTAGAATTTTCCGATAAAGAGCAGTTAACGGCTAGTCGCATTGGAGAGAATGCGTGAATCTTTAGAAGAAGCTATACAGATAAGAGTTTAACCCGATACAAACCTTACTAATTAAGGCGGGACGGCATTAAGCCGGCAGAGACAGCAATTGGAAGTGTTGAAACCTGAGCATTCGCCTAGTGTCGTTCGAGAAATCTTCCAGTCCTCAATGGACACAGGATTCTTTAAGGCGGTCAGCGGCTTCAAATTCACCAGTCGGAAGCACCGCATCTCCGATGACGACGCCATTGACAGAATCAACTCTTACTATGCTCCTGTGCTAATTGTGATCATGTCGTCCATTGTCATGACCAAGATGTACCTCATCGGCGACCCGGTTCAGTGCTGGATTCCGCCAGAGTTCAAGCCGGCCTGGGAGCAGTACGCCGAAACTTACTGCTGGCTGAAGAACACCTACTTTGTACCGCCCAATGGCAGCATTCCCGGAGACCAGGTTGATAGGAAAAGCGAGGAGCTCAAGTACTATCAGTGGGTGCCGTTCATGCTGGCCGTTCAGGCGCTGTTGTTTTACCTGCCTAGCGTCATCTGGAAGCTGCTTAATTGGCAGTCTGGTAATTTATTCACCTTCAAATGCGCAAACTAAGTGTTCTCTGCGTGGCTGCGAACTGGGGGACTTTAGTGCGAGAATCTGATGTGCTGCCCCATTGTTTGACACAATGTGCGTCCATTGTGTCAGTGTTTGTGTGTCTATTGTGTCAGTGTTTGTGTGTCTATTGTGTCAGCGTTTGTGTGTCCATTGTGTCAGTGTTTGTGTGTCTATTGTGTCAGTGTTTGTGTGTCTATTGTGTCAGTGTTTGTGTGTCCATTGTGTCAGCGTTTGTGTGTCCATTGTGTCAGCGTTTGTGTGTCCATTGTGTCAGTGTTTGTGTGTCCATTGTGTCAGCGTTTGTGTGTCCATTGTGTCAGCGTTTGTGTGTCCATTGTGTCAGCGTTTGTGTGTCCATTGTGTCAGCGTTTGTGTGTCCATTGTGTCAGTGTTTGTGAATTCATTGTGTCAGTGTTTGTGAATCCATTGTGTCAGTGCTAGTCCAACGCCTCGCCACAGGCGTCCAGATCAAGACACTGGTCGGCATGGCCGTCAACTGCATCGACGACAATCCAGACAAGCGCGACGAGAAGGTGAAGAGCTTGGCCTGGCACTTCCAAACTTCCATCGTGAAGAAGAGCGGCAAGGACTCCGGGTTTTACCACAACCTGAAGCAGGTGCTAATTCGGTACCTGCTGATTGGCAAGGCAGCCTACGGCAGGTACCTCATCAATGTCTACCTGACCATCAAGCTGCTGTACATCGCCAACGTTGTCGGCCAATTCTTTCTGCTAAACGCCTTCCTCGGCACAGATTACAACTTCTATGGTCTGGGGGTGCTGCACGATCTCTGGCACAATCGCGACTGGCGCCACTCGGGGCACTTCCCCAGGGTGACTCTGTGCGACTTTAATGTGCGCGTCATTGGCAACAGCCACCCGAGGACTCTGCAGTGCGTTCTGGTCGTCAACCTACTCAATGAAAAGGTTAATTGGTTAAAACATTTGCGCATGATCTTTAATAGTTTTACCCTATTCTCTTAAAAGAACTTCTCTTTCTTTTATTTTTTCCTTACTCTAATTCTTCATTCCACTTCTCACTCACCTCACTCTCCTGTACCACTTCTCACTCTCCGTCTCCACTTCTCACACCACTGTCTCCCTTTCTCACTCTCCTGTCTCCACTTCTCATACTCCCATCTCCACTTCTCACATTCCCATCTCCACTTCTCAATCTCCGTCTCCACTTCTCATTTTCCTGTCTCCACCTCTCACTCTCCTCTCTACACTTCTCTATCTCCCCACTCTACTCTCTCCTTGCCTACTCTCACTCACGCAGATATTTATCTTTCTCTGGTTCATGCTGCTGTTCGTGTCCGTGGTAACTATCCTGGACGCACTCTTCTGGCTGGCCTGGGCCTTCCTGCCCAACAGGCGATTCGCCACCCTGAAACGCCTGCTGGAATCTGTTGAAATCGCGAAACTGTCCAGAACTTCCGCCGCCGCCGCCGCATCCGCTTCTTTTGACGACGCCGATCTATCATCGATCGACAGCTCTACTAGGGCCGATCGCGACCGATTCTTCAACGATCACGTGGACTCCGACGGAGCTTTCATTTTGCGTATGATTGGTAAAAACGCTGGCGAACCAGTGCTCAAAGAGCTGCTGCACCGTCTGTGGATCAACTATCGAGCTAGACTGAGGTCCGGCCAAGCCGCCAAGGGCGAGACTAGCCGCGATTAGAAATCGGAAAAATTATCAATCCGTCAAGTGGACTTCTTTGACACACATGATTAAGTCCTAACTAAGTCTGGGCAATTTTCAATTCGTTGAATTTTTATTAGCAGTTTCTGTATGCGTATTTGTTTACGAAGTACATTCTTAAAGTGCAACGACTTCTGCTAAAGCATCATGTTACGCAGCCACTCAAAGGCCAAACCACATCAAACTCCAGCCCAAATGTACGTAGCCACTCCGCAGCCTAACCCTACAAAACTCCTACCCCAAATGTACTCAGCCACTCCGCAGCCTAACCCTACAAAACTCCTACCCCAAATGTACGAAGCCACTCCGCAGCCTAACCCTACAAAACTCCTACCCCAAATGTACTCAGCCACTCCGCAGCCTAACCCTACAAAACTCCTACCCCAAATGTACGAAGCCACTCCGCAGCCTAACCCTACAAAACTCCTACCCCAAATGTACGAAGCCACTCCGCAGCCTAACCCTACAAAACTCCTACCCCAAATGTACGAAGCCACTCCGCAGCCTAACCCTACAAAACTCCTACCCCAAATGTACGAAGCCACTCCGCAGCCTAACCCTACAAAACTCCTACCCCAAATGTACTCAGCCACTCCGCAGCCTAACCCTACAAAACTCCTACCCCAAATGTACTCAGCCACTCCGCAGCCTAACCCTACAAAACTCCTACCCCAAATGTACTCAGCCACTCCGCAGCCTAACCCTACAAAACTCCTACCCCAAATGTACGAAGCCACTCCGCAGCCTAACCCTACAAAACTCCTACCCCAAATGTACTCAGCCACTCCGCAGCCTAACCCTACAAAACTCCTACCCCAAATGTACGAAGCCACTCCGCAGCCTAACCCTACAAAACTCCTACCCCAAATGTACGAAGCCACTCCGCAGCCTAACCCTACAAAACTCCTACCCCAAATGTACGAAGCCACTCCGCAGCCTAACCCTACAAAACTCCTACCCCAAATGTACGAAGCCACTCCGCAGCCTAACCCTACAAAACTCCTACCCCAAATGTACGAAGCCACTCCGCAGCCTAACCCTACAAAACTCCTACCCCAAATGTACTCAGCCACTCCGCAGCCTAACCCTACAAAACTCCTACCCCAAATGTACGAAGCCACTCCGCAGCCTAACCCTACAAAACTCCTACCCTAAATGTACGCAGCCACTCCGCAGCCTAACCCTACAAAACTCCTACCCCAAATGTACGCAGCCACTCCGCAGCCTAACCCTACCAAACTCCTACCCCTCCTACCCCAAATGTACGAAGCCACTCCGCGGTCTAACCCCACAAAACTCGTACACTAAATCGATTATTGATTATCGGAAAACACTCCGACTCGAAATAAATGCATCGTTAGGAATGACGTGTCTTAGAATAAACTAATATACCTTAATTGATCTAAAAGCCACAAAAGCTAGTTTTGTGGCTCTATTGTAGCGTAATTTAGTAATCCAAATACATTTCTGCCGCTAATGTTTAAAACGGGAAGTGTTTGCATATTATCATATCAAATGTTTCGTCTGGTTCAAATTTTCGTTTTCATTTTGTTCCGTTTTAAACTGCCCTAATGTAATGAAAATGAAATTCAAGGCCTCCGTTTGAAACTATGCTAAATCATCTAGAGTGCTGAAGCAGCGCGCGAACTTTTACTTGACTTATTGATTGATTTATTAGATAGACAGATAGAAAAATAGATAGGCAAATACATTACACTAATCGTATATACTTTTCGACACTTATTAAAATTATCCAAATCAACATTTAGTAATATTGTCAAAACAAGCTTAAATTGCATGACACATATCTAAACTAGTGGAATTAAATACGTAGCACGAAGTTTTTCCCTTTTAAATCTACTTTCGATCATCTCGACGCCATATGCGCACGCGATTATTACCGACGTCCTTGATACTAAGCACTAGCTTGAACTGCATTTTTGCATCGCCAACGGGAGGTCCAGTTGGCGGCTTGTCACCCGCTGAATCGACGGATATCCAGATCTCCTTACCATCAAGTAGTGACATTGTGAAGGCTTTGCGCAAAACACCGTTTGCTATTTTTCCGCCATTGATTAAGTCATTGTGAATGTAGACGGTAGCGAAATGTCTGTTTCCCGACTGAATAGCAAACACCGTATATGGTCGAGGCTCGCTTTGGATTCTCTGCAAGTCCAACCGAAAATTGCTTTCCTCATACAGGGTTCCAGCCTTTCCTCGGCACAGTCGATCGAATGTTATCCATTCCACTAACTCATGAGCAGCTTTGCTCTCTTTGGCTGTCATGCTGCTGAATCCACTGGGATGGGCCATGTCGAAGAAAACACCACCCGGCTCGTGATCTTCTGTCACACGCTGCTCTTCAGCACTGCCCATCGTCAAGCTGCTATCGCCTGGCTCGTCCATTCTACGCAGCGTCAAGTCCTTGTCGGTGTCGATCAACCAGTTGTACCGCATCGCTTCGTCGCACCTATCCCTACTGCATTCGGAGATGATCTGACTAGCCTCATATGGCAGTGCAGCGTACGGAGCAGCTCCTGGCTTCTGCCGCACAATGCACTCGTCTGTCACCACCCAGGAGAAGTCGTTCCTAGTGTAGAATGAGGCGCTCTTCACCTGCTGACCGATGGAGTCGCATGCGGTGATTTTTATGAGGGGATAAGCGTCATTGGTCTGGAGCGGAGTCACCCGATTACTCTCTGGATCATTCCAGTACAGCCGATGACTTGATCTGTCCTCCATGCTGATGTCCAGATAGTATGGCGAGTCGTTGAATATGTTGATTGTTTTCTTGTTTGCTGCACTGTCACCAGAGCGATGAGTTGCGAGTGCTTCCGTCTTGACGACCATCTTGAAGGCCGGATGGCAGGTATCAACAGCACCGATGCAGAGGCAAGGAATTCCTCCGACAGCATCCCAACTGTACTGTTTTATCTCTCTGCAGTACTTCCACTTGTAGTCTGGATCCCAGCAGTAGTAGCTCTCCTTCTCTTTCTCGGAATAGCAATCGGAAACGTGCAACTGCGAGTCACTCAATTGGCGCCTGACTTCACTGTCAGAAATGATCCACGAGTGGTTGCATTGGGTGTAGAATTCCACTGATTTCAGTGTTTTCCCAAGCGAGTCGTTTGCTTTGATTCGTAGCAATGGACGCTCCAGCTGCATGGTCTCGTTCTGAATCAACAAGGAGCGGTCTTTGACGGGGTTCAAATGAAACCTGGCCTTCACACCTCCGCCTCGCTCGCAGACTTCGATCTCCAGATGAAATGGAGTGCTGTTGAACAGACTGACGGACATTCTGCAAATTAAAAGAAGCTATATTTTTATTATTGTAGTACTTCGAGTATCAAATTTACGAAAACCTGGCAGTAACAACAAATATTCTTTACGGTATTTAACCACTTACCCTTTTTGTAGACTTCAGTACGCAATACTCTCTCTTTTAGACTTCTTATCATATTTGTAGTTGTCTAATCAAAATGTGCGCATTGCAAGCTTGGTATAGGACAGTACAAGGGGTGGGTAAATGCATAGTGAGACACTTATAGAAGAATGAACGGATAATTTATCACATAGCTTTTGCTTGACAGAACTTGCCTGCGAGTGTTATGCCCAGAAATGCACAGGATTGTATAAATGTACAGTCTTCTATATAGGCTAGAAATATAACCCATAAATATAAACGGGGCGTGAGTGGCAGAGCGATTAACGCGTTCGCCTCTCGCAACAAGGTCCGTGAGCTCGATTCCGCGGCGGGGCCATATTCATTTTGGGAGCAGCCGCGGAGAGAAGGCTTGAAAATGGTCGACCTCCAAAGTGAGAGTGTACGCTGCCTGAAGATGAGAATGTCAGGTTGGATGTACACACCTGTGTTTGTGTGCTCTTGAGAACTCTGGATGAACTTTGTCATCACAATGCTTTCAGTTGATTAAAACTATTTTAAAGCTCTAGTAAAAAAGACTGATATTTCGTACAGTTCTCTACAGTACTTTCTAGTAGTATTGTTAACATTTTATTATCATATAAGTATACGCATGCAATCATAAGACTGGAAAATTAAGACAATATTTGGTACACAAAATGTTAGAAGAGAGAAATGGAAGGAAAGTCAGAAGGGTAGAGAGTCAGAAGGGTAGAGTCAGAAGGGTAGAGTCAGAAGGGTAGAGAGTCAGAAGGGTAGAGTCAGAAGGGTAGAGTCAGAAGGGTAGAGAGTCAGAAGGGTAGAGAGTCAGAAGGGTAGACAGTTAGAAGGGTAGAGAGTCAGAAGGGTAGACAATCAGAAGGGTAGACAGTCAGAAGGGTAGACAGTCAGAAGGGTAGACAGTCAGAAGGGTAGAGAGTCAGAAGGGTAGAGAGTCAGAAGGGTAGACAGTTAGAAGGGTAGACAGTCAGAAGGGTAGACAGTCAGAAGGGTAGAGAGTCAGAAGGGTAGAGAGTCAGAAGGGTAGACAGTTAGAAGGGTAGAGAGTCAGAAGGGTAGAGAGTCAGAAGGGTAGACAGTCAGAAGGGTAGACAGTCAGAAGGGTAGAGAGTCAGAAGGGTAGAGAGTCAGAAGGGTAGATAGTCAGAAGGGTAGACAGTCAGAAGGGTAGACAGTCAGAAGGGTAGACAGTCAGAAGGGTAGAGAGTCAGAAGGGTAGAGAGTCAGAAGGGTAGACAGTTAGAAGGGTAGACAGTCAGAAGGGTAGACAGTCAGAAGGGTAGAGAGTCAGAAGGGTAGAGAGTCAGAAGGGTAGACAGTTAGAAGGGTAGAGAGTCAGAAGGGTAGACAATCAGAAGGGTAGACAGTCAGAAGGGTAGACAGTCAGAAGGGTAGAGAGTCAGAAGGGTAGAGAGTCAGAAGGGTAGATAGTCAGAAGGGTAGACAGTCAGAAGGGTAGACAGTCAGAAGGGTAGAGAGTCAGAAGGGTAGATAGGATGGTGTGCTAAAAAGAGGAGAGGAGAATACATAGGAAGGTGCACTATTGTGCTCTAAACAGTGTTTATATAAAAAAACAGCAGTTAAACTGCAATATGCTGGTTATGCCCCATGTGTCTTCAATTGAACAGCTGTTGACGCTTCTAAAATGCAAGCATGACTGAACATTTATTTATGGTAGTGCAATTTGGTTAAGTCTGGTTTAAGGAGTTCTGCACGTGTATAAACATCGCATTTGCAAAGTGGGCTGACACATAATATAATCTAAAATGTTTTTTTCTGCTGAAAGTTTGTTATAATGCTGTGTGCTTTGGTTGTACAAATTTAAACTATAACTTTCAATGAAGCATTTGCTGTTGAATCAATTTCTACTGTACCAGTTCTGATTGATAATGAGGTCTGAAATAACAAAGCTCTCCCATCTTCAGGGCCTCTGCGCAGGATTAGCCTTAACTGATGATTTGTTTAACTGACTGAAAAGTGAAATCTGCTGGCTCAATAACAATACGGATTCCAGGTGTGACTGGACCTAAGTACCGTTACAAAATAATCGTGTGCTAGCTGTAGCTGGACAAGATTTTGGTTGTGTAAATAAACAATTGAATTTTAGTTGGGATGTGAATTGAGGTATAAGAGAAATGGGATTGGGAGAATGTAGGTTTATAGGAAATTGGGATACTGAATTAATAGGATATGATGTAAGTAAAATGGAAAATTTGACAAAAAATCGTGATCTAGTGCATCCATGAGAGTTAAAATAAAGTTAGTTCACTTGTTCCATCACTAAACTGTTGCGTAACTCAAGTTGAGATGTTCACACAGCCGACCAAAAATGCTCGGTACTCTGTAAAATAAAGTCCACTTTATTTAAAAAGCAACTGGATAAGAAAATAAAAAAATGAAAAAATAATAATTGCCAGGGGGCTGCGGACAAAACCACATCATTTGACATTTGGTGACACTAGATCCGCAGCCAGCGAGAGGAGGCAATTCTGCCCATTTCGCTGACTCCTGAGCACACACAAATACAGGCACCAAACGCAGGCACATGCTCACTCAGGTGTACATCTGCCCAGACTTTCTCATCGTTAGGCAGTGTACACTCTCACTGTGCCTTGGAGATTGGCCCTTAAGGGTGTAAATTGTACGACAAGACCCCACCTTCTCCCCGCTGCTGCGCCCCAAATGAATGTGGCCCCACCGCGGAGACGAGCTCATATGGACCAATTGACCAGAGCTCTGCCAATCACTACCCGAATGCGATACGATAGATATAAACTGACAAACTGCTTTACTGATCATGGAAATCATTACTTGCAATTTTCTGTGTGGACTTAGGGATACTAAAGCCCCGTCTTTTTTAAAGAAAACATTGTGTGTTAGATTTTGAAACAGAATGAAATACAAGTACGAGTAAGCATGTATGTTATGTATGTTCAATTTTAAAAGAAAAAAGCATACTAATTTCTAATTACGTTACTTACAGTTACAAATTTCTGAATTACGACTAAACCGGTAATTTACATTTTTGGATAAAATATATTAAATTGATTAATCTTTATTTCTTTTTCATGAAATGTACAAATTAGCACAGCAAAATTGAAAATTTGGAATTCAAAAACTAATAAAACCGCTTTTTAACAGTAGTCTGTTTATATTAGTTTATTTGTTTCTTTGTTTAGCTTGACAATTTTAATGATTTTTTTAAATTTAGCAATTTGTCATCGATAAAGCTTTGAATATTACATTTCAGAAAAAAAGAGATCAATTGAAATTGATCTGTTTATTAAAATTTAAATGAGAAAAGAATATAATATGCTTTTTGTCAACTGAACGCTCCAAGGGTAGATACGATAATTTGTGGGTTTGTGTAAACCAAGACATTGAATGAATGTACATTAGTGCCGGCGGGAGAGAAGGGGTTGAATTAAATCGATAACTGGAGCAAGGTTATAGACAGGAAGGAGACGAGAGTGTACGCTGGAGCTGATAAAGTCTCGTGAGGGTGCATGAATGTACACTATCGCAGGGGGTAAGAGAGAAGAGTGAACGTACACTGAGGCCCAGTGAGAAAAGTAGAGGGTGAAACCATATCCATCAATAGTCAATAGTACGACTACAGCAGACAGGACTGTGCCCAGAATGGAATATACAAAAATTTTGAAACTGTGGTTTCAGAGACTTTAATCTGCTACATGCAGATCAATTTGCTAAGAAAACTACATATATCACATAATACGATTAGTTCCAAGTCCAATCGACGATATCAGACTACAAAACTGGGGCAGCATTGGCGGTGGCGGCGGTGGTGGTGGTGGCGGCGGCGGCGGTGGAGGCGGCAGCTGTGGCGCGCCTAGTGCGGCCGACATGGCGGCGGCGGCTGCGGCTGCAGCGATGTAGCGATTGTAGAGACTGCTGGCGCTGCTGAAATCCGATTGAGCACTAGACGCGGCTGCCATGGTGACAGATGGAGGCGGCAGCGGTGGTGAATGGTAGAAGGCTGCGCTGGTTTGTGGGGCTCCTTCGCGGAGCAGGCGATAGTCCGGCTGTGGTGGCAGACCGAAGAACTGCGACATCAGTGGCAGCTGCAGGCCTAAGTTTCAGTAATAAAAGCACAACATGAAAGCTGTTTTATCCTAGTGGTTAGAGCTTCGAACTCGTGACTTAAAGGTCGGGGGTTCGATTCCAGAACAATTTGTGCCCAACGAGCACTAGTAATTCTTCAGCAATTGGCACATAACTCTGCATTGCATTTTAAATCAATTATTTAATTTCGTTAATTTTGCATGCCCTTGGCATTGAAGTTGTATAATAAAGTGCAGCTTGTGATATTTCAGAATTCTAGTGTCTGTGTCTGACACCAATTCTCGGTCTCACCTGGCGGCGGGAAAAAGAGAGCCGGCGAAAAATATCCCCCCTTCTCCGGCCCCATCGCGGCGGCGTCTGCCGACCCCGAACCCGAACCCGGCGAACATCGCGGACGTCGCCTAGGCCTGTACTTGTATCCCGGATGCGCCCGCATGTGATCGGCGCGCAGCCGCCTGGCCTCGTCAACAAACGGTCGCTTCTCATCGTCGGTCATGCGTCGCCACTGCACGCCGAGGCGTTTGCTGATCTCCGAGTTGTGCAGCCGCGGATTGGCTCTGGCCAGAAGGCGCCGCTGACTGCGCGACCAAACCATGAAGGCGTTCATCGGGCGCTTAACGCGAGCCTCCGCCAAAGAACTCGCCTCGTCCGACAACGGATCGGCTTTCGCCTCGATTGGCGTCTCGGTGTTGAGCTGACTCTTCTCAGTCGGCAATGGGATTTCTCCCATCATTTGCATCGCTGAGCAGTTTGAGTAGGTTCTCTGCATGGCTAAGAAATTCGGCTTGATGTTTTTTTATTATCTCCAATGGATCTGGGATCATTTTAAGACAATACGAGCGTATATCCGCTTAGAATGAGAAGCGCATTTAATACAGCTCGTCGCTGATTGGCTACTGTTCTACTAGGTAGCCGATTGGTCCGTAGAATGTCAAAGGAATCAAGTATTTTAGTAGTTTCTGTTTACAGTTATTTCAGCCAATTTTCCCGTTGCCAAATTCGAAATGGTCTATCGTGTCTTCATTCTCTTCAAGTCTAATGCTTGCATATTTTATTATCTACTTCTCAATCTAACTGGGGTGAGTGGCAGAGTGGCTAACGCGTTCGCTTCTCGCGCCAAGATCCCTGAGCTCGATTCCGCGGCGAGGCCACACTGATTTGGAGAGAAGGCTTGGGGGCTTGTCGTACAATTTACGCCATTGAGGGCCAACCTCCAAGGCACAGTGAGAGTGTACACTGCCTGACGAGTAGACAGGCAGGGCAGAAATACACACCTGTGCGAGTGTGTGCTCAGGAGTCAGCGAAATGGGCAGAATTGCCTCCTTACTGGCTGCCAGTCTAGTGTCACCAAATGATGTGCCACTGCCCGCAGCCCTCATGTAATTTTTATTATTAACATCTTTTTGTCTACCGTCTCATGTCTTACTGTCTGCTTCTCGCATGTTTGTCTTTCTGTCACTCTTTAGACAGAGTCATATAGTTTGAGCTGCTACTAATTGCAGTCAATTAGATACAAAGCAACTCGCTAGCCCAACCAACACTAATTCAACAATTTCTGGTCCTAAATCGATTACTTTTGTAACTCTGAGAAATCGTCACGTGTGCTTCAACAATGCGCTCAATCAAATCGTTTTGATTGCTCCAATAGGTTGCCACCTCGAAATTATACGCGTCTCCTATAGATAAAATCTATCGCAATTGTTTCATGAATATTAGCTGCCGCCTACAACTCTTTATTGTGGGGCTTATCAATGTTGCAATTTGCAGATGACAGGTGTGTGTGTGTGTGCGCGCGCCAAAATGCAAGTCGTCAAATCAACCCCACCCACTACTCAAACAGACAAAACTACACGGCGCAATACCCCACAATGATACACAAACAGGTAAATACTTATACTGCCTGTCCACTAGAAGCAGCAGTGGATTCTCAGTTTATACAAATCATTGCTGTAGTTCCAATACAGTCGATAGCGATACCCAAGGAGTGAAGTGGACACTCAGCAACTGAATTGTCAATCCAGCAATCTGCAGGCCTCGTATACAATTCAGGGCAAAACTGTTAACTTAAACTATCAATGTGTCATTAACAACATTGCCATAGTGGCCCATAGAAGTGTGACAGACAATTTTCTGTTGAGTAGGCCAAAAATTTTTAATAAACAGCTGGCTGAAAGAAATCTTTATCAAATAAAGGCAAGTGATTGAACTGTGTGATGGCACTAACTCTCCACTGGTAAGGTTGGAAGCAGACATATGATGCTGAATGCTGATTCAAACTGAAATATTGGAGACATGGAATGATGGATACTGAAATATTAGAGATATGGAATGATGGATACTGAAATATTAGAGATATGGAATGATGGATACTGAAATATTAGACATATGGAATGATGGATACTGAAATATTAGTGATATGGAATGATGGATACTGAAATATTAGAGATATGGAATGATGGATACTGAAATATTAGAGATATGGAATGATGGATACTGAAATATTGGAGATATGGAATGATGGATACTGAAATATTGGAGATATGGAATGATGGATACTGAAATATTGGAGATATGGAATGATGGATACTGAAATATTGGAGATATGGAATGATGGATACTGAAATATTGGAGATATGGAATGATGGATACTGAAATATTAGAGATATGGAATGATGGATCCTGAAATATTGAACATCTGGAATGATGGATACTGAAATATTGGAGATACGGAATGATGGCAACTGTAACATTGAACATCTGGAATGATGGATACTGAAATATTGAACATCTAGAATGATAATTACTGAAATATTGAACATCTAGAATGATGGATCCTGAAATATTGAACATCTGGAATGATGGATACTGAAATATTGAACATCTGGAATCATGGATACTGAAATATTGAACATCTGGAACGATGGATCCTGAAATATTGAACATCTGGAATGATGGATACTGAAATATTGAACATCTGGAATCATGGAGACTGAAATATTGAACATCTGGAATCATGGATACTGAAGTATTGAACATCTGGAATGATGGATATTAAAATATGGAACATATGGAATGATGGATACTGAAATATTAGAGATATGGAATGATGGATACTGAAATATTGGAGATATGGAATGATGGATACTGAAATATTAGAGATATGGAATGATGGATCCTGAAACATTGAACATCTGGAATGATGGATACTGAAATATTGAACATCTAGAATGATAATTACTGAAATATTGAACATCTAGAATGATGGATCCTGAAATATTGAACATCTGGAATGATGGATACTGAAATATTGAACATCTGGAATCATGGATACTGAAATATTGAACATCTGGAACGATGGATCCTGAAATATTGAACATCTGGAATGATGGATACTGAAATATTGAACATCTGGAATCATGGAAACTGAAATATTGAACATCTGGAATCATGGATACTGAAGTATTGAACATCTGGAATGATGGATATTGAAATATGGAACATATGGAATGATGGATACTGAAATATGGAACATATGGAATGATGGATACTAAAATATGGAACATATGGAATGATGGATACTGAAGTATTGAACATCTGGAATGATGGATATTGAAATATGGAACATATGGAATGATGGATACTGAAATATGGAACATATGGAATGATGGATACTGAAATATTGAACATCTGGAATCATGGAAACTGAAATAATGAGGCCCTGGAATCATGGAAACTGAAATATTAAACATCTGGAATGATGGAAACTGAAATATTGAACATCTGGAATGATGGATACTGAAATATGGAACATCTGGAATGATGGAAACTGAAATATTGAACATCTGGAATGATGGATACTGAAATAATGAGGCCCTGGAATCTTGGAAACGGAAATAAACAAAAGCAACTGGAAAGTTAGTCAAACAAAATTTCAGGACTTTCACGGTGAAAAAAAGTAACCGTAGGAGTAAATTAATTGAAGATTCATACTCTGAAACTATTCTCAATTAATAGCTTTTGCATTATCGCGCATGAAATCTATAAAGTCAGACCTGAAGTTGTTTAGATGGAAATAGAAAAACGATAAATTTAATGACTCCATTATGTCGCAAAAGTGGGATATTGAAATAAGTCATTAAGGCGGGATGTGTTGGTAAACGTCAAAAACTATGCATCGATTGGCAACTGTCAGATGGAAAACTGACAGTCTACTTACTTGTGCGTGAATGGCAGGCCTCAGGGCCATGTATGTAGCACAGACCCATGGCCAACACCCAACAATGGAAGGCCATTATCTGCATTAGAAGAATGAACAATTCAACTCGCTGTACGCTAATATATCAGCCCCCCAGGCCTCAATAAACCCTTTGACTTCACTTCAAGAATCAGGAGAACTATAAAACACCTAGGTGTGGAGCAAAAAAAGAATTTTTGCTGAATCATCGTTATGCCATTTTCGAGTCAAAACTATCCGTGTCACTTCAATTAAATCTCTGATAATCGAATAACAACTCCAGCTGAAATCTCACTGACAATCTAGCTGTAATCTCACTGATAATCTAGCTGTAATCTCGCTGAAATGTCACTGATAATCTAGCTGAAATCTCACTGACAATCTACTGTAATCTCACTGATAATCTAGCTTTAATCTCACTGATAATCTAGCTGTAATCTCACTGATAATCTAGCTGTAGTCTCACTGATAATCTAACTACAACTCCAGTTGAAATCTTACTGATAATCTAGCTTTAATCTCACTGATAATCTAGCTGTAATCTCACTGATAATCTAGCTTTAATCTCACTGATAATCTAGCTGTAATCTCACTGATAATCTAACTACAACTCCAGTTGAAATCTCACTGATAATCTAGCTGTAATTTCACTGATAATCTAGCTGTAATGTCACTGATAATCTAACTACAACTCCAGTTGAAATCTCACTGATAATCTAACTACAAATCCAGTTGAAATCTCACTGATAATCTAGCTGTAATCTCACTGATAATCTAACTACAACTCCAGTTGAAATCTCACTGATAATCTAGCTGTAATCTCACCGATAATCTAGCTGTAATCTCACTGATAATCTAGCTGTAATCTCACTGATAATCTAGCTGTAATCTCACTGATAATCTACCGGGTGGCCAATGCGTTTAAGGACAACTTAAAAATAATAAAATGTATATACATTTTTATTATAAAAACAACCAACAAACGAAAACTTTAACATTTTAACTGACCGCCATAATGTCTAGATGGCAACTAAAAATAACATTTACTCAGTGTAGCCCCCCTCCGCTGCATACACGGCTTCAATGCGAGACCGAAACTTGGTACAGGCACCTCTGATGACGGCAGGGCCCTGAGCTGACCAGGCAGCACTAACAGCAACTTGGAGAGTCTCCACGGTAGCATAAGTTGTTAAACATGCAACGCGGGCCACGTTGTTCCACACAAAGTAATCGAGAGGGGAACAGTCTGGACTCGATGGTGGCCAAGTGGTCGCATCCCAGAAGTCCTCGCCGAGCTCCCGGCGAAGAAATTCTTGAGTAGCGACAGCCGTGTGGGCAGGAGCGCCGTCCTGCTGAAAAACAAACGTACCTGGGGCAAAGTTGTGTCGAATCCATGGCAGTACATGATCCTGCAGCATGCGGATGTACTCGGCTGAGTTGATTTTCACTCCAGCTGGTACCTGTGCTGGGCTTATACCCCGCGCGAGCTGGTCTACCACCATCAAACGTTTAGCGCGATTCATGGCTAATGCTAAGTTGCCGAAAATTTTCGCGGCAGCTACAGACTATATAGATACTATTTTGTCTATGACCAAAACTATTATGCTCTAGCTACCGCTGGCTTTGCTTTCTTCTATTTTTAAGGTTGTCCTTAAACGCATGGGCCACCCGGTAGCTGTAATCTCACTGATAATCTAGCTGTAATCTCAATGATAATCTAGCTGTAATCTCACTGATAATCTAGCTGTAATCTCAATGATAATCTAGCTGTAATCTCACTGATAATCTAGCTGTAATCTCACTGATAATCTAGCTGTAATCTCACTGATAATCTAGCTGTAATCTCACTGATAATCTAGCTGTAATCTCACTGATAATCTAGCTGTAATCTCACTGATAATCTAGCTGTAATCTCAATGATAATCTAGCTGTAATCTGATTGATAATCTAGCTGAAATCTCACTGACAATATAGCTGAAATCTCACTGACAATATAGCTGAAATCTCTCTGATAATCTCGCTGAAATGTTACTCATAATCTAGCTGAAATCTCACTGATAATCTAGCTGAAATCTCACTGATAATCTAGCTGTAATCTCACTGACAATATAGCTGAAATCTCTCTGATAATCTCGCTGAAATGTTACTGATAATCTAGCTGAAATCTCAATGATAATCTAGCTGAAATCTCACTGATAATCTAGCTGAAATATTACTGATAATCTAGCTGAAATCTCACTGATAATCTAGCTGAAATCTCACTGATAATCTAGCTGAAATATTACTGATAATCTAGCTGAAATCTCACTGATAATCTAGCTGAAATCTCACTGATAATCTAGCTGTAATCTCACTGACAATATAGCTGAAATCTCTCTGATAATCTCGCTGAAATGTTACTGATAATCTAGCTGAAATCTCAATGATAATCTAGCTGAAATCTCACTGATAATCTAGCTGAAATATTACTGATAATCTAGCTGAAATCTCACTGATAATCTAGCTGAAATCTCACTGATAATCTAGCTGAAATATTACTGATAATCTAGCTGAAATCTCACTGATAATCTAGCTGAAATCTCACTGATAATCTAGCTGTAATCTCACTGACAATATAGCTGAAATCTCTCTGATAATCTCGCTGAAATGTTACTGATAATCTAGCTGAAATCTCACTGACAATCTAGCTGAAATCTCAATAAAACTCACAGTGCTGATGCAATAAATTAACTTGAAAAAAACGAGAAATTGTGAAACAGCAGCAACCAATTTGCATCCAAAAACACCCAAATCTGACACAATGGCTTAGGTGTGCATTTCATAAAACACACACACGGCGAGAAGCGCACTTTGCGGTTTGCAGTTTATTTTCCTTACTAGAACTGTGTTTGCGAGTCGCACAGACAACATAAAACAGCACAACCCGAACCATTTGATAACTGATTAAAGTCACATCTCTATTCCTTATCGCTCTTCTTCTCCACAATGACCTTGGTGCCGCGCAGGCGACCGGTGCGTCTAGCGGCGATCAGGCCGACCTTGCGACCAGCGCTGGCGTCTCTACGAATGGTGCTAGGCTTACCGATGTGCTGATGATTACCACCGCCGAACGGATGGTCCACGGGGTTCATGCAGACACCGCGCACCCTGGGCCAGCAGTTCCGCTTGACCTTGTACTTCCAGTAGGCTCGGCCGGCCTTCATAATCGGCTTGTCGATGCGACCGCCGCCGGCCACGATGCCTGCGGGAGCGGATATAGGGAATAGGGCTTCCAGATTCGTGCTTTTAGGCATTTCGGGATGCTTAGGACATTCGGCAAGACTTCTCAACTCTTAGTACAGGTTCCTAGGTTTTGCTACACAGGTTGAACAGGTTTTGGTATAGTGTGCTCAGGTTTTTGTGCAAATTTATCATGTTTTGGTACTGGGTGCTTCTTTTTTGGTACAATGTGTTCAGGCCTCGGTAACTCGGTTTTGGTACAGTGTGCTTATGTTTTGGTACATGCTGAACAGATTTTGGTACAGATTGAACAGGTTTTGGTACATGCTGAGCGGGTTTTGGTACATGCTGAATAGGTTTTGGTACAGGTTAGAACATATTTTGGTACAGATTGAACAGGTTTTGGTACATGCTGAACGGGTTTGGTACATGCTGAACAGGTTTTGGTACATGCTGAACAGGATTTGGTACAGGTTAGAACATATTTTGGTACATGCTGAGCAGGTTTTGGTACATGCTGAGCAGGTTTTTGGTACATGCTGAGCAGGTTTTGGTACATGCTGAGCAGGTTTTTGGTACATGCTGAGCAGGTTTTGGTACATGCTGAGCAGGTTTTGGTACATGCTGAGCAGGTTTTGGTACATGTTGAGCATGTTGTGGTAAAATGTGTTTATGTTATTGTACAGAATGGTCATGTCTTGGGTTTTCATGTTTCACACTAGTCTTATCGATCGATTGACTAGACAGTAAAAACACCGAACGCGGACTCGTTACTCACCAACCATAGCTCGGCAGGCGGATGGCACAATTTTTTTCGCACCGCTGGGCAGCTTCATGCGCGATCGCTTTGTATCCGGATTGTGGGCAATCAGTGTGGCGTAGTTGCCGGAGGCCTTGGCCAGACGGCCGCGGTCGCCGGCCTTTTCTTCCACGCAGCAGATGATAGTACCTTCTGGCATGGCGCTCAGCGGTAGAATATTGCCCACCTGCAGCTTGGCTGTGGAACAGATTTTTAATTTACACACTACTTTTCAGATAAATGAGTAGTATAATGAGCGCGCATATTTTATATTCCGCCGTCATATTATCAGTGCTTAATAAACTAGTTTATTAGCATAAAAATTGTTTAGCTTTAACGTCACTAGGGCCGATCAAACTGCGACAGGCGCAGCGAGGCCGCTCGGATCAAAGTGTAGCATTATAGTAAGCATCATTTCTTTTTGACGGACAGCGAGAGCTGCGTAGAGGTCTAGCCTCCTTTAGGAGGTCTAAATATATTCTGGGGTCTTCTTGTCTATCTTGTCACAATGATCTAGTCGATGGTCTCACTCTCGATCTACTGCAATGATCTAGTCAGTGTTCTAATCCTCTATCTGCCACAATGATCTAATCTTTGGTCTACCACTCTATCTACCACAATGATAGTCTATGGTCTACCACTCTATCTACCACAATGATCTAGTCTATGGTCTACCACTCTATCTACCACAATGATCTAGTCTATGGTCTACCACTCTATCTACCACAATGATCTAGTCTATGGTCTACCACTCTATCTACCACAATGATCTAGTCTATGGTCTACCACTCTATCTACCACAATGATAGTCTATGGTCTACCACTCTATATACCACAATGATAGTCTATGGTCTACCACTCTATATACCACAATGATAGTCTATGGTCTACCACTCTATATACCACAATGATAGTCTATGGTCTACCACTCTATATACCACAATGATCTAGTCTATGGTCTACCACTCTATCTACCACAATGATAGTCTATGGTCTACCACTCTATATACCACAATGATCTAGTCTATGGTCTACCACTCTATCTACCACAATGATCTAGTCTATGGTCTACCACTCTATCTACCACAATGATAGTCTATGGTCTACCACTCTATATACCACAATGATCTAGTCTATGGTCTACCACTCTATCTACCACAATGATCTAGTCTATGGTCTACCACTCTATCTACCACAATGATAGTCTATGGTCTACCACTCTATATACCACAATGATAGTCTATGGTCTACCACTCTATATACCACAATGATCTAGTCTATGGTCTACCACTCTATCTACCACAATGATCTAGTCTATGGTCTACCACTCTATCTACCACAATGATAGTCTATGGTCTACCACTCTATATACCACAATGATCTAGTCTATGGTCTACCACTCTATCTACCACAATGATCTAGTCTATGGTCTACCACTCTATCTACCACAATGATAGTCTATGGTCTACCACTCTATATACCACAATGATAGTCTATGGTCTACCACTCTATATACCACAATGATCTAGTCGATGGTCTACCACTCTATCTACCACAATGATCTAGTCTATGGTCTACCACTCTATCTACCACAATGATAGTCTATGGTCTACCACTCTATATACCACAATGATAGTCTATGGTCTACCACTCTATATACCACAATGATCTAGTCTATGGTCTACCACTCTATCTACCACAATGATAGTCTATGGTCTACCACTCTATATACCACAATGATAGTCTATGGTCTACCACTCTATATACCACAATGATAGTCTATGGTCTACCACTCTATATACCACAATGATAGTCTATGGTCTACCACTCTATATACCACAATGATCTAGTCTATGGTCTACCACTCTATCTACCACAATGATCTAGTCTATGGTCTACCACTCTATCTACCACAATGATAGTCTATGGTCTACCACTCTATATACCACAATGATCTAGTCTATGGTCTACCACTCTATCTACCACAATGATCTAGTCTATGGTCTACCACTCTATATACCACAATGATAGTCTATGGTCTACCACTCTATATACCACAATGATCTAGTCTATGGTCTACCACTCTATCTACCACAATGATCTAGTCTATGGTCTACCACTCTATCTACCACAATGATAGTCTATGGTCTACCACTCTATATACCACAATGATCTAGTCTATGGTCTACCACTCTATCTACCACAATGATCTAGTCTATGGTCTACCACTCTATCTACCACAATGATAGTCTATGGTCTACCACTCTATCTACCACAATGATCTAGTAAGTTTCTAACCCCTTTTCTACGAGTTATCTAGTCTACCTATCAATCCCAGGAAAAAATATATGACACGTCTACGAAAATGACTCCAGGAAACCGGCTAGGCACAAGCACAATGACCTTACCCTTCTTTCCGCAGTAGATAAACTGGCCAGTGTGGACACCCTCGGCGGCAACAAAAGTCTCCGTAACCTGTCGGTACCTGTAGGGATCGCGAAAGGCCACCTTGGCTAGGGGAGCGCCGCGACCCGGATCGTGAATAATGTCGCGAACAACGCCCTTAATGTAGCCATTGCGCTCGGCAAAGTCAATTGGTCTTAGACGGGCTGCACCCTTTCTGCGCTTTGTGTGAGCCCGAAACACACTGCCGGCACCCTTGCGCTGGGAGCGAATCACTCGACCCATTTTGGCTGAAGATTATAGGCACAGTTTGGCTTGTAGTGACACATTTTTAGTAAATAATAAAGTCCTTTAAAACGATTTAATGACACTTTCTTTATTCTGATGGAAGGCCACCCGGAAGGGAGCTAAATTGCTAGTTGACTATACAAATCCTAATTCCAATTCAAATAAAGTTTTGAAAAGTCAGTCTTATCAGATTGTTCCTCATCTTATTTGGACTTTGGATAACATTGATCACCCAGTGCCTTTAAGACAAAGCATGAAACCCAGCCTAGTGTTAGAAAGAAATGTTAGACATGGGTAATATAAATAGGACAGGTCTATACTATTATAATGTAACTAGACTTACAATAGTGAGACATATCCTTAAAAACATTGATATAACCTATCCTTGATTGTGTAACAATTAGCTAGGCATAGCTACCTAGTAGTATAATAGTCATTATATTGTAACTTATAAATATAGAAACAGGAGGCCATATATCATGACCTAAGGTTTTTGTAAAGTTGGATGCAATTTTATATTAAAACAAAATACTGAAATCGAAAATTATTAAGCCTCATACATGCGCAACCTCCCAAATCTTAGCCGGCCATGTGACTTAGTTTTTGCTCTCATTTGCGACTTAGTTCGTTTCATTGCTCTATTTACGACTTAGTTTGCTCTCATTTGCTCTCTTTTTCTCTCCCCTTTTTCCTTTTCTTCACGCCTACCTTTTTTGTCCCTTGGTCCCCCCTTTAATTTTTTTGCGCTTGGTCGATTGGTTTTTGCCAATTACCTTGCTTGGCCTTCATTTCACCCGGCCGGTTCGGCCGGGTGTTGCGCATGTATGTTAAGCCTATACCAATAAAATTCCAAAAGTTGATAGAAAGAATGAAGGATTGAATGTGTAACATGTATAAAACCAAAGTAATAGAAATTATGCATATCTATTGTGGTAATTCAGGGGAAGGAGTAAATAACTTATAAAATTTCTTTAACTCAGTTAGATCAGATTGTAACTGCATTGTATTTATCTAGGTTGTAGCCTAGTGGTTAGGGCGTCGGACTCACGACTTGAAGGTCGGGGGTTCGATTCCCGACTCCCCTGAACAATTTGTGTCCTTTAGCAAGACACTTAACTCTGCATTGCTTCAGTTCACCCAGCTGTTAAATGGGTACCAGCATCAGCTGGGATAATTGAAGGTGGGTGTGGCGTCCCCCCAGTCCATGGACTGAACAGCCGTACGCAGCCTTCAGATGCGCCGCGCAATAGCTGCGGCTGTGCTGTTGGCTGCACATCTGACCCGATTGGGGCAGGTGTAATCAATCAATCAATCAATCAATTTATCTAGTATACATAGCTAGTCACTTATCAGCACCTATGTTTATTGTGCCTGTGGGCAAGTACGCTCCACACTGGAGCTATGCAATATTAACTTCAACCATGCAGGAGTTCACCAACACCACAGCAACACCTCAGGACATCATCAACTAGTACATGAAATACCATCTTATTACAGTGGAATGTAGGCTACCAATGTTTGGATAGGCTTGCCTAGGTATGCACCAACTGTCATGCCCAGGTGTCAATTCGAAAAGGCTTATTTTTTTAAACCAGCTATCCCATGCTGCATCAGCTGCTGGATCTCATCTGGTGGTAGGCTACAGAAGCAAAACAGGGTGAGTGCCAATGGCAGTCTATGTCAGCCATAATGCAATTGTTGACTGGCAAAAATTTATCACTGACATCTGTGCCCAGTACCTGATTGATCATCTGGTAGAACTTAGTGGTCCTGATAAAGAAGTGGAGATTTATAAATCCTACTTTGATCATCAAAAGTACCACTAAGGTGTGCACCAGTGGGTTCCTATTCTCAACTGCACTGCTGCAACACTGCTACCTCTTGTTTGGTTGATGATACATGTAATGTATCAATGCCTTAACATGTAATGTATCATCAACCAAACAAGAATGTGTATTTTTTTATCTTCAAACCTAAGCGACAGATTTTCTATTTAAGATATGATGATAAATCAAAAGCCAAGTTATAGAAAACAGTTATAAGTAATTTACTACATAAGACATGAGCCCTATAGGCCTAGGAATGTTTCTAACTAGAAATAACATAATTATAAATTATAATGCATTAGCTACATAAGAAAATTTAACTAATCCAATTAAAAAAATAAAACTTCATAGGCAATAGTGCAGATAATTAGATAAAGCTGAGTGTAAGTGTGTAGGGCCTAACCCACAAATATGGAAGGCTAGAGTGAATGCTTAAAAACTCAAGTTTAATAATAGTAGAGTATTGCATATAAGAAAATTACATATGACAACATGAATAAAATCTTAACATCTATTAGTCTATAGCCTTTAAACTAGAGGCTATTTTTTATCTAAAAATCTAAAAAAAGCCAGCAAAGCAAAGTCAGTTTTACATTCTTTGGTTAGGTTAAAGCCTAGTACTACTAGATCTAGCCTAGGTGTACCGTGTACTGTGCACTGTGCACATGCCAAGAAATCAGTGTAGGGCAAGTGCACAACAAATTAAGCAGGCAAGGCAAAGACTAATGCACGGCCGAAATTTTGGGCATAAACTACATGGTCCAGACTAGCTATCACAATGCCAATGCATGGTCGTGTGGAGATATATTTGAAAAGCCCTATACTCAGGTCCCAATTACATTTATTAGGTTACATTTATTATGTAACCTGAGAGATAACATTGTCATTTATTGGAAAGACATGCTCGAGGCACTTGGTTTGTTAATTTGTAAATGAAGAAGAGCCACAAATTGAAATTTAACAAGTAGGGGAGCCGAATAGAATTAAGGATAAAGGGTTCCTTCGAACGAACACGACTGATCGATCAAACACAAATATTTTTTCAAAATAACTTATTTAAATCGTTAAGCATAACAAAAGCTTGACTGTCAAGGTAAAAGGCAAATGAAAAAACATGTCAGAAAAAAATATATAAACACTAATCAATAAAGAAAGGTGCTTGACTTGCTTAAAAGCCGTCCTTTTTATTCAGCGATAAGTGGTACGTGAATGAGCAAGAACCACTGTAGGACCACTCTAGTATAACAGTTATTACTGTTATAAATTTATTTTAAGTTTCTGAGTACTACAGCGGACCTTAGCGTGGGCACGCATATTGATTGCAGGACGCAGCGCCACGCTACAAATGCAACCAAACTGACCCATGAACTAAATTGTATTGAGCCACTGATTTTTAGGGGCCCGCGTTGTCTGGTGTTCCTTGGTTGAATTGATCATCTGCGGATAAACAATGGGGAGAAGTGGCGGTGACCAGGCCTTCAAGCGGCCTCTGATTTGAGTTTTAATTCGATTATTATTTTTATTACTGGATTTCACTCAAAATTCAAGAGACAATTATAACCAAGATTGACATGATAATTTCTGGCACGCTTGAATCAGAGAAGGCCGGGTTAGTGAATCAGAGAAATGATTGGTGACTCAGAGAAGGGATTAGAGAATCGGTGAAGGTTTAGTCAGACTCAAAAGTAGTAATTGGCTCACGGTCTTACTGTTGATGTACCAGGGACTTTAGAATATTAGTTTTATTTTTTTAGAATAGTCCCATTGCTCTTCCCACGTCCCAGCTTCCCTGCCCTGATGACTCACGCTGCATCTGCATGATATTGACCTGTCAAATTCTTTTCATGTCGTTAATAATAATTTTCCCCTTCTTGCTGTCAACATGCGCCCAACCCCTCGTTTTTGCGTGATGATGACTTCTCTCCACTTGTCAAGCGCTCCACCCCTTCCTCAATTTTTATTGCGCACATAGTCACAACTTATCTCTTCTTTTTAGATCACACACCCACCTGCCTCCATTCATTTGTTCTCTTAATCATATGTCTTGTCACGTAATCGCGCACCTGACCACCTCCCTCCAAAGTAATAACTAATTTTCTTTTGCAGTCTCGCACCCACCCCACTACCCTCTAATCACCAATCACCGATCGGCTGGCGAGGCACGTGATCTGGCTGTCCTACAAACAGGTCAATTGCAAGTTCGGGCTGATCACGCGATCACGGCATGAGCGCGTGACTCTGGGTTTTATTTCGTACCTCGGCCGTATCTTCGTTCGGCGTGTTATGTGTGTGTTGGTACGGATCCCTCGCTAGGCAAACGGGGGGCGCGTTTGCCCAAATGATGTTACGCACCCCTTCTAGGTCGTCCTGCAGTGGAGACAGCGAGCCGTTGTTGACCCCCCCGGGCCGGAGGTAAACCAGCGCTCCTCCGCCCACCTGCGGCAGTCGCACAGGAATTGCCGGGTGTCCTCTACGGGGGGACATTGTAGTGCGGGCAAGCGCGGTTCCGGGTGGCCTGCAAGAAAGGCGCCCGGTTCGCCTGCAGATGGTACAGGGCCGCATCGTCGGTGGACTAGCTGCGTTCCGCCAAAGAGCCTTTGGGGATGGTCAGATGGGACCTGGCTGGTTTATTACTGGTCCGATTCGGCAGCCCGTCCCTGGGGCGGAGCGCGGCTCTGGCGGCCGTCTCTGGAATCGGTTGGGGGTCCTGCGGCGTGGCACAGCCCCTCCTGGCCATCTCGTCCGCTGTCTCGTTCATAGCGTGTCCGGCCGGAACCCGGCAGTGGGGCGACATAGGGTGATGAGATGATAGTGAGTCTGTCCTTGCTGACAAGCAGAATCGCGGCTTGCGCGGTGGCGTGGTCCTCCAGGCACTTGGTCATCGACTGCAGTTGCCGTTGGTGCAAGGCTCCGGAGTCGAATAGCGGCCAGACCGCCGAGCTCGACTTTTCACGCAGAATACCTCGGGCTGCCTCGAGCTCCGCTGCCGCCCCGGCTGCTTCAGAGGAAGTCGAACTGGTCTAACGGCCGGTCGGAATGCTGCCCTTGACGTCCAACCCGATCGCCTGCCGCCGGATGACGTGCCCCCCTCCGCCGTTCCTAAAGCCTTAGTCCGCCGCACCGTCTGTCCAGACTTGAAGGTACGGCGGATCGCTCCGGTGAAGCTCCGATCACTCCGGGGTCCAGCAGCTCCAGGGCCCTGTCGCGACGGACCTCGCGGCTTGCGTCTTATTGTTCTTGTATTATCGTTATCGTGTCTTCGTTATTCGCGTGTTATCGTTTTCGACATTCCTTCGTTTCGTTACGTTTGGTTGATCTTTCGTCGTCATCCGTTTCCGTTCCATTACATTCCATTGTCCGGCTTCGGTTCCTGTCTGTGACGTTTCATCGGTCACGATACTGACATCGTTCGTCGTCTGACAACCTTCGGCGCCTTCGTCATCACGGTTTCCTAGGCACAGTTAGTTAGTTAGTTATACGTTCCTGGCCGGGCAGGTCCGGGGGTCGGGTCAGCAGAGGCGAGTGGCCCGTGCAAAGTTGCGCTAGCGTGATCAGCTCGCGTCTGCTGAGAGTCGCCTCCGATCTGCGGTCGTCGCGGAAGGCAGCGCCGTGCGTCCGGCAGTGCTGGTCCGCTTCGTAGGCAGCGCGAGCCTCGTAGGCACGCTTCGTAGGCACGTGGTGGTCCGCGGGGACTTTGAGGAGGAGGCGCCAGATGTCCCGTCAGCAGGGGGACAGGTGAGAGTGCGGGCCTTGTTCGAGCGATCGGATGAGGGCCTGCGAATCAGTGGTGCAACGCAGTTCTGCCGTACCGGGCCATGGGACGCGCTCCAGGGCTGCGAGGAGACCAATGCGGAGGGCACACTCCCGCGAGGCCCGCGCGGGTGATCAAGCCGTTGGCCTCCGTCCTCCAGTTGCGTCTGAAATCGCCGTGGTTGCCGTGAGCGTGGATTCTCGGTTGAACGTCGAGTTCGGCCAGCGTTCTGAGCGGTGTCTGTTGTCTTGCTCGCCGGGTTTTCTCCATCAGCGTAGCCGCAGCGGCCGTCGCCGAGGTGTTGAGTGGAGTCAGTCCGGCCTCTTTGAGGAGCGCGGCAGTCGGGGTGGATCGGCAGCACCCCGAGATAACGCGCGCTGCGGCGAGGTGCTGGTCTCAACTTCCCGGCGGCAGGCGTCGGACGCAAAGCTCATCCAAGAGGAGGCACCGTGTAGGACCGCCGCTTCCGCGTAGGTGCGGTAAAGCTGTCTGAGAGATCTCGGGTCGCGCACCCAGTCTCGACCAGCAAGGCACATCATGGCGCCTGTCCGCTTCTGCAGGTTGCGCTTTTGGACCGCCGCATGGTGGCGGAACGTGAGCTGTGAATCGAGGTACACGCCCTCGCGTGGGGCTGCATGGCGTGTCTCCGAGTCTGATATTCGGTCTCGCCTTGCCGTTTGTCTCACGTGGGTCGAGGGAGAAGTAGTTGACAACTGTTTTGGATTTGTTCAGGTCAACTTTCCAAGTCGTGCACCACTCGACGAGCCAGTTCGCCGCGCTTTGCGGTCTTGCTTCACAGGTCTTCAAATTCATGCCTTGTGCGCCAAAGGTCGTATCGTCGGCTTACGCCAGAGAGAAGATGTCCTCTGGGGCATCCTCCAACAGGTCATCGACGAACACCGTCCACAGAGTCGGGGCGATGACGGAGCCTTGGGGGAGGCCCTCAGGGAAGAGGCGTTGGGGGCTCTGGTTGCCGTCCCAGGTCACAATGGCCCGTCGATCGGAAATATACGAGTGAATCCAGCGGCGCGTGCAGGTCGGGACTTTCGTACGGCGTAACTTAGCGATGAGGGCCTGTCGCCACATGCGCTCGTAGGCATGCGAGAAGTCCCCAAACAGCATCGCTGCACGGTTTGCTGGTTTTTTCTTCTGGAAGCCGTCGAAGACGTACTGGGATGCCGCGGCAATCTGCTCTTCGGTAGAGCGACCGAGGCGGAAGCCGGCCTGGGCCGGGTGGATGAGGTTCTCGGACTCCAGGTAGTGCGTGAGGCGTTCGTTAACCAGACGTTCCGCGACTTTCGCCGTGCAGGAAAGGAGGCAGATAGGGCGGTAGCTGGAGGTCGCGTCCGGGCTTTTCCCAGGCTTGTATATCGGCCTGATGTCGCCGATTTTCCAGGCGGCGCAACACTGGCCGCTTCGCCAAGAAAGGTTGATGGTGAAGAGGAGGAGCTCGATCCCCTTTGGCGGCAGATTCTTCTGCATCAAGTTGGATATCCCGTCTAGCCCTGGGGCGGACCGGCTCGGGATGGCGCGGAGGGCTCGGGTGAGCGCCTCTAGGTCGAAGTCAGCACACATTCCCAGGCGTTGTCCGTTGCACGCACAGGGCTCATCAAGGGCTCTCCTGGCCTCAAGTTTGACTTTGTGGTCCCGCACTTTGTCTTTAGGAAGTTGCGCGACCGTTGCGTACTCTCTACAGAAAAGGTTGGCCTTTTGTGAGTTCATGGTGGCGCAGCGGTTGGCCGAGTCCATGAGGCTGCGGATGGTCTGGCCGCCGTTGTCCGCGCGTCGAGAACTCGGATTATTCTCCAGATCGCGGCCGAGTCCAGTTTATTGTGGTTGTCGGATATGAACTCTTGCCAGAGTGCCTCCTTGGCCCTACGGATGGACGCGGTGGCGAAAGCACCCGCGGCTTGATACGCCGCGGCGAGCTCGTCGTTGTCAGGATCCGTGCGGAGAGCTTCGAGGGCCTGACGTCTGGCGGTGCACGCGGCTTCGGCCTCTGGGCACCACCATGCTACTGGGGCTCGGCTCGAACCCTGCGGAATCGCTCCGCGAGCGGCTGTACGGATGGCGTGGTTCATTTTATCGGTTGCACCAGCGACAGAGCGTGGTGGGCGGTGCTGCCAGTGCTTGAGTTCTTCGGTAATGAGCTCGCGGAATATGGTCCAGTCTGCCTATGGTAGGCGAGGCGGGTCACCCGTTTCCGCTTTGGGGGCCTCTTGGAGCTGTTACGAATCTCGATAACAATAGGGAGATGGTCGGATCCGATGTGTGCCTCCGTCTTCCAGGTCATCCGGTCTTGCCAGTTGGCCGGGACGAAGGTCACGTCCGGGGCGCTGGTCAGGCCTCTGGGGCTGATTCTGGTGAAGGAGCCATCGTTAAGCGCGACGTAGTCGAACGTCGTGGCCCAGTTTTCCTAGGCACAGTCGCCACACCGCTCGTCCATCGCACCAATCAACCAGTCGCGTCGCCAGATCGGTGAGTCCCTCTTACTTGGCATTGTCCTACGCTCTATGCAGGGTTAGCCTTTAATTGGGCCAGTTAACGGTTAGCTTCTCATACTCTCTAGATCTGAGTCCTTATTTTACGCTTTTTACGGCTTTTTACGAGTTTTTTTACGAAACCCAAATCCTATGTGTACTAATTATTCGTTCAAGGTTAATTAGAACGTAATTACTATAGGTGAGCTTTGAAATCTAATAGGGGAATAATCTAAAAACCAAAGAACTAAATCTTTTTTAATTGCTTTACTTCGTTAATTTTGAATGGCGAAGAGCGAGTAAGCTTGCAGGGCCAAAGAATGAGGCCATGATTACTTAGAATGGATGACTCCACAGCACAGAGCCGAATTCAATCGACAGTGAGGAGACTAATGTGCATGCGAAGCCTCAATTGAATTTTATTCTGATGTACTCTTAGGTTTAGTTAAGTTAGGCATTGTGCACGAGACTACATGGAAGCCGATCCTTAACCTGTACTTGCATCGTTGGGGCCTTGTGACCAGGAGTAAATGCTCTGGACACTCTCGACCTTGGTTTGGGCCCTCGATCTGTCTTCCCCTATGCAAAAGTCCTCTCTCTTGCTGAACCGTCTACTCCCTGAGAATACCTCGCATAGAATCCCTGTTTCCAGCCATGGACCGTGGCGATGAGCCCAAAGAACTATCTCTATTAAAGCGGAAGCCCCGTTTTGTCAGGGTCAATCGGTTGTCCCTGCCTAGCAGCTGGTTATACCCTCTAACAACCCAGGTCTTTTCCCCTTTGTCCCAGGGATCTTGGCCACTATAAGTCACATCAAAAGCTAGCAATATCATCATACGAGGTGAAGTAGTTACGGAGTCATGAGGCCCGGTGCCGGTAGCGCCTTCTTAAGCAAGACGTGGAAAACGGTCGACATCACTGTCTTAATAAAACTCTTGAAAAATACCTACTGAAATAGTGCGGGTCTTTTGCTAGCCGATGACCGCCCTCATGAAAGATAGGAGTGTGGAAAACGACGATAGAGTCGGAGGTCGATCGCTGCTGCCGCGAGCTGTCGCAGAGAGGGATGACGAAGGGAGGGATGAAGGGAGAGATGAAGCGGTACAAAGGATGCAAGTGAGTGGTCCTATTGGCCTCAGGCTGGCCAGTCCCACCCAACCCATAGGCCACAGGCATGACTGCCGTGCCCACCCCAAGCAGTGCTCGAAACCGGCTAAAAGTCTAAATAGATGTCGGACTACCCGCAAGCGAATAGGACAGGGCTAGATAGCCTACTGCCGTCAGTAGCATGTTCGTAACTGACTCCTAACTTTGGTAGCAGTGGTCGACTCGGCCTAGGCTCTTGTCTTAGAAATGCGGAAAGGCTATCGGCAAGCGGATAATGATCGAAGGTAGCGCCACCACCCAATGCGCCTACGTTGCCACCGCAGACATTTGGGAACTTGGGTCCCCGGAGCTCGCAGCTCCCAGTTTGTCACACAGATCTTAGACAAGCCGAAAAATAGAGCATTCTGTAACTTCCGTTTTAGACTAGGGTGAGAACCCCAGAATGGATCGAGTCACGCCTCACAAGGGGATTCCTGAAACTGCGCTACAGTGGTCTAGGAAGGTGGTACTCCGAACCCGAATGAGAAATCCATAGCCAGAATCCTACTCATGAGACATTAGACACATTCCGTACATTAGACTGCAGCCTACTCATTAGATAACTAGCAAGCCGATTCTGTGTGAGTTGAGGAGAACAGAGGCAGGAGAGATTAAGCTGAACACTGGCTGAGTGATTATGCAAGCAGGAAATTATTAGATCACGCCTCTCGCTCCCATGGCCGCGGTTGCGAAAGGCGGGGAAAAGAGGGAGAATTCAAATTGGCAAAGGAACTTGACGCATACACTGGAACCCGCCGAGAGAGTGAGGAAAGCCGGCCAAGGAATCCCCCACCTCGTAGGCAGAAATGCACACGCTACATCCCGCATTTAGCTCGCAAATCCCTAGCTCCATATTGCTCTCATGCGCGCTCACAGCTGTCTTCCTGCCGCAGCTTTCGGCTCGGCATCACCAGAGCCCACCCCTAGTGAATTAGCCACTCATGATTGAGGGCTGTCTAATGATAAAATAAAGGGGAAATAACAGCATGATAGAAAGTGATTTAAATTGTTACTAAATTGCCTAATAGTTAAATGATTGGCGACTAAGATGAATAATAGTTTATTAGGCTAGAATCAAATCCTGCCCTCGCCCCGATTGCCCACTAGCTAAGTAATAAATCCCTTAGGGATAGCAATAAAAGTCCGCTACGCGGGTTACTTATCTGCGATGCTGGTTGACAGGCTGCAGGCCGTTGGTCTCGCTGGGAATGCAAATGAACAGGGGAATAGGTGGGGGATTGCTGAGTACAGTTGGCAAGGGGCCAGACTGCAGGGAGCTCAAGGCTCAATTTGGAGCGCACCTAAAGAGGTGGCTTGCGCTTAAGGGCACTAGCAGGTAGTTGCCTGCTGCTATGATCTGGAGCCTTAGGCTCAGGGACTAGGTGCTAGCCTAGAAGGGGGAGAGTCCACGGACCGAGTTCCGGGACCAGACAGGAAGGGGGGGTAGGTTTTAGTCCAGGGTGGAGGGAAGGTCCTGGGCAAGGTTAAAGGTAGGTCGCCGGGAAAGGCTCCCGGAAAAAGGAAAAGGTTGTTCTAGGGGCAGCGCAGCGCGCTCTCTTAAATAGTCCTGCAGCTCCGCCAACCCCGCATTCATCAAAATAACCCACATGCTCGCCGGCCTGTCAGCGAGGAATCGGGTCGGCATAATGCCACCCCAATTGCCCACTGAAGCGGCGGCGAGAATCGCCAGATGCCCCACTAGGAGCGTCTGCCGGCAGTCGGCCAATGATTGTGATCCCGCCGGGATATGGGAAGCGCAGGCGCCGACCTGCCTATAGTGTCGTTACATGTATCTAAAGGGGGAAAGGTCATAATCGAGCTTCGGCTCGGGTTACAGTAAAGAAGAGGGACATGAAGAATTAAAGCTCACTCTAAACGCATGAGTGATCCCGACAATCTGATCGCGGTTTGGAGGGGAATTATAACCTAAACTAGTCCATACAGTATTGCTATTTCCGCGATCAGTCACTCCTACAGGGGACTAGACAGATCCGAGACAAAGGGAATCGGCGGCTACTTAATTCACCTCCGCCCCAAGTCTGGCCCTAAGATTAATGATGGTGTTCTGCGGCCAGCTGCTATGTGGGTCGCGATTATTAACTTGCTAAAAATGGAAAAATTTGGCTGGCTCACAACCCCACTCGATTCCGAAGTACACTCCACATCACACCGCCCTTGCTCACTTTCACGTAAGGCACTTACGTGCTTACTGTCAGTAGTGGGGTGTGCCGCGAATCGAGGGGGCAAAAACTTACATTACCCTACTGTATACCGTAAAGAACCTTAAGAAGAAATCCGCTAGAGAAGAAATCCTAGGTCATCGTACGTAACAATACTGCTATAAATAGATTGTGTGCGAGAGTGTAAAGGTCGGCGCCCCTAGCAACTAAGGGATAGAGTCCTGAGGGGAGGTGGGTGCGCATTCCGGCTGAGTTAGAGTTGTTCTCGCTGTCCCGGGGTGCCGTGTCCCGATTCGCCTTCTCCTCCAGGTGGCTGCAGCTGTCCCCGTCTTTCCCTGCCCGGCTTGGTCTCGGTTGCGCAATCCCGGGAGGCTCCGGCCGTTTTCTCCTTAAGTCCGAGGGTCCGGCCGTGCTCTTCCCCAGGTGGCTCCGGGTTGGTTGGTCCGTTCGCGCCTTCCCGATTCCGTTGCCGGGCCGTGGTAGCCTCTGATTCGCCGCGCGCCCAGGTGTTTTCAGCTGGCCGGGCCCGAAAATTCTCGTCGGGCCGGTTGCCTAGCCGTTGCGCGCGGCCCAATCGGCGCTGCAGCTGGTCGCAGCTGGGGAAACCGCTGCTCAGGCCGCTTGTGATGCTGTTGCCGGCCGAGGTGTCTCCTCACCGAAAAGGTCAGGGCCCCAACAACTAAACTGTTACCATGAGCCCCCTAAACTGGTTCTGCCCGGAATTCCCACTTTGCTCCCATTGGCTGGCGGTTAGACCGCCACGTCTCCCTAAATTAGCCCTATAAAAGCAAACACTTGACGCCCCATTAACCCAAAGCCTCTTTATCTCCTAAACAACTGCTAATTCCGCCATACTGAACCTAACATCCTTGTGATTAACGGCAAGAAGGAAAAACTACACATTTGCCATCTAAGTCTACACTGTGACCAGCATCGATACCAACTATCGCGTACGTCTTGACTACATAATGGCCCAGCAGCAACCTGAAGACGAAAGGTGAGTTATTTGCTTCTACTCGGCCCCCCAAGGCCGGTTATTAAGGATAATTGCGCGGGTTATGTCATAATAATTAGGATAACTAGAGTTCCCCCTACCCACGGCACGCCATTTATCCCGAGAATCTGAAATTGACCCCGACCCCAAAACTGCGAAAAAGGAACCCTTCCTGAGTTAATGATTGATTAAATTGAAAGTTACTTAGTCTGCGATTGCCACCTCTATTCTTCCATTCCTAATCGGACTACACCACTCTTCGCTTTCAGCAGCTACCCGCTCGGTGCCTTCGAACCGGAGCCTCGACGCCGGACCGCGTCGGGTGGCCCCATATCGGTGTCGTTTGTGATGAGTAAGTTGGCATTGATAAACCTACACTTCCCCCCCACACTCTGGGTGTCACCATTTGAAACTTCCGCCTGCAGAACGCCACTGCGCCTCACTAAACTACTCCTCCACCTTGTTTTTGCAGACATAAACGTGCCCGAAGGCCGGGAGGCCGACCTGGCGGCCATCGTTTCTAGTTTCATTCGGGGCCCGCTGGGCACGGCCCTGGCTGCCGGAGTGGCGTTCGCGGCCATCTTACTGCTGGTACTGGTTTTCCTGCTGTGACAACCCAAGGTCACTTGCTGACTCGTTAATCTGAACCTAACCATATGCGTGTCTGCCATTGTGCCCTGTACAAATAAACCCAACTTTCTATACGAATAAAGCAAACGCCACCATTGGAAATGTAAAACGAGAATTCGCCATCTGTGTCCGACTTCCTTTCTTAGATGAAATACCACTGCTCAAATTTTACAACTGCCTAGTAACAAAAAAACTGATAGACTGTTAATGAGTTTTTGAAACGTCTGGAACCTTAATTCATACGATTTATTACTACCTAGGTACCTAGATTTGAACTCCTAGCTGCTAGCTTCTGGCTCCTAAATAATGTTTCTTTTTGTCTTTTCTAGCCCTAACAAAAGAAAAATTATCATTTTGAAATCTGCCGCTCATTGAAACAGCCAGATTGTCTCCCCTAGAATTTGAATACCTGACCCTACCGGCTTCTTGATTTACAACCGCCCACTCTTTAAACAAACATTAAGAAAAACTCCCGAAACATACCACCCCGCTCACTTTAGCGGGTTGGTATACCCCCTAAATAGAAGCCGGCATAGCTAAACTCCCGAAACCAAGCATAGAGAACATGTAGGATAAGCAAGTTTTGCGAAAAGTAAGTGCGAACCCTAGTTTGCGGCAGTTATTACGAAAATGTTTCATGCGAAAATTTTTACGAAGGGGAATTTCACCCCACTAAATATGTTTTTGGATTTTGATTAGTTTATATAAGTTTTTAAGAGGTTTTGGCGCCGAGATGGCCTTTTTGATTTGAAACCGCCTTCCCTCCCTTAAAGAAACATAGAATTTCCCATGGCATACCACCCCGCTCACTTTAGCGGGTTGGTGTCCCTCCTAATTTAGAAGTTGTCCTAAATTGAACTCCCACGGACCCACCAATATGAACAAGATAAGGCAGAGGTGCCATGCATGATGTGGTGCGATTAAAGTAAAATGCTCTTTAAGAAAAGAAGGTGCATACCCTAGTTTGCTACAATTAGAGAAGCATCTTATGTAAAAAGTATCAGGGGAATTTCACCCCACTATGTGTATTTTTGCGGTTTTGGCTAAAATTATAAGAATTTTTGTGTGAGATTTTTGTGCCAAGGCGGCTTTGATGAAAAAGAGAAGGCGTGCACGATAGGAGAAAAGGAGCAAAAAGGGTGACAGAATGGGGGATCGCTCCCCCAACGAGGTCCCCAGTGGGGCTCGGTCGCCTAGCACGGCCGAGTGAGTGCTTCGGGGCACCCGCAGCGGGAGCTACCTTTCCCTAGCCTGGGTCGTGGCCGTGGGTCCTCGCCCAGGATTCCGGGTCAGATTCGGGCTCGCCGAGGAGAATCCTCCGGGCATAGCCCCAGCGCTCGGGGGGTCGGATGCCTTCCCGGGGCCTCAACACCCGCGGGCCTTCGTCCATCCCTTGCGGCGGCGGCTCCTCGAGGTCAATCCAGTACTCCCCGGAATCAGAGGAGCCGTCGCTCCACTGGTCGTCGGGCTCGCTTTCCGCCCTTAACATCCTCGGCGGGGGTGAGGCTGGCCTGGGCCGCACGGGTGGCCGCCCGGGCCCACGCTGCACCTGCCTTGGTTGCCTCTCGCCCGCCTCCTGGGTTGGTCGGACTTCCCCGGCCTCCTTGGGGACAGCGCGCAAGTTGTCGCGGTGCACCCGGTATGTCTGTTGTCGGCCGGGCTGCGGGGTCACCGGCGCGACGTCGTAAATCGACACGCCCGGCTTCGCGACCACCTTCCACGGTCCCGAGTAGGCCTGGTGAAATTTGGGAATCTCCCAGCCTTCGATCTGATGGCGGGCCAGGTACACAACGGCCCCTACCTCGAGCTCCGTCTTTCGTTGCCTGTCCCCCATTCGGGCCTGCGCCTGGAGCTTCTGGTTAAATTGCTCCTGCAGCTGCACTTGAGCCTCCTCCAGGTTCTGCAAGAGCTGCTCCGCGTAATGATGGGGCGCAGGTGCTTCGGCCGGCGCGGCCAGTGCCACGTCTACGGGCAGCCGGGCTTCCTGCCCATACACCAAGAAGAAAGGTGAAAATCCGGTCAAGGAGTGTTCGGCGGACCTCATGGCGGCAAGGCAAGCGCCCAGGTGAGCCTTCCACTTCTCGTGGTGTCGGCCCACGGCCGTTGTCAACAGCGCCTTCAGGGTGCGGTGCTGGGATTCCGCCATGCCGTTGCCTTGTGGGTGGTAGGGCGTGGTCCTGGTCTTTCGAATGCCCAGCTTCCGACAAAAGTCGCGGAAATGGCTCGATTCGAATTGAGCGCCCTGGTCACTGTGGATCCAATCGGGCACCCCGAACCGTGGGATGAACTCTGTGGACAGGATCCTCGTGACTGCCTTAGCGGTTTGGCTGGCCACAGGAAACGCCTCGACCCAGCCGGAGTAGCTATCCACGATCGTGAGGATGCTCTGACCGCCGCGACCGAGGGGGCCGACAAAGTCTAGGTGGATCCGTGAGAACTTCGGGCTTTTCTCCCATGGCTGCGGCGGAGCCTGAGCTCTGCGGCCCTTCTTGCTGCACAGGCAGGCGTGGCACTGCGCGCACAGCTTCTGCATCGAAGCGCGGAGTCCTGGTCGCCAAAACCGCTGGGCGACACGCGCCAGAGTCTTTTGACGCCCGAAATGCCCGGCTAAACTCCCGTTATGGCACGAGTGAAAAGCCTGTTCGTCGAGGCTTGCTGGGAGCACCCACAGCGGCGGCCGGGGGGGAGCGTGCACCTGAATTTTGAGCAACTGCTCCTCCACTCTCAAGAGGTCCCAGTAGGGCACCACCTTCTTCAACGCAACCTTCTGCTTGGCGGTCAACTCCGGGACCGCGGCCGGAACTGGGGCGGCCAGACCGTTGACCTTCGCTTGCAGTATCCAATGGATCACCGGGTCGGCGACCTGCTGGGCCAGCAGCTCCTCGGGCTGCAGCGGCGGCTCCATGACTGCCGCGACGGCGTTTACCACCATCCCTTCGTCCTCACTTTCTTCCTCGCTGCCGGGCTCCAGCGGCCGACAGACGGGGCAATCTCCGTGTCTCTGTCTAGGCCGGCGACTCAATGCGTCGGCGTTGGTATGGAGGCTGCCCTTCCTATACTCCAGGTCGAAGTCGTATAGCGACAGGTGCTGCACCCACCGAGCATACATGCCAGTTGGCTCCTTAAAGCTCCGCAGCCACTGGAGGGAACTGTGGTCGGTTCGGACCAAGAACCGGCGGCCCAGTAGGTAGTACCTGTACTTCCTAGTGAAGTACACGAGGCTCAGCATTTCTAACTTAGTGACGCAGTAGTTCCGCTGAGATGCGGATAAGGCCTTACTGCCATAGGCCAAGACCCTCTCCGTCCCGTCCGGCTGTTCTTGGCTCAACACCGCCCCCAAGGACTCCAGACTGGCGTCACAGTCGAGGATGAAACGCCCTGCGCCCTTTTCGAAACTCGGGTGGGCCAGCACTGGCGCCTCGACCATCCGCGCCTTCAGCTCCTCGAACGCGGCCTCGTGCCGGTCGTCCCAGAGGGGTTCTATATCCACGAGGCCCTTTTTGGTGAGTTCACAAAGAGGTGCCGAGAGGCGGCTGTACTCGGGCACGAAATCACGGTAGTAGCCCACCGCGCCTAAGAATGAGCGGACGTCAGTGGCTGTACGCGGCCGTGGCCACGTGGTCAACGCACATGTTTTATGAGGGTCAGTCGCGATGCCTGTTCCCGACACCGTATGTCCGAGGAAAGAGATCTCGGGCTGCGCGAGGAAGCACTTTGATGGCTTCATCTTCAAATTAGCCGCCCGAAGACGATCGAATGTCTTCTGGAGCCGGACTAGGTGTCCCTCGAAGGTAGCAGAGTGCACGATGACGTCGTCGATGTACGCCATGGCCTCATGCTGTGGCACGCCTGCCAGCACCAGGTTCATCAAGCGGGAGAATGTGCTTGGTGCACCCTTCAGCCCGAATGGCATCACATTCCACTGCAGTAACCCGACTCCCGGGACGGCGAATGCGGTGTATGATTTGCAAGTTTCGTGCATGGGCACTTGGTGGTACCCGCTGCGGAGGTCCAGGGTGGTGAAGTAAGAGGACCCATGCAACGATGCCAACAGTTCGTCGATGCGTGGCAGCGGCGTGACCTCTGACACACTCCGCTCGTTGAGCTCCCTATAGTCGATGCAGACCCGTAGAGAGCCGTCCTTCTTCTTGACCAGCACCAGCGGCGAGCAGTAAGAGCTGGTCGAGCGGCTGACCTTCCCGGTCTCCAACCACTCCCTTGCCATCTGCTGCACCTCCTCGAGGTAGGCCTGGGGAATCCTCCGCGGCGCCGACTTCACGGGCCGGGGGTCAGTCAGCGTGACCTCATGCTGGACCACGCTCGTGACCGTCAGGTCCTCCTCCTGGTCGGCGAACAAGTCGGCGTTGGCCCGCAACAAGTCTCCCAGCTGCCTTTCCTGCTCAGCCGTTAGTTGGGAGCCGACTCCCACCTTCTCCACTCCATTTCTGAGTTCTGCGGGGCCAGCTTCGTCAGCTGCCTCTACCCCCCTGACCGCGGCTCGAGGAGGGCTGCTCACCGGGGACGCACAGCTCTGATACACCGAAGCACCCTCAGAGGCTGAACTTAGTCGCTCGCTTTCGAGTTCGTGCGCGACGCGGTCAGCCTCCTCGGACCTCCGCTGCTCAAACACCGTGCCTTCCGGGGTCCAGTCCTTCGCCTGGAATGCCTCGAAGGCAAAGTTGTAGCCGAAGTGGCCGTTCTGCAGATAGAGCCGTTTGAGCTCGTTCTGTCGCCAGTCCTCTGGGTATTCGGCATAAGCCCACTCCACGAGCTTCCTCAGCCGCACTAGGAACACCTCAGGAGTCTCCCCTGAACGTGGCTGCAGGCGCTCGACCGTGCGCTTCTTAGTTAACGGCAACCTGGAATCCAGGCAGCCGTCTAACACTTTGGCTCGGAAGTGCTCAAAGGGGCCATCAAAATCAACCGTCAGGAGACACTCTAGCTGCATCTCCTCCGGCAGCAGGCTGTAACAGGTCACGTTCTTGGCCTTATCATCGGCGACCTCCTCAAATTGGAATTTTGCCTCCAGCCGAAGCATCCAGGAGGCAATGTCGGTGCGACCTTGGTCGAATGGCTCCACCGGGATTCGGAAACCGTACGCCGGCCTGACAACCTGTGGACGCTCACCTTCCGTCTGGGTGGCAACCGAGTGCCACGACCCCGGGGAGTGCACTGGGCCGTTAAGCGATTGCAAATCGGACTTAATTGATTGTAGCATCTCAAGAAGGTGCCGATGGACCTTCCACGGATCCGTTCTAGAGGTATCCGAGGCTGCAGTTGCAGGAAGGGGGCGCCTCTCCTGGCATCTCTCTGCGGAGACAGCCCGATTTTTGATTGGACGGGGGGCGCCGATTGCCTCGACGACCTCATCCTCCTGGTCGGACATTTTCGGCCAAAAGAGAAATGAGGGTTTTGCGAATTGAAAAGGGGTGTTTGTCGCTAATGCAACAATGGGGAAGGGGAGAAAGGGGAACACAGATCACGACCGGGGGTCGTGCGAGAGGGAAAGAGAATGGGCCTGAGTTGTCAAATCCAGCCCTAATTGATGACGCGAGCAAATTCCCTACTCTTAGCAAACAATCCTGCAGCAAAGATGAGATCAAAGGTCAATGAGAGAGAAAAAGGGCCCAGGGCCCTGGCTAGCTTTGCTTCCAGCCTTGGCTACCGACAACTGCTTGCGCGCACTTAAGTTTGGGACATAGAAGTCTAGGTTTTAACCTAGCACTCATTCAGCAACCCTATAGCAGACTGTTACACTATAGGTACGGCGGGGCCAGTACTACTGCAAGCTTGCGCCTGCAGCAGCCTATCTCCCTACCTTGGAAAGCACGCGACTCAAAAAGTCATTCAAAGAAGGCTAATCCCCGATTCGCTCAGAGGGCCCTTCCCGGTTGGGATGGCCGGGGGCTTCGCCTCCGCGATTACGAGGCTGGGGATCCCAGGAATTATACATCTGAGACCTCGCTCGGTTAGGGGCCCGTGGCTTAGAGCCCGGTTTCTCCGTTTAGACCATCCCTCAGAGAGTTTCTTAGAAAGACGCGCCGACCGAATTCTAGCCCATACTTAAAGTAGGCAGCTTCGAGAGGCGGGCACGGGGGTCGCTAGACCTCCCAGAAGGTCCCACCTCCCTAACTGTCCCCCACCAAAGTCAGACTTGATCAAAGCTATGTGACACTTTCAGAATCAGGTACACGTAAGCAGGCCTACAAGCTGCCCAAGAGAACCAACCCCCGGTGCTCAGCGAGTCATCGGTTCCCGGCTGCATTGCCGGGGGCTCACTTCGCTCGGTTAGGAGGCCTGACCGGCATGGCCCGGTCCTTCGTTAAGATTGGCCCCTCCCAGAACAGTCACGCGGGAAACCCCACAGACAGTCCCTGACTCCTGCAGCAGCCACATAACCCGAAGACACTCTAGCATGAAGTCCGCTCACACAGCCTACTCTTAGTAGAAAGTCACTAATCAGAAATTTTGGAAACTCTAACAAAAGCCTAAATTAAATTGAAAACAAATTGTAACTGTTCGGAAAATTAATTTGACGGTTACTCGAACTGAAGTCCAGTCTCTAGAGATAAGATTTAGGCATACGGAAAATGAAATCTAGAAGAAGCCCTTACGGCTAACTACCACAGAAATCTGCGGCGCTAAACTAACAATTGAAAAATATTCAGGTTCGTTTCGCGCCCTTTCTAAATCCCACCTCGATGCCACCATTGAAATAGTGCGGGTCTTTTGCTAGCCGATGACCGCCCTCATGAAAGATAGGAGTGTGGAAAACGACGATAGAGTCGGAGGTCGATCGCTGCTGCCGCGAGCTGTCGCAGAGAGGGATGACGAAGGGAGGGATGAAGGGAGAGATGAAGCGGTACAAAGGATGCAAGTGAGTGGTCCTATTGGCCTCAGGCTGGCCAGTCCCACCCAACCCATAGGCCACAGGCATGACTGCCGTGCCCACCCCAAGCAGTGCTCGAAACCGGCTAAAAGTCTAAATAGATGTCGGACTACCCGCAAGCGAATAGGACAGGGCTAGATAGCCTACTGCCGTCAGTAGCATGTTCGTAACTGACTCCTAACTTTGGTAGCAGTGGTCGACTCGGCCTAGGCTCTTGTCTTAGAAATGCGGAAAGGCTATCGGCAAGCGGATAATGATCGAAGGTAGCGCCACCACCCAATGCGCCTACGTTGCCACCGCAGACATTTGGGAACTTGGGTCCCCGGAGCTCGCAGCTCCCAGTTTGTCACACAGATCTTAGACAAGCCGAAAAATAGAGCATTCTGTAACTTCCGTTTTAGACTAGGGTGAGAACCCCAGAATGGATCGAGTCACGCCTCACAAGGGGATTCCTGAAACTGCGCTACAGTGGTCTAGGAAGGTGGTACTCCGAACCCGAATGAGAAATCCATAGCCAGAATCCTACTCATGAGACATTAGACACATTCCGTACATTAGACTGCAGCCTACTCATTAGATAACTAGCAAGCCGATTCTGTGTGAGTTGAGGAGAACAGAGGCAGGAGAGATTAAGCTGAACACTGGCTGAGTGATTATGCAAGCAGGAAATTATTAGATCACGCCTCTCGCTCCCATGGCCGCGGTTGCGAAAGGCGGGGAAAAGAGGGAGAATTCAAATTGGCAAAGGAACTTGACGCATACACTGGAACCCGCCGAGAGAGTGAGGAAAGCCGGCCAAGGAATCCCCCACCTCGTAGGCAGAAATGCACACGCTACATCCCGCATTTAGCTCGCAAATCCCTAGCTCCATATTGCTCTCATGCGCGCTCACAGCTGTCTTCCTGCCGCAGCTTTCGGCTCGGCATCACCAGAGCCCACCCCTAGTGAATTAGCCACTCATGATTGAGGGCTGTCTAATGATAAAATAAAGGGGAAATAACAGCATGATAGAAAGTGATTTAAATTGTTACTAAATTGCCTAATAGTTAAATGATTGGCGACTAAGATGAATAATAGTTTATTAGGCTAGAATCAAATCCTGCCCTCGCCCCGATTGCCCACTAGCTAAGTAATAAATCCCTTAGGGATAGCAATAAAAGTCCGCTACGCGGGTTACTTATCTGCGATGCTGGTTGACAGGCTGCAGGCCGTTGGTCTCGCTGGGAATGCAAATGAACAGGGGAATAGGTGGGGGATTGCTGAGTACAGTTGGCAAGGGGCCAGACTGCAGGGAGCTCAAGGCTCAATTTGGAGCGCACCTAAAGAGGTGGCTTGCGCTTAAGGGCACTAGCAGGTAGTTGCCTGCTGCTATGATCTGGAGCCTTAGGCTCAGGGACTAGGTGCTAGCCTAGAAGGGGGAGAGTCCACGGACCGAGTTCCGGGACCAGACAGGAAGGGGGGGTAGGTTTTAGTCCAGGGTGGAGGGAAGGTCCTGGGCAAGGTTAAAGGTAGGTCGCCGGGAAAGGCTCCCGGAAAAAGGAAAAGGTTGTTCTAGGGGCAGCGCAGCGCGCTCTCTTAAATAGTCCTGCAGCTCCGCCAACCCCGCATTCATCAAAATAACCCACATGCTCGCCGGCCTGTCAGCGAGGAATCGGGTCGGCATAATGCCACCCCAATTGCCCACTGAAGCGGCGGCGAGAATCGCCAGATGCCCCACTAGGAGCGTCTGCCGGCAGTCGGCCAATGATTGTGATCCCGCCGGGATATGGGAAGCGCAGGCGCCGACCTGCCTATAGTGTCGTTACATGTATCTAAAGGGGGAAAGGTCATAATCGAGCTTCGGCTCGGGTTACAGTAAAGAAGAGGGACATGAAGAATTAAAGCTCACTCTAAACGCATGAGTGATCCCGACAATCTGATCGCGGTTTGGAGGGGAATTATAACCTAAACTAGTCCATACAGTATTGCTATTTCCGCGATCAGTCACTCCTACAGGGGACTAGACAGATCCGAGACAAAGGGAATCGGCGGCTACTTAATTCACCTCCGCCCCAAGTCTGGCCCTAAGATTAATGATGGTGTTCTGCGGCCAGCTGCTATGTGGGTCGCGATTATTAACTTGCTAAAAATGGAAAAATTTGGCTGGCTCACAACCCCACTCGATTCCGAAGTACACTCCACATCACTACTATACATTAAAAAGTCTCGTTCGTGACTATTAATCTCCCCAAAAGAATTAATAACGTTTGACATGACCGCAAGCATAAGCATGCAACAGCTGGTGTGTGGGTTATAACTTGTCCACTAATTCGCTGTCTATAAGGTGGAAAAGATTTCCAGAACGCATGAGTTACTATAAGACGCGCATTACTAGGTCGCAAATGAGTTTATGGATAAAACTAAGTCAAGCTTAGAAGTCAGTTGCTGTCTGGGCGACACTCTGACTCGCGCATAGCTCATTTTATAGTTTAGTTCATACTGGCTTGCTTGCTGTCACAGGCAATGTCTGCTATGAGTCGATACCAAAGAATATTTTTACCCTCGGTAGCTTTAACACTGGCTTCTATCTGTCTAGTGTATTATGTTATTTTTCTAGAAACTGAAATTGAAACCAGTCTAAAAAATGCTGACAGTATCGTTAATCGATGCGATAGATTTGAAATCACGAAGGACGTCAAACTGCCCACAGTGTGCGACAATCAAACCTGTCAACAGGCCTACCTGAGACACCTGCAAACTGCCGGCAACTGTCCGATTAGTTATCCAATACCCGCAGTACGCCATCTGATTTGGCGAAGCGAGTATGTGTCAGCGTACTTTGCCGCACAGCTGCACACCTGGAAGACAGTTCATCCGCAATGGACCGTGGTTCTGTGGCGAGACGAAGATCTGAAACCGTTTGTTAAAAAGCACTTTCCGGCTGCACTGCGTCGCATTCTTGAGCTCAGACCTTATCCTATTATGCAGGTTGACATGATCAGGTATATGCTGCTTTACAAGGTGAGCAAGATGCAGCAGTGATGTTTTGTTGTCCCTAGATTTAGTTTCTAGACACCTGAGTTTCTCGGTCTCTTGAATGCACTTGAGTTTCCAAGAGAGTTCTCAACTTGCCGAGGAGGCTTATGGGTTTCCGACGATAAGCATCAGAGGTATTATTAAGTTTTCAAGGAGTTCTTGAGTTTCTAAAGAATAGTTTTGGGTTTCTGGGGAAGTACGAGTACTTTACTGAGGTGGAGTTTCCAATGAGGTACTTGAGTTTCCAAGGAGGCTCTTGAGTTTTCAAGAAGTTCCTTGTGTTTCTGAGGAGGTTCTTGAGTTTTTGTGGACGTTCTTGATTTTTCAAGGAGTTTCTTGGGTTTCCAAAGAGGTTCTTGAGTTTGTGAGGATGAAGTTGAGTTTGTGATAAGAAATTTTTTATTTCTAACGGGACAGTGGGGTTTTATTGTGAAGTTGAAGGCCTCGATTTCTATGATTTCAGTACGGCGGAGTGTACGCGGACCTGGACTACAGCCTCCTAGCCAGCCTAGACGCTTATCGACGCTACCACGCCGTCCTGACTCGCGAGCCGGAGGCCCACTCGTTGCTGTTCTTCGGATTCCGTTGGCCGCCGAGGCCCATGGCCAATCCGGCCTTTATGATGTCGGCGCCGGGCCACAGTTTTCATCGGCACTGCATTGAGCGTCTGCAGTCGAGGCCGTTTGTCAGGGGTCAACCGCTCGCGTTCGCTGGTCCGGTTGGTTTAACTTGGCTTCTAGACGAGTATGCCAACAACTTTCCGTTGGCAAACGACGCCCTGGAGACGGTGTACGTACCACCGTCGTTCAGCTTCTATCCCTACGAGGCGAATCGAATGAACTCCAGCACCAGTCGGTATGTGCCAGCTCGGTTGCGAGCTCTGATTGAGGCTTGCAAGAAGGCCAACCCAAGTTGGCCGGAGCAGTTGCTTAGGTAAGTTACTGGAGCATGTTACTGCAGCCCATGCAGCTGGGCCGAATGGTGGGGACAGAGGGGCTTGTGGGGGGAGAATGGGGTTGTGGGGGGAGAGAGGGGCTGCGGTGAATGGGGCTGTGGGGGAGAGAGGGGCTGCTGTGAATGGGGTTGTGTGGGAGAGAGGGGCTGCGGTGAATGGGGTTGTGTGGGAGAGAGGGGCTGCGGTGAATGGGGTTGTGTGGGAGAGAGGGGCTGCGGTGAATGGGGTTGTGTGGGAGAGAGGGGCTGCGGTGAATGGGGTTGTGTGGGAGAGAGGGGCTGCGGTGAATGGGGTTGTGTGGGAGAGAGGGGCTGCGGTGAATGGGGTTGTGTGGGAGAGAGGGGCTGCTGTGAATGGGGTTGTGGGGGAGAGAGGCTTGACTGTTTTTTGGTTGTTGGGTGAGAAAGGGGCTTGGTTGATGAAGGTTTTTTGGTTTAAAGAGGAAAAACACTTATGTGTTGGTTACGCATTTAGTTGGCGACCAATCGCCTGACGAATCAAATCCAACAATCCTCATCCATTACAAAGCAAGGACCCGAATAACATGGACCCAATCACTGACGAATCAAATCCAACAATCCTCATCCATTACAAAGCAAGGACCCGAATAACATGGACTCAATCACTGACGAATCAAATCCAACAATCCTCATCCATTACAAAGCTACTGCAAGGACCCGAATAACATGGACCCAATCACTGACGAATCAAATCCAACAATCCTCATCCATTACAAAGCTACTGCAAGGACCCGAATAACATGGACCCAATCACTGACGAATCAAATCCAACAATCCTCATCCATTACAAAGCTACTGCAAGGACCCGAATAACATGGACCCAATCACTGACGAATCAAATCCAACAATCCTCATCCATTACAAAGCTACTGCAAGGACCCGAATAACATGGACCCAATCACTGACGAATCAAATCCAACAATCCTCATCCATTACAAAGCTACTGCAAGGACCCGAATAACATGGACCCAATCACTGACGAATCAAATCCAACAATCCTCATCCATTACAAAGCTATTGCAAGGACCCGAATAACATGGACCCAATCACTGACGAATCAAATCCAACAATCCTCATCCATTACAAAGCTACTGCAAGGACCCGAATAACATGGACTCAATCACTGACGAATCAAATCCAACAATCCTCATCCATTACAAAGCAAGGACCCGAATAACATGGACTCAATCACTGACGAATCAAATCCAACAATCCTCATCCATTACAAAGCTACTGCAAGGACCCGAATAACATGGACCCAATCACTGACGAATCAGATCCAACAATCCTCATCCATTACAAAGCTACTGCAAGGACCCGAATAACATGGACTCAATCACTGACGAATCAAATCCAACAATCCTCATCCATTACAAAGCTATTGCAAGGACCCGAATAACATGGACTCAATCACTGACGAATCAAATCCAACAATCCTCATCCATTACAAAGCTACTGCAAGGACCCGAATACCATGGACTCAATCACTGACGAATCAAATCCAACAATCCTCATCCATTACAAAGCTACTGCAAGGACCCGAATAACATGGACTCAATCACTGACGAATCAAATCCAACAATCCTCATCCATTACAAAGCAAGGACCCGAATAACATGGACCCAATCACTGACGAATCAAATCCAACAATCCTCATCCATTACAAAGCTACTGCAAGGACCCGAATAACATGGACCCAATCACTGACGAATCAAATCCAACAATCCTCACCCATTACAAAGCTACTGCAAGGACCCGAATAACATGGACCCAATCACTGACGAATCAAATCCAACAATCCTCATCCATTACAAAGCAAGGACCCGAATAACATGGACCCAATCACTGACGAATCAAATCCAACAATCCTCATCCATTACAAAGCTATTGCAAGGACCCGAATAACATGGACTCAATCACTGACGAATCAAATCCAACAATCCTCATCCATTACAAAGCTACTGCAAGGACCCGAATAACATGGACTCAATCACTGACGAATCAGATCCAACAATCCTCATCCATTACAAAGCAAGGACCCGAATAACATGGACTCAATCACTGACGAATCAAATCCAACAATCCTCATCCATTACAAAGCTACTGCAAGGACCCGAATAACATGGACTCAATCACTGACGAATCAAATCCAACAATCCTCATCCATTACAAAGCAAGGACCAGAATAACATGGTCCCAATAACTGACGAATCAAATCCAACAATCCTCAACCATTACAAAGCAAGGACCCGAATAACATGGACCCAATCACTGACGAATCAAATCCAACAATCCTCATCCATTACAAAGCAAGGACCCGAATAACATGGACTCAATCACTGACGAATCAAATCCAACAATCCTCATCCATTACAAAGCTATTGCAAGGACCCGAATAACATGGACTCAATCACTGACGAATCAAATCCAACAATCCTCATCCATTACAAAGCAAGGACCCGAATAACATGGACTCAATCACTGACGAATCAAATCCAACAATCCTCATCCATTACAAAGCTACTGCAAGGACCCGAATAACATGGACCCAATCACTGACGAATCAAATCCAACAATCCTCATCCATTACAAAGCTACTGCAAGGACCCGAATAACATGGACCCAATCACTGACGAATCAAATCCAACAATCCTCATCCATTACAAAGCAAGGACCCGAATAACATGGACTCAATCACTGACGAATCAAATCCAACAATCCTCATCCATTACAAAGCTACTGCAAGGACCCGAATAACATGGACTCAATCACTGACGAATCAAATCCAACAATCCTCATCCATTACAAAGCTACTGCAAGGACCCGAATAACATGGACCCAATCACTGACGAATCAAATCCAACAATCCTCAACCATTACAAAACTACTGCAAGGACCCGAATAACATGGACTCAATCACTGACGAATCAAATCCAACAATCCTCATCCATTACAAAGCTACTGCAAGGACCCGAATAACATGGACTCAATCACTGACGAATCAAATCCAACAATCCTCATCCATTACAAAGCTACTGCAAGGACCCGAATAACATGGACTCAATCACTGACGAATCAAATCCAACAATCCTCATCCATTACAAAGCTACTGCAAGGACCCGAATAACATGGACTCAATCACTGACGAATCAAATCCAACAATCCTCATCCATTACAAAGCTACTGCAAGGACCCGAATAACATGGACCCAATCACGGACGAATCAAATCCAACAATCCTCATCCATTACAAAACAAGGACCCGAATAACATGGACTCAATCACTGACGAATCAAATCCAACAATCCTCATCCATTACAAAGCTACTGCAAGGACCCGAATAACATGGACCCAATCACTGACGAATCAAATCCAACAATCCTCATCCATTACAAAGCAAGGACCCGAATAACATGGACTCAATCACTGACGAATCAAATCCAACAATCCTCATCCATTACAAAGCTACTGCAAGGACCCGAATAACATGGACCCAATCACTGACGAATCAAATCCAACAATCCTCATCCATTACAAAGCAAGGACCCGAATAACATGGACTCAATCACTGACGAATCAAATCCAACAATCCTCATCCATTACAAAGCTACTGCAAGGACCCGAATAACATGGACTCAATCACTGACGAATCAAATCCAACAATCCTCATCCATTACAAAGCTACTGCAAGGACCCGAATAACATGGACTCAATCACTGACGAATCAAATCCAACAATCCTCATCCATTACAAAGCTACTGCAAGGACCCGAATAACATGGACCCAATCACGGACAAGTCGCAGCCAATAGTGGCTGTTCACGACATGAAAAAAACTGGAGCAATTTACGATGGAATTGGAACCCAGTTCTACATGAAGGACCTTCAGCACATCCGCGGCGTGTTTGGAGACAAGCTAGAGTTTGGCAGCGATTGGCTCTGAAACTGCTGATTAAATTAACTCAATAACTCGAAATTGGCCTTATTTTGAACATTTTTAGGGTACGCGAGAAGCATTAACAACTACTTTATACTGTACTATTTAAAGTAGTATGCGAAAAATGGATTTGGGACAGCAATAAAAAGCAATGGAACATAATGGTCATACTTCGCAGTGTAAAATAGCTTTTACTTTTGAACGTAAAATAATTCTGTGTAAACAAAATTGTCTGACTGCTGAATGAGATTATTTGACAATGAAATAAATAATGTTGTCGCGCATGTTAGTTGGTGCACGGCTACTTAATTATGTAGCGGCCAAGATCAACCGAATCGCTTGCGCAACAGATAATACAGCTTGAAGATACCGTTCTTGCCACCTTCACCTGGTTGCTCGTCTGCTTCTTCGTCGGAATGACGGTCGGTCTCCGCAGCAACGTGCTCACGTTGTCCGCCTAGTTGATCTCGATGTTCAGCAGCAGCCATAGATTCGGCCAGACTCATTGCTGACAGCGTCAAGATTATCAGAGCACTGTACGTCAGCTCCCAGGCCATTGTCCGATGTTTTCTATCGATGGTGAATTCGCTTTTATAATTGGGCCGTCGATGGAAGACTTGGCTGTAAAATTAAAAATAGAATTCGATAGTTTGTTTTTCAAGTTGAAACAAAGTCACTGTAGAGAAAGCAATCGACTGTTGGAGTCAGACTGTATAAACTGCAAAGTGACTGTGACAACGGGGGCTTGCGCGCTTGCTTACGATACTGTGTAGCAGTTTTAGATGAAACCTTGCGACTCCATGTGTAATTTAATTGTTGATGTGCAACGAAATTTGATAGTACAGTATTTGTATGGTAATATTTACTTAGCTAGTCACGCGCTGCGACAAAGAGAAAAATATAGAAATTCTAAACTAGCCCAGTTAGAGGTTGCGGGCCCACGTGGGTAAGACGATCAGCGAGTGGCAAAGCAACCGCGAGTGTTTTGCGCGGCACTTCCAGAATAGCTGTGTACAGCTGTTCAGTCAGTGGACTGTGGAGGCTGCGACAGCTAGCCTAATTTCTTCCCTGCTGGATGCTGTACTTATTTTACTGTTAAGAAGAAGTACCAGGAACAATGGCCTTAAATGTCTACTTTTTTAATATACTTTTTTTATTTGTCACGTATTTAAAATGTAACAGTTTTTACATTTGCAATCATTGCGGTCATTGCAATATGGAAGTGGAAGTTCTATTCTAATAGTAAAATGCAATATAGTGTTTCAAAACAGCCCGATTGTGTACAGTAGAATAGTGCTTAGAGTTTAATTTACACAGACAGAATAAGCGGAGGCTGTTTTTCGACAGCCAATTACGAATGTTAAGTCAGCAAGCCAGTATTTGCAGCTTGCGCTAGCTAGTACGTTAGTAAAAGCAGACAAGTGCGTATTTATTTGCTTTGAATGTACAAGCCAATAAATATACAAACATGAGCTAGACACAGAGGGGGGCAGGGGCATTGACGATAAGAAAATTCGATAGTAATGCTTTATTTGTGTCGGTTCATTCATGAAAAGCTTCCGCGACAAACTTGCTAGGTAAGTTTGTGAACTAAAAAATCAACTCGACACATGAGTATCATAGAATAGTTGCAGCGAATTATTATGGCATCAGACAGCGAAACATTTCAATTATCCAAGGAGACCGCTTCGCTTAGCCAGCGCGTCATCGAGTACATAACACGCGGCCCTGGACGTGGCGAAGCTTTCCGTCGGATGGCCGACTTTGTTGACCACTTCGGTGGCCGGCTAGTGGGCACACAGAAGCTAGAGTGTGCCATCGACTGGGCCATCGAGGAGTTGAAAGTCACCGACGGGCTGCAGGTTAGCGCTGAAGAGTTCCTCATGCCCGGCTGGTCACGCGGTCCTGAATCGGCGCACATTGTTTGGCCTGTACAGCGTGAGTTTAGTATGCTCAGCCTGGGCTATTCGGCCGCAACCCCGCCAGCTGGCATCGAGGCCGAGTGCATTGTTGTGCACAGCTTTGAAGAATTGGACAATGCCGCCGCCGAGGACAGGGTCCGCGGACGAATCGTAGTGTTTAACCAGCCCTGGGTGAGCGAGCAATAACTATAATATTCGCACTGACGACAGTCGACGACGTCGTTTGGCGACAGTCGACTGGCAGCCAAGCAAAAAGGCAATTCGCACACAAGTGCGTACATCTGGCCTGAATTTCTTATCGTCAGGCAGTGAAGCACTCCCGACTGTACCTTGGCTGACAAGCCCACCAGGCAGCCGCAGCTGCAACCAAAATAAATGCCGCAACTAAAGCTCGTAGCAGGAGGGCCAATAATATGAAAGTTAACAATATAATAAACGACTATAGCCGACATGGGTACATCATATAAAGGTGTTTTCTGACCACAGACACCCCGACGAGAGTCATTAAATATATGATGGCGATGTTTTGCGATTCTTAAAGTTGTTTCTTCGAATAAAGCGGAAACTTTTAGCCCGTGTTCTGGATTTTTATTGCGATTGGTTGAATATTTTAGAAGACAAAAAATGAGGGTATTTGTTAACAGTAGGACAATTATGCCATTTGCCTTCCGTTTTTATACCAAGATTTGAAAAACTATTTTTTGGCAGCGCCTGAATGCTAACAGCGTTGTGGGTGGCAACTGATTGGTTGAAAGGCTAGTTAATGGTGTCCTGTGGTTGAGGGGCGCCTAATATTTTGGCTTGATCAGTGAAGTTGTAGAAATTCGCGTCAGGCCTATAGTGGCCTAGTTCCACCTGTTGTAGCCCTTGAAAGTCCAGCAGTCTGTCTAGATAAAGGTAGGTGACCACCGAAGTTGGAGGTGATGCAGGCACATTAGGGCGACATGCTGATAAATTTTGAAGGCCTGTCAAGGCCGCACTGAGACGCAGTGCTAATTCATGTATTGGGGTGTATGAAACCACTAGTCTGACTCCTAACCTTGACCCAACCGACCGACCCGGCCCGACACAAAAAACTAACCAGATTACAAAAGTACAACTGCACAACAGATTCACGCTCATGGACCTCAATCTGGTCAATTGCAACTCTTTGCATTTCCCAGGCCGGTTACGACAGCACCCGCCAGTACCGCAACTCCGGCCCTAGTCGAGCTTCTAAGCTAGGCGCCGTGGCCGCCCTAATCCGGTCCGTCACGCCGCTAGCGGTCGACACACCGCACGCCGGCGTCACCCTATTCGACATTGACGATGATCCTGACGTATGCGCCATTCCCGCAGCCAGCCTGTCGCCTGACGACACTGAATCTCTAGCGCGATGGCAGCGACGGGGATTGACTCCTAGGATTCGTCTAACTGTGCAATGCGGCACCACTGTACACGATGGCATATTGTCCAGGAATATTGTGGCCGATCTGCCCGGCATAGATCCGGAAGTGGCGCACGAGCTTGTGGTGCTCTGCGCGCACATTGACTCCTGGGATGTTGGACAGGTAGAAAAATTCCGACACGTCGGTGTTAGTGAAGTCATTAAATATTTTTGTATTTTTTACTATTTAAAGAGTTACCGTTAGAAAAATCCGAACGACATAAAAAATTTAGTGCCACATAGACTATAATTTCTACTGTAAGTAGAATATTAAATGCTTTTTGGGAAAATCAACCGACTGTCAGTGTCATGGGATCAGGCATGAGCATGGTTTCATGGCAAGACTGTACACTGTAGGGTTTGAGCGATTCCGGATTGGTTTGAGTGACACCGGAGTGGTTTGAGTGACACTGGAGTGGTTTGAGTGACACCGGAGTGGTTTGAGTGACACCGGAGTGGTTTGAGTGACACCGGAGTGGTTTGAGTGACACTGGAGTGGTTTGAGTGACACTGGAGTGGTTTGAGTGACACCGGAGTGGTTTGAATGACTCCGCATTGGTTTGAATGACACCGGAGTGGTTCGGGTGAATTTAGTGGGTCTGAAAAACGTCAAAGTACTATATTAAGGCATCAGGCGTATTCCTAATCGCGCATCTCAAGGGGGCAATGGACGATGCAGGCGGGGTGTTCGCCGCCTGGGAGGCTGTTCGCGCCATCATCCGAGCGCTGCGAGAACACAGAACTCGGCGCACCATCCGGCTGATTCTGTTCTCTGGCGAGGAACTGGGACTCTGGGGCGGCCGGCGCTACTTTGAGGTTTGATCTGGATTCGTAATTGAACTTGGGACTGGATTTAGGATTGGATTTAGAACGGGTTCGATACGGATTTAGATTTATCTGTCATTGGAAACCGTACCACACTCTAGGGCATTGTCCATCAGCCTGAAGCCCAAGATGCCACACCCTCCCCTTGTCCGTCAGCCTGAAGCCGTAGATCCCACACCCACCCCTTGTCCATCAGCCTAAAGCCCTAGATACCACACCCTCCCCTTGTCCGTCAGCCTGAAGCCCTAGATCCCACACCCACCCCTTGTCCATCAGCCTGAAGCCCTAGATACCACACCCACCCCTTGTCCATCAGCCTGAAGCCCTAGATACCACACCCACCCCTTGTCCATCAGCCTGAAGCACTAGATACCACACCAACCCCTTGTCTATCAGCCTGAAGGCCTAGATACCACACCCACCCCTTGTCCATCAGCCTGAAGCCCTAGATACCACACCCTCCCCTTGTCCGTCAGCCTGAAGCCCTAGATACCACACCAACCTCTTGTCCATCATCCTGAAGCCCTAGATACCACACCCTCCCCTTGTCCGTCAGCCTGAAGCCCTAGATACCACACCAACCTCTTGTCCATCATCCTGAAGCCCTAGATACCACACCCTCCCCTTGTACATCAGAGGCACTCGGTCGACCTGTCAAGCCGTCTAACCTACATGCTGGAGAGCGACGGCGGCACGTTTGATCCTCTGGGTGTAACCTGCTCGGGTTCCGAGGCCACCAGAGAGGCGCTGCACACCGCCATGCAGCCGCTGGATGTCGCATTCGGTGGCGGACAAGTGATCGCTAAAATAGACGGGCCAGACATCACACAGTGGGCTACTGTCGGCGTACCTGTTGGCAACTTGGTCACTCGCAGGGTTGGCCAATCCTTGGACTTTTACTTTCAATATCATCATGCCAGGGGAGACACAGTCAGCGTACAGGATCCATTCGAGATGGACCGTTGCGCTGCGGTCATGGCTGTTGTAGCTCTATCACTGGCTGATGCTAATACCATGTTGCCTAGGTAACCAATCTGAGTCTGGTGGATTGCACAAACTGTTAAAGGATTTACATTAAAAATAATTAGTCCCTGTATGAGATCCCAATTTCAGCATAGTCCCAGTATGAGATCCCGATTTTAGCATAGTCCCAGTATGAGATCCCGATTTTAGCATAGTCCCAGTATGAGATCCCGATTTTAGCATAGTCCCAGTATGAGATCCCGATTTTAGCATAGTCCCAGTATGAGATCCCGATTTTAGCATAGTCCCTGTATGAGATCCCAATCTCAGCATAGTCCCAGTATGAGATTCCAATCTCAGCATAGTCCCAGTATGAGATCCCAATTTCAGCATAGTCCCAGTATGAGATCCCAATTTCAGCATAGTCCCAGAATGAGATTCCAATTTCAGTATAGCCCAATATGAGATTCCAATCTCAGCATAGTCCCAGTATGAGATCCCAATCTCAGCATAGTCCCAGTATGAGATTCCAATCTCAGCATAGTCCCAGTATGAGATTCCAATCTCAGCATAGTCCCAGTACAAGATCCCGATTTCAGTATAGTCCCAGTATGAGACCCCGATTTCAGCATAGTCCCAGTATGAGATCCCAATTTCAGCATAGTCCCAGTATGAGATTCCAATCTCAGCATAGTCCCAGTATGAGATCCCAATGTCAGTATAGTCCCAGTATGAGATCCCAATTTCAGCATAGCCCCAGTATGAGATCCCAATTTCAGTATAGTCCCAGTATGAGATCCCAATTTCAGCATAGCCCCAGTATGAGATACCAATTTCAGCATAGTCCCAGTATGAGATTCCAATCTCAGCATAGTCCCAGTATGAGATTCCAATCTCAGCATAGTCCTAGTAGGAGATCCCAATTTCAGTATAGTCCTAGTATGAGATCCCAATTTCAGCATAGCCCCAGTATGAGATCCCAATTTCAGCATAGCCCCAGTATGAGATGCCAATTAAAACAAGTTTCTCAACTTTCCATCTACGCTCGTACATTTCGAATAAAATAAACTTTGCTGAACGCTTTGCTGAGATAGTGAGAAATGGTTTTGCTTAGATTTAAAGCTACAAAACCTAATGTCCTTCGTTAAAAAAATCACATTTTTGTTAGAATGAATTCATTGAAATCCAAACTTTTCATATGAATCCGCGTTTGTAAGGTGTTGATCAGAAGTTTAAAAAATGAAAGCCATGATTAAAACAATAGTTTTTCAAATGAACATTTATAGCAAAATATAATATATGAGTCTTAACTGGAGTATTTGCATCATGATACTGTCAACAAATGATGATTGCAGAGCGATGAGATCACCAAAATAGGTAGTCGCATGTACGAGCCATAACATAAACATGAACAATTTAGGATCTAGAATTAAATGGACTTTATTAAACAGAATGCAGTTTGCGGTAGGAAATGACAGAACTTGTCAAATTGGCGACATTTTCGTCTCGAGATTGAAGCAGCACTTATCGTTTAGTTTCTAATTAAACATCTGCAGCAAAAGGTCCTCGTTCAACATGTCGGCCAAGTCTGCGGACGGACTGCAGATGTCGTCGTTGATGGCTCCTGACGGCTGCTCCATGGCATCGTCGAAGATAAGAGGCTCAACTGGAAGCAGAGAAGGGTCGTAAATCGACACGGGTGACAGGGAGGCTGCGGGAGTCTCGCAGTCGTCGGCTAGCAATACTTCCAGTTCGTGTTGGAGATCCGGAAGCTGGTAGTTCTGCTGATCATCATCCGCCGGTTGGTTAAGGATGGCGTCAAGATCATTGTCACCGTCCAGGCATGGCAGCTCGACTAGGCAATCGGAGGATTGGGCCACCGTGTCTAGCCCCTGGTTTACGTCATAATCCTCGTCGTCTGGGAAGGCAGCGGTCTCGGCTGAATATAGAAACCTGTACACTCGATAGGCTGAGCTGCCGCGGGTCTGGCTGAGCTGCTGCTCGAATCTGATGTGCTTGCTGCCGCGGAGAGCGCATCGAAAATTCTGTTTCAAGCGACGATAATCCAGCTTCTTGCTTTGCTTCGGGCTGTCGGACACTGCTGTTTGATGATCGGATGAATATGAATAGTTGTAGGTTTTAATCAGATGAGTAAAGACTGTAAGCATTTGAGAATGATTGAACAAATTAATTTGTACTCAAAGTATTGGTCTCACTTTAGTAGTCTCCAAGTCAATATAACTCACATCTTGCCTGGTGATAAGCCAGGAATATGTTGTCCTTCCTTCCAGCTACCGTAGAGCCCCAGTTGTGGCCGGATTTGTGATTCCAACTGATCTTGATCAGCTCCTGGTCTGTCTTGTTCAGCCACTCCAGTCCGTGCAGATCTCCTTGTTGAAGATGACTTTTGAGCCAGATATCGATACGAAGCTTCTTGTAATGCATTTTAGCGATTTGCCACAGCTTAGCTGCCGCATACAGGAAAGACCAATAGGGAGGCCATTTATAAACGTTCCAAAGCATTGTCGCCTTGGAATTTCCAAGTTAAAATCCAAATTCTCGAAGCGCAGAAAAATAACGTGTGCTGGCGCTGGACAGTGATTTCACTTGGAAAATCCAAGCGTCCAGCCACCCCAACTAAGAGAGGCCTTCACCAACCCCCAAACCCAAATGCTTTACATTTGGCTAAGGATGTACATTCCTATCCGTCAAATATGTTCAGTCCGTGGAATTCCCTAACACTGGCCACGCACTTCAAAGAGGATCTATTTTTAGAACATTGAAGATATCCACAAACTGAAGAACAGGAACGAATTTCCAGTAAATTCTACTTATCGTATGTCCATATTGTTTCTACTTAACTAATGACTTGATCAGGCTCGTTCATTGGAAAAGAAATTCTTGGAAAAACTATTGCGAAGACTTGTACAATACGAAAGGGTCGAAATTAAATGTTAGTCAGACTTTCTAAACGTGTTCAAACTCCAAGCTTGGCTGACAATATTTACAATGTTGACAATTAAGTTTTTTCTGTTTAATAAGCTGATATCAATTGAAAAGTAAGCGAAGCTTTTGAAATGAAACCTGCAAAAAGATGTGTTCTATTATATTAACAAAAATCAAACGCAACATAGAACTAAATTCACAATTAAGTACTTCGTACGAGGAAGTTCCTTATTAATTTTTTAGTCATATGCACAAGCACAAGCATTGGACCGATTGTTATGAAAAAAACACATAATGCATAAAAATTGTTGTTTAACTTGCAAATCTGTTGAAGATGTTGTATCGTTTCACTTTTACTTCCGCTACTGTCAGATCAAGAAAAAACTGCTGAAATAATATTGAGTGCATAATGTTTTTTTCGCTGAACAAGAAATGTTTTGTTATCCCTAAAAACTCACAACTGAAAAACTGCACTTTCAAGAGAAAAAATACGGAGCTGTTGTTTTTACTAGTGATTGGTCGTAATTCGATTATCACCAAGAGAAAAAACAATTGTCACAAAAGAATATGCTGACTCGTTAATTATATATTTATTTACTGTGCTGCAACATTGTGAAACAACGTTGATTTCCGTAACAAAAACGCTCAAAACTTGCTACACATTCTACTTAACAGTAGAAAGAACACGGGGGCGTTCAGACATACAGACATTTTTCTTTTTTTCTGTAACTCCCAAAATATTCAACCAATCGCCACGAAAATCCAGTACAAGTAGTTTCCTGCTGGTACAAGTAGTTTCCTGCTGGTACAAGTAGTTTCCTGTTGTACAAGTAGTGTCCTGTTGTACAAGTAGTGTCCTGTTGTACAAGTAGTTTCCTGCTGGTACAAGTAGTTTCCTGCTGGTACAAGTAGTTTCCTGCTGGTACAAGTAGTTTCCTGTTGTACAAGTATTTTCCTGTTGTACATGTAGTTTCCTGCTGGTACAAGTAGTTTCCTGCTGGTACAAGTAGTTTCCTGTTGTACACATAGTTTCCTGTTGTACAAGTAGTTTCCTGTTGTACACATAGTTTCCTGTTGTACAAGTAGTTTCCTGTTGTACACATAGTTTCCTGTTGTACAAATAGTTTCCTGTTGTACAAGTAGTTTCCTGTTGTACACATAGTTTCCTGTTGTACACATAGTTTCCTGTTGTACAAGTAGTTTCCTGTTGTACACATAGTTTCCTGTTGTACACATAGTTTCCTGTTGTACAAGTAGTGTCCTGTTGTACACATAGTTTCCTGTTGTACAAGTAGTTTCCTGCTGGTACAAGTAGTTTCCTGTTGTACACATAGTTTCCTGTTGTACAAGTAGTGTCCTGTTGTACACATAGTTTCCTGTTGTACAAGTAGTGTCCTGTTGTACACATAGTTTCCTGTTGTACAAGTAGTTTCCTGCTGGTACAAGTAGTTTCCTGTTGTACACATAGTTTCCTGTTGTACACATAGTTTCCTGTTGTACAAGTAGTTTCCTACTGGTACAAGTAGTTTCCTGTTGTACACATAGTTTCCTGTTGTACACATAGTTTCCTGTTGTACAAGTAGTGTCCTGCTGGTACAAGTAGTTTCCTGTTGTACACATAGTTTCCTGTTGTACACATAGTTTCCTGTTGTACAAGTAGTTTCCTGTTGTACACATAGTTTCCTGTTGTACACATAGTTTCCTGTTGTACACATAGTTTCCTGTTGTACAAGTAGTGTCCTGTTGTACACATAGTTTCCTGTTGTACAAGTAGTTTCCTGCTGGTACAAGTAGTTTCCTGTTGTACACATAGTTTCCTGTTGTACAAGTAGTGTCCTGTTGTACACATAGTTTCCTGTTGTACAAGTAGTTTCCTGCTGGTACAAGTAGTTTCCTGTTGTACAAGTAGTTTCCTGCTGGTACAAGTAGTTTCCTGTTGTACAAGTAGTTTCCTGCTGGTACAAGTAGTTTCCTGTTGTACAAGTACTTTCCTGTTGTACAAGTACATGTAGTTTCCTGTTGTACACATAGTGTCCTGTTGTACAAGTAGTGTCCTGTTGTACAAATAGTTTCCTGTTGTACACATAGTTTCCTGTTGTACACATAGTTTCCTGTTGTACAAGTAGTTTCCTGTTGTACACATAGTTTTCTGTTGTACACATAGTTTCCTGTTGTACAAGTAGTGTCCTGTTGTACACATAGTTTCCTGTTGTACAAGTAGTTTCCTGCTGGTACAAGTAGTTTCCTGTTGTACAAGTAGTTTCCTGCTGGTACAAGTAGTTTCCTGTTGTACAAGTAGTTTCCTGTTGTACACATAGTTTCCTGTTGTACAAGTAGTGTCCTGTTGTACACATAGTTTCCTGTTGTACAAGTAGTTTCCTGCTGGTACAAGTAGTTTCCTGTTGTACAAGTAGTTTCCTGCTGGTACAAGTAGTTTCCTGTTGTACAAGTAGTTTCCTGTTGTACAAGTAGTTTCCTGCTGGTACAAGTAGTTTCCTGTTGTACAAGTACTTTCCTGTTGTACAAGTACATGTAGTTTCCTGTTGTACACATAGTTTCCTGTTGTACAAGTAGTTTCCTGTTGTACACATAGTTTCCTGTTGTACACATAGTTTCCTGTTGTACAAGTAGTTTCCTGTTGTACACATAGTTTCCTGTTGTACACATAGTTTCCTGTTGTACAAGTAGTGTCCTGTTGTACACATAGTTTCCTGTTGTACAAGTAGTTTCCTGCTGGTACAAGTAGTTTCCTGTTGTACACATAGTTTCCTGTTGTACAAGTAGTGTCCTGTTGTACACATAGTTTCCTGTTGTACAAGTAGTGTCCTGCTGGTACAAGTAGTTTCCTGTTGTACAAGTAGTTTCCTGCTGGTACAAGTAGTTTCCTGTTGTACAAGTAGTTTCCTGTTGTACAAGTAGTTTCCTGTTGTACAAGTAGTTTCCTGCTGGTACAAGTAGTTTCCTGTTGTACAGGTAGTTTCCTGCTGGTACAAGTAAGTTTCTTGCTGGTACTAGTAGTTCCCAACTAGTAGTAGTTCATTGTCTAAACGTAAGTAAGCGAATCTACTGTTCTGTGCAACTTTATGTCTATTTTCGGACGTAAATGATGTTTTTTCTCTTGTACATCTTCTAAAAACCCAATTTACCAGTTAGTCTAGTCGCCTAACTATATTAGAAAAGCTTTTTTTGCTCTCATCATCACCGATGACTGTTTTTTGATAAGTCCACAATTTTAGGTCTCTGGTCAGATCACACCATTCAAGCTCTGAACTTTCACTCTGAAATGATTTAGGAACAGTTCATTTATAGGATTTAATAACGCCCAAACGATAGAGCGGGAGGATGCGCAAGAGTATAGCTTATTATACAGACAGAAGAAATTGTGACTCGCTGTTCGACAAGTTGACCAGCAGCTGATGAGCATATGCCACGTTGTCCATGTACAGGCCAGCACCGGCATTCCATTGGCGATGGAAAGATATCTTTCCATCGCCAATGAGCAGGACTCCGACTCCGACCAGGACGCACCCAGCACTCCGCTTTCAAAGTCGTCGCAGTCGACATCGGGATCAGTACGATTTTCCTATCTCTCAGGTAGGTAATTGCTTCTAATTAGTCGTAAGAACCTTTACGGGCTGTACTGAGCAATTAATTTTTACTGTCCAACCAGTTGACTGAGTTCACCTGGTCGGGGATCTTAAATGCCGCTCCAGCTACTCGGCCTTTCTTGCGCATCTCGGTCACAAGAGGTCAACATCGGCGATCTCGGCAGTCTTGCCCAGAGAATCCAGCAGGCTGGAGCGAAGCTGCTTAGGAATCCATTGCTTCTTTAGCAGAGCTTGGCTATAGAATTCGAGTTGAACAACGCGCCAATGTCCTGACCCGAGCCAGCGGTGACAGAGCAGCACACGATTTTGGCCTAAAAGAGTTTCGATAATTTCGTATTTTTTTACAAAATCTAGGTTTCCTATATGATCAGAAATTGCTTGGCTTCACTCACCGGCCGAGGCGAACTCGGAGGCGTACACTGCACCTGCTAATTAAGCAGGGCGATAACGAGTACACAGCTGCATTGCGAGACCAAATCCAATAAGTTAAAACGGAAATGACGTTCTTTAATTGTTGCATAGTAAATCAGATACAGTGTAGTAATTACAGAAACTTAAATATAAACAAAGGACGTACCGCTGTATCAAAAGCGAAGTTATGAGGGGTCGCAGAACTAAGTACATAATCTTTTAAAGTAAAAATACGGTTATGGCAAAAAAAAAAGTTATGCTATGCACTGATTTATATAACATTACTCACACATTTTCTTTGCATGCACAGTCTTACTTGCAGGCTTCCAGTCAGTGGCGGCGCAGGGGGGGCGGGGGGGTGGGCTGCCCCCGGGTGACCACCCCTCACCACCCTCAGGGGGTGACCACCCACTTAAAAAAAATTGGTACTTTACCATATTTTTTCAAAAGTGTGGTCACCCCATGGGGCATGGGGGTGGTCACCTGAGACCATTTTTTTTTGGTGGCCGGGGGGGGGTGACCACCCAACCACCGCCCCCCCCCAACTGGAGGTCCTGCGCAGTCACTGCTTCCAGTGGATCGTAGGGTATCAGTTACACACATACACAATACTGAATCACTGTTATCTCCGACCCTCGCGGACTGATCCTCCTGCTTTGGCCTCAGCTAGGGTTGCTGTAGTCTGTTGTTGTTGTTGTTGTACTGTTATATTTCAGCCTATGCTGCAGGTTTTATGTACACCAGGGGTAGGCAAACTTATTTGCTGGCGGGCCAAAGAGAGAACATAAAAGACGACAGCGGGCCGCATTGACTGTATAAATATGAGATTGGGGAGAGATGAGACACGGGAGAGATGAGACACGGGAGAAGATGAGACACGGGAGAGATTAGGCACGGGAGAGATGAGACACAGAAAGATGATACACGAGAGAGATGAGACACGGGAGAGATAAGACACAGGAGAGATTAGACACGGGAGAGATGAGACACGGGAGAGATGAGACACAGAAAGATGATACACGAGAGAGATGAGACACGGGAGAGATAAGACACAGGAGAGATTAGACACGGGAGAGATGAGACACGGGAGAGATGAGACACAGAAAGATGATACACGAGAGAGATGAGACACGGGAGAGATAAGACACAGGAGAGATTAGACACGGGAGAGATGAGACACGGGAGAGATGAGACACAGAAAGATGATACACGAGAGAGATGAGACACGGGAGAGATAAGACACAGGAGAGATTAGACAAGGGAGAGATTAGACACGGGAGAGATGAGACACGAGAGAGATGAGACACAGGAGAGATTAGACACGGGAGAGATGAGACACGGGAGAGATGAGACACAGGAGAGATTAAACACGGGAGAGATAAGACACGGGAGAGATTAGACACAGGAGAGATTAGACAGGGGAGAGATTAGACACGGGAGAGATGAGACACAGGAGAGATTAAACACGGGAGAGATAAGACAGGGGAGAGATTAGACAGGGGAGAGATTAGACACGGGAGAGATTAGACAGGGGAGAGATTAGACAGGGGAGAGATTAGACACGGGAGAGATGAGACACAGGAGAGATTAAACACGGGAGAGATAAGACAGGGGAGAGATAAGACAGGGGAGAGATAAGACAGGGGAGAGATAAGACAGGGGAGAGATTAGACAAGGGAGAGATGAAACAGGACACTGTAGATGTCAGAAGGGGCAACGGGCCGGATTTGGGAGCTTCGAGGGCCGCATCTGGCCCGCGGGCCGGAGTTTGCCGACCCCTGATGTACACGATAACACCCTTTAAATATCTTTCGTATGAATTGTTAACGAATTTGTTTCGCTTAACTTTACAAAAAAATCTAGTGTTGCACCCAATACAGAAAGTACAGTGACCTAATTATAGTGCAAGTATCATAGTGCAATAGCCTTCTGCATGAATTTTTTTGTCACGTTAACGCATTAGTCATGCGTATTGCAATGCATTTTTGCTCTGTTAATTACTATATATTTGTAGAAATTTTAATATAGTTCTATTTTTACGCCTACATTTATTATAACAGGTAGTAATGTCACATAATTTAGTAAGTTTTTATCTTCAAACAATCGGAATCCCAGTTAGGGATTGTAAACAATCGGAATCCCAGTTAAGGATTGTAAACAATCGGAATCCCAGTTAGGGATTGTAAACAATCAAAATTCCAGTTAGGGATTGTAAACATTCGGAATCCCAGTTAGGGATTGTAATCAATCGGAATCCCAGTTAAGGATTGTAAACAATCGGAATCCCAGTTAGGGATTGTAAACAATCGGAATTCCAGTTAGGGATTGTAAACAATCGGAATTCCAGTTAGGGATTGTAAACAAATTGGAATCCCAGTTTGGGATTGTAAACAATCGGAATCCCAGTTAGGGATTGTAAACAATCGGAATCCCAGTAAGGGATTGTAAACAATCGGAATCCCAGTTAGGGATTGTAAACAATCGGAATCCCAGTTAGGGATTGTAAACAATCAAAATTACAGTTACGGATTGTAGACAATCAGAATCCCAGTTAGGGATTGTAAACAATCGGAATCCCAGTTAGGGATTGTAAACAATCGGAATTCCAGTTAGGGATTGTAAACAATCGGAATCCCAGTTAGGGATTGTAAACAATCGGAATTCCAGTTAGGGATTGTAAACAATCAAAATTCCAGTTAGGGATTGTAAACAATCGGAATCCCAGTTAGGGATTGTAAACAATCAGAATTCCAGTAAGGGATTGTAAACAATCGGAATCCCAGTTAGGGATTGTAAACAAATTGGAATCCCAGCTAGGGATTGTAAACAATCAAAATTCCAGTTAGGGATTGTAAACAATCGGAATCGCAGTTAGGGATTGTAAACAATCGGAATCCCAGTTAGGGATTGTAAACAAATTGGAATCCCAGTTAGGGATTGTAAACAATCGGAATCCCAGTTAGGGATTGTAAACAATCGGAATCCCAGTTAGGGATTGTAAACAAATTGGAATCCCAGTTAGGGATTGTAAACAATCGGAATCCCAGTTAGGGATTGTAAACAATCGAAATCTCAGTTAGGGATTGTAAACAATCAGGATCCCAGTTCGGGATTGTGAACAATCTGAATCCTAGTTAGGGATTGTAAACAATCAAAATTCCAGTTAGGGATTGTAAACAATCGGAATCGCAGTTAGGGATTGTAAACAATCGGAATTCCAGTTAGGGATTGTAAACAATCAAAATTCCAGTTAGGGATTGTAAACAATCGGAATCCCAGTTAGGGATTGTAAACAATCGGAATCCCAGTTAGGGATTGTGAACAATCGGAATCCTAGTTAGGGATTGTAGACAATCAGAATCCTAGTAAGGGATTTTAAACAATCGGAATCCCAGTTAGGGATTGTGGACAATCAGAATTCCAGTTAGGGATTGTAAACAATCGGAATCCTAGTTAGGGATTGTAGACAATCAGAATCCTAGTAAGGGATTTTAAACAATCGGAATCCCAGTTAGGGATTGTGGACAATCAGAATCCTAGTAAGGGATTGTAAACAATCAAGATCCCAGTTAGGGATTGTAAACAATCGAGATCCTAGTTTGGGATTTCAAACAATCGAGATCCTAGTTAAGGATTGTAAACAATCGAGATCCTAGTTAAGGATTGTAAACAATCGAGATCCTAGTTAGGGATTGTAAACAATCGAGATCCTAGTTAGGGATTGTAAACAATCAGGATCCCAGTTCGGGATTGTGAACAATCTGAATCCTAGTAAGGGATTGTAAACAATCGGAATTCCAGTTAGGGATTGTAAACAATCAAAATTCCAGTTAGGGATTGTAAACAATCGGAATCCCAGTTAGGGATTGTAAACAATCGGAATGCCAGTTAGGGAATGTGGACAATCAGAATCCTAGTAAGGGATTGTAAACAATCGCAATCCAAGTTTGGGATTGTAGACAATCAAAATCCCAGTTAGGGATTGTAAACAATCGGAATCCCAGTTACGGATTGTAGACAATCAGAATCCTAGTAAGGGATTGTAAACAATCGGAATTCCAGTTAGGGATTGTAAACAATCAAAATTCCAGTTAGGGATTGTAAACAATCGGAATCCCAGTTAGGGATTGTAAACAATCGGAATCCCAGTTAGGGATTGTAGACAATCAGAATCCTAGTAAGGGATTGTAAACAATCGCAATCCAAGTTTGGGATTGTAGACAATCAAAATCCCAGTTAGGGATTGTAAACAATCGGAATCCCAGTTAGGGATTGTAAACAATCGGAATCCCAGTTAGGGATTGTAAACAATCGGAATCCCAGTTAGGGATTGTAAACAAATTGGGATCCCAGTTAGGGATTGTAAACAATCGGAATCCCAGTTAGGGATTGTAAACAATCGGAATCCCAGTTAGGGATTGTAAACAATCAGAATCCCAGTTAGGGATTGTAAACAATCAAAATTCCAGTTAGGGATTGTAAACAATCAGAATCCCAGTTAGGGATTGTAAACAATCGGAATCCCAGTTAGGGATTGTAAACAATCAGAATCCCAGTTAGGGATTGTAAACAATCAGAATCCCATTTATCTTATAGAAATTAACAGCTTAGGGTTGCAACTAATCATAATTTCAGTTTAAGATTGTGGCTCACTATATTCCAATTGCGAAGTTAATAATGAACCTGTCCTAATTGGGTCAGTTGTGTTGCTGACAGCACAGCCGCGCTATTGGGCTGCGCATCTGAAGGCTGCTGTTCAGTCCATGGACTGGGGGCACGCCAAACCGTTGATTTACACCAGCTAATCCCGTACGCATTAAAAGCTCGGTGAACTTTGGCAATGTAGAGCTTTAGAACCATGTAATCTATGCTTTTTAATATGGAAGCACCACTGTTGTCTAATTTGCAGTTGCACTTTTATTTCGCATCGTCTTGTAAAACCCTACCTTATGAACTGGATTTATAAAAAGTCTTAGGTGTCACGCTCAAATGCTTAAAACAACACCACCATTTACCCCGAGGGTAAATCCTGTTGAGTTAGTTAGACCCATTCATGCTTTTTGTACGCGCGAGTTTATTGGCCGCGGCGGGCCTTCGCGTGACTTATATCAGTGTACATTAATTGTTCATTTAAAAGAGGGTCCCTTCACTTTGGCCTTGAATGTACATACATTTTGAAAACCCCACTCCCAGCGGTTGTGGGCGCGAGTGGTATGGAATCTTCATTCTCTCCTTAATAACCTTAAACTAATAAGTTGGTTAAAGACCCTGTCTTTATTTCGAAACAGCTACGAGTAGAGAGAATGTCGTGCTTGTGTTATGCTAATGTATTCTCTTGCCTGTATCTCTCTCTCTAAATATACTAAAATTCACGTGTTGTTTGTCTGTCTGTCTGTCTGTCTGTTGGTTATCTCCTCCTAGAATACTGACAAGTCAACTTTGAAACTTATATGGGAAAATGGGAAATTTTCCTGGTCAGGCTATAGGCTATTTTAATTCTGAAATTTCAAATTCTAAGATCCTCAAAAAAGCAGAAAAATGATTTCGTAACCTTCTCTGGACACTTTTTTCTTTTGAGCTGAGAAAACTGGAGTCGGTAAAAGTGGTTGCGCTATCATTTCGGCCTATCTGTTTAGTGTATTTTCTCTCCAGTGGAGGGTTGGCAGTCGGTTTGAAAATGGGGCGGAGAGGTGGCCGTACGCACATTCTAACTGTCCCTGTGTATTGGCAGATAGAGGGTGCCGCGAGTTATTTCTATTGAGGGGTCTGATTTGTTCAATATTGAAGTGCGTACAATGGGCAGGGCAGAGTTGGCTGGGTTAAAATATAATTTTTTAATTTGCGGGCCTCTCAGTGTAGGCGGAGAAGAATGTGCTTACTAAAAAACTGGCTGCCCTTTGCGCTAAAGGCAATGAAATTTCAACTGTGAATTGTGCTTTTGCTTTTTAACATTTGAAAAGAACTGAGGCGATTTGAGATCAGGCAATGGGAGATCAGGCGATGGGAGATGAGGCGATGGGAGATCAGGCGATGGGAGATGAGGGGTTGGGAGATCAGGCGACGGGAGATGAGGCGATGGGAGATCAGGCGACGGGAGATGAGCCGATGGGAGATCAGGCGATGGGAGATCAGGCGATGGGAGATGAGGCGATGGGAGATGAGGCGATGGGAGATCAGGCAATGGGAGATCAGGCGATAGGAGATCAGGCGATGGGAGATCAGGCGACGGGAGATGAGCCGATGGGAGATGAGGCTATGGGAGATCAGGCGATGGGAGATCAGGCGATGGGAGATGAGGCGATGGGAGATCAGGCGATGGGAGATGTGGCGACGGGAGATGAGGCAATGAGAAATGAGGCGATGGGAGATCAGGCGATAGGAGATGTGGCGACGGAAGATGAGGCGATGGGAGATCAGGCGATGGGAGATGAGGCGATGGGAGATGAGGCGATGGGAGATGAGGGGATGGGAGATCAGGCGACGGGAGATGAGGCGATGGGAGATGAGGCGATGGGAGATGAGGCGATGGGAGATGAGGCGATGGGAGATGAGGCGATGGGAGATCAGGCGATGGGAGATGAGGTGATGGGTGATCAGGTGATGGGAGTTGAGGCGATGGGAGATCAGGCGACGGGAGATGAGGCGATGGGAGATCAGGCAATGGGAGATCAGGCGATGGGAGATGAGGCGATGGGAGATGAGGCGATGGGAGATGAGGCAATGGGAGATCAGGACATGGGAGATGAGGCGATGGGAGATCAGGGGATGGGAGATGAGGCGATGGGAGATCAGGCGATGGGAGATCAGGCGATGGGAGATGAGGTGATGGGTGATCAGCTGATGGAAGATGAGGCGATGGGAGATGAGGCGATGGGAGATCAGGCGATGGGAGATGTGGCGACGGGAGATGAGGCGATGGGAGATGAGGCGATGGGAGATGAGGCGATGGGAGATGAGGTGATGGGAGATCAGGAGATGGGAGAACATGCGATGGGAGATCACGTGATGGGAGATGAGACGATGGGAGGTCAGGCGATAGGAGATGTGGCGACGGGAGATGAGGCGATGGGAGATCAGGCGATGGGAGATGAGGCGATGGGAGATGAGGCGATGGGAGATCAGGCGATGGGAGATTAGGCGATGGGAGATCAGGCGATAGGAGATGACGCGATGGGAGATCAGGCGATGGGAGATCAGGCGATAGGAGATGAGGCGATGGGAGATCAGGCGATAGGAGATGACGCGATGGGAGATCAGGCGATGGAAGTTCTCTCCCCTCAACCTCCTCCGGAGGAGGAGTTTAGCTCGTCTAAATATACTAAAATTCACGTGTTGTTTGTCTGTCTGTCTGTCTGTCTGTTGGTTATCTCCTCCTAGAATACTGAGAAGTCAACTTTGAAACTTATATGGGAAAATGGGAAATTTTCCTGGTCAGGCTATAGGCTATTTTAATTCTGAAATTTCAAATTCTAAGATCCTCAAAAAAGCAGAAAAATGATTTCGTAACCTTCTCTGGACACTTTTTTCTTTTGAGCTGAGAAAACTGGAGTCGGTTAAAGTGGTTGCGCTATCATTTCGGCCTATCTGTTCAGTGTATTTTCTCTCCAGTGGAGGGTTGGCAGTCGGTTTGAAAATGGGGCGGAGAGGTGGCCGTACGCACATTCTAACTGTCCCTGTGTATTGGCGGAGAGAGGGTGCCGCGAGTTATTTCTATTGAGGGGTCTGATTTGTTCAATATTGAAGTGCGTACAATGGGCTGGGGCGGAGTTGGTGGGGTCAAAATTCTATTAAAAAACTTGGCGGGCCTCTCACTGTAGGCGGAGAAGAATGTGCTTGCTAAACTGGCTGCCCTATGCGCTAAAGGCAATGAAATTTCAACTGTGAATTGTCCTTTTGCTTTTTAACATTTGTGGATAAAATTTGTACTGCTAGAAAGAACTAAGGCGATCAGAGATCAGGGGATGGGAGATGAGGCGATGGGAGATGAGGGGATGGGAGATGAGGCGATGGGAGATGAGGCGATGGGAGATCAGGCGATGGGAGATCAGGCGATGGGAGATGTGGCGATGGGAGATGAGGCGATGGGAGATGAGGCGATGGGAGATGAGGGGATGGGAGATCAGGCGATGGGAGATGAGGCGATGGAAGATGAGGCGATGGGAGATGAGGCGATGGGAGATGAGGGGATGGGAGATCAGGCGATGGGAGATGAGGCGATGGAAGATGAGGCGATGGGAGATGAGGGGATGGAAGATGAGGCGATGGGAGATGAGGCGATGGGAGATGAGGCGATGGGAGATCAGGCGATGGGAGATCAGGCGATGGGAGATGTGGCGATGGGAGATGAGGCGATGGGAGATGAGGCGATGGGAGATGAGGGGATGGGAGATCAGGCGATGGGAGATGAGGCGATGGAAGATGAGGCGATGGGAGATGAGGCGATGGGAGATGAGGGGATGGGAGATCAGGCGATGGGAGATGAGGCGATGGAAGATGAGGCGATGGGAGATGAGGGGATGGAAGATGAGGCGATGGGAGATGAGGCGATGGGAGATGAGGCGATGGGAGATCAGGCGATGGGAGATCAGGCGATGGGAGATGTGGCGATGGGAGATGAGGCGATGGGAGATGAGGCGATGGGAGATGAGGGGATGGGAGATCAGGCGATGGGAGATGAGGCGATGGAAGATGAGGCGATGGGAGATGAGGCGATGGGAGATGAGGGGATGGGAGATCAGGCGATGGGAGATGAGGCGATGGAAGATGAGGCGATGGGAGATGAGGCGATGGGAGATCAGGCGATGGGAGATCAGGCGATGGGAGATGTGGCGATGGGAGATGAGGCGATGGGAGATGAGGCGATGGGAGATGAGGGGATGGGAGATCAGGCGATGGGAGATGAGGCGATGGAAGATGAGGCGATGGGAGATGAGGCGATGGGAGATGAGGGGATGGGAGATCAGGCGATGGGAGATGAGGCGATGGAAGATGAGGCGATGGGAGATGAGGGGATGGAAGATGAGGCGATGGGAGATGAGGCGATGGGAGATGAGGCGATGGGAGATCAGGCGATGGGAGATCAGGCGATGGGAGATGTGGCGATGGGAGATGAGGCGATGGGAGATGAGGCGATGGGAGATGAGGGGATGGGAGATCAGGCGATGGGAGATGAGGCGATGGAAGATGAGGCGATGGGAGATGAGGCGATGGGAGATGAGGGGATGGGAGATCAGGCGATGGGAGATGAGGCGATGGAAGATGAGGCGATGGGAGATGAGGCGATGGGAGATGAGGGGATGGGAGATCAGGCGATGGGAGATGAGGCGATGGAAGATGAGGCGATGGGAGATGAGGGGATGGGAGATGAGGCGATGGGAGATGAGGCGATGGGAGATGAGGCGATGGGAGATGAGGCAATGGGAGATGAGGCGATGGGAGATGAGGGGATGGGAGATGAGGCGATGGGAGATGAGGCGATGGGAGATGAGGCGATGGGAGATCAGGCGATGGGAGATGTGGCGACGGGAGATGAGGCAATGGGAGATTAGGCAATGGGAGATGAGGCGATGGGAGATGAGGGGATGGGAGATGAGGCGATGGGAGATGAGGCGATGGGAGATGAGGCGATGGGAGATGAGGCGATGGGAGATGAGGCGATGGGAGATGAGGCAATGGGAGATGAGGCGATGGGAGATGAGGGGATGGGAGATGAGGCGATGGGAGATGAGGCGATGGGAGATCAGGCGATGGGAGATGTGGCGACGGGAGATGAGGCAATGGGAGATTAGGCGATGGGAGATCAGGCAATGGGAGATCTGGCGATGGGAGATCAGGCGATGGGAGATGAGACGGTGGGAGATCAGGCGGGGGAAGATCAGGCGATTGGAGATCAGGCGATGGGAGTTCTCTCCCCTCAACCTCCTCCGGAGGAGGAGTTTAGCTCGTAAATATACTAAAATTCACGTGTTGTTTGTCTGTCTGTCTGTCTGTCTGTCTGTCTGTTGTTTATCTCCTCCTAGAATACTGGCAACTCAGCGTTGAAACTTATATGGGAAAATGGGAAATTTTCCTGGTCAGGCTATAGGCTATTTTAATTCTGAAATTTCAAATTCTATGATCCTCAAAAAAGCAGAAAGGCTATTAAGTAGTATATAGTAGGCAAATGTCCTTCCCGCTGTGATGAAATTGGCCTCGGTTAAATGAGTTGCGTCAACATTTTGTGCCTATCTGTTTAGTGTATTTTCTCTCCAGTGGAGGGTTGGCAGTCGGTTTGAAAATGGGGCGGAGAGTTGACCGTACGCACATTCTAACTGTCCCTGTGTATTGGCGGAGAGGGTGCCGCGAGTCAACTGCTATTGAGGGGTCTGATTTGTTCAATATTGAAGTGCGTTTAATGGGCAGGGCAGAGTTGGCTGGGTTAAAAATAAATTTTAAAATTTGCGGGCCTCTCAGTGTAGGCGGAGAAGAATGTACTCACTGAGATGGCTGATTATTTCGGACAGGAAAGCATTAAAATTTCAATTGTGAACTGTGCTTTTGTTTTGCAAGTTTGGTGGTTGAAACTTATATTGCTGGAAAGAGCTTGAACTGCTGATTTCAGGGATGTGATTTTCTTTTTGAAATTCCAGAAACTGTGGACGCTGAAGGCGGAGAAATTTTTCCCTGTTCGGAAAAGGCGGAGTGATTTTGTTTTCAATGAACGTACAGTGTCGGCTAGACTGCAAAGGAGAGAGAGGACCGCACATCAGTTTATCGCACATTCTGACTGAGGTAGTTTTGGGCGGAGGAGGTGGGCTGGCGGTCGACTGAGAGGGGGTCTGATTTATTTAATAAAAAATGGGTGCACACTGACTGGGGCGGTGAGGAGGCGGGCTGCTCAATCTTTTTAGTATTTTTAATTATCGAAAATCGCACCTCTGCCTTGGCGGAGAGAGGAATGTGCTTACAAACAGAGCTGGTCCAGGGCTACCTTACTGCCCTCAAATGGACTACTCTGAGTTCACCTGATTCAAAGTTCACGGAGTTCTCTTTGCATAGTTAGAATTTGACGGATGGAATTCAGGCGATGGGAGTTCTATCCCCTCAACTTCCTCCGGAGGAGGAATTCCGCTCGGATGAGGCGATGGGAGATGAGGCGATGGGAGATTAGGCGATGGGAGATCAGGCGATGGGAGATGAGGCGATAGGAGATGAGGGGATGGGAGATCAGGCGACGGGAGATGAGGCGATGGGAGATGAGCCGATGGGAGATGAGGCGATGGGAGATCAGGCGATGGGAGATCAGGCGATAGGAGATCAGGCGATGGGAGATCAGGCGATGGGAGATTAGGCGATGGGAGATCAGGCGATGGGAGATCAGGCGATAGGAGATGAGGCGATGGGAGATCAGGCGATGGGAGATGTGGCGACGGGAGATGAGGCAATGGGAGATTAGGCGATGGGAGATCAGGCGATAGGAGATGAGGCGATCGGAGATCAGGCGATGGGAGATGTGGCGACGTGAGATGAGGCAATGGGAGATCAGGCGATAGGAGATCAGGCGATGGGAGATGAGGCGATTGGAGATGAGACGGTGGGAGATCAGGCGGGGGAAGATCAGGCGATTGGAGATCAGGCGATGGGAGTTCTCTCCCCTCAACCTCCTCCGGAGGAGGAGTTTAGCTCGTAAATATACTAATTTTCACGTGTTGTTTGTCTGTCTGTGTGTGTGTGTGTGTGTCAGTTCGACATCTCCTCCTAGAATACTGGCAACTCAGCGTTGAAACTTATATGGGAAAATGGGAAATTTTCCGAGGAAGGCTATAGGCTATTTTAATTCTGAAATTTCAAATTCTATGATCCTCAAAAAAGCAGAAAGGCTATTAAGTAGTATATAGTAGGCAAATGTCCTTCCCGCTGTGATGAAATTGGCCTCGGTTAAATGAGTTGCGTCAACATTTTGTGCCTATCTGTTTAGTGTATTTTCTCTCCAGTGGAGGGTTGGCAGTCGGTTTGAAAAAAAATGGGGCGGAGAGGTGGCCGTACGCACAGTCTAACTGCCTCTGTGTATTGGCGGAGAGAGGGTGCCGTTAGTCAGTTCTATTGAGGGGTCTGATTTGTTCAATATTGAAGTGCGTACAATGGGCAGGGCAGAGTTGGCTGAGTTAAAATTCAATTTATAAAATTAGCGGGCCTCTCAGTGTAGGCGGAGAAGAATGTGCTTACTAAACTGGCTGCCCTTTGCAGAAATTTCAACTGAGAATTATTATTTTGCTTTTTTTAGATTTGTGGATAAAATTTGTACTGCTGGAGAGAACTTGAAGTTCTAAATCCAGAGATATAAATTTCATTGCTGAATTCTGAAAATTGGGGATGCCAAGGGCAAATAAAGTTTTTATACTTTTGCAATGCTTTCAGCTGAGTGTACAGTGTCTCGGCGAGATTGCTAAGGAGAGAGAATTCGCCACAATACAGTTTCACACATTCCTATTCTCGAAGGCGGGCTGTTGAATTTTATTTATTGAAATTCGCACCTCTGACTGAGCGGGGCCCGGAGAACTGGCTGTCGTCAATATTAATGGCTCGGACTTCACCTGTTTTAACGGGTGGGGTTTAATTTAAAGTTGATGGAGTTCGCGCGATATGATTTCTAGCCCCTCAATCTTATCCGAAAGTTGTCGTCTATTTTAATTCTGAAGATTCTGGGCATGGTAGCTAAAGAAAAATTGGTCAATTTTGAATTGTTTTCAACAGTTTAGTCGGACAAAAGGCGGTTTACGCACATTGCTACTTTCAGACATCATTAGGTGAGGAGTTTTTGGTTAGTCAGTTTAGACACTGAGGTCTGAACTCTCTGAATTAAATATAAAATGACTGTACATTCACGCAAGATCGCACTGGGTGATGAGGCGATGAGAGATCAGGCAATGGGAGATCAGGCGATGGGAGATTAGGCGATGGGAGATCAGACGATGGGAGATGAGGCGATGGGAGATTAGGCGATGGGAGATCAGGCGATAGGAGATGAGGCGATGGGAGATGAGGCGATGGGAGATCAGGCGATGGGAGATGAGGCGATGGGAGATTAGGCGATGGGAGAACAGGAGATAGGAGATGAGGCGATGGGAGATGAGGCGATGGGAGATCAGGCGACGGATGATGAGGCGATGGGAGATCAGGCGATAGGAGATGAGGCGATGGGAGATGAGGCGATGGGAGATGAGGCGATGGGTGATCAGGCGATAGGAGATGAGGCGATGGGAGATCAGGCGATGGGAGATGTGGCGACGGGAGATGAGGCAATGGGAGATTAGGCGATGGGAGATGAGGCGATGAGAGATTAGGCGATGGGAGATCAGGCGATGGGAGATCAGGCGATGGGAGATGAGGCGATGGGAGATCAGGCGGGGGAAGATCAGGCGATTGGAGATCAGGCGATGGGAGTTCTCTCCCCTCAACCTCCTCCGGAGGAGGAGTTTAGCTCGTCTAAATATACTAATTTTCACGTGTTGTTTGTCTGTCTGTGTGTGTGTGTGTGTGTCAGTTCGACATCTCCTCCTAGAATACTGGCAACTCAGCGTTGAAACTTATATGGGAAAATGGGAAATTTTCCGAGGAAGGCTATAGGCTATTTTAATTCTGAAATTTCAAATTCTATGATCCTCAAAAAAGCAGAAAGGCTATTAAGTAGTATATAGTAGGCAAATGTCCTTCCCGCTGTGATGAAATTGGCCTCGGTTAAATGAGTTGCGTCAACATTTTGTGCCTATCTGTTTAGTGTATTTTCTCTCCAGTGGAGGGTTGGCAGTCGGTTTGAAAATGGGGCGGAGAGTTGGCCGTACGCACATTCTAACTGTCCCTGTGTATTGGCGGAGAGAGGGTGCCGCGAGTTATTTCTATTGAGGGGTCTGATTTGTTCAATATTGAAGTGCGTACAATGGGCAGGGCAGAGTTGGCTGGGTTAAAATTCAATTGATAAAATTTGCGGGCCTCTCAGTGTAGGCGGAGAAGAATGTACTTACTAAAAAACTGGCTGCCCTTTGCGCTAAAGGCAATGAAATTTCAACTGTGAATTATTATTTTGCTTTTTAACATTTGAAAAGAACTGAGGCGATTTGAGATCAGGCAATGGGAGATCAGGCAATGGGAGATCAGGCGATGGGAGATCAGGCGATCGGAGATGAGGCGATGGGAGATCAGGCGATGGGAGATCAGGCGATGGGAGATGTGGCGACGGGAGATGAGGCAATGAGAAATGAGGCGATGGGAGATCAGGCGATAGGAGATGTGGCGACGGGAGATGAGGCGATGGGAGATCAGGCGATGGGAGATGAGGCGATGGGAGATGAGGCGATGGGAGATTAGGCGATGGGAGATCAGGCGATAGGAGATGAGGCGATGGGAGATGAGACGATGGGAGATGATGCGATGAGAGATTAGGCGATGGGAGATGAGGTGATGGGTGATCAGGTGATGGAAGATGAGGCGATGAGAGATGAGGCGATGGGAGATGAAGCGATGGGAGATGAGGCGATGGGAGATGAGGCGATGGGAGATCAGGCGATGGGAGATCAGGCGATGGGAGATCAGGCGATGGGAGATGAGGCGATGGGAGATCAGGCGATGGGAGATCAGGCGATGGGAGATGTGGCGACGGGAGATGAGGCAATGAGAAATGAGGCGATGGGAGATCAGGCGATAGGAGATGTGGCGACGGGAGATGAGGCGATGGGAGATCAGGCGATGGGAGATGAGGCGATGGGAGATGAGGCGATGGGAGATTAGGCGATGGGAGATCAGGCGATAGGAGATGAGGCGATGGGAGATGAGACGATGGGAGATGATGCGATGAGAGATTAGGCGATGGGAGATGAGGTGATGGGTGATCAGGTGATGGAAGATGAGGCGATGAGAGATGAGGCGATGGGAGATGAAGCGATGGGAGATGAGGCGATGGGAGATGAGGCGATGGGAGATCAGGCGATGGGAGATCAGGCGATGGGAGATCAGGCGATGGGAGATGAGGCGATGGGAGATCAGGCGATGGGAGATCAGGCGATGGGAGATGTGGCGACGGGAGATGAGGCAATGAGAAATGAGGCGATGGGAGATCAGGCGATAGGAGATGTGGCGACGGGAGATGAGGCGATGGGAGATCAGGCGATGGGAGATGAGGCGATGGGAGATGAGGCGATGGGAGATCAGGCGATAGGAGATGAGGCGATGGGAGATGAGACGATGGGAGATGATGCGATGGGAGATTAGGCGATGGGAGATGAGGTGATGGGTGATCAGGTGATGGGAGATGAGGCGATGGGAGATCAGGCGACGGGAGATGAGGCGATGGGAGATCAGGCAATGGGAGATCAGGCGATGGGAGATGAGGCGATGGGAGATGAGGCGATGGGAGATGAGGCGATGGGAGATGAGGCGATAGGAGATGAGGCGATGGGAGATGAGGCGATGGGAGATGAGGCGATGGGAGATGAGGCGATGGGAGATGAGGCGATGGGAGATGAGGCGATGGGAGATCAGGCGATAGGAGATGACGCGATGGGAGTTCTCTCCTCTCAACCTCCTCCGGAGGAGGAGTTTAGCTCGTAAATATACTAATTTTCACGTGTTGTTTGTCTGTGTGTGTGTCTGTGTGTCAGTTCGACATCTCCTCCTAGAATACTGGCAACTCAGCGTTGAAGCTTATATGGGAAAATGGGAAATTTTCCGAGGAAGGCTATAGGCTATTTTAATTCTGAAATTTCAAATTCTAAGATCCTCAAAAAAGCAGAAAAATGATTTCATAACCTTCTCTGGACACTTTTTTCTTTTGAGCTGAGAAAACTGGAGTCGGTTAAAGTGGTTGCGCTATCATTTCGGCCTATCTGTTTAGTGTATTTTCTCTCCAGTGGAGGGTTGGCAGTCGGTTTGAAAATGGGGCGGAGAGGTGGCCGTACGCACATTCTAACTGTCCCTGTGTATTGGCGGAGAGAGGGTGCCGCGAGTTATTTCTATTGAGGGGTCTGATTTGTTCAATATTGAAGTGCGTACAATGGGCAGGGCAGAGTTGGCTGGGTTAAAATATAATTTTAAAATTTGCGGGCCTCTCAGTGTAGGCGGAGAAGAATGTACTTATTACTAAAAAACTGGCTGCCCTTTGCGCTAAAGGCAATGAAATTTCAACTGTGAATTGTGCTTTTGCTTTTTAACATTTGAAAAGAACTGACTCGATTTGAGATCAGGCGATCGGAGCCGCGATGGGAGATGAGGCGATGGGAGATGAGGCGATGGGAGATTAGGCGATGGGAGATTAGGCGATGGGAAATTAGGCGATGGGAGATTAGGCGATGGGAGATCAGGCGACGGGAGATTAGGCGATGGGAGATCAGGCGATGGGAGATTAGGCGATGGGAGATCAGGCGATGGGAGATTAGGCGATGGGAGATGAGGCGATGGGAGATGAGGCGATGGGAGATGAGACGGTGGGAGATCAGGCGGGGTAAGATCAGGCGATTGGAGATCAGGCGATGGGAGATCAGGCGATAGGAGATCAGGCGACGGGAGATGAGGCGATGGGAGATGTGGCGACGTGAGATGAGGCGATGGGAGATCAGGCGATGGGAGATGAGGCGATGGGAGACGAGGCGATGGGAGATGAGGCGATGGGAGATGTGGCGATGGGAGATCAGGCGATGAGAGATGAGGCGATGAAAGATGAGGCGATGGGAGATGAGACGATGGGAGACGAGGCGATGGGAGATGAGGCGATGGGAGATGTGGCGATGGGAGATGTGGCGCGATGGGAGATTAGGCGATGGGAGATCAGGCGATAGGAGATGAGGCGATTGGTGATCAGGTGATGGGAGATGAGGCAAAGGGTGATTAGGCGATGGGAGATCAGGCGATGGGAGATGAGACGATGGGAGACGAGGCGATGGGAGATGAGGCGATGGGAGTTCTCTCCCCTCAACCTCCTCCGGAGGAGGAGTTTAGCTCGTAAATATACTAATTTTCACGTGTTGTTTGTCTGTCTGTGTGTGTGTGTGTGTGTCAGTTCGACATCTCCTCCTAGAATACTGGCAACTCAGCGTTGAAACTTATATGGGAAAATGGGAAATTTTCCGAGGAAGGCTATAGGCTATTTTAATTCTGAAATTTCAAATTCTATGATCCTCAAAAAAGCAGAAAGGCTATTAAGTAGTATATAGTAGGCAAATGTCCTTCCCGCTGTGATGAAATTGGCCTCGGTTAAATGAGTTGCGTCAACATTTTGTGCCTATCTGTTTAGTGTATTTTCTCTCCAGTGGAGGGTTGGCAGTCGGTTTGAAAAAAAATGGGGCGGAGAGGTGGCCGTACGCACAGTCTAACTGCCTCTGTGTATTGGCGGAGAGAGGGTGCCGTTAGTCAGTTCTATTGAGGGGTCTGATTTGTTCAATATTGAAGTGCGTACAATGGGCAGGGCAGAGTTGGCTGAGTTAAAATTCAATTTATAAAATTAGCGGGCCTCTCAGTGTAGGCGGAGAAGAATGTGCTTACTAAACTGGCTGCCCTTTGCAGAAATTTCAACTGAGAATTATTATTTTGCTTTTTTTAGATTTGTGGATAAAATTTGTACTGCTGGAGAGAACTTGAAGTTCTAAATCCAGAGATATAAATTTCATTGCTGAATTCTGAAAATTGGGGATGCCAAGGGCAAATAAAGTTTTTATACTTTTGCAATGCTTTCAGCTGAGTGTACAGTGTCTCGGCGAGATTGCTAAGGAGAGAGAATTCGCCACAATACAGTTTCACACATTCCTATTCTCGAAGGCGGGCTGTTGAATTTTATTTATTGAAATTCGCACCTCTGACTGAGCGGGGCCCGGAGAACTGGCTGTCGTCAATATTAATGGCTCGGACTTCACCTGTTTTAACGGGTGGGGTTTAATTTAAAGTTGATGGAGTTCGCGCGATATGATTTCTAGCCCCTCAATCTTATCCGAAAGTTGTCGTCTATTTTAATTCTGAAGATTCTGGGCATGGTAGCTAAAGAAAAATTGGTCAATTTTGAATTGTTTTCAACAGTTTAGTCGGACAAAAGGCGGTTTACGCACATTGCTACTTTCAGACATCATTAGGTGAGGAGTTTTTGGTTAGTCAGTTTAGACACTGAGGTCTGAACTCTCTGAATTAAATATAAAATGACTGTACATTCACGCAAGATCGCACTGGGTGATGAGGCGATGAGAGATCAGGCAATGGGAGATCAGGCGATGGGAGATTAGGCGATGGGAGATCAGACGATGGGAGATGAGGCGATGGGAGATTAGGCGATGGGAGATCAGGCGATAGGAGATGAGGCGATGGGAGATGAGGCGATGGGAGATCAGGCGATGGGAGATGAGGCGATGGGAGATTAGGCGATGGGAGAACAGGAGATAGGAGATGAGGCGATGGGAGATGAGGCGATGGGAGATCAGGCGACGGATGATGAGGCGATGGGAGATCAGGCGATAGGAGATGAGGCGATGGGAGATGAGGCGATGGGAGATGAGGCGATGGGTGATCAGGCGATAGGAGATGAGGCGATGGGAGATCAGGCGATGGGAGATGTGGCGACGGGAGATGAGGCAATGGGAGATTAGGCGATGGGAGATGAGGCGATGAGAGATTAGGCGATGGGAGATCAGGCGATGGGAGATCAGGCGATGGGAGATGAGGCGATGGGAGATCAGGCGGGGGAAGATCAGGCGATTGGAGATCAGGCGATGGGAGTTCTCTCCCCTCAACCTCCTCCGGAGGAGGAGTTTAGCTCGTCTCTAAATATACTAAAATTCACGTGTTGTTTGTCTGTCTGTCTGTCTGTCTGTCTGTCTGTCTGTCTGTTGGTTATCTCCTCCTAGAATACTGACAAGTCAACTTTGAAACTTATATGGGAAAATGGGAAATTTTCCTGGTCAGGCTATAGGCTATTTTAATTCTGAAATTTCAAATTCTATGATCCTCAAAAAAGCAGAAAGGCTATTAAGTAGTATATAGTAGGCAAATGTCCTTCCCGCTGTGATGAAATTGGCCTCGGTTAAATGAGTTGCGTCAACATTTTGTGCCTATCTGTTTAGTGTATTTTCTCTCCAGTGGAGGGTTGGCAGTCGGTTTGAAAATGGGGCGGAGAGTTGGCCGTACGCACATTCTAACTGCCTCTGTGTATTGGCGGAGAGAGGGTGCCGCGAGTTATTTCTATTGAGGGGTCTGATTTGTTCAATATTGAAGTGCGTACAATGGGCAGGGCAGAGTTGGCTGGGTTAAAATTCAATTGATAAAATTTGCGGGCCTCTCAGTGTAGGCGGAGAAGAATGTGCTTACTAAACTGGCTGCCCTTTGCAGAAATTTCAACTGAGAATTATTATTTTGCTTTTTTTAGATTTGTGGATAAAATTTGTACTGCTGGAGAGAACTTGAAGTTCTAAATCCAGAGATATAAATTTCATTGCTGAATTCCGAAAATTGGGGATGCCAAGGGCAAATAAAGTTTTTATACTTTTGCAATGCTTTCAGCTGAGTGTACAGTGTCTCGGCGAGATTGCTAAGGAGAGAGAATTCGCCACAATACAGTTTCACACATTCCTATTCTCGAAGGCGGGCTGTTGAATTTTATTTATTGAAATTCGCACCTCTGACTGAGCGGGGCCCGGAGAACTGGCTGTCGTCAATATTAATGGCTCGGACTTCATCTGTTTTAACGGGTGGGGTTTAATTTAAAGTTGATGGAGTTCGCGCGATATGATTTCTAGCCCCTCAATCTTATCCGAAAGTTGTCGTCTATTTTAATTCTGAAGATTCTGGGCATGGTAGCTAAAGAAAAATTGGTCAATTTTGAATTGTTTCAACAGTTTAGTCGGACAAAAGGCGGTTTACGCACATTGCTACTTCCAGACATCATTGGATGAGGAGTTTTTGGTTAGATGAGGCGATGGGAGATGTGGCGACGGGAGATGAGGCAATGGGAGTTGAGGCGATGAGAGATGAGGCGATGGGAGATGAGGCGATGGGAGATGAGGCGATGAGAGATGAGGCGATGAAAGATGACGCGATGGGAGATCAGGCGACGGGAGATGAGGGGATAGGAGATCAGGCGATGGGAGATGAGGCGATGGGAGATGAGGGGATGGGAGATCAGGCGATGGGAGATCAGGCGATGGTAGATGAGGCGATGAAAGATGAGGCGATGGGAGATCAGGCGACGGGAGATGAGGGGATGGGAGATCAGGCGATGGGAGATCAGGCGATGGGAGATCAGGCGACGGGAGATGAGGCGATGGGAGATCAGGCGATGGGAGATGAGGCGATGGGAGATGAGGCGATGGGAGATGAGGCGATGGGAGATCAGGCGATAGGAGATGAGGCGATGGGAGATGAGACGATGGGAGATGATGCGATGGGAGATGAGGCGATGGGAGATGAGGCGATGGGAGATGACGCGATGGGAGATCAGGCGATGGGAGATCAGGCGATGGGAGATGAGGCGATGGGAGATCAGGCGATGGGAGGTCAGGCGATAGGAGATGTGGCGACGGGAGATGAGGCGATGGGAGATCAGGCGATGGGAGATGAGGCGATGGGAGATGAGGCGATGGGAGATGAGGCGATGGGAGATTAGGCGATGGGAGATGAGGCGATGGGAGATGAGGCGATGGGAGATGAGGCGATGGGAGATTAGGCGATGGGAGATCAGGCGATAGGAGATGACGCGATGGGAGATCAGGCGATGGGAGATCAGGCGATAGGAGATCAGGCGATGGGAGATCAGGCGATAGGAGATGACGCGATGGGAGATCAGGCGATGGGAGTTCTCTCCCCTCAACCTCCTCCGGAGGAGGAGTTTAGCTCGTAAATATACTAAAATTCACGTGTTGTTTGTCTGTCTGTGTGTCTGTGTGTCTGTGTGTCAGTTCGACATCTCCTCCTAGAATACTGGCAACTCAGCGTTGAAACTTATATGGGAAAATGGGAAATTTTCCGAGGAAGGCTATAGGCTATTTTAATTCTGAAATTTCAAATTCTATGATCCTCAAAAAAGCAGAAAGGCTATTAAGTAGTATATAGTAGGCAAATGTCCTTCCCGCTGTGATGAAATTGGCCTCGGTTAAATGAGTTGCGTCAACATTTTGTGCCTATCTGTTCAGTGTATTTTCTCTCCAGTGGAGGGTTGGCAGTCGGTTTGAAAATGGGGCAGAGAGGAGGCCGTACGCACATTCTAACTGTCCCTGTGTATTGGCGGAGAAAGGGTGCCGCGAGTTATTTCTATTGAGGGGTCTGATTTGTTCAATATTGAAGTGCGTACAATGGGCAGGGCAGAGTTGGCTGGGTTAAAATTCAATTGATAAAATTTGCGGGCCTCTCAGTGTAGGCGGAGAAGAATGTACTTACTAAAAAACTGGCTGCCCTTTGCGCTAAAGGCAATGAAATTTCAACTGTGAATTATTATTTTGCTTTTTAACATTTGTGGATAAAATTTGTACTGCTAGAAAGAACTGAGGCGATCAGAGATCAGGGGATGGGAGATGAGGCGATGGGAAATTAGGCGATAGGAGATCAGGCAGCAGGAGATCTGGCGATGGGAGATGAGGCAATGGGAGATGTGGCGACAGGAGATGATGTGATGGGTGATCAGGTGAAGGGAGATGAGGCGATGGGAGATCAGGCGATGGGAGATGAGGCGATGGAAGATGAGGCAATGGAAGATGAGGCGATGGGAGATGAGGGGATGGGAGATGAGGCGATGGGAGATGAGGCGATGGGAGATGAGGCGATGGGAGATGAGGGGATGGGAGATCAGGCTATGGGAGATGAGGCGATGGGAGATGAGGCGATGGGAGATGAGGCGATGGGAGATGAGGCAATGGGAGATGAGGCGATGGGAGATGAGGCGATGGGAGATGAGGCGATGGGAGATGAGGTGATGGGAGATGAGGCGATGGGAGATGAGGCGATGGGAGATCAGGCGATGGGAGATCAGGCGATAGGAGATTAGGCGATGGGAGATCAGGCGATAGGAGATGAGGCGATTGGTGATCAGGTGATGGGAGATCAGGCGATAGGAGATGAGGCGATGGGAGATGAGGGGATGGGAGATCAGGCGATAGGAGATCAGGCGATGGGAGATCAGGCGATGGGAGATCAGGCGACGGGAGATCAGCCGATGGGAGATCAGGCGATGGGAGATCAGGCGATGGAAGATCAGGCGATGGGAGATGAGGCGATGGGAGATCAGGCGATGGGAGATGAGGCGATGGGAGATGTGGCGACGGGAGATGAGGGGATGGGAGATCAGGCGATGGGAGATCAGGCGATGGGAGATCAGGCGATGGGAGATGTGGCGACGGGAGATGAGGTGATGGGTGATCAGGTGAAGGGAGATGAGGCGATGGGAGATAAGGCGATGGGAGATGAGGCGATGGGAGATGAGGCAATAGGAGATGAGGCGATGGGACATCAGGCGATAGGAGATGAGGCGATGGGAGATGAGGCGATGGGAGATGAGACGGTGGGAGATCAGGCGGGGGAAGATCAGGCGATTGGAGATCAGGCGATGGGAGTTCTCTCCCCTCAACCTCCTCCGGAGGAGGAGTTTAGCTCGTATGTTATAAGTCTAAGCCTAGCCAATGCCCAGTGAAAAAAGCAAGCATTTTGAATCTCGACCTCAATTCAAGCTCGTATCTAACTCTAGCGCAACGTGCGTATAAATATAGACAATAGTACAGTGGTAATCGTCTGGCTAAAGAACACGTGTGAACTGTGTTACGTTGATTAAAGTAAACGACACTCTACATGATTTTATGCGAAATATGAACTGCAACAAAGTAATTAAGGCTTATATTTCATTCCAATTGTAGAGCAAGACGTGTTAACTGTCAGTTTGTTGAAAATCTTGACTAAAAGAAAAGGCGCAGAGAAACTTGGTTTCCAACGAAACTTTTATTACCACGGCCGGTCCAATGAAGCTATTTCGTTCTTTTTGGAGATCTGTATCAAAAAACGAGACAGCTTCAGAACATTCTTAGTTGCCACAGTTCGACTAGAACTCGTTTCCAAGTTAAACGTCTGCAGGTAAGTTTTTAAACTAGTTTTGGTGCACAGTTGTCCTTTGAAAGACCTAGTATTACTGTGGTCCTTTGATTGAGAGACCTAGGATTACTGTGGTCCTTTGATTGAGAGTCCTAGTATTACTGTGGTCCTTTGATTGAGAGACCTAGTATTACTGTGGTCCTTTGATTGAGAGACCTAGTATTACTGTGGTCCTTTGATTGAGAGACCTAGGATTACTGTGGTCCTTTGATTGAGAGACCTAGTATTACTGTGGTCCTTTGATTGAGAGTCCTAGTATTACTGTGGTCCTTTGATTGAGAGACCTAGGATTACTGTTGTCCTTTGAAAGACCTAGTATTACTGTGGTCCTTTGATTGAGAGACCTAGTATTACTGTGGTCCTTTGATTGAGAGTCCTAGTATTACTGTGGTCCTTTGATTGAGAGTCCTAGTATTACTGTGGTCCTTTGATTGAGAGACCTAGTATTACTGTGGTCCTTTGATTGAGAGTCCTAGTATTACTGTGGTCCTTTGATTGAGAGACCTAGGATTACTGTGGTCCTTTGAGAGACCTAGTATTACTGTGGTCCTTTGAGAGACCTAGTATTACTGTGGTCCTTTGAGAGACCTAGTATTACTGTGGTCCTTTGAGAGACCTAGGATTACTGTGGTCCTTTGAGAGACCTAGGATTACTGTGGTCCTTTGAGAGACCTAGGATTACTGTGGTCCTTTGAGAGACCTAGTATTACTGTGGTCCTTTGAGAGACCTAGGATTACTGTGGTCCTTTGAGAGACCTAGTATTACTGTGGTCCTTTGAGAGACCTAGGATTACTGTGGTCCTTTGAGAGACCTAGGATTACTGTGGTCCTTTGAGAGACCTAGGATTACTGTGGTCCTTTGATTGAGATACCTAGTATTACTGTGGTCCTTTGATTGAGAGACCTAGGATTACTGTGGTCCTTTGAGAGTCCTAGTATTACTGTGGTCCTTTGATTGAGAGACCTAGTATTACTGTGGTCCTTTGATTGAGAGACCTAGTATTACTGTGGTCCTTTGATTGAGAGACCTAGGATTACTGTGGTCCTTTGAGAGACCTAGCATTACTGTGGTCCTTTGAGAGTCCTAGTATTACTGTGGTCCTTTGATTGAGAGACCTAGTATTACTGTGGTCCTTTGATTGAGAGACCTAGGATTACTGTGGTCCTTTTAGAGTCCTAGTATTACTGTGGTCCTTTGATTGAGAGACCTAGTATTACTGTGGTCCTTTGAGAGACCTAGGATTACTGTGGTCCTTTGAGAGACCTAGTATTACTGTGGTCCTTTGAGAGACCTAGGATTACTGTGGTCCTTTGAGAGACCTAGGATTACTGTGGTCCTTTGAGAGACCTAGGATTACTGTGGTCCTTTGATTGAGATACCTAGTATTACTGTGGTCCTTTGATTGAGAGACCTAGGATTACTGTGGTCCTTTGAGAGTCCTAGTATTACTGTGGTCCTTTGATTGAGAGACCTAGTATTACTGTGGTCCTTTGAAAGACCTAGGATTACTGTGGTCCTTTGAGAGACCTAGTATTACTGTGGTCCTTTGAGAGACCTAGGATTACTGTGGTCCTTTGAGAGACCTAGGATTACTGTGGTCCTTTGAGAGACCTAGGATTACTGTGGTCCTTTGAGAGACCTAGGATTACTGTGGTCCTTTGAGAGACCTAGGATTACTGTGGTCCTTTGAGAGACCTAGGATTACTGTGGTCCTTTGATTGAGAGACCTAGTATTACTGTGGTCCTTTGATTGAGAGACCTAGGATTACTGTGGTCCTTTGAAAGACCTAGTATTACTGTGGTCCTTTGATTGAGAGACCTAGTATTACTGTGGTCCTTTGATTGAGAGACCTAGTATTACTGTGGTCCTTTGATTGAGAGACCTAGGATTACTGTGGTCCTTTGATTGAGAGACCTAGTATTACTGTGGTCCTTTGATTGAGAGACCTAGGATTACTGTGGTCTTTTGAGAGTCCTAGTATTACTGTGGTCCTTTGATTGAGAGACCTAGTATTACTGTGGTCCTTTGATTGAGAGACCTAGGATTACTGTGGTCCTTTGAGAGACCTAGTATTACTGTGGTCCTTTGAAAGACCTAGGATTACTGTGGTCCTTTGAGAGACCTAGGATTACTGTGGTCCTTTGAGAGACCTAGGATTACTGTGGTCCTTTGAGAGACCTAGGATTACTGTGGTCCTTTGATTGAGAGACCTAGGATTACTGTGGTCCTTTGATTGAGAGACCTAGGATTACTGTGGTCCTTTGATTGAGAGACCTAGGATTACTGTGGTCCTTTGATTGAGAGACCTAGTATTACTGTGGTCCTTTGATTGAGAGACCTAGTATTACTGTGGTCCTTTGATTGAGAGACCTAGGATTACTGTGGTCCTTTGATTGAGAGAACTAGGATTACTGTGGTCCTTTGAGAGTCCTAGTATTACTGTGGTCCTTTGATTGAGAGTCCTAGTATTACTGTGGTCCTTTGATTGAGAGACCTAGTATTACTGTGGTCCTTTGATTGAGAGAACTAGGATTACTGTGGTCCTTTGAGAGTCCTAGTATTACTGTGGTCCTTTGATTGAGAGACCTAGTATTACTGTGGTCCTTTGATTGAGAGACCTAGGATTACTGTGGTCCTTTGATTGAGAGAACTAGGATTACTGTGGTCCTTTGAGAGTCCTAGTATTACTGTGGTCCTTTGATTGAGAGTCCTAGTATTACTGTGGTCCTTTGATTGAGAGACCTAGTATTACTGTGGTCCTTTGATTGAGAGAACTAGGATTACTGTGGTCCTTTGAGAGTCCTAGTATTACTGTGGTCCTTTGATTGAGAGACCTAGTATTACTGTGGTCCTTTGATTGAGAGACCTAGGATTACTGTGGTCCTTTGAGAGACCTAGTATTACTGTGGTCCTTTGAAAGACCTAGGATTACTGTGGTCCTTTGAGAGACCTAGGATTACTGTGGTCCTTTGAAAGACCTAGGATTACTGTGGTCCTTTGAGAGACCTAGGATTACTGTGGTCCTTTGATTGAGAGACCTAGGATTACTGTGGTCCTTTGATTGAGAGACCTAGGATTACTGTGGTCCTTTGATTGAGAGACCTAGGATTACTGTGGTCCTTTGATTGAGAGACCTAGTATTACTGTGGTCCTTTGATTGAGAGACCTAGTATTACTGTGGTCCTTTGATTGAGAGACCTAGGATTACTGTGGTCCTTTGATTGAGAGAACTAGGATTACTGTGGTCCTTTGAGAGTCCTAGTATTACTGTGGTCCTTTGATTGAGAGTCCTAGTATTACTGTGGTCCTTTGATTGAGAGACCTAGTATTACTGTGGTCCTTTGATTGAGAGAACTAGGATTACTGTGGTCCTTTGAGAGTCCTAGTATTACTGTGGTCCTTTGATTGAGAGACCTAGGATTACTGTGGTCCTTTGAGAGTCCTAGTATTACTGTTGTCCTTTGATTGAGAGACCTAGTATTACTGTGGTCCTTTGATTGAGAGACCTAGGATTACTGTGGTCCTTTGAGAGTCCTAGTATTACTGTGGTCCTTTGATTGAGAGACCTAGTATTACTGTGGTCCTTTGATTGAGAGACCTAGTATTACTCTGGTCCTTTGATTGAGAGACCTAGGATTACTGTGGTCCTTTGAGAGTCCTAGTATTACTGTGGTCCTTTGATTGAGAGACCTAGGATTACTGTGGTCCTTTGATTGAGAGACCTAGGATTACTGTGGTCCTTTTAGAGTCCTAGTATTACTGTGGTCCTTTGATTGAGAGACCTAGTATTACTGTGGTCCTTTGAGAGACCTAGGATTACTGTGGTCCTTTGAGAGACCTAGTATTACTGTGGTCCTTTGAAAGACCTAGGATTACTGTGGTCCTTTGAGAGACCTAGGATTACTGTGGTCCTTTGAGAGACCTAGGATTACTGTGGTCCTTTGAGAGACCTAGCATTACTGTGGTCCTTTGAGAGACCTAGGATTACTGTGGTCCTTTGATTGAGAGACCTAGGATTACTGTGGTCCTTTGATTGAGAGACCTAGGATTACTGTGGTCCTTTGATTGAGAGACCTAGGATTACTGTGGTCCTTTGATTGAGAGACCTAGTATTACTGTGGTCCTTTGATTGAGAGACCTAGTATTACTGTGGTCCTTTGATTGAGAGACCTAGGATTACTGTGGTCCTTTGATTGAGAGACCTAGTATTACTGTGGTCCTTTGATTGAGAGACCTAGGATTACTGTGGTCCTTTGAGAGTCCTAGTATTACTGTGGTCCTTTGATTGAGAGACCTAGGATTACTGTGGTCCTTTGAGAGTCCTAGTATTACTGTGGTCCTTTGATTGAGAGACCTAGTATTACTGTGGTCCTTTGATTGAGAGACCTAGGATTACTGTGGTCCTTTGAGAGTCCTAGTATTACTGTGGTCCTTTGATTGAGAGACCTAGTATTACTGTGGTCCTTTGATTGAGAGACCTAGGATTACTGTGGTCCTTTGAGAGTCCTAGTATTACTGTGGTCCTTTGATTGAGAGACCTAGTATTACTGTGGTCCTTTGATTGAGAGACCTAGGATTACTGTGGTCCTTTGAGAGTCCTAGTATTACTGTGGTCCTTTGATTGAGAGACCTAGTATTACTGTGGTCCTTTGAGAGACCTAGGATTACTGTGGTCCTTTGAGAGACCTAGTATTACTGTGGTCCTTTGAAAGACCTAGGATTACTGTGGTCCTTTGAGAGACCTAGGATTACTGTGGTCCTTTGAGAGACCTAGGATTACTGTGGTCCTTTGAGAGACCTAGGATTACTGTGGTCCTTTGAGAGACCTAGGATTACTGTGGTCCTTTGAGAGACCTAGGATTACTGTGGTCCTTTGATTGAGATACCTAGTATTACTGTGGTCCTTTGATTGAGAGACCTAGGATTACTGTGGTCCTTTGAGAGTCCTAGTATTACTGTGGTCCTTTGATTGAGAGACCTAGTATTACTGTGGTCCTTTGAAAGACCTAGGATTACTGTGGTCCTTTGAGAGACCTAGTATTACTGTGGTCCTTTGAGAGACCTAGGATTACTGTGGTCCTTTGAGAGACCTAGGATTACTGTGGTCCTTTGAGAGACCTAGGATTACTGTGGTCCTTTGAGAGACCTAGGATTACTGTGGTCCTTTGAGAGACCTAGGATTACTGTGGTCCTTTGAGAGACCTAGGATTACTGTGGTCCTTTGATTGAGAGACCTAGTATTACTGTGGTCCTTTGATTGAGAGACCTAGGATTACTGTGGTCCTTTGAAAGACCTAGTATTACTGTGGTCCTTTGATTGAGAGACCTAGTATTACTGTGGTCCTTTGATTGAGAGACCTAGTATTACTGTGGTCCTTTGATTGAGAGACCTAGGATTACTGTGGTCCTTTGATTGAGAGACCTAGTATTACTGTGGTCCTTTGATTGAGAGACCTAGGATTACTGTGGTCTTTTGAGAGTCCTAGTATTACTGTGGTCCTTTGATTGAGAGACCTAGTATTACTGTGGTCCTTTGATTGAGAGACCTAGGATTACTGTGGTCCTTTGAGAGACCTAGTATTACTGTGGTCCTTTGAAAGACCTAGGATTACTGTGGTCCTTTGAGAGACCTAGGATTACTGTGGTCCTTTGAGAGACCTAGGATTACTGTGGTCCTTTGAGAGACCTAGGATTACTGTGGTCCTTTGATTGAGAGACCTAGGATTACTGTGGTCCTTTGATTGAGAGACCTAGGATTACTGTGGTCCTTTGATTGAGAGAACTAGGATTACTGTGGTCCTTTGAGAGTCCTAGTATTACTGTGGTCCTTTGATTGAGAGTCCTAGTATTACTGTGGTCCTTTGATTGAGAGACCTAGTATTACTGTGGTCCTTTGATTGAGAGAACTAGGATTACTGTGGTCCTTTGAGAGTCCTAGTATTACTGTGGTCCTTTGATTGAGAGACCTAGGATTACTGTGGTCCTTTGAGAGTCCTAGTATTACTGTTGTCCTTTGATTGAGAGACCTAGTATTACTGTGGTCCTTTGATTGAGAGACCTAGGATTACTGTGGTCCTTTGAGAGTCCTAGTATTACTGTGGTCCTTTGATTGAGAGACCTAGTATTACTGTGGTCCTTTGATTGAGAGACCTAGTATTACTCTGGTCCTTTGATTGAGAGACCTAGGATTACTGTGGTCCTTTGAGAGTCCTAGTATTACTGTGGTCCTTTGATTGAGAGACCTAGGATTACTGTGGTCCTTTGATTGAGAGACCTAGGATTACTGTGGTCCTTTTAGAGTCCTAGTATTACTGTGGTCCTTTGATTGAGAGACCTAGTATTACTGTGGTCCTTTGAGAGACCTAGGATTACTGTGGTCCTTTGAGAGACCTAGTATTACTGTGGTCCTTTGAAAGACCTAGGATTACTGTGGTCCTTTGAGAGACCTAGGATTACTGTGGTCCTTTGAGAGACCTAGGATTACTGTGGTCCTTTGAGAGACCTAGCATTACTGTGGTCCTTTGAGAGACCTAGGATTACTGTGGTCCTTTGATTGAGAGACCTAGGATTACTGTGGTCCTTTGATTGAGAGACCTAGGATTACTGTGGTCCTTTGATTGAGAGACCTAGGATTACTGTGGTCCTTTGATTGAGAGACCTAGTATTACTGTGGTCCTTTGATTGAGAGACCTAGTATTACTGTGGTCCTTTGATTGAGAGACCTAGGATTACTGTGGTCCTTTGATTGAGAGACCTAGTATTACTGTGGTCCTTTGATTGAGAGACCTAGGATTACTGTGGTCCTTTGAGAGTCCTAGTATTACTGTGGTCCTTTGATTGAGAGACCTAGGATTACTGTGGTCCTTTGAGAGTCCTAGTATTACTGTGGTCCTTTGATTGAGAGACCTAGTATTACTGTGGTCCTTTGATTGAGAGACCTAGGATTACTGTGGTCCTTTGAGAGTCCTAGTATTACTGTGGTCCTTTGATTGAGAGACCTAGTATTACTGTGGTCCTTTGATTGAGAGACCTAGGATTACTGTGGTCCTTTGAGAGTCCTAGTATTACTGTGGTCCTTTGATTGAGAGACCTAGTATTACTGTGGTCCTTTGATTGAGAGACCTAGGATTACTGTGGTCCTTTGAGAGTCCTAGTATTACTGTGGTCCTTTGATTGAGAGACCTAGTATTACTGTGGTCCTTTGAGAGACCTAGGATTACTGTGGTCCTTTGAGAGACCTAGTATTACTGTGGTCCTTTGAAAGACCTAGGATTACTGTGGTCCTTTGAGAGACCTAGGATTACTGTGGTCCTTTGAGAGACCTAGGATTACTGTGGTCCTTTGAGAGACCTAGGATTACTGTGGTCCTTTGAGAGACCTAGGATTACTGTGGTCCTTTGATTGAGAGACCTAGGATTACTGTGGTCCTTTGATTGAGAGACCTAGGATTACTGTGGTCCTTTGATTGAGAGACCTAGGATTACTGTGGTCCTTTGATTGAGAGACCTAGGATTACTGTGATCCTTTGAGAGACCTAGGATTACTGCGGTCCTTTGAGAGTCCTAGGATACTGTGGTCCTTTGAGAGTCCTAGGATACTGGTCCTTTGAGAGTCCTAGGATACTGGTCCTTTGAGAGTCCTAGGATACTGGTCCTTTGAGAGTCCTAGGATACTGTGGTCCTTTGAGAGTCCTAGGATACTGGTCCTTTGAGAGTCCTAGTATTACTGTGGTCCTTTGAGAGACCTAGGATACTGGTCCTTTGAGAGTCCTAGTATTACTGTGGTCCTTTGAGAGACCTAGGATACTGTGGTCCTTTGAGAGTCCTAGGATTACTGTGGTCCTTTGAGAGACCTAGGATACTGGTCCTTTGACAGTCCTAGGATGCTGGTCCTTTGAGAGTCCTTGTATTACTGTGGTCCTTTGAGAGACCTAGGATTACTGTGGTCCTTTGAGAGACCTAGGATTACTGTGGTCCTTTGAGAGACCTAGGATTACTGTGGTCCTTTGAGAGACCTAGTATTACTGTGGTCCTTTGAGAGCTAGGATACTGGTCCTTTGAGAGACCAAGGATACTGGTCCTTTGAGAGACAAAGGATACTTGTCCTTTGAGAGACCTAGGATTACTGTGGTCCTTTGAGAGACCTAGTATTACTGTGGTCCTTTGAGAGCTAGGATACTGGTCCTTTGAGAGACCAAGGATACTGGTCCTTTGAGAGACCAAGGATACTGGTCCTTTGAGAGACCTAGTATTAGGCCTACTGTGGTACTTTGAGAGACCAAGGATACTGGTCTATTGAGAGACCTAGGATTACTGTGGTCCTTTGAGAGACCAAGGATACCGGTCCTTTGAGAGACCAAGGATACTGGTCCTTTGAGAGACCAAGGATACTGGTCTTTTGAGAGACCTAGAATTTCTGTGGTCCTTTGAGAGACCTAGGATTACTGTGGTCCTTTGAGAGACCTAGGATTACTGTGGTCCTTTGAGAGACCTAGGATACTGGTCCTTGAAACAACTCACCGAGATACTAAAATGGTCCCAAATTGAGAGACCTTGGGTACTAATACTCTGGTCCTGGTAGATTGTAGCTAGCTATTGGAGTTGAGAGTTTTCATTGCATTTTCATTAGAATAAGACAAACAAAACGTTTGCTGTTTCAATCCTGATTCTTGTGGTGCTTCTGTTGTTTATGTATGACCGATTACTAAATTACTTATTGTACAGTTGACCGCCATCACTAGCAGCGGTCAGCATCATGCTTGGATCAGATGCCCTGTATTCGCAGTCTCTCGCGTGAGTAGCTAATCCTATTGTTTTTGCCAAATAATACAATTTTATCGCAATTTTCCGTAGCCTACTACTGAGTTCGTTAGTTTAAGTAGTTATAAACATTATTTTATGTGTCTATAAATAACCATGATCCATTACCCTTTGCTTTGAGGTCAAGGTTGAAATGTTCAGAACAGATTTGCGTTTAGGGAAAAAGTTATAAACTTATTTAGTTTTCAAGAAAACTTGGAAATAAATTCTCTGAACAATAATTCAAGATACTTCAAGGGGGTCTCCAATTACTAGTCCAGTATACTAGCTGCCTTCGCTACCCTCTGGGTAGCCTCCATTGAGTTCTTATCAGTGCCTTATCAAAATTGGCTCTGATGCAATCATTAAAATTGGCACTGGAGCCTCACTGCGCACAAGCTGAAAACAAGAATGCATTAGAAAAGCCTATTTAAAACAGTTTTTCGAATATTTAATCCCCTTGGCAATGGAATTAAGCTTAATAAAAATACGTGTATATGTGTCCCCACATTTGGCATCTTTTGGTGAAGAAATTGTGAAAATTGGTTGAGCCGTTCGGGAGAAAATCAATTACGAACAAGCAAGCAAGATTTTCATTTTTAGTATATTAGACTAGCAAGTTTTGCCCCCCTTCGGGGAGCAGAAATATTTTTAATTCGTCTATTATATACTTTTTAGCAGCTGAATTTACAGCTTTTTAATTCTACATTGATCCCCCAGTTGACAATGATCCCCCAGTTAGCAATGATCCCGCAGTCGACAATGATCCCCCAGTTGACAATGATTCCCCAGTTAGCAATGATCCCGCAGTCGACAATGATCCCCAGTTGACAATGATCCCACAGTCGACAATGATCCCCCAGTTGACAAAGATCCCCCAGTTCACAATGAACCCCCAGTTGACAATGATCCCCCAGTTGACAATGATCCCCCAGTTGACAATGATCCCCCAGTTGACAATGATCCCCCAGTTGACAATGATCCCCCAGTTGACAATGATCCCCCAGTTGACAATGATCCCCCAGTTGACAATGATCCCCCAGTTAACAAAGATCCCCCAGTTCACAATGATCCCCCAGTTGATGATGACTCCCCATTGATGATGATCCCCAGTTAACAATGTTCCTCCAGTTGACAATGTTCCCCCAGTTGACAATGATCCCCCAGTTGATGATGATCACCCAGTTGACAATGATCCCCCAGTTGACAATGATCCCCCAGTTGACAATGATTCCCCAGTTGACAATGATCCCGCCCGTTGACAATGATCCCACAGTTGACAATGAACCCCCAGTTGACAATGATCCGCCAGTTGATGATGATCCCCCAGTTGACAATGATCCCCCAGTTGACTATGATCCCCCAGTTGACAATGAACCCCAGTTGACAACGATCCCCCAGTTGACAATGATCCCCCAGTTGACAATGATCCCGCCCGTTGACAATGATCCCACAGTTGACAATTAACCCCTAGTTGACAATGAACCCCCAGTTGACAATGAACCCCCAGTTGACAATGATCCCCCAGTTGACAATGATCCCCCCGTTGACAATGATCCCCCAGTTGACAATGAACCCCCAGTTGACAATGATCCCCCAGTTGACAATGATCCCCCAGTTGACAATGATCCCCCAGTTGACAATGATCCCACAGTTGACAATGATCCCCCAGTTGACAATGATCCCCCAGTTGACGATTATCCCCCAGTTGACCATTACCCCCTAGTTGACAATGATCCCCCAGTTGACAATGATCCCCCAGTTGACAATGATCCCCCAGTTGACAATGATCCCCCAGTTGACAATGATCCCCCAGTTGACAATGATCCCCCAGTTGACAATTATCCCCCAGTTTACCATGATCCCCCAGTTGACGATTATCCCCCAGTTCACCATGATCCCCATTTTGATGATGACTCCCCAGTTGACGTTGATTTTTCAAACGCTGGGTTAGCCAAGATTCAAACTCAGGTTTCGACATGTTTTAAACCCTGGTGGGCTATGATTCAAACTCTCGTTTTGCCATGATTCAGACTCTGGTTGGCTATGATTCAAACTCTGGTTTAGCCATGATTCAAACTCTGGTTTAGCCATGATTCAAACTCTGGTTTAGCCATGATTCAAACTCTGGTTTAGCCATGATTCAAACGCTGGGTTAGCCATTATTGAAACTCGGTTTTTGCCATGATTCAAACTCTGGTTTAGCCATGATTCAAACGCCGGGTTAGCCATGATTGAAACTCTGGTTTAGCCAAGATTCAAACTCTGGTTGGCTATGATTCAAACTCTGGTTTAGCCATGATTCAAACTCTGGTTTAGCCATGATTCAAACTCTGGTTTAGCCATGATTCAGACGCTGGTTTAGCCATGCTGATGATGATGGTTTAGCCATGATTCAGACTCTGGTTTAGCCATGATTCAAACTCTGGTGTAGCCATTATTCAAACTCTGGTTTAGCCATGATTCAAACTCTGGTTTAGCCATGATTCAGACGCTGGTTTAGCCATGCTGATGATGATGGTTTAGCCATGATTCAAACTCTGGTTTAGCCATGATTCAGACTCTAGTTTAGCCCTGATTCAAACTCTGGTGTAGCCATTATTCAAACTCTGGTTTAGCCATGATTCAAACTCTGGTTTAGCCATGATTCAGACGCTGGTTTAGCCATGCTGATGATGATGGTTTAGCCATGATTCAAACTCTGGTTTAGCCATGCTGATGATGATGGTTTAGCCATGATTCAAAGCCTGGTGTAGCCATGATTTAGTCTCTGGTTTAGCCATGATTCAAACTCTGGTTTAGCCATGATTCAGACGCTGGTTTAGCCATGATTCAGACGCTGGTTTAGCCATGATTTAGTCTCTGGTTTAGCCATGATTCAAACTCTGGTTTAGCCATGATTCAAACTCTGGTTTAGCCATGATTCAGACTCTAGTTTAGCCCTGATTCAAACTCTGGTTTAGCCATGATTCAGACGCTGGTTTAGCCATGATTCAGACTCTGGTTTAGCCATGATTCAGACGCTGGTTTAGCCATGATTTAGTCTCTGGTTTAGCCATGATTCAAACTCTGGTTTAGCCATGATTCAGACGCTGGTTTAGCCATGATTCAGACTCTGGTTTAGCCATGATTCAGACGCTGGTTTAGCCATGATTTAGTCTCTGGTTTAGCCATGATTCAAACTCTGGTTTAGCCATGATTCAGACGCTGGTTTAGCCATGATTTAGTCTCTGGTTTAGCCCTGATTCAAACTCTGGTTTAGCCATGATTGAGACGCTGGTTTAGCCATGATTCAGACTCTGGTTTAGCCATGATTCAAACTCAGGTTTAGCCATGATTCAGACGCTGGTTTAGCCATGATTCAGACGCTGGTTTAGCCATGATTGAAACTCTGGTTTAGCCATGATTCAGACGCTGGTTTAGCCATGATTCAGACGCTGGTTTAGCCATGATTCAGACGCTGGTTTAGCCATGATTGAAAATCTGGTTTAGCAATGATTGAAACTCTGGTTTTGCCATGATTCAGACTCTGGTTTAGCCATGATTCAAACTTTGGTTTAGCCATGGTTCAAACTCTGGTTTAGCCATGATTCAGACTCTAGTTTAGCCATGATTCAGACTCTGGTTTAGCCATGATTCAAACTCTGGTGTAGCCATTATTCAAACTCTGGTTTAGCCATGATTCAAACTCTGGTTTAGCCATGCTGATGATGATGGTTTAGCCATGATTCAAAGCCTGGTGTAGCCATGATTTAGTCTCTGGTTTAGCCATGATTCAAACTCTGGTTTAGCCATGATACAGACGCTGGTTTAGCCATGATTCAAACTCTGGTTTAGCCATGATTCAGACGCTGGTTTAGCCATGATTCAGACGCTGGTTTAGCCATGATTGAAACTCTGGTTTAGCCATGATTGAAACTCTGGTTTTGCCATGATTCAGACTCTGGTTTAGCCATGATTCAAACTCTGGTTTAGCCATGGTTCAAACTCTGGTTTAGCCATGATTCAAACTCTATTTTTGCAATGATTCAAACTCAGGTGTGCTATGATTTATGATATTTTATTTACGAAATGAAAAAAATAAATTAAAATAATCTTCAATCACTACTGGCTGAAAATTAGTCTAAATGATTTGACGCAGTGCAGAATCGAACCCTAGCCTAGCCTAACCTATTCCTAGTGCCTACACATCGGCTATTCCGACTGTTGGTTAGTGGGTGCAAAAATCTGCCTTATAAAATGAATTCTCAAAGTTCTGGCTTTGTACAATGAAGTAAGAAAATAGAGTACACTCAGTCTCGCGGTTGGTTGTGTACATTTATTTCTAATTTGTCTCCAGAGTGCAGGCTTCAAATTCAATCAGCTAGGGGTTGTTGCGCAATTTGACGATGCAATTCTAATTCAGTGGCAGTGAGTAGAATTCTCAATAGGCCAAGATGGTTTGACCTTTGAAAAAATCATGTTTTTCGAATATTTAATCCCCTTAGCAATAAAGTTAAGCTTAATAAAAATACGTGTATAATTCTCCCCATATTTAGCATCTTTTGGTGAAGAAATTGTGAAAATCGGTTGAGCTGTTCGGGAGAAAATCAATTACAACCAACCAACCAACCAAGCAAGCAAGCATTTCATTTTTAGTATAGTGGAGGACTAATATGGACAATCATTTTAGCAATGTTCTGAATTCATAATAATCGAGTGAACAACTCTGAGGAATTTATAAACAACATCACTGTTGTCGGCTTCTTATGAACTGATTTTTGGTCATAGCGAGTGTAAATATAATAAATTCAGAGAAATCCCACTGTACATCCTTATCAAATCAGAGATGTAGTAGTTCCAGTTGGATTTTCTGAATTTTCCGAATCGTAAATCTAGTGCGGAAGCTTCTAAGAAGCGATGTTTTATATCTGTGAATGAAAAAACTGCTTCACTTCTGCCATACCAAATCCTGATTATATTAATCCTTACTGGGTTCTAGCTATATCTCGTAGCCCCCCTATCTTATAGGTCAGAATTTTTCCCGCTTTTATTTCTAATTCTCTTCCAGCTGCCTCTTCCTCTCTGGGAGGAACTCTTCTCTGCCCCTCGCCGTCAATCCCCTCCCTATAGTTGGTCGGTTCTCGGTTTAGGCCACACAACTGAGAACTATTCCTCACATTGAGCAGCATTCTTTTCTGCGGTTCACTGGTCCGTCAGCCACCCCCCGTCTGTCCGGGATAAGCACACACACCCACACACACACCCTCACACACTGCATACTCGCAATACATATATTCTTGACGGACTACTAGATTTTTCCAGCCTTAACTTTCTTTGATTGCCTTCTGCTTTGATTGCACAGGCTGTTATACAAGACTTTGGCTGCCTGGAAAACAGACTTTTTTAGTCCTAGATCTGACATTGTAGAGAAAATTCAAAGCCCCATAGCTCACCTGTTAGGATAGGCTTTGAGCACAGCTTGTGCTCTCTGCATCTGCTGCTGAAATCAGTTTCTTTGAAAGCGAAAAGAAAAACAAATTTAAAACATTCGGTAAGCCTCCTTTTTTGTTCGAATATTTTGTAACTTCAAGCTGTAATTCTGTTATTTATATATAAGGGTGAGCCAAAAGTTTCCGGAATTTCATTGCATCAACATAGTCAACTTTCGCATTCAAAGTCAACAGATTAAAACGATGTAACATAGTTGCCATTCAAGACCTTGACTCTCTCCCATCTCATAGGCAGTGCCTCAATCCCCTCCATCCAGAAGCTCCTTGGCCTAGATTCGATCCATTCCTGCACTGCTAACTCCACATGCTGCTTGTTCGCAAACCGCCGACCATCACAGAAGTTCTGGAGGGATCTGAACACATGGTAGCCACATGGCGAGAGGTCCGGCGAGTAAGGTGGGTGAGGCAAAACGCTGAAGCCGAGGCTCGCGAGTTTGGCTTGGGTGCTTCTAGCCTTGTGTGATCGGGCATTGTCAAACAGAAGAACTTTGTCCCGGTGCCCTGGGCACACGGATCGCAGCCGGTGGGCAACTTGCTCCAGTTCTTCGCAGATGACAGCAGCAGTGACAGCCACACCATGCGGGATGAGCTCCCAGAAGATGGGGCCCGATGAGCAGAACCAGAAGGACAAGAGCTCCTTTCCACAGTGGGGGTCTCGCCTGGAGCAGATTGGTGGCTCTTCATCAGCATTCACCCAGACCGCCGATGCGATAGGATTTTCATATGAGACCCACTTCTCATCCTGCGCAATGATGGACTTTAGGAAATATGGCGAGTGGGCCTGGAGGAGGTTCGAAGTTGCCATCTCGACCCGAGTGCCCATCTGCTGGGGAGTCAGCTCGTGGGGTACCAGAGTCGGCTTCTTCGGAACCTTGCCTGCATCATGCAGGCTCCGTCGAACTGTGCTGTAGGGCACTCCAGTTGTGGCCGACAACTTGCGCACACTGTACTCCGGGTTGTCCTCTAGGGCATGGAGAACGGCACCTTGATCGGCAGTGGGGGGTCGACCTGACCTTGGTTTGTCGGACAGGTTCCAGTCATCCTCTACAAAGCGAGCGAACCATTCGTACACCGTAGACTTAGAGGGTGCATGATGACCCATCAGACTTGATAGCTCGCGATGTGCCTCGGCTGCATTTCTTCCAGCGTGAAAGTGGTTGAGCAGAATTGCTCGCCATTCGTTTTTAGGCATGTCCATTATTATTACTATAGCGGCTATTCAAACAGAGCTGAAGAGATGCGCTGATTCTGAGTAAAAGAGATAGAAGCATGCATGCAACCATGCTAGTGGATGACTGGAACAAAGGAATCCTGGGTTTGCAACCAAGAAATCCTGGATTTAGAACCAAGGAATCCTGGATTTAGTACAAAGGAATCCTGGGTTTGGAACCAAGGAATCCTGGATTAGGAACCAAGGAATCCTGGATTTAGTACAAAGGAATCCTGGGTTTGGAACCAAGGAATCCTGGATTTAGTACAAAGGTATCCTGGGTTTGGAACCAAGGAATCCTGGATTAGGAACCAACGAATCCTGGGTTTGGAACCATGAAATCCTGGGTTTGGAACCAACGAATCCTGGATTAGGAACCATGAAATCCTGGGTTTGGAACCAAGGAATCCTGGGTTTGGAACCAACGAATCCTGGATTAGGAACCATGAAATCCTGGGTTTGGAACCAACGAATCCTGGGTTTGGAACCATGGAATCCTGGATTAGGAACCATGAAATCCTGGGTTTGGAACCAAGGAATCCTGGGTTTGGAACCATGAAATCCTGGGTTTGGAACCAAGGAATCCTGGGTTTGGAACCATGAAATCCTGGGTTTGTAACCAAGGAATCCTGGGTTTGTAACCAAGGAATCCCGGGTGTGGAACCAAGGAATCCTGGATTAGGAACCATGAAATCCTGGGTTTGTAACCAAGGAATCCCGGGTGTGGAACCAAGGAATCCTGGATTAGGAACCAAGGAATCCTGGATTTGGAATTTATTACCAATTTACATTGTTACCAGAAACTTTGGAACACATAAATAACACAAAAACTTTGTAAAGCGTAATAGTTGGTTAAAGTCTATACTCGTAGATGGCATATAGAATTAGATCATTATCTGCATATTCTGCTGGCTGGCAAAAGTTGGTCTCGAAGAGAACTTTTACCTAAAAAATACATAGGCCTTTTCAGGGTTTGCGTCCGCGCGCCGTCTGTCATCTGGGATAATTTCCCAAGGGAGAATTGTGCAGTTGAAGAAAAGGCTAAATGTATAATTATTGCATTCAACTAAAAGTCCTGAGGCAAAAAGGAAATTTTTCGGAAAACTCCTATTTAATTTAGTTCACTTTGCCATTACTATCTAGTATTGCTTGTTTTAAAAGAGAATGTTTGATAGATAGGATGGCTTTTGAAGCGAAACTAAAATATCCCAAATCGATTAGTTGTATCCCAGTTCAATTATATCCTAGTTAAATTCATTACGTCCCGTTTGGTTAAGCATATGCCAGCTCAATTAATTATGTCCCAATTACATCAGTTTCATCCCAGTTCTCTCAGTTTTATCAAAGTTCAGTCAGTTTAATCCCAGTCCGATCAGTTGTATCCCAGTTCGATCAGTTTTATCCCAGTCCGATCAGTTTAATCCCAGTCCGATCAGTTTTATCCCAGTCCGATCAGTTTTATCCCATTCCGATCAGTTGTATACCATTTTGATCAGTTTAATCCCAGTCCGATCAGTTTTATCCCAGTTCGATCAGTTTTATCCCAGTCCGATTAGTTTTTTCCCAGTTCCATCAGTTTTATCCCATTCCGATCAGTTTTATCCCAGTTCTCTCAGTTTTATCCCATTCCGATCAGTTGTATCCCAGTCCGATCAGTTTTATCCCATTCCGATCAGTTTTATCCCAGTCCGATCAGTTTTATCCCATTCCGATCAGTTGTATACCATTTCGATCAGTTTTATCCCAGTCCGATCAGTTTTATCCCATTTCGATCAGTTTTATCCCAGTCCGATTAGTTTTATCCCAGTCCGATCAGTTTTATCCCATTTCGATCAGTTTTATCCCAGTTCGATCAGTTTTATCCCAGTTTGATCAGTTTTATCCCAGTTCGATCAGTTTTATCCCAGTTCGATCAGTTTTATCCCAGTCCGATCAGTTTTATCCCAGTCCGATCAGTTTTATCCCAGTTCGATTAGTTTTATCCCAGTTTGATCAGTTTTATCCCAGTTTAATCAGTTTTATCCCAGTTAGATCAGTTTTATCCCAGTCCGATTAGTTTTATCCCAGTCCGATCAGTTTTATCCCATTTCGATCAGTTTTATCCCAGTTCGATTAGTTTTCTCCCAGTTTGATCAGTTTTATCCCAGTTCGATCAGTTTTATCCCAGTTCGATCAGTTTTATCCCATTCCGATCAGTTGTATCCCAGTCCGATCAGTTTTATCCCAGTTCGATCAGTTTTATCCCAGTTCGATCAGTTTTATCCCAGTTCGATCAGTTTTATCCCATTCCGATCAGTTTTATCCCAGTTTGATCAGTTTTATCCCAGTTTGATCAGTTTTATCCCAGTTCGATTAGTTTTATCCCAATCCGATCAGTTTTATCCCAGTCCGATCAGTTTTATCCCAGTTCGATCAGTTTTATCCCAGTTCGATCAGTTTTTTCCCAGTCCGATCAGTTTTATCCAAGTTCGATCAGTTTTATCCCATTTCGATCAGTTTTATCCCAGTCCGATCAGTTTTATCCCAGTTTGATCAGTTTTATCCCAGTCCGATCAGTTTAATCCCAGCCCGATCAGTTTAATCCCAGCCCGATCAGTTTAATCCCAGTCCAATCAGTTTTATCCCAGTCCGATCAGTTTAATCCCAGCCCGATCAGAGTTTAATCCCAGCCCGATCAGTTTAATCCCAGCCCGAACAGTTTAATCCCAGTCCGATAGTTTTATCACAGTTTGATCAGTTTTATCCCAGTTCGATCAGTTTTATCCCAGTCCGATCAGTTTTATCCCATTCTGATCAGTTTTATCCCAGTTCGATCAGTTTTATCCCAATCCGATCAGTTTTATCCCATTCTCATCAGTTTTATCCCAGTTCGATCAGTTTTATCCCAGTCCGATCAGTTTTATCCCATTCCGATCAGTTCTATCCTAGTTCGATCAGTTTTATCCGAGTCCGATCAGTTTTATCCCATTCTCATCAGTTTTATCCCAGTTCGATCAGTTTTATCCCAGTCCGATTAGTTTTATCCCATTCCGATCAGTTCTATCCTAGTTCGATCAGTTTTATCCGAGTCCGATCAGTTTTATCCCATTCCGATCAGTTCTATCCCAGTTCGATCAGATTTATCCCATTCCGATCAGTTCTATCCCAGTTCGATCAGTTTTATCCCGTTCCGATCAGTTTTATCCCAGTTCAATTAACTATTTCCTAGTTTAATCAAATTCCAGTAGGAAAATCTAGCGAATTCTAGTATATTAATCTGGTGTAATTATTGTGGCTTAAAAATATTTACCAGTTAGTATTATTAAAAAAATATCCGCTAGTGTTTGCTATAACTTTGTCGTTGATTAACTAAAGTATCATTTTTAATCAACTATTCACAGCCGGTATGGCTAACGTGTTGAGCATAGCTAGACTCTATGCTAAAATTAAGGCCGACGGGATATAATCTAAAGGGATAAAATTAGGCATGCTGCGCAGCTAAACTTATTATTGCTAATCCCCAAGCCTTAACTGGTGGAAATTTTGCAGCAGTATTACGGTATTGATAATCCTTAGCTAAGGCGTCCACAGCTGCCCACTGGCCCAGTGGTGGGGGGTCATATTTTGTCCTCCGCTTACTGTAGTGCTCACCAACTACTGTTCTCACTCCACTAGCTGCTTAAGTTGCGTCTCAATTAATTCCACCGCTTCCCAGAACTGCCTCCTGCGCCACCGCCCCCCCGGCCGGAAAAGCTTTGCAGCTCGATCTAAACCAATCGATAGATTTGCCCTTATAATGTATTCCATGAGTTCGTGCTCACACAAGGAAGAGGGGGATGGAGGCCGCAGAGACAGACTTGTGTTTAGCACCAGCTCCGGCACGCGATGTGCCTATACACTTGCATCTTCTTCCAGCCTCCCATCTTCTTCCAGCCTCCCATCTTCTTCCAGCCTCCCATCTTCTTCCAGCCTCCCATCTTCTTCCAGCCTCCCATCTTCTTCCAGCCTCCCATCTTCTTCCAGCCTCCCATCTTCTTCCAGCCTCCCATCTTCTTCCAGCCTCCCATCTTCTCCTCTCTCCCATCTTCTTCCAGCCTCCCATCTTCTTCCAGCCTCCCATCTTCTTCCAGCCTGCCATTTTCTTCCAGCCTCCCATCTTTTTCCAGCCTCCCATCTTCTTCCAGCCTCCCATCTTCTTCCAGCCTCCCATTCTCTTCTAGATTATAGTGTAATCTAGTATTTGTAGGTCCGTTAAAAAATCAGTATTATGCACTTTTCATTGCTAGCCGAAGCGGTTTAGTAAATGTTACTATGTACAGTACTATTTGCAAGAGATAGAATTTCCTTATTATAAATAGAGTACCAACGACTGCCTTCTGTGGTTCATTGCTGTGCTGTAAAGTTTGGAGTCGTATTTTTATACTGTTATTTGAGCTGTTTTGTTTGAGCAGTCTAAGCTATACTCACTCTTTACTCACCCATTCGCCACTGTATCTGACAGCAAGGCTGTGGCTAATTCATCAACACAGACAGTCGGTAGCGCGCTAGTGTACAGCAGCGGGTCTGTCTAAGCTAGGCAATATTGATGGTATACCTACAGTTTGCACTTGCATTCATTGGTATTAATATATTATGAATCTCAGATTTACCAGACTAAGAATATCAGCAGATTCAAGATATTCACAGATTCAGAGTGTCTACGGATTCAGAATATCGACAGATTCAAGATATAGACTGATTCAAGATATAGACTGATTCAGGATATTGACAGATTCAAGATATTGACCATCTGCTTCCACTGTCCCATCTACTTCCACTGTCACATCTGCTTCCAGTGTCCAATCTGCTTCCACTGTCACATCTGAATATGACAGATTCAAGATATCGACAGATTCAAGATATAGACTGATTCAGGATATTGACAGATTCAAGATATTGACCATCTGCTTCCACTGTCCCATCTACTTCCACTGTCACATCTGCTTCCACTGTCCAATCTGCTTCCACTGTCCAATCTGCTTCCACTGTCCCATCTGCTTCCACTGTCCCATCTGCTTCCACTGTCCCATCTGCTTCCACTGTCCAATCTGCTTCCACTGTACAATCTGCTTCCACTGTCCCATCTACTTCCACTGTCCCATCTACTTCCACTGTCACATCTGCTTCCACTGTCCAATCTGCTTCCACTGTCACATCTGCTTCCACTGTCCAATCTGCTTCCACTGTCACATCTGCTTCCACTGTCACATCTGCTTCCACTGTCACATCTGCTTCCACTGCCCAATCTGCTTCCACTGTCACATCTGCTTCCACTGTCCAATCTGCTTCCACTGTCCAATCTGCTTCCACTGTCCAATCTGCTTCCACTGTCCAATCTGCTTCCACTGTCCCATCTACTTCCACTGTCCAATCTGCTTCCACTGTCACATCTGCTTCCACTGTCCAATCTGCTTCCACTGTCACATCTGCTTCCACTGTCCAATCTGCTTCCACTGTCACATCTGCTTCCACTGTCCAATCTGCTTCCACTGTCCAATCTGCTTCCACTGTCCCATCTACTTCCACCGTCCAATCTGCTTCCACTGTCACATCTGCTTCCACTGTCCAATCTGCTTCCACTGTCCAATCTGCTTCCACTGTCCCATCTACTTCCACCGTCCAATCTGCTTCCACTGTCACATCTGCTTCCACTGTCCAATCTGCTTCCACTGTCACATCTGCTTCCACTGTCCAATCTGCTTCCACTGTCACATCTGCTTCCACTGTCACATCTGCTTCCACTGCCCAATCTGCTTCCACTGTCACATCTGCTTCCACTGTCCAATCTGCTTCCACTGTCCAATCTGCTTCCACTGTCACATCTGCTTCCACTGTCACATCTGCTTCCACTGTCACATCTGCTTCCACTGTCCAATCTGCTTCCACTGTCACATCTGCTTCCACTGTCCAATCTGCTTCCACTGTCCAATCTGCTTCCACTGTCCAATCTGCTTCCACTGTCACATCTGCTTCCACTGTCCAATCTGCTTCCACTGTCACATCTGCTTCCACTGTCCAATCTGCTTCCACTGTCACATCTGCTTCCACTGTCCAATCTGCTTCCACTGTCCAATCTGCTTCCACTGTCCAATCTGCTTCCACTGTCACATCTGCTTCCACTGTCCAATCTGCTTCCACTGTCACATCTGCTTCCACTGTCACATCTGCTTCCACTGTCACATCTGCTTCCACTGTCCAATCTGCTTCCACTGTCCAATCTGCTTCCACTGTCCCATCTACTTCCACTGTCCAATCTGCTTCCACTGTCACATCTGCTTCCACTGTCCAATCTGCTTCCACTGTCACATCTGCTTCCACTGTCCAATCTGCTTCCACTGTCCAATCTGCTTCCACTGTACAATCTGCTTCCACTGTCCAATCTGCTTCCACTGTCACATCTGCTTCCAGTCTCCTATCTGCTTCCACTGTCCCATCTACTTCCACTGTCCAATCTGCTTCCACTGTCCAATCTGCTTCCACTGTCCAATCTGCTTCCACTGTCCAATCTGCTTCCACTGTCACATCTGCTTCCACTGTCCCATCTGCTTTCACTCTCCTATCTGCTTCCACTGTCCCATCTGCTTCCACTGTCCAATCTGCTTCCACTGTCAGATCTGCTTCCACTGTCCCATCTGCTTCCAGTCTCCTATCTGCTTCCACTGTCCCATCTACTTCCACTGTCACATCTGCTTCCAGTGTCCAATCTGCTTCCACTGTCACATCTGAATATGACAGATTCAAGATATCGACAGATTCAAGATATAGACTGATTCAGGATATTGACAGATTCAAGATATTGACCATCTGCTTCCACTGTCCCATCTACTTCCACTGTCACATCTGCTTCCACTGTCCAATCTGCTTCCACTGTCCAATCTGCTTCCACTGTCCCATCTGCTTCCACTGTCCCATCTGCTTCCACTGTCCCATCTGCTTCCACTGTCCAATCTGCTTCCACTGTACAATCTGCTTCCACTGTCCCATCTACTTCCACTGTCCCATCTACTTCCACTGTCACATCTGCTTCCACTGTCCAATCTGCTTCCACTGTCACATCTGCTTCCACTGTCCAATCTGCTTCCACTGTCACATCTGCTTCCACTGTCACATCTGCTTCCACTGTCACATCTGCTTCCACTGCCCAATCTGCTTCCACTGTCACATCTGCTTCCACTGTCCAATCTGCTTCCACTGTCCAATCTGCTTCCACTGTCCAATCTGCTTCCACTGTCCAATCTGCTTCCACTGTCCAATCTGCTTCCACTGTCCAATCTGCTTCCACTGTCCCATCTACTTCCACTGTCCAATCTGCTTCCACTGTCACATCTGCTTCCACTGTCACATCTGCTTCCACTGTCCAATCTGCTTCCACTGTCCAATCTGCTTCCACTGACACATCTGCTTCCACTGTCCAATCTGCTTCCACTGTCACATCTGCTTCCACTGTCCAATCTGCTTCCACTGTCCAATCTGCTTCCACTGTCCCATCTACTTCCACCGTCCAATCTGCTTCCACTGTCACATCTGCTTCCACTGTCCAATCTGCTTCCACTGTCACATCTGCTTCCACTGTCCAATCTGCTTCCACTGTCACATCTGCTTCCACTGTCACATCTGCTTCCACTGCCCAATCTGCTTCCACTGTCACATCTGCTTCCACTGTCCAATCTGCTTCCACTGTCCAATCTGCTTCCACTGTCACATCTGCTTCCACTGTCACATCTGCTTCCACTGTCACATCTGCTTCCACTGTCCAATCTGCTTCCACTGTCACATCTGCTTCCACTGTCCAATCTGCTTCCACTGTCCAATCTGCTTCCACTGTCCAATCTGCTTCCACTGTCACATCTGCTTCCACTGTCCAATCTGCTTCCACTGTCACATCTGCTTCCACTGTCCAATCTGCTTCCACTGTCACATCTGCTTCCACTGTCCAATCTGCTTCCACTGTCACATCTGCTTCCACTGTCCAATCTGCTTCCACTGTCACATCTGCTTCCACTGTCCAATCTGCTTCCACTGTCACATCTGCTTCCACTGTCACATCTGCTTCCACTGTCCAATCTGCTTCCACTGTCACATCTGCTTCCACTGTCCAATCTGCTTCCACTGCCCAATCTGCTTCCACTGTCCAATCTGCTTCCACTGTCCCATCTACTTCCACTGTCCAATCTGCTTCCACTGTCACATCTGCTTCCACTGTCCAATCTGCTTCCACTGTCACATCTGCTTCCACTGTCCAATCTGCTTCCACTGTCCAATCTGCTTCCACTGTACAATCTGCTTCCACTGTCCAATCTGCTTCCACTGTCACATCTGCTTCCAGTCTCCTATCTGCTTCCACTGTCCCATCTACTTCCACTGTCCAATCTGCTTCCACTGTCCAATCTGCTTCCACTGTCCAATCTGCTTCCACTGTCCAATCTGCTTCCACTGTCACATCTGCTTCCACTGTCCCATCTGCTTTCACTCTCCTATCTGCTTCCACTGTCCCATCTGCTTCCACTGTCCAATCTGCTTCCACTGTCAGATCTGCTTCCACTGTCCCATCTGCTTCCAGTCTCCTATCTGCTTCCACTGTCCCATCTACTTCCACTGTCCCATCTGCTTCCACTGTCACATCTGCTTCCACTGTCACATCTGCTTCCACTGTCCAATCTGCTTCCACTGTACAATCTGCTTCCACTGTCCAATCTGCTTCCACTGTCACATCTGCTTCCAGTCTCCTATCTGCTTCCACTGTCCCATCTACTTCCACTGTCCAATCTGCTTCCACTGTCCAATCTGCTTCCACTGTCCAATCTGCTTCCACTGTCCAATCTGCTTCCACTGTCCCATCTACTTCCACTGTACAATCTGCTTCCACTGTCCAATCTTCTTCCACTGTCACATCTGCTTCCAGTCTCCTATCTGCTTCCAGTCTCCTATCTGCTTACGCTCTCCGTTCGTTTGAATCAAACAGATTGTGCTAGTTTATAGTTCGTAATAATCTTAGGCGTAAAAAAGCACAATTTCGCCAACCAAGGCTCTTGAGCCTAGATACAAGCTAAGACCTGATTAGGCCTGCTTATAAGATATTCAACTCTGACTGCTGATTTGCCTGCCAAGAGTTTGATAAAATTTCGCTCAGTCCTTCCATCTCGCCCAGACTCCCAACCTCATCAGATTGAGCATTCGACTCAGCTGTGCTCAAAGTAGACTGGAGTAGTTGTAAAAGCACTGTGAATTGGCGTTGAGCCACACACCCGCTTATAAATAGACTCAAGGGATTTGTGTGATTTTTTATCGTAGCTCTGTGAAGTCTCGTATAAGGCTAATTTCGTTGCTATGTCGCATGGCAACCAATACTACTGGTGCCCGCTGCAGAGGGTTCCCGAATCGCAAACATCCAGCAGAATATGAAGCAGAAAAAATTATTTGGATCTTATGCTTTTTAGTTGTTTTTTATAGATTTATAAAGATTAGGATTATTTAGACTAGTAATTAGTACCAGGAACTTCAGTTAGGTTGGGATTTTGCACATTGTTTAGATTATATTAGAAATGGAACTATTGACTGTAAATAGATTGGAATTACAATCAGTAATTTTGATTGGATTAGATTCAAATCGTAAATTTTGGTGGAATTAGATTCAAATCGTTAGTTTCAATTGAATTAGATTCAAATCGTTAATTTCAATTGGATTATATTAAAATCGATAATTTCAATTGGATTCAAATCGTTAATTTCAATTGAATTAGATTCAAATCGTTAATTTCAATTGGATCATATTCAAATCGTTAATTTCAATTGGATTAGATTCAAATCGTTAATTTTAATTGGATTAGATGCAAATCGTTAATTTCAATTGGATTAGATTCAAATCGATAATTGCAATTGGATTATATTAAAATCGTTAATTTTAATTGGATGAGATTCAAATCGTTAATTTCAATTGGATGAGATTCAAATCGTTAATTTCAATTGGATTAGATTCAAATCGTTAATTTCAATTGGATTAGATTCAAATCGTTAATTTCAATTGGATTAGATTCAAATCGTTAATTTCATTTGTTCGATTCAAATCGTCATTTTTGCTGGAATTAAATTCAAATCGTTAATTTCATTTTATTCAGACTTTATTCGTTAATTTCGATTCGGTGATATAAAAATCGTAAATTTTCTATTTCGATAAAAAATTGTGGTATTTGGCCGGATAATATAATGGCGACTTGTTTGTAATAAAAATCATTAAACTAGTTTTATTCTTTTTTTGGGTATCTTTGCTATTTTTCCAGTGACGAAATGCAGGAAAAACTATTTTAAAAAATAAGCTAAACACTCTACTCATAGTAGAGTTGTGAGAAAAAGCACAACTATTGTTTGTAACAGCCAGCTAGCTCATTCGTCTAACCTTTGTCTAGCATGGCTTCAGCCGTATCGGACCTACAGCGACTGAATGCGCAACGGCAGGCTGAAATCGACGAGCTAATGCGTCAGGTTGACGACTTGAAGGTGGCCGTTAGGTCGCGCGATCGTCAAATTGCGGAACTGCTCAGCCAGTTGGACAAATATCAGGCTGTATTTCATTCGCGACATCGTCAGCCAAATGTCGGCAGCTCCGCCGCAATCGTCGGCGGCGGCGGCGGTGGAGGTGGCGTCAGCGGCGGCGGCAGCTTCGGCGGTCGGAGAAGGCGCACCCGCGGGGTCGGCATCTCAGCGGAGCCGCAGAGCGAAGCCGCACTGGCCACAATGTCCTCTGCGGTCAAGAGTTTCTCGAAGACTAAAAAGTAAGCACCTACTGCTAGCTTGTTCTTGCTTCTGTGGGAAATTTGTGAGTGACAGAATGTCAACCAAGTGAGTACCAGTGTTCTATCACAAAATCTGACTGACCGAATCAGAGTGAAACAGTCAGAGAGGCAGAATCAGAGTGACAGTATCAGATTGACAGAATCAGAGCGACAGTATCAGAGTGACAGAATCAGAGTGACAAATTCAGAGTGACAGAATCAGAGCGATAGAGCCAGAGTGACAGAATCAGAGCAAAAGAGTCAGAGTGACAGAATCAGAGCAAAAGAGTCAGAGTGACATAATCAGAGTGACGGATTCAGAGTGGCAGAATCAGAGTGACTCAATCAGAGTTACAGAATCAGAGTGACAGAATCAGAGCAAAAGAGTCAGAGTGACATAATCAGAGTGACGGATTCAGAGTGGCAGAATCAGAGTGGCAGAATCAGAGTGACTCAATCAGAGTTACAGAATCAGAGTGGCAGAATCAGAGTGACTCAATCAGAGTTACAGAATCAGAGTGGCAGAATCAGAGTGACTCAATCAGAGTTACAGAATCAGAGTGGCAGAATCAGAGTGACTCAATCAGAGTTACAGAATCAGAGTGACAGAATCAGAGTGACAGAATCAGAGAGACAGAATCAGAGCGGCAGAGCCAGAGTGACTCAATCAGAGTGACAGATTCAGAGTGACATAATTAAAGCGACAGAATCAAAACTATGAAATCACTCAACCCGTAGTGATGGAATTGAAATGTCTGGTACGAAATTACATAAAAATGTTATCATGAGCAAGGAAAGTGTTAGAGTGTCTCACGTATTACGATAATGGAAGACGGTATTTTATCATTTTTTTATCAATGTCATACTCAACAACAAGCTATGCGAAGCTTATACGTTTCTATAGGCTTCGCTGATACAGAAACATAATATGCGTTAAGCATAGATAGATAATATTGTCGGCCATGAACTCATAAAAATGCAATTCTATTTTCGCTCAGCTGATCCAGATGACGATGGGGTCGGGTAATGTGTATATGTTTTATATGCTTGGATTGGCAATTTTCGCTTGCGAATCGATCAGTTTGAAAATGAGCTATTTCGCATTTTCTCAAACTGGCTACTCGAAAACACATTACTCTGACATTCACATCCCACTGGGAATACTGCAATGCGCTTTTCAACAAAATTACGTTGGATAAACATAAATATTGTAAGATATTGTGATTTAGCCAACGAATGTGTCACACTTTGCAGACAAAAGAAGTCAAAATATGACAGATAAGGAGAGATTATAGCTGACAGATAAGGACAGATTGTAACTGACAGATAAGGACAGATTGTAACTGACTGATGAGGACAGATTATAACTGACAGACGAGGACAGATTATAACTGACAGATAAGGAGAGATTGTAACTGACTGATGAGGAGAGATTGTAACTGACAGATAAGGAGAGATTATAGCTGACAGATAAGGACAGATTGTAACTGACAGATAAGGACAGATTGTAACTGACAGATAAGGACAGATTGTAACTGACAGATGAGGAGAGATTGTAACTGACAGACGAGGAGAGATTATAACTGACAGATAAGGAGAGATTATAACTGACAGATAAGGAGAAATTATAGCTGACAGATGAGGAGAGATTATAGCTGACAGATGAGGAGAGATTATAGCTGACAGATGAGGAGAGATTGTAACTGACAGATAAGGAGAGATTATAGCTGACAGATGAGGAGAGATTATAACTGACAGATAAGGAGAGATTATAGCTGACAGATGAGGAGAGATTATAGCTGACAGATAAGGAGAGATTGTAACTGACTGATGAGGACGGATTATAACTGACAGACGAGGAGAGATTGTAACTGACAGATGAGGAGAGATTGTAACTGACAGATGAGGAGAGATTATAACTGACTGATGAGGAGAGATTGTAACTGACTGATGAGGAGAGATTGTAACTGACAGATGAGGAGAGATTGTAACTGACAGATGAGGAGAGATTGTAACTGACAGATGAGGAGAGATTGTAACTGACAGATAAGGAGAGATTGTAACTGACTGATGAGGAGAGATTATAGCTGACAGATGAGGAGAGATTATAGCTGACTGATGAGGAGAGATTGTAGCTGACAGATACCCGATAGAACGACAGACTGTGTCGTGCTTCCTGAAGCTGTATTCAATTTCCCTAGCATTTGCGACTCATTTTCTTGAAGACCTGCAAGGGCAGTTTAGTGTTCGGTCCAGACTGTGGCAATCATCCGTCCTTTGTTTTTCCGTGCTTTTTTATAAGCTTGCTTTTAACCATTTTTTATCTAGCTTTGGTAGCTTGGCAATCATTCCTTAGCCATTAATTTTTTTGGTAAGAATTTAGATATTTTTACTATTAACACAATAACAGCTTCATTCCCTGCGCTCTAGTTTTTTCTTATTTCTGTTTTCTGTCATTCTTGTTTTAAAGAAAGAAAAAAAATTATTTATAATATGAGAATATTATATATTCTTCCATTCTTCCCTTCCCTCTCTCCTCTCCCCTTCCCTCTCCACTTCCCTCTCTCCTCTCCCCTTCCCTCTCCCCTTGCCTCTCTCCCCTCCCTTCCCTCTCTCCTCCCCCCTTGCCTCTCTCCTCCCCTTCCTTCTCTCCTCTCCCCTTCTCACTTCTCTCTCACCTCTCCTCTTCTTTTCCCTCCCTCCTCTTCTCTTCCCTCCCTCCTCTTCCCTTCCCTTTCTCCTCTCCCATACCTCTCTCATCTCCCCTTGCCTCTCTCCTTTCCTCTTCCCTCCCTTCTCTTCTCTTCCCCCCTCCTCTTCTCTTCCCTCCCTCCTCTTCCCTTCCCTCCCTCCTCTTCCCTTCCCTTTCTCCTCTCCCATACCTCTCTCCTCTCCCCTTCCCTCTCCCCTTGCCTCTCTCCCCTCTCTTCCCTCTCTCCTCTCCCTTGCCTCTATCCTCCCCCTTGCCTCTCTCCTCGTCCTTCCCTCTCTTCTCGTCCTTCCTTCTCTCCTCTCCCCTCCCCTCTCTCCTCTCCCCTCCCCTCTCTCCTCTCCCCTCCCCTCTCTCCTCTCCCCTCCCCTCTCTCCTCTCCCCTTCTCACTTCTCTCTCACCTCTCCTCTTCTCTTCCCTCCCTCCCCTTCTCTTCCCTCCCTCCTCTTCCCTTCCCTTTCTCCTCTCCCATACCTCTCTCCTGTCCCCTTCCCTCTCCCCTTGCCTCTCTCCTCCCCCTTCCTTCTCTCCTCTCCCCTCCCCTCTCTCATCTCCCCTTCTCTTCCCTCACTCCTCTTCCCTTCCCTTCTCCTCTCCCATACCTCTCTCATCTCCCCTTGCCTCTCTCCTTTCCTCTTCCCTCTCTCCTCTTCTCTCTTTATTTTCTCCTCTCTCCTCTTGCCTCTCACCTCTCTCCCTCTCCCCCCTTTGTCTACTCTGTTTTCCTCTCTGTCTTTCGTTGATAAAATCGGCCACTTAAAACTTATCATTGCGTTGGTTTTCTACCGCGTGAGTGCCCGGTATTTTAATTTCTCTCCTCTCTTTTCCTCGCTCTCTAACTTTCGCTGTCTCCCCCTCTGTCTCTCATTTATTCTGATAAGTGCGTGGGCGTAAGGCGGTCGCAAGAACAGGCGAATATCTTGATCACCTTCCTAATTCCTCAATCGATCGGTTTTAATCTCCCTCCCACTCGATCCCATTAGTTGGATTAAGCTGAGGAATATCTCATTGAAGATATCTCTGGTCAGTGTGACAAGTCGATTGGTGCATTAAAACTCTTGTCGGACCAAACCGAGCATGCTTAAGATAGAAAATTTTCGCAAGTAAAAAAATGTGGCCCTCTAAGATAATATCCTAGTGGCGGTTTAATTCGAATCCTTCTAGTAGAAGCCTGCTTTTGAGAAGAGATTTATGAGTATCAATCAATTCGAAAAAAGTTAGCTTGCGACGCCTTCGAGGCTAAAACCACTTAGGTTAATTATTGCTGTACAAAATTCGACCCTTTTCTTGTTCGCAATCTAGAGTAGATAACTGCTGCTGCTGCTGCTGCTGCTGTCTCATTACTGGATTCTATCTAGAGTTCGCATCATCAAGATGACGCTCTTTGATCAGTTAGAATTTTTTCAAGTTTTTTCTTCATTTAATTTTTCTCTTAATATCTGCTTGCAGGGTTACCTTTTTCAGATTTTTGTTATTCGATTTCCAGGCTAATACAGTATTTATGAGCTGAGCATTAACTTTCCTGGGTCTCTCCGGTTTCTCCTCTCCCTTTTACCTTCATTGATTATTTGCTCTCCGCCCACTATCCTTTTCTACCCCTCTTATCCTTCTATCCTTTCTACCCCTCTATCATTTTTTACCGCTCTATCCTTTCTACCCCTCTATCCTTTCTACCCCTCTATCATTTTTTACCGCTCTATCCTTTCTACCCCTCTATCCTTTCTACCCCTCTATCATTTTTACCCCTCTATCCTTTCTACCTCTCTATTCTTTTCTACCTATCTATCCTTTCTACCCCTCTATCCTTTCTACCCATATATCCTTTCTACCCCTCTATCCTTTCTACCCATTTATCCTTTCTACCCATCTATCCTTTCTACCCATCTATCCTTTCTACCCATCTATCCTTTCTACCCCTCTATCCTTTCTACCCATCTATCCTTTCTACCCCTCTATCCTTTCTACCCTATCTCTCTCCCCACAAACCTTTCTACCCCTATCTGACCTTCTTTCTGTCCATTTTGAAACTAAGACATCTCGCGTTTAACATCTGTTGCAATTAGCTTCTTTTCGGATCTTTTATCTATAGAAAAAGTCCAAAGCGAGCATCATGCGGTCATTTCACTGAGCAGTTAGGAGGTGGGTTGTCGCACTAAGACGCAGGCAAACCGTCCTTTGACGCAATTCGGATCTAGATTGTAACAAGCATTAATAATTTTATTACTTCAAAGGCGCATCAAACTCTAGCCAGCTTCCCTCAGCTTGCAAGCTGAGAGTGGAATTCAAACTACAAAGGCTCGCTACGTTATCCGGAAAGGTTCTGTATTCCTAGATTGAGCACTGATCTAGTAGCAGCAGTGTCTCACCGTGGCTTAGTTACTATTCTCTTATAGGCGGTGATGTTTTCAGCCAACCACTCTCTGCTTTCTTCTAGCCTTTTGCGTCTATAAAATTTTCAGACGAACATTAGGTTTCATCTTTTCAAACTAGCCCTAGGATTGAAAAAGAACGAATATGAGCAGTCGTTACTTTTCGGTGAATACCAACAGTTTCTAGGAAAAAGCGTTACTTCTGCAACCGAAAAAGCGGTATTTTTTTGCCCGTTCGCTCCCTAGACAGAATAGTAGACTCAAAATTCAAAGAAAGCTCCAACTATGATGACGGGCACTCTGCGCGATCTGCAGCTCGCTCTGCAGCAGAAAGTGCAGGAACTGCGCCAGCGCGATCGAATTATCGATGAACTCGAACTAGAACTAGACGCTAAAGACTCGATGATTGAACGCATGCAGGAAGAGATAGATCGCCTACAAGCGTTGCTGTACAATCGCCAGACGCAGCATCAGCATCAGCAACAGCAGCAGCTGGCTAGCTGCTATTGCTGTCTCACTGCTCAACAGTCCCAGATGGCGTGTTCGTTGCCTGCTCAGGCTGGGAAAATTTCGGCAATTCAGTTTCGAGCCAAACGCCAGGCTATCAGCGGCGAGTCAAGCACTGAGATTGCTCTCTATGAGACTAGGGCGTTTGAGAAGGCTGCTCGGTAAATGAGACCTAGCTGAAGACACCATTTTGTTTTCCGAAATTCGGATCCAGTTTTCTGAAATTCGGATTCATTTTCTAATATTCGGATACAGTTTTCTGAAATTCGAATTCAGTTTTCTGAAATTCAAATTTAGTTTTCTGAACTTCAGATTCAGTTTTCTGTAATTCGGATTCATTTTTAGAAAATTCGGATTTCGTTTTCTGAAATTTGGATTTAATTTTCTGAAATTCGAATTCAGTTTTCTGAAATTCGAATTCAGTTTTCTAAAATTCGGATTAATTTTTCTGAAATTAGGATTTAGTTTTCTGAAATTCCGATCCAGTTTTCTAAAATTCGGAATAATTTTTCTGAAATTCGGATTTAGTTTTCTGAAATTCGGATCCAGTTTTCTAAAATTCGGATTTCGTTTTCTAAAATCTGGATTTATTTTTGTTAATTCGGACTAAATTTTCCAAAATTCCGACTCCGAAATTTCCGAATTCTGGCGAGAAGAGTTTTTTTTCAATCCGGCTGTTATAAATGTTATTATTAGAATTTCACTTATTGAACCTGAAGCTGTTAAACCTCATCTTTTGCGCGCCCAAGATAATAGCATGCCGTAACTTAGTTTTCCATTCGACCTGACTACCGCTGCAATGAAAATGATAATAATTAACTTACTGAAGAACACCCGTCATTTCTTTCATTTCAGCACTCGAGACATCATTCGTCAAGCCATTTTGGACAATGCGTTCATGAAAAATCTGGACAATGGCCAGATTAGTGAGATCATCGACTACATGTACCCTGTCAGTCATAAGCCTGGCGCCATCATTATCAAATTGGGTGAAGTTGGCTCATTGGTCTATGCTATCGAGGGTGAGCGACTGGGAACAATCAAACTGGTCATTGAGTAATATCAAACTGCTCATTGAGTAATATCAAACTGGTCATTTAGTGATATCAAACTGGTCATTGAGTAATATCAAACTGGTCATTGAGTAATATCAAACTGGTCACTGAGTAATATCAAACTGTTCATTGAGTAATATCAAACTGGTCATTGAGTAATATCAAACTGGTCATTGAGTAATATCAAACTGGTCATTGGGTAATATCAAACTGGTCATTGAGTAATATCAAACTGGTCATTGAGTAATATCAAACTGGTCATTGAGTAATATCAAACTGGTCATTGGGTAATATCAAACTGCTCATTGAGTAATATCAAACTGGTCATTTAGTGATATCAAACTGGTCATTGAGTAATATCAAACTGGTCATTGAGTAATATCAAACTGGTCACTGAGTAATATCAAACTGTTCATTGAGTAATATCAAACTGGTCATTGAGTAATATCAAACTGGTCATTGAGTAATATCAAACTGGTCATTGGGTAATATCAAACTGGTCATTGAGTAATATCAAACTGGTCATTGAGTAATATCAAACTGGTCATTGAGTAATATCAAACTGGTCATTGGGTAATGTCAAACTGTTCATTGAGTAATATCAAACTGGTCATTGGGTAATATCAAACTGTTCATTGAGTAATATCAAACTGGTCATTGAGTAATATCAAACTGGTCATTGAGTAATATCAAACTGGTCATTGAGTAATATCAAAATGGTCATTTAGTGATATCAAACTGGTCATTGGGTAATGTCAAACTGGTCATTGAGTAATATCAAACTGGTCATTGAGTAATATCAAACTGTTCATTGAGTAATATCAAAATGGTCATTTAGTGATATCAAACTGGTCATTGGGTAATGTCAAACTGGTCATTTAGTGATATCAAACTGGTCATTGAGTAATATCAAAATGGTCATTTAGTGATATCAAACTGGTCATTGGGTAATGTCAAACTGGTCATTTAGTGATATCAAACTGGTCATTGAGTAATATCAAAATGGTCATTTAGTGATATCAAACTGGTCATTGAGTAATATCAAAATGGTCATTTAGTGATATCAAACTGGTCATTGGGTAATGTCAAACTGGTCATTTAGTGATATCAAACTGGTCATTGGGTAATGTCAAACTGGTCATTTAGTGATATCAAACTGGTCATTGGGTACTATCAAGCGTGTCATTGCAGTCAATGACAGTCATAGCTAACCTACCATTTTAATCCCCTTTTAACCCACACAGAGGGTTCAGCCGAGGTGACAAACACCAAAGGCGAGAAGATTAACGAGATCGGGCCTTGCACTGTGTTTGGCGAGTTGGCCATTTTGTACAACTGCAAGCGAACTGCCACAGTACGGGGTAAGTCTGCTGGAAAATGTTTTTATTTTACACAGCCTTTTTCATGGTAAAATATTCTATACTAGCTACTCTTAGTACCGAGAGTACAAATTGTAGTAGGATAAAAATACAAAAAATATTCATGTTCAACTAGCCCTGACTGGCTGCAAGCTGTGGGCCATCGATCGGCAGACCTTCCAATCCATCATGATGAAGACTGGCCTACTGAAGCACAAGGAGTACACCAACTTTCTGCGCAGGTAATATTCTTGACTGTGCATTCTTTGAGCTGTGATAGTGACACTTAATCTCCATCATTTATTTTCAGTAGGTATCACTTCTACCCTCTGATCCCTCAGTCACTTCTACCCCCTGATCTCTGTCACTTCTACCCCCTGATCCTTCAGTCACTTATACCCTCTGATCCCTCAGTCACTTCTACCCCCTGATCTCTGTCACTTCTACCCCCTGATCCTTCAGTCACTTCTACCCCCTGATCTCTCAGTCACTTCTACCCCCTGATCCTTCAGTCACTTCTACCCCCTGATCCTTCAGTCACTTCTACCCCCTGATCCATCAGTCACTTCTACCCCCTGATCCTTCAGTCACTTCTACCCCCTGATCCTTCAGTCACTTCTACCCCCTGATCCTTCAGTCACTTCTACTCCCTGATCCTTCAGTCACTTCTACCCCCTGATCCTTCAGTCACTTCTACCCCCTGATCCTTCAGTCACTTCTACTCCCTGATCCTTCAGTCACTTCTACCCCCTGATCCTTCAGTCACTTCTACCCCCTGATCCTTCAGTCACTTCTACCCCCTGATCCTTCAGTCACTTCTACCCCCTGATCCTTCAGTCACTTCTACCCCCTGATCCTTCAGTCACTTCTACCCCCTGATCCTTCAGTCACTTCTACTCCCTGATCCTTCAGTCACTTCTACCCCCTGATCCTTCAGTCACTTCTACCCCCTGATCCTTCAGTCACTTCTACCCCCTGATCCTTCAGTCACTTCTACCCCCTGATCCTTCAGTCACTTCTACCCCCTGATCCTTCAGTCACTTCTACCCCCTGATCCTTCTGTCACTTCTACCCCCTGATCCTTCAGTCACTTCTACTCCCTGATCCTTCAGTCACTTCTACCACCTGATCCTTCAGTCACTTCTACCCCCTGATCCTTTAGTCACTTCTACCACCTGATCCTTCAGTCACTTCTACCCCCTGATCCTTCAGTCACTACCCCCAGATCCTTCATTCACTTCTACCCCCTGATCCTTCAGTCACTTCTACCCCCTGATCCTTCAGTCACTTCTACCCCCTGATCCTTCAGTCACTTCTACCCCCTGATCCTTCAGTAACTTCTACCCCCTGATCTCTGCCACTTCTACCCCCTGATCCTTCAGTCACTTCTACCCTCTGATCCCTCAGTCACTTCTACCCCCTGATCATTAAGTAAAAAAAATCCAAAATCCAAACTGTCGTTTTTATTCAAAACCTTGAAAACTGAATTTCTTTAACAGCTTGTCCATTATTTTTGCACAAATCTTCTGTTTCAATAAGCTTTAACTACAGCAAGCCTGTTTGCGTGTCAATAGTCTTCGCTGTTTGATTTGATTTTCACTTTCTTTTTTACGAATAGATTTTTAGGGCACAGCACATTTTCCTGCATGAGGTTAGGAGTCAATACGATAGTGACGTTTTCTCAAAACATTCCATTTCTATTCTGTTTTCATACTCAACAGTTTCTATACTGTTTTCCGAATCAATCAGTTTCTATACTGTTTTCCGAATCAATCAGTTTCTATTATGTTTTCAGAATCAATCAGTTTCTATTCTGTGTTCCGAATCAATCAGTTTTCATTCTGTGTTCAGAATCAATCAGTTTCTATTCTGTGTTCCGAATCAATCAGTTTCTATTCTGTGTTCCGAATCAATCAGTTTCTATTCTGTGTTCCGAATCAATCAGTTTCTATTCTGTTTTCAGAATCAATCAGTTTCTATTCTGTGTTCCGAATCAATCAGTTTCTATTCTGTGTTCCGAATCAATCAGTTTCTATTCTGTTTTCCGAATCAATCAGTTTCTATACTGTTTTCCGAATCAATCAGTTTCTATACTGTTTTCCGAATCAATCAGTTTCTATACTGTTTTCCGAATCAATCAGTTTCTATACTGTTTTCAGAATCAATCAGTTTCTATTCTGTGTTCCGAATCAATCAGTTTCTATTCTGTGTTCCGAATCAATCAGTTTCTATTCTGTGTTCCGAATCAATCAGTTTCTATTCTGTGTTCCGAATCAATCAGTTTCTATTTTGTGTTCCGAATCAATCAGTTTCTATTCTGTGTTCCGAATCAATCAGTTTCTATTTTGTGTTCCGAATCAATCAGTTTCTATACTGTTTTCAGAATCAATCAGTTTCTATTCTGTGTTCCGAATCAATCAGTTTCTATTCTGTGTTCCGAATCAATCAGTTTCTATTCTGTTTTCCGAATCAATCAGTTTCTATTCTGTGTTCCGAATCAATCAGTTTCTATTCTGTGTTCCGAATCAATCAGTTTCTATTCTGTGTTCCGAATCAATCAGTTTCTATTTTGTGTTCCGAATCAATCAGTTTCTATTCTGTGTTCCGAATCAATCAGTTTCTATTCTGTGTTCCGAATCAATCAGTTTCTATTTTGTGTTCCGAATCAATCAGTTTCTATTCTGTGTTCCGAATCAATCAGTTTCTATTCTGTGTTCCGAATCAATCAGTTTCTATTCTGTTTTCCGAATCAATCAGTTTCTATTCTGTGTTCAGAATCAATCAGTTTCTATTCTGTGTTCCGAATCAATCAGTTTCTATTCTGTGTTCCAAATCAATCAGTTTCTATTCTGTTTTCAGAATCAATCAGTTTCTATTCTGTTTTCAGAATCAATCAGTTTCTATTCTGTGTTCCGAATCAATCAATTTCTATTCTGTGTTCCGAATCAATCAGTTTCTATTCTGTGCCTTATTTTCCTGTTCCTAATCCTGTTCATTTTCGTGTTCCTAATCCTGTTCATTTTCGTGTTCCTAATCCTGTTCATTTTCCTGTGCCTAATCCTGTTCATTTTCGTGTTCCTAATCCTGTTCATTTTCGTGTTCCTAATCCTGTTCATTTTCCTGTGCCTAATCCTGTTCATTTTCGTGTTCCTAATCCTGTTCATTTTCGTGTTCCTAATCCTGTTCATTTTCCTGTTCCTAATCCTGTTCATTTTCCTGTTCCTAATCCTGTTCATTTTCGTGTTCCTAATCCTGTTCATTTTCCTGTTCCTAATCCTGTTCATTTTCCTGTTCCTAATCCTGTTCATTTTCGTGTTCCTAATCCTGTTCATTTTCCTGTTCCTAATCCTGTTCATTTTCGTGTTCCTAATCCTGTTCATTTTCCTGTTCCTAATCCTGTTCATTTTCGTGTTCCTAATCCTGTTCATTTTCCTGTTCCTAATCCTGTTCATTTTTCTGTTCCTAATCCTGTTCATTTTCGTGTTCCTAATCCTGTTCATTTTCGTGTTCCTAATCCTGTTCATTTTCCTGTTCCTAATCCTGTTCATTTTCCTGTTCCTAATCCTGTTCATTTTCCTGTTCCTAATCCTGTTTCAGTGTTCCCAGTATATTTTACCATTTATATCTGTTATCAAATGCAAAATGCTTCATTTTTCATTTTTATTACTCTGGATTTTTCAGCTAGTTACATGTGATTGCCATTTGCGCCATTATTCTAGTTATGTACTGTAGGATCAGATATATACGCGCTTACAGATCGGTTAGGAGATGGAAATACTGTTGGAGTGTTGGGTTAGAAAGAAGAAGTCAATTAATTTTCCGCTAACCCGTCAAGTGCTGTTAGCAGCAGCAGCGGCAGCAGTAAATGCCATTCTGATTTGTACTATTTTGCTTGGCTGGTTATCTGAGAGCTACGATGGATTAGTCAACGGTCGGAAGGCATAATGGATGAATTGAATGCAAGTAGAGAATAGGCTCACAATACTAAGCCTATGCGGCTAATAAACTCACAACCAATGTGGCACAGATTGACAATATTTAGAAAGGGGAGAGTGACAAGATATAGGAAGGGGAGAGTGACAAGATATAGAAAGGGGAGAGTGACAAGATATAGAAAGGGGAGAGTGACAAGATATAGAAAGGGAAGAGTGACAAGATATAGAAAGGGGAGAGTGACAAGAAATGAAAGAGGAGAGTGACTAGATATAGGAAGGGGAGAGTGACTAGATATAGGAAGGGGAGAGTGACAAGATATAGAAAGGGAAGAGTGACAAGATATAGAAAGGGGAGAGTGACAAGAAATGAAAGAGGAGAGTGACTAGATATAGGAAGGGGAGAGTGACAAGATATAGAAAGGGGAGAGTGACAAGATATAGAAAGGGGAGAGTGACAAGAAATGAAAGAGGAGAGTGACAAGATATAGGAAGGGGAGAGTGACTAGATATAGGAAGGGGAGAGTGACAAGATATAGAAAGGGAAGAGTGACAAGATATAGAAAGGGGAGAGTGACAAGAAATGAAAGAGGAGAGTGACTAGATATAGGAAGGGGAGAGTGACAAGATATAGAAAGGGGAGAGTGACAAGATATAGAAAGGGGAGAGTGACAAGAAATGAAAGAGGAGAGTGACAAGATATAGGAAGGGGAGAGTGACTAGATATAGGAAGGGGAGAGTGACAAGATATAGAAAGGGAAGAGTGACAAGATATAGAAAGGGGAGAGTGACAAGAAATGAAAGAGGAGAGTGACAAGATATAGGAAGGGGAGAGTGACTAGATATAGGAAGGGGAGAGTGACAAGATATAGGAAGGGGAGAGTTACAAGATATAGGAAGGGGAGAGTGACTAGATATAGGAAGGGGAGAGTGACAAGAAATTTAAAGGGGAGGGTGACAAGATATAGAAAGGGGAGAGTGACAAGATATAGGAAAGGGGAGAGTGACAAGAAATGAAAGAGGAGAGTGACAAGATATAGGAAAGGGGAGAGTGAAAAGATATGGAAGAGGAGAGTGAAAAGATACGGAAGAGGAGAGTGACAAGATAAAGGAAGAGGAGGGTGACAAGATAAAGGAGGGGGAGAGTGAGAAGATATGGAAGAGGAGAGTGAAAACATATAGAAGAGGAGAGTGAAAAGATATGGAAGAGGAGAGTGAAAACATATCGAAGAGGAGAGTGAAAAGATATGGAAGAGGAGAGTGAAAAGATATGGAAGAGGAGAGTGAAAAGATATGGAAGAGGAGAGTGAAAACATATGGAAGAGGAGAGTGAAAAGATATGGAAGAGGAGAGTGAAAAGATATGGAAGAGGAGAGTGAGAAGATATGGAAGAGGAGAGTGAAAACATATGGAAGAGGAGAGTGAAAAGATATGGAAGAGGAGAGTGAAAAGATATAGGAAGGGGAGGGTGACAAGATATAGAAAGGGGAGAGTGACAAGATATAGAAAGGGGAGAGTGACAAGATATAGAAAGGGAAGAGTGACAAGATATAGAAAGGGGAGAGTGACAAGAAATGAAAGAGGAGAGTGACTAGATATAGGAAGGGGAGAGTGACTAGATATAGGAAGGGGAGAGTGACAAGATATAGAAAGGGAAGAGTGACAAGATATAGAAAGGGAAGAGTGACAAGATATAGAAAGGGGAGAGTGACAAGAAATGAAAGAGGAGAGTGACTAGATATAGGAAGGGGAGAGTGACTAGATATAGGAAGGGGAGAGTGACAAGATATAGAAAGGGAAGAGTGACAAGATATAGAAAGGGGAGAGTGACAAGAAATGAAAGAGGAGAGTGACTAGATATAGGAAGGGGAGAGTGACAAGATATAGAAAGGGGAGAGTGACAAGATATAGAAAGGGGAGAGTGACAAGAAATGAAAGAGGAGAGTGACAAGATATAGGAAGGGGAGAGTGACTAGATATAGGAAGGGGAGAGTGACAAGATATAGAAAGGGAAGAGTGACAAGATATAGAAAGGGGAGAGTGACAAGATATAGGAAGGGGAGAGTGACTAGATATAGGAAGGGGAGAGTGACAAGATATAGAAAGGGAAGAGTGACAAGATATAGAAAGGGGAGAGTGACAAGAAATGAAAGAGGAGAGTGACAAGATATAGGAAGGGGAGAGTGACTAGATATAGGAAGGGGAGAGTGACAAGATATAGGAAGGGGAGAGTTACAAGATATAGGAAGGGGAGAGTGACTAGATATAGGAAGGGGAGAGTGACAAGAAATTTAAAGGGGAGGGTGACAAGATATAGAAAGGGGAGAGTGACAAGATATAGGAAAGGGGAGAGTGACAAGAAATGAAAGAGGAGAGTGACAAGATATAGGAAAGGGGAGAGTGAAAAGATATGGAAGAGGAGAGTGAAAAGATACGGAAGAGGAGAGTGACAAGATAAAGGAAGAGGAGGGTGACAAGATAAAGGAGGGGGAGAGTGAGAAGATATGGAAGAGGAGAGTGAAAACATATAGAAGAGGAGAGTGAAAAGATATGGAAGAGGAGAGTGAAAACATATCGAAGAGGAGAGTGAAAAGATATGGAAGAGGAGAGTGAAAAGATATGGAAGAGGAGAGTGAAAAGATATGGAAGAGGAGAGTGAAAACATATGGAAGAGGAGAGTGAAAAGATATGGAAGAGGAGAGTGAATAGATATGGAAGAGGAGAGTGAGAAGATATGGAAGAGGAGAGTGAAAACATATGGAAGAGGAGAGTGAAAAGATATGGAAGAGGAGAGTGAAAAGATATAGGAAGGGGAGGGTGACAAGATATGGACAGGAGAAAGTGAGTGAGCATTTCAGTGAGATTTCAGTGCATAGTAGTTTGAGTACATAAAGTATCATAATTTAGTACTAATTATCGAAAGCAGCATAAAAGTGAGTACAGGGCGACAAGAATAGTGCACATGCATTAATTGATCAGCAGAAAGGGTGTCAGGTGTAACTGCGCATAGTTAATATTCGTAGCAGGAGCATAGCTGCACTAAAACACCAGGCTTCACGTTCTTCGATCTTCGCAATAAAATTTCCTAATTGTTGATGCTGCGGATATGAAAGCTTGTTAGGAGGGAAAACTTACCGCTTGTTAGGAGGGAAAACTTACCGCTTGTTAGGAGGGAAAACTTACCGCTTGTTAGAAGGGAAAACTTACCGCTTGTTAGGAGGGCTGCGAAAACCGAGGGATCCGGGAGAGAGGAGTGAGAAATCGGGGAGAGAGGAGTGAGAAATCAGGGAGAAAGGAGTGAGAAATCAAGGAGAGAGGAGTGAGAAATCGGGGAGAGAGGAGTGAGAAATCGGGGAGAGAGGAGTGAGATATCGGGGAGAGAGGAGTGAGAAATCAGGGAGAGAGGAGTGAGAAATCGGAGAGAGAGAGGAGTGAGAAATCAGAGAGAGAGGAGTGAGAAATCAGGGAGAGAGGAGTGAGAAATCAGGGAGAGAGGAGTGAGAAATCGGGGAGAGAGGAGTGAGAAATCGGGGAGAGAGGAGTGAGAAATCGGGGAGAGAGGAGTGAGAAATCGGGGAGAGAGGAGTGAGAAATCAGGGAGAGAGGAGTGAGAAATCAGGGAGAGAGGAGTGAGAAATCAGGGAGAGAGGAGTGAGAAATCAGGGAGAGAGGAGTGAGAAATCGGGGAGAGAGGAGTGAGAAATCGGGGAGAGAGGAGTGAGAAATCGGGGAGAGAGGAGTGAGAAATCGGGGAGAGAGGAGTGAGAAATCAGGGAGAGAGGAGTGAGAAATCAGGGAGAGAGGAGTGAGAAATCAGGGAGAGAGGAGTGAGAAATCAGGGAGAGAGGAGTGAGAAATCAGGGAGAGAGGAGTGAGAAATCAGGGAGAGAGGAGTGAGAAATCAGGGAGAGAGGAGTGAGAAATCAGGGAGAGAGGAGTGAGAAATCAGGGAGAGAGGAGTGAGAAATCAGGGAGAGAGGAGTGAGAAATCAGGGAGAGAGGAGTGAGAAATCAGGGAGAGAGGAGTGAGAAATCAGGGAGAGAGGAGTGAGAAATCAGGGAGAGAGGAGTGAGAAATCAGGGAGAGAGGATCGAGTTATTTTTATTGCATAATTGTTCAAACTTTGTGGTATATGCTTTCTTCTACATGCCTTCATCCTCTTAGCAATGTCTTGCCGTGACTGCTCAGTTAACCAGACTCCCGAGTTACTCACACTGCTCTCTCTCTCTGTGCACCCAGCTGTTGTAACAATTTTCTTTCTCTAGCTCTCATAATTTTCTTCCCAAAACTCCCATATTCGCAGTCTGTGATTGGTCGAGTGTGTGTCCACTGTGTGGCGGATTTAAGAGGCCGGGCCTATTTAGTCAGTATTCGTCTATTCGCTCGTTTCGCCATAGTTTCTTTGCTATGAGTTATTATTATTGTTGGCTAGGGAACAAACAAACTGCTTAACTGTGAGCACAGCTCAAGTAGCTAGAATATTGAGCAGTAGACAGTCATGAGCCAGCCAAAGCAACGAGAATTGCCAGCCACGCCAACAGCAACTACTCGTCGACGCCAGCTGCCGCAGACTCCATCAGCACCCTCGTCATCCTTATTCGAAGCAGTCAGCAAATCGCTGACCATAGACAGTAGATCTGATTCATTCCAACGCCTTCGAGTGTTATTCTCTGAGTCAGCGCCGAGCAATGACGCCTCAGCCACTGAGTCCAGACGGAAGCCAGCAGATTTGAGTTGCAGCAGGCAGCGCAGATTCGGCTTGACTTATCTGCGTTTCGCCCTAGCAACTGCCGATGCAGCCGACTCAACTCTCGAGCAGTTCAGCAATGCTCAGGACTGTCTGCCAGAGTGTCCGCGTGCTCGACTATGCTCATTTTTTGCCGCCCGCAAGCGACTGTTTGTCTCGCCGAATGTCGGAGTTAACCGGACTGGAAGTTTGAAGGATTGGCGAAAGTCAGCAAGTTCAGCGGCGGGCGCAGACACCGCCAGAGATGCTAGGTTACAGAGGCCAGAAAGTAACCAGAAGGTGTCGGGTGCCGGAGCTGGCTGTGTTGGCAGTTTCCGTCTGAGATTGAACACCCAGTGCAGGAGATCAGCTGGTTCATGTCCGTCATGCCAGACAATGCTGTTTTATCTTTCCAGCGTGCCAGCGTTCAAGGATCTGTCTGGCGAGACGTTGAGCAAGCTGGCCGACGCTCTCGAAGCTGATCATTATCCGACCGGCGAGTACATCATCCGCCAGGGCGCCAAGGGCAACACCTTCTACATCATCGCCAAGGGCACAGTGGAAGTTACGAGAAGAGACTCGGCCACTGGGGAGGAAATATTCATCAGGAATATGAACAGGGGCGACTGGTTCGGCGAGAAGGCTTTGAACGAGTGAGGCTGGCTGGCTGAGTTGTGTTGCATTTAAAGAATTTATTACTCACCCTAACTAACATTAAATAGGGGATTTTGTGATTTTATCTAGGCCGAGGGCCAGAAAAAACGGGAGCTTAGGGCCTAGACTAGGGGTTTGAAATGTATTTGAAAGGAAATCTGCTATTTAAAAAAATATTATTTACTATGCTTAGTGAGGCCAGATCTAGGGATGTTTGATAATTCAAGGTTGAAACAGGACTGGCTGAAAACGTTGTCAAAAGAGGAAAATGTAGAAATACTGTATTGTGATTAAAGGTATATTTGAAGATACTAATACGGATAAATGGGATAGAATAGATAGCCCTATAGGGCTATGGAATAGAATAGATAGAGATGGATATAGGGCTATGAAATAAAATAGATTGAGATGGATATAGGGCTATGAAATAGAATAGATAGAGATGGATATAGGGCTATGAAATAGAATAGATAGAGATGGATATAGGCTAAGCATAAAGTTGATAATCCACTTATCATCAGTGAGGATGTTCGCACCGCCAACATTCTGGTGTCGGACCCATCCGGAGTCGACTGTCTAGTCCTGAGTCGAGAGTAAGTACTTGTTTACTATTGTAACTATTATCTGATAAGTGAGATCATACTGTATGCCACTTTTTGCAAATACGAGCTATTTCTGTGTTTATCTGAAACGCAGATCCTACAAGCAGCTAATCGGGGATTTGGCTAGCTTTGATAGAAAATATCCAGACGAGGTGGCTCCAAAGTGAGTACTTTGTTTTATTCCTTATTCAATTTTTTTGTATAAATAAAAATATAAAGAAGCAAATATATATTTTCCATTTTTCAGACGAACCGAAGAATTTCGTCATCTGACCTTGAAGGACTTGTACATTGTGGCCACTCTTGGTGTCGGAGGCTTCGGTCGCGTTGAATTGGTAATTTCCTGGAAACTGAATCTTGCTACTGAATGGATTGCTAATCTATCCTCATTGATGTAGGAATAGAGTGAATTGCTAATCTATCCTCATTGATGTAGGAATAGAGTGAATTGCTAATCTATCCTCATTGATGTAGGAATAGAGTGAATTGCTAATCTATCCTCATTGATGTAGGAATAGAGTGGATTGCTAATCTATCCTCATTGATGTAGGAATAGAGTGGATTGCTAATCTATCCTCATTGATGTAGGAATAGAGTGAATTGCTAATCTATCCTCATTGATGTAGGAATAGAGTGGATTGCTAATCTATCCTCATTGATTTAGGAATAGAGTGAATTGCTAATCTATCCTCATTGATGTAGGAATAGAGTGAATTGCTAATCTATCCTCATTGATGTAGGAATAGAGTGGATTGCTAATCTATCCTCATTGATGTAGGAATAGAGTGAATTGCTAATCTATCCTCATTGATGTAGGAATAGAGTGGATTGCTAATCTATCCTCATTGATGTAGGAATAGAGTGAATTGCTAATCTATCCTCATTGATGTAGGAATAGAGTGGATTGCTAATCTTACATCTTATATTTTGTTACTTCCCTTAAAACTTAAGGTCACTGCAGGATTTTTAGGCTTTGATTCCATGCTTTGACCAAGCAACATTGACCCTAGCAGAGATTTTTATAGTCGATAAAACTGAGCGAGCCAAGTGTTGCGGATTGGCAAATATATGACTTTAATATTGGCTAGATGCATATGTTTATTCTGGTATACTCGGAAAAGGTCTTGTTATCGATCTGATCGCAGTTCTCTACTCTAAAGGATTTTAATATCTATACGAAATCAACAGAGAATATTTTCTGCTGCTAATTTATGCCTATATGCAAATGAAGCAAGTACCCAATGCACCCCTGCTTGATAAACTAACAAAAATCAACTAGCCACTTATTGGGCTGGGCTATTGATAGTTAAAATGTTATATCCTCCAAAGTTATATTATTAGTAGGGATCTTGACCTCCAATGGTCAGGGAACAGGATTTGACCTTCGAAAATGTCTTTGTCTCTTTATCTCACTCCGGAGGTCTCCTCGGAGGAAACAGTGTCTGACGTAGCAGCCATGGCCCGTGAGGGTCATGGTGAGGGCCCGGATGTCCTTCCGGGTCTGGTTTAGAAGGACCTTCCGGAACCGAGTGGATGGCACTGAGACTGCCGCTTTGGATTGGCGGCAATTAATGGTGCTTCTCCACCGGGTAAGATAGAGGTTGGCGGCCCAGTCATTAATCTGACGATAGATGACGCTGTTCGGAATTGGAACCGGGGGGAGGGGCCCGGCGCAGAGCTGGCGCCTCCCTGCTTGGCCAGGGAGTCACTCGTTTCCAGGAAAACCGGCATGCCCTGGTATCCACTGAAGTCTGACGGTATTCTTACCAGGTTGTTAAGCTGCTGGACACAGTCGGAGACTGTCCGAGAGGTTGTGGTGGTGTGACAGAGGGCTTGCAGAGCAGCCTGACTCTCCGAGTGAAAGATGATAGTCCTGCCTGAGATGTTTTTCTCGTTCAACTCCGCAGCGCAAGAGCTGATGGCCAGGACCTCGTTCTGTAAAATGCTCGAGGAATTTCCAGTGTGTTGAGCGTGTGTGGCGACAACACGTCCGTTGACTAGGATACAGACCCCGAAGCCAGCGGAGCCATCCTTCATGGATCCGTCCGTGTAGCAGTGGACCTCCTGTGTGTTCCAGTGGTCGCTCGCTTGGTCCCTGGTGGGGATGAGAACCTTGAAGCACTGAAGGAGGTTGAGCGTGCGCGGTTCTCCGTCCGTGAGGACATTGATTCCGTTGTTCGCGCCCAAATCTCTCAGGCAAAGGTCCGTGTGCGGCAGGAGCTTTCGCTTTGCTGCCGCTCGTTGGGGCATTCCGGCATCAAGGAGACCCCGGGCGGTTTTCGCCGCCTCACCGCGGATAAAAATATCAAGCGGGAGGATATTCAGGAAGGCGCTGAGGCCGTCGAAGGGGGCGGATGGCGGGGCGCTCATGATCATGCGACACGCGCGACCTTGCACTCTCCGAAGAGTCTCAAGGCAGGTCTTTAGCTGCAGGGCACTAGCCCAGATCAGTCCGGCGTACGAAACAGCCGGTCTGACCATAGCAGTATAGATCCACCATAGACGTTTGGGGGTGAGACCCCAAGTGTTGCCTACCGCCCTGCGCAGCTGCGCCAGGATCGCAAAGGCCTTTTTGGCTTTAGCGTGGACATCAGGAGTCCAGCTGAGCCTGTGATCGAGCGTTAAGCCCAAGAATTTAGTTTGCTTCTGGAAGGTGATGTCCTTTCCATACAGCTGGAGGGGGCGAATATGCCATTTGTTTTTGCTAGTGAACATGATCGCCGCTGTCTTAGACTCGGAGAGCTTCAGACCACAGCGAGTTGCCCATCTTTCAACGTTGTGTTGTGACGCAGCCCTCACCGCTGCCCTATTATTTTCATCTCTTTCTCATTCCCTGCCCCGCCAGTCGGCTAGCGTGCCCCCCACCCCAGTTCATATGTATCGATCGCCCCAGCCTACCCCTAATTGTTGAATGTACATCGCACCCGCCTTGCGCGCTCTCTTACCCCACCCCCTGTTTGCTTTGTCGCTAAAGCCCGGAGTTCTGTGGTGCCAACCTAGCTATATAGTTGTGCCCAGTTAATAAGACCCTGCTAACCTCGTCTGCCCACCTGTTACGAGACTGTCTATTTTAGTGCAAATAAAACCGACCGGCTACTAACTGTTGCATCAGCGGAGATACTGTGAGTCTGTTGTTTCTCTCTGTCATTCCTCCGGACGCGGGTCGAGCGGCGCTTTTCTGGGGACCTGGGGAGTCGCAGCTTACCCAACCTAGCTGTAGGCCTACCTGCACATGTAGGTGAACCACAACAGTTGTTAATAAAGTTTTGCAGAAGGTCTCGGAGGGCGTCCGGTGCCGGGCCGGATGCCACTGCCGTAACATCATCCGCGTAGCCGACCTTTAGGATGGGGTCCGGCTGAGAGTCCCGAATGAGCTCGTCGATAACAATGTTCCAAAGAATTGGTGAGAGGACGCGCCTTGTGGGCTACCTTTGCAGACAGGGACCGTCCGCTGGTGTCCAAGAAGGTGCGCCGTGGCAGTGCGGTGGCGGACCATGTACATGATCCACCTCTTAAGATGCGAATGCGTGTGCCGCATACGTAGGGCCCTGTCAAACGCCTCGAATAGAACGTTGTCGAAGGCCCCATCAATGTCCAGGAAGATGCTGAGGGCAAAGCCGTTCCCGAGGACGGCCTTTTCCAGAGCGTGGAGAGCGCTTTCGGTGGAGCGGCCCGACCGAAAAGCGTGTTGATTGGCGCTTAGCGGCATATTTTTCAGCTCCACAGAGAGGAGGCGCCAGAGCACCAGTCTCTCTAGTGTAGGTCAGGCTGATTGGCCGGAACGATTTAATGGAATGGAATGGAATGGAATGGAATGGAATGGAATGGAGGGGATAAATACCACCATCGCCTCGGTCCATGCCTTTGGAACATACCCAAGCAAAATGCAAGCTTTAAGGAGCTCACGAATGAAGGCTGGTATAATGCCATCCGGAACCGGGGATTTAAAGGGCTTGAAGGACTGGACTGCCTTGGTAACCCGGTCTTCAGTAATAATGGACGCCGCCAGGATATGACCTCCCACGGCATGATCCGGGGGGTCTGTCCCTGCTGGCACGCTGGGGAAGAAGGCTGTGAGCAGTGTCAAGCGTTTCCCCAGGGTTCTCGGGGGTCGGCCATCGGCCTTCCTCGCCGTCGAGAGCTTGGACATTTTGTCCAGCGTGAGGGCTTTGACGATCCTCGAGCTCCTCACAGTATTGTCGCCACTTGCTGTTTTTGGTGTTTCTGACTTCCTTCTTAAAGCTATGAATTGCTTCAAGATACGCAGCCTGATCAGCCTGGTTTTTGCGGCCCTGCGGTGTAGCCGCTTCGCCGCTCGACGGAGCTCGCCGAGCTGCGGATTCCACCACGGGGCAGACGTTTTGCCTCTGTAGGCTTTGAGGGGGCAGGAGGCCTCGAAGGCGGTGGTCAGCGAGTTGGTGAGAAACTCAGCTAGCTCATCCGCTTCATCGCAGGTGTTGGCGGGGGGGCTGAGGTTTCGTTGGGTTCCTTCGAGGTTATACCTGAAGGCTTCCCAATCGGTATTCCTAGCGTTCCTTTTCCAAGTGATCTGGTTAGTGCAGCGTGCACCCGCCAGTTGGAAAGAGATGTATTTGTGATCGGAGAGGGAGGTCTCCGGCAGAACCTGCCACTCCCTTAGGCTCTGGTAAAGCCCAGGTGTGGCTGGAGTGGCGTCAATGACCTCAGACCATCGGCCATTGTCGAAGGTCGGGGTGCTCCCTGTGTTGTAGAACTCCAGGGGCGTGGTTAAGATGTAGGCAAGGAGGTCCTCGCCTCTCGAGTTAATGTCAGAGCTCCCCCAGTGGGTGTGGTGGGCGTTGATATCGGCAGCCACAATGAGCTCATAGTTTTTGGCAGCGCATGTTTCAACCAGAGGGTTTCAAACACCCTCTACGGCTATTAGGGTGTCACCTTTCCCTCAGAGCCCTAGCCAGAGGTACCTGATCACGCACAGGTGCACGAACGCTGCGGACTGGCCGCATACCCTATTAAGGTCAAAGGGTGTCACCTTCCCCTCAGAGACGTAGCCAGAGGTACCTGATCACGCACAGGTGCACGAACGCTGCGGACTGGCCGCATACCCTATTAAGGTCAAAGGGTGTCACCTTCCCCTCAGAGACGTAGCCAGAGGTACCTGATCACGCACAGGTGCACGAACGCTGCGGACTGGCCGCATACCCTATTAAGGTCAAAGGGTGTCACCTTCCCCTCAGAGACGTAGCCAGAGGTACCTGATCACGCACAGGTGCACGAACGCTGCGGACTGGCCGCATACCCTATTAAGGTCAAAGGGTGTCACCTTCCCCTCAGAGACGTAGCCAGAGGTACCTGATCACGCACAGGTGCACGAACGCTGCGGACTGGCCGCATACCCTATTAAGGTCAAAGGGTGTCACCTTCCCCTCAGAGACGTAGCCAGAGGTACCTGATCACGCACAGGTGCACGAAAGCTGCACTCTCGTATCACTGTTATGTTACTATCGCGTGACTCTTGTGTCACGCTCATGTCACTCTAATATCACTTTTGTGTCACTCTCGCGTCACTCTTGTGTCACGCTCTTGTCACTCTAATATCACTCTTGTGTCACTCTCGCGTCACTCTTGTGTCACGCTTATGTCACTCTAATATCACTCAACATGTCACTCTCGTGTCACTCTTATGTCACTCAACATGTCATTCTCGTGTCATTCTCGTGTCACTCTAATGTCACTCTCATGTCACTCAACATGTCACTCTCGTGTCATTCTCGTGTCATTCTCGTGTCACTCTAATGCCACTCTCATGTCACTCAACATGTCACTCTCGTGTCATTCTCGTGTCACTCTCATGTCACTCTCATGTCACTCAACATGTTGCCCTCGTGTCACTATTATGTCACTCTCGCGTCACTCTTGTGTCACGCTCATGTCACTCTAATATCACTCTTGTGTCACTCTCGCGTCACTCTTGTGTCACGCTCATGTCACTCTAATATCACTCAACATGTCACTCTCGTGTCACTCTCATGTCACTCAACATGTCATTCTCGTGTCATTCTCGTGTCACTCTAATGTCACTCTCATGTCACTCAACATGTTGCTCTCGTGTCACTATTATGTCACTCTCGCGTCACTCTTGTGTCACGCTCATGTCACTCTAATATCACTCTTGTGTCACTCTCGCGTCACTATTATGTCACTCTCATGACACTCAACATGTCACTCTCGTGTCACTCTTATATCACTATTATTTCTCTCTTATGTCATGTGACATATATTCACATATATACTCATGTCATATATTGTTTTTTTTAGTTTGCCGTCTTTCTAGCTAGTTAAAACCCTTAGAGTAAGTAAAATAGTACGAGCCTAGGGTGACTTAACGATAGTTAAAATGACATGAAAGAAGCTTTAAAGATGGAAGCCTAACACCCTGCGTGCTTTGTACTCTACACAATTCGCTGCCTCTAGATTCCCTCTTTTTTTCGTGTTTCTCTAATCTACAAATTTGTCTATGCAAATGAGGCCAACAAAGATCTCTACTTGTCTAGGCAGGTCTCAAATCCGGCATTGACATTCACTTGTCCGGGACTGGAGTAACGTAGAAAAAAACTTTAATTTCAGTTCAACAAAAATTTAGCTAGGCTCAACTTTTTTCGTCGAATATGTAGTAGCAATAAAAGTACTTTTGTACACAAACTGATTTTATGAAGTCACGTGACTTGCAATTGTGCTATTTAAAGTTACTCTAATAAATGTTAGAAAGTTACGTGACTTCTCAAATAGAAAAATTCGAAATAAGTCACGTGGCATGGAAATTTGCGAATGCTGATAGTAAGTAATGCTAAGAGAACATAATAAAAGTACAAACATTTCAAGTCTAAAAATTATGCTTGAACAGTGTGTATTTTAACTTGCCTATTTTATAGTGTCACGTGACCGCATCGATTTCCTCACTACATTTTTCTCAAGGTTCAAATCAACAATGACACTCAGCGCAGTTTCGCATTGAAGCAACTAAAAAAGCAGCACATTGTGGAGACCAGACAGCAGGAGCACGTCATGAACGAGAGAAGCATTTTGGCCGAATGCAACACAGACTTTATTGTCAAGTGAGACAGACTGCCTGCCTGTCTGCCTGCCTGCCTGCCTGTCTGTCTGCCTGCCTGCCTGCCTGCCTGCCTGCCTGCCTGCCTGCCTGCCTGCCTGCCTGCCTGCCTGCCTGTCTGCCTGCCTGTCTGCCTGCCTGCCTGCCTGCCTGCCTGCCTGCCTTTCTGCCTGCCTGCCTGTCTGCCTGCCTGCCTGCCTGCCTGCCTGTCTGCCTGCCTGCCTGCCTGCCTGCCTGCCTGCCTTTCTGCCTGCCTGCCTGCCTGCCTGCCTGCCTGCCTGCCTGCCTGCCTGCCTGCCTGCCTGCCTGCCTGCCTGCCTGCCTGCCTGCCTGCCTGCCTGCCTGCCTGCCTGCCTGCCTGCCTGCCTGCCTGCCTGCCTGCCTGTCTGCCTGCCTGTCTGCCTGCCTGTCTGCCTGCCTGCCTGCCTGCCTGCCTGCCTGCCTTTCTGCCTGCCTGCCTGTCTGCCTGCCTGCCTGCCTGCCTGCCTGTCTGCCTGCCTGCCTGCCTGCCTGCCTGCCTGCCTGCCTTTCTGCCTGCCTGCCTGCCTGCCTGCCTGCCTGCCTGCCTGCCTGCCTGCCTGCCTGCCTGCCTGCCTGCCTGCCTGCCTGCCTGCCTGCCTGCCTGTCTGCCTGCCTGCCTGCCTGCCTGCCTGCCCGCCTGTCTGTCTGTCTGTCTGTCTGTCTGTCTGTCTGTCTGTCTTCGAAAAAAATCGTAATCTGTAATGAAGAATGAAGCTACATATACTAGTTTTCTGACACTAATTTCAGACTTTATCGCACTTTCAAAGATCGAAAATACCTCTATATGCTGCTCGAGTGCTGCCTTGGCGGAGAACTGTGGACTGTTCTTAGGGACAAGTGAGCAATATTATTTTTCATTATCTGTACTTCCAATGCCCTCGTTCTTTGTATGCCGTGCACACGTTTTTATTGAATCACGGGACTCATACATCCTATCGAAATTAAAGTGATCTGCACATCTTCAGCATGTCACGGTAATCACGTTTTCTAAAAAATCATGTAATCCACCCGTTTTCTAGAAAGTCACGTGATCCACCCGTTTCCTAAAAAGTCACGCGATCCACCCTTTCCTAGAAAGTCACGTGATCCAACCTTTCCTAAAAAGTCACGTGATCCACACGTTTCCTAGAAAGTCACGTGATCGACCTGTTTCCTAGAAAGTCACGTGATCCACCCTTTTCCTAAAAAGTCACGTGATCCACACGTTTCCTAGAAAGTCACGTAATCGACTTGTTTTCTACAAATTCACGTGTTGAATAGATTTCCTAATCTTATTTTATCTACCCATTTTCTAGAAAGTCACGTGATCCACCCATTTTCTAGAAAGTATTTTCTAGACCCGAGCTTTTGATCTAAAAAGTCACGCCACTCGCCTAAAACAGGGGCCACTTCGACGACTCCATGACTCGCTTCTACATGGCGTGCGTCTCTGAGGCCCTGAGCTATCTGCATAGGCGGGGCATTGTCTATCGCGACCTGAAACCGGAGAATCTCCTGCTTGACTCGGCCGGCTACTGCAAGCTCACAGACTTCGGCTTCGCTAAGCGAATCGGCTTCGGCAAGAAGACTTGGACCTTCTGCGGCACGCCGGAGTACGTTCCGCCGGAGGTCATCCTGAACAAGGGACACGACCTGTCCGCGGACTTCTGGTCTCTGGGCATACTTATGTTCGAGCTGCTGACCGGAACTCCGCCTTTCAGCGCCTCGGATCCCATGAAGACGTACAACATCATCCTGAAGGGCATCGACGCTGTGGACTTCCCCAGACGGGTCACCCGGAATGCTCAAAATCTAATTAAAAAACTTTGCAGGTAAATAATTACCGGAGTAGGCCTTGAAATTTTCACGCTACTAACAAATTCACGTGACATTTTACTGATATTTTTTAACAAAGTCACGTGACATTTTACTGATATTTTTTAACAAAGTCACGTGACATTTTACTGATATTTTTAACAAAGTCACGTGACATTTTACTGATATTTTTTAACAAAGTCACGTGACATTTTACTGATATTTTTAACAAAGTCACGTGACATTTTACTGATATTTTTAACAAAGTCACGTGACATTTTACTGATATTTTTTAACAAAGTCACGTGACATTTTTTATATTTCTTTTTAAAGTCACGTGACATTTTGCTGATATTTTTTAACATAGTCACGTGACATTTTTTATATTTATTTTTTAAGTCACGTGACACTTTACTGCTATACTTGAATAAAGTATCATGGCTTGTTTTGATTTATATTATATATTTTTCTAGTTCATTCGAGTATCCGAGTTATGGAGCTATTAATAAGTAGTCACGTGACCTTTTTCTGATATATTTATAAAACATTTCAGAATGAAGCCAATTTGAGGATAATAGTACCATTTGTATTTTGGGATATTCTATAAAAAGTTGCCAAAAGCGTTCGTTTTTTTAAACAAAAACTCTCATTTTGTTGTATTTTAAGTTTAAAAAACTATTTTAAGAAATCGTATTAAACTACTTTAAAAGTCTTTTTTTGGGATTTTTGATGGTTCAATATTGTACCTGTCATTCTCTCGATTTCCAAAATTTTTCTACTTGATGGAAAGCTTTTGAAATTTGATTCGCACGTATCTTGAAGAAAAACTACCTAACTAGAAATTTAAATATGCACGGCAACCGGATATCACACACCTGGGGAAATATTTTCGTTCTAGGATAGAAAATGAGACACGAAATAAATCAATGCTCCTATTTTTATCCACTCTCGAATTATTGGCATTCAATCTTCGGGCATACTAAAATTCTGCAAGTGGCAGACGGAGAGTAGGGGTGAGACGGAGAGGGAGAGCAGGGGTGAGAAGGAGAGCAGGGGTGAGAGGCAGAGAGAGAGCAGGGGTGAGACGGAGAGGGAGAGCAGGGGTGAGAAGGAGAGCAGGGGTGAGAGGCAGAGAGAGAGCAGGGGTGAGACGGAGAGGGAGAGCAGGGGTGAGAAGGAGAGCAGGGGTGAGAGGCAGAGAGAGAGCAGGGGTGAGACGGAGAGGGAGAGCAAGGGTGAGAGGCAGAGGGAGAGCAGGGGTGAGACGGAGAGGGAGAGCAGGGGTGAGAGGCAGAGGGAGGGCAGGCGTGAGACGGAGAGGGAGAGCAGGGGTGAGACGAAGAGGGAGAGCAGGGGTGAGACGGAGAGGGAGAGCAGGGGTGAGACGGAGAGGGAGAGCAGGGGTGAGACGGAGAGGGAGAGCAGAGGTGAGACGGAGAGGGAGAGCAGGGGTGAGACGGAGAGGGAGAGCAGGGGTGAGACGGAGAGGGAGAGCAGGGGGTGAGAGGCAGAGGGAGAGGTTAAGAAAGAGAGACGGAGAAGAAGAGGCAGAAAGGTGTTCGAAGGCAGATAGTGAGGAAAAGAAAAATAGGTAGAGAAGTGAGGAAAACTATAAGTCAGTAACCCAGTTGCCGGCTTCAACCTGTTTCGAATTTAAAACCTGCAAGTCAGTTTTAGCATCAATTTTGTTTTAATCTCTACTGACAAGCTCGCATACGTCTGCCCCAACCACCCAAACCCGCAGGGACAATCCCACAGAGAGAATCGGCGTCGGCCGCAGCGGGATAGCCGAGGTGTCAAAGCACCTGTGGTTCGAGGGCTTCAACTGGGGCGGTGTGCGGACGAGGACGCTCAAACCGCCGCACATACCGCAGGTGAGAAATAGGAATTGTGTTGGCTAACGATATGGGGTAGACTGACAGTTGCTATGTGGGTAGATAGACAGTAGGTAGATAGGTAGATAGACTGTAGGTAGATGGGTTAGATAGACAGTAGGTAGATGGGGTAAATAGACAGTAGGTAGATGAGGTAGATAGACAGTAGGTAGATGGGGTAGATAGTAGGTAGATTGTGTAGATAGACAGTAGGTAGATGGTGTAGATAGACAGTAGGTAGATGGGGTAGATAGACAGTAGGTAGATGAGGTAGATAGACAGTAGGTAGATAGGTAGATAGACAGTAGGTAGATGGGGTAGATAGACTGTAGGTAGATGAGGTAGATAGACATTAAGTAGATGGGGTAGATATACAGTAGGTAGATGGGGTAGATAGACAGTAGGTAGATGGGGTAGTTAAAGTTAAAGCTTAATTTTTTTAAGTTAAAGCAAATTTGACATTTAAATGAGAGCTCACTGAATGATATTTGATTCAACATTTCAACTTTAGTTGAAAACTGAATTATGACTTTTGAAAAAGAAGTGTCGGAAATGCTAATTGAAACCAAGCCAACCGTAAATGGTTGCTTTCTAGTTTTGCTAGAGGTTTCTTTCAATTTCAAGTTTAGCTGAAATTTAAAAAGAGGCCAGTTAGGATTTAGGCTTCTCAGAAAGATTTTTCGCACTGTTCGATTCTTATGCGTGTACTTTTGCCAACAGACTCAAATCAATGCATCTACATCGGCTTTCGCACCCTACAGACTACTAGACAGCTAATCGAACAGTCAATTAGAGAAATCGATTTTAGACCCAAAAACAGTTCGATGCTTTTAATTGGAGTAGTTTTGTGCCAGTTCTAACCAAGCATAAATTTTCTAGTTTAGTTTATACATTTTTCTCTAAGAAATTTTGCTTTATTCTACTTTAAGTAGATAGCCTAAATGTTTAAAAAGCTCCCTTTAACTTGTGTTCTAGTCTCTCTGTTTTTCTCTATAACAGGCGTTCTTCTTTATGTACCAGGTTTTCTTCTCTGTCTAACAGGTGTTCCACTCTGTCTAACAGGTGTTCCACTCTGTCTAACAGGTGTTCTTCTGTGTCTAACAGGTGTCCCACTCTGTCTAACAGGTGTTCCACTCTGTCTAACAGGTGTTCTTCTCTGTCTAACAGGTGTTCCACTCTGTCTAACAGGTGTTCTTCCGTGTCTAACAGGTGTCCCACTCTGTCTAACAGGTGTTCCACTCTGTCTAACAGGTGTTCTTCTCTGTCTAACAGGTGTTCCACTCTGTCTAACAGGTGTTCTTCTGTGTCTAACAGGTGTTCTTCTCTGTCTAACAGGTGTTCCACTCTGTCTAACAGGTCTTCCACTCTGTCTAACAGGTGCTCTATTTCTCTTTTAAATATGTTGCAAATATATGAATAGCTCCTATGTTTCCTCCTCAAGCAAGACACCAAGTTCCTGATTACCTGAGTCTCCCTGTCCATGGACTGATGTACATAAATCCCCACCTCGTTTCTCCAGGTGTCTTCACCCAAGGACGCGAGCAACTTTGACGATTATCCGCCTGACCCCGAGCAACCGCCTGACGACGTGAGCGGCTGGGATAAGGACTTCTAAAACTAGAACTCGGCCTGACAATTCACTTGTTTCTCGTTAAATATCATTGTTTGGCTTGTTTATTTTGAGCATGCTATTTTTTACTAGCATGCGTATTGAGCATCTACTACGATAAATTGAACAGAAATAAATAGCTTTGTTATTGTCTGAATGGCATTTGTTTGTTGTTTACTCTTGTTGCGATACCAAATAAATATCGTCGATTTTCACATTTCTATGAATCCAATCATGCTGTTTATACTTAGCCTACATGATCACATAATGGACTGCTAAATATAAAGGATCAATGCGAGTTCATTTAATCCCCGGCATGGCCCGGCCTATTGGCTATTAAGTATATGTATTTATTATTTATCTGGCCTAAGCCAGTCATTTAACGGCCGATTAAACATATAGTCTATGGTCACAGTTGCTGTAAACAGTTTTAGTAGTGCAATCTCGTGAGCCGGGCCAAGGACTTCTATATAATAGCATCTATTATATAGCATCTATAGCATCTATATAGCATCTATATAGCATCTATATAGATGCTATTATATAGAAGTCCTTGGCCGGGCCAAGCTTTAGGATTAAATACTATAATAGCTATGGCCAAAGCAACGAAATCAGGGGGGTATTATTCTATACTTCACAATATTGTATTTCATTTTTCTTTATATTTTTTCATGCTATTTAGGCTTGATTAACAGTAGGACTACCAAGACAGCTCCCGAATGCTAACAGCGCTGGGCGGTGACTGATTGGTTGACAGACTAGGCGATGGTGTCCTGTGGTTGAGCCGCGCCTAATATTTTAGCTTGATCAGTGAAATCGGAAAAAGTCGCGTCAGGGTGTCCATAGTGGCCTATAGTTCCACCTGTTGTAGCCCTTGAAGGTCCAGCAAGTCCTTCTAGATAAAGGTAGGTGACCACCGTAGACGGAGATGATGCAGGCACATTCGGGTGACATGCTGATTAATTTTGAAGGCCTGGCAAGGCAGCACTGAGGCGCAGTGCTAAATCGTGAATAGGGGTGTATGAAATACACTAGCTCTTATGAGAAAATTCTGACCTTCGGCTGAAGCGATTAGTCGATGATCGAACTTAGGGACCGTGGTGCGATAGGCAAACGCGTTAACCGCTCTGCCACCGGCGCAACCCCGAGCCAAGGGTTAGAAACCCCGTGGCACGCGGCGGAGGGGTGGGCGCAAGGCAGTGAGGTGGTGTGAAACACGGCCGGTTAAGTACTCGTAGACAATTGGGATAATTATTACCTATTACGGGGTAGTGATTAGTTAGAATTACGTAACAGTGAGCTAGAACTGGGTAATTATTAAGTATAATTAGGTAGTGATTAGCTAGAATCGGGTAATGATTAACAATAATTGGGTAAAGATTAACTATAATTGGGTAATGATGAACTATAATTAGGTAATGATGAACTATAAAAGGGTAATGATTAACTATAATTGGGTAATGATTAACTATAATTGGGTAATGATTCACTATACTTGGGTAATGATAAACTATAATAGGGTAATGATTAAATAGACTAACAAAAGAAATCTAAATTGGGAACGAACATACGTAGAGACTAAAATTAGGTAATGGGTAACGAATAAAGGCAGACTAGATTTGGGTAATAATCACAAAATTAATAAAAATGAATCGCAATGTAAAAAGAAGCATATACTTATTTTCGCTGTCACACAGCACGCATAGGCCAAGTACGGTCCGGTAATTAGCCGGTAAAATTTAACAGCAGCCTAAACACACCCATGCTCTCTCTCTCTTTCTCGCGATCGATATCGTCATTTTCTGAGGCGCGAAAACCAGATAAATCTAGTTTAATAGAAATATTTTATAAACGTTTTCATTTTTACTAATTAAAGCAGGTTAAGTGCAGTCAGTTTTAAACCGTCAATACATTTATTTCACCAAACTGCAACTAGCCTTTTGAACGTTGAAAGTGTTTCAATCTCATGCCTGAAATCGATACGCATAACTCAAAGCCTGGAAATGAGCGAACTCCACTTTTAAAGTGAGTAATCAGCAGGTGTCTTTTACAAGGGAATTCGGTGTCTCTAACAGGCTTATGATTGTGTTGAACAAAGTACCTCAAAAACTGCGGATGCGTCATTATGGTCTTATTTGGATCACTAACAGGTGAATAGTAGTAAATAAAATGTGAATGTTCGTCACGAACAGGTGAATGGTTGTCACTAACAGGTGAATGGCTGTCACAAACAGGTGAATGGCTGTCACAAACAGGTGAATGGTTGTCACTAACAGGTGAATGGTTGTCACTAACAGGTTAATGGTTGTCACTAACAGGTGGATGGTTGTCACTAACAGGTGAATAGTTGTCACGAACAGGTGAACAGTAGTCAATAAAATGTGAATGTTCGTCACTAACAAATGAATGTTTGTCACTAACAGGTGAATGGCTGTCACAAACAGGTGAATGGCTGTCACAAACAGGTGAATGGCTGTCACAAACAGGTGAATGGTTGTCACTAACAGGTTAATGGTTGTCACTAACAGGTTAATGGTTGTCACTAACAGGTTAATGGTTGTCACAAACAGGTGAATGGTTGTCACTAACAGGTGAATGGCTGTCACAAACAGGTGAATGGCTGTCACAAACAGGTGAATGGCTGTCACAAACAGGTGAATGGCTGTCACAAACAGGTGAATGGCTGTCACAAACAGGTGAATGGCTGTCACAAACAGGTGAATGGTTGTCACTAACAGGTTAATGTTTGTCACTAACAGGTGAATGGCTGTCACAAACAGGTGAATGGCTGTCACAAACAGGTGAATGGCTGTCACAAACAGGTGAATGGCTGTCACAAACAGGTGAATGGTTGTCACTAACAGGTGAATGGCTGTCACAAACAGGTGAATGGTTGTCACTAACAGGTGAATGGCTGTCACAAACAGGTGAATGGCTGTCACAAACAGGTGAATGGTTGTCACTAACAGGTTAATGGTTGTCACTAACAGGTTAATGGTTGTCACTAACAGGTTAATGGTTGTCACTAACAGGTGAATAGTTGTCACGAACAGGTGAATGGTTGTCACCAACAGGTTAATGGTTGTCACTAAAAGGTTAATGGTTGTCACTAAAAGGTTAATGGTTGTCACTAACAGGTTAATGGTTGTCACTAACAGGTTAATGTTTGTCACTAACAGGTGAATAGTTATCTTACAGATTAATAATTGTCACTAACAGGTACGGCTGTCACAAAAGAGTAAATGACTGTCCTACCAGGTCTAACAGGTTAAAGCTCCCAAACAGGTGAATGATTCTCTCTTCAAGGTTTGACAGGTTGAATGCTTGTCAATAACAGGTGTATGATAGTTTTTTGTCATGCCAATCATTCTCTTAACAAGTAAAGGATTGTCCTTACTAGGTGCAATCCTTTAAAACTCATTGACATTTAAGAAAAGTGAATAAGCTTTTAGAGTTAGCTGGTTCTCTTTAACAGGTGACTAACCTGTTAGTTATCCATTAGCACGTCGATCCGTGTCTCTAACAGGTTAATAAGTGTCTGTAACAGGTGAATAAGTGTCTGTAACAGGTGAATAAGTGTCTGTAACGGGTGAATAAGTGTCTGTAACAGGTGAATAAGTGTCTGTAACAGGTGAATAAGTGTCTGTATCAGGTGAATAAGTGTCTGTATCAGGTGAATAAGTGTCTGTATCAGGTGAATAAGTGTCTGTATCAGGTGAATAAGTGTCTGTATCAGGTGAATAAGTGTCTGTATCAGGTGAATAAGTGTCTCTAACAGGTGAATAAGTGTCTCTAACAGGTGAATAAGTGTCTCTAACAGGTGAATAAGTGTCTCTAACAGTTGAATAAGTGTCTCTAACAGGTGAATAAGTGTCTCTAACAGGTGAATAAGTGTCTCTAACAGGTGAATAAGTGTCTCTAACAGGTGAATAAGTGTCTCTAACAGGTGAATAAGTGTCTCTAACAGGTGAATAAGTGTCTCTAACAGGTGAATAAGTGTCTCTAACAGTTGAATAAGTGTCTGTAACAGTTGAATAAGTGTCTCTAACAGGTGAATAAGTGTCTCTAACAGGTTAATAAGTGTCTGTAACAGGTGAATAAGTGTCTGTAACAGGTGAATAAGTGTCTCTAACAGTTGAATAAGTGTCTCTAACAGGTGAATAAGTGTCTCTAACAGTTGAATAAGTGTCTGTAACAGGTGAATAAGTGTCTGTAACAGGTGAATAAGTGTCTCTAACAGGTTAATAAGTGTCTGTAACAGGTGAATAAGTGTCTGTAACAGGTGAATAAGTGTCTCTAACAGTTGAATAAGTGTCTCTAACAGGTGAATAAGTGTCTCTAACAGTTGAATAAGTGTCTGTAACAGGTGAATAAGTGTCTCTAACAGGTGAATAAGTGTCTGTATCAGGTGAATAAGTGTCTGTATCAGATGAATAAGTGTCTCTAACAGGTGAATAAGTGTCTCTAACAGGTGAATAAGTGTCTGTAACAGGTGAATAAAGTGTCTGTATCAGGTGAATGAGTGTCTCTAACAGGTGAATAAGTGTCTCTAACAGGTGAATAAGTGTCTGTAACAGGTGAATAAGTGTCTGTAACAGGTGAATAAGTGTCTCTAACAGGTGAATAAGTGTCTGTAACAGGTGAATAAGTGTCTGTGACGGGTCTACTTTACGGGTCTGTAACGGATCTACTTTTGCTTTAAAAGCAAACGGTAAACAGATAAGCATTTTTTGGAACAATTTTTCTCTGGCTTTCTGAAGCCACAATTTTCAGTCATAAAAATTGCAGAGGAAAGTAAAAAAGCAGGCATTTTGTGTCTCGAATGCATTATCTTCGATTTTAAATATTGCTGTAATGTTCTTAATTAGGCGCTATTGCAAAATTCTTATCAGTTATTGCACCAGTGTATGGCGACTGGATGTGTGAGTTTGTACCCAAGCACGCTTATCTATGACAAAGATTAGAAATAAAATTCAGTTCTACTTTGTACAAAGTCGAATCTCTAACCATTTAGCCAACGCATGATCCTACCGCCAGGTAGAAAAATGGAGTAGGTAAGAGTCTAATAGCAGTACTGTTCTCTTAAGTTAAAATAACTATTGAGGCATTGGTTTGTTAAACAATTTTCGGCCATGAAGAATGGCAACGCTACAGCTCCGGCGGAGTTTAGCATCAACAATGGGTGAATTTTATTTCCTCGATTTGTTTTATTTTGATCGTGTGCCTTTTTTTATTTAAATGTGCATTGTTATAATTCCTAGATTTTTTCCAGGAAACCATCAGACGATAAAGATGAGAAGCCGAAACTGCCGCCAGTACCGATTGGAAAACTGGTGAGATAATGTGATTTTGTTTTTACCGTCAACTCACTTTTTAACTCACCTGTCTTTTCACCTGTCTCTTAAACTGTGTTTTCACCTGTCTCTTAAACTGTGTTTTCACCTGTCTCTTAAACTGTGTTTTCACCTGTCTCTTAAACCGTTTTTTCACATGTCATTTCACTTGTCTCTTGGCATGTCTCAAGACCTGTCTCTTCATCAGTCTCTTCACCTGTCTTTTTACATGTCTTTTTGAGAATCACTTAATGTCTCTTTACCTGTCTCTTTACCTGTATCTTCACCTGTAACTTCACCTGTCAATCCATCTGTCAATCCACCTTTCAATCCACATGTCAATCCAGCTGTCAATCAACATGTCAATCCAGCTGTCAATCAACCTGTCAATCCACATGTCAATCCACCTGTCAATCCAAATTCAGTTCCGCTTCGCCGACGGTCTCGACTGGCTGTGCATCGCGTTCGGATCCGCGTTCGCCGCCGCGCACGGCTGCGGCTGGCCGCTGATCTCCGTGATCTTCGGCCAGATGACTAACGACTTCATCAGGCAAGGTACGCCGAACTCCAGCCTGTTGCCATGGGCCAACAGCAGCGGCTTTGACTTCATCGACTCAATGAACCGCTATTCGATCCAGTACTCCATCGTTGGTGCTTGTGTGTTCGCGGCCTCTGCACTGCAGGTGACCCTGTGGTCGGTGGCCTGCGAGAGGCAGGTGCACCGCATGCGGCTAGTGTTCTTCAGGTGAGCCCCTTGGGGACTGAGGGGAGATTATTGGGAGAGACTAGATGTGGGATCTACTAGACTAGATGTGAGATCTACTAGACTAGATTTGAGATCTACTAGACTAGATTTGAGATCTACTAGACTAGATTTGAGATCTACTAGACTAGATTTGAGATCTACTAGACTAGATGTGAGATCTACTAGACTAGATGTGAGATCTACTAGACTAGATGTGAGATCTACTAGACTAGATGTGAGATTTACTAGACTAGATGTGAGATTTGAAAACTATATGCGAAATTTTAGAGACTAGATCTATTTGTCTCAGATCTGATGATCTGATGATGACTAGAAATGAAAAGTGAGAGATCATAATTTCACAGTAGGACTACCAAGCTATTGTACCGCCAGTTTTTATCCTAAGGGTTTTCCCCTCCCCTGAAATTTTTTGGCAGCGCCTGAATGCTAACAGCGTTGGGTGGTGACTGATTGGTTGACAGACTAGGCTAGGGTGTCCTGTGGTTGAGCTACGCCTAATATTTTGGCTTGATCAGTGAAATTGGAGAAATTCGCGTCAGGGTGTCCATATCTAGTGGCCTAGTTCCAACTGTTCTAGCCCTTGAAGGCCCAGCATGTCCTTCTAGATAAAGGTAGGTGACCACCGAAGACGGAGATGATGCAGGCACATTCGGGTGACATGCGGTTCAATTTTGAAGGTCTGGCAAGGCCGCACTGAGGCGCTGTGCTAATTTGTGTATATAGGGGTGTATGAAAAATAAGAAAAATCCGATATTCGGTCAGAATCGTTGAATATCTCGAAGGTCTGATGAGTTAGTGACTTGGTTCTTGTTTCAGAAGATGAGCAACAAAAATTTGGCCCGTGTTCTTGAGTTTTGTGTGCTTGCGTTGATCCGTTCGGGTGCAGCGAAAAAACTTGTTATTTTACTGTTAAACTAGAATTAGAGATACGAAACCTAGAGACTAGACGAGACTTGAAACGCTACTGAATAGAGAAAATGTTATGATTTTTCAGAAGAAAACAAAAACCTTTAACATTCCCAGAGCCGTCCTGCGCCAGGAGATGAGCTGGTTCGACAAGCAGTCCAGCGGCGAACTCACCACCCGCCTAGCCGACGATCTTGAAAAAATTCGCGAAGGAATCGGCGACAAAGTCAGCCTCATCGCCCAGGCGGCAGCTGGCTTTTTCTCCGGCTTTATCATCGGCTTCATCAAGAGCTGGCGGATGACACTGGTCATGATGTCGCTCACACCCCTACTGGCTGTGGGCGGCGGGCTTCTGGGGCGACTCATCAGCACCATGAGCACCAGGGAACAGCAAGCCTACGCCAAGGCCGGGGCAGTCGCCGAGGAGACCATCAGTTGCGTCAAGACGGTGATGGCCTTCTGCGGTCAGGACGACGAGGAGAAGCGATACGCGGAGGAACTCAAGAAGTCTACGAGGGAGGGCATTAAAAAGGTTGGGCTTCTGTTCATTGAATTTCGGCTTCAGTTGTCTTGGCAACGATTGTTATGGCAATAATAAATCCATCTTTGTGTTTGCATCTAACTTAAAAACTCTTAAAATGGGCCTGCCTGGAAACTATTGAAACCTGGCCCCAATGATTTCTACGTTGTAAGAAATCATACTCACCCTAGTTACTAGAATCATACTCACCCTAGTTACTAGAATCATACTCACCCTAGTTACTAGAATCATACTCACCCTAGTTACTAGAATCATACTCACCTTAGTTACTAGAATCACACTCACCCTAGTTACTAGAATCACACTCACCCTAGTTACTAGAAGCATACTCACCCTAGTTACTAGAATCATACTCACCCTAGTTACTAGAATACTAGAAGTTGCTATGGGACACCCTATGCTATGGGACACCCTCGTTGTTATGCGACACCCTAGTTGCTATTGGACAACCTACTTGCTATTGGAGACCTTAGTTGCTACGGGACACCCTAGTTGCTATGGGACACCATAGTTGCCGTGAGAATCTTAATCAACGACGTTTCCATGCGGACCAACTCACCCTAGTAACCAGGGCCCACCCTCCCTGCAATTTGCACGCAGAGTGTCACCCAGGGCACAGGCATCGGATTTGTGATGCTTGTTGTCTACTCAGCTTACTGCCTGGCCTTCTGGTACGGCGCCACGCAGGTCAAGGAGTGGCAGGAGAGCTTCGGCTTAAATGGCATCAATCCAGGTGACATTTTCACCGTGTTCTTCTGCGTTATGATTGGCAGCTTCTCGCTCGGCATGGCCGGCCAGCCCTTCGCCCAGCTGATGACCGCTCGCGGCGCCGCCTCGACCGTCTTCGACATCATCGATCGACGACCAATAATTGACGCCAGCGACGAATCTGTTGGTCGCCGACCAGATAAAGATCAGTGCCGCGGTGAAGTACACTTTGAAGGTGTCACCTTCGCTTATCCCAACAGGCCCGGTGTGCAGGTTCTGAGCGACGTTTCGTTCACCATTCGGCCTGGGATGCGCGTGAGAAGCTTCCGTTTAGTTGTTTAAGGCAATACTACTGTCAGCAGATTTTTTTACACTACTGACAGTAGGGTGGATACCACGTTACATTTTGAGAAAATGGTGTTCAGAGTCAATTTTTGTGATACCACTGCGGGGTTAGAAAAAAAATGTACACTGTCTCATTGTGTGATACCACTGCGGGGTTAGAAAAACAATGTACACTGTCTCATTGTGTGATACCACTGCGGGGTTAGAAAAACAATGTACACTGTCTCATTGTGTGATACCACTGCGGGGTTAGAAAAACAATGTACACTGTCTCATTGTGTGATACCACTGCGGGGTTAGAAAAACAATGCACGTAATCTGCCTGTCAGTGATTTAATCCAAGGTAATTAACACAGATAGGTGTTTTTTCTGACTGATCGCAGGTGGCTCTCACCGGTCCATCCGGCAGTGGCAAGTCGTCGATTGTGAAGCTGCTGTTACGATTCTACGATCCACTGAGCGGTAGCATCCAGTTAGACGGCTGCGATCTTCGCGAACTGAGCACAGCTTGGCTCCGGTCAAGGATTGGTGTCGTGTCTCAGGTGAGATCTACCTGGGAGGATTAGAGAGGGAACAATGGTGTTTCTGAACTATCAACGCCTTCTTTAGGAGCCGGTGCTATTCGCTTGTTCCATCGCCGACAACGTCCGAATGGGTCGTCCCGATGCGTCCAACGCTGAAGTTGAAGAGGCCTGTCGGCAGGCCAATGCTCACGACTTTATCAGCCGACTGCCGTCTGGCTACGAGACTCTGGTTGGCGAACGCGGCGCCCAATTAAGCGGCGGGCAGAAGCAGCGAGTCGCCCTGGCCAGGGCGCTGATTCGTCGGCCAGCTCTGCTGCTGCTTGACGAAGCGACATCGGCGTTGGACTCCGCTAGCGAAGCCATCGTGCAAGCAGCGTTGGATAAGGCCTCGGAGAGCACAACTACTCTGGTAGTGGCTCACCGGTACGAGGAGCGACGGCGCTAATAGTTATTATCTCTTATAGGGTTAGATATTATGCACTTTTAGATAGGGTCTTATCGCAGCTGGTTTAGAAAGAATGTACTTTAAGATATCGATTTTCTGTGGGGCAGAGAGAACGTACTTTTAGATATTGTTTTCGCTGTGGGGCAGAGAGAATGTACTTTTAAATATCGTTTTAGCTGTGGGGCAGAGAGAATGTACTTTTAGATATTGTTTTACCTGTGGGGCAGAGAGAATGTACTTTTAAATATCGTTTTCGCAGTGGGGAAAAAGTACTTTTAGATGGAAAACCAACGACCAAATCTGCCTCTTTTTCACTTGAGACAGTTTGAGCACAGTGCGAAACGCCAACCTGATCCTGACGGTGAGCGAGGGTCGAATCGTTGAAGCCGGCACGCACGACGAGCTGATGGAACGGCGCGGCCTCTACCACCAGCTGGTGTCGCTGCAGGAATTCGCCGACGAAGCTGAGCAGGCCGCGCACATGACCACTGGCAAAGACTCCAGCCTCCTGCAGGCGGATTCCGACACCGCCGCCGAAATAGCCGATGCCCGACGGCCTAGGCGACGAACTTCGAGTTCGCAAGGCAAGTCGAATGGCGACGCGGTGACAGTGGAAATTCTGCCAGAGAGACAGGACAAACAGCTGCTGGGTTAGCGACTTTTGCTTTATACTTTCTTTAATATTTTATTCTAACAATATTTTCCTAGCAACTTCTAAAGAGATCAATTATCTTAACTAAAATAATTTCCCATATTTTCCATTCCCATATCTCCATGATCTACTCTGCCATTCTGCTCTCAGCCATCTCCTCTCTCCCATTTCTCCCCCTCCCATTCCCTCTTCCCATCTCCTCTCTCCCATCTGCTCTCTCCCATCTTCTCTCACCCATCTGCTCTCTCCCATCTCCTCTCTCCCATCTTCTCTCTCCCATCTCCTCTCTCCCATCTCCTCTCTCCCATCTCCTCTCTCCCGTCTCCTCTCTCCCATCTCCTCTCTCCCATCTCCTCTCTCCCATCTTCTCTCACCCATCTGCTCTCTCCCATCTCCTCTCTCCCATCTCCTCTCTCCCATCTTCTCTCACGCATCTGCTCTCTCCCATCTCCTCTCACCCATCTGCTCTCTCCCATCTCCTCTCTCCCATCTCCTCTCTCCCATCTCATCTCACCCATCTGCTCTCTCCCATCTCCTCTCTCCCATCTCCTCTCTCCCATCTCATCTCTCCCATCTCCTCTCTCCCATCTTCTCTCTCCCATCTTCTCTCACGCATCTCCTCTCACCCATCTGCTCTCTCCCATCTCCTCTCTCCCATCTCCTCTCTCCCATCTCATCTCTCCCATCTCCTCTCTCCCATCTTCTCTCTCCCATCTTCTCTCACGCATCTGCTCTCTCCCATCTCCTCTCTCCCATCTCCTCTCTCCCGTCTCCTCTCTCCCATCTTCTCTCTCCCATCTCCTCTCTCCCATCTCCTCTCACCCATCTGCTCTCTCCCAACTCCTCTCTCCCATCTCCTCTCTCCCATCTCATCTCTCCCATCTCCTCTCTCCCATCTTCTCTCTCCCATCTCCTCTCTCCCATCTCCTCTCTCCCATCTCCTCTCTCCCATCTCTTCTCTCCCATCTCCTCTCTCCCATCTATCTCCCATCTCCTCTCTCCCATCTCCTCTCTCCCATCTCATCTCTCCCATCTCCTCTCTCCCATCTTCTCTCTCCCATCTTCTCTCACGCATCTGCTCTCTCCCATCTCCTCTCTCCCATCTCCTCTCTCCCGTCTCCTCTCTCCCATCTTCTCTCTCCCATCTCCTCTCTCCCATCTCCTCTCACCCATCTGCTCTCTCCCATCTCCTCTCTCCCATCTCCTCTCTCCCATCTCATCTCTCCCATCTCCTCTCTCCCATCTTCTCTCTCCCATCTCCTCTCTCCCATCTCCTCTCTCCCATCTCCTCTCTCCCATCTCTTCTCTCCCATCTCCTATCTCCCATCTATCTCCCATCTCCTCTCTCCTATCTCCTCTCTCCCATCTCCTCTCTCCCATCTCGTCTCTCGCATCTCCTTTCTCAAATCCCCATTTTCGCACTCCTGAAGTGAACGCGCAATCCAAGGCAGCCAAAGAGGAACAGGACGCTGCCAAGCAGAAGGAGCTACTGGCCAATTCTCCTGGCTTCTTCACAATTCTGCGAATGAACAAACCTGAGTGGCCCTATATTCTGTTGGCCTGCTTTGGCGCCGTACTCATTGGTGGCAGCATGCCATTGTTCGCTTTGTTCTTTTCGGAGGTTATCAGCGTTTTTGGAAAGGTGAGACACCAGTCAAACACCTGTTAGACACAAGTCAAACACCTGGCAGACACAAGTCAAACACCTGTTAGACACCAGTCAAACACCTGTTAGACGCCAGTCAAACACCTGTTAGACTCAAGTCAAACACCTGTTAGACACAAGTCAAACACCTGTTAGACACAAGTCAAACACCTGTTAGACACAAGTCAAACACCTGTTAGACACAAGTCAAACACCTGTTAGACACAAGTCAAGCACCTGTTAGACAAAAGTCAAACACCTGTTAGACACAAGTCAAGCACCTTTTAGACACAAGTCAAACACCTGTTAGACACAAGTCAAACACCTGTTAGACACAAGTCAAACACCTGTTAGACACAAGTCAAACACCTGTTAGACACAAGTCAAACACTTGTTAGACACAAGTTAAACACCTCTTAGACACAAGTCGAACACCTCTTAGACACAAGTCGAACACCTCTTAGACACAAGTCGAACACCTGTTAGATACAAGTCAGTACCTGTTAGACACAGCAGTATCTGTTGGACAAGCGACGTAGCACTAAGGCGCCAACTTCGCCAAACCAACTCAAATTTCAGTTTGGCGACGAGATGCTGCGAGAGGCGACCTTCTGGGCCCTGATGTTCTTGGTGTTAGGCGTGGCTCAGTTCATCGGTTACGTAATCAGCTCATTCGGCTTAGGCGTCTCGGGCGAGCGCCTGACTGGCCGTCTTCGCGGTCGCTACTTCCGGGCCATCCTGCGGCAGGACATGAGCTTCTTCGACTCGCCCGACAATTCGGTTGGCGCGCTCACCACCCGGCTGGCTTCCGATGCGTCCAGCGTCAAGGGGGCGTCGGGCATCCGACTAACATTGCCGATGCAGGTGAGGATAGGCGCAATCGCGTGACTAGTGAACCGCACTCGCGTGATGACATCACACGTTGTATCGAATCAAGCCGTGATGCCTAATCAAATGAGTCACGTGATGCTTAATGAAATGACATCGACGTCGATCGATGATGTTGAAGACGGTCGAGGCGGCGCCACGAGCGGTCATAAGCTGGGCGAAGGACTGGCCAGCCATGCCGAGCGAGCAGCTGCCGATCATAAAGCAGAAATTAATTTTTAAAAGTCACGTGACTTAGAAATCGATTAAAAGAAGTCACGTGACTAAAATTCGATCAACTATAGTCACGTGACTAAAATTCGATCAACTATAGTCACGTGACTAAAATTCGATCAACTATAGTCACGTGACTAAAATTCGATCAACTATAGTCACGTGACTAAAATTCGATCAACTATAGTCACGTGACTAAAATTCGATCAACTATAGTCACGTGACTAAGAAAATTACAGACTAGAGCGGTAACGTGAAATTGGAATCAAATTTTCGAGGAATGTCTTAACATTGGAATAACCTTAGAATGACCTTGAAGTCACGTGACCTCAATCCGAATCGAAACTCCTTCGCAGGCAATCTTCGGCGCCGGCATTGGCCTTGGCATCGCTGTGTACTACGGATGGCAACTGGCTCTGATGATCCTTGGCTGCGTGCCGTTTATGGCCGTGGCCGGAGCTGTGCACATGGCCTACCAGACCAGGTCACAGCGCGCCTCGGACAAGGGCTCCGAGATGGCCGGCCAGACGGCAGCCGAGGCGATCGAAAATCTGCCCACTGTTCAGTCTCTGGGCAGGGAGGAGACTTTCTATGGCAGGTATCGCGACTTTCTAGCCGGGCCTTATCAGAGACGACTTACCGCCACCGTCATGGGCGGTCTCACCTACGGATTCTCGCAGGTTCGAATCTTATTGATCGGTGTTGGATAGTGCGTTACGCATAGTGTTACCTGTTAGACAAAGGTGTTAACTGTTAGACAGAGTGTTACCTGTCAGACAAAGGTGTTAACTGTTAGACAGAGTGTTACCTGTTAGACAAAGGTGTTAACTGTTAGACAGAGTGTTACCTGTTAGACAGAGTGTTACCTGTTGGACAGAGTGTTACCTGTTGGACAGAGTGTTACCTGTTAGACAGAGTGTTACCTGTTAGACAAAGGTGTTAACTGTTAGACAGAGTGTTACCTGTTAGACAAAGGTGTTAACTGTTAGACAGAGTGTTTCCTGTTAGACAGAGTGTTACCTGTTGGACAGAGTGTTACCTGTTGGACAGAGTGTTACCTGTTAGACAGAGTGTTGCCTGTTAGACAAAGGTGTTACCTGTTGGACAGAGTGTTACCTGTTAGATAGAATGCAACCTGTTAAATTGAATGCTGCCTCTTAGATAAAGAGTTACCTGTTTTTATTGGTTAATTGTAAACCAGTAGAAAATTTTTCATTTGCAGAGCATTGTATTCTTTGTCTACGCTGCCTCATTTCGCTTCGGCGCCTATCTAGTCAGCATCGACCAGATGGAGGTGAACAATGTCTTTAAGGTGTTCTTCTCGATAACCTTCGCCGGCCTAATGGTTGGCCAGACGTTCTCGCTCATTCCCGACTATGCCAAAGCGCGCATCGCTGCCGGGTACATCCTGACTTTGTTGAGCCGCGAACCGCTCATCGATAATCGATCAGAATTTGGCGAGCGACCAGCCGAACTAATCGGCGAAATCAAATTAGTCGACGTGGATTTCGAGTATCCGCAGAGGTCGGGAACTCGAGTCCTGCGTCGACTCAATCTCACTATACCGGCTGGTCGCACGGTGGCTTTAGTAGGACCGTCTGGGTGCGGAAAGTCAACAGTCGTGTCACTTATTCAACGCTTCTATGATCCCATTGAGGTGTGCTTTTAACATGTACACTGTTCTGGGAATGCCTGATGTGGGATAGGGATAGGATAAAAGGTTCTGTAAGATAAGGACTTCGGAAATACTTCAGTAAGATAGCGACTTCGGTAAGATGCTTATAGAGAATTCGGTAAGATGCTTATTGAGAATTCAGTAAGATACTTATTGAGAATTCGGTAAGATACTTATTGAGAATTCGGTAAGATGCTTATAGAGAATTCGGTAAGATGCTTATTGAGAATTCGGTAAGATACTTATTGAGAATTCGGTAAGATGCTTATAGAGAATTCGGTAAGATACTTATTGAGAATTCGGTAAGATACTTATTGAGAATTCGGTAATATGCTTATTGAGAATTCGGTAAGATGCTTATTGAGAATTCGGTAAGATACTTATTGAGAATTCGGTAAGATGCTTATAGAGAATTCGGTAAGATGCTCATTGAGAATTCGGTAAGATACTTATTGAGAATTCGGTAAGATACTTATTGAGAATTCGGTAAGATGCTTATAGAGAATTCGGTAAGATGCTTATAGAGAATTCGGTAAGATGCTTATTGAGAATTCGGTAAGATGCTTATAGAGAATTCGGTAAGATGCTTATTGAGAATTCGGTAAGATACTTATTGAGAATTCGGTAAGATACTTATTGAGAATTCGGTAAGATGCTTATAGCGACTTCGGTAAGATGCTTATAGAGAATTCGGTAAGATGCTTATAGAGAATTCGGTAAGATACTTATTGAGAATTCGGTAAGATACTTATTGAGAATTCGGTAAGATGCTTATAGAGAATTCGGTAAGATGCTTATTGAGAATTCGGTAAGATACTTATTGAGAATTCGGTAATATGCTTATAGAGAATTCGGTAAGATGCTTATTGAGAATTCGGTAAGATACTTATTGAGAATTCGGTAAGATGCTTATAGAGAATTCGGTAAGATGCTTATTGAGAATTCGGTAAGATACTTATTGAGAATTCGGTAAGATGCTTATAGAGAATTCGGTAAGATGCTTATTGAGAATTCGGTAAGATACTTATTGAGAATTCGGTAAGATACTTATTGAGAATTCGGTAAGATGCTTATAGAGAATTCGGTAAGATGCTTATTGAGAATTCGGTAAGATACTTATTGAGAATTCGGTAAGATGCTTATTGAGAATTCGGTAAGATGCTTATTGAGAATTCGGTAAGATACTTATTGAGAATTCGGTAAGATGCTTATAGGAGCTTTGGTATTTTAACCCTCAGGACTCCGCAACTGACGCAGCTCCACTCCTCCGCGGCGGTCGCGTTGAACTCGACGGTCGGGACCTTCGCCAGCTGAACGTAGCCTGGCTGAGGCGCAGCGTTCGAGTGGTCTCGCAGGAGCCAGTGCTGTTTGCCCGCAGTATAACGGACAACATCAACTATGGCCTGGAGTCCCAGCCTCAACAGGAATATCTGGACGAAGCTGTGCGGCTCAGCAACATCAGCGACTTCGTCAAACACTTGCCCGCTGGCATGGACACTCAGGTGAGAACCGGCTTCTTCCATCTTGACATCCCACATCTTCCCACCCCTTATCTTCCCATCCCTCATCTTCCCATCCCTCATCTTCCCATCCCTCATCTTCTCATCCCTCATCTTCCCATCCCTCATCTTCCCATCCCTCATCTTCCCACTCCTCATCTTCTCACCCTTCATCTTCCCATCCCTCATCTTCCCATCCCTCATCTTCCCATCCCTCATCTCCCATCCCTCATCTTCCCATCCCTCATCTTCCTATCCCTCATCTTCCCATCCCACATCTTCTCACCCCTTATCTTCCCATCCCTCATCTTCCCATCCCTCATCTTCCCATCCCTCATCTTCCCATCCCTCATCTTCCCATCCTCATTTCCACCCCTCATCTTCCCATCCTCATTTCCATCACTCATCTTCCCATCTTCCCACCCCTCATCTTCCCATCTTCCCTGAATTTCTGATTCCCATTCTCCAGGTTGGAGAGAAGGGAGCTCAGCTAAGCGGCGGCCAGAAGCAGCGAGTGGCCCTGGCTCGAGCCCTTGTAACCAGGCCAAAAATCCTTCTACTAGACGAGGCCACATCAGCTCTGGACAGCGAATCGGAGGCTCTTGTTCAAGCCGCACTAGACGAGGCCAGGCGCGGTAGAACCTGCGTACTGGTGGCGCACCGACTGTCCACAGTGCAAAGCGCCGATCTCATTGTGGTGATGGAGGGCGGTCGCGTTGTGGAGACTGGCACCCATGCGGAACTGATGAGGCTGGGTGGAGCCTACTACAATATGGCTAATAGCGCATTGCGAAAAGGTGGCACACTTTTACCACCTGGAGCTAGATAGTACTGACCAATTGTTCTATTGTTCCATTAGATGGAGTTCCAGTTTCGGTTAACAATGAAGTGTTGATTTTTATTCGGCAAAATGACAATGGAGAAGTTCTTACAAGTAATTTATTACTTGCGTATTTAGACTTTTCAGTTAAAATTAACAAATTAATCACATTATCAAATTTATAAGATTATAGCACTTTATTATACAGTTGCTAACATTTTTTATATATATGGATAAATTTAATATTTTTATCTCATTTCGCTTTCAACTCTTAAAAGTAAAAATAAATAACAATTTAAGATGAAATTGTAAAATAATTATTCTATATGGTAACTGTTTATTTTCTATTTAAAATGGCGATTAAAAAACTATAGGTCGAAAATCAAGGCGATTTGGTAGAGTATTGTAAACGGTAAAATATAAATCTAGGAAAATAGTAGGAAAATATTTTGAGCAGTTTGACAAAAAGAATTTGTTATTGTGTTTTTTTAAAACAATTCTATTAAGCATATCAATTACAAGTATTTTTTGAGCTTCGGTTAATAAAATTTCAAAAATTTCTGTTAGAAACACAGAAAAACAAAAAAATAACTGTTAGCTGTTATTTGATTATTTACAGTTCAAACTACAAAGGTCCATTTGTGTCAGAAGCTTCCAGAAGGCTGACTATATGGATATAGGAGATGACGCTACCGTTCAGACAAGATATATCCTACCGACAATTGGCAATTATCCCTATTGATCTGAACGATAATCCGTATAAATATCAACGATCAATCCCTAATCAATAGTTTAATTTTTATCTCTTTCAATAAATTATTAACACTTGCTTCACCTGAGAAATAGGATCCAAGTGTCCACAGAAAAGCAAAAAGGTACTTGACACGTACAGCAAACATCGTAGCGGAGTTAAGTTGGAAAAAAAAGTTTTTTCTGAGCAAGATCCTGGCAAAATATTTTCCATGATTTATTTGTGTAATTAATGAGCTGTGCTGCAATTTTAGCTCGAGTTTTTGCTCCGTCTTTTAATCTTTATGAGCCCTTGGTGGTGTCAAGCAGTAGACCTGAAGAATTGCGGCAAAAAGGGGGGTTGAATGTCAGTGTCTTTGCCTATAACACCTCTGAGCTCGATTCCGCGGCGAGGCCACATTCACTTGGTACAAAATCCAAAGCTCAGTGAGCCTGTACACTGCCTGACGATTAGAAAGTCAGGGCTAGTGTACACTCCTATTAGGGGTGTGTACTTGATGTGTGCTCAAAAGCTAGCGGATTTTCCGCGGAATTTCCACGCTTTTTTTTTCTAATCCGTTGTCAACGCGGTTTTTATTACTTTAAATTGACCTTTAACACTCCAATACTGATGTACAAGTGTATTAAAAGCCCGCCGAAATACAGTTCTATGGGATGGAAAGTCCGAGGTCGAGGACTTTTGCAAATTCTGCGTGTATAGTAAAATTTAACCTCTTGAAAACACTCTATGCGGACCCAAAGAGCTCAAATCTTTATTAACAGTAGGACTACCAAGAAATATATCCCAAGGGTCCCCACAGAAAATTTTTGGCAGCACCTGAAAGCTAACAGCGTTGGGTGGTGACTGATTGGTTGACAGACTAGGCTAGGGTGTCCTGTGGTTGAGCTGCGCCTAATATTTTGGCTTGATCAGTGAACTTGGAGAAATTCGCGTCAGGGTGTCCATATCTAGTGGCCTAGTTCCAACTGTTCTAGCCCTTGAAGGCCCAGCAAGTCCTTCTAGATAAAGGTAGGTGACCACCGAAGACGGAGATGATGCAGGCACATTCGGGTGACATGCTGATCAATTTCGAAGGTCTGGCAAGGCCGCACTGAGGCGCTGTGCTAATTTGTGTATGTATCGGGGTGTATGAAATACACTAGCGCTTATGAGAAAAATCTGACCTTCGGTCAGAAAAATTTAATGTCTCGACGGTCTGAAGAGCTGGCGGCTTGATTATTGTTTCAGAAGATGTACAACAAAAAGTTGGCCCGTGTTCTTGAGTTTCGTGTGCTTGCGTTGTTCCGTTCGGGTGCAGCACTAAAAATTGTCTGGGGGTTCAAATTCCGCCCCCATGGTAGTTCTACTGTTAATTATTTCATGGCATAGTCATTGCGTCACGATTATGGCGTAACGCTCATCGTTATCTTCAAAGATGGGCCATAGACGAAGTTTCCATAAAAGAGGTGTGATTTGGGTCTCGTTTAGGCCATAGAATAATACGCGTCTGTAGTATTGGATCTCACCAATACTACAGAGGATACACCCGCCACGAGTGGCCAGCGATCATTATTCAAGGCTTAGAGACAGACTACAGAATCTACCACGGGGGCACTACCAGGTGGGCGCCACTTCGTCGACCAATTGGGGAAAAGACCAAAATATACGCAACATTAAGGTGCTTCGTGAGGTGAAACATGTAGAAGCTTCAGCCCATAGCAACTTAACAAGGCAAACAAACCTTATCAGTTTCCTTCAACTCCAGAGAGTCTTCGGGTAGAGTAACCACAAATCTGTGGTTCTTCTTCCCCTGATCCTCAACTTGCAGTCGGAAGATGCCTATGCAGACTATCTCGTGCTGTTGCAGAGCTCGCATAAACAAATATGGCCATTTGCATTTAACCTGAAATGGCAGAAAAATGTTGAAATTTGGCAACTTCTGAATAAAAGTTGAGAGACCACATAAAATTTGGGGCCACTCACGTCTACATGTAATAAGAATAATAATTGCAGGAGGGCTGCGGGCAATGGCACATCATTTGGTGACACTAGACCCGCAGCCAGCGAGGCAATTCTGCCCATTTCGCTGACTCCTGAGCACACACGCACACAGATACTGTACGCAGGCATACGCTCACACTGGTGTGTACATCTGCCCTGACTTTCTCATCGTCAGGCAGTTCACTGTGCCTTGGAGGTTGGCCCTCAAGGGCGTAAATTGCACGACAAGCCTCAAAGCCTTCTCTCTGCGGCTGTGCCCCAAATAAATGTGGCCTCGCCGTGGAATCGAACTCAGGGACCTTGGTGCGAGAGACAAACGCGTTAACCGCTCTGCCACCGACCCCCCGTCTACATGTTGGTCTGTTCATTAAAACAAAGCGTACCTGCTCTTTGAAGATGTCAATCAACGGCTGCTTGCCAATTTCTAGCAGCTGAATCTGGCTGCGAATCTTGTAGCTGCTACCCCCCTGGACAAGCTGCTGCTGCTGCTGTTCCTGCCTCAGCTGCTCCTGGCTGTCCGGGGACATGAAATGGAAGCCCTGCTCGTTCAGGTTCACCTCCAGGTTGTCTGAGTCAACTGTGGTCACCACTGTGCGCAGAAAATTCAAGGCAGCTCCGTTGAAGTAGATCTGAGCGGGTTGTTTGAAGTATTTTGTACTTTTATTAGGAATTATAATAAGCAGCCTTTATTTAAATTATATCTATAGTCAATTGCAAGAAAACAAGATTCATGAGTTCGAAATTTACTGAACTGCGTCTTTGATGTACATGTAAGAGTTCGCAGGAAAGTTCCAATCAAACCAGGTTCGTCCAATCAACTCAGGTAACGTTCAATCACCTCAGGTAACGTTCAATCACCTCAGGTAACGTTCAATCACCTCAGGTTACGTTCAATCACCTCAGGTAACATTCAATCACCTCAGGTTACGTTCAATCACCTCAGGTAACATTCAATCACCTCAGGTAACGTTCAATCACCTCAGGTAACATTCAATCACCTCAGGTAACGTTCAATCACCTCAGGTGAAGTTCAATCACCTCAGGTAACGTTCAATCACCTCAGGTAACGTTCAGTCACCTCAGGTAACGTTCAATCACCTCAGGTAACGTTCAATCCCCCCAGGTTCTAACTACCCCAGGTAGCATCTTAACAATCCAGGTAAGGTACAGTCGCTTTCACGGTCATCTAAGAACCTCAGGTAACCTCTAATAACAATCAGCATCAATAAACACAATGTGTTATGTGCATTGTCCCTCACCGTAGTCACAATGGAGCCTAGTAGACTATGAAAAAAGGTGCGCCCAGTGGCAAAGGCCTGTGTCAAGTAGGGCTCTTCCACATCGTCCTCATCGTCCTGGTCCAGGTAGGCGATTGAGTCCTCCGTGTTCAGCTCGGTGATGATGTGAATGACGTCACCGAGGCGTTGTCCAGTTTCCGGATGCCGCATAGTCTTGATGTTGAGAGTGCACAGTACAGTCTCGCGATCCACCTGCGCGTCCAGCTGCATGGCGTTTGCCTTCGGTGATAGAATGACACAACTGTCGACATACTCGATGTTGACAGCCTTGAGATTGGCTCTGTTTAGAGGCGAGCCCTGCAATTAACAGTGGATGAGTGGAAAAGCTGTAGAATGAGTACAACGATCAGCTGAGGTAGAAATTGTGGTTGTGCGTTGGGCAACCAGTCCATGGACTGTACAGTGAACACAGCCTTTTGAAGCTATGTACACCTAACCTAAGATTCTCGGATAGATTCTCGAATAGATTTTGGAATGGAATCACAGGACGCACTCACATTCAACACGAAGATGTTGGGAAAATTCTGAATAATGCTCCACTCGTTAAAAATCAAAGTCTCGCTCCCGACAAAGATGATGTCCTTCAACTGACTTCGGGGAATCGAACTAGCTCTAAGCGGCATGATGAACGATGTGATGTTCAGCAGGACATCCGGGTTCTTCTCCAGTACGCAGACGATCACGTGATTGCGGAAGTGATAACGCTGCATGCTAGACAGCAGGATGGTGTTGGCAGTTCGATTCGGTACCCAATGAAAATAGCCGCTCGAGTCCAGCTTCATCACCTGCGGCTGAGTCTTCTTGAAGCTCTCGTGAAACAGCGAACTGTTATTGCGTGCGGCTCAATGCGTGAGAAAGCTTTCCGAAATGTCAATTTTAATACCAGTTTGCTGGAATCCCGTTACTCTAGACTTCTAGCAATATTCAAGAAATCTGATTTCTTGGAATTCCTATTTTAAGTTAATCCTAATTCTCTGAATTCTTTTTCTAAGAATCTTATTTCTTTCACTTCAATTTTCTACGAATCCCATTTCTCCGAATTCCATTACCCAGGAATCGAATTTCCTGGAATGTTTTTCTTGACATAATTTTTCTCTTAATTCCCTTTCCTTGAAGTCACGCTTCTCTTACTCCTGACTCCTTACTCCTAAAATTGCAAACTCACGAATCGCTTCTTTCCCTGCCGTCAGTGTCCGATTGCATTTGCAAGCTATTCGAACTTTTCTGATCTGAAGAAAAATATGAGTATATTTGTTTTGTTCTCGATTGTTTCTCGCCGACAGGTAGTATGATATTTGGTGCGCAATCTAGGTAACAACTGAAAACGGAACTTACTGCCAGCCTGACCGACTTTCATCGTCTTTGAAGAGCCCGCAGGAGCGACGGCTGCGGCTGGAGCAACTTTGCCCAGGTGGTTTCCACTGGAGCCGCCCACATTCTGCAGCTGAATCGACTGGGTTGAAGCCGCTGCCAGTCCGTCGGAGTGGTTGTTTCCGAAGTAGGTCACCTGATCCTCCTCGTTCACATAGTGGGACCGCCGCATCTCGTCGGTCAGCTGCAGCTTTGTTATTCTGCAAGAAATGTTTTTTGTTATAGTTACTTCTCATGCCAGTGGTTTGAGCAAAGTTATAAATAACTAATTGTTTTTACTGTCTTTACTTTTACAAGTTTCTTGTGACGATGTTGCACTTTTCTAACGGAATACGTATACTCATATGCGCTCGTAATTTAACTTTTACGGTTCCCATTTTCCGGGTTTTCCGTAACGAGGTTACAAAAGTTAAAGCTTAACGTCAAGCAACCGCATAGTTCAAAGTTTGTAAAATATGGGATGTAATTTTATTGATCTTGGCCAATGACAGTTACAATTTCAAAGCTTAAGTTATATCTCAATTTTGTTTAAATTGTATTTTTACGGATTTATACTAACGATTAGCATTATGCCTAGAAACTACATTATTTATTAATAGTATAGTTGATAATTGTATTGTTTAAGAAATTAGCAATCAAATGACAAACCTTTTTGCGTCGAAAAGATCCTTTGCGATCACAAACGCCTCCATCGATGCCGGATTGACAATCAGCGAGGCACCTGGATTGATTATTGTCCTCCTCGACGATGTCACCTCGGAGTCGACGCTGCCATCCGTGTCGTTCGCCGCCAGTGGAGCTTCTTCCACCGCCAACATGACAATGCCCAGCTGCTGGTAACAGATGCGACAGGCCTCCAAAAAGTTCAGGCCGGCAAAGTCTGGCGCAAATGGAACCTGCGGGGTCATATATATTTTGTTAATATGATTGCATAGCTATTATGCATATTTTCTGGCATTTTCATACCTTGTAAAACTCAAACTCGACGCCTTGCAAGTAGGTGCTAGACCAAGAATTTTGTGGCACCACTATAGAGCTGCATGACCTGAGCATGAGCAGATTACACAACAGAGTTGAGATGCCTGGAACCATGCAGCTTTGAGCCAGAATTCCGTATTTAATTTCGTTGATGCACACTGATTGGTCTCCATACTGCTGGCCCCAGTCAGGTACATTTCTCAGGTAAGTCTTGCTGCGGTACAGCTGCAGTTGCACTAGAATCTTCACCTGCGGACAATAGTCCTTGATGGCGATTACTCGCATGATGTTTTTCATGTCCTCGTCCTCCTGAAAAATCGTGCCAGGTCGGTTGATTTGAGGCCGAAAAAACACTACGGAAATACACCTTCGTGAAAGTCCTCCATCTCAATCGAATTTTTTCGCCTTTCGATGAACTAACTTTCAAGGCCGTCCGACGTCAGCATCGTCGAGATATTCAGCCGAAGATTCTTGTCGAAAACCCTGGTGACAACGAAAACTACCATTTTTCTATTCTTAACCTACTCTGTAGACTCTCGCATTATGTTAAATTAAAAAACTATCAATATTCTGAAGTTTTGAAATGTGCAAAGATTTGAAGTTTTTCTATTTTCATTGTGCATTTTTCCTCCTAATAATTATATAATGATAATAATTAATAATTGATTACACCTGTCCGATTGGGCCAGATGTGCAGCCGAGAGCGCAGCCGCAGCTAATGCGCGGCGCATCTGAAGGCTGCGTACGGCTGTTCAGTCCATGGACTGGGGAGACGCCACACCCACCTTCAATTATCCCAGCTAATGCTGGTACCCATTTAACAGCTGGGTGAACTGAAGCAATGCAGATCGTTAAGTGTCTTGCTAAAGGACACAAATTGTTCATGTGGAGTCAGTAATCGAACCCCCGACCTTCAAGTCGTGAGTCCGACACTCTAACCACAAGGCTACAACATCTCCTAAACATTTCTAAGAACTGTTTCTCAGCTCTTAGTGGTCGTCGAGGGGTTTAAACTGCGTCTCAAAAATGATGCTACTGTGGCCACAGCCCACCTGCCAATAATACATAGTAATCATACAATATCATGCGCTTACTTGGTCTTTCGCCAATAGGTCAGACATGATAATGACAGCTGATGCGTACTTCACTTCGGCTCTGTGCAAATCCTTCACCGACATCACATTGCCTTGGAGATAGGTGACGTACAGTTCTCGAGTTTTCATCACCGCTTTCAACTCCAGATTTGGTTCGTCTCTGTTTGATAATCAATTGTTGGTTTAGCAGCTAATTATGAACTGGTTTCTGGTTAAATTTCTACACAGGTTTTCTCAGGTGGAACAAGGACATGAACCCATAAGCACGCAGAATTAAAAATTGATGCAATTTCATTGTGGTCAGATGTACGGCTGACAGCTATTGCGCGGCGCATCTGAAGACTGCGAACAGCTGTTCAGTCCATGGACTGGGGGGACGCCACACCCACCCTCAATTACCCCAGCTGATGCTGGTACCCATTTAACAGCTGGGTGAAATTAAGCAATGTAGAGTTAAGTGTCGCAATTACTAAATGACACAACATGTTCCGGTGTGATTCGGGAATCGAACTTCCGACCTTTAAGTCGTGAGTCCTACGCTCTAGCCTCTAGGGCTGCAACCGTTAACAGTTGACTACGGGAGGCATTTCAAATATCAAAAGTTTTCTAATTTTTCTGCGTCTCTCAAAATATTCAACCTATCGCTATAGAAATCCAGAACAGTTCTTCCAGAATGACAGAACATCGGCATCATCGAAATTTTCAAAGATTTTCGTCTATTAGGAAGTAGGCAGTGGGTATTTGAAAATATCCCTCTTGTCTTTTTCTAGGAGAAGAAAATGCTTGGTCGTTCTACCTTTAAGAGCACATAATATTAAAATCGGTAAAATCTAACTGGTGTACGTATATAACAGCTAGGACACCTGCAAATGTTTAAGAAAGTTAAATTCGGATTTCATGACAGCAATAAAAATAAGACAAAAATATTTTTCGCCACTCACTCTCCTAGAAGAGCGACAAATTCTCGATTCCTTGCCGACCTTTCCTCGTGATAGAAGTCGTTGAAAAACGTGTTCAACATGGACACAGTGAAGTTTCCAATCACAACGACATGCCTGCGAATAGACAAAGTAGATTAGATTGATAACAAGATAGGATACGATAAGATATCTCACAATTGACTCGCAAAAAAAAACTAAAATTAAAACGAAACTTACGACTTTCCGTGCTTTAGGTGAACTCGATTTCGTTTATATTTTTTGCTCTCGGTAAGAATCTCAGATATTTCCGGAATTATTCTAGTAAACATTCCCTAAAAAGCAATAGTAAAACAAATTTATTTATTTAACTCTTAAAAAGTAAATATAGATTTAATTTTGTTTAATTAAAATCAGTTTAAATAATTATTTGTAAATTAAATATATATACATATAACAAAATCCGTTTTTTAATTAAAATTAAAAATATTTGAAATAACTGAGCGATCAAATTTTAATAATTTTTCTTTCTTAAATTTTATCTAATCCAGTAATTAAACATTTCTTTGTCGCAATGTCTCATTAATTGTCTTACCAAGGCCACAATAACAAAGACAATGATGAAGAACTTTCCAAGAACTGTCCTAGGCGAGAAGTCACCATAACCAACAGTGCTCATAGTGATGAGCAGGTAATAAAAACAGTCGTGAAAAGCAATAAAACCCGCCGATGTTAGTCCACCATCTAGCCAGAAGTCGCCGACACCTTCAATCTGAGCGAGGAAAGAATAAGAATTAATTTCCTAACAAATACTCCACACATGACATACCTTATTAAAGCACTACTTGAATCATTTTTTAATTCTACCTGAATCCTACCTCAATCTACCTGAATCCTACCTGAATTCTACCTGAATCCTACTTGAATAAAACCCTAATCCTAGACTTGAATCCTACCCTAATCCTAGACTTGAATCCTACCTGAATCCTAGACTTGAATCCTACCTGAATCTACCTGAATCCTACCTGAATTCTACCTGAATCCTAGACTTGAATCCTACCTGAATTCTACCTGAATCCTAGACTTGAATCCTACCTGAATCTTAGACTTGAATCCTACCTGAATCTTAGACTTGAATCCTACCTGAATCTACCTGAATCCTAACTGAATCCTAACTTAATCCTAACTGAATCCCACCTGAATCCTACATGAATTTTTTCTGAATCTACCTGAATTTTACCTGAATCCTACCTGAATCCTATCTGAATCCTACCTGAATCCTGCCTTAATTCTACTACAATCCTTCCTGAATTTCCTAATTGAATCCAAATAGAATCCTACCTGAATCCTACGCGAAGCCTACCCGAATCCTTACTAAATTTTAGTTGCTCTCACCAGCTGAAAGAAGCCGGCGCTTATAAGCCAAACTGAGATGATTTGGATGAGCAGATTGAGCAGTCTAATGTACTTTTCGCCGCGGACAATGTTGCAGTAAATCAGTGTGTTAACAAGGAACCTCAGTCCTACAAGTCTGGCATATTGGAATGCTAAAAACAAAAGTGCAGCTTTCTTAGAAACATTGTCCGTATATTTAATGTTTTTAGAACTTTTCTTAAACTCACCAATAATGTGCTTATTCATGATGTACATGATTAGTGATGGAATCAGGGTCACATGGTCTGCCATCGTGTCCATGCTGAGCCAGAAGCTTAGCAACGAGTTTGACGCTAAAATCTGAAAGTTTTTAATTCATTCCGAACTATTCATTTTGTACTTTAAAAATTATATAGTAAGAACAGACGGTCTCTCACCCGCACAATGAACACCAGCGCATAGAAAATGTTAATTCCAAAATCTGCGTGTACAATAGGCATCATTTTTGCTGTGAAACAATTCAGCAGGGTTCTTCGACTCGCCGATGCTTCATGGTCGAAGAAGTAGTAGGTCAGGCGAACGTAGAGCACAAAGGAGGTCACCACGCAGAATGAGTAAATTATGAGCTGCAGAAACAGAACATATGGGGATCATTGTGCTGTCTACTCAGTCTGAAAACTATGAGCATCTTGTTTCTAGGCTGTCTGATCTTTAACCTGTCTCATCTCTCCCGTGTCTCATCTCTCCCGTGTCTCATCTCTCCCGTATGCCGTATCTCATCTCTCCCTGTCTCATCTCTCTCCTGTTTCGTCTCTCCCGTGTCCAATCTCTCCTGTATCTCATCTCTCCCCTGTCTAATCTGTCTCCTGTTTTGTCTCTCCCCTGTCTAATCTCTCCCGTGTCTAATCTCTCCCATGTCTAATCTCTCCCGTGTCTCATCTCTGCCGTGTCTACCGTTTTTCATTTCTCCCGTGTCAAATCTCTCCCCAATCTCATCTCTCCTCTGTCTCATCTCTCTCCTGTTTCGTCGCTCCCGTTTCTCATCTCTCCCGTGTCCAATCTCTCCTCTGTTTTATCTCTCCGCTGTCTAATCTCTTCACGGTCTCATCTCTCACTGGGTCATGTCATGTCTCACCATTATCCTGCCAAAAATGTTCGCTCCCTTCATCAGACCCATGCACTGCAGGTGCAGCTTAGTTGACAATGCTCCTTTGTGGGAGTTTTTTAACAATCTCTGCCTCTGATTTTCTTCGTCCTCCTTGGTGTGGGTAACCGGGGCGCAGGCAAACCTGGCCAGAGCGATGACAATCAGCAGGGCGAAGTAGGCGCCCAGCGACGCGCCTACAATGATTCTCCATTCTGTCTGATCGCACAGGTTGCTGCTTGCTGTTGTGCCGACGGTGCTGGTTGAAGCGTCGACACCAGCCGTACTGGAACCCGGAGCTCCTGACATGAACTAGAGGCTCAAACAGAAGTTATGTATTTTTTTCTTACAATGCCGCCAATTGTGTAAAAAATCTACCTTGAATAATTATTCGCACTAAATAAAGCCGGACTGGAGGCCAAAAGAAAGAAAAACACAGAAGCAAGAAGTGCCAAGCCCTGAGTCTATCTTATGTGTGTGCAATTTTGTACGCCGTGCTGGACAATTATGCTGATTGTGTAGCGCGTACCTGCAAAATTTTTGACCCAGTAGCTTTGTTATGGCCCGTTGCTGGGTGCACTAGCCGCAGACTCACAGGTGGGGTTGCTGAATGCCTTAGGTATTTCTGCTCGTGTAGCTATACTGACTTCTGTTTTGAGATGGTCTGCGTTCTCCTTCTGTCTTTGAATTGTATTATTCAGTCTGTCTCTCTGCCTCTGTCTCTCTCTGTCTCTCAGTCTCTCACTGTCTTCTTATCTCTCTCTCAGTCTCTCTCTGTCTTCTTATCTCTCTCTCAGTCTCTCTCTGTCTCTCTGTCTCTCTGTGTCTCTCTGTCTCTCTGTCTCTCTGTCTATCGAGAACAAAACATATATACTCATATTTTTCTTCAGATAATCAGAAAAGTCGCCGACACAGCCACCGACGAAGACGCTGACGAAGCCGCCGACGAGGTCGCCGACAAAGTCACCGGCGCGGACGCCGACGAAGCCGCCGACGAAGTCGCCGGCGCGGGTGCCGACGAAGCCGCCGACGGAGCCGCCGGCGCAGGCGCCGACGAAACCGCCGATGAAGTCGCCGACGAAGTCGCCGATGAAGCCGCCGGTGCTGTTGTCGACGAAGCCGTCGGCGAAGTCGCCGCCGGAGTCGCCGGTGTGAGTGTCGATGTTGCCGCCGACGGGGCCGTCGGTACGGGTGCCGAAGAGGCGGCCGACGAGGTTGTCGATAAAGGGGATTGCTTGTTAGCTTCACGCTCGGTAGAAGGCATCTCCGCCTCGGAAGCCTCCTCAATGATCGAGTCCCGATAGCCCTTGGTGAGACAGACAGACTTGTAGTAGTATCACCAACTACAAGTCTCACTCTGTCTCTCTCTGTCTCTCTCTGTCTATCTCTGTCTCTCTCTCTGTCTCTCTCTGTCTCTCTGTCGATCTCTGTCTATCTCTCTGTCTCTCTCTGTCTCTCTCTCTCTGTCTCTCCCTGTCTCTATGTCTCTGTGTCGCTGTCTCTCTCTCTGTCTCTCTCAGTCTCTCAGTCTCTCTCTGTCACACTCTGTCTGTCTCTCCCAGTCTCTCTGTCTGTCTCTCTCTGTCTGTCTCTCTCTGTCTGTCTCTCTCTCTCTGTCTCTCTCTCTCTGTCTCTCTCTCTGTCTCTCTCTGTCTCTCAGTCTCTCTCTGTCACACTCTGTCTGTCTCTCCCTGTCTCTCTGTCTCTCACTCCCTCTGTCTGTCTCTCTCTCTGTCTCTCTCTCTCTCTGTCTCTCTCTCTGTCTGTCTCTCTCTGTCTCTCTCTCTCTGTCTCTCTCTCTGTCTCTCTCTCTGTCTCTCTCTCTCTGTCTCTCTCTCTGTCTCTCTCTGTCTCTCTCTGTCTCTCAGTCTCTCTCTGTCACACTCTGTCTGTCTCTCCCTGTCTCTCTGTCTCTCACTCCCTCTGTCTGTCTCTCTCTCTGTCTCTCTCTCTCTGTCTCTCTCTGTCTGTCTGTCTCTCTGTCTCTGTCTCTGTAAAATATAGAATATTCGAAATATAGCAAATTTAATGAAATCTGCATTTGTTCTTTGCCGTGAAAGTGCCTAGGTTTGAGGTGCTGTCCTCACTTTGTCTATCTTTTCGGCTCGAAAATTTAATTAGCTTTTTTTTCTACCTTGTCTGAAAAGTTATTCTCTAAGAGAGGTATACTTTAGCCCAACTCACAAAAGACGGTGAGAAATTAATTTTTTTCAAGCCAACTCGGTTTTGTGGGTCAATTGCTATTTTTTATAATTGCAGATTGGTTGGCAATGTCCTACTTAAACAGTTTTCTTTACTCTCTCTTCTAGCTCGCAGTTTGCTAACAGAACAGAAAAATAGACAATCGACAAAATAAAATGCTGGTCTCATCACTCTTTTTTTTCATGCCAAGCCCTTTAGTTAGCGAATATATAAGAATTATTGCTTGCTAAGAGTTCAAATGTACATCTATACAAATACTACTGTACTTTCTTGCTCGGTTGAATATTTTTGGAGGTAAAGAAAAAAAGAACCATTGCGGTAACCTGAAATATCCACCCTGCTTTCTGCTAATCGACACGTGAGAAATAGGGATGCCAACCGGTTTTAAAACCGGTTTTAAAAAAAACGGTTTTTAGCAGGAAAACCGGTTCTAAAAAAACGTTCTTTTTGTCCGGTTTTTTGACGGTTTTTAATGGGCTTTCTATTTTAATTATGTCTCACAGAGTCACAATTTTTGCACTTTGGAGAAAAATAACTGGTAACAAAATTTGCTTCGTGGTGGCAGCGCCACTAAGTCCTTTCAAATTGAACATTAAACTTAAAATTAAACTTGAAATTAAATCTAAGTTGAACTTGAAGTATAAATCTAAATTGGGGCCTAATCTAAAACTATCTAAGTCTAAACCTAAAAACATCAAGGGTTCGCCGTTTCTCATCTAACCATCCCAGGGTACCGCCATTTTGAGACTGTGACCAGTTTGCCTTGGCCAAAATCATCAAATTAATCAATCATTGCTACAAGTGCATCATTAAGTTTAAAGTTATTATTCAGCAAAATTAAGAGTTCGCGAATTAGTTACGAACTGATCCGAACTAAATCTCAACTTATATTAAGTTCGCATTGGGTCTTTATTTTAGTTCGCATTGGCTACTGAACGATTCCGAAGAAAGTCCACGGAAAATTTGAATTGGCGCGATATTCAATTTCCGCGAAACCTAACTATAACAAATTAAAAATTAAGAATTCCAAGAAACTTTTATTATTATTAATCGGCACACACACCTTTAAAAAATTCACGATTGTATATAAGTTCTATCTTCTATGCTTATTTAGTGCTTTTTAAAAACTTGGCACACAAACCGGTTTTTAAAGACCGGTTTTCTTATAAAAGGCGGTTTTCAAACCGGTACATCATCCATATTTTGACCGCATTACTAAAAATATTTCAAAAAAGAGTGTTGGCAGAAAAAAAATTTTAGATTACAGAATTGCTTCTTGAAAAATTATTCTTCTGAATGAATGTGTTTTTGCAACCAAATACTTGCAATACTACTTACGAGTAGAAGCAATAAAATATACATATTTTTTTCATTCGTCCAAAACAATTGTAAGCTATACCAAATCGCACAAAAATCCGGAACTTTCCTATATTTTAATCGTTTAGTTCAGGGGTCGGCAAACTTATTAGCTAGCGGGCGAAAAAGAGAACCTAAAAGACGACAGCGGGCCGCATTGACTGTAAAAATATAAGAGAAATATATCAGAGATAGGGAGAGATGTGACACGGGAGAGATGATACACAGGAGAGATAAGACACGGGAGAGATGAGACACGGGAGAGATGAGACACGGGAGAGATGAGACACGGGAGAGATGGAGACATGGGATATATAATACACGTGAGAGATAAGACACGGGAGAGACGAGACACGGGAGAGATGAGACACGGGAGAGACGAGACACGGGAGAGATGAGACACGGGAGAGATGAGACACGGGAGAGATGAGACACGGGAGAGATGAGACACGGGAGAGATGAGACACGGGAGAGATGAGACACGGGGGAGATGAGACACGGGAGAGATGAGACACGGGAGAGATGAGACACGGGAGAGATGAGACACGGGAGAGATAAGACAGAGGAGAGATGAGACATGGGAGATATGAGACGCAGGAGAGATGAGACATGGGAGATATGAGACGCAGGAGAGATGAGACATGGGAGATATGAGACGCAGGAGAGATGAGACACGGGAGAGATGAGACACGGGAGAGATGATACACAAGAGAGATGAGACGCAGGAGAGATGAGACATGGGAGAGATGAGACACAGGAGAGATGAGACACAGGAGAGATGACACACGGGAGAGATGAGACGCGGGAGAGATGGAGACATGGGATATATAAGACACGTGAGAGATAAGACACGGGAGAGACGAGACACGGGAGAGGTGACACACCGGAGAGGTGACACACAGGGGAGATGAGACAGGGGAAAGATTAAACAGGATACTGTAGGTGTCGGAAAGCGGAACGGGCCGGATTTGGGAGTTTCGAGGGCCGCATCTGGCCCGCGGGCCGGAGTTTGCCGACCTCTGGTTTAGTTTCTTTTCTAAATGGATTATCCGGTATAATCCAGAACTACGAAATCCTTGTCGCAGTAATCCGTAGCTGTAAAACACTTTGACACGATATATAGTCATGTGATATTTTCGCTGCTGTGGTAAAATAAAAACTTGTACATACTTATAAAATTATAATATATGATGATGTCATTTCTGGTCAATAATATTTGACTTTTACTTATTTGACAACACGGTGAGCTGAAGCAATAAAGAGTTTGAGGAATAAAACGAGTTTTTTAGTGCAGTCAGGAATCGAACCCCCGACCTTCGAGTCGCGATCGTCCGGCACTCGAATAACTAGGTGCGACGCCCAGATGAAAACTGGATTACTACAACACGTTTATTACCAATTCAAACCATGGAGACGCTTTAAGGTCGATTTGTGTCGCACGTCTGTAAGTTGAGTCACAGCAAGAATTCAACTGAATGGCATTCAAAACAATGCTGCGAAATGCTTGACGTATGATGACGAATATGTTTTGGCCTTGTGTGTCATTTGGCATGCATCAGTTATAAACTCGGGAATTTTAATTTTGGGTCACATGATAATTGTTCGTTAAGATTCTATTTTTATTTTGTTCTGGAATTTTCCTTCACTCGAAATGCTAAAATTATTATTACTATTATTGCTAAAAATGTCCTAATTCTACTCTTAGTAGCTGACTGTGGAAACCTTAGCCATGCAACGAAAAGCTTGCTGACGTGTGAGAGATTTCTGTGCACCAATAGTAAAGTGCATGGAATTTTTCAAAACTCTACTGCTGAGACCTAAAGAGTGTAAGATAGATAGGGAGGGTGGATATAATTCAGACAAAAATATACCTTAACGCGCGGTTCAATTCACGTGTTGCTTAAATTAAACTAAAGGCTTGCAGTGAAGCACATTGTATTGTGTAAGCCGAACAACTCCAAACAGTTTCATTGCTGTAAACATCTTGAGAGCTGAAGGATTTCAGTTCACATTTCAAGTCGGTGCGTAGCAAGGTTATGTAGGAAATTGCTTTGGTTTAGGCTTGTGTCATTACAATTTAATAAACTCTATCTCGACAGATATTTTGCGCAAAATTTTTCAGTGAATCATGATTTTACGAGATCAGGTTTTTCACCCTGTTTTTGGTAATTCTTATCGTTAGCAGTAGAAAGACCGCGCGCCGGGATATTTCGAATACTAACGTATTTTCCCAGCGGGAAAATTGCGTGGTATTTCTACCTTAGTGTGTCCAAAAAGTTCTAAGACACCCCTAACATCTCTGCATGTGTTCGACCGATTTTGATGAAAAATGACACAAGCATAAATTAATATGTAATAAATTCAGTGAAAACGGCCACATCACCATTGATGAGTTGGCCGATGCCGCCGAGACTTCGCGTAGCTCGGTCTCCCAAATTCTGCACGAACATCTTGGTCTGTCTAAGCTACATGGTCTCTCGATGGGTGCCGAAACTGCTGACTCTGGAGCAGAAAAATCGCTGTTACGAAGCTCATGCTCACATGGTACGGCCAGGGCCAGACACAGAACAGCGAGCGGTTTTGTGAAGAGCTTGCGAGGCTGAGGCAGGAGCTGCTGCAACGGCGGCGAATCGTGCGCAAAGGCGTCCTGCTACACTGCGACAATGCCCGGCCGCATTCGGCAGCCCTCACTCGCTCTCACATCACCAGCCTCGGATTCCAGCAGTGGTCGCATCCAACCTTACTCACCTGATTTGGCACCATCTGCTATGGTCTTTTTGGGCACGTCAAGGCGCAGCTGCGAGGCCAGCAGTTCGCCAGCTTCCCCGAGCTGAAAGCGGCTGCTGAGGTGCTGATCAGAGCGATTCCTAGGGGCATGTGGTCGGAAGAAGTATATGATAAGTGCATTCGACGGAATGAAGACGTTTTTGAAAATTTGCACGATTGGTAACCTGATTTATGAACTTCAGGAACTTGTCAGCTGAAACTGTTTGCTCGTTAACTTAAAAGTTTTGCTTTGCGTTAAAATCGAGTTGCTAATTTCGTTGGTTCTTTAGTACATGATCGATAACTTTTTTTCTGTTCACCCGACTAAGTTAAAACTTTAGCGCAGAATTTATTACATATTAATTTATGCTAGTGTCATTTTTCATCAAAATCGGTCGAACACGTGCAGAGATATTAGGGGTGTCTAAGAACTTTTTGGACGCTCTAAAGTACTTTTAATCGGGTACGAGCGTATTCGTCATTTTTTCAAGCTTCTAGAGAATCGAATACATTAGATGAATCGTGTTCTCGTTGGATAAAATTTTCGATTGCCTCTACAAAACTATATTTTTCCTGGATCTTAGCTTTCCTGAATCGTGTTTCTTGTAAACCGTGCTTTCCAAGAATCAGATTTGCAATAAAAAAAATTATTTTGTGATTTGTTTTTTTTTCAGAATCTATATTTTGACGAGACAGTCAAACACTCACTACCGTTGAAATATTTCACCGACATTCATCCCTCATCGCGGATTAACCAAAATCCCTAATAAATATAATTTTGCATTAGAAGCTAGTGAACATCTTCGCTCAGTTTCAAAATCACTTTAAATTTTTTTTCTAGAAATCCTATAACTAGCCCAGTGACTCAATTTTTGCCTATGTATTTGGCCGCTGTTCTGTCTCAGCATCCCGCGTAATAAAATGGTAAATATGGTTAAATAAACAAATTTGTTGTTTCATTTTGAAAATATCGGCTAGACTCTAGAAGAGTTAAATTTAGTCTTAACCAACGTCAGCAACCATAAATTATATGTACATTAACTGTACATTAGTACAGAAAACTCCGAAACCCTTTGCTAAACTAAAAATAGGTTCTTAAGCTGAGCCTCAACTCAAACTAAAGCCTACCACGACTTGTCACTGGTTTTAATTCCCTTATAAGGATTATTACACATTAAAGTAAAAAAAACGATAAAAGCAGAAAACACCATTAAGAGTGAGAAATGCACAATGAGGTTAATAAAAATTTGCAAGCAGACAGCTTAGTGAAGCCCACCCTTGGGGGTGAGTGGCAGAGCGGCCTTACGCGTTTGGTTCTCGCCCCAAGGTCCCTGGGCTCGATTCCGTGGCGAGGCCACATTAAATTGGGTCGCAGCCGCGGAGAGAAGGCTTGAGGGCTTGTCGTGCAATTTACGCCCTTAAGGGCCAACCTCAATGGCACAGTGAGAGTGTACACTGCCTGAAAGTCAGGGCAGATGTACACACCTGTGTGCGTGTGTGCTCAGGAGCCAGCGGAATTGACAGAATTGCCTCCTCGCTGGCTGCAAATCTACTGTCACCGAATGATGTGCCATTGCCCACAGCCCCCCTGCAATTATTATTATTATTATCTTTTTTTATTACACCTGCCCCAATTGGGTCAGATGTGCAGCCGACAGCACAGCCGCAGCTAATGCGCGCGGCGCATCTGAAGGCTGCGTACAGCTGTTCAGTCCACGGACTGGGGGGACGCCACACCCACCTTCAATTATCCCAGCTGATGCTGGTACCCATTTAGCAGCTGGGTGAACTGAAGCAATGCAGAGTTAAGTGTCTTGCTAAAGGACGCAAATTGTTCCAGTGGAGTCGGGAATCGAACCCCCGACCTTCAAGTCGTGAGTCCGACGCCCTAACCATTAGGCTACAACCTCTTGAGTTGCCATATAATAATATAATATAGATGTCATATAATAAGAATATTATTATTACCCTCACTTAGCACTCGGTTGAATTACGCAAATGAATCTATATTTAGAACAACTTTAGCACAGAGCCAAACGCGGCAGTCGTTGTAGCCTATAGTTCAAGGGTCGTCCGATGCGATATAAAAGCCAGGCTTATCGACCCTTGTGCACTGCCTTACCCTAGGTAACAACGAGCTGTCACAGAAGAATTCAGAAATGAGAGACAGAGAGTGCATTGTAGTCGACCACTTTGCTTCCCGAAACCATTGCGCAGTTTGACGTAAAACCAATCTAAAAATAGATTTTATTTCTTTCTCTCTTATCAACTTTATAGATGTGAAAGTTAATTGCTAGCGTAGCACAATGCATTCGGGAATAATTATTATGAGAATAACTATATTACAGCCTTCGCGCAATGTGCTTTCACTGAATGATTTAAATTTATTTTGAGATAAAATCTATTTTTATAATTTCTAATTCTGTCTATAGCATCTTTCGAGTCTATAGTTTTACGTAAGCAGTTTATATGTGAATCTGTTATTCATTCTGTAGGAATGAATGTATTGTAAGATAATATTACATAGAGATTAGCAGTTTATTAAGTACGTCAACACTGCTTAAATAGATGCATAATTAAAGCGACACTTTAATCTACTCGTATTCTATTAGACACTAGATTAGACACTGAGATTAGACACTGAGATTAGACACTGAGGATTAGACACTGAGATTAGACACTGAGATTAGACACTGAGATTAGACACTGAGGATTAGACACTGAGATTAGACACTGAGATTAGACACTGAGGATTAGACACTGAGGATTAGACGTTGAGATTAGACACTGAGATTATAGACACTGAGAATAGACACTGAGATTGGGCAGTGTGATTAGACACTGAGATTAGACACTGAGGATTAGACACCGAGGATTAGACACTGAGGATTAGACGTTGAGATTAGACACTGAGATTAGAAATTAGAAAAGGTTAAAATAGGCCTTGGCATTAAGTACACATGCAGCTTATCAAAGTAAATTAACAGTAGACAATTGTTATCACCAAAATTACTAAGTGAACTTTTTCACTTTAAGCCAGTTGAGTCACTCGATATTAAAATTTGTGTTTATTTTTAGACGACAAGAAATCCCTATATTGAACTGTTTTGAAAAAAATTATATAGCCATTGTGGCTCTATTGCCACCCGTATCATTGTTAGATATCAAATAAAAGAAAAGATTAGAATCGCATTGCATCCGATTCTAATATGGAAGTGGGGTTGGCCGCAGATTAGGAAGAGCCAACCTTCGTTAAGGTTAGGGTTTCACATATACGCATTTTGTGTTGTTCTATAGTGAAGACACGATAAAATACGAAGTGAATTCGTATTGAAAGACTATTTTTGGAATCTTACAAGTGTACTTGTCAAACTCTACCCAGCCGCTATTTTTAACCTGCTGGTTGCTCGGTGACAGGGTAAACTAAAAATGCACAGCCCCAAAAGAATACAAGTATAAATACTGGCCCAATTTTCTAGCTAAACCAGTCAGAAACTCAACTATAAGCAAAACTTGCTTCCAGCCTAGATAAGTTGAACAAGTCCTCTAAGACACTAGTCAATTTCGCAAGCCAAGCAAATGGCTCCAATCAAGGCTGTCCTGCGGTCCAAGTTGGACAAGACTGACAACGCAAAGTCACTGCAAGAACTATTAATCGACAAGTACGAGACGTAAGTGAACTTCTGCTCTTAAACTGGCTTGCCTAATTAAATCTATAGTTATTTATAATGTGCGGTCAGATTGATCGAATGCGCCTTGCTGCTGCCAAACAATGTTCCAGTTCGTCCGATGCCGCAAGCGTAGTTTCAAGCTTAGACTACCAAGCGTCAAGCGATGGGGACGCTTACGCTTCTGACTATGAGGTCCTGCTGAGGCAGCAGCAGGAGCAGCAGCTGATGCAGGCGTGGTTAAAACAAATGGAAATGCCGACGCTCTTCCGCAGGCCCCGATCGCCAACTCCTGCCACAGCAGCAGCTCAGCCAATTCAATTACCGATGGACGCCGATACTCAGATGCGTCTCTTGAGTCAGATCTTCTATCAGCAGATGCTGCACCAGTCGACTCTATTGGAAGAGCAGCCGTTGAATCTTACCTGCAGTAAAGCTTTGAAGCGTCCGGCTCCAAAGTTCGAGGCCCAGGTGACACAGGAGACAACAGACTGTTCAGACTGCGCCACGAGTGTCAAGCAGGAGGAAAGTGAAGATATTTTTGAAGCGACTGCGCCAGACGCCAAACGACTTTGTCCTGACTCCACAGCGTCGGCATCGTCGGCGAATCCAGTCAAGATGCCCAGTCAGCAGAGAAAGCGGAAGCGTTCCTACCGTCTGAGCGACAACGAAGAGATTAGGGCGTACCAACACTCCGCACCGGAGCTGTTTACCTGGAATGGTGAGCTCTTACACCATGATATTGTCTGCTCGTGTTGCATTTCAATGCACCGGAACATTCAATAATGAACTGTTCTATTTTTCTTCCACAGGTCACAAGCCGATGATCCACCAGTTCCTGTTGAAGCTGCTTAACAATGCTAGCTGTGCTAGTCTGATCCGTTGGTTGGACCGGGACAATCGCCTGTTCAAAGTGCTGCAGCCGGTGACAGTGGCCCGCATTTGGCAGTTTATCAAGGGAAATCGAACTGACAACTACGAGTGCTTCGCTCGTGGAATTCGGTAGGTTTTGCAACAAATCTTCTTCATATTCTGACACTTTAAGGCTCGTACAACAGATTTTTTTAGCTTTTCTATAATACCAGCTTGCTACACTATTTCACAGGCATTCCCGCGACATTGGCAAATACTTTGAGGCGCACGAGTTTCGCAAGAAAAAGGTGTACAAATTCGCCGAGAAAGCGCTGACGCACGAGTCTGTCATGGCTCACGAACGACTGCTGAAGCAGACCAGGCCGTTAGCGGCTTCCACTCAATCGGCTCGAGATGCCAAGTTCGCTAAGCATTGCAACGACGCAGAACAAGGCGCTGGTGCTAGTATCGATCGCGAAATGCCAAATGTTAACGTTCTAGCCAAGCTGAAGTCAGCCTTAGCTGAGAGGATTCAGCAGCAGCAGCAGCAGCAGCAGCAGCAGCAGCAGGAGTCCAGTTATGTCGATTCTCCACTGGTCATCGCCGACTGCGATCATCTGTCCAACTAAATTGTGTCAGCCATAATTATTTTCTTTGAAAACAAATCCAGAAGACATTGTGTCTTGAATTCTGCTCTGATTTAGCATTATAGAAAGCTTAACTAAAATTTACTTGTCAATAAACGCTAACTGCCATTTTGTCTACGAGCTATAATGCAACTCGTAATTCACGCTGTAAACCATGATTTTTCTGCCAGCTAACACTGCGTCGGTTTGCTTTGCTCTCCGAGTGACACAACTTCGACAGTCAATTTTTTCTGTATTTATTTGCCAAATAATTTGCTCACATTTTAAGCCAAATCTTTGAGTTGCTTTTAATTATACGGCGTGGCCGCGTGTGACAGATGTAAAATTGCGTATCGGTGTAAAGTTATTTTGAATTGATTGCCATATCGACGTGCACTATTTTAACTGATAAAGTATTGCTAGAGACATGAAAAATATTTTTTACTATTAACTGTTTCATTACATATGTTTTCGTAGAGTTTATTGCACTAAAGAAATTATTTTCTTTTGAATAAATAAAATTGAATATAAAAACTTTCAATTTCCGTAAGAATTTAAGGTTTGCTTTCTTGTTCAACGCCGGTCTTGTTTTCACAAGCGTCGTTTGCACCCGGTTGACACCCGGGTCAAATTGTATTAGATTCAATAAGCAGCACTGACATTTAGTAACGCGGGACAGGATAAGTGTTTTGCGTTCTTTTGCGTAGGTGGGCAAAACGACCTTAAGAATATGAATATAATTTAACTGCTGACATCTGAATCACATTTGGGTATTGTACTGCACTCAAAACAGAAGACCATGCAGCAGCAGTTAAGAATTGTTTAATACGTCGCTCATTCTAACTGTTAATAATATAGTTTTCTTATAAAAATTTCATAATCACAATTTTTGCTCTTTAGTCTCCTGCCATCCTTGTATGTGTGGGTGTTTTATATGTGTGGGTGGCACATACTTTCATTTGAAAATAGGCCAACACAGACAGGACACTGTCGAACACTGTTTAATACTAGATGCCATACTTGATGCCCGATATGAGCATCGAGCATACGAACGAGATGCACGATAGATGCCATACTCGATGCCCGATAGATGCCATACTTGATGCCCGATAGATGCCATACTCGATGCCCGATAGATACCATACTCGATGCCCGATAGATGCCATACTCGATGCCCGATAGATGCCATACTTGATGCCCGATAGATGCCATACTCGATGCCCGATAGATACCATACTAGATGCCCGATAGATGCCATACTTGATGCCCGATAGATGCCATACTTGATGCCCGATAGATGCCATACTCGATGCCCGATAGATGCCATACTCGATGCCCGATAGATGCCATACTTGATGCCCGATAGATGCCATACTAGATGCCCGATAGATGCCATACTTGATGCCCGATAGATGCCATACTCGATGCCCGATAGATGCCATACTTGATGCCCGATAGATGCCATACTTGATGCCCGATAGATGCCATACTCGATGCCCGATAGATGCCATACTCGATGCCCGATAGATGCCATACTTGATGCCCGATAGATGCCATACTAGATGCCCGATAGATGCCATACTTGATGCCCGATAGATGCCATACTAGATGCCCGATAGATGCCATACTTGATGCCCGATAGATGCCATACTTGATGCCCGATAGATGCCATACTAGATTCACGATAGATGCCATACTAGATGCACGATAGATGCCATGCTCGATGCCCGATAGATTCCATTCTAGATTCTCGATAGATGCCATACTAGATGCACGATAGATGCCATACTAGATTCACGATAGATGCCATACTAGATGCCCGATAGATGCCATACTTGATGCCCGATAGATGCCATACTAGATGCCCGATAGATGCCATACTTGATGCCCGATAGATGCCATACTTGATGCCCGATAGATGCCATACTAGATTCACGATAGATGCCATACTAGATGCACGATAGATGCCATGCTCGATGCCCGATAGATTCCATTCTAGATTCTCGATAGATGCCATACTAGATGCACGATAGATGCCATACTAGATGCCCGATAGATGCCATACTAGATGCCCGATAGATGCCATACTTGATGCCCGATAGATGCCATACTTGATTCACGATAGATGCCATACTAGATGCACGATAGATGCCATACTAGATTGACGATAGATGCCATACTAGATGCACGATAGATGCCATACTAGATGCCCGATAGATGCCATACTTGATTCACGATAGATGCCATACTAGATGCACGATAGATGCCTTTAATTCACATGTTTGAGATGATTCCATACACACAAAAGTGTAATATTCACACACATCAGATGTGTTGCTGTAAAAAGAAATCGACACAAACGTATTGTGTACGCAGTTGCACCAATGTTGACGTACGCTACTAGTAAGGCTGTTAATTTCATTTCAAATGCGACCACACCCGCGAAAATAGCATTCTTGTGACGCGCATTTGTGCCAGTGGCTGACCTATTAATATACTGCTCTAGCTTATATTATTTCTGCTATCTTTAACCTGCTCCTTGTGAACGCCTTACATTATCTGCTCTTGCTTATGAATCTTTAAATATTCACAATTTTAACACTACTCCTACTTCTCACTCTCTCTCTTTCTCCTTTTCACTCTCTCTCTTTCTCCTTTTCACTCTCTCTCTTTCTCCTTCTCAAACTCTTTCCTTCTCTTTCCCACACTCTCTCCTTCTCTTTCTCACTCTCTCTCCTTCTCTTTCTCACTCTCTCTCCTTCTCTTTCCCACACTCTCTCCTTCTCTTTCCCACACTCTCTCCTTCTCTTTCCCACACTCTCTCCTTCTCTTTCCCACACTCTCTCCTTCTCTTTCCCACACTCTCTCCTTCTCTTTCCCACACTCTCTCCTTCTCTTTCCCACACTCTCTCCTTCTCTTTCCCACACTCTCTCCTTGTTTTTCCCACACTCTCTCCTTCTCTCTCACACTCTCTCCTTCTCTCTCACACTCTCTCCTTCTCTTTCCCACACTCTCTCCTTCTCTTTCCCACACTCTCTCCTTCTCTTTCCCACACTCTCTCCTTCTCTTTCCCACACTCTCTCCTTCTCTTTCCCACACTCTCTCCTTCTCTTTCCCACACTCTCTCCTTCTCTTTCCCACACTCTCTCCTTCTCTTTCCCACACTCTCTCCTTGTCTTTCCCACACTCTCTCCTTCTCTTTCCCACACTCTCTCCTTCTCTTTCCCACACTCTCTCCTTCTCTTTCCCACACTCTCTCCTTGTTTTTCCCACACTCTCTCCTTCCCTCTCACACTCTCTTCTTCTCTCTCACACTCTCTCCTTCTCTCTCACACTCTCTCCTTCTCTTTCCCACACTCTCTCCTTCTCTTTCCCACACTCTCTCCTTGTTTTTCCCACACTCTCTCCTTCCCTCTCACACTCTCTTCTTCTCTCTCACACTCTCTCCTTCTCTCTCACACTCTCTCCTTCTCTTTCCCACACTCTCTCCTTCTCTTTCCCACACTCTCTCCTTCTCTTTCCCACACTCTCTCCTTCTCTTTCCCACACTCTCTCCTTCTCTTTCCCACACTCTCTCCTTGTCTTTCCCACACTCTCTCCTTCTCTTTCCCACACTCTCTCCTTCTCTTTCCCACACTCTCTCCTTCTCTTTCCCACACTCTCTCCTTCTCTTTCCCACACTCTCTCCTTGTTTTTCCCACACTCTCTCCTTCCCTCTCACACTCTCTTCTTCTCTCTCACACTCTCTCCTTCTCTCTCACACTCTCTCCTTCTCTTTCCCACACTCTCTCCTTATCTTTCCCACTCTCTCCTTCTCTTTCCCACACTCTCTCCTTCTCTTTCCCACACCCTCTCCTTCTCTTTCCCACACTCTCTCCTTCTCTTTCCCACACTCTCTCCTTATCTTTCCCACACTCTCTTCTTCTTTTTCCCACTCTCTCACCCCCTCTCATCTTCTAAATTAGTCGGAAATTTAGCTTGCAAGGAGCAAGAACTGACAATAAAAATGTTGGGTTTAAATACCTTGTTTCATTTAGCCCTGTCTATTTTAAATACATTCAATTTACCGCCTGTTTAATCTGCAAATCTGAATTTCTAAAGCGTTGATGTAGGCCTGACAATGTCATGTAAATTTGACTGTAATCAGTTTGTCCCCTCACCGCAGAACCACAGATGGCTTTTAAAAATATTAATCACATATTTGAAAATAAGTACACAGAGTTAATTTCTAAACTGGTTTTACTTGTGATGCAAAAGTTAGAACGATTATTAATCTGCTTTATGTGAAATTTTATGGATCCATTTTATTTAGTTTATCTATTCTCTAAAATTGTGACAGACGAGCCAACCTCGTAACATCAAAATTTAAATCTTAACTAAGTTATAATATTCAGTTCTACTACACGTAGTTCAGCTTAACTATTTAGACTAAAATCTATAAAGTGGACTACTGCCGTGCACCATATTTCACAAGTGCGTTTATAGTAAAATTATCATATTAACTTAGCACTACATGATCAAGTTTTTTTGGTGCTAGTTAAGCCGAATATATAGAACTTATGTAGCAAAGCTTTTCGAAGATCAAGTGCGTATGCACTAATAAGCGTACGAGCTTAGTTTTAAGTTTAGTTAATGCGACTGGTTCTATGATGATTAACAATTTAATTTCCTACTAATCGAGAATCCCTGCAGATAGACATGACAATAATTGTTGCTACCACCATCTATAAATTATTAAAAAGAGGATTTCTCCTTGCTAAGATGGATTAGCGATAAATACTACTTGGAGTAAAAACAGAAGCTTTCGCTCTAAATAAGTAAAAAAAAATCTACAAACAGGTTCGTATACGTAGTTCAGCACAAGGACCACTCAAGCCATTATTCGCGCGGGTGCGAAGCTGATGGCTTAATATGTCAAAGCCTATTTTATCTTTAATACAACCGTAATGCCCAAAGTAATTTTGTTTTTTTAATGCGAAGGATAAGACTTGCAGAAAGAAAGCATTTCAACATTAGAAAACTGTTAAATTATAAAATATCAAACGGCACACTGAAACGACTAAATCAATATATAAATCGACCAAACGATATGTTTCATTAGTACCGTCTTCTTAGTGCCACTCTTTTCTTCTTCTATTGGTACTTCTAGTAGTACCACTAAAAGATTTTGCAACGTCTCTTAGAATCACTTCTTCTAGTGGTACTTGGATTTTTAAACGTTGAGAGCAAAAACTAAATTTAAAACCTTTCTATTTCCGTGTTAAGAGTGGGTATAACAAAAACAATTTAGTTTTACATTTTCAATAAAACAACTGATGTTTCTACTAAACATTTTGTAAAAATGTTACTGTTTTCGTTTCTGTAACTTATTTTCTATCAAAATACATAGCTTCCTCAAATTTTAGAACTGGTGCTAGTCCGGTTTTCAGTTTCAGAACTTTTATGTTCAATTTATAGGTTCAAAGCGATATCTAAAATTTTGTTTCTGTGTTATCTAGCTTTGCCTAGAAAAGTCTGTGTAGTTTTTGCTTTAGGTTCTTAACAGTTATGCCAGTTTTTCTGTTATACATTTCGCAATTGCTTCGGAGTATTAAATTATATACTTTATAAATCCGCATAAGCAGCATCAGCTGATCAGCATAACGAGATACGATACCTAGATATGATGCGCCACTTCTTGAAATCAAATATCTATAGACTTTTATATATAATGTAAAACATAGGAGAATAAGTTTTAGTAAAAAAATTGTAGAGCAGAAAATACATTTCTAATTTATGTAAACGTTGATTTGCAAATGTCATACTATAGTCTATAGTAAATAGTATAGATATTCATTTAAATAACATATAAAACTTGATAGTTATGCAACAAATGGCAACAGCAAAGAGTATGTTATGATTTTGAATTTAAGTATATTATTTTTGCTAATATTATTACTGATTTTCTTGTTTTTAAAGACCAGACTATCATAAACTATAGACTGTAAAAACTGGATATACTACTAATAGGTTAAATTAGCAAGTGAACTCCCCTGGCATTGGCTTCAATAATTTACAATAACAAAGCTTATTCCTACATGTTTTGCCATTGTTTTACATGTTTTTTTTCATTTTATTAGCTATCCTTATTTGTGTCAAGCTATAGTTGCTTTACAAATAGTTCGGTTGGTTCCCATTGCCATTGGTAGCTAGTTTAGCTTATAAGGTGCTTGCCGCTTGCATGGCTATTGACAGTGATGGCATTAAAAAGTTACCTTTGGTTAACAAAGTTAATGAAATTATGTCTGTTAAAATTAGCAGTTGCAAAAATTTTCAGGTAACATTTTAACAATAAAAATGTTATATTGCATAAGTCTTAAGTCTGTTAAAGTTATTCTCTAGTCCATTTGTGCTATCCTAATTGTTTTTTATTTCTTTGAAAATAGTTAGGACTAAAGCTAACAAAGATTTATTTTCTTAGATATGAATCAATTGTTAAAACACAGCTTTTCAACTATCTTGGCTTAGCGTTATTGAATAATGTTAAGATTTTTTCATTTAAGGTTGTTTTGTTATTTGCTGCTGTTTAGTACAAATACATTTCACATTTCACACATTTTAATGTGAATGTGAATATTTCTTTATTTATATATGTATACAAATTGAATTTGTTTTGTAATTGGCAAAGAATGAAAGAAAGAGAGCAGCATAGTTGAATTTAATTGGCATTCATTTTTGCATTTCATTTCTTCATTATTCCCATTTCTCCATTATTCCCATTTCTTCATTATTACAATTTCTTCAGTATTCCCATTCCTTCAGTATTCCCATTCCTTCATTATTCCCATTCCTTCAGTATTCCCATTCCTTCAGTATTCCCATTCCTTCAGTATTCCCATTCCTTCAGTATTCCCATTCCTTCAGTATTCCCATTCCTTCAGTATTCCCATTCCTTCAGCATTCCCATTCCTTTAGTATTCCCATTCCTTCATTATTCCCATTCCTTCAGTATTCCCATTCCTTCAGTATTCCCATTCCTTCATTATTCCCATTCCTTCAGTATTCCCATTCCTTCAGCATTCCCATTCCTTTAGTATTCCCATTCCTTCATTATTCCCATTCCTTCAGTATTCCCATTCCTTCAGTATTCCCATTCCTTCATTATTCCCATTCCTTCATTATTCCCATTCCTTCATTATTCCCATTCCTTCAGTATTCCCATTCCTTCAGTATTCCCATTCCTTCAGTATTCCCATTCCTTCATTATTCCCATTCCTTCAGTTAACCCATTCATTCAGTATTCCCATTCCTTCCGTATTCCCTTACTGTTTCAGGCCCGCTCAGCCATAGACTCGGCCAGTGTGTTCACCGCCGACACTGGCATTGTGTCGCGCGGTCGTCACAATCCTCTCCAACGGGCTGCCTCGTTAGGCCAGTCTTTGAACCAGTCATGGAATGGCGCACCAAAAGAACTGGGCGGCTCGCAGCACAACCTGCCAGACGATGCCACAGTGCTGAGTGGTCAAACTGGCACAGTCATGACGGCCTCCAGGATGGGTCCGGCAGGATCTGTTAGGCTTACAGCGGGTTCAGCTAGGGCCCCATCCAGAGCCACTACGGGTTCATTGTATCGAAGAAAACGCGAACGATTGTTTAAGATTTTGTCCGGTCTGATGATCGCGTTCTCGTCTGTTATAGTCCTGTTTGAGATGTTCGCTTTGGGGTGAGATTGATTTGGCTGTGCTTCATTTGTTTGAAAATGATATTTTGTTCATTTACTCATTTCAATAAACACTGTGCTTATCATTCCCAATCAATACAAAAAAATTGTGCTTAAAATTATGCCTATCATGCCAGTTAACACACTGGTTTTTATGCCCATAAACACATTTTCATTGAGCCAGCCTAGTTTTATCATGCCCAATAAACACCCTGGGTTTATCATACCGAATAAACACCCTGGGTTTATCATACCCAATAAACACCCTGGGTTTATCATACCCAATAAACACCCTGGGTTTATCATACCCAATAAACACCCTGGGTTTATCATACCCAATAAACACCCTGGTTTTATCATACCAAATAAACACCCTGGGTTTATCATACCCAGTAAACACCCTGGGTTTATAGTGTTTTTTATTAGCCCTTTGGGTTTCTCTTTTTAACAAACAGCTTAGGGTTTATTATTTATACAAACACCCAGGTTTTCTCATAATGATAAACACCCTAGATTTCCTCGTGTTATAATCAAACAGGCCATATTTCTCATACTAACAAACATCACCCCGCATTTAACCAATCGCAGTTTCAAACGCGACTATCCAGTCTACGGCAGCGGTATCTGGGTGGGCCTGCCATCTATCGGGTTCGCTGGATTAACCCTAGCTAGCATTGGAAGAGGTCGAGCGTTCAACATGGCCCTACTGATCTGTGGCGCAATCTTGCTAGCAGACCTAGCTGGCGGCCTAGCTGTGTCTGGCTATGAGCTGTACTTAGCCATGATTAAACTGTACGATATGCAGTCTAAACAGGGCGGCTCTTCTAACGACTGCGGCAGTTGCGGTCAGTTGATCATGACGAAATGCAGTTTCGGCATTGTTATATTCGCATCGTGTGTTGTATTTGTCTGTCTAATAATCTACCGGCTTAGTGTGAAACTGTGCGAATGCTGTCGACCAAATCCGAATTCGGATAAAAAGAATGCCTTGACCCAATCTGCCATCGATCAGCACAATCAGAGCCTTAGAGGCTCCATGCCGCCTAGCGTGTATGCGCCCAGTGTCCGGTCCTATGCTCAGTCGAACTACAGCCAGAGTGTTCCGGACCTGTACCCGGTGAGAATTCACTGCTAGTTTTGATTCATGGGATTTTAATAATGCTTGGCTTTTGGATTTGCTTCCATGGGAATCGGGCATTCTTGAAAATCATTTTGTATCCATTCATATTATTTGGGATTTCCCATAGTACAGTCATCCATGTATATAATATTGTGGGATTTCCCCAAAGTACAAGAATCTATGTGTGTAATCAGGGGATTTCCCAATAGTACAAGAATCTATGTGTGTAATCAGGGGATTTCCCAATAGTACAAGCATTCATGTAAATTATTGTAGGATTTCCCCATAGTTCAGGCATCCATGTGTATAATTGTGGGATTTCCCCATAGTTCAGGCATCCATGTGTATAATTGTGGGATTTCCCCATAGTTCAGGCATCCATGTATATAATATTGTGGGATTTCCCCAAAGTACAAGAATCCATGTGTGTAATCAGGGGATTTCCCCATAGTACAAGCATCCATGTAAATTATTGTAGGATTTCCCCATAGTTCAGGCATCCATTTGTATAGTTGTGGGATTTCCCCATAGTTCAGGCATCCATGTATACAATTGTGGGATTTCCCACTTAGTACAGGCATCCATGTGTATAATTGTGGGATTTCCCACATAGTACAGGCATCCATGTGTATAATTGTGGGATTTCCCACATAGTACAGGCATCCATGTGTATAATTGTGGGATTTCCCACATAGTACAGGCATCCATGTGTATAATTGTGGGATTTCCCACATAGTACAGGCATCCATTTGTATAATTGTGGGATTTCCCCCAGTACAGGGATCCATGTATACAATTGTAGGATTTCCCCCAGTATAATTGTATAATTGATCCCATTATCATACCATTATCTTGCATCGCCTGTCGCATCACTCAGTCCTCATTCACCATGAATGTGCAGCAGGCTCGGGCTCCTAGCCAGTCAGCCAGCCAGTATCAGTACGATCCGCGCGCTTCCGCCGCCGAGCCGCCGATGCATCCGCAGCACTACCAGCAGCTGCTCCAGCAGCAGCAGCAACAGCAGCAGCAGCAGCAGCCTAGGCCAGTTCCACGCGGCTCAGTTGCTACCAGCAGTCTAGCTGGCTTGAATCTGGCTCGGAATCAGCCGCCACCGGCGCCGCGACCGCCTCCGCCGCCGCAGCCTCTCCAAGCGCAGCCAGTGATTTCAGTCAAGAGACAGTCGCAGGCTCCTTCGCAGCCGCAGAATAGAAACTCACAGCAGCCGCCGCCGATGCAGCCGCCGCCGCCGCAGCCGTTGCAGTCGCAGCGTGTCAGCCGTCCATCATCCGGATATCGTCAGCGATCCAGCTCAGGCAAGCGTGTTCCAAGAAATTAAGGCCACTTTGATCTGGCAACAAACCTCTCCGAGGGTGTTTAAATTCTAAGGTTTTAGTTCGCAAGTTTTTTATTCATTCCGATTTTTCAATACCTAAAATTACATAAAAGCTTGTTAGGAAGTTCATTTCATGTATAATTTTGCTTAAAATTATGCTTTATTTGTCTTCTTTTTAGCCAATGAATGATGTTCTTTGTTTTGTTTTATCATAACGAAAATCGTTTTCGAATAGACCATTAGAAAGTGATTTTCGGTGATTTTCTATTGTCCTAATTATTACTAACTCTGAAAATGACTCAAGTTGGTTATGACAAACTCTGAGAATGACTCAAGTTGGTTATGACGGACTCTGAGAATGACTCAAGTTGGTTATGACGGACTCTGAGAATGACTCAAGTTGGTTATGACGAACTCTGAGAATGACTCAAGTTGGTTATGACGGACTCTGAGAATGACTCAAGTTGGTTATGACGGACTCTGAGAATGACTCAAGTTGGTTATGACGGACTCTGAGAATGACTCAAGTTGGTTATGACGGACTCTGAGAATGACTCAAGTTGGTTATGACGGACTCTGAGAATGACTCAAGTTGGTTATGACGAACTCTGAGAATGACTCAAGTTGGTTATGACGGACTCTGAGAATGACTCAAGTTGGTTATGACGGACTCTGAGAATGACTCAAGTTGGTTATGACGGACTCTGAGAATGACTCAAGTTGGTTATGACGGACTCTGAGAATGACTCAAGTTGCAGTTATGACGGACTCTGAGAATGACTCAAGTTGGTTATGACGGACTCTGAGAATGACTCAAGTTGCAGTTATGACGGACTCTGAGAATGACTCAAGTTGGTTATGACGGACGCTGAGAATGACTCAAGTTGGTTATGACGGACTCTGAGAATGACTCAAGTTGGTTATGACGGACTCTGAGAATAACTCAAGTTGGTTATTACGAACTCTGAGAATGACTCAAGTTGCAGTTATGACGGACTCTGAGAATAACTCAAGTTGGTTATGACGGACTCTGAGAATGACTCAAGTTGGTTATGACGAACTCTGAGAATGACTCAAGTTGCAGTTATGACGGACTCTGAGAATAACTCAAGTTGGTTATGAGGGACTCTGAGAATGACTCAAGTTGGTTATGACGGACTCTGAGAATGACTCAAGTTGGTTATGACGGACTCTGAGAATGACTCAAGTTGGTTATGACGGACTCTGAGAATGACTCAAGTTGGTTATGACGGACTCTGAGAATGACTCAAGTTGGTTATGACGGACTCTGAGAATGACTCAAGTTGCAGTTATGACGGACTCTGAGAATGGCTCAAGTTGGTTATGACGGACTCTGAGAATGACTCAAGTTGGTTATGACGAACTCTGAGAATGACTCAAGTTGGTTATGACGGACTCTGAGAATGACTCAAGTTGGTTATGACGGACTCTGAGAATGACTCAAGTTGGTTATGACGAACTCTGAGAATGACTCAAGTTGGTTATGACGGACTCTGAGAATGACTCAAGTTGGTTATGACGAACTCTGAGAATGACTCAAGTTGGTTATGACGGACTCTGAGAATGACTCAAGTTGGTTATGACGGACTCTGAGAATGACTCAAGTTGGTTATGACGGACTCTGAGAATGACTCAAGTCGGTTATGACGGACTCTATTACGGATTTCAACTTTTTTGGCTAGGGCCAACAAGAGAAAAGTTTACACATATTGTTTTAATTTTAATATTTTTGTCTATCTTTATTTTCTGTGTCTTCTGAAGTATATTTTGTATCTGACGAAGGCGCCACAATCTTTGTATCGTATATTTACTGTCAGAATTGTAATTTTGATAGTAACCCTTGCGAACCTTAGGGCACTGTGTACTTAAAACTGTTTTCATAGCATAGTTAAAAATATTCTAATTAATTTTGTTTCTCTGTCGCCATTGTTGTGTACATCTATTAGTGCAGTGCTGGCACTAATTTTAAAAGCCATTCCACATTTTTATCGTTCTATTAGTTTTTTTTTTATCAATTAATATTCATGAAGCTGTGCTTATTCATCTTCAAATGAAACTTATTTACTAATTGAATAAGCCAACATTCCTATATCAACCATTCCGTTTGTACTTTTGTACGTATTTTTTGTACGAACTTTAATGATCGCTTCTTAGCTTGTGTAAAATTTTCATTGTCTCCCGTGTTTTTCTCTCAAGGTATGTTTTACCATTTGGCACATTGTATGATATGCTACAGATGTATAAAACGTTTTTGTCATTATTAATTGCTATTTAGTAATTATTTGCTAAGAAATTAAAGACTTTTTTTAACGCGGACGCAACGCATTAATTTCATTGGCTTAGGTTAGTCACGTGCCGCGTGTTGGTAAAAAAAGTAAGCCATGCGTTTTTTTTTCTAAAAATAGCAAGTCGCCTAAATCTTGTTGACCAATCAAAATCGTCCACCGAGTTGATGTGTTGCGACCAGATATTCCAAGCACTCGTTTACTTTTTTGAACATTCCAATTGATTTTTTAGTTACCATAAAGTTTTATTAGTGTTGTTAGTAGTCTTACTTTGCTATTGATTCTATATATAATTGTAATATTATTACGCAATAGACAGGAAAATTTGTTTCCTGACTTGCTTAAATTGCAAAAAAGCGACAGAGCGCCCGTAGAGTCATCTCATATGGGTTTACAGTAGAAATATTTACGCCTGTTTTGCAGGCGCTCTGTCCTTTACTATCTTTATGATTTCATGCTGAAAAATTTTATTAAGCAACTTCAAGTTGAACTAATGAACTTATTGTTAATTTGGAAATGATATAAAATACTTCTCGTGAGTTATGCTATTAAGAGTCCATTTTCAGCACAAATAATTGAACCTAAAATTTGAATCTTTTAAGGAAAATTTTAATGACTTCTACACAGAAAAAAATCTTTTATTTTATATACCGGCGTATGATACTACTGTTATATCATGTACTAACTATTGTCAGCTTTATTACAACACTTGAAAAGGTTTATTATAAAAAACGATTGCGAAAATGTACGCATGTTCTTATCATTGTGATGAACAGCTGTGCACTGTTACAGTTTCACTGCTGAAGGCTTTGCTGATAACATGAAGTGTGAGCTGGCAGTCTGAATAAAATTTGCTTTAAAAATGGTAAAACTGTGAGAAGCTTTCTAGGACACGTGGCTATAGTAGGACTACTATAAATATAGAAGGAGGCGAGTGACAGCCGACTGCGGTAGTAGTATTTTGGTATTTTAGTCATTTCTATAGCAAAATTTTAAAATCTTTTAAAAACAGAACATACTACTGTTTTCTCTTTCTTACGCATTTCATGGATAATGAATGCGATTAAGCAGTACATAAAAATTCTTAATAGTAATATATACAGTATTTTTGTTTATCAGTCAGTGCAGCTGTCTTCTCCGTACTATGTAAATTTAAACATTGTCCAAGTACAGTGTCTGACGACAAATATATATTGGGTACGGACACGCACAAACAGCCAATAAAATATTGTAAGAAACAAATGAATCAATCGATCAAAACTTAGTAATCGTTTGAGTTAGCATAGCCAGCCAAAAGTGTTCTCTCCGCTGTAGGCGATATAGAGAAAGCCATCCTCATCTTGATGCTCCTGGTAGATTTGGCCCATTGTGGCGCTGAAGATATTTGTGGGGATAATTAGATAATGGAATAAGCTAGTCATTTCCTGCAAAAAAGTTCTAATTGGGGATACAAATGGGGATCACAAGTCATAGTTACAAATGGGGATAATAACTGACAGACCAAATGGGGATCACAAGTCATAGATACAAATCGGGATCATAACTGATAGATACAAATGGGGATCACAACTCATAGATACAAATGGGGATCATAACTGACAGATACAAATGGGGATCACAACTGATAGATACAAATAGGGATCACAACTGATAGACCAAATGGGAATCACAACTGATAGATACAAATGGGGATCACAACTGATAGACCAAATGGGGATCATAACTGACAGACCAAATGGGGATCATAACTGACAGACCAAATGGGGATCATAACTGACAGACCGAATGGGGATCACAACTGATAGATACAAATGGGGATCACAACTGATAGACCAAATGGGGATCATAACTGACAGACCAAATGGGGATCACAACTGATAGACCAAATGGGGATCACAACTGATAGATACAAATGGGGATCACAACTGATAGACCAAATGGGGATCACAACTGATAGACAAAATGGGGATCACAACTGATAGATACAAATGGGGATCACAACTGATAGACCAAATGGGGATCACAACTGATAGATACAAATGGGGATCACAACTGATAGACCAAATGGGGATCATAACTGACAGACCAAATGGGGATCACAAGTGATATACGATTGAGAATATAACGGACAGAACAAATGGGGATCACAACTCCTAGATACAAATGGGGATCATAACTGACAGACCAAATGGGATCATAACTGACAGACCAAATGGGGATCACAACTCATAGATACAAATGGGGATCATAACTGACATACCAAATGGGGATCATAACTGACAGACCAAATGGGGATCACAACTCATAGATACAAATGGGGATCATAACTGACAGAACAAATGGGGATCACAACTCATAGATACAAATGGGGATCATAACTGACAGACAAAATGGGGATCACAACTGATAGATACAAATGGGGATCACAACTGATAGACCAAATGGGGATCATAACTGACATACCAAATGGGGATCATAACTGACAGACCAAATGGGGATCACAACTCATAGATACAAATGGGGATCATAACTGACAGAACAAATGGGGATCACAACTCATAGATACAAATGGGGATCATAACTGACAGACCAAATGGGGATCACAAGTGATATACGATTGAAAATATTATCTAAAGAATGTGACTTTAGGGGGGTGGCAGTTGACCCTCTTCGCAGTCAAATTTCAAGCTAATTTGCATGAAAATAAAACACTTTTTTAAAATGCATTCAACGGGTCAATTCAATTAACAATGATTTGCTCTGGAGCGTGTTGCACTAGTTCTATTACTTAATTAGACCCAATTAGACCCATTACGTAATGCAGTTAAACACTTTCGCAATTACAAAGCATTAGGCATGGTCGAGATATTCAACGATTGTCAGGGTGTCTTGCGCAAAAACACCAATACAAGCATCCTTGACAGCAGGATATTCGACAAGAGTCGCTGAATATGCTGACGTCGGATGGCTTTGAAAGTTAGTTAATCGCAGAGGGTCGAATATCTTGATCCAGATGGTGGACTTTCACGAAAATCAGTCATTGGGTTAGGGAGCGTGAAGTAGAAAGTGGATAACCTAAAGGATCTTTTATTTTCTATTATTTTCTTAAAAAAAGCAATCGACTCATTGCACTTTGCAAGCAATTTCTATGATTATTTCATCGCAACAAACCTGGACTGCGGGATGGTCTTGCCAACAAACAGAAACAGGGCACGCTCTGGCTGCAGCTGAATTCGCTTGCGAATGATCCACATGAACTGCGCCATGCTGATGTCGTGTGGCACAAGGAATTTGTGCTTATCGATGTCTGTTATTTGTGAGTTTGACACGCGCTCCACGATGACCTATATTGGGGGGAGAGATCAATTATCGATTAGTGATTGAGGATACTTAAACGAATTAAGGTTAAAAAATCAACTTACTGGAATTCGTTCTGGATATTTCTCTCTAATTTTCCGTGAATCCTTTAGCCTCTGGTCTAAAGATAAAAAAAAGTATTTTAATTAAAACGTGAACAATTAATTTGAGATATAAGTGTTATCTAAGAACAAAGTATTATTATTTTTATGGATTTAATTTAACAGCTCTAAATTACTTAAAATTAACAATAACAATAATTTACCGAAATTCAACTAGTTTTCAATAGTATTTTTAATAAAGTTTAGATCAAATGTGCAGTTAATTTCACAACAAAAAAATAAAAATTATTAGCTATTTCAGATATTTGACAATCTAACCTGCTTACCTTGTCAGAAATCAGACAATAAAACATGTCGAATTTTGGGGTTTGAAAAAAAAGCATTCATCATTTTTTTCTGCTGAAATATTTTATACAAAATCAACAATTTAGCACTTGCTTAATAAGTTCATAAACAAGTAAATTTTCAGGTTAAATATTTAGGCCAGGTCTATACATAACAACTCTTTGGGAAAAAAGAATGAGACTTGGAATATATTTTTATTGGCTTTGCTAAGCATATTCAGAATACTATGGTCTGGTTTCTATTGTGAAATTAGATATTGTTTCATCCAGATAATACGACGTACTATGTTGACAGTACTTGTTGTTGAAACCTCAAATAGGTTTAGAGCTGAATAGGCCTAGGCCATTTGCCATTTGGTAGAGTAGGTGCACTAAGTCATCCACAGAGTCTGCCTGGTCACCCAGACCTAGCCTCTGTGCACCAGGGGATTGTCTAGCTACAGCATATGTCAACATAGCTAAATATTTATTAGCTAATAACAAAAAACTTTTAAAACAATTAAGTAAATGTCATATGAATATTGACATTTGACATCCACACAGTGTGCCCACTGCCTTAATAGTTGTACCATTACCACCTAGCTCTGATCATCAGTTTGAATAGCTTCCTGATGTTAGATGTGAGCCAATGTTGGTCTATGGTTGTGTAAATGATTGACTCTAAAATGTTGATCACATCTCAGGACAACAAACACTCAGCCGAATCCAGCCCAAATAAACATAAAAAGAAAGGCGTATTAATAACATTACCCAGTTGTAATTAGAACTCAGCAACAAAAAAACGTTTAATAGTCATTATATTGTTATTGACCTTACTTTAATGAATAAAAAACTGAGACAGTAAAGTAAAAAATGTTTACTAAATACTACAATCGCTAATAGAATATTCGAATGCATATTTCCTATGGTATTTATTATGTTACTTAGCCAGGCCCAAAATTATAACCAATTAATGCTGAGATCAGTGAAATACAGCTGTTATATATCAAAAAGGCATTATGACATAGCAGAGGTGTAAAAATTACACGCCATTATTACTTACCAAAGTTATTGTCTTCCTTGAACTTAAACTTCATTTTTTCTTTGAGAATGAATCTGTCAAAGTGTCACTTGTCAGAGGCACGAAGTTGCGTTTAGTTGTTTAAGTTGAAATTGTTATTTCAAATTGTTATTGTGCATAACGTTAAAGGAAAAAAATATCAACTATTTATGCAACTCAAAAGCGATAACTAAAAATCGTTTTTTGTGAGTTTATCACCTTATTTTATTTCTAATTAAAAGTATATAAATAAAAATTTACGGAAAACTATCTTGCGTTTTCCACCTGTTTAAACTTTGCAGAATGGTTTATTATAGTGCTAAGGAACTTAACGACATCTGACGGTGTTACATATAATATCACGAGTAACAGAAATCCATTATCACCTAAGGACCACTAGGAGTATTCTTAGACTTCTTACGTAGTCTTCCTGTGGAATGGTATTACTAGAAAGAGAAATGGATTATACTCCTGTATAATCCTGTATAATCCTGCAGGTCATCCTAGAAAAACAGCTTTACCCTTTTTAATCTGGCCTGTTTTAATTGTGTTTTTTTCTTGCATCTGCAGAACAATTATACAACAAATGTATAATTGTGCTCGTCCTATAGGCCACAGGCGGAAAGAATTGTAGTGCCTACCCGAAGCAATGCTTAGAGCCTGCGATTTACACATATGAGGCTGCATGATGAGATTAACTAAATACCAGGAATCGGGTGTAAGAGCCGGCGAAATTTAGATTGTCAGAAAGTACGCACGAGTTCATTTGGCATAACGATTCAATATATACGAGCAGGGCAGTGATGAGCACGATGAATAATAAAATAGGCTAAAGCCAGCCCCACCCCCAAGCGGGTGAAAGGCCGGCCGACGCCATGTACATTTAGACCAATCAGACAAGACGAGCCAACGCACAACACACCACGCAGGAACCCCACACGGGCTTAGGCGAAAAGCCTAAGCAATGTGCCCGGTTATCACTAACTGTAGGACAAGCCCACGCAGTATCTGACTGGGATTAGTCCGTCCGGGACAGAATGAGTGAGTCCGGAGTGGAGTAAAGGTCCGAAAATTCATGAAGCGGCTCATTGCGCTTTCTTGAACAGATCACGACAACCCAAACCCCGGGAACAGGGACTGGTCGCATTCCAACTGGCGATGCTAGGTCTGCAGTCAGCGAAGGTTCAGCGAGTTGTCCTTTCAGACAACGGACGGCAAGCGGCCAACTAGTGTTACTCCTTCCAGACGAAGCTCTTTCCTAGGAACAATCTCCACGAGTCCCCTGCTTGAGTCGACGTGAAGCCAATAAAGTCGATCCATTTGTTAGGGTCCGTGGACATTGGAGTGTTAATTGTAAAGAAACTCCTCGGAAGCGAACTGGTCTCTGTCTTCTAAATGACGAAGGGTCGGTTGAGGACTTCATATTCGCAAATGTGATTATTGTTGGGGGATGGTACTCTAGGGGTAGATGATGCGGTTGACGGTTTCATCAGTTTGACAAAGCAGGTTTCCAAATTTGGTCTCCGACCCAAACATTCGTAAACACCCACACACACAATCGGATGACCAACACCCACACACAATCGGATGACCAACACCCACACACAATCGGATGACCAAGTACACCCACACACAATCGGATGACCAAGTACACCCACACACAATCGGATGACCAAGTACACCCACACACAATCGGATGACCAAGTACACCCACACACAATCGGATGACCAAGTACACCCACACACAATCGGATGACCAAGTACACCCACACACAATCGGATGACCAAGTACACCCATGCACACACACAATCGGATGACCGAGTACACCCATGCACGTACACAATCGGATGACCAAGTACACCCATGCACACACACAATCGGATGACCAACACCCACGCACACAATCGGATGACCAACACCCACACACAATCGGATGACCAACACCCACACACACAATCGGATGACCAACACCCACACACACAATCGGATGACCAACACCCACACACACAATCGGATGACCAACACCCACACACACAATCGGATGACCAACACCCACACACACAATCGGATGACCAACACCCACACACACAATCGGATGACCAACACCCACACACACAATCGGATGACCAACGCCCACACACGCAATCGGATGACCAACGCCCACACACGCAATCGGATGACCAACACCCACACACACAATCGGATGACCAACGCCCACACACGCAATCGGATGACCAACACCCACACACACAATCGGATGACCAACACCCACACACACAATCGGATGACCAACACCCACACACACAATCGGATGACCAACACCCACACACACAATCGGATGACCAACGCCCACACACGCAATCGGATGACCAACGCCCACACACGCAATCGGATGACCAACACCCACACACACAATCGGATGAACAACGCCCACACACGCAATCGGATGACCAACACCCACACACACAATCGGATGACCAACACCCACACACAATCGGATGACCAACACCCACACACACAATCGGATGACCAACACCCACACACACAATCGGATGACCAACACCCCCACACACAATCGGATGACCAACGCCCACACACGTAATCGGATGACCAACGCCCACACACGCAATCGGATGACCAACGCCCACACACGCAATCGGATGACCAACGCCCACACACGCAATCGGATGACCAACGCCCACACACGCAATCGGATGACCAACGCCCACACACGCAATCGGATGACCAACGCCCACACACGCAATCGGATGACCAACGCCCACACACAATCGGATGAGGAACGACCATGCAAACTCCTCACCATCTGACCTGATGCTCACCAATGGTATTCCTCTATCAGTTGGATTAAAATGCTTGTTAGAGTCGTCTTTGTTTTTTTGTTAGTAAGATAAGCCGACTTTTTTAAGTATATTTTTTAAGCTTCGTTCCATCTACGCCTTAAGTTTCAGGTCCGACATATACCTCGGGGAAATCACAGACTCAGAATTTCTGAAAAATTCTATTATCATAGCTTTCGACTCGAAAATCACAAACTATAGCTTATGTGCACTGTCGTTCGATATAGAGACATAAAGAATCAAAGACTAGTGCTGGATTAAAATTAACGTAAACAATTTCACTCAAACAACTGTGGTTTTTCATTTCTTTTTTGTATGTTAATATAGCATAACACTTTAAGAGTTTGTAATGCACAGGGGCAAAAGACTCGACTGTAACAAATCATTGACTGCGCTAGACTCTATTAGCCAATCAAAACTGTCGAAGGTACAGTAAGTATAGCCGGTATTCTCTGTTAGGGAGGCTGCAGGCTGGAAGAGGTATGCCATGATGTAAGGGGTGTCACCCACCATATAGATTTAGGGTGGTAGCACGGATTGATTTTGTATAGATGAAATCATGGATTTTGTGTGGATGAAATCATGGATTTTGTATGGATGAAATCATGGATTTTGTGTGGATGAAATCATGGATTTTGTGTGGATGAAATCATGGATTTTGTGTGAATGAAATCATGGATTTTGTGTGGATGAAATCATGGATTTTGTGTGGATGAAAATCATGGATTTTGTGTGGATGAAATCATGGATTTTGTATGGATGAAATCATGGATTTTGTGTGGATGAAAGCACGGATTTTGTGTGGATGAAATCATGGATTTTGTATGGATGAAATCATGGATTTTGTGTGGATGAAATCATGGATTTTGTGTGGATGAAAGCACGGATTTTGTGTGGATGAAATCATGGATTTTGTGTGGATGAAAGCACGGATTTTGTGTGGATGAAATCATGGATTTGATGTGGAGTGTGCTGCGGGAATCGAGCGGGAATGTGAGCCAGCGGAATTTTTCCAATTTTTAGTAGCCAAATAATCGCGACCCACATAGCAGCTGGCCGCAGAACACAATCATTAATCTTAGGGCCAGGTTTGGGGCGGAGGTGAATTAAGTAGCCGCCGATTCCCCTTGCCTCGGATCTGTCTAGTCTCCTGTAGAAGTGACTGATCGCGGCCATAGCAATACTGTATGGACTAGTTTAGGTCATAATTCCCCTCCAAACCGCGATCAGATTGTAGGGATCACTCATGCGTCTAGAGTGAGCATTAATTCTTCATGTCCCTTTTTCTTTACTGTAACCCGAGCCGAAGCTCGATTATGACCTTTCCCCCTTTAGATACATGTAACGACACTATAGGCAGGTCGGCGCCTGCGCTTCCCATATCCCGGCGGGATCACAATCATTGGCCGACTGCCGGCAGACGCTCCTAGTGGGGCATCTGGCGATTCTCGCCGCCGCTTCGGTGGGCAATTGGGGTGGCATAATGCCGACCCGATTCCTCGCTGACAGGCTGGCGAGCATGTGGGTTGCTTTGATGAATGCGGGGTTGACGGAGCTGCAGGACTATTTAAGAAAGCGCGCTGCGCTGCCCCTAGAGCAACCTTCCCTCGGACCCTTTCCTCGAACCTTCCCTGGAGCAAACTTCCCTTTGGACCTCCTCCCCCTGTCCGGTCCCGGAACTCGGTCCGTGGACTCTCCCCCTTCTAGTCTAGCACTTAGCCCCTGAGCCTAAGGCTTCAGAGCATAGCTACAGGTAATTACCTGTTAGATCCCGTAAGCATAAGCCACCTCCTTGGGTGAGCTCCAATTGAGCATCGAGCTCCTTGCAGCCTGGCCCCTTGCCAGCTGTGTTTAGCAACTCCTTGTCTCGTTCCCCCTTTATTTGCCCATCCCTGCGAGAGCGACGGCCTGCAGCAAAGTCAGCCAGCATCAGATAAGTAACCCGCGCAGCGGACACTAATTGTTATCCCTAAGGGATTTATTATTTAGCTAGTGGGGCAATCGGGGCAAGGGCGGTATTTTAGCCTAATAAACCATTTATTAACTGACTGCCGTTTTTAATAATTAGGCCAATTTTATAACAACTAAATCTTTCCTTATCATGCTATTCTCTTCTCTTTATTTTCCTATTAGACAGCCCTCAATCATGAGCGGCTAATTCATTAGGGGTGGGCTCTGGTGATGCCGAGCTGAAAGCTGCGGCAGGAGGACAACTGTGAGCGCGCATGAGAGTAATAAGGAGCTAGGGATTTGCGAGTAAAATGCGGAATGTAGCGTGTGCATTGCTGCTTAGGGGCGGGGAATTCCTTGGCCGGTTTTCCTCTCTCACTGGCGGATTCCAGTGTACGCGTCAAACTCCTTTGTCAATAGAAGTCTCCTCCTTTTCCCCGCCCTCGCAACTACGGCCATGGGAGCGAGAGGCGTGATCTAATAATTATCGCTTGCATAATCACTCAGCCAGTGTTCTGCTTAACCTCTCCTGCCTCTGATCTCCTCATCTCACGCAGATTCGGATTTGCTAGTTATTTAATGTGTAGGCTGTAATCTAATGTAAGGAATGTGTTTGATGTTCCAGGAGTAGGATTCTGGCTATGGGTTTCTCATTCGGGTTCGGAGTACCACCTTTCTAGACCACTGTAGCGCAGTTTCAGGAATCCCCTGTTGAGGCGTGTCTCGATTCATTCTGGGGTCTTCGCCCTAGTCTAAAACGGAAGTTACAGAATGCCCTATTTTTCGGCTTGTCTGAGATCTGTGTGACAAACTAGGAGCTGTGAACTCCGGGGACCCAAGTTCCCAAATGTCTGCGGTGGCAACGTAGGCGCATTGGGTGGTGGCGCTACCCTAGATCATTTTCCGCTTTGCCAATAGCCTTTCCGCATTTCTAAGACAAGAGCCTGGGCCGAATCGACCACTGCTACCACAGTTAGGAGTCAGTTATGTACATGCTACTGATGACAGTAGGCTATCTAGCCCTGTCCTACCTGCTTGCGGGTAGTCCGATATCTCTTTAGACTTTAGCCGGTTTCGAGCACTGCTTGGGGTAGGCACGGCAGTCATGCCTGTGGCCTATGGGTTGAGTGGGACTGGCCAGGCTGAGGCCGAGAGGACCACTCCCTGCATCCACTGTCTCTCCCTTCATCTCTCCCTTCATCCCTCTTCCCGCGACGAATCGCGAGGCTTTGCGGTACGACTTCTGACTCTATCGCCATTCCCACACTCCCTTTCTCTCTTGAGGACAGGTCATCGGATTGCAAAACCCGCACCCGCTTCAGATTTTGTATGGATGAAAGCATGGATTTTGTGTGGATGAAAGCATGGATTTTGTGTGGATGAAAGCACGGATTTTGTGTGGATGAAATCATGGGTTTTGTGTGGATGAAATCATGGATTTTGTATGGATGAAAGCATGGATTTTGTGTGGATGAAAGCATGGATTTTGTGTGGATGAAAGCATGGATTTTGTGTAGATGAAATCATGGATTTTGTGTGGATGAAATCACGGATTTTGTGTGAATGAAATCATGGATTTTGTGTGGATGAAATCATGGATTTTGTATGGATGAAAGCATGGATTTTGTGTGGATGAAATCATAGATTTTGTGTGGATGAAATCATGGATTTTGTGTGGATGAAAGCACGGATTTTGTGTGGATGAAATCATGGATTTTGTGTGGATGAAAGCACGGATTTTGTGTGGATGAAATCATGGATTTTGCGTGGATGAAATCATGGATTTTGTATGGATGAAAGCATGAATTTTGTGTGGATGAAATCATGGATTTTGTGTGGATGAAAGCATGGATTTTGTGTGGATGAAAGCATGGATTTTGTGTAGATGAAATCATGGATTTTGTGTGGATGAAATCATGGATTTTGTGTGGATGAAAGCACGGATTTTGTGTGGATGAAATCATGGATTTTGTGTGGATGAAAGTATGGATTTTGTGTGGATGAAATCATGGATTTTGTGTGGATGAAATCATGGATTTTGTGTGGATGAAAGCACGGATTTTGTGTGGATGAAATCATGGACTTTGTGTGGATGAAAGCACGGATTTTGTGTGGATGAAATCATGGATTTTGTGTGGATGAAATCATGGATTTTGTGTGTATGAAACCAAGGAGATTTTAAAAGGATGAAACCAAGGAGATTTTAAAAGGATGAAACCAAGGAGATTTTAAAAGGATGCAAGCATGGATTTTCAAGGAAGCCAAGATGGATTTTCGGGCAAGCCACCATGGATTTTTCATTGAAGTCACAATGGATACTTAGGGAAGTCACCGCGGATTTTCGGGGAATTCACCATTGTTTTTTCACGGAAGTCACCATGGATTTTCGGGGAAGTCACCATGGATTTTCGGGGAAGTCACCATGGATTTTCGGGGAAGCCACAATGGATTTTCGGGCAAGCCACCGTGGATTTTCGGGGAAGCCACCGTGGATTTTCGGGGAAGCCACAATGGATTTTGGGGGAAGTCACAGTGGATTTTCGGGGAAGTCACCGCGTGGATTTTCGGTGGTAAGCCGATCATTCGAAATTGAGGGAGATGATCCAATGCCCTTCACCCCTCGCCCACCAGCTGCGCCTCTGCGAACAGTTTCTTCGGAATAATTTTAGTCGATACTTGCTAGAAATAAATCAATCTTATAATCATTAGCTTAGCTTTATGCATGTTATTCAGTTACTAACAGTAGTATAACAGTTGTAGCACTCAAACTGATGCTCACAGTACTGAGTGCACTTCAGTCAACGTTTGTCACTAGTTGGTGTCCCCTCGAACGAGATGGTGCCTAGCCAGAGGCGGACACTCGTCCCGCGTTAACAGCAGTTCAACCTGGAACAGGTGGCTAACATCGTTGGCTAGAAAGTAGCCAAGAAACTTTCTCTTGCTGTCCCGATCAGATTTGGGTATCTGCGAGAGGCTCAGCGCCGCCGGTGGCTTAATTAATACGTCGGCAAAGGTATCGGCTGCATGTTGGATTTTGGCATCGGTTGAACGATTATGGAGTATCTGATTTAGGGACGATGAAATCCTTAAGGTCGATGAAGCCCAATGATTGGCCAAATTTTTAGCTATTGCGTGGCGCATCTGAAGGCTGCCCAGGAATATTCAGTCCGTCCAACGACTGGGGACGACACCCATTGAACCCATTGGGCTCAGGAAAAATGAATATAAATCTAAAAGCAAGACTTTAGACCCAGAGAGAAGGTTTGGGGGCTTGTCGAGAAATTTACGCCTTATAGGGCCAACCTCCGACCACATTGAGAGTGTACACTGCCTGACGATGAGAAAGTCAGGGCAGATGTACACACCTGTGTGAGTGTGTGCTTAAAATTCAGCGAAATGGACAGCATTGCCTCCTCGCTGGCTGCGGGTCTAGTGTCACCAAATGACGCGCCCGCCGCCCTCCTGCAATTATTATTATGGACACTGGTTAAATGAAACTTACCGAATAGTGGGAGGTCGGTGTCATTTTCAAAACTGTGCGAATGAACCAGCTTCAGGAAAGTGGTTAGATAGACAAATACGTTTGCGTTTATCTCTGGTAGGCTGTTGTAGATCTGCAAATGAAAGTTGTTTTGGAAAGTAACGATTATAATGCATTGCGTCAAGCGTTACCGTCATCCAGTTTTTCAGCAAGATCTCAGCCTCGTAGAAAAAAATTGAGTCTTTAAGCGAGACACCTAAGTCTCCTAAGTCTCCTAAGTCCCTAGTCCTGCGGTTAACCCTGCCGTAAAATGGCTGAACAGAAATAATGCAACCTTTGAAGGCAACTAGCAATAGCTGCGGCTGTGCCACTGACTGTACAAAGTGAGTAGCGTAACCAGGATTTATTCTTCGGGGGGGGGTGGCGCGCTTTAGAGGGCCGCTACTTCCACGTGGGCGTGACTACTGGCTGGCTGTTTATCTGGCCTAGCTCAGCAATAGGTAACCATTTTCTATCTAATTATCCGGTCACGAAGAGTTGCAATCGAATTGTGTCTGTTCAACTAACCTCCAATGAGTTTTTGAAGCTCTTAGACGCGTCCATGATGGTAGAATAGAGTTGCGATGGAAACAAACTGTCAGGTAGGCAGTCGAAGAACAATACAATTGCTTCCAGAATGGAGTAGGCGCTGACACTGGAAATTCTACTCTCTGCGTTCCATGACTCGACATTGTCAAGTAGCCAGCGAATCTCCTGCAAGTCTCGGTGATAACCACCGCGCCTGAATAGGTCAGGCTTTTTCAGGCAGCTCCTGCGAGCTGTCTCTACCAGAATGTTTAACTCCTTGGGTATCAGGAAGCGGTACATGGGGGATGCTTGCGCATTTAGTGACGGGAGCGCGTAGAAGCGGTACTTGGCGCTCAGTGCTTGGCTCATTAAAAAGCGAGTGTTGCTGTAGCTACCGGCTCCAGATTCGTCGTCCAGAATGGTTCCTGAAGCAGCAGCTTGGCGCTGGTCGTTTAGCTTTATTGATGCTCCGGCAAGCGACTTGGTTTGGTTGTTTGGTTGCTGCTGTTGTTGCTTAATCTGCTGGCCTTGATACTTCAGTGGCTGCGGCTGCTGATGCTGCGCCTGCTGCAGCAGCTGCTGAAGTATGTCGGCCTGAGCAAACCTGCCAACAGGCTGCGCCAGCTGGACCAGCTTCTCGAGTGGCATACCGAAGCAGCTGCGTCGATAGGCAATGCGCGGCTTCACAGTGTAGTCACCGCCCGTCATGACGTGAATGATCAGGTGTTGCGTTAAACATGTCGGATCGCGCAACACCTGCACATTCACCGTCTGCTTCAGCTTCACTAGTTGAACTCCGCCGGGTGGAATAATTCCATTTTGCGGCTGGATGCGCATGCCTGGCGGTCCAAAGCGCATTGTGTCATAGCTCGGCACGAAGCACCACTCGGCTGGCAGCATGCCAGGATTGCGCAGAACCACAACACCGTAGGCCTTCTCCAGGAAGCTTACTGAGCGATCAAAGTCAACAATCTGGTTGTCGATCACAACTCTGGGCATGTAGACGTCTCTGAGCATGACGGTCTCGAGTAGGACCTTCTCAGCTTCCATGTCGAAGCAGATGCTGCTTCGATCGCTGCGCTATTGAAGGATAGATTATAATATGAATTTTGGATCACAATCAAGTATGTAACTCGTTAACAGTGAAAATGCTAAGCAACTTTTTCTTTGTGAGCAGTTTCTGTGCGGAGGTGTCCAGGCTCAGAGTTCAGGCTCAGAAAATATATCAGGGGGGAATCTAGGTACTTCTTCTGTATAGATTTAAATAAACAGAAAAAACTCACAAAGATAGTAAAAGCCGACGAGAGTGACATGAATCTAGCTTGGCAGTTGTGCTCGGCGTACCGCGTCTCAAGCTTTGGAAACTGACTATTTTCAACTGCGGAATCGACTCGCACAAATGTCTTCGCTAAGCGCCGGAATTTCGCTGTCCGCTGCAACATGTCTATGTTGGTTAGCACGCGCGAGCTTTTCATCTTCACTTCCATGAATCTCTTGTCCGACGGCATGTCATTCCGATCAGTCATGAGGCCGCGATGCATTGGGGACTGTGTAACATCATTAGCGAGTACGAAGTGCGAGAAGACCCGGTTACCTTAGTATCAGAAGTCCCAGTCAAATCAACTCACCACCAAGTCTTCGATTGCCCTTGCAGAAATATTCGACTGGTTGAAATCGCTGGTGAATGCTGTCTCGAAAGTGTTAAAGACCTGCTGTTGCTGCTCATTAGACCGTTTAGTGTTTTTCTCTGGGAATGACGCACGCATGCTGAAGTCGCGCATGATTGCCCCGCGATTTCGGCCGCTCTTTTCACCGTCGGCGTTGTCAGCACTGCGCCGAAGATCCATCACGTAGTTGCTGTGCATGTCGGAGAACAGATTCTGCTGCTTGCCAGCCATGCCGGTGGCGGCTTGCTCTCGCTCAAGGATGTCCAGGAGGCCCGAGGTGACGGGAAACTCGCCAAATGCGAAGATTATACTGCGTAAGAAGTGGCAGAATACAGAATCATGGCGCGATTTTTAAGGAATAATTGAGCACAACAAAACATATATAACCTACTAACTAACTAACTTACTTACTATGAACTAACAAAAGAACAAAACGAACGACTAGAAGCCAAAAACTCACTGCTGATAACTGTTCTTCTTGCCCATCAGAGTTTGACTATGAAGTCCATTGCTTGACACAAGCTCCAGGTACTCAATTTCATCTGACCACACCGCTGAGTTGGATCCTTCCAATATCATTAAGAAGGTTAGCACAAGCTTTTTCGTTGAGCATCGAAGAGCCAGCATATCATTATTCAGGTAGCTCTGCTTGCCGCCCTTGATATACACAAATGCGTCCTTCTTTGTAATGAGAGTGAACAGCAAAATAGCATTGTTGCCGCTGATATATTCAGCCAACTGGCAGTAAATGGAGACGGCTAAATCGCCATTGTTAATCTCGGAGAGAATCTGCTTCTTGATCTCCTCCAGTTTAGAAGCGAGTCTAGAGGTTCTTACTCCGATGGCGATGACGTCAAACAAATCGTCCACAGAGAATTTTTCACCCTTTGGATCTTCCGGCTGTTTCGCGGCGGCATCGACTGTGTCGCCGTATTTCTCGAGCTTCTGCGCGACCTGCCGCACGGCCATCGACTCCACTGGCGACAGAATATCTAAATGATTGACGGTATCGTCACTCAGTAGCTTGCAGTAGGACAGCTTGACGTTAAGTTGCATCTGTAGTTCCATCTCCTGGAATCTGTCAGCTAGGCGTCTTTGAAAGATGGACATAAATCTCGTGTCCAACGGCGGATGCGTAGACTCAAACGGGCCGGTGTTCAGCTGGAGCTTGTCGAATAGCTCCCTGATTGGATGATTCAGGGCGTACTGTTTTCTACTGTCGTCCGACATGGCTGGTGATAGCTCCCAAAGAAAATATGCAAGAATGTATATTACGCCACTTTGGTCATAAAAGTTGGAAAATTCAACCTCAAAGTATAAGCAAAAGTGGTTAAAGCTGTGTAATTATGCAGAGACTAAAGAGAAGTAGTCCAATCTGATTTTACATAGACAATTCGACACAGGGTACTTGTCAGTGAAATTAATAGTGCATTTAGTGATTGATAATATTGAGTATAACACACAAAATGATGCGATGCAGTGCCCATTAATTACCCTGCTTCAAGTATATTCTTTTTAGAATTATCAGCCCAGACAAATGGAAAACTCTAAATGAATTGAGCTGCGCAACAATAAATGAATTCTTAATTGTTCCACCTTCTTAAAGCGGATCTGTCAGAATCCGCTTTAAATCTGTCAGAACAAATACCACCTGAGATTTGAAGATAAACATGTACGATTAAAATAAAAAAACACTAACTACAAAGATTTCATTAGCGATTTCATCAACTAATCAGATATGCAGTTCCAATCTTCACAGAATATTGAACTATGATTTCACATTCCCACCGACAGTATATTATATCACGCACTATAACCAAAATGAAGACTCACTCTATAGCGTTCTCACTCAGCCTCACACTAGATCTGAAGCTCACACTGCATTCACACTCGCATTTCATTCACGTACACACACTACTAAAATTGCGTGTACATAAGCAATGCCTTGTATTTTTTAGTTTAGGAGACAAAAAGTAAGTAGAAATACAGTAAAAATTACTTAATTTGCAAGTGGTGGACAACATGCATCGACCGAACCATTGATGCTTTCACTGTCTAACCTACTAAAAAATTACTTTGCTAATATAACACCTTACTGAACACTAAAACTTGGTGTTGGACTCAACGCCACTAGTTTAAACCAATTTGTCAAAGCAGATTTTATCTCAGATACGCTATCAGTAATATAAATAAGCTTTAATACGCCTATATCACCTAATAAATTTACTTTTGGGTTGTGGCACATAACTTTGTAAAAATAAAAGTTTTGGCGCTAGACTCATTTTGGCTTTTAATAGTTTTGCTGTGGAACCTCTTATAAAATACTGTATACCGATATACCACACATATCCGCAGTTAAAGTGAAGTAGAAATATATTTGTATTAAATATTTTAATTTTCTTTAAATTATTTCTTTTTACCTAATATGGTAAAGTTTTACTTAGTTAACAGCTAATATATTTTTTTGTTTGTTTAACCACCCTTCAAAATTCGAATCACAGGATTTGTTCGAAATGCCCGGGTCCGAAATCGATAGTTTTGATTTAACTTACACGTGTGCACCGATGTACGCCACTGACTTACCCTTTGTCAATTTCTATAATATCAGTTTTTCATTTCAAAATAGCTAAAAAACAAACATGAAATTACTTTTTAGTCTTGATCATGCATGAAAATTGCCATTTAGTTTAGAACTAAAGTGGTCAATAATTTCTAACCAACTTTAACCTAAAGATTTAAATCATTAGTAATTTTTAAGCTAAAGATTTTTTTACAGTAACTGACATAATTTATTGAAGTAATAAGCAATATTGGGCTTTAGGCCTTACTTTTTGGGTCCTGCTTGGCCTATTAAAGCAATTCTAAAAATGCTTGGACAACCTGTTACATTTTTGGGCTAGGGCTAAATTAAAGTAGTATACAAATGTAACAAAAGATGTAGGCTTGGGGGTTGCCTGGTATTAGCTAGAATTTTAGACCTTGAATTTGCATAATTATTATTTTTAGGTTAGAATTAAAAATAGCAGTTTGTTTATCTATAGCTAACTTGCTAAAACATCCTTTATTTCATTTCAGTTCTAAAAAAACAAAAAATCTGATGGGTGTTCAGGGTCTCCAGACATATATGCTACAGAATGGCAGTAATCTACAAAGGCACAGACTATGCCACTGTTACCTTGTGATTGATGCTGCCAATTTAGCTCATCACTTGTACCATCTGCATAGAATAGACTACCTTTTTGCTGGGGAGTATGGCCAATATGCCAGGTGAGGCTTTCTAGAACTTTGTATTCATGTTTTGAATTACATAAAATTTGAGAACAAAAATTTATGTAGGATTGGGTAGAGAAACTCATAAGTTATAAAAAGACTTTAAGTGGTAAAATTGTTGGGTAAAATATGTAAAAATCAATAGAAATAAAGTTTCTAAACAGAAAAGTTGTTAATTTGCAGATAAGGATTTGATAGGAAAATAGACAATTATCAATATGAAGGATTATATTTGGAAAATGGCAAATTCTGTGTTGCTTGAGAATCGTAAAGGGGATTAGATGGCAAAATCGCCAATTATCAGTATAGGGATTAGATGTGAAAATGGGCACTTATCAGAATGGGAAGTGGATACTAAAAATACTGTTTATCAGAATGGAAGATTTAAACTTGCTAATTGTTTTAATGTAGTGTGCTGAATTGAACAGTTAACTGTTTCCAAACTCAGAGAGCTGCGTCGAGCATTCAGCAATCTGGTGGAGTGTGGCCTCACTCCCCTATTTGTTCTGGATGGTGCCAAAGACTGGGCCGGGCCAAAACTGCGTGAGCAGCGAGTGCGAATCGAACGCCGAGTAAAAAAATGTGTCCAGCTGTCACGCGGCTGCGGTGCCAGAGCTAAGGGCAGCGGAGATGGCAACAATAGACTGCTTCCAGTGATGGCGATGGATGTGTTTATTGCGTTAGTGAAATCTTCTGTAATTGTCAGTAAAAGTTACAAGTTTTTAGGAAATATGAATAATTAAAATTGTAAGATTGCTGTGGAGGCAGTGGCACATCATTTCGTGACACTAGACCGGCAGCCAGTGTGGAGGCAATTCTGCCCATTTCGCTGACAACCTGAGCCCACACTCACACCTAGGGGTGCACATCTGCCCTGGCTTTCTCAGCGTTAGGCCCTGTACACTCCCTCTGTGCCTTAGAGGTTGGCCCTTAACGGCTTAAATTGCACTACAAGCCCCCAAGCCTTCTCTCCGCGGCTGCACCCCAAATGAATGTGGCCTCGCCGCGGAATCGAGCTCAGGGACCTTAGTGCGAGAGGCAAACGCTGCCAATCACCACCTTTAAAGTAAAGAACTTCGATTCTGTGTCTTTACGAGTAAATGGGGGTGTAATGTTTCGAAAGCCTTGTTTTCTAGAATGGGGTGAGATTTTGAAAGCTTGTGTTTCTAGAGGATATTGAGATTTTGAAAGCTTGTGTTTCTAGAAGAGGGTGAGATTTTGAAAGCTTGTGTTTCTAGAGGATATTGAGATTTTGAAAGCTTGTGTTTCTAGAGGATATTGAGATTTTGAAAGCTTGTGTTTCTAGAGGATATTGAGATTTTGAAAGCTTGTGTTTCTAGAAGAGGGTGAGATTTTGAAAGCTTGTGTTTCTAGAAGAGGGTGAGATTTTGAAAGCTTGTGTTTCTAGAAGAGGGTGAGATTTTGAAAGCTTGTGTTTCTAGAAGAGGGTGAGATTTTGAAAGCTTGTGTTGCTAGAATCGGGTGAGATTTTGAAAGCTTGTGTTTCTAGAATGGGGTGAGATTTTGAAAGCTTGTGTTTCTAGAATCGGGAGAGATTTTGAAAGCTTGTGTTTCTAGAATGGGGTGAGATTTTGAAAGCTTGTGTTTCTAGAGGATATTGAGATTTTGAAAGCTTGTGTTTCTAGAAGAGGGTGAGATTTTGAAAGCTTGTGTTTCTAGAAGAGGGTGAGATTTTGAAAGCTTGTGTTGCTAGAATCGGGTGAGATTTTGAAAGCTTGTGTTTCTAGAATGGGGTGAGATTTTGAAAGCTTGTGTTTCTAGAATCGGGTGAGATTTTGAAAGCTTGTGTTGCTAGAATCGGGTGAGATTTTTAAAGCTTGTGTTGCTAGAATCGGGTGAGATTTTGAAAGCTTGTGTTCCTAGAATGGGATGAGATTTTGAAAGCTTGTGTTTCTAGAAAAGGGTGAGATTTTGAAAGCTTGTGTTTCTAGAAGAGGGTGAGATTTTGAAAGCTTGTGTTTCTAGAAGATTTTGATATTTTGAAAGCTTGTGTTTCTAGAAGATTTTGATATTTTGAAAGCTTGTGTTTCTAGAATGGGGGTGAGATTCTGAAGCTTGTGTTTCTAGAATCGGTTGAGATTTTGAAAGCTTGTGTTGCTAGAATCGGGTGAGATTTTGAAAGCTTGTGTTTCTAGAATGGGGGTGAGATTTTGAAATCTTGTGTCTAGAAGAGGGTGAGATTTTGAAAGCTTGTGTTTCTAGAATGGGGGTGAGATTCTGAAGCTTGTGTTTCTAGAATCGGTTGAGATTTTGAAAGCTTGTGTTGCTAGAATCGGGTGAGATTTTGAAAGCTTGTGTTTCTAGAATGGGGGTGAGATTTTGAAATCTTGTGTCTAGAAGAGGGTGAGATTTTGAAAGCTTGTGTTTCTAGAAGATTTTGATATTTTGAAAGCTTGTGTTTCTAGAATGGGGGTGATATTTTGAAAGCTTGTGTTTCTAGAATGGGGGTGAGATTCTGAAGCTTGTGTTTCTAGAATCGGTTGAGATTTTGAAAGCTTGTGTTTCTAGAATCGGTGAGACTTTGAAAGCTTGTGTTTCTAGAATGGGGTGAGATTTTGAAAGCTTGTTTTTCTAGAAGGATGAGACGAGGAGATCTGCATCATTAAAATGGTGCTATATTTTGAATTATTCAAGCGTATAAGTCCTTAAAAAGTATCTCTCTGACAATGTGTAGATCTATCTTTCACAAATCTCCAGCACTGTGGTGGACGAGTTCAAATTCCATCTGATTGTCAGCGCCTCCGGCGACGCTGATCATCACTTGGCCTCTCTGGCCGCCCAGCTCAACTGTCCTGTCCTGACTAATGACAGCGATTTTCTCATCTTCGACCTGCCCGGCGGTGTTATATTAACAAAGACCCTCCATCTGACTAAAGCTCTGTTGGACGATAGCGATGAACAAGCTACTGGGCCTTTTCTAGACTGTCAAATCTATCGCGTTAGAGATTTCTACTTGCCTTCGCTGCGTAGAAAGGTACTTTAACTTATTCGTCTACTATAAGTAGGTACTTGCTCATTTTACTGCTACTTTTTATATGACGAAGCATTGATTTAGAAAAATATTAGGTATAGTTACTCACGCCGTTTACCTTTAATTTTAAGCTTAAAAGTTCACTGATTTTATCATAAAAAATTCGCAGGTAAATCCCAGCTTGTTGCCGTTGTGCGCCACCCTAATTGGCAACGACTACCTGTCCAGAGGGGTTGTTGGCCGGTGCATTCTTTCTCGCGTGCAGCTACCGAAATCTGCCGGCGGCGGTGGCAGTCAATTAAAGAACAGCAGCCGTCGACTCATCGCTGGGATGCTGATATGGACGCATAAAAATTTCTCCCAACCAGAAGACTGCCTGGCTGCGCTCAGGCGGCTGTTGTTGGGCGGCGAGTTGGAGGATAACGAGAAGGGCGATCACAAGCGATGGGCGCACAGGTGTGGGCTAATGGGAATCGAAGCAAGAGCCGGAATCAGCATCGTAGTAGGAACAGTTACTGGAATCGCAGCAGAATTTATAGCAGGAATCGTAGCTAGAATAACACTAGGTACCGTACCTAGAATCGTTCCAGGAACCGTAGCTAGAATCGTACTAGGAACCGAAGCTAGAATCAATCCAGGAATCGTAGCTAGAATCGCACAAGGAATCGTATCTAGAATCGTACCAGGAATCGTAGCTAGAATCGTACCAGGAATCGTAGCTAGAATCGTTCCTGGACACGTGGCTAGAACCGTTACAGGAACCGTTGCTAGAATCGTACCAGGAACCGTTGCTAGAATCGTACCAGGAATCGTAGCTAGACTCGTTCCTGGACACGTAGCTAGAACCGTTACAGGAACCGTTGCTAGAATCGCTCCAGAAACCGTAGCTAGAATCGTTCCAGGAACCGTGGCTAAAATCGTTCCAGGAACCGTGGCTAAAATCGTACGAGGAGTCGTAGCTAGAATAGTTCCTGGAATCTTAGCTAGAATCGTTCCAGAAACCGTAGCTAGAATCGTTCCAGGAACCGTGGCTAAAATCGTTCCAGGAACCGTGGCTAAAATCGTTCCAGGAACCGTGGCTAAAATCGTTCCAGGAACCGTGGCTAAAATCGTACGAGGAGTCGTAGCTAGAATAGTTCCTGGAATCTTAGCTAGAATCGTTCCTGGAACCGTAGCTAGAATCGTTCCTGGAACCGTAGCTAGAATCGTTCCTGGAACCGTAGCTAGAATAGTTCCTGGAACCGTAGCTAGAATCGTTCCTGGAACCGTAGCTAGAATAGTTCCTGGAACCGTAGCTAGAATCGTTCCTGGAACCGTAGCTAGAATCGTTCCTGGAACCGTATCTAGAATCGTTCCTGGAATCTTAGCTAGAATCGTTCCTGGAACCGTAGCTAGAATCGTTCCTGGAACCGTAGCTAGAATCGTTCATGGAACCGTAGCTAGAATCGTTCCAGGAACCGTGGCTAAAATCGTTCCAGGAACCGTGGCTAAAATCGTTCCAGGAACCGTGGCTAAAATCGTTCCTGGAACCGTAGCTAGAATCGTTCCTGGAACCGTAGCTAGAATCGTTCCTGGAACCGTAGCTAGAATCGTTCCTGGAACCGTAGCTAGAAACGTTCCTGGAATCTTAGCTAGAATCGTTCCTGGAACCGTGGCTAGAATCGTTCATGGAACCGTAGCTAGAATCGTTCATGGAACCGTAGCTAGAATCGTTCCTGGAACCGTAGCTAGAATCGTTCCTGGAACCGTAGCTAGAATCGTTCCTGGAACCGTAGCTAGAATCGTTCCTGGAACCGTAGCTAGAATCGAAGCAGCAGCTAAAGAGCAAATAATCTATTAATTTATATTTTCCAGGTTTCTCGCCTCGGTGCAAGAGTCCATGTCGCACTACAACTTGCAATCCTCGCTAACTCTTGAATCATTGGATGCGCCGATGCCTGCGGAAGTCGACGCGGCTGCTGAACAGGACGCAACTGTGCCGACTCGATTGAAGTTCAGCAAGTCGTTGAATCTGCCCGACTGGCTGACCGACTCTGGACTGTTGGAAGGTTCGTGTTTGTATTCGAAGTATTCGATTATTGAATGAGTTGTTAGAATAATACGAGATTTTGAAGGCCTGAGTTGCTTGAATGGGGTGAGATTTTGAAGGCCTGAGTTGCTTGAATGGGGTGAGATTTTGAAGGCCTGAGTTGCTTGAATGGGGTGAGATTTTGAAGGCCTGTGCTTCTAAAAGAGGGTTAGATTTTAAAAGCCTGTGTTTCTAAAAGAGGGTTAGATTTTGAAAGCCTGTGTTTCTAGAGTGGGGTTAGATTTTGAAAGCCTGTGTTTCTAAAAGAGGGTTAGATTTTGAAAGCCTGTGTTTCTAAAAGAGGGTTAGATTTTAAAAGCCTGTGTTTCTAAAAGAGGGTTAGATTTTAAAAGCCTGTGTTTCTAAAAGAGGGTTAGATTTTAAAAGCCTGTGTTTCTAAAAGAGGGTTAGATTTTGAAAGCCTGTGTTTCTAGAGTGGGGTGAGATTTTAAAAGCCTGTGTTTCTAAAAGAGGGTTATATTTTGAAAGCCTGTGTTTCTAGAGTGGGGTGAGATTTTAAAAGCCTGTGTTTCTAGAGTGGGGTGAGATTTTGAAAGCCTGTGTTTCTAAAAGAGGGTTAGATTTTAAAAGCCTGTGTTTCTAAAAGAGGGTTAGATTTTGAAAGCCTGTGTTTCTAAAAGAGGGTTAGATTTTAAAAGCCTGTGTTTCTAAAAGAGGGTTAGATTTTGAAAGCCTGTGTTTCTAGAGTGGGGTGAGATTTTAAAAGCCTGTGTTTCTAAAAGAGGGTTAGATTTTGAAAGCCTGTGTTTCTAAAAGAGGGTTAGATTTTGAAAGCCTGTGTTTCTAGAGTGGGGTGAGATTTTAAAAGCCTGTGTTTCTAAAAGAGGGTTATATTTTGAAAGCCTGTGTTTCTAGAGTGGGGTGAGATTTTAAAAGCCTGTGTTTCTAGAGTGGGGTGAGATTTTAAAAGCCTGTGTTTCTAAAAGAGGGTTAGATTTTGAAAGCCTGTGTTTCTAAAAGAGGGTTAGATTTTGAAAGCCTGTGTTTCTAAAAGAGGGTTATATTTTGAAAGCCTGTGTTTCTAGAGTGGGGTGAGATTTTAAAAGCCTGTGTTTCTAGAAGGGGGTGAGATTTTGAAAGCTTGAGTTGCTAGAATGGGTGAGATTTTGAGAGCCTGGGATGTTTGATATGAAGACTAATGTGCCAGATTAGAAGATTAGGACGTGCAATGGTTAACACTAGGATTTATTTAAGTACTAAATGTTGTTTCTTATAAAAAAGTTAATAAGAATCGGTTTTTAACTGTCGTTCATTTATGATATACTTATCGCCATTGTATTTGTAGAATGCAATTCAATTGAAATCCGAAAATCTCCAGGTCGGACGTCACTTCTGTTCCTGGACATTGCCCAGCACGGCCAGATTTACCTGCCTGTTGGCATCGAGGATCCATCGCAGCCGTGCACATTCGATGACACCGCTGAGCTGCGCTGCCTAGCCTACTCAATGCGGCTGGCCTCAATAGGCCGTCTGGCCGCTCAGCCTGTTGTGGTCGAGCATCGTCGAGTTGGCGGCTCTTTGAAAAAGTCAGAATTGACTTTGCCAACGTGGCCGAGCGAAACGCGCTGCCGCGGCTGCTGCGATGATGCTGCGGGTTGCCTGGCCGCCAAGTTGGGCTATCCGGGCGACCCGTTGTCTGGCGCTGTTTCTCATGCTGGCTTGAGAATAGGTGAGATTATTTCGCTTAGGTACATCGTCCTAGTAATAGTTCCTGGCTGCCCCTGAATGTACATCCTCCTATCAATAACCCTGCCCCCAAAACGAACGTACATGCATCCTCCAGTCGATAATCCCCACCCCCAAACGTACATCCTCCGATCGATAACCCTGCCCTCGAAAGTACATTCCCTTATCAATAACCCCCTGCTGCTAAATGCATGAGTGTACATCCCCGATCGATATCGCCCCTGCCCCCCGAGCGTACATACCCCGATCGATAACGCCCCTGCCCCCCGAGCGTACATACCCCAATCGATAACGCCCCTGCCCCCCGAGCGTACATACCCCGATCGATAAGGCCCCTACCCCCGATAGTGCACCTAATTGATTTGCCCCAAAATATCAAATATCAATATCAAATCCTCCGATCGATAACCCCTGCTCCCAAAAGTACAGCCTCCCGAACGATGCACATTGTGTCTCCAAGTGTAAATTTTAACCGCATTCCACATATTTATCAGCCAGCCACCCTTATTTCGATTCTACAGTTCTGTACTCCGCCTTGGCCTCGCGTCGCCTACTGCTGGCCAACTCCAGTCTGCCACCCAGAACCTGCCAGTCGGTGTGTCTAGCTCTCCTAGCCAGCTGTCTGCACAGGCTGGCTCACTGTCTGGCTACGGACGAATCCGGGGCTGATGCCGACTCGCTGAAGCGCCAGCGAGCCACTGTGCTGGCCAAGTATGCCGAGCCGCCAGTTATCAACCATCGGATTGGCTATGATCTACAGCTGGTTCACTGCATATCACACTTCCAGGTGAGCCTGCTAACTCTCATCTTCTCTCTCTCTCTTATCTACTCTCCGTCTCTTATCTACTCTTCCTCTCCTATCTACTCTCCCTCTCCTATCTACTCTTCCTCTCTTATCTACTCTTCCTCTCCTATCTACTCTCCCTCTCCTATCTACTCTCCCTCTCTTATCTACTCTTCCTCTCTTATCTACTCTCCCTCTCTTATCTACTCTTCCTCTCTTATCTACTCTTCCTCTCCTATCTACTCTTCCTCTCCTATCTACTCTCCCTCCCCTATCTACTCTCCCTCTCTTATCTTCTCTCCCTCTCTTATCTACTCTTCCTCTCTTATCTTCTCTCTCTTATCTACTCTCCCTCTCTTATCTACTCTTCCTCTCCAATCTACTCTTCCTCTCCTATCTACTCTCCCACTCCTATCTACTCTCCCTCTCCAATCTACTCTCCCTCTCTTATCTACTCTCCCTCTCCTATCTACTCTCCCACTCCTATCTACTCTCCCTCTCCAATCTACTCTCCCTCTCTTATCTACTCTCCCTCTCCTATCTACTTTCCCACTCCTATCTACTCTTCCTCTCTTATCTTCTCTCCCTCTCTTATCTACTCTTCCTCTCCTATCTACTCTCCCTCTCTTATCTACTCTCCCTCTCTTATCTACTTAACCTCTCTCATCTACTCGCATATTCTCTGAGACATTTTCCTTGGTAAATTTTTCTTGTCTATTTTTCTTGTCTATCATACTCACTATTCTCCAGGCCACATTGCTCTCAGCCAATCTGCTGGCCCAGTCACACGCGCCTGCCGCTCTCAGCCTGCCATCGGTGTCCGAGTACCTGTCTGGAAGGTTCCTTTACAATCTGGCCAACGATGTGGATTCGCGCAAAGACGGGATTCTCTTCCTCTCCGAGCTGCTGGTTCGTCGAAGTCAACTGACCGCCATCTTCAACCAAGCTGTGGCACTGATTTAAATTTAATAAATCCTAAAGTGATTTGATGGTTGGTCTAATGGTAGCGAGTGACAAACTGAAAGCAGGTTTGTGACATGAAAGTAGCGAACGACATACTGAAAGTAGCGAATGACATTATGGAAGTAGCGAATGACATACTGAAAGTAGCGAATGACATTCTGAAAGTAGAGAATCACATTCTGAGAGTAGCGAATCACATACTGAAAGTATCGAATTACATACTGAAATTGGCGAACAACATAATCAGAGTAGCGAATGACATACTGAAAGTAGTGAATCACATACTGAGAGTAATCAGAGTAGCGAATAATGTACTGAAAGTAGCGAATCACATACTGATAGTAGCGAATTACACACTGAAAGTAGCGAATCACATACTGAGAGTAGCGAATTACATACTGAGAGTAGCGAATTACAGACTAAAAGTAGCGAACGACACATTCAGAGTAGCGAATAGCGTACTGAAAGTAGCGAATGTCATGCTGAAAGTGGCAAATTACACACTGAAAGAAGCGAATCACATACTGAGAGTAGCGAATTACAGACTGAAAGTAGCGAATTATACACTGTAAGTAGTGGATGACATACGGAAGGCATTGTGTCTTATGACATGATTTATAATTTCAAAACTGTCTGAAGATGTTTTAATCGACTTAATGTTCTTTAAATTAGCGAACAGTTATGCCATATCGTTCTCTTTAAATCTGCAGTGTTCTGATGGTAAAGTTTAAATACGAAAAACAATAATGTGCATTTTGTGCTTTATAAAGGCTTTTGACTCTGTCCCTATGCATTGTTGATCGCGCCTTCAATTATATTGGAAATCTGCTGCTGAAATATCTTTTCTTGCACCTTAAATGGAAAATAGGAAGCGAAATCGACTCAATAACAATTTTAATCATTTGAAATTTTGAATATTTAGTGTATTCATTGCTTCCCATTTTATGGCTATACTATTCACGATCTGCACTGACATCAATAGATAAATATCTGACATCCACATACTAATGTCTGACATCCATATACCAATATCTGACATCCACATACTAATGTCTGACATCCACTGACAAATTTCTGACATCCACAGACCAATTTTTGACATCCATAGACAAATTTCTGACATCCACTGACAAATGTTTGACATCAACAGACAAATGTCTGACATCCACAGACAATGTCTGACATCCACTGACAAATTTCTGACATCCACTGACAATGTCTGACATCCACTGACAAATTTCTGACATCCACTGACAAATGTTTGACATCCACAGACGAATGTCTTACATCCACTGACAAATAGACAAATTTCTGACATCCACTGACAAGTGTTTGACATCCACAGACGAATGTCTTACATCCACTGACGAATAGACAAATTTCTGACATCCACTGACAAATGTCTGACATCCACTGACAAATGTCTGACATCCACTGACAAATGTCTGACATCCACTGACAAATGTCTGACATCCACAGACGAGTGTTTTTGACATCCATCGACAAATGTCTGACATCCACAGATAAATGTCTAATATCCACGTATTCATTTAGATTTTTACATTTTAAGTTAACATTAGCTAGCTCCTTTGAAAGTTGTAAGCCATTGCATACAGTTATGGGGTAAGCAATCACAATAAATTAATGGCAGTATAGTTGTCAGTGAAGCTCAAATTTTAAACAGTTTCTCTAGGCAGGTATTTTGGACGTTGGTCCTAATCTAGATTTACGTTGCTAACCAGTGTACAGCATAGTTGAGCAATGTTGTTCTATCGCCTATTTTCACGCTTCCGGTTGGCTGCTAGGGTCGCGCCGCTTCACAGCTTGTTGTTGCTTTGCTGCGAAAGATGCTGCCGATTTTATCAGCAATTTATAAAATTCAGTTTTGCTTTTGCTAAATCATCAGTATAGAGACTAGTGCACTGTAAATTGTTAATGATGCGCCCAGCTAGATTAAGTAAGCTTATTGTGCAATTTGCCAACGAATCAGTAAACCGCAGTAAAAGCCACTTGTTCATTCGGCAGCCGGCCTTGTATAACTAGTGCGATCTCAATCCTTGCTGTCATGAAATTCTGGACTAGATTGCAGTTGCATTAGCTTATATATGAAATCAATCTAATTCTAGAGCTATGATAAAGCTTTTAAACGTGTCATGGCCTCTGCTCATTGTGATACTCCTCATTAAACTGACGGGTGAGTTCGCTTTCATAGCTTGATTTTTAACTCCATTGTGAAGAAGTCAAAGCCTGTAGACACATTGATTTATTGGCAAATAAAAATACAGTTTAATATTTGATTTTAAACTCGAATGTGATTTTTCTCAGTTAAATAGAACAATTAAAAACAAAAAGTAAACGATTTTTTTGTAAAGGAAAGGCATATGCTTGCCGATAATTTAAGAAAGATATGAAAAGTCACACATGTCCTACACAAGCTACTCAAAGTGGCAGTAATGCGAAGCAGCATTTTAAGCTTTATGGTGCAAGATTATTTTCGATTGCAATTATAAAAACGATTTTGTTTTGTTTCTTCGAGCTTTGATAAGAGACTAGCTCGCATTATAGCCAAAGTAATTGAAAAATTACCTGACTTTTTCTGTTACCAGATTTTTTATTACTTTTCGAGAGTATAGCGTGACTAGAAAAATGTTGGCCAAATTGCTAAACGGTAAAGGATGGTTTTTTATAAAATTATGAATGCACTTTACTCCCCAACACTCAAGAGTTCACAGAGGCAAGCCCATACGATGAAGAAAGATTTGAGCATATGGAATACCTGAGGTGGAAAGAACTTCACGATCAAGCTACTGTCCCACTACGAGTAGCTAGTTCGACGTCTACTTCCACTAAAGCAACGACAAGGCCTGCCTTACCGACAACAACCACTAAGCCGAGTACTACTAGCTCATCACTTGACAATTTTCGACGCACAGATAGCTCTAGCAATTCTCCGATGACCTGTGGGCAGCCTTTTCCAGTTGCTAATCAGTTTAAAACACCCGGCTTGAACGGATGGGATCTCACTTCCCAGCCAAACTATTTCAACAACAGCGCTTCGGTGCACGAGCACAACCTGAACTGTTCGTGGACTATAGCTAGGCAAGACAGCCTCATCTTGCTCATCCGCATATCCAGAATAATGCTTGAGTCATCTACCAACTGTCAATTTGACGCTCTGATATTTCAATACGTCGATTTCAATACCGGCCTGGAGGTTCACCGTAATTTCTGCGAATCCGCCGACAACAGGTTTCTATTGAGCGCGTCCAATGTTAAAATCCAGTTCAAGACTGACTCGAGTGTGAGCTATCGGGGATTTCACCTTCAGTGGGCATTTGTCAATGAGTCTTTAGCTGCAGAAATACTGAACTCTAGCCGTGAGTAATTTCGCGAAAAATATAATTCAAAACATAACGATCAGAGTATTGGATGGTCGGTCTCTTCGCTCAACCGATACCCTTTTTGACTGCAGGCGGATCTCAGTGCGCAAGCCTTAAGGAAGCACCAGAGGCCAACCTTTTCAACCTCTCTAGTCCAGGTGGTATGCTGTTGTCGCATGAAGAGTTCACGTTAAAGCCAAACTTTACAAGACACGCAATTTATCAGAACAATCTTAACTGCTCGTGGAACATCCCCATGAAGAAGCAGTACATCCTGTTGTACATCCGGTTCCTGCAGTTGGAGCACGCTTCCGGTTACCCGACTTGCAACTTCGACAACTTGACGCTACACTTCTACGATGTGATCTCTGGCCGACCCACCACCCTATTGTTTTGCGCCCCGATTCGCGAACTCGCCTATCTGAGTAATTCCAGTATTCAGGTGGCCTTTCGGACTGACTCTTCTGTCGGTTCGCAAGGATTCGACATCGAATGGTTGCATCTGAATGAGACCCAAGCTGAACTGGCCTGGCAATCAGTTAACGCTAGTGGTAATTGCACGCACTCATTGGTGTGCGATAGTGTTATTATTATAACTTTTTGCATTCGGTTGAAGGTTTTTATGTCCAGTTCAAGAATTGCAGATTTCAGAGCGTTCAAATCGATTTTTACTCCCAATTAGGAAGAGAAAGTGGAAAGGATGGATAGGAATATAGGTGAACACCCCACCCAAGCCAGACCGAACCAGACTAATGTACAAACATGTACACAGAGAAACGGAGATAATAGACTATTGTCGATTGGAGAGTGAAGACCAGTACTGAATACTTCTCTTCTGTATTCTGTATTCTTCTCTTCTAAAAACGGTGTCATGATATCTGTGTCAGTCGGTCGGGAGCTAGACAAGCAAACTCGCAACGTCCATTTCAGTTACCGGCAATTCTTCAAAGCCTATATGCACAACCATAGAGCCCTTATCAAACCTCACACTGGACGGAATAGATGCACTTTCCGGAGGCCAACTGGTCTCGCATCCCGAGTTCCTGACCATCAACACTTCATCGTACAGATCGAATATGAACTGCCGTTGGACGATAAGGAATCCTGACAACCTCACGATGATTTACTTCCGAGTTTTGTCGCTAGAATTGGAGACTAGCAGTGTGGCTTATTCTGTGTGCCGCTTCGACAACCTGACAATTGAGTACACCGACATTCTCAGCGGCAGGCGGATGGTTAGGGTGGCCTGCCACAGTCTCCATCTAGCCTACTTCACTAGCAGCAGTGATGTCTCGATTAGATTTGCCACTGATAGCTCAATTTCATCTCGCGGCTTCCACCTGTTGTGGTACTTTATTCCTCAATCTCAAGCTTACCAGCTCCCAGGACTGGAGAATACTATTTGTATGTACAAGCATGTGTTAAGCATAAAATCACTTTCTGATTTGTGCTAAATTCAAATGCACAATCTGTGTTAGAGCGCGCATATTTTACGCGATGTTTTTTACTGTTTCAGCATTCAACTGCGTTCAAGCGAACCAAGACAAAGGTTTATTGGTATTTTCGTCTCTTCAAAGCAATACCAATTGTCTATGGCATTGGTTAGTGAATCAGGGAAAAGTTATGAACATTTCAATTCGCTACGGGAGCGTCGACAACATCATGACGCTACCTACCGAGAGCGAACTTCCTTCTAGTAAGTTGCCACTGTTTAGAATCGTCTAGCATGATGTCCTTCATTTACCACTCAAAGTGAAAATTAAGGTACTATTAGCGTATGTCACCAATGTAAGACGTATGATATGTCTGACTCCCGCACCAAGAGTTCCTTAGCTCGATTCCGCGGCGAGGCCACTATCATTTCGGCGCAGCGGCGGAGAGAAGGCTTGGATGCCTGTCGCTTAATTTACATAGCGGCAAGCATACTGATTTCTCTACTTATGTCTAAAGTCGTTTTTAGAAGCTTCTTCAAGTCACTTCCGAAATAATGAGAAATGGATTATAGAGAAATGTATAATGTTTTTCACAAGGACCACAAGTAGTATAGTATTTGTCATGCTATCTCAGCCTAGAGACATCCAAACTCAGCCAGCCCATCTCGACAGTGCGATTTTTTACGTAAGCCAGTCGACTTTTACCATAGACATGCTTCTTAAGGCCATGCTATCTCAGCCTGGGACATGCAATCTCAGCCACTTTTCAGATGCTATGTCAAGCTGTCTGTGGCTTAGTCTGTGATCGAAGCAAATGAAACAGAATGAGAACAACAAGCGACGAAGACAGAAGACGACTGATTGCTGCGTGGACGGAAGGTCAGGACCTACGTGTGGCCGCCAAAGTTCTTCGCATGAATATGAAGACAGCTCGGCATATCGTCAGGATTTATGAAGCAACGGGCCGGGTGGATGCCCTCCCGCGAGGGGGAAGAAAGATTGGCTCATGCAAGTTCGATGAGGAGATGCGCCAGGCGCTTATTGCTTTCGTGGATGTGAACCCCCTGGCGACGCTGAAAGCATTGCGCACGAAGCTGAGTGCCCAGCTTCCCAACAAGCCGCCTGTCACCATCAAGACACTGGCCAGAGCCTTGGAAGGGGCTTTGTACACGTTCAAGATCGCTACCAAGAACACTGACATCCGACTGAGCGCAAACTCGCAGGGGGTGATCGAGAAGAGACGCGAGTACGCGCTGCTCATGACCGAACTGCAACAGGACACGGTGGTCGTCTACATCGACGAAACGGGTTACAACCTGTGGACTCGCAGATCGCAAGGGTGGTCACGACGGGGTCAGCCAGTGAGGCGCCGATGCCCGACCCAGAGGGGTCCAAATCTCTCGATCTGCCTGGCCGTGTCTTCCGCTTTGGGGCTGGTGAAAAGCGAGTTTTTCAGGGGAGGCCAGACGAAGGAGAGATTTCAGCACTTCGTCAACGACCTTGTTGAACAAGTTGTCCCGCAGATCGGCAATGCCAGAGTCGTCATTGTCTGCGATGGCCCCACCTTTCACCGTGGTGTGGCAGTGCCGGAGCAGCATCGCCACCAGTTTGAGCTTCATCTGTTGCCCGCCTACTCACCTTTTCTAAACCCCTGCGAAATGGCCCACAGCGCAGTGAAGGCCTCGATCAAGCTGCAGCTAGCTGACCCTGCACTGGTGGAGGAGGAGGCTGGTGGCCGACCCGATGGGGTCACCTGCGAAGCTTGGCGCCTCATTCTCTTGGAGCGAGTGGGCCGAGTCGCGCTAGATGCTGTGACGCCGCTAAAGGTGGCCAGATGGAAGATTCACTGCAATCGGAACTTCCCGCAGTGTATCGCAGAGCAGCCTTTCAACTAGGCTGAGCACTGAGCGTCTTACTGACTTTGTCCGTTGTTGCGTACCCTTACTGACTTTTCTTGTTGCGTTCATTCATTGCTGTTTGTTGCCATTTCATGTCACGTTACAGAAATGATAGCATTGAGATCTGTTTGCAATTGAAATCTATATTGGCTGAGATTGCATGTCCCAGGCTGAGATAGCATGGCCTTAAGAAGCATGTCTATGGTAAAAGTCGACTAGCTCGAGCCAAAAAAACGCATTGCGGAATGGGACTGGCTGAGTTTGGATGTCTCTAGGCTGAGATAGCATGACAAAAGCTATATATTTTTATACTCATATTGGTCATTGATTTTCCATTTTTTCGGCGCCTAAGTGTGGAAGGCTCGAGGCGCAAATTTCGCCCCGATCGCCTTTCACCATAGACAGCCGAAATAAATGGAAAATATGGTATTCCTCACTGGCCCACTCTGTGTCAAAAGTGCCATAGACAAACGCATTTTCGAGCAACTAGCTCAACTAAGCGGACATACCCTTCGCTGCCATAGTGGCAAGCATTTAATTGAAACTTTTTTAATAGAGCAGATAATAATGAAACGCATTTTTCTATGGCGTTCACGAGCCAATAGGAATGAACGGGGGGCAAGGATGCTAAAAGTGAAAATTAGGCGAAACAAAAATAGCTAATCCCTAAGTCTTGGATTAAGGCCCTAAGTCTTGGATTAAGGACCTAGGTTTTGGATTAAGGACCTAGGTTTTGGATTAAGGACCTAGGTTTTGGATTAAGGACCTAGGTTTTGGAGGCTCAGAATAGCACTCCATTCTATTCTTTCCTCCATGGAAATAAATCGTCTATTTATTGATTTGCACAGGGAAATAAATGAAATTTATTTGGTTGGTTCTATTTCAGAAGCATGCTGTCTGCCAAGCAGCCTGGATATCAGGGTCACCTACACTGACGTTTTGAACGAACGTCAAACACACTGCTTCTGCGGTAGCGGCCCTATCAGCCTAGTTGCACTCGCTTATGCGGGCTATCTGGACGTGAAAGTCATCAGCCGCACGTCCCTTAACTCGGTTGGCTTCGTCATGCTGTACACACTATTGGACGGTAATCTTTCTACCAGGGATGCTTGCAGTTTTTTAACTACCAAGTTAAAAAAAAAACTAAAAGGGCTATTTCAAATACGTTCTTTCTCTATTAGTTGTTTTTTCAGTACTGACTACCTGGCCTTGTTTCAGAACCGGTCCACACTGACTGTGCCAAGCCGCAAGTTACTAACAGATATGAAATGATACTCCAAGATCGAATGAGTCGGAAACAGAAGACCAGTTGCGAATGGTTTATACAACCTTTGGACGAAAACTACGGAGTGACCATCAAGCAGACTCTGGTTGATGTGTCAGAGTAGGAAATCTTTCTTACTGAAATTACGGCACTGAACGAATCGAAAACGGGAGGCAAAAGCCCTTTAGGCTGAGAATCAAATATACTCGTATTTACCAAGAGATAAGGACGGACCAGAGGGTTAGAGCTGAAAAGAAAGGGGTGAGGAAAGAGGGACGAGCAGCTAGCCAATCAGAGACGAATGAGAGGAAAGAGAAGTGAAAGTTAGCTAAGAATTTGAAAAGATAGGGGAAGAGAGTAGAAAGTAGAATATGAGGTCGTGTGAGCGTAAACAAGAACAGAGAGAATGGGGAAGTCATGACACTACTAACAATACCACAAAAGAATCTGTTAATTTTACTACTTTTACTACTAGAATATACTTAGGCGCTTATACTACACAAATTTCCCTTTTTTTCCTTGCTCATTTCGCAAACAGACTTTCTGGGCAGCAATTTAGTGCACCTGGATGCTCATGTTCTTACGAAATGCGCACAAATACAAGCATCAGCCCAGAAACGCTTCGCAACTGGACTCTGATGATTCAGGCTGGCTCTCCAGTCGATACCAACGTGGGCCTTCAGCCGCAAACGTCGAAAATCTGCTGCGGAATTTCGTCGGTAACCGAGCACCGACTATTAACGGATATTCCTTTCTACAACAACATATTGAGACGAGATTTCATTAGCCTAGGACCGGTGCGAATCAGAATCAACTTCGAACGGCATTCTAATCCGATTCTGCTGGCTTTTCGAATATTACAATTTCCTATTGCTAGACCGGGATCTAGCCGGCGTAAGTTTGACTAGCATCCCTTAACAGTAGGATTACCAAGCTATTTTTCCGCCCGTTTTTATACCAAAGGGGGATAATTTCTCCCCTCCTGACAATATTTTGTGCTGCGCCGGAACGGAGGAACTCAAGCACACGGGCCAAATTTTCTGAAAGAATCTTCTGAATCTTCTTTGCATCTTCTGAAAGAATAATCAAGTCACAAGCTTTTCAGAACGTCGAGATATTCAACGGTTCGGGCCGAAGATCAGATTTTTGTCATAAGATTTAGTGTATTTCATACATCCCTATACACGAATTTGCACTGCGCCTCAGGGCAGCCTTCCCAGGCCTTCAAACTTTATCAGCACGTCATCCGAATGTGCCTACATCATCTCCGACTTCTGTGGTCACGCGCCATTATCTAGACGGAGCTGCTGGACCTTCGACAAGTAATGGTTGAGTTTAGGTCAATATCGAGGCTTCATCAGCGAAATTAGAAAAATTCGCTATAGGGACTCCATAGCCAGCTGGAAGCACCCTGGACAATGCTGACGGCGCCGGGGTGGCGACTAATTGGTTGGCAGACTAGGTGTGAGTCTTGTGGTTCAGCTTCGTCTCATATTGAGACTTGATCAGCGAAATGGGAGAAATTGGCATCAGGGTGTCCATATTCGGCTGGTCCAGCAGCTCCATAAGCACAGATAGATAAAGGTGCATGACTACAGACGTAGGAGATGATGCAGGTACATTCGGGTTACGTGCTGATAAAGTTTGAAGGCCTGGCAGGTCCGCATTGAGTCGCAGTTTAAATTCGTGTATAGGAGTGTATGAAATACACTAGCTCTTATGGAAAAATCTGGCCTTCGGCCCGAACCGTTGAATATCTCGACGGTCTGAAGAGCTTGTGACTTGATTCTTGTTTTCAGAAGATGCGCAACAATAAATTGGCTCGTTCGAGTGCAGCACGTAAATTTTCAGGGGGTTGGGGAAATCCCCGCTGGTAGCGCTACTGTGTTAAAGCGCCTTTTTGATATCGTCTTTAATTTTAGTGTGCTCGGCAAAGCAGACAGTCGCCAAGAGGAACATTATAATTGAAGAACAACCGGACTCTCGTATGGTATCTGTGAAGCAGGTCACGATTAAGTCTGCAACTGACTGCATCGGCAGTGTTTTACTGAAACCTAAATTCAACACGGGGCCATATGGCGTGAGTAAATCTGATTACACCGTATTGTGCTTCTCGCAATAAAGAAACAACTTCAACAACATAAATACCACTTACCGCCTTTATTTCAGTTCATACATAGCACCCAAACGGTTAGAGTGTCAGCTAACTGCACCCTGACTGAGGGTCAGATTCATATTGTGAAGAAGGACCTATCAGTTAGAGCGGTCCCTTGCAATGGGGAGGCCTTAACAACCAACTTACCTATGACTGTTCCACTCACCTTTGAAGCGAATGCGACCGGAGGATTTACATTGGTTGTGGAACTGATCACGCTTATTACAAGTGCGAGTTGAGAATGTCGAATGAATTATTCTGTACTTTAACAAAACATGGCCTGTCTGTATTTTTATACGAAAAATGAAACCTGTTTCAGAGATGGGTCGAATTTGCGAAAGTCCCCCGACCCGGCGCACATCGTGGAAAGCGCGCCTTCCATTTTACAGTCCCGCGCCGGTTCCATTTTTTCACAGAATTTTTTTTTACTGCACTATAAGCATGACTCCTCCAGCGGGATATGAGCTAATTGTGGATCTTCAGACGCCATTCAGAAACGAATACCAGCAGCAGTTGTGTTCGGAAATTAGTTCGCTAGTCGAGCAGCCAAAGCTGAGCTTCTCCTTTTACTCAATCCGCAATCGCGAGACACGGCAGTTGAGTCTCTGCGATCACGACTCACCGGGTGGCCTGGGCCTGCAGGACAAAGTTCGAGTCAGAGGAGACGAGTCCCTGACCATCGACCTGACTTACCTGAAATCTGGCTTGCAAAATCCTGCGTTAGGCGATGGTCTCTCCGAACTGCAGTGGATGAACGCAGACGTGGATTTTGTGGTTTCAGTCACTCAGGGTGAGCTCAATTTGCCATAGTCAGATTGCTTTTTTGAGTTCACCACTGATGCAACTGTTTTCCATAATTGAATTATTATTACCGGCTAGTGCAAGTCTGCGAGCGATTGCCCGGTTCTGCTGAGCAGTGGCAGATGAGTAAAGATGGCGCAGAGCTGTCCAGAACTGTCACGCTTGCTCCTGACAACACTCAGACTAACTGCAAGCTCCAACTGGACTCAGTCGCTATTGCTCAAATCGCCAATCGGACCGGAGTCTTCAGGACCGATGCAGCTCGAGTACAGTGCTGGAAGCTGCACGTGGAGCTGGAAAAATTCAGCACCACCTGCGGTGTGGAACAGCTCATGCTGACCTGGTCTCAGCCCGACGTTCTGGCAGATTCAGTTTTACACAGTCAGCGTGAGATTTGTGGCTCCTCAGCAATCAACTTCACCACCACTCTGAGCCCGAAGGCAGCCGGCAGCGGAATAAGCATTGTGTATAGCGGCGTCAGGTCCGGCTTCCGTGCTCGGTTCTCCGTGTCAGTGTGTCCGAACTCGGGGGCAGCAATCGAAGGCCTTAGAGGTGAGTTCAGGAACTAATAGATTCTCTGGACGGGAAACGAGCGATTCATGCAGAGCCAGTTCAATCTGGTTTATTCATGCGATGCGCACACGCCAAGGTCAAGACGCCAGTGCGCAAGGAGTTCTACGCGCTGGCCGGGTGGACGGGCAGAGCTACGCAGAGCTGATTGGCAGGAGGGGAAAAGCCACGCAGGGCTGGGAAAGGGGTCGAGAGACTTACGAGAGACTCGTAATGCCCGCGCACAGCCAATCAGGTGGCGGCTCAGGGCAAACAGAGCAGAGACGGAGAGGAGGGTGAGAGGGCGAGGCAGTTCATAAAGTGCTTAAATACTAACTAAAGTACTTCGTTTAGGCACAATTCACTACATCACCACAAGAAAGCAAACGGAGAAAATCAGCAAAACAACATTTGCCTCTCGCACCAATGTCCCTGAGCTCGATTCTGCAGAGAGGCCACATTCATTTGGGGCGCAGCCGCGGAGAGAAGGCTTAGGGGGGCTTGTCGTGCAATTTACGCCCTCGAGGGCCAACCTCCAGGAGAGTGCCTCTGTATTTGACGATGATAGAGTCAGGGCAGATGTACACACCTGTCTGAGCGTGTGCCTGCGTACGGTATCTGTTTGCGTGTATGCTCAGGAGTCAGCGAAACGGGCAGAATTGCCTCCTCACTGGTTGTTGGTCTACTATTTCCAAATGATATGTCATATGATATTATAATGTTTGCAGCTGGCGCTGGCTCTATTGCACCCTCGCTGATTGTCGCACTGGTCATCCTGACTGTGTTCAACCTGCTGGCGGTAGGGTTTATGTTTCGGGCTAGAATCTTGTACTCCGTCCGGTTGTGCGCCAGTGGGAGTCAACGATTGCAGCAGCTCTCCTACCGGGCTGCAGCGGGCACTGACGGAGTTCAGCTCATTCAGGAGAACACCTGAGTCCCGGGTCTGTGCAATTGGTGCCGTCTGATTTGATGAGTTGTGTGATGTAACGGACATTTGGTACTATTCACTCAATAATTTATTTATTTTAATTGCCTAATTTGTTAACAAAAAATATGATTTCCGCATGTCCCAATTGAATCTCCAAAACATTAATTTATTTATTTCTTTGTAGCCACATTTTATTAATTGTTTGCATCTGCATGATATCAGCATGTGCTATTAAAGTTTTCTCATTTCTAACACATCTACTCACTAAAAAGTAAATCTCTTACTCATCGGACACTTTTATTGCGGTATGATTTTTTAAGACAAAAAATTTGGCTTGTCATAACATCCTCTGTGACCATTTAAAGTGATGCCAATTTCATATTTTGGATTACAACAGTTCATATACTTAATGTGACGTTGAAAGGGACTACTGTTACAGAATTATCTCTCTATTGGGTTTCTATAATTATCTCTACTCAGTACTATGTTGCGAATGTTTTAATCACATTTTATTTAATCAGCGAAAAAAATGGTTTCTGTATTCAGCTTCGTGTGTCACATATTTTTTTTTCACCCAAATAAAAGCAACAGTTAGCAATGGCTTCAAATTGATTTTGCATAATAATTTTATGCATAGAAGCACTAGAATTGATCAATATTTAATTCATTTATTTTTGCGCACATTTTTGCTGGTAGAACGTACAGGATCTTCCAGTACAAATCTCTTAGTTTGATAATTCCTTCGTTTTGCAGCCATCCTTTAGTGTGATAATTATCCCTCAGATTGACAACAATCCCTCAGTTTGACAACCATCCCTCAGTTTGACAACCACCCCTCAGTTTGACAACCATCCCTCAGTTTGACAACCATCCCTCAGTTTGACAACCATCCCTCAGTTTGACTACCATCCGTCAGTTTGACAACCACCCCTCAGTTTGACTACCATCCCTCAGTTTGACAACCATCCCTCAGTTTGACAACTATCCCTCCGTTTGACAACCATCCCTCAGTTTGACAACTATCCCTCAGTTTGACTACCATCCCTCAGTTTGACAACCATCCCTCAGTTTGACAACTATCCCTCAGTTTGACAACCATCCCTCAGTTTGACAACCATCCCTCAGTTTGACAACTATCCCTCCGTTTGACAACCATCCCTCAGTTTGACAACTATCCCTCAGATTGACAACTATCCCTCAGTTTGACTACCATCCCTCAGTTTGACAACTATCCCTCAGTTTGACAACCATCCCTCAGTTTGACAACTATCCCTCAGTTTGACAACCATCCCTCAGTTTGACAACCATCCGTCAGTTTGACAACCATCCCTCAGTTTGACAACCATCCCTCAGTTTGACAACTATCCCTCAGTTTGACAACCACCCCTCAGTTTGACAACCATCCCTCAGTTTGACAACCATCCCTCAGTTTGACTACCATCCGTCAGTTTGACAACCATCCCTCAGATTGACAACCATCCCTCAGTTTGACAACTATCCCTCAGTTTGACAACCATCCCTCAGATTGACAACTATCCCTCAGTTTGACAACCATCCCTCAGATTCACAACCATCCCTCAGTTTGACAACTATCCCTCAGTTTGACAACCATCCCTCAGATTGACAACTATCCCTCAGTTTGACAACCATCCCTCAGATTGACAACTATCCCTCAGTTTGACAACCACCCCTCAGTTTGACAACCATCCCTCAGATTGACAACTATCCCTCAGTTTGACAACCACCCCTCAGTTTGACAACCATCCCTCAGTTTGACAACCATCCCTCAGTTTGACTACCATCCGTCAGTTTGACAACCATCCCTCAGTTTGACAAGTATCCCTCAGTTTGACAACCATCCCTCAGATTGTCAACTATCCCTCAGTTTGACAACCATCCCTCAGATTGACAACTATCCCTCAGTTTGACAACCACCCCTCAGTTTGACAACCATCCCTCAGTTTGACAACCATCCCTCAGTTTGACTACCATCCGTCAGTTTGACAACCATCCCTCAGATTGACAACTATCCCTCCGTTTGACAACCATCCCTCAGTTTGACAACTATCCCTCAGTTTGACTACCATCCCTCAGTTTGACAACCATCCCTCAGTTTGACAACTATCCCTCAGTTTGACAACCATCCCTCAGTTTGACAACCATCCCTCAGTTTGACAACTATCCCTCCGTTTGACAACCATCCCTCAGTTTGACAACTATCCCTCAGATTGACAACTATCCCTCAGTTTGACTACCATCCCTCAGTTTGACAACTATCCCTCAGTTTGACAACCATCCCTCAGTTTGACAACTATCCCTCAGTTTGACAACCATCCCTCAGTTTGACAACCATCCGTCAGTTTGACAACCATCCCTCAGTTTGACAACCATCCCTCAGTTTGACAACTATCCCTCAGTTTGACAACCACCCCTCAGTTTGACAACCATCCCTCAGTTTGACAACCATCCCTCAGTTTGACTACCATCCGTCAGTTTGACAACCATCCCTCAGATTGACAACCATCCCTCAGTTTGACAACTATCCCTCAGTTTGACAACCATCCCTCAGATTGACAACTATCCCTCAGTTTGACAACCATCCCTCAGATTGACAACCATCCCTCAGTTTGACAACTATCCCTCAGTTTGACAACCATCCCTCAGATTGACAACTATCCCTCAGTTTGACAACCATCCCTCAGATTGACAACTATCCCTCAGTTTGACAACCACCCCTCAGTTTGACAACCATCCCTCAGTTTGACAACCATCCCTCAGTTTGACTACCATCCGGCAGTTTGACAACCATCCCTCAGTTTGACAAGTATCCCTCAGTTTGACAACCATCCCTCAGATTGACAACTATCCCTCAGTTTGACAACCATCCCTCAGATTGACAACCATCCCTCAGATTGACAACCATCCCTCAGATTGACAACCATCCCTCAGTTTGACAACCATCCCTCAGATTGACAACCATCCCTCAGTTTGACTACCATCCGTCAGTTTGACAACCATCCGTCAGTTTGACAAGTATCCCTCAGTTTGACAACCATCCCTCCGTTTGATAACCATCCCTCAGTTTGACAACCATCCGTCAGTTTGACAACCATCCCTCAGTTTGACTACCATCCGTCAGTTTGACAACCATCCCTCAGTTTGACTACCATCCGTCAGTTTGACAACCATCCCTCAGTTTGACTACCATCCCTCAGTTTGACAACCATCCGTCAGTTTGACAAGTATCCCTCAGTTTGACAACCATCCCTCAGTTTGACAACCACCCCTCAGTTTGACTACCATCCGTCAGTTTGACAACCATCCGTCAGTTTGACAACCATCCCTCAGTTTGACTACCATCCGTCAGTTTGACAACCATCCCTCAGTTTGACTACCATCCGTCAGTTTGACAACCATCCGTCAGTTTGACTACCATCCGTCAGTTTGACAACTATCCGTCAGTTTGACTACCACCCCTCAGTTTGACAACTATCCCTCAGTTTGACTACCATCCGTCAGTTTGACTACCATCCGTCAGTTTGACTACCATCCCTCAGTTTGACAACTATCCCTCAGTTTGACAACCATCCCTCAGTTTGACAACTATCCCTCAGTTTGACTACCATCCCTCAGTTTGACAACCATCCCTCAGTTTGACAACTATCCCTCAGTTTGACAACTATCCCTCAGTTTGACAACCATCCCTCAGTTTGACTACCATCCCTCAGTTTGACAACCATCCCTCAGTTTGACAACCATCCCTCAGTTTGACAACCATCCCTCAGTTTGACAACCATCCCTCAGTTTGACTACCATCCCTCAGTTTGACTACCATCCCTCAGTTTGACTCCCATCCCTCAGTTTGACAACTATCCCTCAGATTGACAACTATCCCTCAGATTGACAACTATCCCTCAGATTGACAACTATCCCTCAGATTGACAACTATCCCTCAGATTGACAACTATCCCTCAGTTTGAAACTGACTTTAATCATAACCAACAACTCACAAAGTTTCAATGTTAGCATGATTTCTTGTAGCTACGTAATGTAGTAGTGCTGTGATACATGGCACGGTAGTATAATACTTAAGCAGTACATGTCCCTTCGACAAGGTCACAGGAACTATTGGGGAAACAAAAGAATATGAAAACAGAAACGACTTTGAGCAAAAAACAAAGTGATAAATGCAGGATAACTTCATAAGAAATTAATACACATCTGTATCGAAAAATAATTGTACCTTTTCACACCGCTATAAGTAAAATTTCAAATAATCCAACACTTATGCAACAACCAGAAAATAGAAAAATTGCATGGCTTAATATTATGTTTTTCTGAAGTCTGAAAAGCAATGTGCTTTTACTCAATCTGAATCCCAAATTGAAATTATAGGTCTTAGCGTTAGTATTAAAAAAATATGTCTTGCGGTAAATCGCCTTTATCTAGTCGATTCCGAGGCCACCGCAAGTTACTTTGATGAGATCTCTTCGCAGAGCACTCTTCGCACTCGAAGATCTGCGCGTGCAGTGCAAGCTTCATATAGGGGCACTTGAAGAGTGTTTCCCGATGGCTCTGGCGTGGCGATAGTCGACTACCAGCTGGACACCAGTGATTCGAATTAGACGACGAATTCAATCGATCAGATTGCTGCGGCATCAGCTTATGTTGTGATCTGCTTCTACTTAATCCTTCGGCAACTCGCAGCCTGTATCTTTCTGAATCTGTTAATGGGGCGTCCGAGTTGTAGCCTTCGTTGTTGTCGCTAATCTCACACAGCGAACAAGCATTCTCTCGCCTTTGACGACTTAAAATTCGTCCAGAAGAACCGGGCTCGTTGTCAGTTTGATGACTAGAATAAATGCTGTTTAGATGAGGCTCCAGTTGTTGCTGGTGTTGCTTTTGCTGTTGCCACTGATGCCTTCTATGCGAACTTAGGCCAGACCACTGCTGAAATTCTTGCCGAAACTTTCCGTGTCTGTTTTGGTCGTCAAAATAGATTCTATCTATCTTGGGTTCTCTCCGTTTGTTCTCTCCGTCTGTGGATTCGTATATCCAGTTCTTCTTATCGCTGCGCTGCGACTGGTGCTGTTGTGACATCGGCTGCTGCTGCTGCTGCTGCTGGACAAAAGGCAGTGCAAATGGTGAAGGTGAGCGAGAGGGAAATGGCAGCGAAAGTCTTTGAGGTCGATCTGAAGAATCAAGGAATTCAGTACGCCTCTCAGTCTGTGGCGGTCTTTGCTGCGGACGGCACTGCTGCCTGTTTGAAGAGTTGCAGTTCTGCTCTGCTAGCCTCATCAAGCGTCTATCGTTATCCCTTCTGATAGTATGGGTGCGCTCCATCGCTTGCTCGTCCTCAGTCTCCGACGACTCTAGCGGGGAAACTACTGCTTGGTAAGGAATTCGGCAGCTTGATTGCTCGTCTGTGGCATTTTGAGTACATGTGTCGTGTTCTGACAGCTGCCGCATGTGATGGCAGCATAATCGCATTGATCGAGTTGAGTAACGCTGCTGTGGCTGCACATTTCGCGTTGAAATTTGGTCCTTTGATGACGGCGATCGGTGCGATCGTTTGTTGTCCCAACTATTCTGCAGGATGCGTTGGTACTCTCGTCGAAAGTAGGACTCTGAGCTACAATTTGTGCTAGAAATATCGCTCAGGCAGTCTACGTCTCGGCGTTCTCTAGTGAAATGAGATATCGGACTGCGGGAATTTCTCGCTTCGTCCTGGTCGCAACACGCACTGTCACCGCCGCTGCTTCCGTCGGCATTGCTGTTTTCTGATCGCGATGATTCGTTGTCGGTAAACTGGTAGCACATCAGATTTTTGTCTTTGTGTCTCATTGGGCCGCTGCCAGTTTCCATCGAAAATCTTGGACGACGCGTTTGTAATTTGCGTCGAGCTTGCGCCAAAAAACTTGGGAGGCTGCCGCGCTGCTGGCGACGCCTCTTTGAACCGCGCCTCGCACGGGACGAAGGCAGCACCTTTGCGGGCATATCACTTCTTTGTGTGCAGTTGAATTTGCTGAATTATTACTGATTTAATTAGGAAAAGAACAGATTTTTAAATACAACTTGCATTATAATAAGACAATCTTTTCCATAGACAAGCTTTAAAGGTTTAAAGATACATATGTTTTTCTATGCTCACTAAAACTCAGATAAAACTTCAACAAGTCGTTAAAAAGTGCACAAAAAAGTGAATTAAACTTCGAAAAGCAAAAACAGGGATTATAGTTCAGATTTAAATTTTTATCTCTGCTAAATGGGGGAAATTGTTCTCTGCTAAATGGGGGCTATTGTTCTCAGCTAAATGGGGGGACATTGTTCTCTCCTAAATGGGGGCTATTGTTCTCAGCTAAATGGGGGACATTGTTCTCTGCTAAATAGGGGACATTGTTCTCTGCTAAATGGGGGACATTGTTCTGCTAAATGGGGGTACATTGTTCTCTTGTGCGTTGGATATTGGTTTCTTTGATGCTGGGGCACAAAATTTCTTTGCTGCTGAAGGGACATTCTTCGTCTGCTATGGGTGTAACAGGTATACCTGTTACAAATGAAAGAGATTGCGTTCATTGCCCCCTGGATGGTGGCAAAATGGTTTAGTCAGAACCGGAAAATGAAAATAGAAGGCTCGCTCTGTTGTCTTTGACCAAGCATATGCTTCGTCTTCCCTGGCATCCAGTCATTTCTTTGTCACTTTTAAAGCGAACTTTAAATTGCTTCTATAAATTTATTTCTGTTTTGGAACCACGGACCATTGAAATTGATTTACATAGATCATCTAATCCAGGTTTTTTGTCTGGGCAATCATATCTAAATAGCAATATAATTTTTCGCAGGCAGTAACGCAAAAAAGTTGTCTAGTCCAAAACTATTGCGATGGTTTTTAGTGCTTTATTCTCTCACTCCATCACTCTGTCTCTGCACTTCTTCATCGCATCGTCATTCGCTTTCTGCTGTTCTGAGCCTGGTGTGACGTTAACAACTGCTTCTTCATTTTGTTTTTCCACTCTCACACACTCAGTCCTAAGGCGGAATGAATAAATCAGTCCTTCTGCAATTCCATTCTAGGCAAAGCGTTCCCTGCCGCGTATATATGTATTCCAGTCTGCAGGCACTGTCGAACCAGACAAACTGGGGTCACTGGGAAAGAAAATTTATGGCAATTCTGGCGCACTTTCGGCCTCGAGAATAGGATTTTCTCACAAGGAAAAAGAGAGGAAAATGCTGAAGTCCAATGGCCTTTAAATTGGTGTAGTTAACGCATTGCTGCAGTTTTTCATTTGAGGCTTTAACTTGCAGTTCAAGCACTTTGCCACCCGAAGGTGCAAATGGTCATTAGAAGCCTTGTGTGAAACATTCTTTCAATTTTGCGGAAACCCCTGCAACTTTGTTCATTATCCTGTAAGCCAAACGCCCAAAGTACATAATAAAAATGCTTTAGAAGTATTATGCTATTACTATCAGTGCATCTCTTAAACTCGTTTTCTGCGACTTCTGAGTCTTGTAGTCCTTGACCTAGTATCATGTGCGTGATGATGAAATCTAATTTCACACGCTCATATTATTATACATTAGAATAAGGAAATTTTAATATGATGCACCTATGGTGCAAATTTTTTTTTATCTGGCTTAACATATCGTGCGCCGTATCAGTCATTATAGACCGTTATTGCATCATTGGAAAATTTCGTGGGGCTATAGCCACTTAAATCCCTTTAACTCGAATGTGCAAGATGTTATTTTACCATAGACGAAAAGTCGACGATGTAATTTATCAGAGCATTCATCAGTATAGCTTTTGCCATTCAATCTCAGTGTTTTGTCATTCATACTCAGCCCCCATTGTATTAATCCAGCCAGTTGGCGCGGTTTGGCCCATAGACTATGGCTCTGTGCCATTCAATCTCGGGTTTTGTCATTCAAACTCAGGCTTTATAAGCCCGGTCTCTCAATCGCAGTCCTGACATAGACAGCTAAATTATAAATTTCTTCCAAAGCATTTGCTTACATGGCCCAACTGCGACCAACTTCCAATCTGGACAGGAGACGGTTGATTAATGCTTGGGCCACTGGGCAAAATGTCCGCTTGGCCTCAAACGTCCTGGGAATAAAGACCAAGACTGCAGAGCACATCATCCACGTCTATGAGACAACGGGAAGAAGCGACGCTCTACCGCGCGGTGGGAGACGTCAAGAGTTGTGCAAGATTGATGACGAGATGCGTCATGCGCTCGTGGAAATTGTGGATTCCAATCCGTTTGCCACGTTGACAAGGATGCGTCAGCGTCTGCACGAGCAGCTGCCAGACAAGCCCATGATTTCAAACAACACCATTGGAAGGGCTCTCAAAGGCATGCTTTACACCCTTAAGATCGGCACCAAAGAAGCTGACATTCGGATGCACGCCAACTCTGAGGAGGTGATTGCCAAGCGACGCGAGTTCGCCCAGTTTATGACTGATCTGCCACCGAATGCGACCGTCATCTACGTGGACGAGACGGGATACAATCTATGGACACGCCGAACTCAAGGTCGATCACCCCGAGGCCAGGCCGTGCTCCGACAGTGTACAACTCAGAGGGGACCTAACATGAGCCACTGCCTGGTTATCTCCTCGGCTGTGGGGCTGGTCAAATGCACATTCTTCAACGGCGGACAAACTAGTTAACGGTTTCAGCAGTTCGTTACCGAGTTGGTCCAGACTGCCAGCCAGCAGATCGGCGATGTTCCGGTCGTCATCGTGTGTGATGGACCGACGTTTCACCGTGGGATCGTTGTGCCCGAGGAGCACTGTGAGAGCTCCGCTGCTTATAAAAATATTCTAACCTTTCATTTAGTCCTATACTCGTATTAGCACGCTGTACGTTGCACGTGCAACGTTTCATTTAGCACGTTGTTAAATTATTACCTGCCTGTCCAAGCCAGTATGTACATTAATCCAGTTCATAATATATGTACATTGATGCCAACGTGCTGATAAAATAATATAAATGACCCGCGCTGCATGCGAGTGTGAGCGCGTACTTTTCTGACAATTAAACCGCTGACTGGTTCTCTCAATTCTTCACAAGCACCGTGGGCAATTTCTCTTGATTCGAATGTATCTCTGCGCAGCGGTCTCCGGTTTCAATAGACTTCAATCTCTAGGCGCCCTCCTCTTACCACTTCAAACTGTCTGATTTGGACCATAGACATTTCAAGCGTGCACCAATGCATGATTGTTGCATGCAGACGCCTGAAATAAGCTATTTTTGGTAACCTTCATGTCTATGGTGGAAACGCACCAAAAGGGCGCTGCGTGCCCTCGTTCAAATTCATTCGTGCACTCATAGCCATTCATTACCACATCATTGGTAGACCTCAAAATTTTGCACCATCATGGTAAAAAATCGACATGGAATGACCAGTTTTTTAGCCAATTCGTCCATTTTGAACTTCGCGAGACAGTTTCTTTGGAGTTTGTTTTAAACTAATTTCCTGGTGTCTTGGAAAACTGTATTTAATAGCTTTAATACAAAATGTAAAGCATGTTTGCTATTTTCGTCAATATCTTGTCTTCGTCCGCGTGTTTATCTTAAAACTGACCTAAGAAAATGTGCGCAACGGATTCACCAAAGAAACAAAATTATAAGCGACTGAGACTGATAGTTAGTGAAATAAAACTAACATGCACACACGCAGTTTGATTTTTCGGTACAAGTACTTGTACTTGTAAAAGGTGTACTTTCTTTAACAGCCAATTGCACAGTATCTCACTAGAAAACTGGAGCATTACTTGGCAGTAACTATTTAATGTTCGATGTTTAAAATAATAAACAAGCAAACTTAGAAAATGTTTGTAAGCAACAATTTCACACCTGCACAACAGAATCAAGCTGTGTAAAACGTTAGTTAAAAGTTATATTTGCTGTAACTTTAATTAAAGAATTAGTATCGAATATGCGGTCATATGAAAAATAATAGAACAATTAAGAAAGTTACCAACATAAATAAATAAAAGCTTAAAGCAAGGGGCTCGGTGACAGAGCTGTTAATTCGTTGGCCTCTTTAGCCAATGTCCCTAAGTTCGATTCCGCGGCGAGGCGACATTCACTTAGGGCGCAGCCGCGGAGAGAAGGCTTGGCAGCTAGTCGTGCAGTTTACGCCCTCGAGGGCCAACCTCCAAGTCACAGTGAGAGTGTACACTGCCTGACGATGAGAAAGTCAGGGCAGATGTACACACCTGTGTAAGCGTATGCCTGCGTGCGGTATCTGTTTGCGTGTGTGCTCAGGAGCCAGCGAAATGAGCAGAATTGCATCCTCATTGGCTGAGGGTCTAGTGTCATCAAATTGTGTGCCATTGCCCAGCCCTACTGCAATTGTAATTATTATTATTGTTATTATTATAATTATTATTAACAGATTAAAGCAGGTAATGTAGTTTTTGAACAGGTTTTAAAGTTTTTAAATTCACTATGAGGAATATTGAAAATATTATTGCGCCAAAACACAACAAATACAGCATCACGAAATGTACAATAATTTGTGTAAGCTGGTAAGATGAGCTTTGAACTAGAAATGAGACTCGTGTATAATACCACTAGATTTGCATGAAAGCCTTATGGATCCCATCCATACATGTTTGGCTGCTTAAACAAAGGTTTTGTGCGCTACAAAACAAAGCATGGGTATAGCAGCCTTAGACAGCCTCTTCACTGTCCGTAGGTACAAAGGCAAACATCGGCGCCTGCGAAATGAGCAGCTCGCACGCGTCTTCTCGGCCCATCTCGCGTAGGACGTCAACCAGAGCCCCGACGTTCGCAGCTTTGGCACCGGCAACTCTGCGCCATTCGTCGAGCAGAACGGCGGTGCGGCTGCGCAGCCACTCGTTGCCGCTGTGAACAGCTGGCACACAGCGGATCAGGCCGAGACGAACAGCCAGCAGGCACCAATCCTTGCCTAGGGGATCTGGCGGGTCAAACATTCTGCACAAGCGCTGCAATGTTGGAGCTCGAAGCATGGAGAGCGCGAGTTGAGGGCCCAGCGTGAGATGCGACAACAGTTCCCGACTGCCGAAGCAGATCAAGTTCTCGAGGTCGTCCTCCCCTTCCTCCTGTCCTGAGATCCTGTCTCCTGTTCCGGTGCTGCCGCCGGACATGGCGATCTGAATGGCGGGTGGCGGGAAGCTGGTCAAGTTGCCGGCTGTCTCCGCGGTGTCGACGCCGGCGCGTCGATATTCCAGCATGACGCGAAAGACTGAGCTTTGAGGCACGATCTGCCGGAGCTTACTCGGGTGACGACGCAGTTCCCGCGGACTAAGCATGCCTATTTCAAATTCAAGGCCGGGGCACATATCGTCGATGGTTTGCTCAACCATTGCAGCCACGTCATGACAGATGCAAAAGAGAAGCCGGGCTCGTGCGGGAGGACCTCTGGCTCGCAGACGAATCAACTGGTCCGACTCCTCGAGCTGTAGCATGCATTCAACGCAGCCATCCAGCGTAAGTTTAGAGCCATGGAACCACTGAAATAGCTCCATGCGTAACTGCTCCGATTGTGTCGATTGTGCAGAAGCGACCTGAAGACTTCGACGCAGGCGACACTGAACTCGAGGAAATATGTGCACTAACTGAGAGGCGGCCACTGAGGCCTTCAGCTGCAGTCCGCCGTAAACTGATGTCTCGTGCTGAGGTGTCGGCTCCCAGGGACCTCGACCACTTTCCAGAAAGTTTAAGCAAGGAAACTCGTACTGAACATCGTCGTCGCCTTCAGCTTCTTCTCCGCAGTCGCTCGAGTCAGCGCGTGCACAGAGGTCCATGGCGGACAGCAGTCGGACCAGCTGGTCGGCTGCGGTCTCGCCAGTCATGAATTGAACATCATCTACGGAGAAGGTGCCAGTGACACGCGCCTGCGCAATGTTGTCATATGAAAGCAGATAGCCAAGCACGTTGGAGCAAAGCCACTGGGGACTGAGCACTATCATATCCTGTTCGGCCTCGGACTCAAGGTAGACAACGTCACCAGTGTACTGCAGTTCCTGGATGAGATCTTTTAGATGATCCTCGGAGCACAGTGGATTGACTTTACTGCGAACAGTTTCAACAAACTGCTGCCATGTGAAGACAGGAAACTCTGTGGCTCCAACCCAGTCAGATATTTTGCTGGCAACGTTGTCAAGTAAGCCATTTGCCCGCGGCAGGTGTCGTAGGATGTCAGTGCGGTAATCAGCTAGACGCTGACGCAGCGACTTCATCTCGGCCGACATCGCTTCGCTTGTGTCTACAGCGAAAACCTCCGGGCAAACGTCGAGCCGATACTGTGCCAAATCCTGGACTTCGCAAAGCAGCCTTTCAGCATCGGCGCTCTCCAGGAGACTTCGTGGTCCATCGCCCCGAAACACTGTCGCGGCGTCTGCGTGGGTGCCGATCAGCATCAGTCGGGCCAGCGTTCGCGGCTTGCCGCAGTAGCCTAGAGGTTCTCTAGCTGGAAGCCTGCCCAGCAGAAAGTGCAGCCAGAACAGCACTCGGTTGCGCATAGTTTCGTAGCTTTCTGCCAGGCTAAACAGAATAACATGTACGCACGAAGTATCGCCGATAAAGTGGTCGTAGAAAATATAGTACGGTTCGTAGCCGGAGAAGTCCCACACGCTGAAATCTCCAGCCCCAGTTATGTTGAGGTTCTGAACGGCGATTCCCCGCGTGTAGGCGTCGTGTTGCGCGTCGAAGCTTATTTCGGAGGGCGCAGATGAGCGCTGTAGCAGCGAGAAGCACTGGCGTCGATCGATGTCGTCGTCACAGTCACCGACTTTTATTTGGCCCGATGATCCACTGCTGCCAGTGCCTCCGCCACTACCGCCAGTAAGGAATGTTCGACGCAGGAAACCGGTGATGCGATTAGATCGCAGACTGTCGATTAGTGTTGTCTTACCGCTACCGCTGTGGCCGAACACCTTCAGCTTAATGCGTGGCAAATTCCTCTGAGTGGGCAACAGCTGTTCAACGCAGACAGCGCGTCTCTCCGGTCGCATTCGGCCAAGCAGGCTGGCGGTGACCGAATGTCCCTGAGCGAGAGCCATTACCTCAGGCAGGAGGCCCTCTCGGCTTGGTGTCTGAGGATTCGCGCCAGCCAGCAGTAGGCAGCGAATAACCTCAAGATGACCAGCCCTGGATGTCTGGTGCAGAGGAGTGAGACCCTGCGCGTTCATAGCATCAACTCGACAGCCGTATGCGCAAAGAGCCTGAACAACTGGCAGCTGGCCTGAGCGACTCGCGACATGCAGCGGTGTGTCGCGCTCACTCAAATCGCCCTGATCGAGCGGAGCACCAGCACTAATTAGCAGCATTGCAGTGGCCTGGTGCTGCCTCTGAATGGCGTGCCTGAGTGGTCCCCAGCCCACGCTGTCGACCAGCTCAGGCCGGGCGCCGGCGCGAAGTAGAACTCGCACAATTTCAATTCCAACGGACTCACTGGCTATCTCGGAAATCGCAGCGACTAGTGGCGTTCGCTGATGCAGTCGGTCGCGTTGGTTGGGACTGGCGCGCCGGTTGCCAAGCAGCAGAAGCCGCAAAACTGGCAGGTGGCCCGCTCGGCAGGCCAGGTGGAGCGGCGTCTCGCCTGCTCGATTCTGGCCGTCCAGGCAAACCGACCGGTCCAGGAAGAATCGCGCAACTTCGTCGTTGCCACTTCGGCTGGCTAAATGTAAGCCATTCTCGCAGTCGACATTTAGCTGGTGCAGATCGGCGCCGCGACGTTCCAGAACCGTCAGGACTTCCACAGAACCGCTGGCTGCGGCAACATGAACCACGGTATCGCCGTTGTGGTCGCGACAGTTCAGATCCACCGTTTGCGGCAAAGTGAGAAGAGCGTCACTCACCTGAAGCGGATCGGCACTGGCTACCGCCTCGAACAGGCCTGACAAAGGGAAACATCCAATAGGATTGTCCTCGGAGGCCGTCAACGGACAGCTGTTGGCAACAATGGCCAGGTTGCTTTCATCTTTGACGTCAATTTCTAGTAGACTCATTGCTGAGTTGTCTTGCTCAGGATGATAGCTTTAATTACAAATTAAACTCTGGCAATTCAAAAGCATGCGAGTGTATTAATGGAGTTTTAATGCCAGGTAAATGTCAGTCTTTTTTAAATAGAATTAGCAGCTAAAAGACGCCTCGTTTAACAAGTGGGGGCAACACGCGATACGCGAGCAGCTGGGGTCGCGGAGGCCACAGCTGGTGCGGTGCATTTACTAGGGATAATGTATGCGGACTAGCGCCCCGCCAGATAGGAGTAGAAGGGGGCGCTGAGGAACGGAAGGATGGCACAGCAGTAGCGAGTTAGAGAGATGAGGAGGCGAGAGTGGGGGACGACTGGGGTAGAGACTGCTAGCAATGAGCCATTGGATAAGGCAGGAGAGAGGAGATAGCGGAGGATAGACAGACGGTTGGATTGGGAGTTTGGTCATGAGGTTGGTCAGGGATTATTAGGGCCACAGTGGGTGGTGTGTGTGTGTGTGTTTGCAGTCTGCAACGGGGAATGACGCTACTGAGCCATGGCTGCCGCTGATAGGGTCGGCTGAGGACTGCCTTGCAATTCCTCGGACACACAAGCGCGCTGGCGACGGCGAGGACTTGAGGTGGAGAAGGAATGCATTGAGGAGGAAGGCGGTTGAGAAAGGAGGGAGCAGAGAAGGCTGGGAAGAAGCCGGAGAAGACCTCAGAGCAAAAGGTTTTTGAGGTCTGAACGAGTGCGTTGCATTTGAGCAAAAGCGTCTTTGTGAGGGGATAGAGAAAGCTATTTTTTGTCTGCACAGACGGCATTGAAAAACTCCCAGGGCGAGTTGAGGACAGAAATGGCGACTAGCAGAGACACTGGCTCAATTTCTAAGCACTCGGTACTGAGCATGGCGTGTTGTAGTGGCTTATTGTAGCGAACATGCAGTGTCTGAATCAAGCTTGGGTTTTGGGTGAGTTCCATATCTTTCTCGGGGCAGAGTCATTCGACGACTGAATACACTACTCACGTAGTAATATGCGACCTCCAATGCAACTCTTCTGGGTGCCGCTGACTCGAAGGTCAGGGGTTCGATTCCTGACTCCACTGGAACAATTAGTGACCTCTACCAAGACACTTAACTCGCATTGCTTCATTTCACCCAGCTGTTAGATGAATACCAGCATCAGCTCGGGTAATTGGGGGTGGATGTGGCGTCGGCCCTTAGTCCATGGACTGAACAGCCGTACGCAGCCTTCAGATGCGCCACTCGCGGTAGCTGCGGCTGCACATCTGACCCAATTGAGGAAGGTGATCCTTCCTGAGCTCGAATCCGCGGCGAGGTCGGCAAACCTCTCCGAATTCCTAAGCAACTATAGCTAAACGACACGGTCTGTCCTGTCTCCTGACCCGTAGTCCTACACAGGCTTACGCTCGGCCAGGGGCACATTTTCCAGCAGAAGAATTTTATCAGCTAGCAACCATCTTTGTGCCTGATGCACTTGTCCCACTGTGTATTAGAGACAGAGAATGAGCGGTAAACCAAGTTTAGACCAGTTTGGTAGATTTCTTCTTTCTGAACGCAATTCTCTGTTCGAAGAAGCCCCATCGCGAGAGATGAATTCAATAAGCCAAGATGCACACACACGCATACACACGCTCCCACACACACACACATAAACAAATGCAGAAGTTTATGGTCTTCTTCGGCTTATACTATTAGCCTCTAGAGTCGTATAGTATGCTTTGCCAATCCAATCATTTGGCAACACCGCACGAGCGAAACACTTCCACATGTAGAAGTTGGAGCTAAATAATTATGAATTATTTACCAAGTCAACAATAAAAGCTGCACGGATCGACCTCGCTTTGCTCAGCCCGACTGTGAAAAATGTTCTAATCTTTTTTCAGCATCACTCTTTGTAAAGTTTCCTGCTTCTTTGGCTTCAACGCCTGTGTTGCTTTTCATATCATGCTGTCTGTCTGTTCTACTGTCTGTCTGCTCTACTGTCTGTCTGTTCTACTGTCTGTCTGCTCTACTGTCTGTCTGTTCTACTGTCTGTCTGTCTGTTCTACTGTCTGTCTGTTCTACTGTCTGTCTGTTCTACTGTCTGTCTGTCTGTTCTACTGTCTGTTTGTTCTACTGTCTGTCTGGTCTACTGTCTGTCTGTTCTACTGTCTGTCTGGTCTACTGTCTGTCTGGTCTACTGTCTGTCTGTCTGTTCTACTGTCTGTCTGATCTACTGTCTGTCTGTTCTACTGTCTGTCTGGTCTACTGTCTGTCTGCTCTACTGTCTGTCTGTTCTACTGTCTGTCTGTTCTACTGCCTGTCTGTTCTACTGTCTGTCTGGTCTACTGTCTGTCTGTTCTACTGTCTGTCTGTTCTACTGTCTGTCTGTTCTACTGTCTGTCTGTTCTACTGTCTGTCTGGTCTACTGTCTGTCTGTTCTACTGTCTGTCTGGTCTACTGTCTGTCTGTTCTACTGTCTGTCTGTTCTACTGTCTGTCTGTTCTACTGTCTGTCTGTTCTACTGTCTGTCTGTTCTACTGTCTGTCTGGTCTACTGTCTGTCTGCTCTACTGTCTGTCTGGTCTACTGTCTGTCTGCTCTACTGTCTGTCTGTTCTACTGTCTGTCTGTTCTACTGTCTGTCTGGTCTACTGTCTGTCTGCTCTACTGTCTGTCTGTTCTACTGTCTGTCTGTTCTACTGTCTGTCTGGTCTACTGTCTGTCTGATCTACTGTCTGTCTGTTCTACTGTCTGTCTGTTCTACTGTCTGTCTGTTCTACTGTCTGTCTGTTCTACTGTCTGTCTGTTCTACTGTCTGTCTGTTCTACTGTCTGTCTGTTCTACTGTCTGTCTGGTCTACTGTCTGTCTGATCTACTCTCTGTCTGTTCTACTGTCTGTCTGTCTGTTCTACTGTCTGTCTGTTCTACTGTCTGTCTGGTCTACTGTCTGTCTGTTCTACTGTCTGTCTGGTCTACTGTCTATTCTGGATTTTCTTTGACAGTAAATTTTCTCATTAATTAATAGTTCATCGAAACACGTCGTATACTACTATTCCAGAAAGTAGATAGATTGAGGATTCAGAAAACAATATAAAATATGCCAGCATCAAATGAATAATGTTTTGGACAAAATATCACACTACAATCGTAAAGTCTATTTGCCTGTAAGCAGTCAGTTATTAATTTTAGTTGTTATTCAAACGCTCTCAGAACCGATGCAGTGTTGCAGCAAAATTAGTTTATTCCATATCTGCACTCGGAATATGACTAAAAATATGTCGCTAAATTAGTTTTTCCATGTACTGCCTATGGGGCCACTATGATAGAAGACAGCTACTAATAGATGCTTCAATCTAACTCACGGCCTCTTTGAATTCAAGCTCATCTTCTTTGGCTTGGTTTCGGAGAGCACAGACCAGCCTCGCTGGGCGGCTTTCAAAGCAAAAAAAGTGGACAAATAATTTAGAAAAGTTGGCACTAGCCCAGCCTAGCTATCAATAGAGCAATAGGAGAGCAGGTCGTGAAGAAGATATGCTTGGCATGTATTAGTGCAGTAAACTTGTAAACTTTGCGCTGCCGCTAAACTTGATTGGAGAGCTTCTTGCAGTTTTTCTGATTGCATGCCTGCTTGCTTCAATACTTTTTCTTGTAGACACTTGCCGCTTTGATCTGAGTGTCGTTTTGTGAATGTCTTGGCTATGTTATAGCCTTTGAAATAATCTTAGAACCCCAATGCCCTCCTTGATTCGCTATTAGACTCCCACCCATCTCAATCTCACCCATCTCAATCTCACCCATCTCACACTCACCCATCTCACACTCACCCATCTCATACTCTCACCCATCTCACACTCACCCACCTCATCCTCTCACCCATCTCACACTCACCCACCTCATCCTCTCACCCATCTCACACTCACCCACCTCATCCTCTCACCCATCTCACACTCTCACCCATCTCACACTCACCCACCTCATCCTCTCACCCATCTCACACTCTCACCCATCTCACACTCACCCACCTCATCCTCTCACCCATCTCACACTCTCACCCATCTCACACTCACCCACCTCATCCTCTCACCCATCTCACACTCTCACCCATCTCACACTCACCCACCTCATCCTCTCACCCATCTCAATCTCACCCATCTCACACTCACCCACCTCATCCTCTCACCCACCTCACACTCACCCACCTCATCCTCTCACCCATCTCACACTCACCCACCTCATCCTCTCACCCATCTCACACTCACCCACCTCATCCTCTCACCCATCTCACACTCACCCACCTCATCCTCTCACCCATCTCACACTCACCCACCTCATCCTCTCACCCATCTCACACTCACCCACCTCATCCTCTCACCCATCTCACACTCACCCACCTCATCCTCTCACCCATCTCACACTCTCACCCATCTCACACTCACCCACCTCATCCTCTCACCCACCTCATCCTCTCACCCATCTCACACTCTCACCCATCTCATACTCTCACCCATCTCACACTCACCCACCTCATCCTCTCACCCATCTCACACTCTCACCCATCTCATACTCTCACCCATCTCACACTCACCCATCTCATCCTCTCACCCATCTCACACTCTCACCCATCTCACACTCTCACCCATCTCACACTCACCCACCTCATCCTCTCACCCATCTCAATCTCACCCATCTCACACTCACCCACCTCATCCTCTCACCCACCTCACACTCACCCACCTCATCCTCTCACCCATCTCACACTCACCCACCTCATCCTCTCACCCATCTCACACTCTCACCCATCTCACACTCACCCACCTCATCCTCTCACCCATCTCACACTCTCACCCATCTCACACTCACCCACCTCATCCTCTCACCCATCTCACACTCTCACCCATCTCATACTCTCACCCATCTCACACTCACCCACCTCATCCTCTCACCCATCTCACACTCTCACCCATCTCATACTCTCACCCATCTCACACTCACCCATCTCATCCTCTCACCCATCTCACACTCTCACCCATCTCATACTCTCACCCATCTCACACTCACCCACCTCATCCTCTCACCCATCTCACACTCACCCACCTCATCCTCTCACCCATCTCACACTCACCCACCTCATCCTCTCACCCATCTCACACTCACCCACCTCATCCTCTCACCCATCTCACACTCACCCATCTCATCCTCTCACCCATCTCACACTCTCACCCATCTCATACTCTCACCCATCTCACACTCACCCACCTCATCCTCTCACCCATCTCACACTCACCCACCTCATCCTCTCACCCATCTCACACTCACCCACCTCATCCTCTCACCCATCTCACACTCACCCACCTCATCCTCTCACCCATCTCACACTCACCCATCTCACACTCACCCATCTCATCCTCTCACCCATCTCACACTCACCCATCTCATACTCTCACCCATCTCACACTCACCCATCTCATACTCTCACCCATCTCACACTCTCACCCATCTCACACTCTCACCCATCTCACACTCACCCATCTCATACTCTCACCCATCTCACACTCTCACCCATATCATACTCTCACCCATCTCACACTCTCACCCATCTCATACTCTCACCCATCCCACACTCTCACCCATCTCACACTCACCCATCTTATCCTCTCACCCATCTCACACTCTCACCCATCTCACACTCTCACCCATCTCACACTCTCACCCATCTCACACTCTCACCCATCTCGCAATCTCACCCATCTCATTCTCTCACCCATTTCATACTCTCACCCATCTCACACTCTCACCCATCTCACACTCTCACCCATCTCGTACTCTCACCCATCTCACACTCTCACCCATCTCACACTCTCACCCATCTCACACTGTCACCTATCTCACACTCTCACCCATCTCATCCTCTCACCCATCTCACACTCTCACCCATCTCACACTCACCCATCTCATACTCTCACCCATCTCATCCTCTCACCCATCTCACACTCACCCATCTCACACTCTCACCCATCTCACACTCACCCATCTCATCCTCTCACCCATCTCACACTCTCACCCATCTCACACTCTCACCCATCTCATACTCTCACCCATCTCATCCTCTCACCCACACTCTCACCTATCTCATACTCTCACGCACCTCATACTTTCACCCATCTCACACCCTCACCAATCTCACACTCTCACCAATCTCACCCATCTCATTCTCTCACCCATCTCACACTCTCACCCATCTCACACTCTCACCCATCTCGCAATCTCACCCATCTCACACTCTCACCCATCTCACACTCTCACCCATCTCACACTCTCACCCATCTCACACTCTCACCAATCTCACCCATCTCATCCTCTCACCCATCTCACACTCTCACCCATCTCACACTCTCACCCATCTCACACTCTCACCCATCTCACACTCTCACCCATCTCACACTCTCACCCATCTCAAACTCTCACCTATCTAACACTCTGAGCAATCTTTGCGGGTCTGTTTGTAGAAGCTATGAGCAAAGTCAACAGGAGTATAAATTTCAATTTCGATTGGCGCTTAATAAAAATTATAATTGCCAACTTTGTTAGTGATGATTGCAGACTATTTTTGGCTATGCAATACACTTACTTGTAAAGGATTGATTGCGGAACTCACAACTGAGTTGGTCGTCATTGAAGCCTCTCGTTTCTTAGAAATAAAGTGAGCAAACTTGGACTTAGCCGAAGTTTGCTGAAAAAATATATACTCTATTATTCATTGCGCCACACTACTAGAGCCTGCAGCGCCACCATTTGCGAAAACTAAACGAGATGTCCTTTCTTTTGCTTCTTCTTCTTCGGCAACACACACGCGCTCGTTCGCGCTATGGACCTACCGGCGGCTTAGAAGTTGTAAATATTGTTTTGCCCTCGGAATGAGCCACCAAAATACGCGATTACGTCTCAGATAATCTAAATATAAACTCAAACAGAAATGGAAGCGTGTCCAACTAGTATTTGTCTTTATCTAACAGGTATTTGTCTGTGTCTAACAGGTATTTGTCTGTGTCTAACAGGTATTTGTCTGTGTCTAACAGGTATTTGTCTGTGTCTAACAGATATTTGTCTGTGTCTAACAGGTATTTGTCTGTGTCTAGCAGGTATTTGTCTGTGTCTAACAGGTATTTGTCTGTGTCTAACAGGTATTTGTCTGTGTCTAACAGGTATTTGTCTGTGTCTAACAGGTATTTGTCTGTTTCTAACAGATATTTGTCTGTGTCTAACAGGTATTTGTCTGTGTCTAACAGGTATTTGTCTGTGTCTAACAGGTATTTGTATGTGTCTAACAGTGTATATCTATATGACACGTGCTTAACACATAGGTGAATGCAGCCATAGCCGATTATACTAATTTGCATTACTTTAGCCAAGCATACCATCAAGGATATTGATGCAACCAATCACAGTTTCCGACCAATCCGGTTCCGTCTCTGTTCAATTATCGTCCTTCCCAAATACATAAAAAGTTTCATATCCCAGCCGGTCATGAACTGCTCGCGATTCACTGAAAATGAATCTTTGGATATCAAAGGACTTTTTGTAAGGCCTAGCAAGCCTTGTCTCATGACAGCATTTATTCAGCAGCAGCTGCTGCTACTGCTGCTGCTGCTGCTGGAGTGTTTGCCAATCAGCGAAGGTGTATCAGGAGACTCAGCCGGATCCTCTGTCACTGAGGCACCAGTCGGCGGATCCGTGATTCTGGACTGTCAGCCATTGTCGGTTGCGACATCGCTGTGGACTGGCGTCGCTCGGGTCAGCTGGCTGAGGCGAGACCGCACCGGACCAGTCTACACTGGAATCGTTCCAGGCGACGTCGCGAGTTCGTTTCCAACGGCGCCGCAGATCTCCGTTGATTACGCCGGTCGCCTGATGTCAACAGCGGCCGTGGGCTCCGCCTGCTCAGTGAGGCTGGGCCCGCTGCGTGCCGATGATCAGGGCGTCTACAGCTGCTGGCTGACAACCGATGGTCCAGCCAGAATGCAGTGCGATGTCTACCTGTTTGTGCTAGGTAAGATTGTCTGCGTTGTTAGTTAGTTAGTTAGTTAGTTAGTTAGTTAGTTAGTTAGTTAGTTAGCTAGTTAGTTAGTTAGTTAGTTAGTTAGTTAGTTAGTTAGTTAGTTAGTTAGTTAGTTAGTTAGTTAGTTAGTTAGTTAGCTAGTTAGTTAGTTAGTTAGTTAGTTAGTTAGTTAGTTAGTTAGCTAGTTAGTTAGTTAGTTAGTTAGTTAGTTAGTTAGTTAGCTAGTTAGTTAGTTAGTTAGTTAGTTAGTTAGTTAGTTAGTTAGCTAGTTAGTTAGTTAGTTAGTTAGTTAGTCAGTTAGTTAGTTAGCTAGTTAGTTAGTTAGTTAGTCAGTTAGTTAGTTAGTTAGTTAGTTAGTTAGTTAGTTAGTTAGTTAGTTAGTTAGTTAGTTAGTTAGTTAGTTAGTTAGTTAGTTAGTTATTTAGATAGTTGTTTCAAGTGGCTGTACTGCAGTAGTGACATTAACTACTTCATAACTGAATAATTTGTACACCCAAAAAAGGAAAATAGAGCTACAGTATTCATCAGACAGACATTGTAGTGACCTCCCGGTATTAGCCAACCCATTACAATAGCCAGCATTTGCTTAAATTAACATGCTCTCGGTTTCCTGCGGGAAATATAAAACACGGAAAAGAACACTTTAACGGCCTACTTTATTGGCAATTGCAAGGAAAAAATATCTTTAAAAGTCAAGAAGTTTTCCTTGGGAGCTAAATGGGAATTTTTACTCTCCCCAACTCATCTCGCCCATAACCCACCCCAACCGCGGTCGCTTTGTTAGCCGGTCACTTCCGAATGCTCCGATTCTTCCTTCCTGACTCATTCTGAGCAGCATTTTTTTATCGACCGGACCCACAGCTTTGGCCTATGGCCCATAAAGAGGACACGAATACTCACTGCACTTGCCAGCATTGGCTACTGACTAATAAGCATTTAGCAATATGGACGCGGTGAGAATGGCATGATAAATCATTTTTTTAACTCAATGATCAGCAATTGAACGTTGCCTGGGCGTACAGCTTGAAGTTTGCAATGCTAAATTATATATAGTAATGAAACTAAGACTAATATAATGCTTCACAGGAAATACCATGCATTCCCTATATACCCATTGTGGACAGAAGTACACTTTCAGTTGACTTGTATTCTATAGGCTAACATCTCATCACTCCGCTTTTAATATAGGCTTGATTAATCCACAAACCAGGAGCAACATATGCTGATAAAATTAATTAATATTAACAGATCAGAACAGTCTCCAAGCAAATTCGTTTTGAGAAGCATTCTCGTTTAAAGTTATCATTATAATGTACATCCTCATTCAGATCCCATCATCTGAATCTACATCCTCATTCAGATCCCATCATCAACATCCTCATTCAGATCCCATCATCTACATCCTCACTCAGATCCCATCATCTACATCCTCACTCAGATCCCATCATCTACATCCTCACTCAGATCCCATCATCTACATCCTCATTCAGATCCCATCATCTGAATCTACATCCTCATTCAGATCCCATCATCTGAATCTACATCCTCATTCAGATCCCATCATCTGAATCTACATCCTCATTCAGATCCCATCATCTGCATCCTCATTCAGATCCCATCATCTACATCCTCACTCAGATCCCATCATCTACATCCTCATTCAGATCCCATCATCTGCATCCTCATTCAGATCCCATCATCTACATCCTCATTCAGATCCCATCATCTACATCCTCATTCAGATCCCATCATCTACATCCTCATTCAGATCCCATCATCTGCATCCTCATTCAGATCCCATCATCTACATCCTCATTCAGATCCCATCATCTACATCCTCATTCAGATCCCATCATCTACATCCTCACTCAGATCCCATCATCTGCATCTGCATCCTCATTCAGATCCCATCATCTACATCCTCACTCAGATCCCATCATCTGCATCCTCATTCAGATCCCATCATCTGCATCCTCACTCAGATCCCATCATCTACATCCTCATTCAGATCCCAACATCTGAATCTGCATCCTCATTCAGATCCCATCATCTACATCCTCATTCAGATCCCATCATCTGCATCCTCATTCAGATCCCATCATCTGCATCTACATCCTCCCTCATTGGTAACCCACAATTTTCTAACTTCTCCACCCACACAGAAATAGAGCGTGCTCAAAGGCTTTGAGAATGTTAGTGCGTTGGTGAGAAACACAGCGGAAATTTCTGTTTCTGTCTCTGCTGAGCTGTCAAGAGTGTCACTTGAAAATGCCAGCTTGGTGACAATCTAAGGTTCATGGCAGCAATGAAAGTGAAAGATGGGTTTAAAAAGCAGTTTTAAAAAGAAGAAAAAGATAATCTTCATTCTAAATCTCTGTGTCATTGTCAATGCCATTGTCAATTTTTTTCTCATTCTCATTCTCATTCTCATTCTCATTCTCATTCTCATTCTCATACTCATTCTCATTCTGATTCTCATTCTGATTCTCATTCTCATTCTTATTCTCATTCTGATTCTCATTCTCATTCTCATTCTCATTCTCATTCTGATTCTCATTGTCATTCTCATTCTCATACTCATTCTCATTCTGATTCTCATTCTGATTCTCATTCTCATTCTTATTCTCATTCTGATTCTCATTCTCATTCTCATTCTCATTCTCATTCTCATTCTCATTCTCATACTCATTCTCATACTCATTCTCATTCTCATTCTCATTCTCATTCTCATTCTCATTCTCATTCTCATTCTCATACTCATTCTCATTCTCATTCTCATTCTCATACTCATTCTCATTCTCGTTCTCATTCTCATTCTCATTCTCGTTCTCATTCTCATTCTCATTCTCATTCAAATAATAGTGAAAATTATTTTCATTTAATATTTACATATGTTGCCATTTAGATCTCGAGAGGGATGGTTCGTGTGTTTGTGTATGCATTTTTCTAAATCAGGAAATTTGATTAATTCTCTTTCAATGCCCATAGTCCATCTCACACGCACTCGCACACGCACACATAACACCAGCGCTGATACATACCTTAATGCATTATTCAATAACAAGGTTGAAATCGCTTCAAATAAAGCTAGCTTTCAGCATATCTTCGGTGGTGCCACTCACCGACATAGCTCGTGTCAAAGTTCAAAATATTGATATCATTTTTCAAAAGTATCGATGCATATATATATTTCTCAATTGAGATGAGGCCGTTAGACTATGTAAACACGAATACGAGAACTGTTCTCATATCACACTCTTCTATGCACCTCCCTTCATCTCACTCTCTTCTTATGCACCTCCCTTCATCTCACTCTCTTCTTATGCACCTCCCTTCATCTCACTCTCTTCTTATGCAATTCCCTTCATCTCACTCTCTTCTTATGCACCTCCCTTCATCTCACTCTCTTCTTATGCACCTCCCTTCATCTCACTCTCTTCTTATGCACCTCCCTTCATCTCACTCTCTTCTATGCACCTCCCTTCATCTCACTCTCTTCTATGCACCTCCCTTCATCTCACTCTCTTCTTATGCACCTCCCTTCATCTCACTCACTTCTTATGGACCTCCCTTCATCTCACTCTCTTCTTATGCACCTCCCTTCATCTCACTCACTTCTTATGGACCTCCCTTCATCTCACTCTCTTCTTATGCACCTCCCTTCATCTCACTCTCTTCTTATGCACCTCCCTTCATCTCACTCTCTTCTTATGCAATTCTCTTCATCTCACTCTCTTCTTATGCAATTCCCTTCATCTCACTCTCTTCTTATGGACCTCCCTTCATCTCACTCTTATCTATGCACCTCCCTTCATCTCACTCTCTTCTTATGCACCTCCCTTCATCTCCCTCTCTTCTATGCACCTCCCTTCATCTCACTCTCTTCTTATGGATCTCCCTTCATCTCACTCTCTTCTTATGCACTTCCCTTCATCTCACTCTCTTCTATGCACATCCCTTCATCTCACTCTCTTCTTATGCACTTCCCTTCATCTCACTCTCTTCTTATGCAATTCCCTTCATCTCACTCTCTTCTTATGGACCTACCTTCATCTCACTCTCTTCTATTGATCTCCCTTCATCTCACAAACGACTGTCAATTTACAAACTGTCATCTCACTCCACACTGAGTACTGCAATTCAAGCATAATCTAGCCTAAATCCTTGCATGTCTGTCTCAACATCGGCTAATCTTGATATCTCTCGATATTTTTGTAATTCAAAGGCGCCAGCCCAAGAAGCTGTGTTTGGATATTTTCATTCAGTATCTAATCAACACTCGCACAGGTAGACAGGTATTCTAAATTAATCAATAATAAGCCTCGAGCGGTGCTTTGGTAAAGCCTGTCTGGCCAAGCTGAAGCTTGCCTTATTACTGCTAAATCTAGAAAAATTCATCTAGCAAAAAAGCTGAGCCGATGACAATGAAAGTAATTAGAAATTAAATGTCTTGCTCCACTTTATCCAGGCTGAAATACGAACTCCCGACCTGGAAATGTTATTGGCAGCGCCCGAATGCTAACAGTGTTGATTGGCTGACAGACTAGGCAAGGGTGTCCTGTGGTTGAGCTGCGCCTAATGTTTAGGCTTGATCAGTGAAATTGGAGAAATTCGCTTCAGGGTGTCCATAGTGGCCTAGCTCCACCTGTTGTAGCCCTTGAAGGTGTCCAGCAGTCCGTCTTGATAAAGGTAGGTGACCAACAAAGACGGAGGTGATGCAGGCACATTCGGGTGACATGCTAATCAATTTTGAAGGCCTGGCAAGGCAGCACTGAGGCCCAGTGCTAATTCGTGTATAGGGGTGTATGAAATACAATAGCTCTTATGGGAAAAATCTGACCTTCGACCAGAACCATTGAATATCTCGACGGTCTGAAGAGCTGGCGAGTTTAGAAGATGCTCAACAGAAAAGTAAGCTGGTGTTTTTGAGTTTCGTGTGCTTGCGTTGCTCCGTTCGGGTGCAGCACAAAAATGTTCATTTCAATAGAGATTTCTCTTCCAACACCTTGCTTCAAGTTAGTCGGCCAGTTTAGATCAAGAGAAAAAATAAAGAAGAAGAAAAACTCATTTCATCCACGAAAGACTCGGCTCGAAATCAATCTTGAGTAGGGCCTGTGTGTGAGCACAGGGATTATTGGGAACTGGAACTACTAGTAGGTGGAGTGTGAACGCCTGAGATAGGGCGACAACAGGGGAGAGTGGCGCGACAGCACCAGATGCAGAAAGCAATAGAGAGAAGGAGAACTGTCCATTTCTTAAATCCGTGCCACATCATTTCCTCTATTAATCTCTGCCTTACCAAACTAATAACTCTAAGCTGACGTACATGGGATCATTAACTTCTTTTAGGGAATAGGAGGGGTGGCAAACTCATTTAATTTCGCGACGGCTTTGTTTTTTCTAATGAAACAGAAATAGATTAAAGGGGAATTGATAATTGAAAGATAATCTGGCAGAAAAAACCTATCTAATCAGCTTTTTCACCTATACATCTGACCTGTCAACAAACTAAAGTTCCTTTCATAATTCTCTAAACTCAAACTCGCCTCTCTCAAATTATTCACTCCCTACATTTCTCCGAAAACTCACTCCCTGCATCTCTCACCTAGTCCACTCCCTGCATCTCTCACCTAGTCCACTCCCTGCATCTCTCACCTAGTCCACTCCCTGCATCTCTCACCTAGTCCACTCCCTGCATCTCTCACCTAGTCCACTCCCTGCATCTCTCACCTAGTCCACTCCCTGCATCTCTCACCTAGTCCACTCCCTGCATCTCTCACCTAGTCCACTCCCTGCATCTCTCACCTAGTCCACTCCCTGCATCTCTCACCTAGTCCACTCCCTGCATCTCTCACCTAGTCCACTCCCTGCATCTCTCACCTAGTCCACTCCCTGCATCTCTCACCTAGTCCACTCCCTGCATCTCTCACCAATGCACTCCCTGCATCTCTCACCAATGCACTCCTGCATCTCTCACCAATGCACTCCTGCATCTCTCACCAATGCACTCCTGCATCTCTCACCAATGCACTCCTGCATCTCTCACCAATGCACTCCCTGCATCTCTCACCAATGCACTCCCTGCATATCTCACCAATGCACTCCCTGCATCTCTCACCAATGCACTCCCTGCATCTCTCACCAATGCACTCCCTGCATACCTCACCAATGCACTCCCTGCATCTCTCACCAATGCACTCCCTGCATATCTCACCAATGCACTCCCTGCATCTCTCACCTAGTCCACTCCCTGCATCTCTCACCAATGCACTCCCTGCATATCTCACCAATGCACTCCCTGCATCTCTCACCTAGTCCACTCCCTGCATATCTCACCAATGCACTCCCTGCATCTCTCACCTAGTCCACTCCCTGCATCTCTCACCAATGCACTCCCTGCATCTCTCACCAATGCACTCCCTGCATCTCTCACCAATGCACTCCCTGCATCTCTCACCTAGTCCACTCCCTGCATCTCTCACCAATGCACTCCCTGCATCTCTCACCAATGCACTCCCTGCATCTCTCACCTAGTCCACTCCCTGCATCTCTCACCAATGCACTCCCTGCATCTCTCACCAATGCACTCCCTGCATCTCTCACCAATGCACTCCCTGCATCTCTCACCAATGCACTCCTGCATCTCTCACCAATGCACTCCCTGCATATCTCACCAATGCACTCCCTGCATCTCTCACCAATGCACTCCCTGCATCTCTCACCAATGCACTTCTGCATCTCTCACCAATGCACTCCCTGCATCTCTCACCAATGCACTCCCTGCATCTCTCACCAATGCACTCCCTGCATCCCTCACCAATGCACTCCTGCATCTCTCACCAATGCACTCCTGCATCTCTCACCAATGCACTCCCTGCATCTCTCACCAATGCACTCCCTGCATCTCTCACCAATGCACTCCTGTATCTCTCACCAATGCACTCCTGCATCTCTCACCAATGCACTCCCTGCATCTCTCACCAATGCACTCCCTGCATCTCTCACCAATGCATTACCTGCATCTCTCACCAATGCACTCCTGCATCTCTCACCAATGCACTCCCTGCATCTCTCACCAATGCATTACCTGCATCTCTCACCAATGCACTCCTGCACGAGTAGCTTCTGTTTGTCTCAAGTCTTAAAAATGTGAAAACTGAAATTCAATCCTACAATTTGCAAAAAGCAAGGGTAAAGTAAAGATTCTAACAAGCGAATGTCAAAGTTATCTAAAAGACAATTTTCAAAAGCTCTTGCTCTGGAGATAGATATTTTGAAGTGTTCTGAGCACACGGAATGGAAAGCTGCATTGAAAAAAGCAAAAAAACAGCTCAAGGGTTGCTTCAGGGCTAAAGATGCCGCGTTGCGAAGGAATACTAGTGAACATCACTCATTTCCTCAGGGTCACGACAGCTTTCGCATTCTGCTAATTTTCAAAAGATAGCTTGTAGAAAGTACTTTTCGGTCACTTTAAAAAGTTACAGAGTATAACTGTGTTATCGCATGAATGAAGGAGACCTGTTAGACAGACTATTAAAAGACCTGTTAGACACACATCCTAAGACCTGTTAGACAGACTATTAAAAGACCTGTTAGACACACATCCTAAGACCTGTTAGACAGAGATCCCTAGAACTGTTAGACAGACATCCTCAGACCTGTTAGACAGACATCCTCAGACCTGTTAGACAGACACCCTCAGACCCGTTAGACAGACATCCTCAGACCTGTTAGACAGACATCCTCAGACCTGTTAGACAGACATCCTCAGACCCGTTAGACAGACACCCTCAGACCCGTTAGACAGACATCCTCAGACCCGTTAGACAGACACCCTCAGACCCGTTAGACAGACATCCTCAGACCTGTTAGACAGACGTCCTCAGACCTGTCAGACAGACGTCCTCAGACCTGTTAGACAGACATCCTCAGACCTGTTAGACAGACATCCTCAGACCTGTTAGACAGACATCCTTAGACCTGTTAGACAGACATCCTCAGACCTGTTAGACAGACATCCTCAGACCTGTTAGACAGACATCCAATAAGACAGATGCAATACCATTGAGCATGCTTTACATCTGTCTGGCCTAAAAACTATCGCCAGCTGACTTCATTCGCTGCGAGAATCATATTAACTAGGCATTAGCGGACCTGATCACTGCTCTAGTCTCTCTAGTTGGGGCTACAGTAATTGCTTGATCCCATGGGAGTTTGGTAGGGTTATCCCCTTAGGGGTCAGTCCTAGATGAGGTTGGGTTTGATTGGCTCTCGTGTGCCAATGATGAACTAAGGCAGTAGGTCACACTCGCTTATCCGATGCACTTATCCATCATATATCTTGTTGGCAAATGTAGTGTTGTATGATCAACACTTTACTTAACAGAGATGTAATACATTAAGTATATGGCTTCGGTGAAATGGAAAGGAAATGCGGACATGGCAAGGCAGCAAGTGCTGAATCTGTAGGCTTGACCTCGGACTCGTCACTTCAGACATCCCACACTAGATAAAGGGCTTAGAGATATAGATTTGATTTTTCGCGTTCAACGCAACCAAGTGAATTTGCATGCAATTAGCAGCACCACAGTCCAATTCTTGATCTCATATTTTACTCCTATACTGCTCGATCCTGCTCGAGAAAAATCCCAACTCTGTTGGGCTATGTTTAACTCGTCAGGCCTGTCAGGTCATCAAATAATTGGGTAGAATTTTTTTCTGTCTCAGCGATTCTAAATTGACTTGGATGAAGCAAACGATTAGACAAGCGAACCTCAGACTGACTCACCACCTCAGTCTAACCCACCACCTCAGACTAACCCACCACCTCAGACTAACCCACCACCTCAGACTAACTCACCACCTCAGTCTAACCACCTCAGACTATCCCACCACCTCAGACTAACCCACCACCTCAGACTAACCCACCACCTCAGACTAACTCACAACCTCAGAATAGCCCACCACCTCACACTAACCCACCACCTCAGACTAGCCCACCACCTCAGACTAACCCACCACCTCACACTGACCCACCACCTCAGACTAGCCCACCACCTCAGACTAACCCACCACCTCAGGCTGACTCTCCACCTCAGACTAACCCACCACCTCAGACTAACCCACCACCTCAGACTAACCCACCACCTCAGACTAACCCACCACCTCAGACTAACTCACAACCTCAGACTAACCCACCACCTCAGACTAACTCACAACCTCAGAATAGCCCACCACCTCACACTAACCCACCACCTCAGACTGACTCACAACCTCAGAATAGCTCACCACCTCACACTAACCCACCACCTCAGACTGACTCACCACCTCAGACTAGCCCACCACCTCAAACTAACCCACCACCTCAGACTAACCCACCAATTCAAACTAGTCCACCACCTCACACTAACCCACCACCTCAGACTGACTCACAACCTCAGAATAGCCCACCACCTCACACTAACCCACCACCTCAGACTGACTCACCACCTCAGACTAGCCCACCACCTCACACTAACCCACCACCTCAGACTGACTCACCACCTCAGACTGACTCACAACCTCAGACTAGCCCACCACCTCACACTAACCCACCACCTCAGACTAACCCACAACCTCAGACTAACCCACCACCTCAGACTAACCCACCAATTCAAACTAGTCCACCACCTCACACTACCCACATCCTCACATAAACCCACCACCCTAGTCTAGGCAACTGAAGAGATGCAAAATTAGTGAAAACCAATAGGAGTAATAAAATAAAGTTGACAAACCAGCTGCCAGTCGCATAGTTACCTGCTGACTCAGCAACATCGCTTTCACCAGAATAGAGAAGTTAAACAGCTCAAGGGTTTTCACACGTGTTTGAAGTGAAAGCCATTCTGTATACGAGGGTGAGACTCGTACACTCGCTGATTCTGTTGTGGTCCTTAAAAGGTCACCAAATAATAGTAAAGTTTTCAAATTGAATTTACGAGCAATGGGAAGGAAGTGTGTTGCAGATTCTTCTTTCAAAGCTAAGATCCGATGCACAATAGACCTATCTGGCAGTCTCCGCCTCCTAATTCCTGCTCCATTTCCTAAAAGAAATTTCAATGGCATAAAATGATGGCAATTTTGTCATCTCCTAATAGTCGACTAATTGGTGAGGTGTATTGTGGTGAAGCAAAAATTAGTCTTTTATTGACAGTGCATTACCAAAAAGACTATACCTTTTCATTTAATCGACATTCAACACTTTATATTAAACAGTGTTTGGCTCCGACGTACTGAAAGTAAGGTGAAGTATTCTAAATTAGGTGAATTTTTTTTTAGACTACAAAGCCTAATTACCATATTTAAACTTCCCTTTACCTTCTTGTTCTCACCTCTACTCCCTCACCCTCTTCTCCCTTACCCTCTTCTCCCTTACCCTCTTCTCCCTTACCCTCTTCTCCCTTACCCTCTTCTCTATCAGCCTCTTCTCTCTCACCCCTCTTCTGTCTCACCCTCTACTATCTCACCCTCTACTATCTAACCCTCTACTATCTAACCCTCTACTATTTCACCCTCTACTATCTAACCCTCTACTATCTAACCCTCTACTATCTCACCCCTTTTCTCTCTCACCCTCTTCTATCTCACCCTCTACTATCTCACCCCTTTTCTCTCTCACCCCTCTTCTATCTCACCCTCTACTATCTCACCCCTTTTCTCTCTCACCCCTCTTCTATCTCACCCTCTACTATCTTACCCCTTTTCTCTCTCACCCCTCTTCTATCTCACCCTCTACTATCTCACCCCTTTTCTCTCTCACCCCTCTTCCATCTCACCCTCTACTATCTCAACCTTTTCTCTCGCAACGTCTACACACAAACCAAACCCTGACCTCCAATGTTTCGCTGAGCACGTATAAATTTGTTTCTATTCTGGGTTGAGAGCTTTTAGTGTAGAGCTCGTGTTTTTATTGATTCGGCAGCATCTTTATGCCGAATCATATACATGATCTTTAAGGCATCGGTTTGAAAGTAAAAGTCACAATTAATTCGATCCAACAATTGAGAGAGCATAGTTAGCGGTATAGTATCCGAGGCATCGAGTGCTTAGCAATTCTATTTTTATCGGCTCAAAGAAGGCTTTAAGTTTTAGGACTCAAGCTGCTTTATATTGTCTTCCTATCTTTCCTTGTTCTGTTCATTCATGCGTGTTGGGAGCTTCACTTTTTATTAATGTAAGACATGTGTGGCTCACCAAATAAGGCTTTGGCTAGAGCTTTGAACTTTAGACGAAGAGTTCGGGAGTTCGAATTTCAATTACGCATCGTTTCACTTCATCCAGCTGTAAAATTGGTACCAGTAGCATCAGCATCAGCATCAAGGGAACTTGATATTGGCGGGGTTGGCACCTCACCAGCGAGCAGAGAACCCTTCCCAGTACCTGGACTGAACAGCTGAACTAGCAAACTCATTTATCTACTTTCTTCACTTTTTTCGACAGTCCCACCAGTCATTCAAAACAATTTCCCGTCGGAGCCGCTGACGCTGAGACCGCGGTCCCGTCTCGCCCTGACCTGCGAGGCCGATGGTCGACCGCAACCCGACACGCTGTGGCTGCACAATGGCCGCGACTGGCAACCGACCAGAGGCTCTGGTGGCGCTGTCTTCGCCGCGCCCTCCGGCCATCTGGTCATCGAAATGGTTGATCATAGCGACGCTGGGCTGTACGAATGTCTGGCCAGGAATAAGGTGGGCGAGGACAGAGCTCAGGTCACCGTCATAGTCAAAGGTGAGCTCCAAAGCTTTTGAGAACTGTAATGATAAATAAAACGAAAAACTAACAGAGCCGTTATGTATCATTGCGCAATACTAACCAGGCAATCTGTACATCCAAGTGGCACCTGCAAACACAACTAAGAAGGTTGGAGAACGCCTAGAACTACCCTGCCAGGTAGCTGCATTAGCTTCAACAGATCTGAATGACGTCACCACCGATGACGTCACCTATATGTGGTTTCAAAACGGACGCGACGTTCGTGTTGTAAACTCCCTTCGGCATCGAAACTACATTGAGAACGGCACTCTGATTATAACAGCTCTAGCCCGCGCCGACTCTGGCTGGTACAGATGCGTAGCTCTTACTAGCAAAGGTTTCCATGGCAACAACAGCTCCGAGACACATCCTCCTCAGGCGAGCGCCTTTGTAGACATAATTTATCCACCAATGTTTGAGCCAAGCGAGCAGAGAACCCAGTTTCTCGCCGAGGGCTCCACCGGCTTCGTGCATTGTCCGGCGTTGGCTAATCCGCTAATCACTGAGATCCAATGGACGCACAATTTCACACCTGCTGGCAACACCAGCTGGTCTCGTTACCGAATAGCGGCGGTGCGGCCGGGACACTCGGGCGTCTGGATGTGCCGCTGCTTCAACAGACTGGGCTGGGGCGACTGGAGTCCAGAGATGAGGGTGGCTGTTCAGGGTGAGCGCGAATCGTTTACGATGCTAACTTTTCACTGCACTAACAGTAGAACTGACAATTTATTTTGAGCAAAGCAAGTACACAAAACTCAAGAATACGGGCCAACTTTTTGTTGAGCATATTCTAAACTCGCCAGCTTTTAGACCGTCAAGATATTCAATGGTTCTGGCCGAAGGTCAGATTTTTCTCATTAGCGCTAGTGTATTTCATACACCCCTATACACGAATTAGCACTGCGCCTCAGTGCGGCCTTGCCAGGCCTTCAAAATTGATCAGCATGTCACCCGAATGTGCCTGCATCATCTCCGTCTTCGGTGGTCACCGACCTTTATCTAGACGGACTGCTGGACCTTCAAGGGCTACAACAGGTGGAGTTAGGCCACTATGGACACCCTGAAACAAATTTCTCTAATTTCACTGATCAAGCCTAAATAAAAATAAGTATACACCCTCGCCTAGTCTGTCAACTAATCTTTCATCACCCAACGCTGTCAGCATTCAGGCTCTGCCAAAGATTTTTTTAGATTGCATCCTTGGTATAAAAACGGGCGGCAAAATGGCCTGGTAGTCCTACAGTTAAAACAAAAAACTAAAACTACTTGACAATTTTTAACAACGGATTAAAGCAATGCATTCGGGTGCGCTTCGGAGTAGCTGTGCCTCCGTCAGCTCGGATTATCGTCAAGAACAGGTGGCTGAGAAGATTTAGTCGTTAGATAAAAGTAATGAAGACAGGGATGATATTAATGTTCGATTTCCTTGCATCTTCCGCATTTAATCATGTCTAAAATCTCCGATTCAGTCACATAAGAAGATCTGAAGAAGGCTTGGTAGTTGACAGTGAAATGGGTCCTTAGGCATTAGTTTAGTTCATTGAATTTAGATTTTGTGCTAATTACCAATCAACTGATTCTTTCATCAGTTTCGTCCTTTTCTAGAGAAAAACTACCGAGGCCTTGAGTCCTGAAAAATCTGAAAATCGGATGCTATTTTCATTCATTTATCTGTCTTTTCCTCCATGAGAATAGTGCATCAAAATAGCTGTTTTTGTGCTGTATAGGTGGAACAGCCGGTACACCTTAAAGTTGTCTTAAAGTTGTGGGTTTGTCTCTTCAGATTCTTTATTAAAACCCAGTGAGAGATCGTGAAATGAATTCGATTATTTTTTGAAGTCACTGAAACCCAAACAACGTCTCAGGTATGCACAGTACACACCGACGGTACGCCTCGCTGGTGCAGCAGCTGATAGGGACGGACACTGTCCTGTTCTGCGACTTGGACCAGCTTGGCATTTTGTCTGCTGGCACCGCTAGCTGGTTCAAGGATGGCCAGCCTCTACAGCTTCAACTGGCTAACGACAAGCAGCTGTTTCGACGTGGGCACGATAAAACTCGTCGATACCGTTTGCTGCCAGACGGTGCTCTAAGAATTGTCGGGCTTGAGACCAACGACTCGGGAAGCTACGAGTGCTCGGTGAACAACAGCTTGACGCGACTGGCTTCTGCTGCTAGACTGCTGGTTGAAGCCAAGCCCAGTCGGGCTCCGACCAATCTCACAGCAGAGGCGCTTGACGCGACTGGCATTCGACTGACTTGGACTCCCGGCTATGACAGAGGCCGTCAGCTCAGTCACACGATTTGGTTTCGTTTGCAACAAACGACCTCTGAATCGGTTGAGAAGTTGGCTTGGAGCACAATTAGGTAATTATAGAAATATATGAAAAATTGTATCTTCACATTTTAATCTTAAGGTAATTAAGGTTTTCTGAGAGTCGATTGACGTAATAGAAGCTCCGTGTTAAATAACTCAGAAAAATTCCTTTTCGCATTTTCATTCCAATTGACTGTTCTTTCTCTGAATTAACAAGCAAAAAAAACAAATTCAGTTTTTAAGAAAGGCAGAGAAAACAAACAGCGCATATTTGTACGTGTTTCAGAGTACCACAGACGAGTTCAGCAAGTCAAGAGGAAGCGAGTATTTTCGGGCTGCAGGCATTGTCAACCTACGCTGTGTTTGTACAGGCCGTCGCATCGGACGGTAGCAGACTACAGTCGGAGCGAGTGCTGACGAAAACTGGCAAGTGGACTAATAGCGAGGATTACATCAGCTCGGAACGCGATGTCCTTCAGCCAGACGAGCCGATGGCGCCCACGGATCTATCGGTGGCAGTGCTGGGAACAAGCAGGCAAGCCAGACTGACTTGGCGCACAGAATCTGGCAGTGGCGTCGGTAGCACTGACGACAAAACGGTGTCCGTTGTCTACAGTTTGGTGCAGTATGCCACTTCCGGTGAGTCTATGTGAAATTCTGACCAAGGATCAGTGTAACTGTCATGAACCTAGTTTGTTAAAAGTAAGGTAAGGTAATTAGAAATAGTTAGAAATAGTTCACAATCATTCAGATGCGAGCCAGTCGCCTCACACTGCACTACATTGGCGCAGCCTCGAGTCCGTTCACATTCCGAAGCATCGGGCAACCATTGACACTCGCCGTCTTCTTGTCAGTAACCCGACGCCCTCTGCAACCAGGCTGCATCTGAGAATTGTGGCCTGTGGCAGGCTCGCTTGTAGCAGGCCAAGCGCCAGCGTCACCATTGATGAGGCCGCATTCTCTGGTATGTTTATGATAAGTATCGGCTGAAAAAACGTAATTTAATTTGGAATTACTGTTACAAATAGTCATACTGACGTATTATACTTGAATTTTCGATCGATAGATAAAAGATCGATCCATAAGATCGCTTTGAATTTCTGGACTGAAATAACGTAAGTGGAATAACTGCACTGCACCAGTTTGTCAAGAATATTTCATTTCTCGCGTATCAAACAGCCGATCAGACAGCCTCATATAAAGTTGGTGTCGGTATGACCGCCATCTGGGCCGCAATAGTCGTCATTGGCGCCAGTTGCGTCTTCACTGTGTCCGGTCTGCTGCTGTGGCGTCAAAGAATGCGCCGTCGCAGAGGCGGTCGAGATGTAAGACGACGACGTCAGCAGGGCGACGCGTTGATCGCAGGTCAAACGTCAACAACGTCCACAACGTCGCGTTGTCAACGAATGAGCCTGCAGGGCCGACGACCCATTTCCATGACGACTCGTCGTCAGCAGCAGGACGCGATGATTTTTCCATCAACCGGACCGGCTGCCGACTTTGAGCTGATCGATTACGACGACGAGGATTCAGCTGAAGCTGTGGAAGCGGCAGCTGACGACGGTGGAGTTGCATTGCGAGAGTTACCATGTGATCAGCTGCAGCTAGGGAGAAGATTCAGCCCGATCGGATACCAGCACGGATTCTGCATTGGTTGTGTATGTTATTTGTTGCTGATTGACATTGATACGTCACTACCATGCTGCAGAAAAAGTAAAAAAATTCAATTTTGATAGCCATAAAGTACGTCTATTTTAGAGCAGTCGGATCGCCCATTTTGCAAAATGATGAGGGTGAAACTCAGCTTATTCAAGATTGATAACGTCGAAATCTTCAGTCTTCTTAGAAAAAAAGAAAACGTAATTGAGAAACCTTCTGTGCGACGAGATCACTGAGAAATTATGCCCATCTATTAGATTACTATAACAAACCGATTTCTGACGCATTAATTGAGTCCTTGTTATTCTTGTTAGTCTAAAAAACTTTTTTATACAAATAATAAACCATCGAACCCCGAAATTCACAACAGGGCACGTATCCGACTGACATTGAATACTCGGATCAACAAGGTAAGATTTTGTTAGGAACATTTTCTAATGAAAGCTATTGCCTCGTTTTACAAAAGTATAGTTTCGCATTTCAAGGCCATAGACAAAATGACACCCGAAAACGTTGTTTATGGTCGTGAAGTCGGCGTCGTGACTTGTTTCTTTCCTGACCAATCAGCGAGTCTTTTCCCGAGTTCATGCCATAGATAACAACATTTTGGAGTGCATTATATTGTAGTGAATGTGCGCTTACTTGAATTAAACGAAGCTTCAGTCAAAAAATGCCATAGACATTCATCAACGTCGATGGTGAAAGACAAGTGACGGAGAAAATTTTATTTAAATGTACTGAACGCACGAATGTATGTTTATTTAGTCTGCGTGTGTACCAACGAAATAGAATTATTTAAAGTACTTAGAAGCACTTCTTTTGAAGTTCAAATCAGCCATGGATTGAAGCTGCTCAACCGTATACTATTACAACTCCTGCTTTCCTATCTGACTGCTGATTTGTGCAATGTTGAATTTGTTAATTTAGTCGAACGCCAATCAACAATGCCGCTGTTTCGGGGTCGACCGCTAGCGAAGCAGACCGAACGGGGAGCCAATGCTAGCAGAGGAGTTGCACTTTGTGAGTTGCTGCAAGCCTACCGCTCTTTTATCCTATCTTGTGACCTTTTGGAATGCATTGTTTGGTTGTAAAACTGACAATTCACAAAAGCGAGTAGAGTTCAGAGGCTTGCTTCGCACTACAGGTAAAAAATGGACTATTGAACAGTCGTGTTTCTGCATTCTCTCTATAATTTCGATTTCCCAGAGCAGTCAAAAACACATTTCAAATGGAAGCCTTACAGTTTCAGACGACAACCAATTCAGACAGCCTTCTTGGAGAAGTTGGAATTCCGGAGCAGCAGCAGCAGCAGTGCATCAGCGGCGAGACTGCAATCGATGCCAAGTGAGAGCAGCAGTAGAATCATCTGGGCCATCGCAATATGCAGCAGCAGCAGCAGCAGCAGCAGCAGCAGCAGCAGCAGCAGCAGCAGCAGAATCAGCTGATAGCCCCAGTGGTTTAGCAGTTCAATCAGCTAATGAAGAGCCATTATCCACACTTGGGCTGTCAAGATTTGTCCAATCAGCAATAAGTAGACATGTGCCGGCTTTTATGATTAAAAATGAAGAAGATGCTACCTCAACAGCTAATTCAACTCAACTTGATTCGAATCCAGTGGCGTAATACAGTTGAATTCAATAATTTACATGAAACTAATCCTAAAAGTATGTTAATATCAATTCTACAAGCTAGGTCGCTTGCAAATTTGACCGGTAGAAAACGGAACTTTCGTGTACGGCCAAATTCCTTTCTCCAAGCGTTGACAGAAATACACTGGAAAGATAGGATAATGCATACTGCGTATTTGAATCCTGCTGGCATGACAGCTTGATCAGCCCAGGCGTTAATCACACTATGAGGTAAGATCAGTCTACAGGCTTCAGTTATCATTGATTCAAATAAATTTACATTCCAATAAATAGGTGATGCATCAGATTGCTAGCTTTAATAGAAAGTAAAACAACTTAATTCCTTTGTGATACCACGTCGTTACGCATTAAAAGTCGTTAAGCAACGAGCAATTGCTTATAGCTTTGTAGGTTAAGCAGCTTTGTTGCTTTTAACAAAAATGATTGAAAATCGAAGGACACAACTACATGGCTCAGTGGTAAGATATAGGTCGCGAGTTCGCCTGAAAATGTATAGCAATCACGTTACAGTCGTAAAAAGGCCGAAATTTGCTGGACGCACTGCACTACTTATATATAAGATATAAATAGTACTATGAGATGCAAATCGAAGGTTCGCTTAAAAAATACAATCATAAACGTGGCTATATTTTCCTATGCATAATAATTTATGTTTTAAGCTAGGGGATACAAAACTGCTCAAAAATGCTAGAGTCGGTTTTTCTATATGACAGAATGTTAAGGCCAGAAAAGTATCCATGCATATTTTTCTGTTTGTGTCAACATTTACATTATTTAATAGGAGACATTCTTTGCCGGTTTGGGCACAACTTTTAGAAGTGCAAGTAAGACAGAAAGCTGGGCTTTGTACTCCAATCGTATCCAAATTGTACTCCAAAACCGGGACACGGTTTTAAAGCTCTCTGCGCAGGAAGAAAATACTGCACAGTCATGCTGGGTTTCCAAGTCTAAGAACAATACTGTGCATTTGATTGTAATGCGTACGTCATAAACTGCCTAGCTTACTTGCATGGACTCTTCTGTACAGCCCTAAGCCAGCTAGGAAAGGCGTAATATCAAAAGCTAAAGTGTACATTGCCCGGCCAGTGCTATGTAGATTATATACAACCGCGTATAATGCACAGGGAGCCACATTGGTGAGACTCCGGAATTTCCAGGAAAATTTTTTCACCCAACTGAGAGCACTGTTGAAACGTGTATTTTACGCACTGTTTCGAAAATGCGAATGCGCGTCTAGATTTTGCATAGTGCTGCGTTGCATTTTATAATCACCTGAGCGATTATCAACAAATTTAAGTAAGTCTTTGCGGAGAAATCCGTTATTAACTTACTATATTCGAACTGTATGATGCAAGTGCTCTATTGAATGTTTAAATTAAAAAATGCAAAAAATGTAAAACGGACAGCTGACTACCAATAACAAAGGATTTTAGGCAGTATCTATGCTTATTATCTTCGTTCTCGATGTGCATAAGACTCTACCGTCATTGTCTTTCATTGACTTTCATTGTCAGGCAGTGTACACTCTCGCTGAGACTTCGAGGGGGACCCTGATGGACGTAAATATACGACAAACCCTTGAGCTTTTTTAGCAGCTTCTTTTAAAAAATGTTGCCTCGCCGCAGATTTGAGTTCAGGTGACTTTGGTCCAAGTCTATGCAAATTGTGCAAACGTGTTATCCACCCTTTCATTCATGAACCTCTTAGGCTTTGGTCCTACGGTTCAAAGAGTCTTGCGAGCTAGTTAGTGGCTACCCAAACAAAATTAGGGGACAAATAAGTCAGTAATTTAGGATGTCTAAAATTAGACTCTTACGCAAGTAATAACTTTTGAAAGAATTGTAAAATTGACTGAGCTATCGAGATTTATCCACTCTGCTTAGTTTTTTATCAAAAGCAAGCTCCTCGAAGATTGTGTTAACTGAGTTATAGGTTTATTTAAGAAAATAACACAGATTTTTGTTCATGAAAAAAACTACTAGGATGTATCGAACACCGGTGTGTTGTACGGTCTGCATCAGTCCAAGCAATTTGTGGCTGCAAATTCGTTGGGATGGCGGACAAGAGTTGAAGAAGCTAATGGTAGAAACCACAATGTGGGCAGCCCAGATTCTAAGCCAAAGATCACCGCAGATCGATGCGAAAACTTTGTCGTTAAACAACGACTTGGTACTGGTGCGTCCGGAAGGCTGGAACCTGTGGTACCGTGGCAGATTGCTGGGCCCCAAAGCGAGCGAAAATAGCAACGATCAGCTAGTTCAACTGCTAGATTTTGGCGAGCGCTTGACAGTGCCGCAGCAACCGGACCGCCTGCTTCCGATGCCTTCAGTTTTTAACGAACGGAGGCTGGCAAGCTGCGCTATGCCTTGTCGTCTAGCGAGAGTAGGACAGCGCAGCGATTGGTCCGCTCGGGAAATCAAACTTCTTGAGGGACTGCTCACCATGGCAACGGAAGATTTGATCCTGGAAGCGGAGATCGACTGGGAAAAGTACACGCCCGACGGAGCTGGATCTCCAGTACCAGTTGAGCTGTACCAGAGCGGCAGTGGCCAGTCTATTAATGATATATTCGGTCAGAGAACCAACAGTCTGATTGGGCGAATCAAAAGTTCACAGGCCGTCAGATACACGCCAGTGAATCTCAATCAGCCACCACTGATTCAACCGTTGTTAGTCAACGATGAAGAGTTGCTAAAGCCATTCGATGGCCGAGTCAGTCACGTGACCGATCGAGGCATTGTCTTCGTGCAGAAGGACGAGAAATTGCTGGCTGGACTCCAGAACCAACTGGAGTTGTTCAATGACAGCTGCAATTTGCATCGTTTCTCGGCAAGTAATCTTCCAGAAAAGGACGAGATTTTTGCCGTTTTCATGGTAAGACTGCCGTACTGCTGCGACAAGTTTACATTTTAAGCCCATTTAGAACATTTTATATCCACCCTAATTAACAGAAGCCGCCGTCATGCCACTATCGTGGCCGCTTGCTGGAGTTGTTAGGCGGTGACCGAGTCAGACTGCTTATTATTGACTTCGGCTTCGAGCTAGTGGTGGACTGGAACCAATGCACTCGACTGCCGTCAAGAATTCGTTACAAGCCACAATGCGAGCCGTTCCTGCCTTCAGGCTTGGCCAGTGTCAACCGCGCAGCATCAAAAATGGGATCTTCCTTGACATCAGGTTGGGATGATGTGAATAAAAAACCCGGAGTAGTAGTCCGAGTCACAGTGTCACCAATTATTGACACTTACGGTGAACCAACCGAGGTACCAAACGCCGGTATTGAAGTACACATGCCAGACGGAGGTCGAAAAGACATCGTCGAGTTCCTTCTGGACGCAGAAGTATCAAAGGCCGATAACCAAGCAAAGGATTCAAGCGCAGGAAGCTATCGCTCCTGTCGCGAAGATCTCAATTGGGACGTAGATAATATTGTCTGCGCAAAGTGCACTCACGTCATGGCAGCAGATAATGAGACAGAACGGTCCGTGTTTTTCCAGCCTAGCACTGTGCAAGCTGCTGCCGATCTACTAAAATCCAAGTTGTCACAACTTTCAGTTGAACAGCTAACCAGACCGTGCATGGACTATCTCTCTGCCCCTGCGGTACCAGTACTCGTTAAGAGCGATGACGGAACAAATTTTCAGCGTGGAATGATAGTCAAGATCGACGAGGCTACTAGGACAGTTTGCGATGTCGCTTTCGTGGACACGGGCGCAACAATAGCCGGGATCTCAATAGCACAAGTTTACAAACTACCAGAAGAATTGCTGGCCATACCAACAACATGCGTCAAATGCCAACTAAGTGGCGTCAATGATCCAGGGCGTCAAACAAGCGTTGGGGATGTTGGCATCTTTACAATTCTTGGTGTCGCAAATGGAGCCTTTAAGATTAAGCCCGTTGGAAAGTGATTGGCCAATTCCAAGTATGATTAATTGTTGTAGACAGACCATTTTTTTGCGGAACTTCAACTAAACTTGTAAATTTACAAAGCCAAATAATTAAACCCTTTATAAGTACGAGTAGATATTTTTCAAGTAAAGAACACAACTAATTTTGCTAAAACTTCTGTCACAATGATTTAAAGGTTCAGCCCACCATTTTATGATACGCGTTGCATGCCTGAAATCGTATAAGCCTTCATTTTTACTTTTTTTTACTTTTTCATTGTGTAATCATGCTTACGAGTACACAATATGCTATAAAGATGACGTTTTCTCTAATTTGAATAGCGTAAATATTGTTATAACATAATTATAAAAGTGCGTGATGGTGTTGTCAACTTTTCATTACTATATAAATATCAAATAGTAATTAATTAGATAGCAAATATGATTAAACACTAAAATAAGAAAGAGAAGCCGTTCATATATCGTCAATGGTTTCCTTGTAACATTGTAATGCAGTAGTGATCACATTCCTTATCTTTATTGTATCTTGTAGCATAAATATTAATTATTAACAATAAAAGCACAAATATAACCAGCAAATGCACTAAGCAATAATATCAGAATTAATAATAATAATTATTTAATTAATAACAAGGCCTAACTTTAAATGCCGCATTAGTCAATTAGCGAATACGTCTGTCTCTCAATCGATGCTCAAAATCTTCCGATCATAGATTGATAGATGATCGACTGAGAGTACCTGAAAAGGGTGATGCAAATTATAGATGGATGCTGTTTTCGATTAAAGTTAACATTTCAAATAGTCTACTTGATATGCCTCTCAGATTACTAAAGATAAGGGCCTCACGCGCCAATGATTGGTTAAAAAAAGTACCTATTCGTTAATGTTGGAATCAGGCAAAACAGCGCTTCCTATACTTGGAATTTGTAAATTACGCTGCCCTTTAACATCGCAAGTTGGTAGTTAGAAAAGTACAACGCACTGACTACTCAAGAAAAAGTAGTCTAGCACGGGTTCTTTGAGACACTTGGCAATCTAATTCCATTGTGCAATGTCCGCCCGGCCTTACAACCAATGTCACAGGCATAATAGGCTCTTAAGTGACCGGTCAAGATTACAGGCGAGTATGCCTAATAAACAACGGACTCTGGTATTAAATTGCCTCACAATCGAAGGCAATTTATGGCGTCGGCAACATAAAACACTCAAGTATTTTGCCTTATAAATGTATCATCATCGAGGCAGGAAAATCCGTACAATAAAACTAAATCACTAGATTTATACCGGCTCAGACAGTTTGGACAATAATTTCATAACTGACTTGACAAATATTTGTCAATCAATCCGTGACAAAACTGACTAAACTATCAGCATTGTACGACAGAAATTCTGGCAAATATTTATTCTTAGAAATTGTAACGACAGTGGTGCAACGAAAGCCAGCAAACAAGTAACTGAGTTTGTGACAAATAACTCACTGGTCGTTTCAGACGCGAAAGAATCCAGGCTGAGAAAATGGAACTAATACCACATTCATAAGCCAGCCTTAGCGCATCCATTTTTAATATCCCTGGCAACCAGCTGCTAAAGAGGCGCCACCCAGTGATTCTGCTAAGGCAACACCCGATTAATCATTCAGGCCAGAGTCTCAAATTAGCGCGCCATTTGTCATCATTGCCAGTGAACTTAGTCAATTGAGATTCGGAAGCTATACATGACCTACTAAACTAACCGCTAATCCTGTTAGCCGATGAAATCCATCAGATGAACTTTGACTTGAACAGCCTGATTGGTAGGCTAAGCTTTAACTGATGCATTGCAATCACAAAGTGACTAGGAAACGGCGCCTTTATAATCGATACAGAGGTTGTTGGCTTGCTGGGATCAACTGGGACAGACACGCGTTGGCAATGCAGAAACAGCGGCAATTTTCTAGCCTTAGCTGGTCGAATACCAAGTCGCGTGAGGGTCGACTCAGGCAGCCGCTGCGGCATCATGCAATCTCGCATGCTGGAATATTTGTGATCTCCAAGCACAGGTGTATTTAAAGCGTAGCCAAGATGCACCCGAATCTGGTGCTTGCAACCGGTTTTCGGTTGCACTTCAACTAGGGCACAACGCTCAAATTGATCAACAACACGATAGCGGGTGACAGCCTCTTTGGAGCCGGATGACACTGAAGCTGATGGTGTTCTAGCCAGGGTTATGGGAGCTAAGCCAGCCGAATCCATGGCGGACTGTTTCGGTCGCAGTGCTGCACGACGACTGCCATCTTTGTGCAGGGCAGACGATACCAAAGGAATATCGATGACACCCTCTAGTGGACTTGGCGTATCGCGCGTAATACAATAATAGTACTTGTCTATGAGTTGCTGCTTGAAGCAATGCTTTAAGTGCTTGGCTTGACTCTCGGTGCGGGCTAACAGTAGTACACCAGTGGATGTGCGATCCAAACGATGCACCGGGTGCAGATGCGGGCATGACAATCTGGTGGCTAGGCCGGGCAAATAGTCCAGAAGATTGATTGATTCCTTATCTAATTTATTGCCACCTTGGCAGCAGACATTGTATGGCTTGTTTAGTGCCACAATGTCATACTTGTCCCAGATGATGTTTTTATACAGGAATTCTATTATTTCGTCATTTGTAAGGCCTACAAATGACCAAGTCCGTTTGTCAGGTAGAACATTGCCATCTTCCTTGTCAATCGGATTTTTCATTTGATTTACTTTAGTCGGCTTAATAATTGTGGCATCATCAGCATTGCTTGGATTGATAGAAAATTCTGGATTGTTAACCAACTGAGAACGAAATTTCAAGGCATAATCGAAAGCGCTAGAATAGTGCCGAGCTGTGACCACAGAAGGCAAACTAGAGGTAGACAATAGTGTGAATTGCAGCATTGGTGAGAGGGCTGAAAATTTAATAATATATTAGAACCAGTCGTTATTTATCTTAAATTAAACTGAGCACATGTGGTTAGCTTAAAGAAATGTTTCATTCTAAAATTGTGAATTTTTACTCATAAAAAACTTATTTGCTGTAGGTGCAATTACATCCCAGGGTTTAAAATGCGATATTTTAGAATATATGTTTGCACCATAGTGTGTATAATAGTTAGCTAATACATAGTTAGCTTTGAAGATCTAGAATATGATATAAACACCCTTACAAAAGCCTATATATAACAAAGGCAGACACATGTGCTTAACAAGCTAATAAAATTGAAAAACCATAACAGAGAAATTCTTACCCTTAGTTTATACATGCGCAACTTCCGAAATCTTAGCCGGCCGTGTGACTTAGTTTTTGCTCTCATTTGTGACTTAGTTCGTTTCATTGCTCTATTTACGACTTTTGCTCTCATTTGCTCTCTTTCTCTCTCCCCTTTTCCTTTTCTTCACACCTTCCTTTTTCGTCCCTTGGTCCCCCCTTTGATTTTTTGCGCTTGGTCAATTGGTTTTTGCGACTTACCTTGCTTGGCCCTTGTTTCACCTGGCCGGTTCGGCCGGGTGTTGCACATGTATGCCTTAGTTACTTGGCAGTTTTACTGTACTAAGGAGACTAACAATATTTCAGGAAATGTGCATTACCCAGTTTAGTAACAAGTAGATAATAAAGCCCAGTAGTGTTTAACTTACAATATTAGAAAACAATGGGGATCTACTGTGCTGTTGTAGTTTAGAATAGCAAATGGTTTACAAAAACTATTTAATAGCAAACAAAAGGGGTAGACCCCTGCACATATGATGCACTGGTCAGAAAGAATACTCTATTTTAATACTATGCCATTTGGGAATACTTGGTCTTAGGTGTCAGATTTTAGTCTATTTTAAATGTTACAAATCTTAACCCAACAAACATATTAGATAGCTAATAACATATTAACAGAAGTTAATACTATGGCTGACTCATACATGCACAACACCTGGCCTACCCGGTTATATCTCTGAAACATGAACTGATATAGATGCAATTCAACCATTTCTTCTATATTTTCATAGACACTGCTTGTAAATTCAAATTTTGTAAGAAAAAATAATAAAATATAAAATTAACAATATTTATAATCAAGGCTGGGAGAGATAATTTGAATAGGGGGCCTAGAGATACTTTGAATTTCAAAAATAATTTACATGGTTATGATAATGTAATATATTCCTTAAAATTTAGGTGTGCTTTTGTCTAATTTGGCATGCATGGGATGGTTGGTTTGCACTTGCCTCAAATTGATTTATTGGCATGCAGATTTAGTGATCAATACCAATATAACATATATGTAACACTTGATTAGAAAACTAAAGCCATAAAGGAAAGTGTACAGTCTAAATTTAAGCATAGCATTAGTAATAGTAAAGCATTAGTATGTTTTTTGAAAAAAAGGACATTTAAAAAAATTGTTGTTAAGAGGCTTAATGCCTATTACATAGCCATAGGCTTATAGACTATGCAATGCAATAACAGTTACCTAGTAGGGCCTATATGGCTTTGTCAGGCAAAGAGAGATCTGTGGTCAGACTTGCAAGGCTATTCTTCCAAATTGTATTTGTCGATTCAGTGTAGTGACTAGGTCATTAATCGTCTTTCATAACATCATTCCAAAGTTGACAAAGTGATAGCCTAAAAACTTTTGGTCTTTCATGTCCTAGTTTGCTAGTTGACGAAGTGATGAACTTTTCCTAATATTATAGCACAGGAATCAATTACTAGAACTGGAATGAGTCGCTTGGTATACTCCAACAAAATCAGAACTTGTAGTTAAAAGTTAAGATGTCGTCTGAGTCGAATAAGCTGTGCCTGTAGGGCATAGGCCTAGGCCTAGGGGACCAAATAATTTTTTGTCGTCAAAAATGTTTCATAGTTCATAAATCATAAATTCATAAATATTACAATGTAATGAAGTGGGGTGCACTGTGCAGATTAATTATCGAATTAATCAACTAGTTAATGCATGGCCCGCCGTCCGTGGGATCGGCTCGGCGACCGTTGTATTGATATGGATATCTAGTACTGAATCAGAATCAGTAGGCCCTATTTGGCGAATATATTGCACATCAGAATTTTTGCCTAATAGAAGCTTATTTAAGATAAATTTAATAGAGCCTAGCCTACTACGCGCGACAAGCCTTAGCCTCCAATAACAAGGATTATACGACCCCTATGCATTGAAGAAAGCCAGCTAGTTCTAGGTGTAATTAGCAAGGACCACTAGAAGAAGAAGGACGGGACACTTCGTTTCTTAGAAAATTTATTAAAGGCTGATTTTTACGGAAAAATACACTAGCGAGATAGGAACTTTTCACTTTTTTCAACTTAAATTGTTGATAACTTTTTATTGGAAGCAGATACAAAGCTCTTCTTTTGATATAACTTACAAAATATGTTGCTTCGACGAATTTTATAAAGATTTTTTCATGAATAATTGATCTTCATATTATTTTAGTTACTATATCATGCAGCAATCATAGTATGAAGCTAACCAGTGACTAACTTGAATTTTACAATCTCTGTTTAATAGAATGCATCTATTTATTAGCAATATATGATTAAAAATAGCTGGTTATAGTTGTATGCCCAACTCACTGCTTCTTTATTTTATTTTTATACTTTCTATATAAAATAAATTTGAATATATAGCTACCTATATTACATGTAGGCCTACTAGCTATGCCTAGACCTAGTTATATGTTTATCAATAATCAAGACAGTATCTATCTTGTTAAGAATTGACAGTTTTTATACTTAATGAAATGTGTGGATCTAAGCAAATAATTTAATTTTAAACCAAGCTTGTTCTTTCTTGTTTTTATACTTTAGCTTATTTTAGCTATATTGACATTATCTTTACATTAGCTAGTTTTTCCAGTATTTATTAAACAATGATAATTATTTGCTCTGATTTTATCAAGACGTTCTTATTCATCTTATCTTAGATGTTCTTTATCAAGACGGACTGCCGAGGCCCGTCGCAATGAAACAGCCAACCAGGCTGAAGTGCGTCGGCAGGATGATTGAGAGTGGCATAGGGAACGCGCTGAGACCTTCCAATTTGTTGGACCACCCCCGGCCCCAACAAACCCCAACGTTGACGAACCTGATCAGCCAGCTGGCCCACGTCCTTGGGCACTGAATGCGGCTCTGAGTTATGATCCCACTGTTGTCTATGGTGTCCATCCTAAACTTGCGATGGCGAGAATGTCGGTCAAATGCGCATGCTGCAATGCATTAAGATGGGCCAACGAAACTCCAGGCATGTGCTGTTCCAACGGAAAGGTCAGACTTGAACCTTTGAATGAGAACCTGCCACCATGCCTTCGGCATCTGTTGCTGGGTGAGACAGAAGAATCTGAGCACTTTCTGTCTAATATCCGGTGCTACAACAGCTGCTTTCAAATGACTTCTTTTGGAGCTAAAAGTATTGTCCGTGAGCCAGGGTTCATGCCTGCATTCAAAGTCCAAGGTCAGGTGTACCATGACATAGGATCATTGCTACCACTGCCTGGAGAGGAACCAAAGTTCCTGCAGATCTACTTCATGGGAGATCATCAAGAGCAGGTTGAGCGCCGATGTAGAATAGCTCCAGGAGTGCATGCCAACATTGTATTCGAGTTACAGGAAGTCCTGCACGAGAAAAATAATTATGTTCCTAAATTTAAAACTGCCATGGAGAGGTTGCCACGGGACACAGAGGAGCACAGAGTAGTCATTCGTGCTGATAAATGGCCTGCAGGCCAGCATGAGAGGAGATATAACGCACCAGTTGTTAACGATGTCGCAATTCAAATTGTTGGGCAGGAATTTGAGAAGCGAGACATTGTTCTGCAGCTGCAAAGCAATCAGTTGCAAAGGATTTCTGAGCTGCACAAAGCCTATGATACATTGCAGTATCCGCTTATTTTCTGGGACGGAGAGGATGGGTACCACATCAACATCAGGCAAATTGACGTTCGCACTGGAAACCCATCAGCGACAAAGAATGACAAACCACAAACAAACCCCTGACAGACCGCCCCAAAACAAAATTCCTGGATCTGCCACTGACTGTATAGAGGAGTGGCTAAGAGACATGTTTCTAAAGAAGTAATCAAGAGGGGGCTGTTTGGACAAACTTTTCACTTATTTTTTACTTAAAACGCCCTTAAACAAACTTTTCACTTTTCATTAATGCAGTAAATAAATAAATGGTGACCTTCACTATAAAGTTAATACAGAGACGTGAATTGCTTACTGCTTTGCTTTAAATTTCTGCCCCAAAAACAACGGGCAAAAAAAGCTAGTATTAGCAATAAAAATACTATACTTGTTAAAAAAGAAGAAATGTAAAATTATAGTAGATAGGCAAATAGATGGCTAAATTATAATATTGGATGAGTTCATGACATAATAGCTAGCCATGTGCAAACCCCGAACCCAAAGAAAAAAATAATAAGAATAGGAAATAAACAATTTCACTACAAATAAAAAAACCCTTCAGTTAACAATGCAATTGTTTACATAAAAAATAGAAAAAAAATAAGAACGTCTTGATAAAATCAGAGCAAATAATTATCATTGTTTAATAAATACTGGAAAAACTAGCTAATGTAAAGATAATGTCAATATAGGCCTAGCTAAAATAAGCTAAAGTATAAAAACAAGAAAGAACAAGCTTGGTTTAAAATTAAATTATTTGCTTAGATTCACACATTTCATTAAGTATAAAAACTGTCAATTCTTAACAAGATAGATACTGTCTTGATTATTGATAAACATATAACTAGGTCTAGGCATAGCTAGTAGGCCTACATGTAATATAGGTAGCTATATATTTAAATTTATTTTATATAGAAAGTATAAAAATAAAATAAAGAAGCAGTGAGTTGGGCATACAACTATAACCAGCTATTTTTTAATCATATATTGCTAATAAATAGATGCATTCTATTAAACAGAGATTGTAAAATTCAAGTTAGTCACTGGTTAGATTCATACTATGATTGCTGCATGATATAGTAACTAAAATAATATGAAGATCAATTATTCATGAAAAAATCTTTATAAAATTCGTCGAAGCAACATATTTTGTAAGTTATATCAAAAGAAGAGCTTTGTATCTGCTTCCAATAAAAAGTTATCAACTATTTAAGTTGAAAAAAGTGAAAAGTTCCTATCTCGCTAGTGTATTTTTCCGTAAAAATCAGCCTTTAATAAATTTTCTAAGAAACGAAGTGTCCCGTCCTTCTTCTTCTAGTGGTCCTTGGTAATTAGACTCGCCAAATAATAAGCACGTATCATCATTTAAATTTTTTATTCAATACGAGTTAACAACATCAAATCAACATCACAAAATCTACAACAAAAAAGCAAACGTCAAGCTGCGCGAGAACAAAAAATAAAAAATATGTTTTCTTACTAACTTTTCAGCTGCAAACCTATGACCTATTGCGTAATCTTATGCCTTGGTATTCTAAACTTTCATGTACATGATGGAAAATACTGTTAGCTATATTGTTTGCATTGCAATTTGCAACCCGTGATGTTAGATGTAATGCTAGGTTAGGATCCACCTGCTAGTGTAATATTGTTAGCTTGGTATTGTACCCAGGTACATTCTAAGTACAAAGGGGTGGTGAGAAAATAAGTATTTATAGGCAGACAAATGTTTTTCAAGGCTAGGTAGCAAGGGGTGAGAATAAAAAGAAAACAATTGCTTGTTTGGCAAAAGCTATTTCGTGGGTAGCTTGCTGGTGCCTTGTAGTTGCCTTGTAGAGGTTCAAGGTCAGGTCAGGGATAAAAATAACCTACTGCTAGTGCTAAATGGTGACACTAGTTATTAGCTGCTACGAGATGTACAACCCAACTGTTGTTTACAAATAGCAGTGGTCCTTGAATGTTTATCTTTTGTAAGCCACATGTGTTGTACACTATTGTATTGTTTTAGCATCTCTTGTTATCAGAAAATCTTTAGTCAAACACCTCTTATTTAAAGCCTATTTTTCAGCAATTTTGCGGGGGCTAATTTAAGGCAAAGTACAGCTTTGACATTAAAAATGCTGAATGGTGAATAGATAGATAGGGCCTTGGTTATTTAGTTTTGTATACAATTCATATACCAACCTTTCTCAAATGTATGCTATTTAAATGTAGTTTGTAGGTGAAGAAAATTTAGACTGTAACTAGCTAGGCCTAGGTGGATTTTTAAAAAATTGTCATTGTTTCAGTTGGGCTCTAGCTATTTTTAACAAGAGGAAATGGCTTTTAGTTTTTTCTTTTTTTAAGTTTAGCAAAAATGTAAACATATCAACTTTAAAAAAATCTAAATTCCATAAATCTTTTTATTAATAAAACAAAGTTTAACAGTTCATGAAGTTTAATAGTCAAAGTTTGCTTTTTCTTAATGATTACATTTTCAATATATAAATTAATGCCAAGTAGTGTATGCTATTATATCTCATGTAGACCTACTAAAAATGAAAAATCTTGCTTTCTTGTAAGTTGTAATTTTTTTGAACAGCCCAAGCCAATTTTAATGATTGCATTGTTAAGTTTTGGCCAGTTTTGTTAAAAGTGAGCACACTGATAAGAATTTCACTGTGTCAAATGTATATAGCCATGTCAACCCCACTGGCAAGATCATCAGTGCTAATTTATAATTAGAATCCATCAAATATTTTCTTACCCGTGGGTGTGTATGTGTGTTTGATTTGAATATGTGAAATGTGCATAGCAGACTTCAATGTAACGATATAGGCCTATTGCTCAATGTAAGTAAGACATATACTTCTTTCTTACTACAATATATATAAATCATCAAACTGTGTCTTAATTTCAATTGAGAAAAGTGTCTAACAGTTTTTTAAATGTGTCCAACAGTTTTTTAATGTGTTTAACAGGTTTCTAAATGTGTTTAATAGGTTTCTAGATGTGTTCAACAGTGTTATAAATGTGTCCATTTATTACTACTTTTTTAAATGCCTCAAAGTTTTTTAATAAGTTGAACAGTTAATAATAGAGTCTAACAGTTTTCTAAATGTATCTACTGTGCCACATGTAACAGTAGATATTTGTTGCCAGTTGGGCTGAGTAAAATCCTTTTTCTTCTTTATCGGGGCAATGGTTTCCTGTTAAAGAAAGATGACAAATATTTTGTCCTGGGGGTTTGGTAGCCTGCAAGTAGCCTCCATTCTGGTATTATAGAGGTTCTCTTCTGTTTGATAAAATTGGTTCTTTGCTGCTGGGAAGACATTGGTTATTTGCTGTTTGGGGAACATAAGTTCTAAATTATGTGAACATAAATTCACATGTACCTTAGTAGCATTAAGCTAAGTTGTATCAATTGTAAGTTACTTGTGTAATTCTGCCCCAATGCTGTAGGGACCAGGTGTCTCAGAAAGTATTCGAGGTCAACCTGACTATTTTTGTATTTAGTGAGAATTCAAATTCTTGTTGAATCACAATCACGTATATTTGCAAACAGGGAAATTAATACCCTGACAAAATGAGTTTTCGTTTTGTTTACTTTCAAGCATGTTTTGTTCTTATGCATTACACAATATTTTTGTCTGAACAGTAGTGCCCCCCAAGGGGGGTGCTTAGTGTGCTAGCTAGTAGTATCATCTATTTAGCCCTATATAAATTTTGTTCATTCAGGCTATATCATAGTTATTTACAATTGCTACATACAATTTTATTATTAATGACATGTGCACTTTTCAGAGACATTTGAATTACATTTTAACTAGAATATATTATAGTTCTAGATTTCTTCTAGAAGACTGCTATAGCAGCAATGCAGAGAAATATTGGCAGCAATCTAATTAGCATCACTGTAAAATGTGATCTTGCCAGCAATGAAGCTGTTGGTCGGGTGCATCTACATGTCAGTGTTGATCGAACCCTGGACTCGCTATTAGACGAATTTTGTTCTAGAATGCGACTTCGACGCTTGCCAACTTTTGCATTGCGCAATGATTTGCACACTGAACTGCAGCTTGACCTGACTCTGGCTGCAGCCGGCCTATCCAATGGTGACATTATTTATGCATTTGACGCTGGTGAGATGACCCTATGTCCTATGTACAATATCTATTGGGCTCTAACTAGCCTAGAACTCTTAATTAAAATATTACATTCTATGAATTGCATCCTCAGATCCGCCACCACCACCACCTGAGCCAGTGCTAGCAAAGGACTCAGCATCAAATTGGTGGATCTTGTCTATTGCCGCTCTGGCTATTGGATTGTTTGGTGCCACTGCTGTGATTGTCATGTTTGTATTGGGCAATCAGCCTATTGATGCTGTGAGTGTCTTGAATTAATAAAATACACATTTTGTGTCTGTGTCAAGCGAATCCTGAGATTTTTTTACCTCATCTATTAGTCATTGCCCTGCTACAGCTTTGTAAATAAAAGCAATTCAGAGATAAGTTTTTTTACTTGCTAAATGACACAAGTTGTTCCTGTGTAGTCGTGGAGTCGAACCCCCGACCTTTAAGTCGTTGCCTACAACCCCTACAAGTCCCTAATGAATGTGACGTTGCTGTGTATTCTTGGCCTAGTGGCTTGAAATTACTTTATGGGGTCTCTGAAATGTATTCTAATCAACTGTGTCCTTCCTCCTGGGCCTCCTTAATCTCACAGTACGGCATTGTGATTGACGCCGGTTCCAGCTCATCTAAAATCTATGTTTACACTTGGCCAGCCTCCAAGACTAACGGCAATGGCGTCATTGCTCAACGTGCCGTAGCCAACAATTCGTGTAAGTGGCCAAAGCCATCGCATTGTACAATTGCAATACAATGTCTAGAACTTTAAGAAGCTACAATTTTATTAACAATTTAGCTGCTCCAATAGAAAGCTCAACTGGCATTGCTCAAATCGAGGCCTCGCTTCGGTCTCTGGACTATGTTGTGCCCGAGGATCGAAAGGCTAAATCTGAATTGTTTCTAGGCGCTACAGCTGGTATGCGGTTGTACGGGTGAGTGACTCAACGGCGACTATGACTCAATCATTTCATGGCTTACTAACTTCCTGACTTGATGATTCCATGACTCAATGTTTTCATGACTCAAATATTTCTTGGCTCAATGATTCTATACCTTAATGATTCCATGACTCCATGATTACATGACTCAATTATTCCAAGACTCAATGATTCCATGACTCCATGATTCCAAGACTCAATGATTCCATGACTCCATGATTCCAAGACTCAATGATTCCATGACTCAATGATTCCATGACTCAATGATTCCAAGACTCAATGATTCCATGACCCAATGATTCCATGACCCAATGATTCCATGACTCAATGATTCCATGACCCAATGATTCCATGACCCAATGATTCCATGACCCAATGATTCCATGAATCAATGATTCCATGACCAAATGATTCCATGACTCAATTACTTCACGACTCAATTATTTCATTGCTTAATGATTCCATGACTCAATGATTCTATACCTCGAGGATTCCATGACTCATTGAGTTTATGACCCAAGGATTCCATGAGTAAGAATTTCATGTTTCAATTATTCCATGACTTTATTTTATTTATAATTTTACTTTTCCATACTCGCTTAGTATTACATCATAATTAAAATATCCTAAATAACAATTCGCAGGGCCCTAAACAAAACTGCATCAGAAATCATTTTAAACCAAGCGCGACAAAGTTTAACTAGTAACTTCGGCTACAAGGTCTCCAATGTAACAAGACAGATTAACATCATTTCCGGCCCGGATGAGGCTGTAGGAGCCTGGACCACCATCAACTATCTTAAGGTTTGAAGATATTTCAACTTGTCTAACAACAACAAGTATTCCACCCTTATCTAACAGTTTGGAGCTTGTCTAACAAGTGTGCCACCCTTATCTAACAGTTTGGAGCTTGTCTAACAAGTGTGCCACCCTTATCTAACAGTATGGAGCTTGTCTAACAAGTGTGCCACCCTTATCTAACAGTATGGAGCTTGTCTAACAAGTGTGCCACCCTTATCTAACAGTTTGGAGCTTGTCTAACAAGTGTGCCACCCTTATCTAACAGTTTGGAGCTTGTCTAACAAGTGTACCACCCTTATCTAACAGTTTGGAGCTTGTCTAACAAGTGTGCCACCCTTATCTAACAGTATGGAGCTTGTCTAACAAGTGTGCCACCCTTATCTAACAGTTTGGAGCTTGTCTAACAAGTGTGCCACCCTTATCTAACAGTTTGGAGCTTGTCTAACAAGTGTGCCACCCTTATCTAACAGTTTGGGAGCTTGTCTAACAAGTGTGCCACCCTTATCTAACAGTATGGAGCTTGTCTAACAAGTGTGCCACCCTTATCTAACAGTTTGGAGCTTGTCTAACAAGTGTGCCACCCTTATCTAACAGTTTGGAGCTTGTCTAACAAGTGTGCCACCCTTATCTAACAGTTTGGAGCTTGTCTAACAAGTGTGCCACCCTTATCTAACAGTATGGAGCTTGTCTAACAAGTGTGCCACCCTTATCTAACAGTATGGAGCTTGTCTAACAAGTGTGCCACCCTTATCTAACAGTTTGGAGCTTGTCTAACAAGTGTGCCACCCTTATCTAACAGTTTGGAGCTTGTCTAACAAGTGTGCCACCCTTATCTAACAGTTTGGAGCTTGTCTAACAAGTGTGCCACCCTTATCTAACAGTATGGAGCTTGTCTAACAAGTGTGCCACCCTTATCTAACAGTTTGGAGCTTGTCTAACAAGTGTACCACCCTTATCTAACAGTTTGGAGCTTGTCTAACAAGTGTGCCACCCTTATCTAACAGTTTGGAGCTTGTCTAACAAGTGTGCCACCCTTATCTAACAGTATGGAGCTTGTCTAACAAGTGTGCCACCCTTATCTAACAGTATGGAGCTTGTCTAACAAGTGTGCCACCCTTATCTAACAGTTTGGAGCTTGTCTAACAAGTGTGCCACCCTTATCTAACAGTATGGAGCTTGTCTAACAAGTGTGCCACCCTTATCTAACAGTTTGGAGCTTGTCTAACAAGTGTGCCACCCTTATCTAACAGTTTGGAGCTTGTCTAACAAGTGTGCCACCCTTATCTAACAGTTTGGAGCTTGTCTAACAAGTGTACCACCCTTATCTAACAGTTTGGAGCTTGTCTAACAAGTGTACCACCCTTATCTAACAGTTTGGAGCTTGTCTAACAAGTGTGCCACCCTTATCTAACAGTTTGGAGCTTGTCTAACAAGTGTACCACCCTTATCTAACAGTTTGGAGCTTGTCTAACAAGTGTGCCACCCTTATCTAACAGTTTGGAGCTTGTCTAACAAGTGTACCACCCTTATCTAACAGTAGGGAGCTTGTCTAACAAGTGTGCCACCCTTATCTAACAGTTTGGAGCTTGTCTAACAAGTGTGCCACCCTTATCTAACAGTATGGAGCTTGTCTAACAAGTGTGCCACCCTTATCTAACAGTTTAGAGCTTGTCTAACAAGTGTGCCACCCTTATCTAACAGTATGGAGCTTGTCTAACAAGTGTGCCACCCTTATCTAACAGTTTGGAGCTTGTCTAACAAGTGTGCCACCCTTATCTAACAGTTTGGAGCTTGTCTAACAAGTGTGCCACCCTTATCTAACAGTATGGAGCTTGTCTAACAAGTGTGCCACCCTTATCTAACAGTATGGAGCTTGTCTAACAAGTGTGCCACCCTTATCTAACAGTTTGGAGCTTGTCTAACAAGTGTGCCACCCTCATCTAACAGTTTGGAGCTTGTCTAACAAGTGTGCCACCCTTATCTAACAGTATGAGCTTGTCTAACAAGTGTGCCACCCTTATCTAACAGTTTGGAGCTTGTCTAACAAGTGTGCCACCCTTATCTAACAGTTTGGAGCTTGTCTAACAAGTGTGCCACCCTCATCTAACAGTTTGGAGCTTGTCTAACAAGTGTGCCACCCTTATCTAACAGTTTGGAGCTTGTCTAACAAGTGTGCCACCCTTATCTAACAGTTTGGAGCTTGTCTAACAAGTGTGCCACCCTTATCTAACAGTATGGAGCTTGTCTAACAAGTGTGCCACCCTTATCTAACAGTATGGAGCTTGTCTAACAAGTGTGCCACCCTTATCTAACAGTATGGAGCTTGTCTAACAAGTGTGCCACCCTTATCTAACAGTTTGGAGCTTGTCTAACAAGTGTGCCACCCTTATCTAACAGTATGGAGCTTGTCTAACAAGTGTGCCACCCTTATCTAACAGTTTGGAGCTTCTCTAACAAGTGTGCCACCCTTATCTAACAGTTTGGAGCTTGTCTAACAAGTGTGCCACCCTTATCTAACAGTTTGGAGCTTGTCTAACAAGTGTACCACCCTTATCTAACAGTATGGAGCTTGTCTAACAAGTGTACCACCCTTATCTAACAGTTTGGAGCTTGTCTAACAAGTGTGCCACCCTTATCTAACAGTTTGGAGCTTGTCTAACAAGTGTGCCACCCTTATCTAACAGTTTGGAGCTTGTCTAACAAGTGTGCCACCCTTATCTAACAGTATGGAGCTTGTCTAACAAGTGTGCCACCCTTATCTAACAGTATGGAGCTTGTCTAACAAGTGTGCCACCCTTATCTAACAGTTTGGAGCTTGTCTAACAAGTGTGCCACCCTTATCTAACAGTTTGGAGCTTGTCTAACAAGTGTGCCACCCTTATCTAACAGTATGAGCTTGTCTAACAAGTGTGCCACCCTTATCTAACAGTTTGGAGCTTGTCTAACAAGTGTGCCACCCTTATCTAACAGTTTGGAGCTTGTCTAACAAGTGTGCCACCCTCATCTAACAGTTTGGAGCTTGTCTAACAAGTGTGCCACCCTTATCTAACAGTTTGGAGCTTGTCTAACAAGTGTGCCACCCTTATCTAACAGTTTGGAGCTTGTCTAACAAGTGTGCCACCCTTATCTAACAGTATGGAGCTTGTCTAACAAGTGTGCCACCCTTATCTAACAGTATGGAGCTTGTCTAACAAGTGTGCCACCCTTATCTAACAGTATGGAGCTTGTCTAACAAGTGTGCCACCCTTATCTAACAGTTTGGAGCTTGTCTAACAAGTGTGCCACCCTTATCTAACAGTTTGGAGCTTGTCTAACAAGTGTGCCACCCTTATCTAACAGTTTGGAGCTTCTCTAACAAGTGTGCCACCCTTATCTAACAGTTTGGAGCTTGTCTAACAAGTGTGCCACCCTTATCTAACAGTTTGGAGCTTGTCTAACAAGTGTACCACCCTTATCTAACAGTATGGAGCTTGTCTAACAAGTGTACCACCCTTATCTAACAGTTTGGAGCTTGTCTAACAAGTGTGCCACCCTTATCTAACAGAATGGAGCTTGTCTAACAAGTGTGCCACCCTTATCTAACAGTTTGGAGCTTGTCTAACAAGTGTGCCACCCTTATCTAACAGTTTGGAGCTTGTCTAACAAGTGTGCCACCCTTATCTAACAGTTTGGAGCTTGTCTAACAAGTGTGCCACCCTTATCTAACAGTTTGGAGCTTGTCTAACAAGTGTGCCACCCTTATCTAACAGTTTGGAGCTTGTCTAACAAGTGTGCCACCCTTATCTAACAGTTTGGAGCTTGTCTAACAAGTGTGCCACCCTTATCTAACAGTTTAGAGCTTGTCTAACAAGTGTGCCACCCTTATCTAACAGTTTGGAGCTTGTCTAACAAGTGTGCCACCCTTATCTAACAGTTTGGAGCTTGTCTAACAAGTGTGCCACCCTTATCTAACAGTTTGGAGCTTCTCTAACAAGTGTGCCACCCTTATCTAACAGTTTAGAGCTTGTCTAACAAGTGTACCACCCTTATCTAACAGTTTAGAGCTTGTCTAACAAGTGTGCCACCCTTATCTAACAGTTTGGAACTTGTCTAACAAGTGTGCCACCCTTATCTAACAGTTTGGAGCTTGTCTAACAAGTGTGCCACCCTTATCTAACAGTTTGGAGCTTGTCTAACAAGTGTGCCACCCTTATCTAACAGTTTGGAGCTTGTCTAACAAGTGTGCCACCCTTATCTAACAGTTTGGAGCTTGTCTAACAAGTGTGCCACCCTTATCTAACAGTTTGGAGCTTGTCTAACAAGTGTGCCACCCTTATCTAACAGTTTGGAGCTTGTCTAACAAGTGTACCACCCTTATCTAACAGTTTGGAGCTTGTCTAACAAGTGTGCCACCCTTATCTAACAGTTTGGAGCTTGTCTAACAAGTGTGCCACCCTTATCTAACAGTTTGGAGCTTGTCTAACAAGTGTGCCACCCTTATATAACAGTTTGGAGCTTGTCTAACAAGTGTGCCACCCTTATCTAACAGTTTGGAGCTTGTCTAACAAGTGTGCCACCCTTATCTAACAGTTTGGAGCTTGTCTAACAAGTGTGCCACCCTTATCTACGCTCGTAACAGGTTACAGTTTGTCTAACAATTAATTATAGTACAATATCTAACAGGTGCAAATCACCTGAATAATTTGCAGAACAGTTTCGGTGACTTCGCTTCCAGCGCAGTTGCCAATCAATTCTCCGCTACATCAAAGATAGCCGCCGCAGTTGGCTATCGTCAGTTGGCTGCCGAATCGGACACATTTGGCAGCCTGGATCTGGGCGGCGCCAGTACCCAGATTGCATTTGTACCGCTTGGCAACTACACCCCAAATCCATTCACCAATATCGTCACTCTTAGCCTGTACGGCAAGCCCTACACAGTGTACGCCTATAGTTTCTTGTGCTACGGCAAGGCGGAAGCTGAGAATCGCATGCTAGCTAACGTTATAGCAGCAGCTGGCTACAATAACAGCATAATCATCGATACACCCTGCTGGCAGGTGAGTAGGTGCTGGTAAATTGGAGCTATTCTCATTGTCGAGAGGTTTAATTGTCGACTGGGGTTATGGGACGTTGTAGTTGGTGTTTTAAAGTGGGATTTCATACACTGTAGATATTGTTTCAAAGTGGGATTTTAGATATTGTAGATAGTGTTTCAAAGTGGGATTTTAGACATTGTAGATAGTGTTTCAAAATGGGATTTTAGACATTGTAGATATTGTTTCAAAGTGGGATTTTAGATATTGTAGATAGTGTTTCAAAGTGGGATTTTAGACATTGTAGATAAGTGTTTCAAAGTGGGATTTTAGACATTGTAGATAGTGTTCAAAAGTGGGATTTTAGACATTGTAGATAGTGTTTCAAAGTGGGATTTTAGACATTGTAGATAGTGTTTCAAAATGGGATTTTAGACATTGTAGATAGTGTTTCAAAGTGGAATTTTAGACATTGTAGATAAGTGCTTCAAAGTGGGATTTTAGACATTGTCGAGAGTGGTTTGAACTTGGATTTGACACATTGTCTAGAGGATAATATACAACAGAGGATACAAACGGTAATGGTGAATAAACTGCAATGAAACCAGTCAGTGTAGAATACATTATAGTTATCAAAATAGCTTAAATTTAGGATAAATCGTGATTAAACTAATTGAATTTGGTGATAAACTGTGCAATAACTAATCCTAACTGAAAATGATTGTTAATCTACCTGCATTGAACAGCCTGGGTACACGGAAACTATCGCAGGCGCAGACGTGTTTCAAAGGCCCTGCTCAGACCAGTGGCAGCTGCAGCCGCCGCCGCCGGCCTCAACTCTGGCTAGACTAAATTTCACAATTCGCGGGGCTGGAAATTTTACTCAATGCGCTAAAATGGTGGCATCGTTTTTTAATTCGGCCTGCAATCAGTCCAGGTGTTCGTTTAACGACGTTTTCCAACCATCTCCAGCCGGGAAATTTGTCGCTTTCTCCGGTTTTTATTACGTTGCCAATTTTTTCAACGCCACAATAACCAGCGGCACTAGTCGGATTGGCTTTGCTAAATCTGTTGGCGACTTCTGCGGTCGGAATTACGCTCAACTGGCTGGCTATCTGCCTAGTTACCTGCGCTGGTACTGCTTCGATGGTGTCTACGTGTTGGCGCTGTTGAATGCCTACGGATTTAATGATACCAATTGGAATCTGTTGGAGTTTGCCGACACTGTAAGTGATGTTGCTGTTGGATTGTCTGACTGTCCGTTGTGTGTGTGCTTGGTTTAATTCGGATTTTAGAAATAGAGCAGCTTCAACTTTTGTTGTGGTTTACAGTTTTAAGGATCTGGGATTTAAAACCTGATCTGGAATGTGAGAAGGGCATCTGGGAAGCGGGAAGAGGATCTAGGATGTTAGAAGGGCGTCTGGGAACTAAGAAGGGGATCTGGGAAATTAGTTGAGGATCGGAAAGTGGGGATCTGGGAGATTAAAGGGGATGTGAGAAGTTTAAGAGTATCTGGAAAGTAAGAAGGAGATTTAAAAAGTTAAATGAGGATCTCGGAAGTTAAATAGGGATCTGGGAAGTTAAATGAGGATCTGGGAAGTTAAATGGGGATCTGGGAAGTTAAATGGGGATCTGGGAAGTTAAATGGGGATCTGGGAAGTTAAATGGGGATCTGGGAAGTTAAATAGGGATCTGGGAAGTTAAATGGGGATCTGGGAAGTTAAATGAGGATCTGGGAAGTTAAATGAGGATCTGGGAAGTTAAATGGGGATCTGGGAAGTTAAATGAGGATCTGGGAAGTTAAATGGGGATCTGGGAAGTTAAATGAGGATCTGGGAAGTTAAATGGAGATCTGGGAAGTTAGATGACGACTCTGGATCCAGAGTTCTAGATTCCGGAATCTAGAACGGGATCATTAAAGTGTGAATGGAATCTCGAATTAAAACAAATCATTTTTGTGTGTACCAGAACAAATGGTTTAATTGGGATACTAAAAAAAAAAAATATTGTGAATATGTTTGCAAATGTTCTCTGCTATTTTTAGATCACAGTGAATCACTCAAACGCCTTAGGTGACCAGGTGAGAATTTATTGATTAGTTGCATTTGATTAGTAACAAACAAAGTATCATGTTCAGGGGGGGCATACTGAAACTTGTGAAAATTCTAAATCGCAGGCTACATACTAGCACACTAAGTCCCCTCAGCAGCAGAGAACCAATGTCCCCCCAGCAGCAAAGAACCAATGTCCCCCCAGCAGCAAAGAACCAATGTCCCCCCAGCAGCAAAGAACCAATGTCCCCCCAGCAGCAACGAACCAATGTCCCCCCAGCAGCAGAGAACCAATGTCCCCCCAGCAGCAAAGAACCAATGTCCCCCCAGCAGCAACGAACCAATGTCCCCCCAGCAGCAGAGAACCAATGTCCCCCCAGCAGCAGAGAACCAATGTCCCCCCAGCAGCAAAGAACCAATGTCCCCCCAGCAGCAAATAACCAATGTCCCCCCAGCAGCAAAGAACCAATGTTCCCCCAGCAGCAGAGAACCAATGTTCCCCCAGCAGCAAAGAACCAATGTTCCCCCAGCAGCAAAGAACCAATGTCCCCCCAGCAGCAGAGAACCAATGTCCCCCCAGCAGCAAAGAACCAATGTCCCCCCAGCAGCAAAGAACCAATGTCCCCCCAGCAGCAGAGAACCAATGTCCCCCCAGCAGCAGAGAACCAATGTCCCCCCAGCAGCAGAGAACCAATGTCCCCCCCAGCAGCAGAGAACAAATGTCCCCCCAGCAGCAGAGAACCAATGTTCCCCCAGCAGCAGAGAACCAATGTCCCCCCCAGCAGCAGAGAACCAATGTCCCCCCCAGCAGCAGAGAACAAATGTTCCCCCAGCAGCAGAGAACCAATGTCCCCCAGCAGCAGAGAACAAATGTCCCCCCAGCAGCAGAGAACCAATGTCCCCCCCAGCAGCAGAGAACCAATGTCCCCCCCAGCAGCAGAGAACAAATGTCCCCCCAGCAGCAGAGAACCAATGTTCCCCCAGCAGCAGAGAACCAATGTCCCCCCCAGCAGCAGAGAACCAATGTCCCCCCCAGCAGCAGAGAACAAATGTTCCCCCAGCAGCAGAGAACCAATGTCCCCCCCAGCAGCAGAGAACCAATGTCCCCCCCAGCAGCAGAGAACCAATGTTCCCCCAGCAGCAGAGAACAAATGTTCCCCCAGCAGCAGAGAACCAATGTCCCCCCCAGCAGCAGAGAACCAATGTCCCCCCCAGCAGCAGAGAACTAATGTTCCCCCAGCAGCAGAGAACCAATGTCCCCCCAGCAGCAGAGAACCAATGTTCCCAGCAGCAGAGAACCATTGTTTCCCCAGCAGCAGAGAACCAATGTCCCCCCAGCAGCAAAGAACCAATGTCCCCCCAGCAGCAAAGAACCAATGTTCCCCCAGCAGCAAAGAACCAATGTTCCCCCAGCTTAATTCTTTAAATTAAGAATTAAATCGCAACTTATTGCAGACGTCTTCGTCCAGCAAGGTTGGCTGGTCGCTCGGCTACATGGTGCTGCAGTCTGGCCTAATAGCCAGTGAATCGCCCCTAGTATCATTGTCGCTAACCATGTTTATCATTCTGCTGTTTATGTTTGCCGCCTTCCTAGGCTTTTCGGTTCTGTTTGTCTGTCTAGGCAAGCGGGTCAAGCGAGCACAGGGCTATGTCACCATTTAAACAATTCATGGTTTTTTATGCCTGTGAGAATTACTGTTAGTAGTAGCTTCAGCGTTTCTACGCAGTTTTCAACATTCATAAAATTGTTAATTGCTAATTGTTTTAGTTTGACTTTTAATCGCAATGCGAATGGGAGATTCGGGATATTAAGAATGGGATCCGGGAATATTCGAAATGGGATTTAAACACATATTCGCAATAGGAAAAGTGAGAATATGATTTGGGGATTTTACCAATGGGATATGAGAACATCGGAAAAAGAAGTTAGGGATATTCGGAATGAGAATTTGGAGAATAGTATTGGGGATATTAACATTAGAAACTGGGAATAAAGAATAGGATCTTTTAGGTTTTGGCAATTTTTGTAGGGGATTTGAAAATGGTATTGTGCGAATGGTATCAAGAGATTTCATGAACGGAAGTTGGGACACGGAAAATGATAAATAATGTTAACGATTTTTATCTCCTATTGCCATCTACTTTGTATGCTTTACCATTAATTTATATGCTGAGTTGAAATGCATAATTAACAAAGACACAATTCAATCGATTCTCAAACTATAATTTTAATTTGTTTAAATGTAAAGTTTAATCTAGCGCCTGAAAATAGATTTCTATTTTCTCTTGTTTAAAAATACTTTTATTTTCGTATCAAACTTTCGTAATTTATGCAGAACTGTAAAATTATTGCTTTTCATATTTATCTCATTTCGGATTTATTTATATTTTTGTCCAGAATTTTTCTCACGACATGTTTTAAGATTTTGTTTCAGTCAATTTCATTAGCAAATAGTTTTTTCAAGTACTACACATAATAATTGCCCAAATATGTAATAGCGCGAGCAATATTCTCTCCCAAAAAACAGTTACCTACCTGAATATTCGATCTTATCATTCCAATTTTAGATTAGTATAATACTCGCAAAATTATTTTTGATGCATATCACCTTCAAATTGTTCCAGTAATAGTTGAGACTAGTAATTGTCATTTGTAAATAATAATAAAAAATGTCGTTTAACATTTTGTTTCATTATTAGTTTTAAATGTCTCGTGTTTTTTAAGTCTTCTTTAAGCCTAAAACCTTATTATTAAGTTAGAATCTTATATGGCATGGGAAAGATAGGATAGATAAGGCATGGGAAATATGAGTCAGGATAGATAATGCACGGGATATATGAGTCAGGATAGATAAGGCATGTGAAATATGAGTCAAGATAGATGAGGCATGTGAAATATGAGTCCGGATAGATAAGGCATGTAAAATATGAGTCAGGATAGATAAGGCATGTAAAATATGAGTCAGGATAGATAAAGCATGTGAAACATGAGTCAGGATAGATAAGGCATTGGAAAGATGAGACAAGATAGATAAGGCACGGGAAAGATGAGTCAGGATAGATAAGGCTCGGGAAGGATGAGTCAGGATAGATAAGGCTCGGGAAAGATGAGTCAGGATAGATAAGGCTCGGGAAAGATGAGTCAGGATAGATAAAGCATGGGAAGGATGAGTCAGGATAGATGAGACTTGGGGGGGAGGAAACAGGATAGATAAGACACTCGAGAAATGAGAAAGGTAGACATGAGACAGCGGGAGGTGAGACAGGACAGAAAAGACACGTGAGAAATGAGACACGATCCCTGCTTACAACTTTGATTTTATTTATTTTAATTAGCAAATCTAAATTAAAAACTGGTTTAATGTTTGCAGGAAGCCAGAGCTGCACATCATCGGCATCGCGAGCGTCGTCGGGAACAATCTGGCGGCTCCGATAAATATGAACGAGCCGATCGGAGACATGACAGAGACAGAGATAGACGCGATAGAGATCGGGATAGGGATAGAGACAGGCCGCGAGACAGGAGAAGAAAGTCGTCATCTTCGTCTTCATCGTCATCTTCGTCCTCCTCAGAGGACGATCGCAGAAAAGATCACCGGAAGCGTGATGACAAGCTGAAGACTAAAGAACAGGCATCGTCGGCATCAGCGTCGGCTGCTGAAGAGCGGCGGCGTGTCAAAGCGATGCTAAAAGCTGCCGAGACTCCAGAGCAGAAGCGGGCCCGCCGGATGGCTAAGAAAGCTGCCAAAGCTGAACGCCGCCGTCGCGAGCTTGGCTGGGAGGGCGACTACACGGATAGGGATAATCCGTTTGGCGACGAAAAATTAACCGAGACATTTGTCTGGCACAAGAAGATGCAGAAGGAGGGCGGCACAATGGCCGATGTGGAACGGAAGGCGGCTGAAAATCGAGCCGAGCTAGAGAAGGTTGGAAAATAAAATGCGCATATGTTTTTGCTGGTCGTTTAGTGGGTACAGAGGTTTAAAGGGCTGTCGAATTGATCATTGTCTCAGAAGTCCTTGCCTTACTCCGATCGGGTGGTGCGCAAATTGTTGTCAGGGGTATTCCCCCCTTAATAGTTAAACTGTTAAAAGCAAAGAAAGACTTGATTTATGGTGATTGCAGGTGCACACTACATTCTTACGTCTGTTATAAAATTCTTAAATAGAAATCTCTAAAATGCTTTACTATTTGAGTCTACCAAGCTTAACTTGAATGTCGCTTGATTAGTTGATATGTACTGGCTCATCATTTAGTGGCAGTAGACCCGCAGCCAGCAAGGAGGCAATTCTGCCCGTTCCGCTAACTCCTGAGCATGCACTCAGGAATCGAACTCAGGCACGTTGGTGCCAGATAGAACACATTTAAATATCATCACAGACGTCACAAACACGCGATAGTTTCTTATTATAATCGTAATTAATCGTAATTTCGTTCACAAAAAATATTCGTTTCTTATGGCAACACAACAATTCTGTGTCACGTATTTAATGCCTTATCATCCGGCATCAGGGGTTGGTGGCGGAGCGGTAAACGCATTTACCTCTCGCGCCAAGATATCTAAGCTCGATTTCGCTGCGAGGCCACACATTCATTTCGGACGCAACCGCGAAGAGAAGGCTTGGGGAACTGTACTGCAATTTGCGCTATTAAGGGACCAACCTCCAAGGCACAGTGACAGTGCACACTGCCTGACAATGAGAAAGTCAATGAGTGTGTATGAGTCAGTGGAATAGGCAGTGTCTGCGGGTCTGCTGTCACCATATGGCGTGCAATAATAAATATCCGTCATCGCGCACAACAGGTTCGCGAACGCTGTCGCCAGAACGAACTGGAACGCGAAGCTCGCATGAAGGAGCAGGAGCTGCTGCAGAGAGAGCGAGAATCAGATGACTTTCGGCAGTGGTCTCAACAGGAGGACAGTTTCCATTTGAAGCAGACCAGAACTCGTTCTGCTATTCGCATTGCCGAGGGTCGGGCCGAGCCAATCGATCTGTTGGGTCGCTACGCCGAGGCCTTGCAGAAAACCTCCGGCGCTTTGCCAACGAAAAAGGACAACAACGGCGACGATGACGACGACGACGACGATGATGATAGTCTCGCGTTCTTGGACGCGCACTCTCCTGACGCCTTGTTAACTGGTCTCAGCTTGAAAGCTTTAGAAGATCTTCAAGCCGATATCGATGTCTATCAGCGCTACGAGCGTCAGAGCGGCTTGGTTGAAGGCGCCTGTCGCGATAGCGAAACCTTCTGGCGATGCGTTGCTCTGCTAGTCAAATACGAGATCGACGCCAAGCTCAACGCCGCTTCGTCGGCGGCCAGCTCCTCGGCAACGGCAGCAGTGGCCGACCGCATCGAAGCGGTGATCGGCGGCAAAACTGCCGGTCAATTGGACGCCCTGGAGGGCTCAGTGTCAGCCAAGATCTGCCAGGCCGGTCCGGGTACTGACCTGGCCTTCTGGGAGGAACTGTTGGACAGGGTTCGTGTTGAAAAGGCCAGGATTACACTCAGAGAGTTGCACAGTGTCCTGCTGCGTAGGCGAATGCTGCGACTGCAGGTACGCGTTCTATTATATTCGCTTTTCTTTTCTTATGACATCCTAAATTTAACTGTAAATCTATGTCACTAACCAGTTCTTAGTGTACCACCTCTCACCTGTCTCTAACCAACTCTCACCTGTCTCTATCCACCTCTCACCTGTCTCTATCAAACTCTCACCTGTCTCTATCAAACTCTCATATGTCTCTATCCACCTCTCACCTGTCTCTATCCACCTCTCACCTGTCTCTATCCACCTCTCACCTGTCTCTATCCACCTCTCACCTGTCTCTATCCACCTCTCACCTGTCTCTATCCACCTCTCACCTGTCTCTATCCACCTCTCACCTGTCTCTATCAAACTCTCATATGTCTCTATCCACCTCTCACCTGTCTCTATCCACCTCTAACCTGTCTCTATCAAACTCTCATATGTCTCTATCCACCTCTCACCTGTCTCTATCCACCTCTAACCTGTCTCTATCAAACTCTCACCTGTCTCTATCAAACTCTCATATGTCTCTATCCACCTCTCACCTGTCTCTATCAAACTCTTACCTGTCTCTATCCACACCTCACCTGTCTCTATCAAACTCTTACCAGTCTCTATCCACCTTTCACCTGTCTCTATCAAACTCTTAACAGTCTCTATCCACATCTCACCTGTCTCTATCCAACCTGCTCAACGATAGTTTATCCTCCAATCATTGGTTTCTTCAGCAACGCCAGTCATTGGCAGCCAAGGAGGACGATGTCGACGAACAGCGGCAGAACAGCAACGACGATAATGAGGAGCCGGAGCTAGCCGCAGCCGCAGCCAGCTCTGCCGACAGCCAAACGGACGAAGACGACGCCGACGGCTGCGATGGTCAGAGACAGTCAGCTCGAGAAGCCTATGATTCTGGTCGCTATTCGCCTGCTAAACTAAACTCTGATTCCATTGCCGGCCAGGTGATCATCAACTGGGCCGAGGAGCGCGACCGTCTGGCCCACCTTCGCCTGGAGGCTGGCAATAGCGCAGCTACTGAGCCGGACAATGAGGCCGAAGAATTGACCGTGATTACACCCGGCTTAGCGGCCTGGTCGGATCGCTTGAAGCCCAAAAAGCCCAGATATTTCAACAGGGTCAACACTGGCTATAACTGGGGCGCCTACAACAGGACGCACTTCGATTCAGACAATCCGCCGCCTAAGATTGTTCAGGTGCGGTTGCTGCTTGAGTATGAGATCAGTATATTCTGGGTGGATTCTGAGTCTTCATTAATTTGAAGTAGATTAGTAGGCTTGTTAATCGGTAGATCGGTAGTCTTTAGTAAAGTCTTGGTAGATCGGTAGTCTCTAGTAGATTGTTAGTAGATCTGTAGTCTTTATTAGAGTCTTGGTAGACCGGTAGTCTCTAGTAGAGTCTTGGTAAATCGGTAGTCTCTAGTAGAGTCTTGGTAGATCGGTAGTCTCTAGTAGATTCTTAGTAGATCGGTAGTCTTTAGTAGATCCTTGGTAGATCGGTAGTCTCTAGTAGATTCTTAGTAGATCGGTAGTCTCTAGTAGATCCTTGGTAGATCGGTAGTCTCTAGTAGATCCTTGGTAGATCGGTAGTCTCTAGTAGATTCTTAGTAGATCGGTAGTCTCTAGTAGATCCTTGGTAGATCGGTAGTCTCTAGTAGATCCTTGGTAGATCGGTAGTCTCTAGTAGATCCTTGGTAGATCGGTAGTCTCTAGTAGATTCTTAGTAGATCGGTAGTCTCTAGTAGATTCTTAGTAGATCGGTAGTCTCTAGTAGATTCTTAGTAGATCGGTAGTCTCTAGTAGATCCTTGGTAGATCGGTAGTCTCTAGTAGATCCTTAGTAGATCGGTAGTCTCTAGTAGATCCTTGGTAGATCGGTAGTCTCTAGTAGATTCTTAGTAGATCGGTAGTCTCTAGTAGATTGTTAGTAGATCTGTAGTCTTTATTAGAGTCTTGGTAGACCGGTAGTCTCTAGTAGAGTCTTGGTAAATCGGTAGTCTCTAGTAGAGTCTTGGTAGATCAGTAGTCTTTAGTAGATCCTTGGTAGATCGGTAGTCTCTAGTAGAGTCTTGGTAGATCAGTAGTCTTTAGTAGATCCTTGGTAGATCGGTAGTCTCTAGTAGATCCTTGGTAGATCGGTAGTCTCTAGTAGATTCTTAGTAGATCGGTAGTCTCTAGTAGATCCTTGGTAGATCGGTAGTCTCTAGTAGATCCTTGGTAGATCGGTAGTCTCTAGTAGATTCTTAGTAGATCGGTAGTCTCTAGTAGATTCTTAGTAGATCGGTAGTCTCTAGTAGATTCTTAGTAGATCGGTAGTCTCTAGTAGATTATTAGTAGATCGGTAATCTCTAGTAGATCCTTGGTAGATCGGTAGTCTCTAGTAGATCCTTGGTAGATCGGTAGTCTCTAGTAGATTCTTAGTAGATCGGTAGTCTCTAGTAGATTGTTAGTAGATCTTTAGTCTTTATTAGAGTCTTGGTAGACCGGTAGTCTCTAGTAGAGTCTTGGTAAATCGGTAGTCTCTAGTAGAGTCTTGGTAGATCGGTAGTCTTTATTAGATCCTTGGTAGATCGGTAGTCTCTAGTAGATTCTTAGTAGATCGGTAGTCTCTAGTAGATCCTTGGTAGATCGGTAGTCTCTAGTAGATCCTTAGTAGATCGGTAGTCTCTAGTAGATCCTTGGTAGATCGGTAGTCTCTAGTAGATTCTTAGTAGATCGGTAGTCTCTAGTAGATTGTTAGTAGATCTGTAGTCTTTATTAGAGTCTTGGTAGACCGGTAGTCTCTAGTAGAGTCTTGGTAAATCGGTAGTCTCTAGTAGAGTCTTGGTAGATCAGTAGTCTTTAGTAGATCCTTGGTAGATCGGTAGTCTCTAGTAGAGTCTTGGTAGATCAGTAGTCTTTAGTAGATCCTTGGTAGATCGGTAGTCTCTAGTAGATCCTTGGTAGATCGGTAGTCTCTAGTAGATTCTTAGTAGATCGGTAGTCTCTAGTAGATCCTTGGTAGATCGGTAGTCTCTAGTAGATCCTTGGTAGATCGGTAGTCTCTAGTAGATTCTTAGTAGATCGGTAGTCTCTAGTAGATTCTTAGTAGATCGGTAGTCTCTAGTAGATTCTTAGTAGATCGGTAGTCTCTAGTAGATTATTAGTAGATCGGTAATCTCTAGTAGATCCTTGGTAGATCGGTAGTCTCTAGTAGATCCTTGGTAGATCGGTAGTCTCTAGTAGATTCTTAGTAGATCGGTAGTCTCTAGTAGATTGTTAGTAGATCTTTAGTCTTTATTAGAGTCTTGGTAGATCGGTAGTCTCTAGTAGATTCTTAGTAGATCGGTAGTCTCTAGTAGATTATTAGTAGATCGGTAATCTCTAGTAGATCCTTGGTAGATCGGTAGTCTCTAGTAGATCCTTGGTAGATCGGTAGTCTCTAGTAGATTCTTAGTAGATCGGTAGTCTCTAGTAGATTGTTAGTAGATCTTTAGTCTTTATTAGAGTCTTGGTAGACCGGTAGTCTCTAGTAGAGTCTTGGTAAATCGGTAGTCTCTAGTAGAGTCTTGGTAGATCGGTAGTCTTTATTAGATCCTTGGTAGATCGGTAGTCTCTAGTAGATTCTTAGTAGATCAGTAGTCTCTAGTAGATCCTTGGTAGATCGGTAGTCTCTAGTAGATTCTTTGTAGATCAGTAGTCTCTAGTAGATCCTTGGTAGATCGGTAGTCTCTAGTAGATCCTTGGTAGATCGGTAGTCTCTAGTAGATTCTTAGTAGATCGGTAGTCTCTAGTAGATCCTTGGTAGATCGGTAGTCTCTAGTAGATCCTTGGTAGATCGGTAGTCTCTAGTAGATTCTTAGTAGATCGGTAGTCTCTAGTAGATCCTTGGTAGATCGGTAGTCTCTAGTAGATCCTTAGTAGATCGGTAGTCTCTAGTAGATCCTTGGTAGATCGGTAGTCTCTAGTAGATTCTTAGTAGATCGGTAGTCTCTAGTAGATTGTTAGTAGATCTTTAGTCTTTATTAGAGTCTTGGTAGACCGGTAGTCTCTAGTAGAGTCTTGGTAAATCGGTAGTCTCTAGTAGAGTCTTGGTAGATCGGTAGTCTTTATTAGATCCTTGGTAGATCGGTAGTCTCTAGTAGATTCTTAGTAGATCAGTAGTCTCTAGTAGATCCTTGGTAGATCGGTAGTCTCTAGTAGATTCTTAGTAGATCAGTAGTCTCTAGTAGATCCTTGGTAGATCGGTAGTCTCTAGTAGATCCTTGGTAGACCGGTAGTCTCTAGTAGATCCTTGGTAGACCGGTAGTCTCTAGTAGATCCTTGGTAGATCGGTAGTCTCTAGTAGATCCTTGGTAGATCGGTAGTCTCTAGTAGAGTCTTGGTAAATCGGTAGTCTCTAGTAGATCCTTGGTAGATCGGTAGTCTCTAGTAGATTCTTAGTAGATCGGTAGTCTCTAGTAGATTCTTAGTAGATCAGTAGTCTCTAGTAGATTCTTTGTAGATCGGTAGTCTCTAGTAGATTCTTAGTAGATCGGTAGTCTCTAGTAGATTCTTAGTAGATCGGTAGTCTCTAGTAGATCCTTGGTAGATCGGTAGTCTCTAGTAGATCCTTAGTAGATCGGTAGTCTCTAGTAGATCCTTGGTAGATCGGTAGTCTCTAGTAGATTCTTAGTAGATCGGTAGTCTCTAGTAGATTGTTAGTAGATCTTTAGTCTTTATTAGAGTCTTGGTAGACCGGTAGTCTCTAGTAGAGTCTTGGTAAATCGGTAGTCTCTAGTAGAGTCTTGGTAGATCGGTAGTCTTTATTAGATCCTTGGTAGATCGGTAGTCTCTAGTAGATTCTTAGTAGATCGGTAGTCTCTAGTAGATCCTTGGTAGATCGGTAGTCTCTAGTAGATCCTTAGTAGATCGGTAGTCTCTAGTAGATTCTTAGTAGATCAGTAGTCTCTAGTAGATTCTTAGTAGATCGGTAGTCTCTAGTAGATTCTTAGTAGATCGGTAGTCTCTAGTAGATTCTTAGTAGATCGGTAGTCTCTAGTAGATTCTTAGTAGATCGGTAGTCTCTAGTAGATCCTTGGTAGATCGGTAGTCTCTAGTAGAGTCTTGGTAAATCGGTAGTCTCTAGTAGATCCTTGGTAGATCGGTAGTCTCTAGTAGATTCTTAGTAGATCGGTAGTCTCTAGTAGATTCTTAGTAGATCAGTAGTCTCTAGTAGATTCTTAGTAGATCGGTAGTCTCTAGTAGATTCTTAGTAGATCGGTAGTCTCTAGTAGATTCTTAGTAGATCGGTAGTCTCTAGTAGATTCTTAGTAGATCGGTAGTCTCTAGTAGATCCTTGGTAGATCGGTAGTCTCTAGTAGAGTCTTGGTAAATCGGTAGTCTCTAGTAGATCCTTGGTAGATCGGTAGTCTCTAGTAGATTCTTAGTAGATCGGTAGTCTCTAGTAGATCCTTGGTAGATCGGTAGTCTCTAGTAGAGTCTTGGTAGATCGGTAGTCTCTAGTAGAGTCTTGGTAGATCGGTAGTCTCTAGTAGAGTCTTGGTAGATCGGTAGTCTCTAGTAGAGTCTTGGTAGATCGGTAGTCTCTAGTAAAGTCATGGTAGATCGGTAGTCTTTAGCAGAATCTTAGTAGATCTGTAGTCTTTATTAGAGTCTTGGTAGATCAGTAGTCTCTAGTAGGTTCTTAGTAGATCAGTAGTCTCTAGTAGGTTCTTAGTAGATCAGTAGTCCAGTTAGCTAAATGAGTTAGAATATGATGACGTACTGATAGATAAATGTAAGTGCAGTTATACAGCGCGTATCCCAGAACAAGCCTTGACGCAGGTCGCATGCTTCAGAGGACTAGGCGCGTCTGTAATTAACGGTAGTCGTGCCCGAAGCACTGTTTCCTGTTTCAGTTGAAAAGTACATAGATCTGAGGATTTTCATTTAGTACATTCGAGCCATCCGGTTTCTCAGTCATTAATTTAATGTGCAACCTCATTCTGTAGGGCTACAAATTTAACATCTTCTATCCGGACCTGCTAGACAAGACTAAGGCTCCTAGTTACAGCACCGAGCCGTGCAAAGACGATCCACAGTTTGCCATACTGCGATTCTCTGCCGGTCCGCCCTACGAGGATATCGCTTTTAAAATTGTTCGCAACGAATGGGACACTTCGTTTAGGCACGGCTTCCGCTGTCAGTTTGTTAACAACGTGTTCCAATTGCACTTCCACTTCCGCCGCGGTCGGTACAGGAAGTAGTTGAATCGATGGATTTATTGGCTTAGATGGTCGTTCCTTAATTTAGATTTCCCAGAATTCCTTAATCTGCAATCCTCAATACCCTGAATTCCTCAATCCGCTAGCTTCATAATCCATCCATATCTTCCTAATCCGCTAGCTTCATAATCCATCCTTATCTATCTAATCCCCTTGCCTCATAATCCATTTATATCTTCCTAATCCGCTAGCTTCATAATCCATCCTTATCTATCTAATCCCCTTGCCTCATAATCCATCCTTATCTTCCTAATCCGCTAGCTTCATAATCCATCCTTATCTTCCTAATCCGCTAGCTTCATAATCCATCCTTATCTATCTAATCCCCTTGCTTCATAATCCATTCATATCTTCCTAATCCGCTAGCTTCATAATCCATCCTTATCTTCCTAATCCGCTAGCTTCATAATCCCTTCATACTTTTTATAATCCGAAACGTCTTCTTCCACAGGCCTCATAAATCCATAATTCCATAATCCGTTGCTGTTTAAATCTCGTTTAAATTAATATATTTTTCGCATTGCAAAATAATTATTCTTTTTTGTCCTTTTTAAGTGTGATTAAATGTTCTTATTAATCTTTATGATCTGTAATTATTACATATGAAAATACATCTTTAAACATGCAAACTAACTACGGGTCAGTCGTCGGACTGTCCATTTGCTGTTCTGCCAATACGCATTTTGTCAACTGGGGGTAAATTTGAAAATAATCTAATTTATCTTTGTGTGAATGCTTTACCTTACGGTGTGAATATGCGAGTAGTATTACAATTAATATCCCATTAGCTGTGGAGCTGTCAAACTGTTCTCGCAAATCTGATTAACTGCACTATAAAGACCCTATCTAATTTGGGGCTTCAGATTAGAAAAAAAAGCCAGAGCTAAAAACTTTCCTACCGCTAACATGCTAATGGATTTAACAGGATTGAGAAATCCTTAATTAAAGAAACGAAATTTGCACTTCTTGTGTCTTTCTATACGCATAATCCTGCTTAGGCTCTTCGTGTAATTGGGTCTGTACGTTCTACCTGTCTACCCACCTATTTACTTGTCCACCTATCTACACATCTACCTACCTATCTACTTTTCTACCCACCAATCTACCTGTCTATCTACCTATCTACCTCTCTGCCTACCCATCTACTTGTGTACCTACCTATCTACTTGTCTATCTACCTATCTACCTCTCTGCCTACCCATCTACTTGTGTACCTACCTATCTACTTGTCTATCTACCTATCTACCTCTCTGCCTACCTATCTACTTGTGTACCTACCTATCTACTTGTCTATCTACCTATCTACCTCTCTGCCTACCCATCTACTTGTGTACCTACCTATCTACTTGTCTACCCACCAGTCTACCTGTCTATCTACCTATCTACCTCTCTGCCTACCCATCTACTTGTGTACCTACCTATATACTTGTCTATCTACCTATCTTCCTCTCTGCCTACCCATCTACTTGTGTACCTACCTATCTACTTGTCTATCTACCTATCTACCTCTCTGCCTACCCATCTACTTGTGTACCTACCTATCTACTTGTCTATCTACCTCTCTGCCTACCCATCTACTTGTGTACCTACCTATCTACTTGTCTACCCACCAATCTACCTGTCTATCTACCTATCTACCTCTCTGCCTACCTCTCATCTACTTGTGTACCTACCTATCTACTTGTCTACCCACCTATCTACCTGTCTATCTACCTATCTACCTCTCTGCCTACCCATCTACTTGTGTACCTGCCTATCTACTTGTCTACCCACCTATCTACCTGACTAATTTCTTATATACCTGTCTATCTATTCATATTTTTGTCTACCTACTTTTTATCTGTCTACCTGTCTACCTGTCGACCCACCTATCTACTTGTCTACCTACCTATCCAAATTTGTATCTATAATTATAATTCTATACTTATTTTTCTATCTATTCACCTGTCTAAAAATACTTAGTGCTCTGATTTCATGAGCGTCAATAATGTTATAATGACATGTTATAGATTGATTATTGATAAAATGATCCAAAACTATTTCTGCATTTAACCTGTGTTCGCACGGCAATCAGAAGGTGTATTTTACGCCCACGCATATGAATAATCTAGCGATTGTACAAAGGCAAAATCCAATCTAGAATAGAACAGCGGCCTCTTTGAAGAAGAGTACAGCAGATTTTTCTGCATGGATAATCTCATATAACGATGCTTTAAAAAATATTTTTTTAATTTCCTAGCCAAAGCAAAACGGAGAACTGCGTTGGATTTTCATCTAAATATACGCATATAGTTTCAATATCGATACTTATCAGTCATATGCACAGGATCAAAAATCCTAAATCCAGATCGTTGGGACATGCAAGCAGACGGCAGTTTTTTTCGCTGATAGTCAATGTATACTTCAATGTATACAGGTAGAAGTAACAATTGATGCCCATGAAATCAGAACACTAATCAATGTCTAACATAATTGATGCCCATGAAATCAGAACACTTATCAAAGTCTAACATAATTGATGCCCATGAAATCAGAACACTAATCAATGTCTAACATAATTGATGCCCATGAAATCAGAACACTTATCAAAGTCTAACATAATTGATGCCCATGAAATCAGAACGCTAATCAATGTCTAACATAATTGATGCTCATGAAATCAGAACACTAATCAATGTCTAACATTATTGATGCCCATGAAATCAGAACGCTAATCAATGTCTAACATTATTGATGCCCATGAAATCAGAACGCTAATCAATGTCTAACATAATTGATGCCCATGAAATCAGAACACTAATCAATGTCTAACATAATTGATGCCCATGAAATCAGAACGCTAATCAATGTCTAACATAATTGATGCCCATGAAATCAGAACACTAATCAATGTCTAACATAATTGATGCCCATGAAATCAGAACACTAATCAATGTCTAACATTATTGATGCTCATGAAATCAGAACACTAATCAATGTCTAACATTATTGATGCCCATGAAATCAGAACACTAATCAATGTCTAACATAATTGATGCTCATGAAATCAGAACGCTAATCAATGTCTAACATTATTGATGCCCATGAAATCAGAACACTAATCAATGTCTAACATTATTGATGCCCATGAAATCAGAACACTAATCAATGTCTAACATAATTGATGCCCATGAAATCAGAACACTAATCAATGTCTAACATAATCGATGCCCATGAAATCAGAGCACTAATCAATGTCTAACATAATCGATGCTCATGAAATCAGAACACTAATCAATGTCTAACATAATCGATGCCCATGAAATCAGAACACTAATCAATGTCTAACATAATTGATGCCCATGAAATCAGAACACTAATCAATGTCTAACATTATTGATGCCCATGAAATCAGAACACTAATCAATGTCTAACATAATCGATGCTCATGAAATCAGAACACTAATCAATGTCTAACATAATTGATGCCCATGAAATCAGAACACTAATCAATGTCTAACATTATTGATGCTCATGAAATCAGAACACTAATCAATGTCTAACATTATTGATGCCCATGAAATCAGAACACTAATCAATGTCTAACATTATTGATGCCCATGAAATCAGAACACTAATCAATGTCTAACATTATTGATGCTCATGAAATCAGAACGCTAATCAATGTCTAACATTATTGATGCCCATGAAATCAGAACACTAATCAATGTCTAACATTATTGATGCCCATGAAATCAGAACACTAATCAATGTCTAACATTATTGATGCCCATGAAATCAGAACACTAATCAATGTCTAACATTATTGATGCTCATGAAATCAGAACGCTAATCAATGTCTAACATAATTGATGCTCATGAAATCAGAACACTAATCAATGTCTAACATAATTGATGCCCATGAAATCAGAACACTAATCAATGTCTAAAATAATTGACGCCTATGAAATCAGAACACTAATCAATGTCTAACATAATTGATGCCCATGAAATCAGAACACTAATCAATGTCTAACATAATTGACGCCTATGAAATCAGAACACTAATCAATGTCTAACATAATTGATGCCCATGAAATCAGAACACTAATCAATGTCTAACATAATTGACGCCTATGAAATCAGAACACTAATCAATGTCTAACATAATTGATGCCCATGAAATCAGAACACTAATCAATGTCTAACATAATTGATGCCCATGAAATCAGAACACTAATCAATGTCTAACATAATTGACGCCTATGAAATCAGAACACTAATCAATGTCTAACATAATTGATGCCCATGAAATCAGAACACTAATCAATGTCTAACATAATTGACGCCCATGAAATCAGAACACTAATCAATGTCTAACATTATTGATGCCCATGAAATCAGAACACTAATCAATGTCTAACATAATTGATGCTCATGAAATCAGAACGCTAATCAATGTCTAACATTATTGATGCCCATGAAATCAGAACACTAATCAATGTCTAACATTATTGATGCCCATGAAATCAGAACACTAATCAATGTCTAACATAATTGATGCCCATGAAATCAGAACACTAATCAATGTCTAACATAATCGATGCCCATGAAATCAGAGCACTAATCAATGTCTAACATAATCGATGCTCATGAAATCAGAACACTAATCAATGTCTAACATAATCGATGCCCATGAAATCAGAACACTAATCAATGTCTAACATAATTGATGCCCATGAAATCAGAACACTAATCAATGTCTAACATTATTGATGCCCATGAAATCAGAACACTAATCAATGTCTAACATAATCGATGCTCATGAAATCAGAACACTAATCAATGTCTAACATAATTGATGCCCATGAAATCAGAACACTAATCAATGTCTAACATTATTGATGCTCATGAAATCAGAACACTAATCAATGTCTAACATTATTGATGCCCATGAAATCAGAACACTAATCAATGTCTAACATAATTGATGCCCATGAAATCAGAACACTAATCAATGTCTAACATTATTGATGCTCATGAAATCAGAACGCTAATCAATGTCTAACATTATTGATGCCCATGAAATCAGAACACTAATCAATGTCTAACATTATTGATGCCCATGAAATCAGAACACTAATCAATGTCTAACATTATTGATGCCCATGAAATCAGAACACTAATCAATGTCTAACATTATTGATGCTCATGAAATCAGAACGCTAATCAATGTCTAACATAATTGATGCTCATGAAATCAGAACACTAATCAATGTCTAACATAATTGATGCCCATGAAATCAGAACACTAATCAATGTCTAAAATAATTGACGCCTATGAAATCAGAACACTAATCAATGTCTAACATAATTGATGCCCATGAAATCAGAACACTAATCAATGTCTAACATAATTGACGCCTATGAAATCAGAACACTAATCAATGTCTAACATAATTGATGCCCATGAAATCAGAACACTAATCAATGTCTAACATAATTGACGCCTATGAAATCAGAACACTAATCAATGTCTAACATAATTGATGCCCATGAAATCAGAACACTAATCAATGTCTAACATAATTGATGCCCATGAAATCAGAACACTAATCAATGTCTAACATAATTGACGCCTATGAAATCAGAACACTAATCAATGTCTAACATAATTGATGCCCATGAAATCAGAACACTAATCAATGTCTAACATAATTGACGCCCATGAAATCAGAACACTAATCAATGTCTAAAATAATTGACGCCTATGAAATCAGAACACTAATCAATGTCTAACATAATTGATGCCCATGAAATCAGAACACTAATCAATGTCTAACATAATTGACGCCTATGAAATCAGAACACTAATCAATGTCTAACATAATTGATGCCCATGAAATCAGAACACTAATCAATGTCTAACATAATTGACGCCTATGAAATCAGAACACTAATCAATGTCTAACATAATTGATGCCCATGAAATCAGAACACTAATCAATGTCTAACATAATTGATGCCCATGAAATCAGAACACTAATCAATGTCTAACATAATTGACGCCTATGAAATCAGAACACTAATCAATGTCTAACATAATTGATGCCCATGAAATCAGAACACTAATCAATGTCTAACATAATTGACGCCCATGAAATCAGAACACTAATCAATGTCTAACATTATTGATGCCCATGAAATCAGAACACTAATCAATGTCTAACATTATTGATGCTCATGAAATCAGAACACTAATCAATGTCTAACATTATTGATGCTCATGAAATCAGAACACTAATCAATGTCTAACATTATTGATGGCCATGAAATCAGAACACTAATCAATGTCTAACATAATTGATGCCCATGAAATCAGAACACTAATCAATGTCTAACATAATTGACGCCTATGAAATCAGAACACTAATCAATGTCTAACATAATTGATGCCCATGAAATCAGAACACTAATCAATGTCTAACATAATTGACGCCTATGAAATCAGAACACTAATCAATGTCTAACATAATTGATGCCCATGAAATCAGAACACTAATCAATGTCTAACATAATTGATGCCCATGAAATCAGAACACTAATCAATGTCTAACATAATTGATGCTCATGAAATCAGAACACTAATCAATGTCTAACATTATTGATGCCCATGAAATCAGAACACTAATCAATGTCTAACATTATTGATGCTCATGAAATCAGAACACTAATCAATGTCTAACATTATTGATGCTCATGAAATCAGAACACTAATCAATGTCTAACATTATTGATGGCCATGAAATCAGAACACTAATCAATGTCTAACATAATTGATGCTCATGAAATCAGAACACTAATCAATGTCTAACATAATTGACGCCTATGAAATCAGAACACTAATCAATGTCTAACATAATTGATGCCCATGAAATCAGAACACTAATCAATGTCTAACATAATTGACGCCCATGAAATCAGAACACTAATCAATGTCTAACATAATTGACGCCCATGAAATCAGAACACTAATCAATGTCTAACATAATTGACGCCCATGAAATCAGAACACTAATCAATGTCTAACATAATTGATGCTCATGAAATCAGAACACTAATCAATGTCTAACATAATTGATGCTCATGAAATCAGAACACTAATCAATGTCTAACATAATTGATGCTCATGAAATCAGAACACTAATCAATGTCTAACATAATCGATGCTCATGAAATCAGAACACTAATCAATGTCTAACATTATTGATGGCCATGAAATCAGAACACTAATCAATGTCTAACATAATTGATGCCCATGAAATCAGAACACTAATCAATGTCTAACATAATTGACGCCCATGAAATCAGAGCACTAATCAATGTCTAACATTATTGATGCCCATGAAATCAGAACACTAATCAATGTCTAACATAATTGATGCTCATGAAATCAGAACACTAATCAATGTCTAACATAATTGATGCTCATGAAATCAGAACACTAATCAATGTCTAACATAATTGATGCCCATGAAATCAGAACACTAATCAATGTCTAACATAATCGATGCCCATGAAATCAGAACACTAATCAATGTCTAACATAATTGATGCCCATGAAATCAGAACACTCATCAAAGTCTAACATAATTGATGCCCATGAAATCAGAATACTAATCAATGTCTAACATAATCGATGCCCATGAAATCAGAACACTAATCAATGTCTAACATAATCGATGCCCATGAAATCAGAATACTATCACATTAGTTAGCATTAAATTTATAAGTACTGCAAGGCAAAATAATTAACACTTAAATAAACAAGCCAGAAAGCTAGAAAAATAATAATAATTTGAGCTAGGCCATTGTCGATCATTCAATTGATTTCAACATGAAAGCCAATTTAGCACGGAAAGCAATCGTTATTGTTTTACAGTGCGAAATATTTCATGGGTACTTACTACTTAGTTAAAAGCGATCATGCGTGCTGAAAATTTACTGATGCGATACGCTTGAAAAGCTACTGCTTACAGTATGCCACATTTGCATATAGCTCTTCAGATGCATTGGAGATTACCACTTGAACTGTGTCAGTTCTGTCTCCGTACCCGATGCAGCGTCAAAAAACTCCTACCTCTATTGCACTGCCACTGTCAATCTGAATCGGATCCTTGATGGCTTGTCTTGTCTGGCTTTTTCTGTCTTTACTAAACAGTTTAGATGACTTCGATTGCTGGACATTCAAAACGTCATGTTGGTTCTATTTCTTGGCGAATCAGATAGAAAGTTTGAATGCTTGTTATCAACCAACACCATGGTCAGCCTGTTGCATTACCAACAACACCATGTTGCAACACCCAGCACCATGTTGCATAACCCAACACCATGTTGCATCACCCAACACCATGTTGCAGCACCCAACACCATGTTGCAGCACCAACAACACCATGTTGCAGCACCAACAACCAACAACACCATGTTGCAGCACCCAACACCATGTTGCAGCACCAACAACACCATGTTGCAGCACCAACAACCAACAACACCATGTTGCAACACCCAGCACCATGTTGCAGCACCAACAACCAACAACACCATGTTGCAACACCCAGCACCATGTTGCAGCACCAACAACACCATGTTGCAGCACCAACAACCAACAACACCATGTTGCAACACCCAGCACCATGTTGCATCATCAACAACACCATGCTGCATCACCCAGCACCATGTTGCATCACCCAACACCATGCTGCATCACCCAACAACACAATGGGATTACACATCAAAGCTTAAACATTATATATTTCCGAAATAAATAATTTCTAGCAGCAGGATAAAGGTTATCGGAAGAAATTAATTTAATAATTGAAAAGTGTCTAGCGAGATAGAAGCCCAAAACTCAGAAGGCCGACCTTAAAAAGGCAGCAACACGCAGGCAACTTTAAAAATCGTATATTGACGACAACATTGACGTATTCGCTGTGTGATTAAAAAATATACTAATTTGTTATTCTGTATTCCCAATGAGTCTAAGTCGACTAGAGATCAAAGCGGACGACTCAGACTCATTGCACTGACTGCTTCAATACCCTAATCCACTTCGCTTCGTCTGCTTGTGCTTAGAAATACTCGTACTCCTTTTTTAAATCCCAACATTTTTCTACCTATGCTCAAATCTCTTCCCTGTTCCTCATCTTTGTGAAATGTCGCAAGCTCAGCAGGTTCGGCCCGGTTGGCTGCCAGTTCTGCCCCTGCGGCCTCTGCATGAATTTAAGCGCCCCCAGACACATTTTGTGTTAAGCTAGCTCTTGAACTGAAGAAGATAAAAAACTCAATTCGCTCTGTCGTCTTAGATAATGAACTCTTCAAAAACTCTAAAGGTCATGGCATTCTTGTCGCACCAGTGGCCTTCAAACGATACTCAAGGCAGCAACAGCAGCAGCAGCAACTGGGAATTAGACCGCATCGATGGCAACTCGTCAACTACCAGTCGCTCCATGCACCCGCTGGAGCCTTATTTCTACCTGCCATTGTCCGGCATCAACTGCTGCCTGTCTGTTCTGGCCTTCGCCCACTTCCTCCGCCGAGGTCGTAGCGTGCATCCTGTACTTCGTCGCTTACTAGTGGCAATGTCTCTATTTGAACTGTTGTTCCACAGCTGCGTCATTGCATCGTGCCTGCCGGTCGCCATGACGGGTGATTTGAATCAGCCAGGTGCGCAGGACACTCCGGCTCCCATGCTGGCACTTCTCTGCGCCCTCCGAGCCGCATTATGCATGCGCAACTGGACCATGTGCCTGATCTCCTGGTCCCGAGTAGAGGCCGTCTTTCGACCTCTGAGCTCTCGGCATGGAACCGCGTTTCGTCTTTCCTACCTGGTTGTCATGGAGACTGGCATTGGTATCGTTGCTACGACTCTTAGCATTGCCATGGTGATGGCTCTGGATCCAAGTCTGAAAGTTCGACACTTCACGCCGAAACAGGCGCGCGCAGTTGAAATTACCTTCTACGCTTTTCAGGCAAGCATTTCTTGCCTTAATGGGTACTTATATGGAATTTGGAAGCAATAGTGTTTTAATTACATGTCAAGTACGCCATTTCGGGTTCTGAAGCAGTGGGGCTCAAATTTGCTAGTCTAATATACTAAATTCAGGCAACTGAACAAAATTCTAGCTAAGTGTTTAACTAAGCTTTCACGAATTCAGTGCTTATTATTCTAGGAAAATCGAATGCCGATTCCAGGGTCTTCTGCCAATAGTATCTATCTTTGTTGCTACCTGCATCACCGTGCGGGTGCTGCATCGGGCCTCGACGACGAGGCGGCACATGGCTCTGACCAGACGGCCGCGACTGCCCACAGACACGCGCCACTGCCGCAGACAGAGCCGCCGCGAGCAGCAAGCGATTCGCATCATCGTAGCCCTGTCTGTTAGCTGTCTGATTCTCGAGAGTCCGACAGATCTGTGCGGCTTCGTTGAAAACAAAGAGCCCCTGACTGAACTCATCGTCAATACTTTAGTTGAGCTGGACTCACTATTCAACTTCCTGCTGCTGGCCGGCACGACAGACTTTGGCCGCCGACTGGTCTGTCGCGGACGCGAATGCCTGATCAACTTCTGCTGCTGGTATCGACGAAGACGATGGCGCAGACGACCGCGACTGGTGCATTTCAGTGAGCCACTGAGTCTTGACTGCGAGCAGCAGCAGCAGCAGCAGCAGCAGCAGCAGCAGCAACAGCAGCAGAAAGCAAGTTTGGTTAAGGGTGTCGGAAGCAGTAGCAGCAGCAGTAGCAGCAGCAGCAGCAAGGCTCAACGCCAGGCGAGGCGGTGTCTTCTACCGCCGCGTTGTATGCTGAGGCGCGGGTCCCAGAAGCTGCCGAGTCCTCAGGTCACAACGGATGAAGTTGTCTGTCTGATGTACGAGACTTGCGTCTGACTGAACTAGATTTTTTTATTCTCATTTTCGAGTGTGTTTGCTCGAAATAAAGCCCAATTGTCAATAATCGTGCGTGTTTATAGAATTGCTAAATACAGGAGTTAAGCACTAACTTTTAAATTGAATGAATGTTTATATTAGAAACTCTTCAAATGTTGCCTAAACATCATTATTATGGGATCCTGATCGGAAGTATATTTACATCAATCGGGATTATTTTACTGTATAAGCTGACACTGGATAAGCCTTGATTATTGGTCAGCCGAAGAGGGAGAAAAGTCAATATAATTTGAACTCGAATTTGACAACTGAGCTAAAAGTAGATAATGCCATATGCATAAACATACCATTTGGACGGGAACTTACTGAATACTGGATTTCACAATTGTTAAAATCTACAAACAACTTAAATTTCTGTCGCTAAAACTCTAGTCAAGCTATATTTTTATATCTGTAGGAAGAACCTGTTTTATATTTAGTATAACAGACTAGCGGGTAAAACCCCTTTGTCCTCATTCACTCTCCAACTGCAGGAGGGCTGCGGGCAATGGCACACCATTTGGTGACACTATAGACCCGCAGCCCATTCCGCTGACTTCTGAGCACACACGCACGCAGATGCTGTATGCAGGCACACGCTCACACAGGTGTGTACATTTGCCCTGACTTTTTCATAGTTTGCTCACTATGAATTGGAGGTTGGCCCTCAAGGGTGTAAATTGCACAACAAGCCCCCAAGCCATCTCTCCGCGGCTGCGTCCGAAATGAATGTGGCCTCGCCGCGGAATCGTGCTCAGGGACCCCAGTGCGAGAAGCAGACGCATTAACCGATCTGCAACACCCTGAAATAATCATTCGCACCCATTCGTTTACCTACGGAAACAGTAGTTTTTAGAGATTTAGAGACTTTTATTTGGAGTCCTGTCCGCTGGATATTTTTTCGACTAATTTGCTCATTTCAGTACAATGTCAGTCCAGTTATCTGCTCTCCAATAACTCCTCACCTTTGCCTTTTTGGCCTCTATATTCTCTTTGTGCCTTTGGCTAAGTCGTCTCACCTATCTCCATTTCTTATTTATGCGTGCAGTGGACCCGACTTAAAGGCTGGCTGATTGCTCGAGAATTTTTTGTTGTTGTTTTTTTACTGAGTAGGTCTTCACCCGAGGAAGGCAGATAAATATTTCTATCAAACAGATTTTCCACGAGCTAATTAGCTGGAGTAGATAAGCCTTTAAAAGAGTACAATTTCTGCTGCAGAAAACTCACAATGAACTCAAGACTTTCCAGCTGCACTTGATTAAATGCAGGTATAAATCTGATATCGAAATAAATCTGAATTCGCACATTCATGTGAAGCTGAGAATGTAATTGCTAGTGCAGCGAATCCTGACTACTGAATCCATTTTTGAAGGCTGGGTTTACCAAAAAAGCGTCTGCTTATTACAAGGACTAGAAAAAATCCCTTTGACAAAAAATGACGAAATTCTAAAAGTCAAAAGGTAGGCAACAACCGCGCTGGCTGGGTTTCTGTTCCGTCTGCTTTGTCGGCACTTTTTAAATTGACTTTTTCCTGACGGAAGAACAGATCTTCAATGCTCCATCCTGACCTAATCAAGCGTGACTTGAAAAAATAAAAATTACAAAGTCACAAACGTTGATTGCAGTTTTTAAAGTCACTTTAAAAAGTCTCATATATCCAGGAACTTAGTGACAAAGATAAAAGCTCTAGAGTCCTTCGAGAATCTGAGTTTAGTTATATCGATGCAATCCGGTAGTAATTCATGAATAAAACAGTACGAGACGGTTTTGCGTATTTTAGTTTTTACAAAAATTATCATGCCTTTTACCGCCCTTGAGTAAATGTCGCAATTCTTTGAATGCTCTATCGGTGATAATTCTAAGAAATTAAATGTCGTTTCTTAGAAAAGAAATGGCAACTAGCTAAACTCTTCGAAAATACGTAATCGATTCGTTTTAATCGTGGATGTAATATAGAACAAAGATTCTATTAATTCTTAGAAAACTGTTTCTAGCCCGAGAAAACTATTATCAATTACGGCAATTATGCATACATTTTACCGAGCACAGTATCCCAACTCCAGACAATCATAATTCAATATTTGCAGGAGGGCTGCGGGCAATGGCACACCATTTGATTATACAAAATGCCACCCCATCAACTCCAGACAAAGTCCTTTGCTGAAATTTTTTATATCCTAACAAACAAACGTCTCAAAAGTAATTTTAAATAAAGTAGAATCTTCAAGTTTATAAATACTGCTTTAAAAGAAGTGAAATCGAATAAAAATATTTAGACTGTTTTTCAAACTTTACAGAGTCTTTCACAGTTGTGCAATCGAGAAGTACGCTAGTTTTTTTAATTTTTGGCGCACTTTACCATTTTGATTTAAACAAAATCCACCAGACATGAGTACACGCGTCCAGGCCAGTGAAAAAGCTTTTTTGTCTTAAAAAAGCTGTCCATGCATTCTGGGGCCAGAAAATTTCCTGAAAATAATAGACACAGAGAGACAGCTGTGTTCGTACTCTAAACTGTAAATAATTCATGCTCCTCGCCTCTTTTGATTTTTTTTGTTCTTGCGTTTTTTGCCATTAAATTCCACTCGAACTCTTTCGTGGGCAAAGTGGTATGAGAAACAACGAATTAAAAGGTATTCTTGTTTCTAAGAAACATCAAAACATTTTTGGATCAATTTGAGATATATGCTTTTCATTTGACTAGCCCGAACCGATGCAGCGATGAGGCGGAAGGACTGCCCGAGGTGGGCCCACCGGTCTAGCCTGCGGCACTCGCTTCCGCGCCAGCAGTGGCTCTTCAATTGTCCCTGAAGTACCGCGGGCAAGCAGTCGTGAATGAGTGGCAAACCGGTTTGAATCGAGCTCGATTCAGCGGCGAGGCCACATTCTTTTGGCGCGCAGCCACTGAGAGAAGGCCAGGGCAGATGTACACACCTGTGTGCGTGTGTGCTCAGGAGTCAGCAGAATGGGCAGAATGGCTTCCTCGCTGGCTGCGGGTCAAGTGTCACCAAATGATATGCCATTGCCCGCAGCTTTCCTGCAAATTATTTTATTTATAATGCTCTGAGCTCGGGCCTGCGAATGTCAGAAAGCTTTATGCTCAGAATAGCCCTCAGAGACAGCATAGGGCTTTGTAGATTAAGGAAAGCAAACGTTGGAAAGCTCGCAGAATGCCGCATCTGAAGGAATAAGCCTCACTCTGTGTTTTCTTTCACAGGCTTTCTAAGAAAGAATGTCGGTTGCTCGATAATTGTGCTCTTTCTAATATAATTCAAGACCACAAAATTTCTGATAGTCTAAAATTGCCTCTCTTTCTATAACGACCTGGTCAGATATAAGGCGTAAAAGTGTCAACAGATCTTTTGAGAGCACCATTCTGTTTAGCTAATGCTATAATTGAGTTTAGTGCAACAGCCAGGTGCATCTGTTTGAGCAGCAATTTTCAGGTTCCTCGCATTAGCTCTTAGTTTTACCATCTTTGGTTTGCAACCTTCTAAAAGCACTTAACAGCAACTGCTTTTCGTCCTAATAAGCTATTTCTTCGTCGGAAATTTCTTTTTGAGACAAATTTCCTTTTTACAAAATTGAGTTATAACGAAGTCCAGGCTTTCGACATTATTTCTTGTTCTTTTAAAGATGTGGCATCGCTTTCAGAAGAAACTCAAGGCTCTAATTTAGTTTATTTTTATTCATTTTTCGTTTTCTTTCAAGTTTAAAACATTACAAAAGTTAAAAAACATGTTTGCGTAAAATCTCGTTTTAGAATTCGAAAGTGTACTTAACTTGAATGTACAGTTTGAAAGTTAAGTTCATAAATTATAATTGCAGGAGGGCTGCGGGCAATGGCACATCATTTGGTGACACTGGACCCACAGCCAGCGAGGAGGCAATTCTGCCCATTTCGCTGACTCCTGAGCACACACGCACACAGATACTGTACGCAGGCACACGCTCACATAGGTGTGTACATCTGCCCTGACTTTCTCATCATCACCTGCAGTTTACACTTTAGATGCTCAGACATATTCTTATTGAATGCTCAGAACAGACTCTGCCTTGGGAGACTTAAAAAGTACACGTGAAAATGATAATTTCTTCCTTTTCAAGGCTGATGCACATCGCGTGCCATAATTCGCTCGTTCAATATCATGTTTAAAATAGGAGAGAGAGAATCGGGAAGGAGAGGGTTGAAGAAATTGAGACCATGCAGTATAGTTTGTTAGTCAGATTTCATATCGAGAAGGATTTGAAAAGGGATCTGCAATGGGAATCGTTACAGAATTTCTGCTGTGGGAGTCTCCTAGCTCGTAAATGAGTGAAAAGTGATATTCAAGCTGTTGCATGGCATTTCACTGAATTTGGCATGGCACGAAGAATTGTCAATCATTGCTATTAATTTGATGCATTCCACTTAGTGCCATTTTCACCTGCGGAAATTATGCGCGAAATAGCGTGCCTGCCCGGCCAGTAGCTCGTACTATTTGCCAGCCAAAGAATAATTTTGTTGTCTCGTTTTCTTTAAATCCACCGATAGCTTTCTAGGAAATTAATCGCAACCTTTTCAAAGCCTAAATCCAGCTAAGGATTATATTTCAACCAATCAATTGAAAATGACAACGAAAAACGCGCGGGCCCTCTACTGTTAATTAGCACAAAAAGCCCCTTATGACTCATTGTCTGTCAGTGTACACTTTCACTGTTGCCTTGGAGGTTGGCCCTCAAGGGAGCAAATTGCACGACAAGCCCCCAAGCCTTCTCTCCGCGGCTGCGCCCCAAATGAATGTGGCCTCGCCGCGGAATCGAGCTCAGGGACCTAGTTGCGAGAGGCAAATACGTTAACCGATCTGCAACTCACCGCCTTCCCCATAGAGCCCCAAAAGAATGAAATGCCGCGGATTCGAGTTCGTGATCCTCGGTGCGAGAAGGTTGCAGGGACTCTAAAAAAATTGTATAAAAAGAATTTAACATTTTAACAAATAATCGAGTAACAGTTACAAAATAATCAAAAGAAAAGCAAAAATATTTTATGATTTCTCGAATCAACTAAATCATAAAAATCCAGTTGGAAAGGCCAAATACTGCAACAGTCACGATTTCCTGCAGGTACAGGTTTTTTTCAAAAATAAAAACAACAATAATTCAAGACACGCCGAAACGAAAAATTAATAAAACCACTTTTTCGACTATGCACACCCTAAAGTTAGAATAACCTTTGAAGGTTCATTTCCTGATTTCACATGCACAGGAAGGTCGTAAAAATGCATGCTTTTCTATTCCATAAAAACAAACCTGAATAGCTCATTTGGCTCCTTTGTCACAATTCCTTCAATCAATTTTTCTATAATTAGGACCTTGAAAAAATCTTTAAAGATAACGAGCACTTCCCTAAAATAGCTATTTTTTAAGCTAAAAAACTGAAAAGCAATAAAACTTTGTGCTTGTATATAATAATTGGTCATTACGACAAGCATTTTACTGCGAAATCATTAACAAACAGAAATCCTCCATTATAGGAAGATGAAAACTATACTTTCGTTTACTGTACTTTTCTAAAAAATGACTAATCGATAATTAGCGGCAGCACCATCGACTAAAGTCAATTCTCCTTTACTATAATTAGCATCCTATATATGAGATTAAATAACAATAAACGGTAACGGTGTAAATACATTATCAGTTTTAGTGTAAATATGTTTCCTTTTTTTGTAAATACGTTTTATAAGAATACTAAAAAATCTAAAAATTAAATACGCGCCAAAAATAACACAATTTTTTTTACTCTTTACTATATTGAAAGTAATACTGTATGAATATTTTTGTTTTAATGATGACCGTGTAAATATTATTTTTTGAAAATTCACCATTTAAGCAAATGCTAAAAAACTCTTGTATATATAGCCGCAGTTTTTTAGACAGAAAAATAAACTCGCTGTGCGTGTAAGAGAGTGAGAGAGTGTGTGAGTAAAATTGTTGGCCGAAAGTCAAGTCATTGTTGAGGCTTTAAATTGTGTGTTCGAGATATAAAAGAGTGATTTGAGGAAAAGGAGTCATTTTGTTAGTCATTTGTGAGAAGATACTGAGAGATATACTGAGAACCATACTAAGAACCATACTAAGAACTATACTGAGAACCATACTAAGAACCATACTACTAAGACCTATACTAAGACCTATACTCAGATTTATACAAAGAATATTACTAAGAGGGAACTGCTAAACTCTAATCTCGGGAACGCCTAATCGGCTGGAAAGTACATAGTGCCTAATTACCGCTCGTGCAACACATACGCTACCATATTGTTGAGATGTTAAAACGGCCCATTTAAGGACCGTTAGTCTAAAATATAAATTTGAAACAGCAGCAGTGAGATCAGACCTGGTACAACTTTGGTGGCATCAGTGGGATATTAAATATTATAGAATAGCCCTGCAACAAAACTAAGACTTGCACAAGGTGCAGTGAATTATCATCGCGTCGATTCATTATCACAATGACCGCATCTGTATGCCTTCAGGTGAAATTAAATAATCCGAGCGAACTCGCACACCTCAGTGAATTCAAATTAGAAATAAACAAATCTAATATTATAATTAAGAAGTTCTTTTAGAACTCCAGATTTAATAAAGACTTCGAAACAATATCGATTCCTGTTTTCTAATTGCATGCTAAATTGTGACTGAGAATAATTGAGCTCAAATCAATTGCTGTAGATTACATGCAGATTGCTAAACAGCTCCAACAGTAATAATTTAATTAAGAATAGGCGCTTGTTTCATAATTATAACTGGCTCTGATGGGGCTCATATCTCGTTGATTTAATTTTGATCAAGTCGTTTAAGTATCGCATTCGCATGTAATTCGAAAATCAGATCTACTTATTTCTGTTGGGGCTGGACGATGGACTTTGGACCAACCGAGTTGACCTAATTATGTCGCCTCTGAGTTAAATGTGGCATAAAATTTGAAGTTTAGGTCGATACTTATGTGGGGACAACGCATGCTCATGAATCTCATCAGCAACTTAATTCACTTATTCGCGATTTTTTCTAGCTTTTTGTTTTTATCTTTGGCAATTCAGAAACACAGTCAGATTTCCGAGACACAATTAATACATGCGATTTGTGCGTGGATTTTGGTCACTTTGAGAGTCTATCATCAGCTACAATAACGTCTCCAGGCAGCAGATTTTCGGCAGCAACCGCCCTACCGTCATCAGCAGCCACTCTACCGTCATTAGCAGCCACTCTACCGTCATCAGCAGCCACTCTACCGTCATTAGCAGCCACTCTACCGTCATTAGCAGCCACTCTACCGTCATCAGCAGCCACTCTACCGTCATCAGCAGCCACTCTACCGTCATTAGCAGCCACTCTACCGTCATCAGCAGCCACTCTACCGTCATCAGCAGCCACTCTACCGTCATCAGCAGCCACTCTACCGTCATTAGCAGCCACTCTACCGTCATTAGCAGCCACTCTACCGCCATCAGCAGCCACTCTACCGTCATCAGCAGCCGCCCTACCGTCATCAGCAGCCACTCTACCGTCATTAGCAGCCGCCCTACCGTCATTAGCAGCCGCCCTACTGTCATTAGCAGCCACTCTACCGTCATCAGCAGCCACTCTACCGTCATCAGCAGCCGCCCCTACTGTCATTACCATCACAAGCAAGAACCTGCTGATTTGACTGACGGTGAACAAGCCAATGAAGTAGCTCATAATGGCGTGCAAGACGATGAGTTTGCTGACGAGGAGGATAATTTTTTATAAGTGACTATATCAGATGTTTTGCTTAGACTTTTTGGCCATTTTATAAATTTTGTAACTTTGGATGAAAAAACTCAAGGACACTGCACGGAGGAGGTAGGGTGTTCCGGTCGGGTTTGGCAGCCCGGGAAATCACTGACCTGCTTCTAGCGAAGGCCGGCTTGAGGGCACTGAGGACCCGTCTCTGATGGCTGCCCCGATGCGTCTATCTGTATTGGAGATGAACTTTTGGTGCAATTATAAATTTTCTTACACATACTGACTGCATCTGCGTGCAAGCAGGCGATAATGAAACATGTCGATCTATTGTGCCATGACAGTGATGACACAGTTAAAACATTGTCATCCCAAATGAGTGTGCAAAATGTAAATGCGTGCCTTTCTTTATGGATTCGCGAAACAATGTCCAATTTTAGTCAAGTGTGGCAGTATGCATGTGAAGTATTTGCAATAAATGAAATCCGACAACTTGCGCAAAAATACCATATTTTTGGCAAGTCATTAGTTTTTGATTGAATGGTACGAGCATATAAATGAGATTTCCAGCGGTAACATTTTTTTTATTTTATTCATTTCCTGCATAATAAAAAATTCACTCTCTGACCCCTCTACTTGTAGTACCATAGTTAAAAATCACTATGCTGTCATGGCAATATTGCCAATGTTGACAATGCCACGACAAATATTACTGTTGTGACAACATGGACGACAACATCATGGCAACATTACACAGCAACATTGTGACAACGTTGCGGCAATGTATCTGGCGACTAGGGGTGTTGTATCTTAGACCAGAAAAATCCTAAATGTGTCAATATAATATGCCTAGATATGGATTGAGCAAGCTTAAAACATATGCCAAGCGTATGGTTCTAGTTCTAACTGGATGAGCTGCACATATTTGTGTTTTAAAAAACGAAATAATTTAGTATTATCGCGTTGGTACTCGTATTTGCAATTTCAAACAACTTTTAATTACATAAATGCATTGAAATTTAATGTTTGTCAAATGTTGAATAATGTAGAGAATTAACTAAAACAAGTAACGTGGAAACTAGTTTTTTGGTTTTTTAGTAGTTAGTTTTTTTATTATGATATCATGTAAAATTTCCTAAGTTGTTATCAAATTTATTAGCATTAGCCATTAGCAGCAATATTGCGCTGATAGTTGGTGGGTTGGCCGCGGTTTGTCCGCCAACATTTTTATCTTACATGACTTGTCTAGCTCGGAAGAACTTATTGTAAATTGCTTTGTCAGTTAATAATAAATTAATTTCCTCAGCAAACGAAACTTCTGTCGTTATTTTTCTTTAAATATGTAATTTTTTTGCAACTAGTAGACCCTAACTAACTAAGCTACTTTACAGAAATGAAGTTTATGAATCTACGTTTGAAGTCTGTTATTTTCCCTGTTTTCATTAGTTGTCTTGTATAGCATCTCTTTTTATTCATTGACTGGCTGCATTCTAAAAATTTCAATCCTATTATTAGGCCTACACAAATTTTTTGCTCCGCAACAGCAATATTGAGCAAATAATTTAAACAAAAAGCTTTATTTGTACTGTGGTAGGTTGTGTCCTTGTGGGGTTGTTTGTGCTTGTCTGTATTTTATATCTACTCATTTAAGTCAGTTTGAGTCAATTCAAAAGTCCATATGACTAATTAGAACATTTGACTAATTAGAACAGATTTTTAACCTAAGTTGTTTTAAGTCTAAGCCCTATCCCCTATTTTTAGCTGCCATAGTGAAGATAATGTAGTGCATGCAAGAATTTTACCATGTGCATTTTTAAACGTGGCACGCAGCAGCATGAAAATAGGTAAGTGGTATGCATATGGTGTGCATAATGCACACTTCATAATTACACTGGCATGCCTGGTGACTGCCTGGCATGGCAATGCTGCCTATGCATTGCTATGCATAATACAAATAATACATATTATAAGTATTAAAAAATAAGTATTTTAATATTTAAATATAAAAAAATCTATTATATATTAACATTATAAAATATTGTTTTTTAATTGTTGATAAATAAATTCATCAATGAGAAATACAAATTTGTAAAGATCTATAATTTTTTGTTTACTTATTTTGTTGCTTTGTTTTACTGTTTTGTTTCAATGCAATTTAAAATACTTTTCAAATTTTAAATTTGAATTTTGACTTCTTTAAATATTTTAAAACTTAATTAGCTGGCGTAAAGGCATAAGTGACATTAAGACAATTTACATCTAGTTAGTAGTCCTAGTCCTGGTTTTGTTTCCACAGTTGGAAGCAAGCATTCGCTTGCTGTCAGTGTGCTTTTGGGGATTAGTTTTGGGTTGTTTCTCGCGTGCACTTTACGTGAACCACACTATGGTTTAGCTGTCTCTACAATTATTTTAATTTCTGAGTAAGTGGTGAGGATTTTCTAGAAATAATACTTTAGTCTTTGTAGTGTATAGAATATTATTTTGCCTAATTCATTTGGTTACCATTATGTTTTATGCTTTCAGCTTTTTGTAAATTTTCAAGGTCTCAGTATCAAGGTTTTATTTCTTTGTATTCCTTATTTGTTTAGTCCTTTCCTTTCAGTCTCTAGGCCAGGGGTCGGCAAACTTATTAGCTGGCAGGCCAAAGAGAGAATCTAAAAGACGACAGCGGGCCGCTTTGATTATAGAAATATGATATAAGGAAGAGATGAGACACGGGAGAGATGAGACACGGGAGAGATGAGACACAGGAGAGATAAGACACAGGAGAGATGAGACACGGGAGAGATGAGACATGGGAGAGATGAGACACGGTAGAGATGAGACACGGTAGAGATGAGACACGGGAGAGATGAGACACGGGAGAGATCAGACACAGGAGAGATGAGACACGGGAGAGATGAGACACAGGATAAATGAGACACGGGAGAGATGAGACACGGGAGTGATGAGACATGGGAGAGATGAGAGATGAGATGATACTATAGGTGTTGGAAGGGGCAACGGGCCGGATTTGGGAGCTTTTGGGATTTGGAGCCGCATCTGGCCCACGGGCCGGAGTTTGCCGACCCCTGCTCTAGGCACTGAAATTAAAAGCTTTATATATGTATGTATGTATAAACTGTGTGAAAAAAAGTGTGCATGACAGTATATAATATTTATTTATTTAAACTAAAATAATGTATTCACAAAATTCTAAATTTGTAATTAAACCAATTTCAGCTCTCTAACAGCCTATAATTAAAAAATAAAATTTTCCAGTTAAACAATATTGTGCCAACAAAAAAGGAAGCTTCTGAGCATAATTTGTTAGTTGGTGAGGCTGCATTTGTTTTAGTAGCAGCTGCCTTGGTCTCTCTGTGCGACTATTTTGTCAGTGGATTATATAAACTTTATAGAAATAATGCAACCTGCTACCAACAATGCTGATGGCAATGCTGTTCTAGTCAGTGATGTCAAGTAAGTTTTAACTTCAACTTTTTTATAGAAACAATCAGTAATTGTAATATGGTTAGAATTACTAAGATTATTTTTTCATATTTTTAGTCACAACAGTCATGAAAAGCTGCCAGACACTACTAATAACCACGAAGAAAGTGCTGAAGTAAGTTTGCTGTTTTCATTGTTTTATTTTTAATGCAGTTGTCCAGGTTTAATATTGTTGTCTCTGAGAGAATGTATAGCTTTTTCAACTCACAAATCCCAGGGGATAATGAAGCTATCAACCCACAAATCCCAGGGTATAATGAAGCTATCAACCTACAGATTCCAGGGTATAATGAAGCTATCAACCTACAGATCCCAGGGTATAATGAAGCTATCAACCTACAGATCCCAGGGTATAATGAAGCTATCAACCCACAAATCCCAGGGTATAATGAAGCTATCAACCTACAGATCCAAGGGTATAATGAAGCTATCAACCTACAGATCCCAGGGGATAATGAAGCTATCAACCTACAGATCCCAGGGTATAATGAAGCTATCAGCCCACAAATCCCAGGGTATAATGAAGCTATCAACCCACAAATCCCAGGGTATATTGAAGCTATCAACCTACAGATCCCAGGGTATAATGAAGCTATCAGCCCACAGATCCCAGGGTATAATGAAGCTATCAACCCACAAATCCCAGGGGATAATGAAGCTATCAACCCACAAATCCCAGGGGATAATGAAGCTATCAACCCACAAATCCCAGGGGATAATGAAGCTATCAACCCACAAATCCCAGGGTATAATGAAGCTATCAGCCCACAGATCCCAGGGGATAATGAAGCTATCAACCTACAGATCCCAGGGTATAATGAAGCTATCAGCCCACAAATCCCAGGGGATAATGAAGCTATCAACCCACAAATCCCAGGGTATAATGAAGCTATCAACCCACAAATCCCAGGGGATAATGAAGCTATCAACCTACAGATTCCAGGGTATAATGAAGCTATCAACCTACAGATCCCAGGGTATAATGAAGCTATCAACCCACAAATCCCAGGGTATAATGAAGCTATCAACCCACAAATCCCAGGGTATAATGAAGCTATCAGCCCACAAATCCCAGGGGATAATGAAGCTATCAACCCACAAATCCCAGGGTATAATGAAGCTATCAACCTACAGATTCCAGGGTATAATGAAGCTATCAACCTACAGATCCCAGGGTATAATGAAGCTATCAACCTACAGATCCCAGGGGATAATGAAGCTATCAACCCACAAATCCCAGGGTATAATGAAGCTATCAACCCACAAATCCCAGGGGATAATGAAGCTATCAACCCACAAATCCCAGGGTATAATTAAGCTATCAACCCACAAATCCCAGGGGATAATGAAGCTATCAACCCACAAATCCCAGGGGATAATGAAGCTATCAACCCACAAATCCCAGGGTATAATTAAGCTATCAACCCACAAATCCCAGGGGATAATGAAGCTATCAACCCACAAATCCCAGGGTATAATTAAGCTATCAGCCCCCAAATCCCAGGGGATAATGAAGCTATCAACCTACAGATCCCAGGGGATAATGAAGCTATCAACCTACAGATCCCAGGGTATAATGAAGCTATCAACCCAAAAATCCCAGGGGATAAATTTAACTTTCAATTCATGCAAATACGTGGGTATTTCAGCTGCCAACCCCTTACCCACACCAATCCCTGAAAATAATGGCTCTGGTAACTCACTAAATCCGTTCAGATAAGTTAGCCGCTTATGTGACAGGTTAGTCAGTTCGTCTCCTTTTTTATTCTTATTTTTGAGCAGGAGTCTGGTGACAGCGTAATCAACAGCGGTGTTAACACGCCTGCAGCAGCAGCAGCAGCAACAGTTGCAGTTGGGTCAGCTTTGCAAAAGCAGCATTTAGATCGGGATGTAATCAAGAAGCGTCTAACAAAATTTAAGGAAGATTTTCATCTGTCAAGTGGGCCGATCAATGAGCATGCAGAGCAGTCTGATCAGCATGAGTCCTCGTCAGAGCAGCAGCAGCAGCAGCAGAAGGCATTGAATCCCCTAGCGGATGAGTTTGTACCTCGCGGTAAGCCTTTTGCGCCACCGCAGCAGCAGCAGCAGCAGCAGCAGCAGCAGCAAAACGAGTTCGTTAGCTTCTCTCCTATTCAGCAGGTTATGCAACGCTCTCAATACTTTCCAATTGCTACTATGCCTGCTCAGCCAGTTTATTACGCATCTCAGTTCTATTATCCTGTGTCTACTTCCGCCGCCACGGCCGCTGCTGCTGCTGCTAATTCAAAGCCCCAGTTTATCTATCACCAGCAGCAGCAGCCGCAGCCTCAGTTTTTTCTGCAGCCGATGGCTCAGCAGCAGCAGCAGCAGCTACAACTGCAGCAAGTTCAACCAACCCTGATTGGTGCTCCGGGTACCGCTGTGTACATAACGCCATACGGCCAGTCGGTGATTTTTCATCAATATCAGCAATAAATCATTGCGAAATACGAAATATTAGTATAATTTAAAAATAATAGTGACTCGGTATATTGTAGTCAAATAATTTGCTATAGTGTGTTTCAATTTCAAAAGCGAGAGATGAGACAGGGGATAGATAAGACACAAACACACAGACAGACACACACTAATAATGAAGACAACAAGACTAAAGTTTCTATACATTAGTATCTCTGAGATTTGTGATTTCAACTTTTTATTAAAATAGTGTTTGCTTACATTCTTTAATTCATTGTGTGTACACATCATTTGTTTTTGTCCTCAATGGGTGCCAGCAGCCATGCTGTTTATGGACCCGGGTAGTAAGACAAGCCATGAATTCAAAATTTGGTTGTTAATTTGTTTTATTTGTTCATTTTTTATGCCATTCGCCTCTTATCGTATTTCTTCGTTATTTTCTTATCTATAATATTTCGCTGCACTATCTACTAATAAATGCCATTAGTGAGATAGGGTAGGGTGAGATAAAGCAGGGTAGGGGTGAGATCAGACAGGGTAGGGGTGAGATAAGACAGGGTAGGGGTGAGATAAGACAGGGTAGGGGTGAGATAAGACAGGGTAGGGGTGAGATCAGACAGGGTAGGGGTGAGATCAGACAGGGTAGGGGTGATATAAGACAGGGTAGGGGTGATATAAGACAGGGTAGGGGTGAGATAAGACAGGGTAGGGGTGAGATCAGACAGGGTAGGGGTGAGATAAGACGGGATAGGGGTGAGATCAGACAGGGTAGGGGTGAGATAAGACAGGGTAGGGGTGAGATAAGACAGGGTAGGGGTGAGATAAGACAGGGTAGGGGTGAGATCAGACAGGGTAGGGGTGAGATCAGACAGGGTAGGGGTGAGATAAGACAGGGTAGGGGTGAGATAAGACAGGCTAGGGGTGAGATCAGACAGGGTAGGGTGAGATAAGACAGGGTAGCGTTGAGATCAAATAGGGTTGGAATGAGATGACAAGGAGAGATAAAGCAGATGGAGAATGGTCAAAAGCGAGATTAGTTCGAGAGTGGTTATACGTGAAAGAGATAAGACTAAGTTGAGATGGGACACATGGTGTGTAGCTGTGGCGGAGAGTAGATGTTGCAATTTAATTTCAAAGCTGTGCGAAGCGCAGCGATTTTATATTTAAAAAATTCCAAGGTTGGTATTAATAAATAAATACTATATGTTATGTTATATACTGAAAATGTGTCCAGAGTAAATAGTATTTGTTCTACGAGTACAGTCTACATTACTATGTGCTTTACGTGTGCTTTTTACTAGTATTTAAACTTGCTCCATTTTTTCCTTATTTAAATTTGCTTTATTAAAGCTGTCTTTCCAGCCTCTGCCTATGCACCTGTGCCCGGCCACTTGTATTATTATTATCAATTGTAAGCTAGAAAAATGTCTTAATAAAAGTTTTTAGCTTAGTCTCTGCTATGCTTTATTCACACAATGCATCGCTTGTTTCTTTGTTTTTGTCTTTTAAGCTTTGCCCATTTGAATTTTTATATGCTATTTTAACAAACATTCATATTTTTTTCGTTACAATTGTTTAGTCGATCTGTCGTGTGTTTAAACTGCAACTTAATCGACTCTAATTTGCGATGTTATCTACTCTTTGTACCCTAGTAATGTACATTCGTCTTTTTTACTCTATAGACTTTTGTTTTTTACTCGTCACGTGACCAGCCCCCTCTCTCCTACTAATGTACACTCGTCACGTGACCAGCCCCCTCTCTCCTACTAATGTACACTCGTCACGTGACCAGCCCCCTCTCTCCTACTAATGTACACTCGTTATGTGCCTCGCCATATTAACACGCAGTGTGCACTCGTCACCTGATTAACTCCATCGTACAGGTCTTATCGTCACGTGACCAATCCTATCGCACCTACCAATGTACACTCGTCACGTGACCAACACCATCGCACCTACTATTGTACACTCGTCACGTGACAAACTGTTGTCTTTGTCATCCGTCTTATATAAGTTGCATAGATTTGTTTTTTTAACTCATATAAGGCATTGCTCTGTGTGTTATCAGGTGCGATAGATGTGTTATTCTATTGTGATTTACTAATGCTCTGAATGCATTGTGTTACATTCAAGGCGCGTTTCATCTGCTACGTATGATTGCGTATAATTTAATTAGTTTTAATAAACTAGGAAAAGCTTTTTTGTTTACATCATAGATTGTTTTATAAACTTTTATTATTGCTACTGCTTCTGACTAAGCACACACAAATAATAATGTGAAATATTTTGTCTTCACTTTTCATTATTATCTGTTAGTTATTTGAGCTTGTATATAATTCTAATGCGTTTTTATGTGACTTAAAATCTAGTAAATGATTGATTTATTGAGATAAAAATAGTTTATATACTCCAGATAAGCATAAAAAGTAGACAAAAACTGAAAAAAATATGTTCAGAATCACAAAATTGAATTACTTGTACTAATTGATATAAATGTTTAATTTTTTCAAGCCATGTTCCTTGTTCTTAACCGTGTGAATGTTAAAATGCTTTCTTATAATATTTTACTGTGCAAAAATATGGGGAATATTGAGTCCTTATCCCATGTCTCAATCCAATTTATAATAGTTTAGCTTTGTAATTTTTTATTGTGATAATGCGCTTGTGCTACGATTGTTTTTTTACTTTGTTATTTTATTTAAATAAATGTCCGATTTTGTTTATTTAAAGTCAAACTGAAATTTAATTTTTAAATGCAATTCGCTATCACTTCTAATCAGAGACTTGGATTTCTCTGGATTAAAAAAGTGCTTTTTGGATTTGAAACTGTAGAAATTATCTACGAGCGTAGATTTACTTTTTGATTTTTTTTCTACAAGTTGCTTCTGAAGCGTTTCAGTCATTAGAGAAGCGTTTGAGTTGCTAGAGAAGCTTTTGAGTTGCTAGAGAAGCTTTTGAGTCGCTAGAGAAGCGTTTTAGTCGCTAGAGAAGCGTTTGAGTCGCTAGAGAAGCGTTTGAGTCGCTAGAGAAGCGTTTGAGTCGCCAGATAAGCGTTTGAGTCGCTAGAGAAGCTTTTGAGTCATTTTAGAGAAGTTTTTGAGTCATTTTAGAGAAGTTTTTGAGTCGCTAGAGAAGCGTTTTAGTCGCTAGAGAAGCATTTGAGTCGCTAGAGAAGCGTTTGAGTCGCTAGAGAAGCGTTTGAGTCGCTAGAGAAGCATTTGAGTCGCTAGAGAAGCGTTTGAGTCGCTAGAGAAGCGTTTGAGTCGCTAGAGTAGAGTTTGAGTCGCTAGAGAAGCGTTTGAGTCGCTAGAGAAGCGTTTGAGTCGCTAGAGAAGAGTTTGAGTCGCTAGAGAAGCGTTTGAGTCGCTAGAGAAGCGTTTGAGTCGCTAGAGAAGCTTTTGAGTCATTTTAGAGAAGTTTTTGAGTCATTGAGAGTCGTTGAGAGAAGCGTTATCACCACCAAACCAAACTTCTTCTTTAAAAGCAAAACTCACAGAAGACCATTGTGAAGCATTGTTATCTTAGCTTTCCAATAGAAAACAACTGCGCATGAAATAACCTGTTCAATTTGGTAAAGTTAAAGTTTATTTGGTAAATTTAAAGTTATAAAACTTAATATGATGTGATTCATACTGAGGTTATTATCATTAGCACAGGTTCCTTTATATGCTCAGGCGAAAGTTATTAAAAGAGGCTAATTTAAAGACATTTTCTTTTAGGGAAACAGTTGTGTTGCACTGTTTTTAGAAAACCAGTCGACAAGTAAGGCTGATTTGTCTAAAACATGAACTGGATAAGGATGTCAGTCTTAATAATAGTTTGGGGTTTCCCAAAGTATGCAGTTTCTAAAATTAGAAACAAATGTTCTATTAATAGCCACATAATTGAAAACGGGTTCCCCAAAGCGTGTTCTAAAAAAAGCAATTACGAAGTAGCAGTTTTTTGTAGAGTACATAAACATAGGAAAATGCTGCTAATAAGTTAATAATAATAAGTTGTATTACATTAACAAGTATTCAATTGAAGGATTTAGAAATCGAAATAAAAATATTTTATTTACAAGATACCTGCAACTAAGACAAAAAGCAATGGTGAGAAGATGGACGTTTTTTATAACAATATTAATTTTAACTCACAAACTTGAACTTAACACAAAAAACAAAATTAATTGGCACACTGGAATGGGTTGTTAAAAAGCTTAAGAATATTAAGGACATTCGGAATAACTTACAAGCGGAGCAGAAGGAGTAGAGAAGAGGGCAGAAGGAGCGGGGGAGAGAGCGGAAGGAGCGGAGAAGAGGGCCGAAGGAGCGGAGAAGAGTAGAAGAAGGGAGGTATGCAGCGGAGAAAAGGGCGGAAGGAGCGGAGAAGAGGGCAAAAGGAGCGGAAATTGGGCGGAAGGAGCGGATAAGTGGGCGGAAAAGGGAGAGGAAGGAGCGGAGAAGATGGCGGAAGGGGCGGAAAAGGGAGAGGAAGGAGCGGAGAAGATGGCGGAAGGGGCGGAAAAGGGAGAGGAAGGAGCGGAGAAGATGGCGGAAGGGGCGGAAAAGGGAGAGGAAGGAGCGGAAAAGATTGCGGAAGGGGCGGAAAAGGGAGAGGAAGGAGCGGTGAAGAGGGCAGAAGTGGCAGATGATGAAGGAGGTGGCAGAAACTAGCGCTGATTTGAGGTGGAAAAGCGAAGACTAAGAATCTAACGGAGGAGAAACAGCTGCAGCATAAGCCTTCTCACATCAGGCAGTCTTCATAGCCGTCAACCACGTCAGCGGCAAGATGGGCAAGTTCTCCACCGCCGCTGTCCATAACGCACACGCCATTGGTAATTGGATGATGCTGATTGGGCAGCACTGTGTTAATTGAATGAATAAATACTGGAGAGGCAGGTATTTGTGGCATCTCGGATGTTGTGGCGGCAAACGGCGCTGTCTGAACCTGCTGCGTTGTCATTGGCAACGAGTGAATACTACTTCGGGATATGGAAGTCTGCTGCTGTTGCTGGCGCATGCGAACCAGCAGGCGATTCCGGGTCAGGGAGCGCAGAAGAGCCGATGAGACTGCCTGGCGTTGACGCTGGAAGAAATTGGGCAGCAGATTATAGGCTGGGATAAATTTCACCGATTGTCATTATTGATTGTAGCAACACATAACAACCGATTAACCATATCCATAACAGCCATCTGTCATGGACACAGCAACTCTAGCACCACAATAGCAACCCAAGTTCAAGCATAGCAGCTGAAACGCTATATTGACAGCATTGCAACTGTATTGACAGCATTGCAACTGTATTGACAGCATTGCAACTATATTGTCAGTATAGCATCAAAAGTTACAGCATAGCAACTAACCTCACAGCATAGCAACTAACCTCACAGCATAGCAACTAACCTCACAGCATAGCAACTAACCTTACAGCATAGCAACCGACCTCACAGCATAGCAACCGAAAACACAGCATAGCAACCGACCCCACAGCATAGCAACCGACCCCACAGCATAGCAACCGACCCCACAGCATAGCAACCGAAAACACAGCATAGCAACCGACCCCACAGCATAGCAACCGACCCCACAGCATAGCAACCGAAAACACAGCATAGCAAGCGACCTCACAGCATAGAAACTGAAGACCTCAAAAGACCGCAAGCGATAGTAAATCATCAGACTTACCTGCACGCAATGATAGCCAACAGAAAGCGTATCCGGCCTACTCAAAACTCGCTCCAAGTCCTCCAGATTGAGCACAGTAAAATTCGCCGAGTCGGCGCTGCCCATTGACGAATCCGAAGCGGCGGACGCCTCAGGCGATGCTTCGCAACCGCAGCGCAGCAGAGCGTCGACGCGTTGCCAGTCTGCAGACCGAGCCGAAGCCACAGCAGCCGCCGTCGACGCGGTGGCAAATCTAGCAGCGTGAGTGTAGGCGTTCAGCCCGGCTGCCCGAGCCGGCGCGGAGTACGCCTCGCGCAGCGGAAACGGAGTAGCTGGCGGGGCACGACCTGGACAAAAAAATTTGAGCACAGTTGAGAAGCTACTCAGATGTACTGCATCTGGCACAGATTTTAAAGACTTCGTACAGCTGCTTAGTCCGTGGACCAGTTCAGTCCATTTTACAGCTGGGTGAACCAGGGAATTTAGGCGTCATAGTTAAAAGATGCCTGAAAATTGTCTCCCCTGGTCTCAGGTTCTATCTCCAGTTGAGAATATAGTACAAACGTGAGAATTTAGTACAGTTCACAATTGAGTACACTTGGAAATCAAATAGAGTTGAGAATTAAACTCAGAATAGTTGCCTACCGAAAGCTGCTCTCTCTAATCTTCTCCTAGTGGCAGACTGTAGGCAGTGCTTTCGGCGATAACTAGTCAAAGTGGCAGACGAAGCAGCAGACGATTGAACGCCCCCTGCGCCTCGTCGAATTTGCTGCTGCTGCTGTTGCTGCCGCTGACTAGATATTTCATTGATTGAAAAAATACGGCAATTCCTTCGATTAGCCAAAGCCGATAATAGCACACGCCGCGTCAAGCACTGCGCAGCCAGAGCCAAATAATTCAGGGCCTCGGTGGAAAAATCCTGCAGCGCATACAGACTCAGTGTGTGCATCATTCGGCCGTAGAGCATCCATGCTCCGGGCAGGCGTTGCTCCCTGGTGCAGGAGGCTGATTGATCGGGAAAGCGCGATTTCTCTTGCTGTTTTAAAGTCAGTAAAAATACAGACAGGGGAGGGCAGCGGGACAGACAGGGGAGGGCAGCAGCACAGACAGGGGAGGGCAGTGGGACAGACAGGGGAGGGCAGCGGGACAGACAGGGGAGGGCAGCGGGACAGACAGGGGAGGGCAGCGGGACAGACAGGGGAGGGCAGCGGGACAGACAGGGGAGGGCAGCGGCACAGACAGGGGAGGGCAGCGGGACAGACAGGGGAGGGCAGCGGGACAGACAGGGGAGGGCAGCGGGACAGACAGGGGAGGGCAGCGGGACAGACAGGGGAGGGCAGCGGCACAGACAGGGGAGGGCAGCGGCACAGACAGAGGAGGGCAGCGGCACAGACAGGGGAGGGCAGCGGGACAGACAGGGGAGGGCAGCGGCACAGACAGGGGAGGGCAGCGGGACAGACAGGGGAGGGCAGCGGGACAGACAGGGGAGGGCAGCGGGACAGACAGGGGAGGGCAGCGGGACAGACAGGGGAGGGCAGCGGCACAGACAGGGGAGGGCAGCGGCACAGACAGAGGAGGGCAGCGGCACAGACAGGGGAGGGCAGCGGGACAGACAGGGGAGGGCAGCGGGACAGACAGGGGAGGGCAGCGGGACAGACAGGTTGAGGGCAGCGGGACAGACAGGTTGAGGGCAGCGGGACAGACAGGGGAGGGCAGCAGGACAGACAGGGGAGGGCAGCGGGACAGACAGGGGAGGGCAGCGGGACAGACAGGGGAGGGCAGCGGAACAGACGGTACAGAAGGTATGAGTCAATAGAAAGTATGCTTTTCCACTCACTAGTGACCAAAGAGAAATCTCTTCTAGCACCGCCGCGGTCTGACAAAGTCAGCGAGTTCTGTCCGCCGCCTGGCGTCAACGGACCAGCCGCAGCAGCTGCAGACGCGGCCTCCTGTCGATAATCAGCTATTAGGGACATCAGCGCCACCTGAGGCTGTTCGACAAATCGATGACGGAGACTCTTCGACATGGGCGCTATGAGTGGGCGTTGAAAATTAAAATCGCTGTCAATTAATCTGCTATTCTTAAAACTTTATCTGGGTTTTCGAGTAGATATAAGCCATACGCTTGATAAAGTATTAATCAGTAGGGGAGAGTAAGACAGTGAAGGGAAGAGGGAGGCAGTGGAGGGGAGAGGGAGACAGTGGAGATGTGAGGGAGGCAGTAGATGAGAGAGGGAGGCAGTAGATGAGAGAGGGAGGCAGTAGATGAGAGAGGCAGTAGATTAAAGAGGGAGGCAGTAGATGAGGGAGGCAGTAGATGAGGGAGGCAGTAGATGAGGGAGGCAGTAGATGAGGGAGGCAGTAGATGAGGGAGGCAGTAGATGAGAGAGGGAGGCAGTAGATGAGGGAGGCAGTAGATGAGGGAGGCAGTAGATGAGGGAGGCAGTAGATGAGGGATGCAGTAGATGAGGGAGGCAGTAGATGAGGGAAGCAGTAGATGAGGGAGGCAGTAGATGAGGGAGGCAGTAGATGAGGGAGGCAGTAGATGAGGGAGGCAGTAGATGAGGGAGGCAGTAGATGAGGGAGGCAGTAGATGAGGGAGGCAGTAGAGGTAGACATAAGAGCTCAAGACAAACATAAATAAAAGCATGATTCATATGAAAATGCACAATTTCTTGTAGAGCTAATCACCTGTTGGTTCGATAATTTTGCAGGACGACATAATGCTTAATATGAATCGATTGTGCGTTGTCACTGAAACAAAAATGTTGGTAATGTTGTAGGAATATAAAAGACTTAATCTGTGGTCAATGTTTTTCAAAAAGACACAATATGCTTTACTCACTGTCAGAATTAGGAAACAAAGACCTGGCCTGTTTGTCAAACTCTTCTTTGCTAATCTGTTGACGAAACCAACGATGCAGCAGTTTCATATACCTGTCAGCAGGCAATGAATAATTTACACTTATGATCAAAGTCAATGAAAATTCCATTTGATAGACAAAAAATCTAATAGTAAAGCTGATTTACATATGAAAATATATGCCCATGATAAGTCACAAAATATTGGAGGCCTAAAATTTGCCTAAAATCTAAATGTCTAAAATCTTAGAATAGCTAGCTCAAAAAAGCATTTTGCTTTTTTAGCACCAAAAAAAATTGTCTACATTGCTTTATTTCACCTAATCACTCAGCTATGAAATATCTACCTGTCTATCTACTAACCTATCTAGCTATATCTATCAGCTTGAGTACAGATTCAAGATACATCTAGTCTATAGACTCAGAAATTGTATATAGCATCAGGAAATCAGAAATCAAGACATTATTACATTATATAAACTATTTTTTGTTTAGTACAATGTGTTATGTGACATGTTATAGAATGCCATTATAAAAATAATAATAATAATAATAGCTATCTTATTACCAGATAGTAATTGCTACATTAAAATAGACTATTGTTGAGTTCTGCCATAGCTACATAAAGTTACAGATATGGATATAGTAACATGAACTTCTGATTCCTGTATTCAGTTCCATATCTTGAGTTCTCAAATATATATATATGAAAAATAGGATATGTGAAGACACTTTAGATTGCCTACAATGGAACTCTGAATTCCCTGCTGTGGTTTGGGGACTCAAGCAATCCAGATTTCAATGCAACAAGCATGTTTGGGGTGTTGGAGAGGGTTTTTCACCCCAAACCTGCTAAGTACCAGGAAGGGCTAGAAATCTCATTGGCTGCAGTCTTCCTTGCTTCGCAATTCCAGTACCCTATTGGTCCTTTAGCTTTCACTTTCAGGTTACAGGTTACTGATACACAGGTTACAGGAAGTTAAAGGAATTTTTTGTTACTAATATGGAAATGGATAGGCAAAGGGAAAATTTTGGTGATATGGATTTGGATACAGATACATAAAAACTTTGGTTTTGGTGAACATCTAGATTATTGGCCTTTAGCAACAAATTATTTATTGTCTAGCTAATTTTACAACTACAAATAATTTTTCATTCTAACTAGCTACTTTAGCTTCCATTTTGCTAGTTCTAAGACAATTAAGCTAAGAACAATTGTTAGCTATTATGCAAGAAACAGGTAACAAAATGAAGTTTAACAGGGGGTAGAGTAAGTGTAATGGTTTATTGTTAGGCTTAAATTACACCTTAGAAATCTTCAGTTCTCCTACATAAACTTAGCCAATATCACTGGTCCCCAAAAGCCCAATCAGGTATATAAACTGAGCATATTCTTACCTAATTGTATAGATTAATATAGAAGTTAGAAGTTATATACACAGGATACTAGTTATTCCATTAGTAACTTGAATTAAAAGGCAGAATACTATATGTACTTAAAAAACCTAGATGAGTGAGTTGAGCAAGAAAATATAATTTTTCTGCTTAAAAACTTTTTATTTTAACTTGAAAATGCATTAGTACCAGACATAAAGATAGTACTACAAAATTAAGCATAATAACGTAGCTACTTATAATAGCTGCTATAATTGCCATATCAGCTTATATCTATATTATTTAGCTAATAAGATTACAATTAAACTAAAATAATATCTAGTTAGCTGTTTGTAATTGTTTATTAGCTATTAAATTAAAAACTATTAAATTACTATTAAACTATTAAATTAAACTAAAATAATAACTAGTTAGCTTTTTGTATTAGTTTAGATAGTTTTAGATAGTTTTCTAAACTAATTATACAAAAAGCTAACTAGTTATTAATTTAGTTAATTAGAAAAGCCATAAGCCATCACAATGGTTAGTGGCAATAGCTATTATTTCTAAATTGAAATTTTATCTACTTAAGCCAAGGAATTGGATTTGGGTAAAAAATAGCTGGTTAATATAAGTAATAACAATGATGCCAAGCCAAATGGGATTTACTAGGCTTACCTAACATAGGATCCTAGACACTTTGTCATCTTACAACTTTGTCATCCACTTGGAAGGTAGGACACTTTGTCATCCAGCCAATTGGCATGCTCTAAAGTTTGGTCAGTTTGTCATCTACTAATAACAAGCAATCAAGTTTGTCATCAATAAAGTGAGGGTGGGGTGGAGGGGCAGAGGTGTGAACACACTTCACACTCTAAATTGTCAAAAAGAGGTATCAAAACTGATTTCATTATAAGAGTTGAAAGATAGGTGCCAACACAATGTGAGGAGGGGTAGGAAGGGGTGGTTCTGTTCTAACTTTGAAAACCTTTGTTTTATAGATGACGAAGTGTCCACAAGTCTAATAAGTCTCTTTGTCATCCACCCTCTGAGATATTGGACAGATCATCATCTAGATGACAAAGTTGTAAGATGACGAAGTGTCCAGGTACCCCTAACATATACTGTTTTCTAGAGCAATGATATTATATTTATTATATACCACTCATTCCCAAAAAGCATTATCTAAGTCATAGCTAGCTAACAGACAAATTGACCTATTTGTAGGCAAATAAAACTCATGAGCAGATTAATAATATTAATGCTATGAGCATATAGCATTTGATTTCATGGCTACAAGAAAAGGCCTTTAAAATAAGTAAAATCTTGTTTAGATGTGCTGCAGACAAATGACACAGACATAAAGCACATGATCAATATAAACCTGTGCATTACATATGAATTTTTTCAATACCAATATGACATTTTCTTTTGTTTTTTTGACACACTTAAAGCAGAAGCAAATGGCTTTTTTCAATTTTTTCAATTGCAGATGAGTTTGTATGAAGTTTCATTAAAATAATAGTTAATAGCAGATGAGTTGGTAGAAGACAAAATACTTTTAACCCTTGCTAAGCCTTGAATAAAAATGATAGCAACTAGCTAGTTTAGCTAATTGCATCTTGCATGATTATTTACTTACCAGAAGAAGTTCTCCTTTAGCTCATTCTGTAGTCTCTGCTTTATAGTAATATTAACACATATGAATTCAGTCATTCTGCCATCAAAAATCACTAAAGAATACAGTGTTTAAAAAAATTGCATGCACGTGTTCACCAAAACAGTATTAAGACAAGAAATATGATGTAATTTAAACTTAACTTCTTAATGCAAAAGCAATGTTATATATAAATACATTTTACAATAAGGGTAACAAATTCGAAAAAAACAAGTATTTATAAAACTACAAAGAAGCTCATACTCAGTGAAAAGTGAAAAGGCTCACATAACGCATATAAAGTGCAAGTTAAACATACGCGCTCGTTGGCTGTAACCAGTTGTTCCTAGAAATCCCGAATTCAAAAAAGCACAAAAAATTTACGTTAATGCACCAACTAGCCGTATACCCGTATTTAGTAAAAACATGTTTCAATTCACCTAAAAATCTACTAAAACGAAAAGGAAATGCCATTTTCATTACCTTCGTCTCCAATCCAACAACGTGAAGCTGTACGATGGAAGTTGTGGTTAAAGGGTGGTTAGTACTTGCTTCGGTCTCTCAGTCACGTCCCGATATAGGTCTGGAAATATTTTTTTGCTTATTTTTAAGTTTAAAGAACTTGTGTCTGTAAGCAAGCCAAAAACGATCATGTTCATGTGGTAGCAAAGTAAGTGTAAGCTTTTGCGCTCCCGCGTCTGTGGACTGAACTGAACTTATAGAGCTGTACGTATAGCCTTGGTTGCGTCGAGCCCTCACCAGTATTTTACCAAACATAAAATACATATATTATGTATTCTTCGCTTTTGGTGCTTTTCGTTTTGATACATTAAAGTTTAATCTGCTGTTAGATGGGTACCAGCTTCATAACTGAGGTAATGATCGGGTGGATAAGCATGGCATCCTTATAATTAAAGTCCATATGGCCGGGACTGCACGTCCGTACGCAGCCTTGATGCGCCGCGCATTTGCTGCGGCTGTGTGCTGTCGGCTACATATTTGTTATATATCAGGGTAGGTAAAATAAATAAATATAATATTACTCTTATGATTACCTCAGTCCAAAAAGCCAACTATGAGAATTCGTATGGAACGGCCAATAAGCAATCAGTATACTAACGAGCCTACAATATTTTTCGCGTCCTATTTTTTAGTTGTCCTTTCGGTGGGTTACCTTACATATATATATAAAGGTATATATTTATACTGACTGAGGCACACGGGCTCCCGCCATCAGCAGGTCCGTCGGCTGCCGTTTCAAGGAGTGGATGCCAAGTGCGAACCGCAGCAGCGATCGGTAGGCAGCGTCCAGTGCAGGGCTCGAGACCTCGAGACCTTGATTCAGTCATCGGCAATGCCTCCAGTCCGTATACAGCAGGACTGGCTCCTTCAGTAGCGAGAAACAGGCGCATCTTCAGGTCATCGTTGGCAGTGGAGATGAAAACCTTCCGGAGGAGATGCACGGCGCGCCAGGCCTGCGACCTCCGGCGGTCAGCGATGATGGAGTCAGGGCTCAGCACGAGGGAGCCCAGGTACCGGAAGTCTTGGCAGACCGAGATGACTTTCCATCTGGCAGCTGCCATTGGTGCCAGGGTCAGGATTCATGGTGCTGTGTCGTCGGTGCCCACGTGCAGCACCTCCGTCTTGCGCGCGTAGATTTGAAGTCCGACAAAGGGCGCTCTCCTCACAGTCTTGAGAGCGCTCTCTTGGCGGCAGCCGGACTGCCGTACAGTAGAGCGATGTCGTCTGCGTACGCGAGAGCGGGCAGGGAGACAGCCCTGTGGCGGGAACTCCGGCGTGGCATCAGCAGGTAGCTGTCCTCCTGTGTGAGGCTTCGGCGCAGCACGTAGTCGACGACAAGGATGAAGAGCAGCGGGGACAGCGTGTCACCTTGGAGAAGTCTGGAGCTTGTGCAGAACTCCTCAGTTGGGCCATCGCTGGTTTGGACAAAGGCTTTGTTGTCGTTGTTGTCGGCTCTCATCACCTTCGGCCCATTGTCGCCTAGACCGCCTGATTCGCCTCACCTCGTGAGAAGCAAGAAAGTCGCGCTCTAAGCGTGTGATTGCCCAGCTTTGATTGTTCCATCCCATTCCCGACCACAAGCTGCTTGTCAGTTAGGTAGGTCTCGGCGTTCCGCGTCTTGAGAATGCGCCGTTGCTCAAGAGTGGTCTGGATAGGTGTCTGCAGTCAAAGTCAGTTATTGCTCTCTTCGGAGACTCCGCCGTCTGGCAGAAAGAGTGCTAACCGATAGGATCTGTCGGAGCAGCGCCGACAGCGTAGATAACAGGGCCTCGTCCGCAGAGTAGGGCGTGTAGGGTTAGGCCAGTGTCGGGCCAGTAAAACTAAAACTAAAACTCGGCTGAAGTAAAACTATAGTTTCTCATTTTTTCATATTTTGAGCCTCGCTAGTTAAACATACACTAATCTGACAATCAATTCTGTCACTCAAAAAAAAGTCGAACTGCAAAAAAACTAAAATAAATGTTTGTCCTCCACGTTCCAACGTGGCAAAATAGGGAAAATTCCAAATGAAATATTTATTTTTTCACGGTTCGTACTCGCAAGAGCCATGTCGCTTGCCGAGTGTCTCGGTGTCAGCACCGCACCGGCTTACATTCAGTAACGGCTTGATTTCATACTCTTAATCGATCGCGATGAACTAAGAAAAATTATGACTCTCGATCGGACTTAATTAGTCAAATGAATGAAGGTGTTATGAAAGTGGGATAGTCAGACATTGATTGTGTCAGCCTAGAGAGGCATGAGAAATTTAATTCCAGAGGCACTCTATAACGGAGAATGAAGAACCATCGACTACGATTCCTCTTCATCCTTTGCATTGCGCTTTCGCCTCAGTGCCAGCTGTTCCTCATGCACGGCAATCTTCATGGCCAGACAGGCCTTCTTGCGCTCGTCTACATCCTTGATCTGTTGGTCGACAACGCCGATGCGCACAAAGAACGGTGGATCCGGCTTCCGTGGCGGGTTGGGCCAGACGTAGTCCAGTCGCTTCTTCGCCAACGTGCTAAATATGAATTCGTAGTTCTGACGGAACAGGAACCCAGTTTCTTCGAACTCATTTGTTGGACTCTTGCGGAGGCGCAGATGATGGAACGACTTGTAGGTGGTTTCCACGACTAGGCCAAGAGCTTCCATGATCACGGCTGGCACGACTTTTCGCTGCGTTGGGCTCAGTGTGTCTACTTGGCTCATAGCGTGGCTGTTGATCTCGAGTAGCCAGACCTGATTTTTCAAAGAATCGAGAGACATGTAGAGAAAAAAGATAGCTGTAATAAAATAATATTAAATTAATTTTAGCCCCGCTTCTCACCTTCAAGTCCTCGTCCACGCAGAGATCTAGTCCAAAGATCTGGAAGCAACCAAATGCGTCCCAAACTTTGTTCTCAATAGCCTGACTGATGCGAAGGCCGATGTTTTTTATCTGTTTCTTTATCTTCTTTAGGTCTTCTTCTTGCGGCCAGACGATATGCAGCTCCTGAGATCGATCATTCGACTCATCGTAAAATTCGCCACTCTCCATTCGCTTGGCCCGGTCCATTTTCTCTTCCGCTGTTTCATAGGTGCAGACTAACATTCTCATGTCCATCTCGTAGTTGTCGACCTTTTGTACAGGTTTCTCTTCTTCAGCCTGCAACTCGTCGTCCTCTTCTTTATCCTCTAATACAGCGCTGGCCACCCGGCAGAATCCGTAGTGGATGAAGGTGATTACACGCCGGTACCGGAGTGTGATCACCAACAGAAAGGCTCGAATGTCGACCTTCTTACCTTTGAAAAGAAATGGCGAGTCAATCAGTCGCTGCACCATAAAATCGTGTCTGGACGTCTCCTTGCCCTCCGTCATGTGAAAGAATTCCTCGAATTCAGCTGAAGCGCGAAAGAAGCGGAACCCAAAGCCTTTGTAGAGGTAGGCGGGCTTGCAGATAAACGTCTGGCCTTTGAGATCGTCTTCCAATCGATTGCTGAAGTCTTGCAGAGCGTTGTACGTGCAGAAGCTTTGCACTTCCGGAATAAAAACGTTTAAGTGCTTGCAGACATTCTTTTCGAAATTATAGCAGCTTTTATCAGAGCAGCCCTCCTCGTCCACGCGCATTGTTTGGACCATGTGGCGACAGATGCGGTATGTAATAGGATTCTCGTCCTCATTCTCTTTTGCCTTACTCGGTTTCAGGATATCCTCTTTGGGCAAGCCGCACTTCCAGTAGCATTTGTTGTTGCGCGAGAGCATGTGGTCTCTCATTATAATACCCATGACTTGCTTGTCCTTGACAAATATATCACCAGGAAAGCGGTTAACAACGTAGCAACCGTTTCCTTTCAGGTAGCGAATAATGTGATTGGCCTTCTTCTTGCCGACCCAAATCACATGGCGCTCGCCTTGGGATGACAAAGGTAAAAACTGTGCTCTACTGATGCTCAGAACATCCTCACAGAAACGGCTGAAAACATGTTCAATCACACCAATCTTCTCTTTGACGATGGTTGGTACCACTTCGCCGCGTTTATTTTTTTTCACCTTCGGGTGCTCTTCAATTAACGTATCCTTCATCTTAAGATAATACTTTCCATCGCGTCGCATCTTGAGAGATGGATGAGCATCCAGTTTTTCCAGAGCCATTTTTGTGTTGTACAACTCGTTATTCTTTGTTGGTAATAGTTGCGGGTTCTTTTCTTCCGAAAGTAGCGCATTTGATTCTGCGGGTTTCGCCACGAAGGATTGCGAAAGAAAGGATTGCGATAAAAAAAGCAAAGTATTATATAGATCACTTATCGGACCAATGCTGTCCTACCACTAGCACTTAAATCCACATTTAACTAAACTGAACTAAACTAGACTAAATTCATAACCTAAACTTGAATCGACAGGGGAAAATACAACTGAACTTACTCTCATCTTTTGTTTTAGACAGTGGATCAGAATCTTTAGAATCCGAATTTTGGTCAGGCTGCTGATTAGTTGATTCTAGGTTTTTTTTCTCCTTTGGACCAGCCGACTTAGAATTGTGGCTAGACGACGGGCTTTCAAGCGGCGCCGCAACGTTGCTACTCTTGCGTGAACTACTGACGCCAGCACTGACGCTACAATGGAGGCCTTGGTCGATGCTTGTGCTATTACTTCCACGACAGGCTACGGAACTGTCGAAGCTGCCACCTGCGATTTCGACGTTCGAAGACTCTGGCCTGCTGGCTGTATCACTTTTGATACCTTGCAAACTTCTCTGCGCTCCATCGTGCTCTATCTGGGGCTCCTCAATCGCTGTCATTAGTTGTTGCTGTTGCTGACTCTGCTCAACAATCCCAGCACAATTTGGCTTATCGCTATTGTCAGAGTCCGCCTTGCTGCCAGCTTCCGATTTGGACTTAATGGTGTTAGTCGTTTGGGACTTGGTGACGATTTTGCCGACGCTGTCAACATGATTAATAGATTCAGACCTAGTCTTGGAGTCGGTCTTCGTCTTGGAGTCGGTCTTCGTCTTGGAGTCGGACTTCGTCTTGGAGTCGGACTTCGTCTTGGAGTCTGACTTTGTCTTGGAGTCGGACTTCGTCTTGGAGTCGGACTTCGTGTTGGAGTCGGACTTCGTGTTGGAGTCGGACTTTGTCTTGGAATCAGAGCTATTTTCTGGTTCATTTCGAAGCTCTTCGCTGTACTCTGACACGATGGTCTCAAGCTTGCTTGGAGAATCAGTTTTGCTCTTCGAATTCGCCTTTGCTTGCGACTCAGCGGTTTTCGAGTCAGTCTTCGATTTCTTTTTTTTCTTGCTTTGAGAATCTGTCTTGAAGCGAATCTCTGTCTTCGTGTCAAGACTCGGGATAGTGTTGACAGCAGCCAGAGTACTTGGATTGTTGTGAGTCTCTGAATTCATTATTTTATTCGACACGATATTCCTTCGTGTGACTAGTCCTAGACTCGAAAATATAACTCCTTATTCGTGTGCGCTGTCACTTTTAGTCAATTTGCTGTGCTCTCACGCACAAGCGATGCCCGCATAGCGCTTTCCAAACTGTACCGAAGACGCTTCGTCTATGGTTCCAATCCATGCAAGCTTAATTCGGCTCGTCTACTCGATTCAAAAAACAATAGTCTATGACCAAATCTTTTAAATCTGATGCTTGATTTTTTCAGATGCTAATCAGAAAAGATTATATGCACTCATAAACTTGATGGCGGGAAATATTCTAATTTTTTACGACAGAAACTTTGCCTTGATAAAGTGATTTTCTGTTGCACTTTTAGTTATCGTCTGAAATTTCTGAGATTTTTTATGAATTTACTCTTAACGACTAATACATAACAATGAAACTAGTGACTAAATTGAGCATGCAGAAATGTATAGAAGCTTCTTTGTAATGTATAAAAGTTGAGCCATTAAAAACATTATTTTTCTAAAAGTAAAAGAAAACAGGTTTAAAACTTACTGTTTCTCTTCCACATAAATTCTCATTCTTGCTCATTTTCTCCCCCGCTAGCGAGATCTGAAGAAATTTTCTATCTCACTATTGGCTCTCAGCTCTCCAGCCAATAGTGGGACTCCTGTCAGCATTTTTCACTGAATCTATGAATTCTACAGACCGTTAATAAAGAGCAAATTGATAAAAATGTGTGTAGACACAAGCCAGCATAAAAATACTTGAATCTCCGATTTTCGCATGGGTTTGACTCCAGATTTCCACAAATGAAAACTAAGCAAGGATAAATAAAAAAGCAAGCAAGACGATTATCATAATCGGAATCACGAGATGATTTTTACGGTGGAATTTTCTCCGCTTCTGATAACAACTAGCTTGGCTCTGTGTGCCCATCTTTTACTGAGCGGTAAGCTTCTGTTCGTCACAGTAATAAATTGAAAGTAAAAGTTGTGTTTTAACAAAATAGCTGCTTAGGAATACATGACGGAGGCATCATGGTTGTGATTTTGAGATTTAATGACGACGCATTAGTTAGTATGTCCGGAGATTGTAGTCCAGTGGTTAAGAGCGTCGGACTTACGAACTAAAGGTCGGGAGTTCGATTCCCGACTCCACTGTAACAACTCGTGTCCTTTAGAAAGACAATTAACTCTGCATTGCTTCAGTTCACCCAGCTGTTAAAAGCGTACCAGCATCAGCTGGGGTGATTAAGGCTGAGTGTGGCTCCAGTCCATGGACTGAACAGCCGTACGCAGTTTTCAGATGCGGCGCGCAATAGCTGCGGCTGTGCTGCCGGCTGCACATCTGGCCCAATTGGGGCAGGTGTAATCGATTATTACTATTATTAATTATTGATAAAGGATTATTACTATTTTAAGAGTACAGAAAAGAGAGGTCCTTCTCAATGTCCCATTCCTTCATCTCTTCCACAATATCAAACATTTTTATCTTCTTGTCTTCTCTCTGCCTCCTTCCTTGAGTCCACTTCTCTACCTCAGCGTCTACTTCTCCGCCTCTCTTTTAAATTCTCTCCCCACTGTCCATCTCACCTCTCATCTCTCATCTCATCTCTCATCTCTCTTCCTCGCTAACTATCCCCTGTTCTCTTTATTCTCTCTCCCTTTCTAAACTCGCCTATCTCCATAGCTTAATTTGAGTACCCTGCTGCATCTTCAGGAAAGATGGAAATCAGGAAAGCGGAAGCAATTTTACTTCATGGCACCTTTCCCTAGAAGAAATAAAGAGAAGGAAAGAATAGTAAGGGAGCTGTACTGTAGACCCCAGCAACAAAAGAAGGCCACATTTCAAGCAACTTTTTAAAATCGATCGAAAAAATTGTGAACATTGTGAATAGCTTGCCAACAATAGACTAGGTAGATTGCTAAGACTCTCTCGATTGCAATGTCAATTGCTGCCGGAAGATGATTTCCTATAATTGTCAATATGTGTCAGGAGTGTCGACCAGGCACTACCCATTGATTTTATTCTGCTATTCTGGTCATTCTTACTTTCTTCGATGGAAAAGCACGCTAAGCTCATAAATCTAGCCCAGGCTCTTAACTACAACAAAATAATTATCTGTCTCATCTCTACATCTCATCCCGCGTTCCCTGTCTTAAATCCCAGTCATGTCTGATCTCCCCTGTCTCATCTCTCCCCTGTCTCATCTCTCCCCTGTCTCATCTCTCCCCTGTCTAATCTCTCCCCTGTCTAATCTCTCCCCTGTCTAATCTCTCCCCTGTCTCATCTCTCCCCTGTCTAATCTCTCCCCTGTCTCATCTCCCCTATGTCTGATCTCTCCCCTGTCTCATCTCTCCTATGTCTGATCTCTCTCATCGAGAATCTCCCCCGTCTTATCACTCCACTGTCTCATCTCTCCACTGTCTCATCTCTCTCCTGTCTCATCTCTCCCCTGTCTCATCTCTCCCCTGTCTAATCTCTCCCCTGTCTAATCTCTCCACTGTCTCATCTCTCCCCTGTCTCATCTCCCCTATGTCTGATCTCTCGCCTGTCTAATCTCTCCACTGTCTCATCTCTCCCCTGTCTCATCTCTCCCCTGTCTAATCTCTCCCCTGTCTAATCTCTCCCCTGTCTAATCTCTCCCCTGTCTAATCTCTCCCGTCTCATCTCTCCTTTGTCTCATCTCTCTCCTGTCTCATCTCTCCCCTGTCTCATCTCTCCCCTGTCTCATCTCTCCGCTGTCTCATCTCTCCTATGTCTGATCTCTCTCATCGAGAATCTCCCCCCGTCTTATCACTCCACTGTCTCATCTCTCCACTGTCTCATCTCTCTCCTGTCTTATCTCTCCTCTGTCTCATCTCTCCCCTGTCTCATCTCTCCCCTGTCTAATCTCTCCCCTGTCTCATCTCTCCACTGTCTCATCTCTCTCCTGTCTCATCTCTCCCCTGTCTCATCTCTCCCCTGTCTCATCTCTCACCTGTCTCATCTCTCCACTGTCTCATCTCTCCCCTGTCTCATCTCTCCTATGTCTGATCTCTCTCATCGAGAATCTCCCCCGTCTTATCTCTCTCTTGTCTTCTAGAAACTCTCACCCTGTCTCATTTCTCTAGTTAAAAGCTTTCTTTTAATTTTCCCAAATTTCACTTTCTAACTCTAGTCTGGTTTTCATCCAAATGAAATTCGGTCAACTTACTCATCAGGTAGTATTTTTAGTCCATGCGTAAAATCCAATGCAATATACGTATGCTTAATTGCAGCCTTCAAGATTTAGGCTAAAACTAGGTCGCTTATCAGCGTTTTGTGTGGCTTTCTGTTTTCTTAGTCCAATAATGAGTGTAACAATTTTGCAGAAGTAATCATTTGAATCACGTTTCTTTAAAAGTTGTAATTTTAGCAGATGCTAACGGTTAGAATCAGTGATTGCACATAATGAAGGCTTAAAAAACTGCGTTTATATTTTAAATAAATTTAAGAACTTTGCTAGCGGTAGGAGTTCACGAAAATTTACGACTTTGAGGATACGAGATGAGAGTATGAGATTTTGAGCATACGGCGTTTGGAGAATAGAAAATCATGAGAAAAAATAAAAAAATGGGAAAATTAGAGCACTCGACATTTCAATTTTTTAGATTTTGAGGATATGAGAATATTTAAATGTGAGACTTTTTAATGTAATATTTAATAAATATTAGAGAATCGGGATTTCAATTACAATAAACTACATGCCATTAGGCAGCCTGTACGTGCTTGGGACTGGGATTTTCTTCGATTGGAGGTCATGGGTTCGAATTCCAGTCAGGGAGACAATTGGTGCCCTCAAGCAAGACCCTTAGACCTTATTTATTCAGATTACTTAGCTCTAGGTAGACGTTGGTAAGGGGTGTAACCTTTGTTTAGTACAAAAGTTGTAGCCTTGTTCTCAGGGCCCTTAACTCTGCATTGCTTCAGCTCACCCGGCTGTTAATTGGGTACCAGCATCAGCTGGGGTAATTGAGGGTGGGTGTGGTGTCCCTTCAGTCCATGGACTGAACAGCCGTACGCAGCCTTCAGATGCGGCGCGCAATGGCTGCAGCTGTGCTGTCGGCTGCACATCTGGCCCAATCGGGGCAGGTGGAATCAATAATTACCCATTGTTATTTCCTAGCTCTTGAATAGTTTCCAGCACCAGCTGGGGTAGAAATTTGGGTGGTTGCGTTGGCATCCCCAGTCCATGGACTGAACAACTGTACACAGCCTTTTAAATCGCCGCTGAAATAGGTGCAGTTGTCTGATTGGTTGTAGATCAGACCCACCTGAGCCAGGTGTAATTTTTTTCCTTTGTTGAAAACAAGACCGAATCCGTCAGCAGACAAACCAGTTTCTAAAACTTGGTCTCATCTGGCGCTAAATCAATTCTTCCCTCTTCTTTTCCTCTCTTCCTTCCCCTTTAACGAGTTCAGAACAATCTCCCGGCGGCGTTTTCCCCAATAAATCAACGACCGACCCAAAAGTCCCATCTAGAGTTATTCGCATAGTCGACCGATTCATCAGATAATTTGTTCTGCCTGAATTGGTTCCGAAATCAACTCATCTAGCATGCTTGGCCTCGCCGCCTCGAGTCGGTTGGCCTCATAATCCCTTAAAATAGGTTTTTTCAGAATTCATGTTTTCGATACACCTTGGCCGGGCAATGGTGACCGTTGATTATGCAACGGAAGCAATCTATATAAAAACAGCCTATAGGTATATTATTACTGAGCTAACAACTAATTAAAGATTTCCTTTTTATTCTCAAATAATTTGTAAAGTAATATAAAAAGCCTACTTGAGGTTCACGTCCCACACACACTTCAAGACCTTTCAAGAGCTTTCGAAAAACTCTAGCCATAGTAAATTATTTGTTATAGTTTCATTTTTAAGGAGGTGTGACATTTTCAACTAAGCGATTGCAAAGTATAAGCGATTGGCCATTTTATAGAACAATCACCTCAATCTTTTCTTCAATTGAACCCAAACATTTAATTAGATCTCTAATTAACCGTTTTTTTGACACCTGATGTACCTTATCTTTGGGTGCGAATGAAACTAATTAATGTGTCAAATAATGCAATTAATTCGCAAAACTCTAGCTTTAAGGATAATAATAAGTTAAACGTAACCAAACCTGAAACTATTTGTTTCATTTATTTTATTTTGTTATAAGTAACACTACACTAAAACTAGTAAAAACTAGTCGTTCAAACAGCGATATGATAAATTCTGACTTTCTCACGCATTGATAGTGAGGCAAGTTACGGCATGCAAAAGTTTTCACTCTCATTTGTAGGGCTTGTGTTTAATGCTAAAATTAACGGCGTGCACGAAATTAACGATGTCGTGCTTTAGAAACCCCTAAAGTCGTTGCGCGTATCGGTGAAACTGCTCAAATACTGATAGGTGCATTAATAGGTGATCTATATTTAGCTACACTTAACAGTAAAAAGGCGTTTGAAATACCCCGTGCAGTGGTCCCTCCACAATCAGGGAGAATCAAATTGCTTCTCACCCGCAGTCTCCAGCACCAGCTTCACAGTTTCGGTGCGCCAGTCAGCAATCTACGCCCCTGAGCTGTCCGCTCAACAGCTGCACTGCGACTTCTCACGCAGCCCGGGCTATATTCTATGGTACTACTCCAGCAGCCCAGGAGCCATCGACCGGGCCATCCTGGCACAATGCTACCTTGCCCTAGGCCAGTGCACCCTGCGAGACGGCTTTTCCAATTGGACCAACGTCAGAGGCGGCGCCAACGGCTCGTTGAAGATCGACGGCGTGGCCAAGCCGCAAGACGGCTATTACGAATGTGAGGGCTTCGAAGACAATCATATGGCGAGTGCAGGAATGCGACTGTTTGTGCTCGGTGAGTGGATCTCGATTCACGTAATTGTCATCGTCCTTTCAGTAAGGTTAAAGTACTTCAGAGAGGGTGAGTGGTAGAGCGGTCTAACGAATGAGACAGGGAAGAGATGAAATAGTGGAAAAATGAAACAGGGGACAGATGAGACAGGGATGAGATAAGACAGGGAAGAGATGAGACAAGGGACAGATGAGACAGGGATGAGATGAGACAGGGGAGAGATGAGACAGGGGAGAGATGAGACAGGGGAGAGATGAGACAGGGGAGAGATGAGACAGGGGAGAGATGAGACAGGGGAGAGATGAGACAGGGGAGAGATGAGACACAGGAGAGATGAGACAGGGGAGAGATGAGACAGGGGAGAGATGAGACAGGGGAGAGATGAGACAGGGGAGAGATGAGACAGGGGAGAGATGAGACAGGGGAGAGATGAGACAGGGGAGAGATGAGACAGGGGAGAGATGAGACAGGGGAGAGATGAGACAGGGAAGAGATGAGACAGGGGAGAGATGAGACAGGGGAGAGATGAGACAGGGGAGAGATGAGACAGGGGAGAGATGAGACAGGGGAGAGATGAGACAGGGGAGAGATGAGACAGGGAAGAGATGAGACAGGGGAGAGATGAGACAGGGGAGGCTGCGAGTCTACTGTCACAAAATGATATGCCATGGCCAGCATCCTTCCTGCAAATATTTTTCATTAAGTACACACCCAAACGGGTTATCATTTCTAGAAACCATCTATCAAGAAGGCTTCTTTGTCAATAATTTTATTCCTAAAAAAATAGTCAATCAGTAACAATAATCTCTGGGGCGGCAGAATCGTAGTTAATTTTGTAGAACGTCGCATTACGTAATCACAATTTAGCTGCGTTTCAGTCCTACCATCATTGTTTCAATCACTCTGTGTCTGAACCGCAAAACAATGAAAATTAATAAATAAGTAACAAAAATCTTCCATACCATCTCACTGCTGACATCTAAAGCTTAAAAACAATACTGAAGCTTTTTTTCTAACATCTTGATACACTTCTCAGACATTCCATTGTTAATGCTATATATAGTTAAAGAAAGTGACAGGGCATGCCAATACTGAACTCAGTCTTCCTTAATATTTCATATTTTTTATGGCTCAAGTTTTTAAAGGCTCCTATCGCAGCTGAAAGTGAATGTCGTACACACTACGCTATACTTGGCATGCACATAGTATATCTAGGCAGTTGCAATTACAGCTGAAGGCTGCCAGAGGGTGTTGCAAAGGCTGTTGAAAGCGTGAAGTTTCCGTCAAAATTAGCGTGGCCCTGAGTCACTACTCAACAGCCTAGCGCGACCGACCACTCAGCCAAAGAAAAAAGCAATGCCGAAGTCACGCGATAGTTCAAGTTGGGGACAAATTTACCCTACAGGCGATGGACCATTGTGCTTGAGTATTGCTGCAGTAACCAGCAGCAGATAAGAAATTGACATTTGGAAACTCAACACGGGTGAGATGAGACATGGGAGAGATGAGACAGGGGAGAGATGAGACATGGGAGAGATGAGACAGGGGAGAGATGAGACATGGGAGATATGAGAAATGGGAGAGATGAGACAGGGGAGAGATGAGACATGGGAGAGATGAGACATGGGAGAGATGAGACAGGGGAGAGATGAGACATGGGAGATATGAGACATGGGAGAGATGAGACAGGGGAGAGATGAGACAGGGGAGAGATGAGACATGGGAGAGATGAGACATGGGAGAGATGAGACATGGGAGAGATGAGACAGGGGAGAGATGAGACATGGGAGAGATGAGACATGGGAGAGATGAGACATGGGAGAGATGAGACAGGGGAGAGATGAGACATGGGAGAGATGAGACATGGGAGAGATGAGACATGGGAGAGATGAGACAGGGGAGAGATGAGACATGGGAGAGATGAGACATGGGAGAGATGAGACATGGGAGAGATGAGACATGGGAGAGATGAGACAGGGGAGAGATGAGACATGGGAGATATGAGACATGGGAGAGATGAGACAGGGGAGAGATGAGACATGGGAGAGATGAGACATGGGAGAGATGAGACAGGGGAGAGATGAGACATGGGAGATATGAGACATGGGAGAGATGAGACAGGGGAGAGATGAGACATGGGAGAGATGAGACATGGGAGAGATGAGACATGGGAGAGATGAGACAGGGGAGAGATGAGACATGGGAGAGATGAGACATGGGAGAGATGAGACAGGGGAGAGATGAGACATGGGAGATATGAGACAGGGGAGAGATGAGACATGGGAGATATGAGACAGGGGAGAGATGAGACATGGGAGATATGAGAAATGGGAGAGATGAGACAGGGGAGAGATAAGACAGGGGAAAGATGAGACATGGGAGAGATGAGACGGGTAAAGGATGAGAAATGGGAGAGATGAGACAGGGGAGAGATAAGACAGGGGAGAGATGAGAAATGGGAGAGATGAGAAATGGGAGAGATGAGAAATGGGAGAGATGAGACAGGGGAGAGATGGGACTGGGCTGTCAAATTTAAGATAGAGATGGGACTAGCGGAAGTCACTTGGGACTTGGGTGCAGTGGAATGGGATTATGAATAAAACACGGTCATATAGTTTCTCGCTGTTCCAAAGATAAGCATACTCAACTGATAGGCCTAATTAAACAGAGCCTGCCAAAAATCCTTGTCAACAAAAGATGCGCGAACAGGTAGGACTTATAAATGCGTGTCTCATGCAAGAACACGGAAAAAATCATCGATTTATATTTACAAAGGACTGCGATCTTTATGCAAATTTACATTGCCCTATTGATCCTTTGTTCCCACTATCATTCTAGCTTCGCTTGTGAGCAAAACAAAAAAATCATGATGATGGAATTCCGATCCGCAAAAATTGATTTACGACTAAAAAATACTCAAATCTCAGTCCGATTAAACGTGTACTTTTAATTTCCCTATGGCGCTGGCGGGGCGAATCGAAAATATTTAACTTTGTTTTTTAAAAGAAATAGTCTGAAGAATAGAAAATGAAAATGCAGCAGGGTTGTCAGGTCGTGACCGGGCGAGAGCCAATAAATCAAACAACTGGAGGGCGATCACTTGACAGATTGGGGTTGCTTATCAGGTGTTTGGAAAGTTGAGGGGCGAAGGGAGGAAGGAAGAGGGTGAGAAGGAAGAGGGGGAGAAGGAAGAGGGTGAGAAGGAAGAGGGGGAGAAGGATGAGGGTGAGAAGAACGTGTGTGAGAAGGATGAGGGTGAGAAGGATGTGGGTGAGAGGGAAGACGGTGAGAATGAAGAGGGGGAGAAGGAAGAGGGTGAGAAGGAAGAGGGTGAGAAGGAAGAGAGTGAGAAGGATGAGGGGGAGAAGGAAGAGGGTGAGAAGGAAGAGGGTGAGAAGGAAGAGGCTGAGAAGGAAGACTGGGAGGAAGGAGAGGCTGAGAAGGAAGACTGGGAGAAAGGAGAGGCTGAAAAGGAAGACTGGGAGGAAGGAGAGGCTGAGAAGGAAGACTGGGAGGAAGGAGAGGCTGAGAAGGAAGACTGGGAGAAAGGAGAGGCTGAGAAGGAAGACTGGGAGGAGGAAGGAGAGGCTGAGAAGGAAGACTGGGAGAAAGGAGAGGCTGAGACGGAAGACTGGGAGGAAGGAGAGGCTGAGAATGAAGACTGGGAGGAAGGAGAGGCTGAGAAAGAAGACTGGGAGAAAGGAGAGGCTGAGAAGGAAGACTGGGAGGAAGGAGAGGCTGAGAAGGAAGACTGGGAGGAAGGAGAGGCTGAGAAGGAAGACTGGGAGGAAGTAGAGGCTGAGAAGGAAGACTGGAAGGAAGGAGAGGCTGAGAAGGAAGACTGGGAGGAAGGAGAGGCTGAGACGGAAGACTGGGAGAAAGGAGAGGCTGAGAAGGAAGACTGGGAGGAAGGAGAGGCTAAGAAGGAAGACTGGGAGGAAGGAGAGGCTGAGAAGGAAGACTGGGAGGAAGGAGAGGCTGAGAAGGAAGACTGGGAGAAAGGAGAGGCTGAGAAGGAAGACTGGGAGGAAGGAGAGGCTGAGAAGGAAGACTGGGAGGAGGAAGGAGAGGCTGAGAAGGAAGACTGGGAGGAAGGAGAGGCTGAGAAGGAAGACTGGGAGGAAGGAGAGGCTGAGAAGGAAGACTGGGAGGAGGAAGGAGAGGCTGAGAAGGAAGACTGGGAGAAAGGAGAGGCTGAGAAGGAAGACTGGGAGGAAGGAGAGGCTAAGAAGGAAGACTGGGAGGAAGGAGAGGCTGAGAAGGAAGACTGGGAGGAAGGAGAGGCTGAGAAGGAAGACTGGGAGGAAGGAGAGGCTGAGACGGAAGACTGGGAGAAAGCAGAGGCTGAGAAGGAAGACTGGGAGGAAGGAGAGGCTGAGAAGGAAGACTGGGAGAAAGGAGAGGCTGAGAAGGAAGACTGGGAGGAAGGTGAGGCTGAGACGGAAGACTGGGAGAAAGCAGAGGCTGAGAAGGAAGACTGGGAGGAAGGAGAGGCTGAGAAGGAAGACTGGGAGGAGGAAGGAGAGGCTGAGAAGGAAGACTGGGAGGAAGGAGAGGCTGAGAAGGAAGACTGGGAGGAAGGAGAGGCTGAGAAGGAAGACTGGGAGGAAGGAGAGGCTGAGAAGGAAGACTGGGAGGAAGGAGAGGCTGAGAAGGAAGACTGGGAGGAGGAAGGAGAGGCTGAGAAGGAAGACTGGGAGGAAGGAGAGGCTGAGAAGGAAGACTGGGAGGAAGGAGAGGCTGAGAATGAAGACTGGGAGGAAGGAGAGGCTGAGAAGGAAGACTGGGAGGAAGGAGAGGCTGAGAAGGAAGACTGGGAGGAAGGAGAGGCTGAGAAGGAAGACTGGAGAAAGGAGAGGCTGAGAAAGAAGACTGGGAGGAAGGAGAGGCTGAGAAAGGAAGACTGGGAGGAAGGAGAGGCTGAGAAGGAAGACTGGGAGAAAGGAGAGGCTGAGAAAGGAAGACTGGGAGAAAGGAGAGGCTGAGAAGGAAGACTGGGAGGAAGGAGAGGCTGAGAAGGAAGACTGGGAGGAAGGAGAGGCTGAGAAGGAAGACTGGGAGGAGGAAGGAGAGGCTGAGAAGGAAGACTGGGAGGAAGGAGAGGCTGAGAAAGGAAGACTGGGAGGAAGGAGAGGCTGAGAAGGAAGACTGGGAGGAGGAAGGAGAGGCTGAGAAGGAAGACTGGGAGAAAGGAGAGGCTGAGAAGGAAGACTGGGAGGAAGGAGAGGCTGAGAAGGAAGACTGGGAGGAAGGAGAGGCTGAGAAGGAAGACTGGGAGAAAGGAGAGGCTGAGAAGGAAGACTGGGAGGAAGGAGAGGCTGAGAAGGAAGACTGGGAGGAAGGAGAGGCTGAGAAGGAAGACTGGGAGGAAGGAGAGGCTGAGAAGGAAGACTGGAAGGAAGGAGAGGCTGAGAAGGAAGACTGGGAGGAAAGGAGAGGCTGAGAAGGAAGACTGGGAGGAAGGAGAGGCTGAGACGGAAGACTGGGAGAAAGCAGAGGCTGAGAAGGAAGACTGGGAGGAAGGAGAGGCTGAGAAGGAAGACTGGGAGAGAAGGAGAGGCTGAGAAAGGAAGACTGGGAGGAAGGAGAGGCTGAGAAGGAAGACTGGAGGAGGAAGGAGAGGCTGAGAAGGAAGACTGGGAGGAAGGAGAGGCTGAGAAGGAAGACTGGGAGGAAGGAGAGGCTGAGAAGGAAGACTGGGAGGAGGAAGGAGAGGCTGAGAAGGAAGACTGGGAGAAGGAGAGGCTGAGAAGGAAGACTGGGAGGAAGGAGAGGCTGAGAAGGAAGACTGGGAGGAAGGAGAGGCTGAGAAGGAAGACTGGGAGGAAGGAGAGGCTGAGAAGGAAGACTGGGAGGAAGGAGAGGCTGAGACGGAAGACTGGGAGGAAAGCAGAGGCTGAGAAGGAAGACTGGGAGGAAGGAGAGGCTGAGAAGGAAGACTGGGAGAAAGGAGAGGCTGAGAAGGAAGACTGGGAGGAAGGTGAGGCTGAGACGGAAGACTGGGAGAAAGCAGAGGCTGAGAAGGAAGACTGGGAGGAAGGAGAGGCTGAGAAGGAAGACTGGGAGGAGGAAGGAGAGGCTGAGAAGGAAGACTGGGAGGAAGGAGAGGCTGAGAAGGAAGACTGGGAGGAAGGAGAGGCTGAGAAGGAAGACTGGGAGGAAGGAGAGGCTGAGAAGGAAGACTGGGAGGAAGGAGAGGCTGAGAAGGAAGACTGGGAGGAGGAAGGAGAGGCTGAGAAGGAAGACTGGGAGGAAGGAGAGGCTGAGAAGGAAGACTGGGAGGAAGGAGAGGCTGGGAAGGAAGACTGGGAGGAAGGAGAGGCTGAGAAGGAAGACTGGGAGGAAGGAGAGGCTGGGAAGGAAGACTGGGAGGAAGGAGAGGCTGAGAAGGAAGACTGGGAGGAAGGAGAGGCTGAGAAGGAAGACTGGGAGAAAGGAGAGGCTGAGAAAGAAGACTGGGAGGAAGGAGAGGCTGAGAAAGAAGACTGGGAGGAAGGAGAGGCTGAGAAGGAAGACTGGGAGAAAGGAGAGGCTGAAAAGGAAGACTGGGAGAAAGGAGAGGCTGAGAAGGAAGACTGGGAGGAAGGAGAGGCTGAGAAGGAAGACTGGGAGGAGGAAGGAGAGGCTGAGAAGGAAGACTGGGAGGAGGAAGGAGAGGCTGAGAAGGAAGACTGGGAGGAAGGAGAGGCTGAGAAAGAAGACTGGGAGGAAGGAGAGGCTGAGAAAGAAGACTGGGAGGAAGGAGAGGCTGAGAAGGAAGACTGGGAGGAAGGAGAGGCTGAGAAGGAAGACTGGGAGGAAGGAGAGGCTGAGAAGGAAGACTGGGAGGAAGGAGAGGCTGAGAAGGAAGACTGGGAGGAGGAAGGAGAGGCTGAGAAGGAAGACTGGGAGGAGGAAGGAGAGGCTGAGAAGGAAGACTGGGAGAAAGGAGAGGCTGAGAAGGAAGACTGGGAGAAAGGAGAGGCTGAGACGGAAGACTGGGAGGAAGGAGAGGCTGAGAAGGAAGACTGGGAGGAAGGAGAGGCTGAGAAGGAAGACTGGGAGGAAGGAGAGGCTGAGAAGGAAGACTGGGAGGAAGGAGAGGCTGAGAAGGAAGACTCGGAGGAAGGAGAGGCTGAGAAGGAAGACTGGGAGGAGGAAGGAGAGGCTGAGAAGGAAGACTGGGAGAAAGGAGAGGCTGAGAAGGAAGACTGGGAAGAAGGAGAGGCTGAGACGGAAGAGAAAAAGTTTAGAGGAGTGTGAAAATTAATGTCAGCGTTGTGAGTTCTAGAGTTAGAGGCCCGCTTTGTTATAAAAATTAATCGATGGAGCTTCAGGGATAATGGGTTAGATGGAGTGGTGAAATGAATTAGAATGGAGGGCCCAAAGACCCTTATTTAGCCAGGCGCCATTTAATTAAATGCGAAATCGTTTCAGCGGCCAAATTAGCAAACTGCTTCCTACGGCCGAATATTGTAAGAAAAATTAATGCCATAGGCTATTAATTTTTACGTTGGCCTATTGCTTATGCAATGTTTCAGTGATTCTCTTAGCCCTACTAAATCCCAACCCTAAGGCGGGATTTCAAGCTTGTTTTTCATGGCGAATGTGCGTATGAAGAAGACTGAAGCCTCTTGCTGGGGGGGGGGCTTGTCAACACACTGCAGCCATGCCTTCTCAAGATGGTCTCAGTTTCTTAAAGTATTACTCTATATTATGTATATCATTACTATAATACGTTAGATAATATGAGAGAACATCTTCTCTCAGCATCGTGTGCTCAAGACTGTCATCAAGTTTGATTGAGTCGTGACTCAGCAAGCCGATATCACTGTACACAGAAGCAGATGGATTATGCCGCTGGTGTAATGCCGATCCGTGCATGTTTGTCAACGGATGTCAGTGTGACGCGATGCCCAACTTTCCTATAACGCATCGCCTAAGCTTCGTTTGTGTGTAAACACACTTGCGAAACTTCCACAAGAAACTGATTGTTTTCATTATTCCCATGCATAGAGAGACATTTTTCTTTCTTTCTGACATTTGGCATTCCTGCCAGACTTAATACTTTTGCTTGCATGCAAGATTTTCTGCTTTGACAATGAATGACACCCGTTAATGCCGCTGCCAGTTTAGAGATAAGATCAACACTGCTTTAGGGATTACGTCAGGAAAAAATGGTCACAACGGAGCGTTGCGGAAAATGTAGTTTAGAATTTTTTCGTTATAAGGCTTTAAATCAATTTTAATATGGGAGAATATAGCTTTCTGCCTTTAAGTAGCAACATTTTGTTCGTTTCATAAGTGAACCGAACCGATTAAACAGGGAGAGATTAAACAGGGGAGAGATCAGACATAGGAGAGATGTGATAGGAGAGGGCAGGAGAGGAGAGGAGAGGGCAGGAGAGGTGAGGAGAGGAGAGGGCAGGAGAGGAGAGGAGAGGAGAGGGCAGGAGGGGGCAGGAGAGGAGAGGGCAGGAGAGATCTCCTCTCCTCTCCCTTTTGTAAGAAACTGATAGTAAAAGCATACAATAAACGTTTTAAATAAATCTTTCCAATCCTCTTGTCCTCTCACTTTCTGTCCCATCCTCTCAACCACTCTCCCATCCTCTCACCCTCTCTCCCATCCTCTCAACCACTCTCCCATCCTCTCAACCACTCTCTTATCCTCTCACCCTCTCTCCCATCCTCTCAACCACTCTCCCATCCTCTCACCCTCTCTCCCATCCTCTCAACCTCTCTCCCATCCTCTTACTCTCTCTCCCATCCTCTTACTCTCTCTCCCATCCTCTCATCTTCTTTGCCATCCTCTCACTATTCTTCTTACTATCCTCACTCCGATTAGTTTTTTTTTCATTTAGCTTTCAAACAATCTATCGTGTATGTTTCTACAGTTGCCTATTGTTGATAGCCCACCGCTCTAGTCCTATTTTATAAAATACATGATTAGTAATAGTTTTTAGCTAATCTAATAGATAGCTTCTAACCATTGTATAGAATTGTAGAAATGTCTCATACATAGGTACCGCTCTCTTTTGTTTGTTTTCTGTTTCTAGTTTTGGAAGAAAAAATCTCCCGTCTTTTATGGGGCCAAATTTTCGTTGCGCCGACGTTAGCATGTAGTATTTTTAAAGGAATATATTAATGAAGAGCCGCGTATAGGCTGTGTATCACGTTTCTGAAGCTTGCCGACATACAAGCAACAATGAAAATAGAAAAACAATTTTAGCAAACACTGCCACACACTTCATAATGGAAGCCAATAGATAGCAAAGACTGTTAAGCTATACTCTCGATTACTCAAAAAACTATGAGCTTCCTTTGCCTAATGCGATCTAGTTGCATGAAAGAGGGTATAGCGGGTTATCTATATAGGGCTGTAGGCATACTGCTTTTTTTAAAACAAATCTTTTAAGCAACACCTGTATGATTGTTACACCTGTAGTAGTTTTTTAGCGACAAGGTTTACAATTTTTTTGTATTGACGCTTTTTTAGGACATTAACAGTCTCAAAGTCTTACTCATACTCACCTTTTTTGACCTGACCGCTTATCTACTCTCCTCTTCTGCCATCTTCTCTCCTCTCCTCTTCTCTCCTCTCCTCTTCTCTCCTCTCCTCTTCTCTCCTCTCCTCTCCTCTCCTCTCCTCTCCTCTCCTCTCCTCTCCTCTCCTCTCCTCTCCTCTCCTCTCCTCTCCTCTCCTCTCCTCTCCTCTCCTCTCCTCTCCTCTCCTCTCCTCTCCTCTCCTCTCCTCTCCTCTCCTCTCCTCTCTCTCCTCTCCTCTCCTCTCCTCTCCTCTCTCTCCTCTCCTCTCCTGCCCTCTCCTCTCCTCTCCTCTCCTCTCCTCTCCTCTCCTCTCCTCTCCTCTCCTCTCCTCTCCTCTCCTCTCCTCTCCTGCCCTCTCCTCTCCTCTCCTCTCCTCTCCTCTCCTCTCCTCTCCTCTCCTCTCTCTCCTCTCCTCTCCTCTCCTGCCCTCTCCTCTCCTCTCCTCTCCTCTCCTCTCCTCTCCTCTCCTCTCTCTCCTCTCCTCTCCTCTCCTCTCTCTCCTCTCCTCTCCTGCCCTCTCCTCTCCTCTCCTCTCCTCTCCTCTCCTCTCCTCTCCCCTCCTCTCCTCTCCTCTTCTTTTCTCTCCTCTCTTATCTTCTCACTTTTTTTTCTTCCTTTTAATAACCGATTGCATGTTAACAATACTCAGAAGAAATCTATGTCATATCTGTGGTCCTGTAACATCAAATGAACTTTCTAAATTAGTGTCTAGACTACGCGGTAGAACAAACTATTTGTATTGTTAATTTTCAAATTGTTAGTTTAGATTTAATGACATGACATTACATGATTATAATCATTGCAGCTAGGCATCATTTTATGCGATGCTTTAACCACTTATCGAAGATTCTCAGAGCGCATATGAAATAATGTAATTCAAAACTATATTATCTATCAGTCTCAATATAATGACAGGAAAGACACGATACTCAAAAAATTCTATTCGTTTGCGCATTGAAAAGATTAGATTGTTGTGTTGTCTATGCGAGCATTGTGAAAATAAGTATTCCTGTCTTTAGACAAGTGGGTGATTATGTTCCACTTATGAGCTGTAATATCAGGGTCTATGAGTAGGCTATTTTTTGACGAAAAAAGCAATGCTACTCAAAACTGTATTAACATATTTAGAGAGACAACGGAAAAATGTTGTCATAACAATTAATATTTTTTCAAAACAACTGGCTTTAGGATATTTTTCTGAATGAAACTAAAAACTACATAATTTTATATATTTGAATAACGGAAAATTATCGCGCAATGGATAACATTAACAAAATATTAACACTCTTTATCCCGATTTCGCTTATCTTTAACACTATCTTGATCATATTTATCACAATCTTGATAATCTATATCACAATCTTGACAATCTGCATCACAATATTGATAATCTGCATCACAATATTGATAATCTGTATCACAATATTGATAATCTATATCACAATATTGATAATCGATATCACAATATTGATAATCTGCATCACAATCTTCATAATCTGCATCACAATATTGATCATCTGTATCACAATATTGATAATCTATATCACAATCTTGACAATCTGCATCACAATATTGATAATCTGCATCACAATCTTCATAATCTGCATCACAATATTGATAATCTGTATCACAATATTGATAATCTGTATCACAATCTTGATAATCTGTATCACAATATTGATAATCTTTACACAATATTGATAATCTGTATCACAATATTGATAATCTGTATCACAATCTTAATCATCTAAATCACAATATTGATAATCTGCATCACAATATTAATTATCTATATCACAATATTGATAATCTGTATCACAATCTTCATAATCTGCATCATAATCTTGATAATCTGTATCACAATCTTGATCATCTATATCACAATCTTGATAATCTGTATCACAATCTTGATAATCTGCATCACAATATTGATAATCTGTATCACAATATTGATAATCTGTATCACAATATTGATAATCTTTACACAATATTGATAATCTGTATCACAATCTTGATCATCTATATCACAATCTTGATAATCTGTATCACAATCTTGATAATCTGCATCACAATCTTGATAATCTGTATCACAATATTGATAATATTTACACAATATTGATAATCTGTATCACAATCTTGATCATCTATATCACAATCTTGATAATCTGTATCACAATCTTGATAATCTGCATCACAATCTTGATAATCTGTATCACAATATTGATAATCTTTACACAATATTGATAATCTGTATCACAATCTTGATCATCTATATCACAATCTTGATAATCTGTATCACAATCTTGATAATCTGCATCACAATATTGATAATCTGTATCACAATATTGATAATCTTTACACAATATTGATAATCTGTATCACAATCTTCATCATCTATATCACAATATTGATAATCTGTATCACAATCTTGATCATCTATATCACAATATTGATAATCTGTATCATAGTTTTGATGATTTTGATATTATACCAATCCAACGTTCTTAAGAAAACTTTTGCTCTCTATTTGAGCAGCACGAGTAGATTTTTAATCAAGGCATTCTCACCGATTCTTTGCTTTCCTCGTTACCTTCGTGTGAGTTTCGCTCAGTGTTACGAGCAGGCAATAAATCATATTTCTTCGGCCTCGCTTAGGCCTAACTACAGCTTGCAAACACCTGCCGGACAAATAATGAGCATCTATTTAATATGCTCAGGACTCCCCTATATTTCCCACCTGGGTCAAATCCTGTCAATCAAGCTTAAGTGGCAAGCCAGTACCCCACTTACACAACTATTGCAGAGCCACAACTCCTCTATGCTCACATCATATTTCTACGGAGGCCCAGTGCTCTACTAAGAGAATCATTGCAATAAATTGCTTCATATTTTCTGCTCTAGGACTATTTCTCAAGTCATTCTCAATCACCTTTCACTAGCTATTTAACATCATTTCTTTATTCTACCACCTGTAGGTCTGGCATGCGAAACTAATTTTAAACTAGTTTGTAGGAGGCCTTTTGTGACAATAAAATATTCTTAAAAATTGGCAAAAAATATTTTTGGATTATTTATTCAGTTATCGCGTTTATGTAAAAGTTTAGCCAAGCCAGAGAAAAAATATTTTCCAACTTGACTAAAAGAGGTACAGCTCCCTGTCTTTCTACAGTCCCTCTCTAAATCTCCCTCTCTCCCTCTCCCTCTCCCTCTCCCTCTCCCTCTCCCTCTCCCTCTCCCTCTCCCTCTCCCTTTCCCTATCTCCCTCTCTCCCTCTCTCCCTCTCCCTCTCCCTTTCCCTATCTCCCTCTCTCCCTCTCTCCCTCTCCCTCTCCCTCTCCCTCTCCCTCTCCCTTTCCCTATCTCCCTCTCTCCCTCTCTCCCTCTCTCTCCCTTTCCCTCTCCCTCTCCCTCTCCCTCTCCCTCTCCCTCTCCCTTTCCCTTTCCCTATCTCCCTCTCTCCCTCTCTCCCTCTCCCTCTCCCTCTCCCTCTCCCTCTCCCTTTCCCTTTCCCTATCTCCCTCTCTCCCTCTCTCCCTCTCCCTCTCCCTCTCCCTCTCCCTCTCCCTTTCCCTATCTCCCTCTCCCTCTCTCCCTCTCTCCCTCTCCCTATCTCCCTCTCTCCCTCTCTCCCTCTCTCTCTCCCTTTCCCTATCCAAAAAATACTTTTGGGTTATTTATTCTGTTATTGCGTCAATGTAAAAGTTTAGCCAAGCCAGAGAAAAAATATTTTCCAACTTGACTAAAAGAGGTACAGCTCCCTGTCTTTCTACAGTCCCTCTCTAAATCTCCCTCTCTCCCTCTCCCTCTCCCTCTCCCTCTCCCTCTCCCTCTCCCTCTCCCTTTCCCTATCTCCCTCTCTCCCTCTCTCCCTCTCCCTCTCCCTTTCCCTATCTCCCTCTCTCCCTCTCACTCTCCCTTTCCCTATCTCCCTCTCTCCCTCTCTCCCTCTCACTCTCCCTTTCCCTATCTCCCTCTCTCCCTCTCTCCCTCTCACTCTCCCTTTCCCTATCTCCCTCTCTCCCTCTCTCCCTCTCACTCACTCTCCCTCTCCCTCTCTCCCTCTCACTCTCCCTCTCCCTCTCCCTCTCTCCCTCCTTCTCTGCCTCTCTCCTATGCCTCTCTCCCTCTCCATCTCGATCTTGTCCATCTGCAGGATTATTGTCTAAGTTGATAACGAATTAAGCGCATCAGAATATAAGGCCTTAGTAAAGTGCCACAACTTTGAATTGATTTTCACGCCAATAAAATGAAAGCAAAATACCCCCTACCCTTGAATAATCAATGGGTTTATTATCACACCAGCTAATCGATTAGCGCCTTCTTAAGAAAATATGAAATTTAATTTAACTTACATTTCTTTTTCCTTATGAGCGTTGTCATGGTAACGAACGAACTTGAGGACACGGCAGAGGAGAGTTCAGGTAGAAAAATGAGATTTCGGCTAGACGGGTCTGCCCGGGTGTGACCACAACAAGAGCAGTGGAGAAGCGGATAGACTCAAACGCGTTGAGCTGCAACTTGAGCACTCTCAACTGAGCTTCAAGATCGATGAGCAAATTTTTAAACAACTCACACGCATACACACTGACAGAGGAGGAGAGAGTTGAGCTGGACTACCGAGAGAGATCGATCCTCAGGTGCTTGCAAGAAACTGACCGCATCTTATTGAGTATCCTCAAAATGAGGAGAATTGCTGTGAATTGGCCATGCATTCTCTTTTAACTAATGTCTCCATCAGCAGTATGTTGCTATGGCAACCAGGCTAAACAAGAGTAATTCAATTTCTACTTTACCTCCTTATTTTCATAGATAAAGAAAGGAATAGATAGATAGATAGATAGATAGATAGATAGATAGATAGATAGATATATTCAGGGTCTGTATATTCAGGGTCTGTATACTCAGGGTCTGTATATTTAGGGTCTGTATATTCAGGGTCTGTATATTTATAAAAGTCTTTGTTTACTCCAGCCACTAATTTCTATGTTCTGAAAAAAGTATAATTGTGGACAATATTTTCGATAATTGTTCGAATATAAAGATTAAAAAAGAATTCACATTTTACTTAATATCGACCTAGCTGCCTGACATCCTTCAATATCAGGGAGCCCGCTGAATGTAGAATTGAAGACAAACAAACTGTTAATAGACTCTATAGGCTTTGGTGCATTTCTGTTCTGTTGAATTTGACCTGAACCCAGGACTCCTCATTATCAAGCATCTGGCTAGGGTTTAGCAATTATAAAGGCCTGGGTCCAAAACCTCCTGCCCCGCGGGCCAGACACGGCCCACAAAGCTCTTTTAGTCGGCTTCCATGGCCCCTTAAAATTCTACTCTAGCACTCTACTGAATAATTTCTTCAATTATTAGTTATTAGTCTCCGCTATATTATCTCTCCGCTATATTATCTCTCCCCTGTGTTATCTCTCCCCTGTGTTATCTCTCCCCTGTGTTATCTCTCCCCTGTGTTATCTCTCCCCTGTGTTATCTCTCCCCTGTGTTATCTCTCCCCTGTGTTATCTCTCCCCTGTGTTATCTCTCCCCTGTGTTATCTCTCCCCTGTGTTATCTCTCCCCTGTGTTATCTCTCCCCTGTGTTATCTCTCCCCTGTGTTATCTCTCCCCTGTGTTATCTCTCCCCTGTGTTATCTCTCCCCTGTGTTATCTCTCCCCTGTGTTATCTCTCTCCTGTGTTATCTCTCCCCTGTGTTATCTCTCCCCTGTGTTATCTCTCCCCTGTGTTATCTCTCCCCTGTGTTATCTCTCCCCTGTGTTATCTCTCCCCTGTGTTATCTCTCCCCTGTGTTATCTCTCCCCTGTGTTATCTCTCCCCTGTGTTATCTCTCCCCTGTGTTATCTCTCCCCTGTGTTATCTCTCCCCAGTGTTATCTCTCCCCTGTGTTATCTCTCCCCTGTGTTATCTCTCCCCTGTGTTATCTCTCCCCTGTGTTATCTCTCCCCTGTGTTATCTTGACTTGACTTGACTTAGCGGCAGGGAGCCTCCATGACGGACGCAGCGAGGAGGCGGCTGATGCCGCCCATATCGCTAACCCCTGGCAGCCAGACAGCCTCCAGCGAGGCGGTGCCGCTCAGGGTGGTCCGTCGGTCGATTCCGCCGCGCGATCTTCCTCGCCATAGGCTGGGAAGAAATCAGCTCGGCCGGTATCCCGGAGGAAGTGGGCGAGCTGTGGGATGTTCTCGGGCGAGCAGGCTTCGGCGAGAGTCGGTGCCGGCCCGAGATGTTTTAGCCTGGCCCGGGTGAAGGCCGGGCAGTGGCAGATGAAATGCTCTGCATTTTCGCGTCCGGAGCAGCAGAAGGGACACGTTTCCTCAGGCACGTGGCCTTGAAGGTAGCGGTGTCTGGTGAAGCAGCCATGTCCCGAAAGAGCCATAGTGACTGCTCTTAGGTCTCTGCGGTTAAGCCTGAGTAAGGCCTTACGCAGGTTACTAGAGGGGGTTGGCACCGCAGCCCTGGACTGGCGACAGTTCAGGGTGCTGGACCACCTCCTCCGGTGCTGGGTCTCCATCCAGCAGTTGATGCTGGAGTTGACAACTGAGATGGGGATCGGGGACTCCGGGCCCGGGCCCATCAGGGAGCTGGCTGCTCCAGCCTTAGCAAGCTGGTCCGCCATCTCATTCCCTGTGAACCCGGCATGCCCAGGGATCCACAGCAGCTCCACCTTGTTAGACTGCGCCAACCCGTTTAACTGGGTGTTGCAGTCCAAGGTGGTTCTGGAGCGAGAGGTACAGCGGCTGAGGGCCTTGAGGGCTGCTTGACTGTCGGAGTGAAAAAAGATCCTCCGACCAGCCAGTTGCCTCTGGCGCAGCTAAGCCGCACAAAAGCTGATGGCGAGCACTTCGTTTTGGAAAACGCTAGAGCTCTTGCCACAGTATTGGGAGTGGGTCCAGAGGACCTCACCACCCGAGGCGACGCACACTCCGAATCCCGATTTACCGTTCATCAGAGAGCCGTCAGTGTAACAGTGGACTGCCGGGTCATCCCAGCAGTCCTTTCCCTCATTACGAGGGGAGATGCTGACTTTGTACCTGTGGCTCCGGAGTAAAGTGGCCGGGGCCCCGTCCGAAAGGATGGTGAGCCCTCCGCACTCGCCCAGAGTTTTCAGGCAGAGGTCAGAGTGAGGCAGAAGGGAGCGCTTCGAGAAGGCTCGCGAATTCTGGAAGGAGACACCCGCATCAAGAAGACGACGGGTGGACTTTGCTGCTTCCCCCTTGACGAAAATGTCAATGGGTGTAGCGTTGAGGAAAGCATTCATGCCTTCGAAGGGAGTGGAGGGTGGGGCGCCCAGCGTCATACGACAGGCTCTGCCCTGCACCCTATAAAGCGCCTCCAGGTTTTTCTGGATGCCCATGGCGCTGGCCCAGATGAGGCCAGCGTAAGCGACGGACGGTCTAATGATCGCCGTGTAAATCCACCAAAGGTTCTTGGGGGTTAGCCCCCAGGTGGTGCCCACGGCACGCCTGACTTGCGCCAGTATGGCCAGGGCCCTCTTGGCCTTTGTGGTGATGTGTGGGGTCCAGTTAAGCCTATGGTCTAGCACGAGACCAAGGCACCGGACCTGCTTTTCCATGGCAATATTCTTGCCATAGAGAGTCAGAGGTTTAATGGTCCAGAGCAGTTTGCTGGTAAACATAACCGCAACGGTCTTGGACTCAGAGAGTCGGAGCCCGCATTGGTCCGCCCAGCGCACCGCCCTGTTGATAAAGCCCTGGATGAGGTCTCTGGTGGTTTCCGCCGAGGGGCCCGCGCAGATGGCGGTCACATCGTCGGCATATCCCACCTTCAGGACTGGGTCTGGACGAGTGCTTTTCAGCAGCTCATCCATGACGAGATTCCACAGCAGTGGGGTGAGGACGCCGCCTTGGGGCCCTCCTTTTAGGACAGGTGCCGAGAGCAGCCTTCCTTCGAGGTGGGCCACCACGTGGCGATGCCGGATCATGTACATGACCCAGCGAACGAGGTGGGGGTGAGTGGCCCTGGAGACCAGGGCCTCCTCAAAAGCTTCGAAAACAACGTTATCGAAGGCCCCCTCAATGTCTAGGAAGACAGCCAGGGCAAAACCGCTGCCCAGCACTGCCTTCTCGAGAGTCTCCACGATGCAGTGGAGGGCGCTCTCCGTGGACCGGCCCGCCCGAAAGGCGTGCTGGTTTGGGGAGAGCGGGGCCCGCCCTAGCTCTACAATAAGAAGGCGCCAAAGCACCAGTCTTTCCATGAGCTTGAGGCAGGTGGAAGTCAAACTTATCGGGCGATAGGACTTGACCGAGCGATAGTCGCCTTTGGCGGGCTTCGGGATGAAGACGACCCGGGCTTCGTGCCACAGCGCTGGTACGTAGCCCAGCACGATGCAGGCCCGTAGAAGTCTGCAGAGGAGATGGAGGAAGCGGCCATTTTTGACCGCTTCATGCAAAAAGGCCGGATAAATACCATCTGGCCCAGGTGCTTTGAAAGGGTTGAATGACTTTGCCGCGCGAACGATGCGGTCATTCGTGACGAGTGACTGAGCCAGGCCCTGACCTCCACGTGAGTGGTCGTCTGGGCCAAAGTGCGCCGGTACACTCGGGAAGAAATGCCCTAGCATAAGCTCGAGCGTTTCCTCCGGGCGCTCCGTGATCGAGCCGTCTGGCTTTTTGATCGATGAGAGCTTGGAGAAGCGGTCGTTGGTGAGCGCCTTTACCACGCGGGCCGTGGGCCGCGAGCCCTCAAGCCCTTCGCAGTATTGCCGCCACTTGTCCGCTTTTGCCCTTCTGACCCGGCCCTTAAACTCATGGATGGCGCGAGTATAGGCCTCTTTGTCATCAGGGTCGTGCGAGATTTTCAGCCTCCTCTGGAGAGCCTTTGCTCGGCGTCTCAGGACTCCGAGCTCGGGGTTCCACCAGGGGGCCGATATTTTGCCTTTGTAGGCTTTGAGCGGGCAAGCCATTTCGTAGGCCTCTGTGATGGCGCCGCCCAGCAGGGCAGCCACTCCATCTAGGTCCTGCGTGGTTGCCATGGCCATGGAGGGGTCGGAATCCCGAAGGCCCTCATGCAGCTTTTGGCTGAACACGGGCCAGTCGGTGTTTCTGACATTACGCCTCCAGATAGGCTTTTGCTTCTTATCGGGGGTACCGATGTTGAAGCGAATGAAGCGGTGGTCCGAGAGCGAGCTTTCGGTCTCCCACACCTCCCACCCCAGCACCCTTGGGAGGATGCCGGGTGAGGCCAGGGTGACGTCAAGCACCTCAGCCCACCGCCCATTGTCGAACGTGGGCGTGTTGCCCACATTGCAGAAGTTAAGAGGCGTGCCGCTAACGAAGGCCAGGAGCTCTTCGCCGCGGTCATTGATTTTTGAGCTACCCCAGTGGGTGTGTTGCGAGTTTGCATCTCCCGCGAGGAGCAGCTCAAAATTTCGTGCCCTGGCGAAATCACAGAGGGCGACTAGGGTATCGCTGACCACGGGGGCGTCGCCTGCCAGGTAGGCGGATGCCACGAGGGTCAACTTGTTGGGCACAATGTGTGCAGATTGGATGACGCAGATGTCCCCGTTAGAGAGATCGGGTCTCATCCACGCATTTAAGGCTTTTGCAGCATAGATCAGTGATCTAGGGCGGACAGAGTCTGCCATGCAGAAGCAGTCATAGCCAGCAGGAATGTTACTTGGCTTGTTTTTTGATAACCAGGGCTCCTGCACAAGTACAAGGCCCGGCATCGTGCGCTCTGTCGTGCGCATCAAATTGACTGATGCTGCCACGCAGTGCTGGGTGTTAACTTGCAGACATGATATTCCGGGGATCATCATGCAGGCAGAGGTCTACTTGGAGGGGGACTCAGCCAGAAGGCGGTCCTCCTCCTCCGGGTCGATGTCGGTAGCCATGGGCTCCTCCGTGCCCCGGCCCCGAGCCAGAGGCGGGAACTCGACGGGGTCAGCCGCCCAGCCCCCACCCCCGGCCCTGAGCCCAGGCCCAGAGTCACCCTCAACCGGTGCCGACACCGCACCCTGGGCCGTGGGAGGGGCGCTCGAAGGGCCCTGCTCGATGGAGCTGGGCACCTTAGAGGCCTCCCCCGTAGCCCTTGGTTGCGGCGCCTGCCCCGGTGGGCCACCGCGCATCTCAGCGCGCAGCTGGGCCATCCTGGCGGTTCGCACCACCTCGGAGGCCCGCTGGAGAAGGCCCCGGCGCTTTGTGATGCGCGCGGGGCGACGCTCAGAGCTGCCAGCGATGGCACGCTCTGGCCTTTTTTGGCGAGACGACTGGGCCCTGCCCCCAGTCCCAACCTCGGGGTCCGAGGACCCTTCAGTGGCCGGTACGGTGGTGGGCCCGGTCTGACCTCGAGATTTATCTGCCTCGAAGGCGAAGATTTTGGTCTTCCACAGACCGATGCAGATGTTGGCGCCATCTGGGTAACGGCGTGTCCATTGCTCGGACAGGCCCAGAATGGCGGTAAACCCGGTGCCATCGGGGCGCAGGATCGTGCGGTGCACGATCAGGCCCGCTGTCGGCAGCTCCCGGTTCATCGCGATGAGGCCCATGCGGAGGTCCTCAGCGCTGGTGACGACACTTTTCGCCGGGACGAAAATGCGGTGTCGCTTGGTCTTTGGTGGCTCGTTCTCCCGGAGGAAGTCGAGGCCAGCCGCCCAGCTCTGCGTGGGCAGCAACTCAAGGAGCCGCCGCCCTGATTCCGCGTCGCCGGGCCAGACGACGAAGCACGATTCCCTGGTAGCGCTTGCGCCGACCGCCAGGGGCTCGCCCTTCAGTTGGAGTTGCCACAGCATAGCATCTATGTTGCGGCAAATGTTGCTGAGCTGTTCGCTGCTCAGCCTTTTTCCGTCTCTGCCGGTGATGACAACGGCAGGTTGCCTACGTGCGATGGCGGCGTAGGTGGCATGTGGTCCCGGGCCCTGTCCGGTGGCGACCCCACCCTCGGGATCAGCGTCGGCGGTGGGCACAGGGCCCTCTGCCTCCGCTTCTCCTTCAGGCCGAGCCGCCGTCCGGATGGGCGCCGGGACCTCCTTGGCCCGCGGCCCTGGCCTCGGGGCGTCGTGGGCTCCGCCCCGTGCAGGAGCCTGGGCAGGAGGCGCAAGGCCCTCCGCCCCAGCCCCCGCCCTAGGCAGAGCCCCTTCGGCCCCTCTGGTCTGGGCCCGGTCCTCGGTCGATGGAGCCGGCTTGCCGTGGGCCATTAAGCGCCTACGACGCTTTGCCGCTCCAGAGGTTGAGGAGCGCTTAGCGCCCCGGTCATCGCGCGAGTTGGGCAGCGCGGCATTTGTGGCGGTCGCGGGGCCAGCTAGCCCGGGCGCCGCAGCGTGTATGGCCTCGGGCACCATGGTGTCCTCGGCCGGAGCAGTTGGTAGGCTGGAAGCCATTTGAAAGCTGCAATGAGGAGAGGGGCTTCCTGTAGACACAGGCAGGAATAACCCGCTCAGCCGCGATCCCAAAGCTGAGCGGGGGCAGCCAAAAAAGACAAGTTACAACCCGGGGTGGGATGCCAGGACCACCGGGAGGAACCGTAGGAGGCCAGACTACTCCCTGGTCAAGCGTCCATCAGCACGGTCAACACTGGGACATTAGAGGGCGCTATTTGGCCAGCGCCGAGGCCTGCGGACTGGCCGCATACCCTGTTAAGGTCAAAGGGTGACACCTTTCCCTCAGAGCCGAAGCCAGAGGTACCTGATCACGCACAGGTGCACGAACGCTGCGGACTGGCCGCATACCCTGTTAAGGTCAAAGGGTGACACCTTTCCCTCAGAGCCGTAGCCAGAGGTACCTGATCACGCACAGGTGCACGAACGCTGCGGACTGGCCGCATACCCTGTTAAGGTCAAAGGGTGACACCTTTCCCTCCAACCGGGGCTAGAGGTACCCAGTTAGGCCGGAGGCCCTGGATGGGTCGTCCAGCGCTGTTGCCCATTCTGTCCGGCTGCCCTAGGGTCAGCCTTGAACACTCGCGGGACGTGTACCCATGGGTCAGCTGACGGGACAACGTGGAGAGGATTCCTTCACCCGGAGGCACAGGTCTCCTTCCTGCCAAACCTGCTCAAAAAACTACTGCAGGTGTGAGGCATCGCAGACCTTAGCCCGTAGGCCTGGTCTGACTCATCCCACACAGGCATTGTGTCCCGCCGGTGCGAGCCCCTGTGTTATCTCTCCCCTGTGTTATCTCTCCCCTGTGTTATCTCTCCCCTGTGTTATCTCTCCCCTGTGCTATCTCTCCCCTGTGCTATCTCTCCCCAGTGTTATCTCTCCCCTGTGTTATCTCTCCCCTGTGTTATCTCTCCCCTGTGTTATCTCTCCCCTGTGTTATCTCTCCCCTCTGTTATCTCTCCCCTGTGTTATCTCTCCCCTATATGGGATGGGATAAAAGGGTTCGCGACTCGATGAATTATAGAATGAGACAAAAAAACTGTATCTCACGGATGTCTGGGTCCAGGTGTTATTTGGGAGCAGAAAAAAACAACTCAGTTATTAAGAATCCGATCAGGAATATATGAGCAATGCGACAGATAGTGGCACATATCACAGCTGTATGAGACACTAAAACACACTCAGGTACACACACACATGCAATCTATACAGTGAGACAATCAATTTGGCTAGCATATAAAAAAACCTCACACGAACCTGACTCAGACAGCTATAGCATCATTTACTATGCAATTGTCAATAGCGTCACCTGGCTGGGTGTCCACCAGTCCCCAGCAAGCTACCGCCAAGCTTTACAGAACTTTCGCATGCGGTGTGTCACCCACTCACAATGTCCCCTTCACCAACGTGCTATATATGGCCGACTTTTATTTGCAGCAAAGAGAATGCATAGGGGTGCATTAGAGAGAACGCATGAGGAAGAGAATATATATGACAGGAGTGGGGTGGGACTTTATGGGAATATTGGAATTATGTGCTGGATCAACATTACATAGGCACACACCGCCCTGTCACCGACCCCCTGTACCCGAGGCCTATAATAGCACATTGTGAGTGAATTCACACTGTGCGTGGATGTGTGCGCTGAACTTGATAACTGCTGTCACAGAAGAGTATGTGACTTATAGTGTCTTCAATAGTATCATACGGATTTAACAGATCCCAAACCGACATCCTTCAGATCCCAGTCAAACATCCTTCAGATCCCAATCCGACATTCTTCAGATCCCAATCCGACATCCTTCAGATCCCAATCCGACATTCTTCAGATCCCAATCCGACATCCTTCAGATTCCAATCCGACATCCTTCAGATCCCAATCTGACATCCTTCAGATACCAATCCGACATTCTTCAGATCCCAATCCGACATCCTTCAGATCCCAATCAGACATGCTTCAGATCCCAATCCGACGTCCTTCAGATCCCAATCCGACATCCTTCAGATTCCAATCCGACATCCTTCAGATCCCAATCCGACATCCTTCAGATTCCAATCCGACATCCTTCAGATCCCAATCTGACATCCTTCAGATCCCAATCCGACATCCTTCAGATCCCAATCCGACGTCCTTCAGATCCCAATCCGACGTCCTTCAGATCCCAATCCGACATCCTTCAGATCCCAATCCGACATCCTTCAGATTCCAATCCGACATCCTTCAGATCCCAATCTGACATCCTTCAGATTCCAATCCGACATCCTTCAGATCCCAATCTGAAATCCTTCAGATCCCAATCCGACATTCTTCAGATTCCAATCCGACATCCTTCAGATCCCAATCTGACATCCTTCAGATACCAATCCGACATCCTTCAGATCCTAATCTGACGTCCTTCAGATCCCAATCTGACATCCTTCAGATCCCAATCCGACGTCCTTCAGATCCCAATCCGACATCCTTCAGATACCAATCCGACATCCTTCAGATCCCAATCCGACGTCCTTCAGATCCCAATCCGACGTCCTTCTGATCCCAATCCGACATCCTTCCGATCCCAATCCAACGTCCTTCAGATCCCAATCTGACATCCTTCAGATACAAATCCGACATTCTTCAGATACCAATCTGACATTCTTCAGATCCCAATCCGACATCCTTCAGATTCCAATCCGACATCCTTCAGATCCCAATCTGAAATCCTTCAGATCCCAATCCGACGTCCTTCAGATCCCAATCCGACATCCTTCAGATCCCAATCTGATGTCCTTCAGATCCCAATCCGACATCCTTCAGATCCCAATCCCACGTCCTTCAGATCCCAATCCGACATCCTTCAGATCCCAATCCGACATCCTTCAAATCCCAATCCAACGTCCTTCAGATCCCAATCCAACGTCCTTCAGATCCCAATCTGACATCCTTCAGATACAAATCCGACATTCTTCAGATCCCAATCCGACATCCTTCAGATCCCAATCCGACATCCATCAGATCCCAATCCGACATACTTCAGATCCCAATCCGACATCCTTCAGATTCCAATCCGACATCCTTCAGATCCCAATCTGACATCCTTCAGATACCAATCCGACATTCTTCAGATCCCAATCCGACATCCTTCAGATCCCAATCCCACGTCCTTCAGATCCCAATCCGACATCCTTCAGATCCCAATCCGACATCCTTCAAATCCCAATCCAACGTCCTTCAGATCCCAATCCAACGTCCTTCAGATCCCAATCTGACATCCTTCAGATACAAATCCGACATTCTTCAGATCCCAATCCGACGTCCTTCAGATCCCAATCCGTAGTGAAGTTGTGTAGTGCCGTACACAACTGAAATCTCGTGACAATGAAATTAAAAGAAAATTCTTTCTACATTTTCCTTTACGCTTCCTGAGAGAGGAAAGTAGGATTAGGTCTCTGCTGCAACACTTTCACAATGTTTTTTATAACAACAGAAATCCTACTTTCTCTATTGTTGGGCTAAATGGAAAAAGTAATGCTCGCTTGGAACTATGCAAGCTTGTGTAGGCTTGACAAGCCTTCAGTATTCATAATTTAATAAGTCGCAAGGAATGAAATCAATGGAATTGATGACAATGAAATACTGGAGTAGCATTACTAAAAAGAAAATAATATTTAGTATATGTAGCAGGCTGTTAGGTAAAACAAAACTACCTTAAGGTTATTACGTGCTACTATTTACTTTTAACAGACTGTTTTCTGCCTCTCATCTCAATTCTCTCTTATCTCATCTCAATTCTCCCATATCTCATCGCAATTCTCTCTTATTTTATCTCAATTCTCTATTATCTCATCTCCATTGTCCCTTATCTCATCTAAATTCTCCCATATCTCATCTCAATTCTCCCTTATCTCACTTCTATTTAAAAAATTTCATCTGAACCTCTGAAACTCAGATATAATTGACGCTGCTCTGTCAGATGTTCGTATTTTTTGGCAGTTCTTGTGTCCTTAGTTCAGTGTTACTTATATCTAATTATTTTTTTCCAAACTTAATCCGATCTAACAGCTTACAGTCCCCAAAACAACTTTACTTTTCTTACGAAACTTCTCCATATTCATAATAAAATCGGCGGCAATCTATTTCACAATGCCCCGTGTTCTAAGAAATAAGCATAAGAATTGACATCTGTCAGTCACTTGTTAATACTTATTATCCCCTAAGGTAACTGCCATGCAACTATTTTCACACCATACCACATACCAGGCAGCAGTAGTGGCTTTAGGGGGATTACGCATAACAGCTGTGACTTACAAACACCAGAAATGAAGTGAAAGTGACAATTAGCTTCTGTGTAACAATCTGCGCCAAAATTGTGTACCAGAATAATTCCCTCAGCAAGTTAATTGCCATTCTTTACTTTCCTTGAAATAAATTGCTTTCAAATATTATTTCTTGGCTGTCTTGTGGATTTGAAGATTTATTCCCATAACCAGCTCAGAGTATTATTTTTGACCTACCGTTCGTACAGTTTTAGATTTGCTTGAAAGGCTTTTCTGTTGTCTATCGCGCTAAAGTTGCTTTATTGAGGGGCCCTTAAGCCTGCAAATCTGTGTGATCACCTGACAGGTATATAGTCAAACTTCCACAGACTGCTGAACTTCTTCCGGAGTTACAACTTTTTCTTCTTCAGATCCGCTATTGCATTCTGTCAGAGTTTCCTATTGTTTAGTATCTATGTGCAACAAGTCTGACAGAACTGATAGAAAAACTCCTATTGTCAGTTCTATACTAGCTTTTATTTCTCTGGAAGTGATGTGTCATAAGCACCTGCGTGCTGCTCTTGCTGCATTCCTTGTTAACTGTCTATGAAAATTCAGATTTTTTAATTTGCACGCTAGTTTTCAACCCTTTTTTAGATTACGCATTGTTTTCTAGTTATACTAATCAACCTGCCTCTAATCTACCTGCCTCTTATCTACCTGTCTCTTATCTACCTGTCTCTAATCTACCTGTCTCTTATCTACCTGTCTCTAATCTACCTGCCTCTTATCTACCTGTCTCTTATCTACCTGTCTCTTATCTACCTGTCTCTTATCTACCTGTCTCTTATCTACCTGTCTCTAATCTACCTGCCTCTAATCTACCTGTCTCTTATCTACCTGTCTCTTATCTACCTGTCTCTTATCTACCTGTCTCTAATCTATCTGCCTCTAATCTACCTGTCTCTAATCTACCTGTCTCTTATCTGCCTGTCTCTTATCTACCTGTCTCTAATCTACCTGCCTCTAATCTACCTGTTTCTAATCTACCTGTCTCTTATCTGCCTGTCTCTAATCTACCTGTCTCTAATCTACCTGCCTCTAATCTACCTGTCTCTTATCTACCTGTGTCTTATCTACCTGTCTCTTATCTACCTGTCTCTTATCTACCTGTCTTTTATCTACCTGCCTCTTATCTACCTGTCTCTAATCTACCTGCCTCTAATCTACCTGTCTCTAATCTACCTGTCTCTTATCTACCTGTCTCTTATCTACCTGTCTCTAATCTACCTGTCTCTTATCTACCTGCCTCTTATCTACCTGTCTCTAATCTACCTGCCTCTAATCTACCTGTCTCTTATCTACCTGCCTCTAATCTACCTGTCTCTTATCTGCCTGTCTCTTATCTACCTGTGTCTTATCTACCTTTTTTTCAACATACACACACTTGTCTGAACACTAAACGAATCTTACCTATGTTTCTTTTGCTTTGCTTTTTACCCAAATTCAACTAAAGCGTAGAAGAAAAACACCAGTTAAATCTTTCTATTCGTTAGCAGAAAAGTGCAAGCATTAAATACCTTGTTAGTTTTTATGATTGTTTTACATTGAAACTGCGCAGAAAATTATATTCGCCTAAAGAGGGCTTACTTTGTTAATGGCAATGCTAGCTCATATTGCATCTGTTAGTATTTCGTTTACATTTAGCCTACGGGTATTTATTGGAAACCAGCAAAAACCAGACACAGACGGCAAATTGATTGGCCAGACATGTTCGGCCTCGAAGATTTGGCACTGATTACCTACATGGGAACACATCCGAGTTTTCTTCCTAGTATCGTCACATTGGGGCCAAAACTTTCTGGGTTAAGCCTGGAATGATAATCAGCTAATTGTGCTAGTACAAAGGTAAGGATTTCGCGGTTGCTTTCTAAACAAGAATAAGACACTAACTAAATTACCTTTCCTGCTTGTGACACCGTCTAATTGATTTATCACTGGCCCGAAACGGAGCTTGCACTGTTTATCTTTTGCTTTTTTCGACGTATGTGCCTCAGTATGTGCTCGTGAGTACACTTACTTGTGACTCACCTAATGTATGAGCACACACACCTGTGAGCACACACATCTGTGAGCATACTCACCTATGAGTACACTCACCTATGAGCACACTCACAAAAATTATGAGTACACACACCTGTGAGGGCACACACCTGTGAGCACACTCACCTAAAGTATGAGTACACACACCTGTGAGGGCACACATCTGTGAGCACACTCACCTATGAGTTCACTCACCTATGAGTACACACACCTGTGAGCACACTCACCCATGAGTACACACACCTGTGAGGGCACACATCTGTGAGCACACTCACCTATGAGTACACTCACCTATGAGTTCACTCACCTATGAGTACACACACCTCTGAGCACACTCACCTATGAGCACACACACCTGTGAGCACACTCACCTATGAGTACACTCACCAATTAGCACACACACCTGTGAGCACACACATCTGTGAGCACACTCACCTATGAGTACACTCACCTATGAGTACACTCACCTATGAGTACACTCACCTATGAGTACACTCACCTATGAGTACACTCACCTATGAGTACACTCACCTATGAGTACACTCACCTATGAGTACACTCACCTATGAGTGCACTCACCTATGAGTACACACACCTGTGAGCACACTCACCTATGACTACACACACCTGTGAGCACACTCACCTATGAGTACACACACCTGTGAGCACACTCACCTATGAGTACACTCACCAATTAGCACACACACCTGTGAGCACACACATCTGTGAGCACACTCACCTATGAGTGCACTCACCTGACGGTACACTCCCCTATTGTATGAGCACACACACACACACACTCACACCTTTGAGTCCGACTATCGTACCCATTATGTTGGTCTTGAGCTCGAATCTGCCTCGAGGCCATATTCCTTTAAGCCCTTGACAATAAGAAGGCCAGGGCAGATTAACACACCATTCCGTCTTTATGGAAACAAATATCCATAACTAGCGAAAAAGCAAAATAATTATTTTCCTGCGGTGCTAATCATCTCTTGAATTACTGGTGCCAATCAAACTGATCTTCCACTCAATGCGATTCCCAGAAAAATAATTTCTGACAGCCAAAAAAAAACTCAGCATAAAATATCTACTATGAGAGCTAAAAAGAGGGCGTAGAGAGGCAAGGCTGGCAAAAGGACAGAATATGGAATTGACAGCTTCTGATGCCCGCTGCTGTCGATGTTGACGTTCCGCCGTTCTGAACCGTTTTTTGACGCTTTTATGGAGAGAAAAAAACACACTTTCCTTCCACCAGTTTCCTGCGTTTTTTCCTCAATAAAACAAATTTTTTCATCAGTAATGCTTTTCTCCACTCTAGCTCCTGTGACAGCTAGAAAAATTAAATGATTCATTCTCACCTTATCTGCTCAGCCATCTATCGAGTGACAGTTTAATAAACTAATTGTTTTGGAGGAAAAAGCAAAATAAAAACATGCGGGAAAGTAAAGAAAATTTAGAAAAAAATCTGAAATCCTAAATCAATACTGAAATCCCAAATCAATACTGAAATCCCAAATCAATACTGAAATCCCAAATCAATACCGAAATCCCAAATCAATACTGAAATCCCAAATCAATACCGAAATCCCAAATCAATACTGAAATCCCAAATCAATACTGAAATCCCAAATCAATACCGAAATCCCAAATCAATACCGAAATCCCAAATCAATACTGAAATCCCAAATCAATACTGAAATCCTAAATCAATACTGAAATCCCAAATCAATACCGAAATCCCAAATCAATACTGAAATCCAAAATCAATACTGAAATCCAAAATCAATACTGAAATCCAAAATCAATACTGAAATCCCAAATCAATACTGAAATCCAAAATCAATACTGAAACCCCAAATCAATACTGAAATCCAAATCCCATTAATACAGCCTCTGGATCGTCGCCTGTCCTCGCCGTGACGCCTTCGTCGCCAATTTCGGGCGATGCCGCAGTCCTCACCTGTTCAGTTACCGGCTGGAATCCGCCCGTGAATCTCACCTGGACGAAGACTCCAGCAGGCTACGCCAGCCCGGTTGCAGTTCAATCTGGGGTGGAAGTTGCGCCTGGAATCGTCAAACTCGGTCGTCAGGTCAGCAGATTGACTGTAACTGTCGGGCCTGGCGACGACCGGTCTGTCTGGGCCTGCGGCTCGCTGCAGCCCGGCACAGCGGAATCTAGCGTTGGACAGCTGCGACTGCGAGTGCAGCGTGAGTCCGATGAGAGATGGGAGATATGAGACAGGATGAGATGAGACAGGATGAGATGAGACGGGGGAGAGATGAGACAGGGGAGAGATGAGACAGGGGAGAGATGAGACAGGGGAGAGATGAGACAGGGGAGAGATGAGACAGTGGAGAGATGAGACACGAGAGAGATGAGACGGGAGAGAGATCTCATCTAAGATCTCTCTGATGTCTCATCTGAGATCATCTAAGATCTCATCTAACGGGAGAGATGAGACAGAGGAGAGATGAGACAGAGGAGAGATGAGACAGAGGAGAGATGAGACAGGGGAGAGATGAGACAGAGGAGAGATGAGACAGGGGAGAGATGAGACAGGGGAGAGATGAGACAGAGGAGAGATGAGACAGGGGAGAGATGAGACAGGGGAGAGATGAGACAGGGGAGAGATGAGACAGAAGAGATAAGACAGTGGAGAGATGAGACACGAGAGAGATGAGACGGGAGAGAGATCTCATCTAAGATCTCTCTGATGTCTCATCTGAGATCATCTAAGATCTCATCTAACGGGAGAGATGAGACAGAGGAGAGATGAGACAGAGGAGAGATGAGACAGGGGAGAGATGAGACAGAGGAGAGATGAGACAGGGGAGAGATGAGACAGGGGAGAGATGAGACAGAGGAGAGATGAGACAGGGGAGAGATGAGACAGGGGAGAGATGAGACAGGGGAGAGATGAGACAGTGGAGAGATGAGACACGAGAGAGATGAGACGGGAGAGAGATCTCATCTAATATCTCACTGATGTCTCATCTGAGATCATCTAAGATCTCATCTAAGGGGAGAGATGAGACAGAGGAGAGATGAGACAGAGGAGAGATGAGACAGGGGAGAGATGAGCCACTTGGCTGGGGAAGTGACTTTTAGATCCTATAGTACAACATTTTTAACTATTTTATCAACCTGAAATTCAAACTGAAATAAATTTTCAGACAAGCCCACGGTTGTGCCGGTGCCAGACATATCAGCCATCGAAGGCTCGTCTGTGAGTGTCAGTTGTCAGGCTAGCGGATTTCCGGTGCCAAGCATCCAGCTGCTAGCCAGCAATGGCACAGTGCTTCAGGGTGCGTTTAGAAATTGAGAAATCTTTGAGTCCCTGCTCTTCCTGTCTTCACTTATACAGAAATTGTTCCTTAATTATTTCATTGTAGAATTGTCTCCCGAAGACTCGGCCAGCAGTGAGGGCGGGCCCTCCGCCGCAGCCAGGTTCCTTCTAGCCGCCGCAGTCGATCGCAGCCAATCAGGAAGCTACTCTTGTCGAGCCTCAAATTCTCTCGGCGTCTCCGACAATGCGGCCAGCTTCAATCTGAATGTGCTCTACCCGCCAGCAGCCAAGGCCCCCGCCACTGTTCGAGTCAACGAAGGTCAGGCAGTCCAGATCGAGTGCAGCGTGTCAGGAAACCCCAGACCAACCGGCGTCAGCTGGCGCCACACAGTCAGAGGTCAGTTGGTGCGGAATTCCTCAGGCACCGGGTTGTACTTCGCGCGAGCCGAGCGGCAGCAAACTGGAGAATGGCGATGTGAAGTCGAAGCCCTGCTGGTTACAAGCTCCGGCGAGAGGCTGTCCTTCAGCGCCACCGCCACCGTCCAGCTGACTGTGAACTACGCGCCAGGACCTCCGTTGGTTGACTCGTTGCCGACAACGACCCTGGCTGGCTCAACTGTCAGCTGGAATTGTCAGCCAAATGTTGACTCGCCAGGCGAACCATCGCCGAATCTTCGTTGGCGACTAGTCGGCGATGCCGGCTGGCTGACGAATCAATCGCAGCTGGTGAAACAGCGAGTGCGCCTAGCTGACAGTGGATCGTACGCCTGTCAGGCCTGGAACAGTCTCGGCACCGCTGACTCCCAGCTGATCAGCTTGCAGGTGGTGCAATCGCCACAAGCGATTGACTCTGGCGTCGAGAAATTCATGATTCGGGCACGTCAGGACGATGATAGATTTGGCGGATTGGTTTGTAGGATTTCGGCAAATCCACAGCCTCTGATTCGTTGGTGGCGCCAGGAGCCGGGCGTCAACAAGTCGATGTCCTTGCTGAAGACGGAATCCGGCCTGATGTACTCGGCACAGTATGAGATCGGCATCGATGCGTGAGTGCGGAGAGAGGAGAGAGACAAGAAAGAGGGAAAAGGGGAGAGGGTGAATAGTCTTACAATCAAACGTAACAAATAATGTTTTGTGTAACATGCCATCCGTATCGTTTGCGCCTGCAGCTATCAGTACAGCAGCAGCCTCCAGTTTCGAGGGAGCCAGCGCTACGCCGTGAAATTGAACGACACCGGGGAATACGTGTGCGAAGCTGTCAATGAGCTTGGAGCTCTGCAGCTCATCTATAGCCTGGTTGTTGAAGGTAAGGCTTGTGGTACCTGATCCGATGGGTTTATGTGCGGAAGGTCGAGAGCTGACGAGTCAAGAGATCTGATTGGTCAAGAGATCTGATTGGTCAAGAAATCTGATTGGTCAAGAAATCTGATTGGTCAAGAGATCTGATTGGTCAAGAGATCTGATTGGTCAAGAGATCTGATTGGTCAAGAAATCTGATTGGTCAAAAAATCTGATTGGTCAAGAAATCTGATTGGTCAAAAGATCTGATTGGTCAAGGCCATGCACTCACAGTCGCACTATTTTAAAGCCTAACTTCCCAATAATATTTTTTAATTGCAGTGCCGCCAAAGATCACTAATCTATGGCACAAAGTTGCCTTTCAAAGTGCTACAGTCGACACTCCGGGCTGTCGTTTTGTTTCACACCAACCAGTCAGCGTGCTCTGGACCAATCCTGAAGGCGAGCAATTGACTGGAAACGTCAGCGCTGTCAATGACTCGTTGCCATGGCAACTAACCAGCCCCTATCCCCATGGCAACAATCGGTCTCTAGGCAGCTACACCTGTCGAGTAAACAATTCTTTAGGCCACGACGAGCAAGTTTTTCATGCCGTATCGATCTCAGAACCGGATCCGCCAATCAGCGCCATGGTTCGAACCCTGAGTTGGGATTGCATCGAGGTCAGCTGGAAGCCCGGCTTCGACGGCGGACTGCCGTCTCGCCTGAAGGTGCTCTGCCGGGGCTGGAACGTCAGCAAGAGCGATTTGTCGGCCTTCGAGCTCACGGTTAACTCTAGCCAAGGTCGGCTTTTGCTCACTGATCTCTACCCAGACACGGCGTACGTTGTTAGCCTGACACCTGTCAATCAGTTGGGCACCGGTAGGCCATACCTGGCCGGGTCATTGGCGGCTACAACTGGACACCTGCGACTTCCAGTTGCTGACCAGCCCAGGTGGAATCAAGTTGAGTGCGTGCTGGCCTTCCGATTGGGTGACAGCGACTGCGCCAGCGACAGTCCCGACGGCTGCTACTGCGTCAGGCTGCAGGTGAGAGTCATCCACACTGGGGTCAAGAGCCAAGGGGGTCAAGAGCCAAGGGGGTCAAGAGCCAAGGGGGTCAAGAGCCAAGGGGGTCAAGAGCCAAGGGGGTCAAGAGCCAAGGGGGTCAAGAGGCAAGGGGGTCAAGAGCCAAGGGGGTCAAGAGTTAGGGATTCAAGACCCGAGGGATGGGTTCAAAACCCGAGGGATGGGTTCAAGACCCGAGGGATGGGTTCAAGACCCGAGGGATGGGTTCAAAACCCGAGGGATGGGTTCAAGACCCGAGGGATGGGTTCAAGACCCGAGGGATGGGTTCAAGACCCGAGGGATGGGTTCAAGACCCGAGGGATGGGTTCAAGACCCGAGGGATGGGTTCAAGACCCGAGGGATGGGTTCAAAACCCGAGTGCAAGTAGATAAGTTACTTTAACTCTAATTTATCTCAAATCGCAGACTTCCACAGATGGCGGAGACTCATGGTTGACAGTGCTCAACTGCTCACCATTGGCCAAATCCAACGGTGACACTAAACTAAAGCTGGATGATCCATCTAAACTTTATCGAGTTTCCCTGTGCCTAAAGGTTAGACCTGATGTCTGCGGTGCGCCATATACTACTTACACTGGTGAGTTAAGCGACTAAAAGATCTGGGAAACTTTAATGCGAAAAAAAAGATTTCTAAACAAACCGAAAAATGTACTTTTGCTGCAGCATCTGGCTCACAGTTGGCAAGTGTGTCCACTGCGGCCATCATTCTAGTCACATGCGCTTGCTCCTGCATTGTGGCAATACTAGGCGTGGCTCTTGTCTGCCTGTGCGTGCGACGATGCAACAGTTCTAGAGGCCAGGGCAAGACTGGCAGCTCCAATGCGACTTCTCAGTGAGTGGCCTGTTGTAGCAGCAGATTTTGCTGCAGTTTCTATGGGGTGGCGGTTTCTGGGGGGTTCTGTGGGGTGGCGGGTTCTGTGGGGCGGAGGGTTCTTTGGTGTGGCGGGTTCTGTGGGGTGGCGGGTTCTGTGGGGTGGCGGGTTCTGTGGGGTGGCGGGTTCTTTAGGGTGGCGGGTTCATTTGGGGTGGCGGGTTCTGTGGGGTGGCGGGTTCTGTGGGGTGTCGGGTTTTTTGGGGCGGGGGGTTCTGTGGTGCGGAGTTTTCTTTGGGGTGGCGGGTTTATTTGGGGTGGCGGGTTCTGTGGGATGGCGGGTTCATTTGGGGTGGCGGGTTCTGTGGGGTGGAGGCTTCTGCGGAGTGGTGGGTTCTGTGGTTTCTGTGAGGCGGCGAATTCTGAGGGTTCTGTGGGGTGATGGCTTCTGAGGGTTCTGTGGGGTGATGGCTTCTGAGGGTTCTGTGGGGTGGTGGGTTCTGTAGAGTGGTAGCTTCTCTGTGCTTTGGTTTTGTTAGGTGGTGGGTTCTGTCGAGATTCGGAGGATTACCAGTAGATTATTGTGTTCATATTAGTGGAGCAGCAACTAATACAAGGCTTGTGCAATTTAGGAGGGTGTGGAGGGCCACACCCCATTGCACAATAAATCTGTACAATACTTGAAGATGAGAAAGTCTCGGCAGTTGTACACAATGTGAGTGTAGGTGCTCATGATCAATAGAATGAGCAGAATTTTTACTAGACGATTGCACCATGCCGTCAAATTTCAGACCGCTCCCTGACTTCAAGTCAATACCCGCTGCTGATGAAGCAGCAACAGCAACAGCAGCAGCAGCAGCACATCCAACGGCCAGCATCCGTAGTCACAGATCGCAGGCCCACAGTCAATTAGTTGGAGCGGCAGCAGCCGCGGCAGCACTGACGGACAGATCGTCAAACCAGACTCAGGAGACATGCTTGGACTCGGGCAGTTTCAGCCTAACCAACGGCAGCTCCAGCAGTCCTGTACCTCCGAGATACTTGGACCAGCATCAGCTGTACAATTTCAGTCAGCAGCCTCAGTTGGCGAAGCAGCAGATGCAGCATAGTAAGCTATTCTTAAAAAAGGTTTGTAGCCTAGTGTTTAGGGCGTCGGACTCACGACTTGAAGGTCGAGGGTTCGATTCGCAACTCCACTGGAACAATTTGTGTCCTTTAGCAAGACACTTAACTCTGCATTGCTTCAGTTCACCCAGCTGTTAAATGGGTACCAGCATCAGCTGGGATAATTGAATTTGGGTGTGGCGTCTCCC